>OZ059801.1:12464442-13902810 GCA_964057025.1 Standfussiana lucernea | reverse complement strand
AATATATTGTTGACCAACTTCCAACCCCAGTCTGTAGGGTCTAGCTGATAACCAAGCCACACTTGAACTTGGTAATATAGACCCTACAGACTGGGGTTGGAAGTTGGTCAACAATATATTAGAGCCAGTTCAAACTTTACTTCCACCTGCGCCGGAAAAACTGCTGAACACTATTTTTTGCAACTGCAAAAAGGGATGCAGTGCTAAATGTGGTTGCAAAAAAGTCGGACTGTCTTGTTCTTTGGCATGCACAAATTGTCAAGGCCGGTCGTGCTCTAATATTGAATCACAAACAATGGAGGATTCGTTTGACTCCGACGAAGTATCATGCGATACATCGCTATTGACGCAATTTACTTGCATCCAAAATGAAGATGAAGAAGAAGCAGGAGAAGAAGAACAAGAAGAAGATCAAGAAGAAGAACAAGAATTTGAAACTTACGAATAAGACGAATAAACTTCAACACTTTTTTTTCATTTACATTGCTTTTATCTTTCCCAATCTTTAAAAATTTCCGTTATTTTGCAATAGTTTTACATTAAACAGGATCACAACTGACCCGTGGAGTAGGCCTACTGGGGAAACCACGTTAAAAAAAACGCGCTAAGTACACTACCTCATAGGTGGCGTGGAAACGTGTTCATATTATGACGATAACAACTTTATAACTTTTTGAATCGTTATATCTCAGAAACGGTGGCTCGTAAGAAAAAAAGTATTGATACATTTTTTATAGATAATTTTATGATCTACAATTTTTGTCTGAGGTACTTTTATGATAAAACTTACCGTTTTGCTGAAAATCGCGAAAAACTAATTTTTTTGACCTTTGACCTTGAATTAAATTTTTTCCTTACAGGGGAATGATGGGGAACTTCTAGACATTGTTTATAATTATGTTTTGAACAACTTCACAGAAATTCAGCTTGTTGGGACTTTATGTAACTTCGAATGTCTAAATTGACCGGACTACAATTACTATACGACAATTGTTATACAACAACTGATATAGTCCATTATTTAGTGACATCAAAAAAGTGGTGGAAACGGAATTTTACATCAACTGGGCACAAATCAAGGGTACCAAACTGCCACTTAGAAATTCCTGATGAAAAAACCAAATAACACTTTGCCCGACGTGGGAATCTATCCCAGGACCTCATGCGACCACTACAACACGTCAGCCTTTTATATTTTATCACTCACTACCGACCCGCCCTGGCTTCGCACAGGTGCAATGTAGATACTAATGTTTTCTCTACTATAATATGCATGTATAATACATATAAACCTTCCTCTTGAATCACTCTATCTATTAAAAAAAAACCACATCAAAATCCGTTGCGTAGTTTTAAAGATCTAAGCATACATGGGGACAGACAGACAGCGGGAAGCGACTTTGTTTTATACTATGTAGTGATGTGTTGCTGCCTTTACACGTTTGATTTTCTTTTTATTCTATTCTAATGGTTTCGCTAAGAAGTTCCGCTTTGTAGAACGATGTCGTGTCAATCCTGTGAGACAGTTTATTTTCAAGGCAGGAATACACATGCCAGTAAATCCCACAATGCTACGCAAGTAGCTTGCATGTCGGTCGTTGTGCTATAACAACTTCTGATTGGTGATTACATTGATGACATGCAAGTTACTCGTCTAAACTCGGTGTGCCTCAGCGCCCGGGTGAAAATTCCTGGCTCTTCTGTTACTAATTAAATTTAGCATTTTCGTTCTATGTATACAATTTAACTTTAACCAGTACTAACTGGGTTGTGAAGGTCAGATGGGCAGTCGCTCCATGTATAATACTGGTATTCAGCTGCATCCGGTTAGACTGAAAGCTTACCCTAACATAGTTGGGAAAAAGGCTAGACAGCTGATGATGATGGCAATTCAACTTAACCTATGAAATGAAGTTAAAAACAAAACAACATTTAGTAATTTATATTTCAACACAACGTAATCCCGCTGTGCCACAACCTATTTTTGCGGAAAAAAACCTTTGCTATTTATTCTAACAAATATTGTCAATGTTACGTAAATATTTAAACAGTCCATTTTCGGGAAGGTATCTCGGGAGAATTTTGTAAATATTTTATTTGACATAAAGAGTGAATTATATATATAAACGTTTAGCTTCGTGTAATGGAACGCTAAGTAGTCAACCACTTGACTTTGTGACAACTTTTAAACCAAATTTTTCTCAATATTTAAATTCACCATTTTCCTGAATGTGCTTTCGGGGCCGAAACGTGGACACTCATGGTACGGTCGGTCCGTAAATTCAAGGTCGCTAAGCAAGCTACGAAATGGGCTGTGTTTGGAGTCTCCCTGAGGGGCCCGCTTCCGGAACGAGGTGATCTGACAGAAAATCAGAGTCGCTCACAGAATAAGTGACCGTTGGGGTAGACGTATTCTTGAATGGAGACCGCGAATTGACAAGTGTAAGGTGGGACGCAATCAAGCTCGGTGAAGCGACAATCTTTACAGGTTGGCTGGTAGCAATTGGATGAGAGTTGCCAAAAATCGAGTTGAATGCCGTGCGATTGAAGAGGCCTATGTCCACCAGTGGACTACTGTAGGCTGATGATGATATTCCTGTCCTTCTCCATATTGGTTTGGGATCTGCTCAGCACTGCTTCTTTCATACTTATACTCCTCTGTAGCTCGTCGGCTCAGCAGTCACGTCCTATCTCGCCATATTATCCTTCACCCTCACCTCCATCTATGTTTTCTTTGCCTTCTTCTACCCTTACAGCCATCCACATTCAAATTCAAAAACCTTCCTCACTCCTCTGCATCCCATTGAGAGTATTTAGGTACTATTTAGTAGATATATTTAATTAAAAAGCCAGGTCGTTATCAAGTTGGTATTGTTCAGCAAATGGTAAATAAGCCACATAATGGCGCCTATATATTTTAACTAGAGGTCATTAGTGAGTGTTCGTCTTCTCCTGAATAGTGGCATTGTTCTGCCAAAGTTGGCGTTAATTTTTTTATTTGGCCGTCATTAAGAGTCGCATTAGGAACTGGGAAGTGCTGCTATTACGGTAAATGGTTACTGAGCCTATTTATTTCAATTGCTTGGCAAAAATAATTTAACTGAGGGTTTATTTCGTTTTCGTTTTTTATTAACATGGTCATGATTATTTTGATTCAAACGCGCCTGTGACTACATTTCAATCGACTGTGTGTTTTTATCTATGCAGGGGAAAACTTACATATTTTGAAGAAATATAAAATTATCACAATAACCTAAGACATGGCTAAAAGGTCTAAGCAACCAAGCCATTAAACTTAAAAAAAAATACACAAACATTTGACATAACGATGCATTTTTTCTAGACAAGCAGCGTCACTTTGATCTGCACACTTAAAGATGTCACACTGTGCAGGCACGCCTGTATTGTCAAAAAACAAAAGATAAAGTCCAGTCAAAATGCATAATAACAGTGAGAGTTCTGTAGTTCCCTATTCCAAAGCGTAGATCTCTATGGACAAGAAACTTCATGGACACTTTTTTAAAATTGTGTTCACAGATTTTTTGATAGTTATTATACATAGATAGTAGTCACGCCTGTGCAAGTTCGCTAGTTAATTTTATTAAACCTTGTTAAAGAAGAGGAAAAACTTTTTTTGTGGAAGTAAGTACCTTATTATTATTATAGGTAAGAACAATTGGATGTTATGAAAAGTCGGTCGTGGTGGCTTTGGCTGATATCAGGTAACAATGGTGTGCTAAATAGCTGCTAAGTTACGTCATTATATAACAAAATATATATATATATATATATATTACGATGATTCACATCCAGACACCTTTAAAGTATAATAAATTGTAATAGAAGTTATGTTATTTTAGCTTTTATAAAATGACGTAGCTCGGGCGTTCATGGGATTTTGGTCCATTGGCAGAAAATAGTCTTTACTTTTATCAAAAGCTTTTATACAAGAAACATTTATTTATTCGCTATGGTCAGGTAATGTAATGTTTGAAAACAATAGACAACCCAGGCTGTCTTTTAGGAAACAGACTAGGAGGAAACTCAGAAAATATAAGTCACGTTAGACGATCATAAATCATTGGGGTAGCTCAAGGTTTTTTTGTTCTTTCCCCTTTCAGATATGTTTCATAGGGTTGAACGTAACCCTTTTAGCATTTTCATCGATAATAGGAAAATTTTACAAAGGTATAATATGGTGACGGGGTAAACCGAAAGTAACTAAAAATATTTTAATATTTTCCAAAAATACCTCGTTGGTCTTGGGTTACCAAGCGCTACTGGTAAAGATAAGGTCCTGGATTCGATTCCCAGGTCGGGCGTTTTTGTTCGGTTGTCGTCTGCTTAAACAAACTATCTTGTGGGTGCCTTGAGTGTAAGGCCTCCAGCCAGGGGCAACGGGGATAAGTACGACCGCAGGAGATTTTATGGTCGGTCAGCCTTTGTGGTGACTCTAGCCAATATATATTGTGAAGATTCACGTTATTTTATTCAATAATAATATGAAACAACGGTACCAAGTGAGTAAAAATGTTTTACACAATTTAGGTACGAACACAGTTTTATTTAATGACCCCCGGGATGTTTTTTAATGCAACATAGTTAAAATTATTATTTTTGTTAGGTGTTTCGAGTCATAATTAATATATGGTTGGCGGACCTGGGTGTATTTGGCCCAGACTTCTTTCTCAGTAGCAGCCACGGAGTCTGGATTTGTAACCAGTTGACGGCTATCGGCCTGTTAAATGTAACACTCATATTCCAGACTAGCGAAATGTGAGTGTACTATTAGGTTCGCTACAGCCAAACCCTTCGGGAATTACAAACTTTATGCGATGTTCTTTGGTAAATTATTCATTTTTGACTAGCGCATACCCGGCGTGTGCTACTACGCTATAGTGCCTAATGCATTGTTTTAGTGGTCTAAAGCCATCTTCGCATAATTGATTTTCTAATGAAAACGGTGTGGGGCATATCGGCTGGATGGTTTCAAAGTCTATATAGGTAGAAACAATTTTTGTGTTTTATATAATATATATGAGGACGTATATAATGAGGGTAGAATGTGCCCTCATTTTAAGGCTAACGGTCATATTATTTTTCCCAAAATTCAAGCGTCAGCCCTAGGTCTATAAATCTTAGGTCACATACGTGCGAGTTAGTGCTCTTAAGTCGTACTGTTATAGTGCGCCATTTTCTAGGACACTTCGTCTTACGCCTTTCTTTTGAGAGACTCGAGAAGTTATAGATTATGATAGATTTTTTTTTAGTGTCCGACTGAAACTGGTTTTTACGACCGAAACCGAATTTCGGCAACAATCGCAGTTCCGGCCGAAACCGAAATCGAAACTTCCTTACAAGGATCATGTTTTGAGGGAAAAATAAAGAAAACGTTATTATAATCAGTCAGTCTTTATTTTTTTATCTTTAAATCATATAGCATATGCAGTCTTCGACACTTTCACTTATTGGTATGATAAATATATATCAAAATAACAACCTCTCATTTAAGAAAAAAAATATTAATTGCGCCTTAAAAATACTTGCTTAAATCGGTGGGATGTTTATTTGAGTAGTTGGGGTTAACTTGATTCTACTATAATCTATGTATTAGTTTGTTATCATGAATTTTTTTTTTATGTTTACTACTTACTGTTATGCTATATCACGTAATAAAACTTACCAAATTCAAAATAAATCACACGAAAGCTCACAACAAACAAAACGAACTGCAAACACTAGCCAGTCACGACATGATTAGGCACGTGGACTCGGCAAAATGTCTTCGCCGCTTACGCGCTTGGATGGAATTTAACGCGCCGAACATGACTGATCACAGCGCAAGAATTCCCGCATGCAGTTTCGGTTTCGTTCATAGTTTCGGCAGGTTTGCCGCCGAAATCGAAACCGAAACCCAACTTTCGGTCGGACACTTTTTTTTTACAGTAAGTCATGCCATATGGGGTTCGTCATAAGCCAAAATAATGAACATCCGTACAAGCTCTTACAGGCTAAAGTATATTGGCTTTATTAAGTTTTAAAATCTACTTAATAAGCTCATCCCTTAGTACATGAGACTCAAAGCTGGCGAAGAGTGGGTGTACCTAGTTAACCATTAAGGTACACGTCAAACTCAAAGCATGACTGCTGAACTTGAAGTCCTGGGTTCGATTCCCGGGTCTGGCAAACTGTTATTGGGATTTTTCTATCAAGAATTTCTCAGTACCAGAGACGGAGTCTGCATTTGTGCCCGGTTGATGGCAATAGGCTCGCCCCTTATTACATGGGACTAAAACATAACTGGCGAAATGTGCGTGTACTATTAGGTACACCTCTGCTTATCCTTCGAAGATTAGAGGCGTGATGTTATATATTACATAGTACAGGCACTCTTGAATGGTCAAAAATAAAAAGAGGGAGGACACAGTCCAGACACAAGGCGTAATAAGTGTGAAGAGACTATAGCAAGAGCGCCTTTGGTTAACCTATGATAACAGTGATGTTATATTTATGGGTTGTCGTACAGAGGAACTCGTTGCTAAATAATAATTGCCACTCGGATCAATCTTATACTGTAAAATACTGCTATTCAGCTGCATCCGGTTAGACTGGAATGCGACTTCAATATAGTTGGGGCGGGCAGATGAGGAGCAAGTAGATACATTATGTCCTCTATAAACACACTTACAATTCGATTTAATCGCAAGTTCCCCGTTAGTGCGGTACTACATCACCATGTATCATCCTGTTCATTCAGGAAAACCGCCAATTTCCTTGGCAACCGCTCTTCAGGGTAAATTAATAAACACTTCAATACTACTCCCCACAAGGGGTTTGTCTGGGTCGTTTCGAACGAGGGGTTAGTTTTCAGTAAATAATAAATTGTAATGTTGATAGATGGAGTGGGAGAATATGATCGAAGAATAGGTGGATGGAGAATGGAAGAAAAAGCGCCGACCCCAAATAATTAGGGGCAAGGGTAGGGGGCCGATGATGATGGTTAGTTATCAGTACATTAGTATGTACATAAAGGGTGAAAAATACCCTTAACGAAGCTGAAATCACTTGTTCTTCCCGGTCATTGCGATCAAAAAATCAAAATCAAAGCATTTATTTCAAGTAGGCCAATTACAGGCACTTTTGAATTGTCAAAACAAAGACAGCAATAAAAAATGAATCAACAGTCCCAGTCACAAGACATAATAACTGTGAAAGTACTGTAGTTGTTAGTAGTAGATCATTTTTTTAACCGACTTCAAAAAAAAGGAGGAGGTTCTCAGTTCGGTTGTATTTTTTTTGTGTTTGTTACCTCATATCTTCGTGATTTATGAAGTGATTTGAAAAAATATTTTATCTGAAAGGATATACTTCCCGATTGGTCCCATAGACATTTTTATCAAAATCGGTTTAATAGCTTGGTTTTTAAATCAAAATATCTGGTAAAAAAATGTAGTAAAAGAAATTGCGAAATAGATACTTGAGAAGGCAAAAAAGTCAATGAAACAAACAATAGTCACAGACTTCCGAAAGTAAAGTAATATTCCATTTTAAATCCAGCCTTTGGGCTGCCACTGATGCGCTGCTGATTAAAAAACCAAATTATACATTGACTTCGAACCCATGACCGCATGTTCAGTAGTCGCGCTTGTGACCACTAAACGAACGAGTACCATCCCATTATTTATTTATTAATTAAAACTTTATGCACAAGTAAGAACTGGGTTTCTAAAATGGCCACTTTAGCAGAACATAATATGATAATAATATGAATTACGTTACAATTCGTAAAATGGTCACAAACTGATAATTCAATATATTTACTGTGTCTGTGACCATTTTAAGAATTTTAATGTGATTATTAGATATTATAATCCTACTAACGACCGCTTCGGCTTCGCATGGGTGCAATGTAGATACTAATGTTTTCTCTACTATAATATGCATGTATTATACATGTAAACCTTCCTCTTGAATCACTCAAGCAAAGTCCCCTTATATGCGAGCCTATTTTAGTCTATAATTCTACGAATCTGAATCAGGCATCGAATTCTCCGTAATCTGAATCAAATACGACTGCTTCCCCGAAATAGGATCAAGTAAACCCTAAGTTAAGGCAGTTATACATGCCCATCAAGTTATAATACAATTTTCACATCACTCGGAGCGTTTACTGTGAAACGCTCGTTACGTCTGTCTCTTAAGTTACTCGCTTTTTATATTTTATCACTCACTAGCGCCCCGCCCTGGCTTCAAACGGGTGAAATGTAGATACTAATGTTTTCTCTACTATAATATGCATGTATTATACATATAAACCTTCCTCTTGAATCATTCTATCTATTAAAAAAACCGCATCAAAATCCGTTGCCAAGTTAAAGATCTAAGCATACATAGGGGCAGACAGACAGCGGGAAGCGACTTTGTTTTATACTATGTAGTGATTATGTTCGGCTAAAGGGGCCATTTTGGACCCCTTGTACTAAGGCAAACTTAATACAGCTACCAGCCTACTAGTCTGGCTTTTACTACCAGTCTACCTATAGAAAAACCGCTATCATCTATAAATAATCATTTAAACCCTGGATGGGAAGTTCCCTTGCCATAACTAAATTCATTATCGATTACAAAGCAACCGATCGATTAATTAATATATATGAAGTTATTATTTGCTTCCTGGTTTCTAATACACAATCATGAGATACTTTTCTTGGGAAAATTCACACAGGAAACATGACTACAAGATATATGCAATACAGTTGCAAACCATTAAAAGAAAACTGTTTATCTGTCCGTCCGTTACCTTTGTTAGGTACGCCTTGACGGCTTTCCGTGGGCACCTGGGTTATAACTAAGGATACTTTCATGTCTAAGAAACGTTGCCATGGGATAATTTCCGAGTTCCCGACCTACATGGGCGAAGCAGAAATCATCATAATTTTCCACAAACCGCATGCGATTCGCTTCAGCTAAAGCTTTATTGTGACAACGCTTGAGCAGAAGATATAAATTATTGCTATTATTTTTATATTATATGTATGTTTTTTTGTGCTCCAGGTATTTCCCAGTAGCTTTTGTGTTACACTGTGCGGAGTTTGGATTTGATCCTGGTTGATGACAATAGGCTCGCTCCCTACTATGTATATGAGCCTTAAGCCATTGGCAAATGTGTGTGTACTATAGCTAAACGCTACACCTATGCCTGACCCTTCGGAGATTACAAGCGTGATATTATTTATTTATTTATTTTATGATAGGTAGATTCTCAGCTGACAGTACATAAACATAAAATTATTATACTAAACATTACGCCAATTACGAAGTACACAGAAAAATAATAAGATAATCAAAGAGTGACTCTAATAAAATTAATTGTCGTTAAAGTTTATGTGTGTATCTATATTATGTTATAGAGAGTAGGTATAGTAGTTTATTACATCTTTACCTATTTATAAATTAAACTCCCATCACAGTTTACCCCGTATTACTCTAAGATCCCAGAAACTCTCTCAATTCCGCCCAAAAATCTCGTCTTCTAATAAAGCCCGACTTTTTCCAAGTCGAGTCAAACTTCGCGTGTTACATGTCGTTAGGATGGCCCACACATGTTGCGGTCTCGGACTGAGCGAGCAAGGAATGATAGTTGTTCCAACTTGCGCTGATTACTGTACGAGTGTATGTAGTGGAGGGTTTGACCTAATTGTATTGTTGTACTGGGGTTTGTGAGTTTAGGAGTGAGAGTATGCGAAGTTTTGTATAAGTTTAGGAAAAGTCAGCGCTGTGACATTTATTTTTAAACGTCACAGCAACACAGCTTTTGTCCTCGTACAGAACTGATTTAACTGTATTTTTCTTTGTTTTATTTTATGTAATTATTTTCCTGTGCGATTCCTGAACACCGCGAAATATCGGAAACTCAAAACAAATAGTACATACATCTGGTAAATATTTCGTTTTCATTGTTAACTATAATGTTAGTGACCATGTCAGTTATAATTTTTTTCTTTCATTCTTCTTACATATAGTTAGGTATCATCAGCAATGTGCTATAACTGAATATTCTGATACCTTGCAAAAATCATCAAGGGCTCAGGATGTGTAGAAAGGAGTTTTAACCTACTCTGTAGGTACGTATACAAGGTGTAGTTTTGCATCCTCGTCAAATTCAATAAAATGGGTAGGTAATTTTTTATATTTTTTTCTTAACCCTCTACCACCTACCACCTAATCTGGTTACACAACCACCTACCATACGTCTCACAGACGGGCGAGTAAAAAGACTTTCGTATGTAAAATGTAAGGGTGAAAGATTTGTTTTTTAATTAAAATCAATTAAAATACATATCAACGTCTTTATTAAAGCAAACAAGGCACATACAAATTAACACATTTTCTTAAAATCTTAATTTGTTTGGAACAACTCTTAATTCTAACGTAAAAATTTTCTTATTCAAAAAACGAGATCTACAAAAATAATCACAAGACATAGGAACTTATTTCTTTCTGTTTAAAAAAATATAATAATCAGTAAGTAATATAAAATTAAAACTTTCTCATTATAATCATATATATTGCAAAATTGCAGGGCATCAATCTTATAGATTTTCGCGACAGTGAATGCACATTTTTTGGGAGCATTCGATACAAATCGTTTTTTACCTCAAAACACATTTACCCTAAAAAGAAAGGCAGGTGTGTCCTGTGTCGCAGGTTGAGCAGTTTTTTCGAAAAGCCAATCTGTCTTCGGAACAGCATCCACCTGGTAGAGCTGATGGGGTCGATTCATTGCTGCAGTGAAGTATGCGCTGAAGTGCGATTCGAATATCTCGGTGAATTTTCACATTGTTTTCTTGACGCTCCATATGCGGTCTGGTGAGCTGTTCAGCTAGCCTCTTCATACATTTGAACCTGCTATCATTTTTTTGTCCTTGGGCTTGAGCATATAAACTGACGACGTAGCAGTTTGAGGCCGAAATATCGAGCAGCCTGTAAAATACTGCCAATGGCCACAACCTACACGTTTGACGACCTGTGGTATAATTGGAACACCTTTGGACGAGTACGTCCACTCCGATCTTGGTTCGGTGGAAGAAAAGTATGATTTCCGGTTTCTTGGTAACTTCTTGGAAATCTACTACTACTAAACCTGGAAAATCATGACATTATTGTAATGTCATGATTTTCCTCAGCATTTGGTAGGTTTTCGTCGTCAGATTGATCTTGTTCTAACCAACGCTCATTAACACTATCACTAGAAGCCATTTTAAACTGAAACAGAAGAAAAACACAATAAATCACAATTTCAAAAAAGTCACGCAACCACCTACCATACGTCCCACAGACGGAACACGACCATTTTTTACTTACCAGTGACAAACGCGCGCACCTCCAACCACGACGAGCGCTTGGGCGGCACTGATGGACACGACGGGAAGGTACAGGGACGTGCAAGTTAATACGTGTTTTGCGCGCCAAAATATTAACGATTTTAATTTCCTGGCGTCTGAGAGACGTGTGTCAGGTGGTTAAGGGTTAATATCGGAAATCGGTAAGTGTTTACCACCCGCATTAAAACGCGGCCCGTCATACTATAACCGCGCTTTCACACGCACAAACAAACGCAGATGTTTATTCGATGAACGGGTGATTCTCCTCTTTTGAGAAGGGTTTCATTCTGATATAGTGTCGAAAACAACTAAAAAGAACAACGTTTATTATTATTGACCAGGTACCGTAATTTATATTGATTATTTACGTCTTCTATGACAACCTCTTGAATTTTGACGAGGATGCAAAACTACACCTTGTAGGTATATGTAGAAACTTTAGGTTTGGTTCCAATATCAGAAGTTTGAGGAACGTTCGCAGTCATCCGATGCTTCGAATGAAACAACTGGCATTGGTATAGTTAGCCCTGTAGTTTTTTCATAAATATTCCACAGCGCGAATGACCCTTATTGGTCGAAACCAAAACTAAACTTTACTGGAGGAGTTCAGTCAATGGAAACTTCTAACGAGTACTGCGTCAGCTAAATAGAATACTGGATTGATTGGCAAAGTTTAACTACAAAATAGTTGAGCCGCGAGGTTTTCAAAAAAGTTTAAAGGTAGAATCAAAAGTGACTTTTATAGCTTACAGCCCATAGAGACGAATTTCGGATTTGTTTTCTTTTTTATGAAAATGGTCATTGTAGAAATGGCCTCTTATTGCCTAATAATGCCTCTTCTAATTCAAAGAAGGCATGAGCAGCATCTATGAAAGCGCTGATGAATACGAAAGTTTAGCAAGTTAATTGCCAAGGTAAAAAATTTTGAATCTTTTGTGTAATTGATGAACGCTGTCCTTTTGATTTCTTTTCTTGAAAAAAACTTATTCACACTATTTATCTATTAACAGTAGAAAGTAACTGTCCGTTACCTTTTCACGCTTTAACGACTGAACGGATTGCGATGAAATTGCGCACACAGCTAGACGACCATTACCTATCGGTGTAGGACATAGAATACTATTTGTCCCGGTATTAAATTCTCGTGTGATATTTTTTTAATCGACACGGGCGAAGATGCGGACAAATGTGGTTAAAATTAAAATATGACCTTAGACATTGCTTCGTTCTTAGAACTTAGGGCCATTTCATAGTTATAAACGATGACATCACACTGTACGTACAAATCAATTAGGGCTACAGCACTTCCAAGACCCGTTTCACTTAGAGTTAAGTAATAAGAAGTGACAGATTGTAGGACCTTCCAATGTGACAAGAGTTCTATCTGTCCTTATGGCTGTTTTCAATAACATTAAGCGCGGATGGATTTTCAACGCTAGTCTCAGTTAGCGCTGTGAGTTAAAAATCCGAATCCGTGAATTTTGACATTGTGCCTCAAAGTAATCCTCTATAGTAAAGTTTCTATGTTTTGTACTACCGTACTTTGGCGTAGTCTTTTCTGTTGGGTTTTAGGTAACTTTCACACTTTGTAATAATTCACTTACTTAACTTTAAACTCAAGGCATTTATTCCAGTTAGACCATTACAGACACCTTTGAAATTCAGAAAAACAAAAAAAAAAAATAACGAACCTACAGTCCCAGTCACAAATAAGAGTTCACATGAAAAAGATAAGCTATGGAAAAGTAGTATGAAAAAGTGTTCTTGTTATCTTGTATATGTGTCCCGATGGGGCTGATATGGTCATTATATATATAGATTATTTAAAAAGTTTAAGTTATTTCATGGTTATAACAGTTCCATAGGCACATATTACACTTATCGTCACAAATGCGTATTTCTAAAAAAAACTGGTGATTACCAAAGCGCAAACATTGACTGTGAGAACTGTACCTACATAATAACGGAGAGCTAGATCGAGTATTTGCCTGAAACTCTCAAACAACTCGAGATTGATCAAACTACACATTGTTACACTTCGATACGAAAATTACTTCAGGAACTAAACTTTGATTTACAAACTTCAACAGCTCTGTGAGTCTATAGTTAACGCAATTATTTGAAGGAGATCCCGGAGGGCTAGGCTACACTGTTTGTCTAGGTCTAGTCAGACGGGCAAAACTGACGCGGCAAAAAGGACGCGGTAAAACTGACGCGGAAAAAATGTTACCAGGTTTTGAATTTTGCAGCTCCAGTACATAGATTTGTGTCTAAGACTAACTAAATCTTTGGGCTGTAGCTGCAATGTTACCATCATTACTCAGGCCCAGTTGAAAACTAGCGTCGGGCATAGTCTTGCTGCTCGGCATTTTTGTTGAACTGGGCCCATTTGGCGCAGCCGTGAGACACACAATAATTTTCTTTACTTTTATTCTTTTGTGTTTAGATTTAAGTTTTTTTTTCTTCTTGTTCTTTTTTTTGTGTGCACTTGTGGCGTGTGCCAAATAAACCTATTTTCTTTCTTTCAATCAGTTGAAGCTATCGCAGTCCACTGCTAAACAAAGGCCTCTTCCAATTGTTTGCCACAGCATTCTGTCCTACGTCTTCTGCATTCAGCCTATTCCAGCTTCCTTTTTACCCAACTGCGGCGATAATCAAAAGGTGGGTTATGGATTTTTAAGATCGTCGATCCATCTACACTAGCCGATACGATGTCTTCACTTCAAAAATCGTTTGTCCCATCGACCGATATGGCGATATGGCAAGCCCAGAGTCGGAATATTGGCCACTGGTTTGCGGAAACCGGTGACCGCGACTGCAATTTGTTGATGTACCATCATCAGCCTATAGCGTTTCCACTACTGGAGCAGACAATTGGGCATTAATCAAACACATGGGCCCTGCAGGGCTGTTGCAACAACATTTGCCTCCTGGGCAGGAGGTGACTGATGAGATGACGTAATAGACAAGCGTATGGAAGAAGAAGACATGCTGCGCCGACCCCGCTAAATTGACCATTAATTGATTCATTGATTGATTGATTGGCCGAAATTGAGATAAGGGCTGTAGCTTTATGATGTTGGAGCCCGTCTGTAAGCACTGAAAACAACCATAGGGTGGTTGGTAGCTATCGGCGTAGAACTTAAGTATACACTGGGTACAGTTTTCCGATAATTTGATCAGGTCTCCAAGTGATAGCGAGCCTAGCTACTTGATATTTATTGGTCGTCGTTCCACACAGTGTTATTACCAAAGAATTCGATTTCGCTCGTGACGGGCTGAGGTTTACGAGAATTGCTTATGCTGTGGTAGATGCTAGCAAAGGGGACGAGGCTGTCTGCGTGTCGACGGATTTACTAAGCATTTTGTGATTGATGATTTTTTCATCACAATAGACAACGTAATAAGTGGATACTAATCGTTGCCAAGTGCCAATGACGCGCTAAGAACAAGACATAGATGAAAAATATTTTCTACCAGTATGTTATTACGCCAGAAAGGGACGCCCCAGAAGGACGTCATCAGCATTCTTCTGCCCTTAACCTAATTTATTTGGTGTCGGCGCAGCATGTCTTCTTCTTCCATACTTCTCTATTACACGTCATCTCATCAGACACCTCCTTTCTTGCCATATCATCCTTCACACAGCCCATCCATCGTTTCTTTGGTCTTCCTCTACTCTTATAGCCATCCACATAGAAGGATATACACTAACCTTGTTGGTGATGTTTCTCAGAAAGGTCAGGTGCGTAGTACTCGCAAGTGACATGCGTGTATGGCCTGACCTGATGTATGAACATCACCAAAAAGGTTAGTGTATGTCCTTCTATGTGGATGGCTATAAGAGTAGAGAGAGCAGAGAATAAGACGAAAGAAGGTGTAAGCAGCACATAGAACTTGATGTTGTATAAGTTTCGTAGCGGTTTGTTGTTTCTGCCTATTGCCCTGGTAACCAGGCGTGAGTTTATGTTAGCATGCATAGCTGTATTGTAAAGTCTTATTGATTTAGTGGTCGCAAGCGCAACAGCTGAGCATGAGGTGCGGGTTTCGATTCCCAGATCGGGCAATTTGTTATTGGGCTTTCCACCAGGAATTTCTAAATAGCAGCCACGGAGTTTGGATTTGTGCCCGGTTAGTGCAATTGGCTAGCTCCCTATTACATGGGACTTAAACATAACTGGCGAAATGTGGGTGTACTATTAGATACACCTCTGCCTAACCCTTGGGGGATTACAGGCGTAATGTTATGTATAAAGCCATTACGCTTCGAGTACCAGCTTCACTTTCAGTCTAACCACGCTTTAACCCAAACTCAATCTAGGCGACTGAGTAACTCCAAATAGGTACAGTCGACAAAAGCTACGTCTGCTCAATTTTAGTCCCCGACCAAAAAAGGGGGTGTTATAAGTTTGAAGTGTGTATCTGTGTTTGTCTGATTAAAACAAAACCCTTTGTGAGGACCAATAGTAGTAAAACCGAAAAAGAAAGAAAAATATGCAAGAATTTGACCACACTTTTTCGACCAATAGAAATGAAACAAAAATTAGAAGTTTTATGCAAAAGAAATAACCGCCTTCCAAAAAAAAAACACAAAAAAATTGAAAAATAACTTTAATTTCGGAAGTCGGTGACTATTGTTTGTTTCATTGACTTTTTTGCCACCGACCTCCGAAAGTGAAGTTATTTTCCACTTTTTTTTTGTGTTTTTTTGGAAGGCGGTTATTTATTTGCAAAAAAAGTTTTTATTTCACCCTTTTTAGTTGTCTTTTCACACATAAAGCCAACAGCTATCAATTTCGCAATTTCTTTTACTTGGATAATTTTTTGTACCAGATATTTTGGATTTAAAAACCAAACTACTTACTAAACCGATTTTCATAAAATTTCTATGGAATCAATCGGGTAGTATATCCTTTCAGATAAATGAAGAATTTTTCAAATCGGTTCATAAATGACGAAGATATGAGGTAACAAATGCAGATAAAAAGTATAACCGAATTGAGAACCTCCTTCTTTTTTGAAGTCTGTTAATAAAGGACGAAGGAAGAGAAAGTTTTTAAGCGTTTATAGCGGCCGGGCGCTGCAAGCAGGAACAGTCCTTGCGGTGGTCAGACGCAAGTTTGGATGACTGTACCCTCATCATCATCAACTGCCTATCCTTTTCCCAACTATGTTGCGTTCTTCTTCCAGTTTACTAGTGCAGTGCAGCTGAATACCAGTATTTTACATGGAGCAGCTGCTCATCTGACCTCCACAACCCAGTTAGTACTAGGTAATACGGTACCCCTTGCTAAGGCTGCTTGTCAGACTTTCGGGCCACTGACTACCTGTAACGACTGTCAAAGATCTACAATTGACAGCCGGGACCAACGGATTTCCGAGGCACCTATAACGACTGTCAAAGATTGAAGACAATTGACAGCCGGGACCAATGCAGCTTTTTGGTTGGATGACTGTACTCTACGTACATAATATATTCAAACGAGAACTTTGAAACTCAGTCAAAGTTTCTAGTTAATTACGCCTCAGCTCAATACTAGTCGAGTTTAAAGGATCTAATCTTTATTTCTCAAATAAAACTATGATTAAGAAGATATAAACGGATTGTATTTTTCTTACAAGTGTTCAGTTCAATCGTTGAGATTCGAATGGCTCCATTTTACCTCGCTTTAAAACGTCAAAAATGTCATAGACAAAATGTAGCCATTGTAAAGTCCGATTCGATACAATTTAATAGTCGATTTTATATTTAACCACAGAATATAACAACACAAACAAATATAACACAGAATAACTACTATCTTAATATTTACTAAATGTAATACTAATATATTGTATTCTTGACTAATTAACCTTACAGCTCGGCCATCCTGTGAAAGTGAGTCCTCTCACTTGTTCGGTGTAAATTGTCATAATAGCTAATTTGATTATACAAAATAAGAATAAAAACAAAATATAGGTAATAACTTAATTATAAATACCTATATACTACTACAACTAATTTCATTCTTCAATATATTATTAATTACTTATCACAATATAAATTCAAAACTTTATAGTTCAACTAAAGTACTATATTCTTATCACAATCTGTCTGTCACAAATTCTCATCACAATCAAAATTTTGCATCTAAACTTATCTTAATTTAGCTCATCGTTTTTATCTAGGTCACAAATCTTTATCACAATTCAAATTCATGAAGCTGGGAATGCATTCTCATTCCTAGTTTCTTACACAATCTGTCACGATCTTCGGTCAACTGTGCGGCACCGTTATCTTGGTGCCATTCATAATCTGCACTGACCTCTTATGACAAATTGTGCTCACATCGTATTATCTTACTCACTATCTTGCAATCATAATATGTGCGACATCGATTACTCAATACCATTCACTATCTGCACTGATTGCTCATGTTTAGATATGTATCCTTAACAATGACACGCAATTTCTAGTCACCTTCATCGGGGAAACTGATTAACCCATATAATTAGCACATTATTACTATCGACAAAATTGAATAACAATTTTTCCACACGCTATGTAGAATAATAGATTACTCTCCCTCTACTTCTATTTCTGTATCCTCACTCTGATCACTGTCAGTGCTTTCACTGGTGTAACCTTTAAAGTTCATCCAGGGATGGATTTTATCTAGCGCAACAACATTTTCATACCTCTTGTTACCTTTTCTTGTTAATGGGGTGTCTTCGACGAGAAATCTGTCATTAGGTAATATTTTGAGGATTCGATAGGGGCCTTGGAATTTGGAGATGAGTTTATGTGATTTTCCTACATGATCTTTGTCTATTACGGTCCTTTCTACCCTAACTAAATCACCCACGTTATATTTTGTCTGACCCTTCCTATGCTTATCAAACTGTTTTTTAGCATATTCCTGTTGTTTTTCTATCTTTTCCCTAGCATTCGACCTTAGTTTTACTAACGCATCACCATCGATACGTTCAGTTGTTTCGGCAATCACATCAGTCAATACGTTTTCTGACGCATTCGTCAGTCTGCAACCGAACAACAGCTCAGAGGGACTCTTCCCTGTTGTCTTATTAATCGTGGTATTAATACCTAACTGTACGTCACCGATGTAATCGTCCCATAAGTTGTCGTTTCCGCCATGACATTTTGTACTCAGAGCATCAATTATGGTTCGGTTAAACCTTTCGACCTGTCCATTCGCTCTTGGAGTAGCTACTGCATTCAAGATGTGCTTTATTTTTAATTGGTCCATAAAATTCTTAAACTTTGCACTTGTAAAACAAGAACCGCGATCCGTTATAAGACGAGAAGGAACGCCGAAATAACTAAAATGTTCCTTAAATGCTTTGATTGCCGTAGTCGTCTTAGTATCTTTCACAGCTCGTATATTAATAAATTTTGTAAAAGCATCTATAATAACAAGCAAATACATGTTGCCCCTCTTAGAGCGAATGAACGGGCCCAGATGATCGGCATGAAGCGTATGGAATGGTTTCTCCAACTTAGGTATGGGATGAAGAACTCCTTCCTTGGGACCACCAGGTGCCTTATGATGCGCACATTCCAAACAGGCTGAGACATATTTCTTAGTGAACCTACGCATTTTTGGAAACCAAAATATGCTTCTGATACGACTCAAAGTCTTTTCGAAGCCAAAATGTCCCACCTCATCATGGTTCATGCGCAGCACTTGCCACCTGCAACCCCTCGGAACTACCCATCGCAATCCTTCTTCTAAAATTTTGTACACATAACTACCTTTCAACAGATAATTCTTACGCACGTCAGCTACAAACTTTGTATTGTCGTCTTCTAAGATGCCTCTTATACGTTTTATTTCGCTATCATCACCCTGTACAGTAGCGATCCAGTCACGAACGTCTACGTGTAGAACATCAAAAACATGCTCCGTATCCACATCGGTCGGCTCACTGACAGGGGCACGACTGAGAGCATCTACGTGAGCCATGCGCGAGCCCGGTCTGTACTCAATTTCGCAGTCGTACTCTTGGAACTGGATCCACCAGCGAGATATTCGTGGTACAAGATCCCTCTTAGTTAAGGTGGTACGAAGTGCGTTACAGTCGGTGACTATTTTAAATCTCAGCCCTAGTAAATAGACACGGAAACGATTTAAAGATGCGACAACCGCTAAAGTTTCCAACTCGAAGGAGTGAAATTTTTGCTCGTCTACTGTGGTTTTACGACTGTAATACACCACTGGTCTAAGTAAACCGTCTGTACCTCGCTGTAGTAGTATCCCCGCAATACCTACCTTCGACGCGTCCGTATGAACTTCAGTTTCTAAATGAGGGTCGTATAAAGCTAATATAGGGCGTTCAACTAATTTCGCCTTCAAAATTGTAAATGACTCCACCTCCTCCGCCGTCCATTTCCATTCGAATTTAGACTTTAATAGGTCTGTTAGTGGGCGGGCAATAAGAGCGAAGTCCTTTACGAACCTCCGGAAAAAGCTAGTTAGGCCGATAAATCGTCTGACATCATGAACGTTTCGCGGAATTGGGAAGTTTTCTATAGCTAATGTTTTACGCTTTCCTGGACGTATCCCCTCACCACTTACATGAAATCCTAAGAATTCTAGCTCGGTACAGAAAAAACTACATTTTTTTAACTTAAGTGTAAGACCTGCGTCTTTTACTAGTTGAAGTACCTCCTCTAGCCGTCTCATTCCCTGATCAAAAGATCGTGAAGGAATCAATACATCATCCATGTAAACTATCGTATAACCGACCTTCGACAATATTTTATTCATCGCTCGTTGAAAAATAGAAGGAGCGTTTGCTAAACCAAAAGGCATGCGTTTAAACTGATATTGCCCATCGGGAGTAACAAATGCAGTCTTGTCTTGAGACTTTGCCTCTACTGCAATCTGGTAATAGCCAGATGCAAGGTCTAAACTTACAAATAAAGAGTTACCAGCTAGCCTGTCAAGTTGATCATCAATCAAAGGTAGAGGATAATGTTCCTTTTTTGTTTTATTATTTAATGCACGATAATCAACACATAATCTGCTTTCGCCAGTCTTCTTCTTTACCAGTAAAACTGGACTAGCGTAAGGTGAGTTTGACTCGCATACTATGCCTGCATCGGTCATTTCCTTCACCATAGATTGAATCTGTCTACGCTCCGGAAAGGAGAGCCTATACGGGCGATAAACTACTGGTTGCGAGTCACTTAATTCAATTTCCATTTGAACCACATTAGTCAATCCCAGGTCTTTTAGGTTATCCGAGAAACACGTTTCATACCCTTTGAGCAGCTCTTTTAGTTTGTTAACCTCATTTTCACTAAGCTGTTTGCCATAATTGAAAGCTAAATTAGTCTCAGCATTTTCAAAATTTAATAAATTTATACTCAAATAGTCTGTACAAAAAACTCGTGTAATGAGCGTATCCTTATTTAAACAAACCGGCCTATCACTAAAGTTTTGCACCAGTATCCTAACCTCTCCGTTTTTTATTTCATATCCACCCGGCATCAAGTAATATTCATTCTGTGACATACCTCGTAGGGAGCCACTGACATGGACTACACCCGAATATTTGTTTGTTGAAATACACGGTAATGGATACATTTCCTTAGGGGGTATTACAATATCGGTTTTTAAATTTAATTGTAATTTAACTGAATGATCACGAGTAAATATTAATGAATGTGTAGTTTTCGTTATGACTATTCCTGGTTTTTCTGTGAAACTGTGTCCGATTAAAACTGAATATTTAATAACGCTATCATCAACAACGTACGCGTTAACCTCCTCTTCAATACCTTGAATTTCAATAATGACGTTTGACATGCCCAATGGTATTACTATACTCTGACCTATACCCCTCATAGTCGGTAAGTTGCTATTAGTCCACGTGATTCCCCTCCTAACAGCCTCACTATGACGAATCAGCGTACATTGACTTCCCAAATCCACGTAGCCTTGAATAGCTTCACCGTTGAGTTTCAAATTCATTAAATATTTATTATCATTAGAATTATTTGTTTCAATTCGCATCACGTCTTTTTCTTTAGGTTTATCAATTTTATTAGCCGAGTCAGAGGGTAATCTAGGACAATTAATTGCCAAATGACCTAATTTGGCACAAACATTACACTTCAATATCTTTTTTGTGCATTTAGAACTGTAATGCCCTGGTTCATTGCAGTTAAAGCATACAATTGACGCATTATTTTGTGACTTCGAAGTTTTAGTTTCGCTGCCATTAGCAGTTTGCTTAGAACTATTACTGGATAATGAAGAGATAGTATTATTACGTTTATCATAGTTCACCCTTGACCTATCTGGTTCACGAAGATTTTGTTTGATTGATTGAAAATACGCAAGAACCTGCTCCGGCTCCTGACATTTTGCTGCTTTCGCGCCTAATCTCAATGACCGATCCTCAATTCCATATAGTAGGCAATCTACCGCACGTTTACCACGTATTTCGCATCGATTTAGCAGATTAATTTTATCATAATAATAATGTTCCAACGAATCGTTAAATTTCACACGTTTTGACAACATCTCGGTTAGTAATTCGGCATAGTCTTCACTACTCGGAAATGACTGCTCCAGCTTGCCCTTCCACTCAGACCATGAATATGACATGGATGGGAGGGCCTGGTACCACGATTTGGCAATCCCTGACAGTTTAGGTAGAGCGTAATGTATTATTTGATCATCGCCCCAACCATAGAGCCGCGCACATTCGTCAACTTTATTGATCCACATAGCTATAGTCTGACTCTTAACCATAGGGTCAAAATCTGGAATCACATTGCCTAGCATGGGAAATTTGTTACCCTGAGGTCGACTAGTGGTTAAAGCTTCCACTAAAGTAGCAAAAAACGCTTGCGTGTCACTATTAAGAACATTGGAGGTACTCACGTGACCAGGAAGTGGAGGAGTGTGACGCTCGATGCTGGATTCTGAGCGCCTGCTGCGGCCTCGCCTGTTGCGTCTCCCATCCAAGCCCCGCGCCCGGCTGGGACGCTGTCGCCGACGCTGCTCATAGCTGCTGCTCCGACTGCAATACCCGTCACGGCTGCGACTCCGGTTCGGTTGGTGACGGCGCCTCATAGGCTGCTCACGGGAACTGCGGCTTCCACTACGAAGAGATTCCAACGAATCACCGCGATTGCTCGATCGTTGCTTTCGCTGCTTCCGTTTATGAGTAGTGCTTGTTCTTGTTCCTCTACTCCGGTCACGACGACGTTTACGCTCATTGCTCTTACGATTACCGCTAGTTTTATCCATTTGTTACTCAGATAATAACTAGTAACTTTGTTTACAACAAAACAGGTGGATATTTTGGTAATATTTCTTCAAAATTGTGGGCGTAATTGACTAATCCCACTTCTGAGATAAAGGATCTAATCTTTATTTCTCAAATAAAACTATGATTAAGAAGATATAAACGGATTGTATTTTTCTTACAAGTGTTCAGTTCAATCGTTGAGATTCGAATGGCTCCATTTTACCTCGCTTTAAAACGTCAAAAATGTCATAGACAAAATGTAGCCATTGTAAAGTCCGATTCGATACAATTTAATAGTCGATTTTATATTTAACCACAGAATATAACAACACAAACAAATATAACACAGAATAACTACTATCTTAATATTTACTAAATGTAATACTAATATATTGTATTCTTGACTAATTAACCTTACAAGTTCGATCAGTTTATTATACAAATATTAAGTTTTGCAGCTACCAGTATAATGTGTTATTGTTCGTTTAAACTGTAACCGCAGTTAATGGAGAACGGAGAGAGTTACTGAAACTTTTACCGTATAGTTTGCTTGTTCTGTTTGTAAAGTTATTCGGGAATTTTCGGTAATATTCTGCGTTGTTATTATGTTGGTATTTGTTAGACCGCCAATTAAATTGGACCTTAATAACATAAACTGACATCACGCCTGTAAACCCCGCGGGGTTAATCAGAGATGTATGTATTTTAAAATACTTCAGAGTAAAATAGACTGCCCCCAGTTGTTGAGTAAGTTTAATTTTAACCTACCCCACAACTATCCGCGTCACCCTATAAAACTATTACGTCCCCCATTCCGCAAAACTGTATCAGGATCCAACTCCCCCATCCCCAGAATTTGTAGGCTTCTTAACAATTGCGATGAATCAATAGATATTTTTTCCACAACACTCCAAAAATTCAAGCGCCAAGTCCATCAAAGCTAACCACCACACCGACTTTTTATCTTTTTTCTCTTGTCATCTTTGTACTTACTGTGTTTCTAAAACTACCCACTGTTGTTAAAAGTGTTATTTCTGCACTATCATTATAATTTTATTGTTGTTATAATTTAGTTTTTTGTATGCTGTGTCTATCGCATCATATTGTACACTATGCTTGTATCCACAGATATTATATCTGTGCTTGTATCATATTGCTTGTATTATTAGGATAAACAGTGTAACAATTGTAGATAGGCCAATAAATAAATAAATAAATAAATGTAGCCGTGTACCTAATGGTAGGTACATCCACATTTCGCCACGTATATTTTAGTCCCATGTAATAGGGGGCGAGCCTGTTGCCATCAACCGGCCGCATATCCAGACTCCGTGGCTCCTACTGAAAAATTCCTGATGAAAAAATTCAATAATAATTTGCCTACGTCCTAAATCTACACCAACAGCTATCCAAAATCATTACAGAAAATGGGAGAAATTTTGATGTGGATGAGTACATGGGATTTGATGTTGCGTTCGACAGTCTGATCGTCTAGTCCATCACCATTTTACTCCGTAAAACTTACCTACCTACACCAAGTACTGAAAATTTATATCACAATGTATTAGACCTGTAATGCCAAAATCCACTTTGAAGACTGAATATCATGCTGTTTACCAGAGAAGATGAATTTTCTTTCAGAACTTACGTGAATTTTTCAGTTTCTTTTGACATGCATCCTACCAACGAGGGCATAAAAAAAACATTAGCAGCGTACTAACAAACACAGCAACATACAGGTGATTTTTTTTTTAGTGGGCGTATATGGCCAAATCCGAAAAATACTCAAAGAAGGGACTCCTTTGAGTATTTTTCGCTATTGTATCGCGGGCCCGATTTAGATGAAAACTAATACTCCAGCATTGGATTTTTGAAAAATCTATATTCCTAGCCAGGAATTGAAACCGCTGATTTTGAAAAAAAAAACACCAAAAGTATTTAATTCCGGGAACATATGAAATGCGGCTTTAAAGAAAAGGTTATGATTCCATAAGTATCACATTGGAATTTTAATTTATTTATTTATCAAATTACTTCGTAACATTATCAAGCCCTGGTTAGAGGGCTCATACTACCTCAAGCTTGTAAAAACACGTCCAAAACCAACACAAAGTTAAGCAGGCGGTAGACAGCGCATCCTGTTTCCACAACACAAACTGAAAGTGCACAGTGGGACGTAACTACACATGTTTTGACACAAGCTGTTCGCTTTGAGTGCTTGCGGGTAAGTTGTGGACCACGGGGCTTATTTTGTTAGGAGTGGGTCAGTGGCTTGTATTTACATAGCATTGCTTTGATTGTGTTTATTTCCAGTGGCGGGATTGGAGGTTTGATTGGAGGCAGCCATTGATGTGTAACCTAGTAAACTGGTTTTAATAACCGACGAAAATTTTCTGTGGAGAGGTACATCATTCTGAAATAATGTACTCAATACGTGGTTACCAAAGACATTCAAATATTATCGAGCGACAAACGGGACAAGACGTAGAAAATTACAATCCAACAATATTGTTACAAATTTTAATTGGACCATGTTTATAGAATATTGCAATATATATATTATTGTAAATTATGTACAAAGGCGAGATCACCCAGAATCGGATTTTCTTACAGAAGTTCTCATTGCATTTGTTAAAATGTATCTAAAATAATCATTCACATGCAAAGCAGTGACCTCTGTTGTCATAGTTTGTAAGCTTAAGCTTAGTGCTACATTATGTGGCATGTCTATTAGAAAAAATAAAAGTTGAGTTCTCTGTTGAATCACAACGCGGTCGTTTTATTAGAACATTAGCGAGATTTGTAATATAAGAAAATACAAGTGCACTCCAATAGCACCAGTTAAAGGTCACGGACTATAAAAATAGTCTACTAGATGCAAGGGATGATTAAAATTTATTTTCATTGATTAACTTCTCTAGAATATAATGTACTTAAAATTGCAATAACATAAAATTGAATAATTGCAGCTGCTGATTCGTTCGAAATGTTGTGAATTATTAATTCATCCGTAAATTACAAATCTGACTTGTTCTAGTAAAAATATAAGGATATAACCCTAAAAAAATATTAAATTAAATCAAATGAAAATTTAGAAATAAAAATAAAAGTGAAACCTTGAAATTTTTTTTATTCCCCTGTAATAGGGGGCGAGTCTATTGTCATCTACCGGGCACAAATCCAGACTCCGTGGCTGCTACTGAGAAATTCATGATAGAAAAACCCAATAACACTTTGCCCGACCCGGAATTCGGACCCAGGGCCTCATGCTCAGCAGAAGGACTTGCGACCGCTCGACCAACGAAGCGGTCGAGGCAGTCGAGGAAAATATTAAATTGTATTATATTTTTGATACAACTTGGTACATTATTTCGATAAAAGGACCCTAAGAACGTGCTTTTAAGTTTTTCTGATAAATCCATACTAAAAAACACGTATCACTGAAAAAGCTCTCTTCTCAATAAAACACAAAAATAAGTAAAAGCTTCTGAAACTTGTGTTCAATTTAACTTAGAAACAGTTTGCATCGTTTAGAAACTTTTAAATTATTTATTTATGTACTTGAAGAGATCAGTTAGAGGTGGTATAGACATCTGCGTGTCGGCAGACTCGGCAAAACCAACTGGCAAAATAGATAAACATAACATAACATCACGCCAGTAATCCTCGGTGGTTTAGGCAGAGGTGTATCTAATAGTACACCCATATTTCGCCAGTTATGTTTAAGTCCCATGCAATAGGGGGCAAGACTATTGCCATCAACCGGGCACAAAACCAGACTCCGTAGCTGCTACTGAGAAACATGATGAAAAAACCCAATAGCACTTTGCCCGACCCGGGAATCAAACCCAGGGCCTCAGGCTCAGCGACCAACGAGGCAGTCAAAATAGACTAACCTTCGGAAAAAGTTTCAATAGTGCCAAGCCGATCCTAACATGATTTAGCAATAGTACGAGCCGAATTAGAGCGAAATAAGTACATACCTACATGTTTACATACATAGACTCGCGTTTTTTCATTTTATTTTTAAAGCCAAACAAATACGTGTAATGTGTTGTAAATTGCTTCAGCTCAGATTTTTTGTTCAACGAATACCGCCGGACAAGTGTGAAGAACCTCTTAAATTTTAAATCATGATTTTTACAAATTGAAAGTTTCTGAAAAACACGTTAGTATCTTTTAATAATTTATTGAATCCAAGTTTCTTGTTCCGAGTACTTATTAATTTGAAAAGTTCGATTTCTTCAAAGTACAAAGGCATTAAAGAAACGAAAGCAATTTGAAAATTTCCGAACGATACTGCTTCCGAGGGGGCAGCGGTGTAATAACTAATACAGAGACTTGACGAAGAAAATTACGAAAATATTCGGTAAAAAGTACGCGGGCTACTTTTGCAACCCAAACTTTCTGAATATAAATTTCTTGAAACATAAGGGACGATACTGTTTCTGAAAATAAAAAGTTCGCTTTATTAAAATGGGTGCTTCGGTCCGTAACTTATCGGTCATCATCACTTGTAGCTTAACCACCGTAGAAACGGGTTTTGTCGAC
This sequence comes from Standfussiana lucernea, assembly GCA_964057025.1. Classification (NCBI taxonomy): domain Eukaryota; kingdom Metazoa; phylum Arthropoda; class Insecta; order Lepidoptera; family Noctuidae; genus Standfussiana; species Standfussiana lucernea. Next base: position 13,875,610 of record OZ059801.1, on the reverse strand, counting down.
GGAAGAATAGACAAATTTACAGATAGACCATAGAAATACACACATCAAAAGTATCTAGGGATCAACATATATTTTTGCAATAACTTTTCTCCTGATTGATATTAATTAAAATTTTCTTTAAGGATTCATCAAATAAAGTGTTTTCGTTTGTCACAGTAACGATAAACCAAGTCACCTTTGCATTAATAAAGAAATTTGCCATTTTCCTAATAAAGGGATTTTTGACATTTGAACCACTAACATTAAAGTTCGAAAAAAAGACTGAAATAACAGTTTTCTTTAAAATTTTATTGGGTAACTTAAACAATTAATAATCCGTGTTTCTACCGCGAACACTAACAACACAAGAACATCGGTTTGGCATACTCAAAATGAGTTCATCCAAATCACGCTGTGGAATGGCCGCCCATGTTCGTTGCAACAACAAAAAAAGGTCTTCTTGCGACTGGATACCCTCCATATTCGGCAGAGCTCTTCTCTGTAGCATATCCCATGCATGCTCAATCGGGTTCAAGTCTGGCGACTGAGCAGGCCAGGGCAGGACATTGATGTTAGCTGCGGCGAGAGTCTGTCTTACAACTCTTGCGGTGTGCGGTCGTGCATTATCATGCATTAACTGAAATAAGGGACCGATTTGCACTTGTAGAGGAACGATGACGTCTGATACAATCGTCTCAGCATAAATTTGAGCGTTGAGGTTGCCTCTGATCCAAATCAACTCAGTTCTTCCGCCGATCCAAATACCCGCCCATACCATGATGGTTCCACCACTATAAGGATGGACTTCCTGGCAGGATTTTAATCGCTGTTGGCGTCCAGGGGTTCTCCAGTGTCGTATACGTCTTGTATCCGGTCTCATACCAAAACGAGACTCATCAGAAAAGCACACGAAACGCCATTGTTCTTCTGCCCAATTTCTGTGTTCAAGAGCCCATTGATATCGAATCCTACGATTGTGCATTGCTATAGGTGGTACCCGTAGCGGTCTTCGGGAATGAAGGTTCACTTCATGCAAGCGGTTTCTGACTGTTTGGTCGCTAATTAAGTTCCCTGAAGAGTGATGAAGCCTCACGGCTAACATCATGGCGGTTATTGTTGGAGCTCTTCGAGTTAAGATTTGAATGTATCGGTCTTGTCTCCGTGTGGTGCAGCGATACCGTCCTCCATGGCGCTCAGCCACGGTACCAGTGCTTCGGTAACGTGTCCAAAGTCGACTGATAACACTCTGACTTGTATTCAGAGCTAAAGCCACAGTACGTTGCCGGGAACCAGCTTCTATCATTCCCACGGCTCTGAGCATTTCTTCCCTGCTTAAATGACGTCGCCGCTCCATAATAACGTTGGTTTTAATCAGTAGTAGGGAAACAGTAGCACTAATAATGTCTTCAATGCGTTGTATGTTTTTATAGGGAAAATATTGACAGCTTATTTTCATCTTTTACTCGAATTTGATTGAGAGTTCCTGATTCAAATTATGAAATGCACCAAAAAGGATCCATATAAATTTATAAAATCATAAATTTATTACAAAGCCACATCTCAATCTCAAGAAATCCGCATAAAAATGCTTGATCCCTAGACACTTTTGATGTGTGTATTTCTACCACCTATCATTTTGAAAAGAAAATACAAAAAACTATTACAATAATTTACCTACTTTATTCACTAAGCAGTGGACTTTTCTAGAATTATCTTTATCATTATTAGTTTACTGCTCATTGGTCGCATGCGGGACTGCTGAGCATGAGGTCCCGGGGTCGGTTCCCAGGTTGGCAAAGTGTTATTGGGCTTTTCCATCAGGAATTTCTCAGTAGCAGCCACGGTGTCTGGATTTGTGTCCGGTTGATGTTAAATAGGCTCACCCCCTATTAAATGGGACTAAAACATAACTGGCGAAATGTATTAATTTAAAGAAGTCTACTTTTAGATGTATTAAGCACATTCGCGGCATTCAGGATGGTCTGAAGGCCGCGGGAATCTGCACTGCTCGGTTCCTAAAATTTTATATCCGAATATAATTTAACATTTGGCACGATAAAGACCTCAAACTTTCTGAAATATCGTAAAAGAAATAGCCAAAATCTTTATTTTCAGCCTAACTGAAGCAAAGTTTGACATTTCGGGCGTTATTAATAGTCTGTGGCAGGTGACAGGTGTCAAAGTGATAAATAATGTCATCGGAATCTATGGAGCGTTTGGCAAATAGCAAGCTGAATTAAAATTACTGAAGCGTAAATTTTTTTCATGCCACGACATGGCTTGCCAAGGTTTAAAAAAATACAGGGTATTTTAAGTTAAATATTTTACATAAATGTTACTTTCTAAAATCGAAACACGTAGTTATTATTTTCAGATTATCTTTATAAATTAAGAAAGAAAGAAATGCTGTCTATTCTGTACAACTATACAACACACGCACATTATAACCAAACACAAATTGATACGTTCTCCATGGTAAATTGTTATTAGATTGCTTCTCATCATGTTAAATGCAATCTTCCTAATTAATTAAATTGTAACGGAGGGTCAATTAAGACTTTTTTGAAAAGACACTTTTAATTTTTTTTGGCAAAAATTTCTAGAGCAAGAAAACTTAAGTACTCTTTAAAATACCAGTGCGCTACCAGCCACCGGTATTTTAAATTAAAGAAACGGTTTCAGAAATAGTTCTACTAAACTGAAAATACTTAACGTATTTTCAATGACTCTGAACCTCTCAGATATTTCTCCTTGCAAAAATTTATACCCTAAGAGCTCATTCACACGGCTTCCGTCATTGACGATCCGTCATAAAACACGATACGTCAAGACGGATGGACGTTCACATTGCATACGGAATCGTGTTTTATTACGAACCGGCAAAAAAAAACGAATTGGTGTTCACATTAGTTCCGTGATTTTTCGGGAGCGACCGCATCAGCGAATCCGTCACAAAAAATTCACGATTCGTGTTTTTGACGTACCTGGTTTTTAAAAGACGATACGTGATTTAAGACGTGTCTGTAATTTATCACGATTCGTGATGCGTGTGAACCCGGGTATTTAAAAAGCATTAACACAACTAATTAAAAGCATTAAAAAAACTAATTGTCGTCGTGTGAACGAGCTGTAAGTCCCTCTTCAGACCTAACAAATCTCAGCACTTTTGAGGAGAGTTAACTAATGGCTAAATTAAATTTAAAAAAATAACAAGTACCAATTGCCCATATTAGAAAACATTTTTAAATTATTCAATGATAAATACAAAATCACACACAAATAAATACAAATGAATAAATACTACACCAACACACAAATTAGAAAAATAAAGCAAGCAAGCTTGACTCGTTTCATTATCATCATCTTTCATCTTGGTCCCATGTTACTTGGGGTCTTCGCAACATTCCCATCCTCCCCTGTCAACCGTCTCTAAGTTTGTCTCTTTTAAGACCTAAAAAATCTGTGCAGTATTAAGGCGGGTCTAGCAGTGTCTCTCATTAATGGATCGTCGCAGCTGCCTCGGTGATCCAATTACATTTTATTGACAATTCCCCCGGAGACCCCCGATCGCGACGCCTAATGAAATCTATACGCCATGTACTGGCTCTTACAAAAGTGCTAGTTTTTGAAAATGATGTGGGTTAAAAAACCTCATGAACGAACATACATTTAATGGAATGGAAATTTCCTAAAACTGCGAGACTAATCAAAATCAGAACTTATTGATTCAGAACAGGTTGATAATTTACAATAATACCAAAACAAAATCAAAAACTATTCTTCACTGGTCTAGTGAAAGCAACCAAAGTAGACCTAACACAGACGTGCATAGTAAACGTAACGTAAATTCAAAGCTAATAAAATGTTGAAGTCGAAAAAAACATTTGCTCTTCTAAAAATTGAAACAAAAATGCAAAAGGATGTTATATTTTTTAATCAAAACTGTTTCGAATTCAACTTCTAACGTTCTAGGGCCTATCCCAATCCCGATTAGGAAGCAGTACTTTTAGGTTTATTTTGCCTATAATTTTGCATCATTATCAAAAAACTGTGATCTTTATCTTATGATTAATAAGGTTTCCGATGGGTTACTACCTTCAGAGGTAAAATATCTGTAATACAGCTTTGTACTCAAAGACACTGCTCTTAAAGAGCAAGCTACTTGAAATCAGTCTCCCGTGGTCGAGACGAATACGAGGTTTCTAGACCATGTGCAACGGACCGCGGGCTCATCTCCACGCTAGCTTAGAGTCGTCTTACACTTTGATATCCGTGTCACGACATTCCTTTACAGGTTTTTTTTCTTATGTAGTGGATTAACAAGTCGAATACGAAGTCCGTCTTTTAACACTTCAAGCACAAGGTACAGACATTGTGCTTGCTGTGGATAAATAAATACGCATAGAATTCAGGGTGGAGACATCGACGCGTATTGCTTCTATGAGTTCCGTACATCAGTGGACCAGCAAACAAAATATCAGCTGCTCCATACAAAAGTGCAAATACCTGAACGGTCGAAATGGAACATAATTTCGTTGTGCAAATCTACCTACCCACTATGAGAAGCTCTGGCTGTCCGTATGAACCTTTGAATCCCAATATTGACTTAAATGACTTCTAATATTTTATTGGCACCTTAAATTTCGTCTCATAAGTCGTCCTTGCCCTACAAAGAATTATAATAGCATTTATAAAACTATGTTTCTCTAGGGACCGGTTTATCGCCGAAGGGTTACCCGATCCAAAAACAACAAAACTTTCACGAGTACAAACATTATCTTTTGCTAAAACTTTTATACAGTTTTTTGAGAGTAAATCTAAACAAAAAGAAACTATCTAATATTCCCAATAGCAAAAAAATACAACCATAGTCAATATTTGAAAGTGGGTTAGTTTATTTATTTTTCACCACTTCACGCCTTAACGGCTGGACGGATTTCGATGAAATTTGACATACGAATAGACCATGACTCACATAGGATACTTTTTATCTCGTTAGGCCGTTCCCGTTTGTTAATATCCGATTTACACGCGAGCTAGACCGCGTGCAAAAGCTACATAAAATAACTCACATTTTGACACAAAACCACGTAAATCATTTAATTTATATTTCCACAACAAAGCACTTGTGTACCCGACTGTACAACACGGCATTACGTTATGAGCCTTATTTATAACGTCGTATTTTTAAAAAGAACTTCACTTTCGTATAACATAGAATCCACTGAGTACTGGACAACTTTGTCTGAACTTTATATCAAATTTTATAAGAAAAGTAATTTATGAATACAGGCTATATTTCTGTTCTAGCAACATTGTGGCATAGATTTTAAGTGTAACTTATTATTTTGACAATCGCGTGGTTTTGGTTCAGAAAAGAACACGTCACCCACCCACGGCTTGAACACAAAATAGATCCAGAATAGCTGATCCACGGCTGAATGTAATCAGCTAAACCTGTGATGCATTTACCTGCAACAAAGAGAATAACATTTTGTTAATTTTATTGCTGATAATTAACGATAAATAGGTACTAATTGTACACAAAATCAGCTAATAACTTTGTCACTGGTTCTGCTGGGTCAAGGGTCTGCTCTCAGTGAGTCCGTAATCCACTACACGAGCTCAGTAAGGGGTTGTTGTATCAAATATAGGAAACATAATTAAACCCTGACCACCATTGTTTGAGGCGAAGTTTGGTGATTAATTACAATACAAGCCGTTTGTCCTGGTATCCTAGTGATGTGACTGACGCAATAAAACAGTTTTTTTTTAAAGCGTTTCGTATGACAATGATGCAATGACATAAATGATCACAGTTTACTTACGGCTAGCCATTTAAATTGTATAATAATTACTATAATAATATTATAAACGCGAAAGTTTGTATACGTATGGATGTTTGATACTCTTTCACGCAAAAACTACTGAACGGATTTGGATGAAATTTGGTACACAGATAGTTTATAATCCAGATTCACATAATTATAGGACTTTTTAGCCCTGTAGTACGATCTCGTGAGACAATAACTGAAATACACGCGGGCAAAGCCGCGGGCATAAGCTAGTAATAATAATAAAATATTTTTATTGACACAAAGAAAAAAGGTTATACATTTCCATTTGAAACCCTGACTCCTGTACTAGGTGAGACCTGTGTTACCGGAGTCAGTGTCTTCACCCGTTTTTGGAAGTAATGTTCACAACAGTATATGCATAAAAAAAAATCATTAAAAAATGCATGCGTGCTCTTGTGTGTGGTGAGTTGTATAAAAGAAGTAAAGTTCGACAAATGTAACGCTTGAAAGATGATCTCAAAAGGGTTGCTGGTCCGGAATAGAACAGAATTGCGAGAGATTGAGATTGCTGTGGAAGTCTTTGGAGAGGGCCTTTGTCGAAGGACAAGCAATTATTGGGAAAACCGATCGTCTCTCTATCTATTAAGTTCCTCAGCACATGCTAAGGAACTTAAAAGCTACCGATAATTAAACTGTGAACGAACTATAGCTAACTTTAGGCCGACACGATAAAAATATACCTCGTGAGGTCAAAAACAATCATCCTCCTAAAAAATTCAATCCCGAAGTTTCCCTTAAATTGTTCTCACATTATATGGAACCTCAAGAAATTGTCCCGAGACCCCAATCTTTAACTTAGTTACGGCGTTTTTTCTTAGAAAAACTCGAGAAAGGCCTACTTCATCTTGACGTAATCCGTAAGGTGAAAACCTTTCCGTTACATAAGTAATATCGTTGTGCCCTTTGTTACTTTCATTTTGTTTGTAAAACGGGTTATTCACCAACCCGACACGAAAGACTGGACACACGTGTGTCCAGTTAGTGAAACTCAAAATTAGTATGCCTTATTATTTCTCCATCTAGACACGCAAAGATTTTTACGCGTGTCCACATAGTGAAACTTAAATTAAATCACTTTTTTTTTTACGCCAACTGGACAGCCGTTCGCATTTGACCCGAATTCATGATAATTAAGGTACAGTCACGTAGATTTATGTTTTGTGTCACAATCATCATCGGCCACTAAACGTCCCACTGCTGGGAACGGTAACATTAGCTAGGTATACTTGTCTTCATATTAAGAAATCAGGATATTTTTTTTTTGCTAGACTTCATCGTGTCCCACTGTTGGGCAAAGGCTTCCAATAAAACGGAGTATAAGAGCTATTAAAAGGGACCAATAGAGCCACTATTTATACAGGTTAGGGACTATCCACGTTTATAAGGCGTTCATATGGATTTCCTTTCACAAGGCATATGTGTATTGTAAGCACATACCAATAAAAAAAAACAAAAATATATCCAGTCAAAAAAATTATTCACAACCTGCCTAGTATTTTCATTATTATTAGCTCCATGTAAAATACTGGTATTCGTATGTTGCAGCTGAATACCAGTATTTCACATGGAGCGACAGCCTAGCTGACCTCTACAACCGAGTTAATCTGGGTAATACGGTACCCCTTGGTAAGACTGGTTGTCAGACCTTCGGGCCACTGTCTGGCGTTAGTAAAGTTAGCGATTTATAGAAAAAGTTGTTCATTGATTTTTTAGCGCATAACCTTAATCGAAACTAACGCTACCATCTTGTTTCTCTAATACATTTTCCACAGATAATTTCGTAAATTCTTAAAAAAAAATTGACATAATAAAAAAAATATCATTCTAATGCCAAAAGCACCAAACAACACTATTCAAATACTCAGATTCGAATCTTTCCTTTAATTTTTTTTTTAATTACCGCCAAAAATATGACAGCATACGGGGCGCCATCTGTCGGGTTGAGTATGAGTAAGTGGTGCTACTGCACATCGGGTGTCAAGCGTTTACCACAGTGATTAAGTACCCTTGTTTCCGGGGTATCAACGTGCTTCCACGGTTTGTTCAGGCGGAAGAAAAATTTGAAGTAGCGTATTTTACCGATGAAACTGAACTGATCGGGCGTAGGGTTTTAAGGTTCTTCTATCAGGAATTGCTCAACAGCATTTCGGAGCCTGGTTTGCGCCCGGTTGATGGTATTAAGCTCAGCCCTACAGTCGCATTTCGCCAACTTTATCTAAGTCCCATATTATATGAGATTCAGGCAGAATTAGCGTATATGCGGGTGTATTTTATAGACCTCACATATGCACCCTTGCCTAGTCGTTCGGGGAATACAAAAGGCTTCTAGGGAAGATATGCGTATCTGAATAAAGATTTTAAAAATAAGGTTTAGAACTTTTTATAGTCATTTCCAAGACGGCTCTTCACCACCTGTATTGAACTTGAAATAGCGATCCAAGTCCTTGTTGCCATACGGAACAAAAACGGATAGATATAGTAAAAACCGATCCGTAAAATGGATGATTCGTGCTAGTGTGAATGGGCAAGGTATTGCAGATACGAGCCATTCGTTTGGAGTGTAAAATAAATGCCATGTCCGTTGGAAACCGCACAGGTTAGATAGTAGCTGCCTGTCCAACCATTCGGGAAATAAATTCATTTTTCAAACACCTTTTTCCGAAATTCAATATTCAGCCGATAGGTAGCGTGTAAAATGTGGTTTTTTGGAAGTGTAGAGCAGAGATGAAACTGTGCATGGCTAACGGTTTTATTTTAAAAATGTACTACATAATGCCATGCAGCGGTATCTACCTAATAGTAATCTGCTTATTACAAAATCCATTGCGGTCTCTTTAGGCACCTTTGCTCGACGTTTTATAAGTGCCCATGTAGGCCTATGTGAAATAAGATAGTTTTTTTTTTTATAATTAAGATCATTTCATCAATACCTATTTATATATTCTAAACGTTCAAACCTTGTCAATGTTATGGTCCACAGAGTATTATAATATATGCATACCACAATGATTGAGGTGGAATTCTGAACACTATCACAACGAGCGAAGAAAATATCGGGACGCTAAGTGACAGAACAACAAGTTCACCAACAAAACGAGATCTTATATCCTTCTCATTCTAATCAATATAACTATTTCTTATAATAACGAGAAAACGATTCCTCTTCATCATAGCCGTTCAAAGCCATCCCTCTTTGTCCCTACTGTGGGCGTCCTCGGTCTGTCTGCTGGACAAAATACGCTAAAATTAATGATGTCCCGTCCATGTCCCAGACATGTCAAGGAAACTTCGGTGCTTTCGAGATTTCTGATTAAGATAATGAAAATTATTTTCTGGTTGATAGATAGAAGCTTGGTAAGATGGTGTCTGTGGTTTGAATAGATTCTGCGAAGCATTGTACCTATATTGAAATTGTAGTATAAATAAATTGTAAAACGAGTACTTACTAAAATAATAATACAAATATGTACATGGATAAAAAAGAAAAGCATTAAAGGGCGTCAAAAAATTCGTCCACATCGCTGTCAACAGGAATAGTGCCCAGAAGACTGGCAGCATTGCCACGTTGAATGGCAATGCTGATTCTTTGACCTAAAAATTGGCCAGCCCTCTGGTCACGAGAATAATAGACCAATGCGATGCATGTCCCGAAAGACTAGGTGCGCACTCGGACCCCATGGCCCTAGTGTTTCAACCCCGAACGGCTCAAACACATAGCTACCAAAGTAGTACTTACTTTATTTAATGGGAAATAATGTAAGGGTGAATTTTGAGGTTGAAATATTCCAAAAACGTTTTCATGAGTTCGGTAGGGAGAGTTTAATTAATTCAACGTGTCAGCTTTTCTCTCAACTGAAGTAGTACAATAAGTTAAACAGTGCTCATAGTTATACGCAAATGAACTATTCAAGAAGTACGCAGTTTCTTGGTGTTAAGCGAAAACGCCAAGGTAGTGCGTGAAATTGAAATCTTAGGTTATTTTTTTTGCATTTTGTAGGTCACTATCACATTGCATGTTGATCAAAGTGTGATGCGCGATCGTAACAAATATGTGTTTACAGAATTATAATCATTTCAAACATTAATATCACTTTGTAATTGCCCTATTTTATTTATGAAAATCTTGAAGGGTCACACCCTTGAGATGACGACTCTACCAAAAGAAAAACATGGAAGACGAAGTAATGTTCACCAAATAAATTGACATAATAGCAAGAGAATAAATGATGGATACCGAGATAAGAGAGTTGTATCTATACATAGATAATTATAAGGATCAACATTACTTAACCTTGAAATTGCAAAAAAAAAACAAAGAATTTTGCTGGTTATCGGTACCCCATTCCCCTTAATAGAAGAACAATAAGTTGTACAATGTACTTTAAAGCAAGTGAACTATTACGGAGTTACTTTTCGCTATTAATAAAAGTGACTCAAGGAAGTGTAAGACCAAGTAACTTAAAGCGACTTAAGAGTTACGAGTTTGAAAGTAAGCGCCGATACATTTAAAAGGGTTTTATTTGACAACTACTTATGTATTAATTAACGAGAAAACGCCTTGAATCGAGTAATTCTTGTGGCGAATTTCATAAACGAAACTGAACGTTATTTTCGCATCTAAACCGCTTCCAAAATCCAATAGGTAGGTACTTCATATCAATGATGAATTGATGACACAGACAGCTCGATTTGACCGTAATTTTGTTAATATGATCGCTCGTATTTTATGTGTTGATTTTTCGGGAGCGAGCGCATCAGCGAATCCGTCACAAAAAAATCACGATTCGTGTTTTTTGACGTACCCGATTTTTAAGATTTGTGATTTAAGACGTGTCCGTAATTTTTCACGATTCGTGATGCGTGTGAACACGGGCATTTAAAAAGCATTGCCGCCGTAAAAAAAATGATAAATTGAAAAAAGACGATACGTCAAAAAAAAAACGTTAAGTGATCGTGTGAACGGGCTGTAACGCGAGTGAAGCTTCAGGTGGAAGCTAGTGCGTCAATATTTTCCAAACAGTTTGTCCTAAGAGATACTTTCACTAACGAGGACACCATTAAAGTTTTAAAAGTGAAGATATTTCACAATTTCTAAACAAAATATGTATCAAAAAGTTTTCCCAGTGCAGCCAGCTACATTCTAACCTAGTAACCGTAACTGATGTAAATTTAATGACAGGAGCACCAACATTATATCCTCAAAACTGCACAAAATACCAGCACTTCTTAAACATCTTCCGTCAAAGAAAACAAACTACGAAGTTGCGGTTACAAATCGGTTCTTTAAAGTATTTTACGAAGTTTTAAAATGGAATACCTGGGTAACTTTAAGAAGCGGGAACTCATCGTCACTTATCTTATAAATATGTTAAAACTTCTGGATTCCAGCCATGTTTTAAACGACTGCGGTTTACGTTGGATACGGATAGCTGTGAAAAAAGTCCTCTTTAGTTTGCTTGTCTATTTTATCTTTATGATGTTGTGTCGTGAATTGAGCGACTCCTCGACTGCAATTGAAGGACTGCGTTATGTAGTTTTTCTTTTTAATATTTCTTAAAAAAACATTGAATTAAAACATTTAAAAATAAAAATTGTGGTCCACCGGTATCGGGAGCAAGGTCCAAGCTACTGGTGGTTAGCTCCAAGGTCAGGAACTTCCTAACAAAGCGACCCGTATCGAGGAGTACTGCAGTAATTTTTATTATTATTAATACATCTTTAGGTAACAATAAACAACTCTTACATTACCGTCACACAAATTCATCTTCATCATAAATTGTATCAAAAACTGCGCGATGCATGCGACACTCATATATCAGAAATGACACACAAAGCCACGCTCGTCGCACAGTGTGACGATCTCGCATGTCACTGGACAAAATCTGGCCGAGCACTGGCACAGTTGCCCACTGGACCAAACACGTATGAAATTAATGATCATTGGCGCCGGAGTAAATTAGAAATTAAGGGGACCACTGTGCAGTGTGGAGTGTTTTCCAGTGATTATAGTTTCAGATTTTGCGGCGGCGATGATGGTATATTAATTGGAGGTTATTTCGTACATGTTTACCTAATATAAGGTTAACATCATCTGCCTAGGCTTTTCCCAACTTTATTTAATTTTACCGGATGCAGCTGAATACCGGTATTTTACATAGAGCGACTGCCTATCTGACCTCCACAACCCAGTTAGTACTGGCTAATACGGTACCCCTTGGTAAGACTGGTTGTCAGACTTTCGGGCCACTGACTACCTGTCACGACTGTCAAAGATCTACAATTGACAGCCGCAGCAACGGCTTAACGTGCTTTTCGAGGCATGGAGGAAACTCGGTATGTATATAATGATGGTCACCCATCGACAGACCGACCTTGGCAAGCGTGGATTAACCTTGAAGAGCAACCTGTGCGGCTGTTATTATTTAGCCAAGAGCTGCTCCTCCTCCAGCTAATATTAGGTTAACGCTGAGGTAAAATTTCTGGTTTAAATTACTTAGGCAGAAACAACAGAACGCCTCCTGCTGCGTTTAGCAGGCGACGTTCCTGCTAATCCTCCTGGTCTCCTGCTAATACACCTGTATGTAGGATCGGCTTCACATACGCCTTTCATATGGGGACATACACGCACACTGATTGCAAGTACTACGCCCTGCATCTGTCCTTTTTGAAGAACATCATCATTATGGACGGTCAGTGAATGTCCTTCTAGGGCGTCCCCTACCGACGTGGATCCTCACATCTGCCTTGTAAATACCTCCCCTTCGATCTAAGGTAAGACTACTTAAATACCTGATTGACTGACTAAATGTTCAACCTGGGCATCGAAATGAATGCAAGAAAAATGGCAACACTAAGCTATTAATAATCGGGTGTTGCTTTCACCCGGTGCACAGTAGAGCGATGCCAGAATGGGAGGAAACAATGGCATTTTAAAAATTGGTAATTTTTCGTGTTTTGCTTGAGATTGTAATTTAAGGCACACATGTATTTTTCATGGTTTGAAAAATAGTTTATTTTTCTTAAAAGTATATAAAGAGTGCAAAAACACCCGTAACGAAGCCGAGAAATAAGTAATGAAACCCAACTACATATAATTAATAAGAGAAGAACCAACAAAAACTGACTATACAATAATTTTAACATTACTTTTTTCCGTCAACCACAGACAACAGAGTAAGCCATATTTTTCCACCGGGTAAGCACTACGATATCCACAGAGATTATTATGTAGGTACAGTCACGACCACACATATCTTTAATAAATAATAAGAAAAATAACAGCCTACTGATAAGCGGAGGCCTCTTCTTGTACGGAGAAAGCACGAGTACTGATTGTCATATTTGCTCAATGCGGTTTGACAACTTCAGATAATTATGTTATATATTAATTTATAAGACCAGTTTTTTCCCGATTTTTTCCTTCACTGATGTCAGTAATGCCCAAGGTAAAATTAGGAAGTACATCATCATCAAAATAAACCGAAAATATCAAAGACCCTAATCCTAATTAATTTGGGGTCGGCGCAGCATGTCTTCTTCTTCCATACTTCTCTATTACTCGTCATCTCATCACATCACGCACCTTTTTTCTTGCCATATCATCCTTCACATAGTTTATCCAGCGTTTCTTTGATCTTCTTCTACTCATAATAACTTAGGAAGTACCTACATAATATGAATTGGAAAAGTCACATTTGTCCGGATTTTAACCCACAACCTCGTGTATGAGCGGCGAACGACGAAAACCTCTTTGGTTCTTAAATACTTTTTCAGTAGCATAAAGTTACAATCAATGCAGTTGAAGAAAATAACTTTTAAAACGTTGCTAAGTATACATAGCAGTGCGCGTGACTGTACTTCCAGACTCGGTGTTGCCAACGGAAATACGAAGACGCTACATTTGCACTGAGCTGGCAACACAACTTTTAATTACAGCCGAGTACTGGAGTAATGTAGTTAAGTACGTTTTGTTATTCCATTTTAGATTTATTTGAAGATAGTGATATTGTGTGTTATCAAGCAACTTGGTTGGCTAGAATAAGGAGATTTAATTTAATTGTAAGTTTAGTTTTGAAGTTGTTACTTTTCTGGGACCTAAATTATCTATCTATATAGAAAACCGCACGGTCTTTAAGAGTGTTTGTCTATGCATCACCCTAACGTAGACTGGTATAAAATGCCCAAGGCATTTAATCCGCCTTTGTATAGTGATTTACATGTGCATAAAGTTTTAATTAGCCAGCTTGACAGTATTATATCACTAATTAATTAAGAAACATAATCCGATAGAAGGAAAATTAACTAAAAACAATTTTAAACCTTCGAAACAAAACAATTGAAACACCCAAAAAACATGGCGAACTTTTTAAAAACAACTGAAAGCATTAGTTAGACCCGTGACAGACTGGCCGTATTCGCTCCAACCTTGGCCGAAAGCCAAGAGGCCGAAACGGAACGAACGCTAGGATAATGGCAGCAGTCTACAATATGGTGATTGATGGTGATATTTATGTGATTAATAGACTATTAGAAGTGGATTATCGCCGTAGGGGCAGTATCAATTAGGTAGGGGTTGAAAGGGGTTTGAACTTAATTTTCTGTGGAAATTGGCAGTGACACTCTATCGCCATTTTGTTTTTTTTTTTTAATTGGTGGGTAGGTAAACGATACTTACACAAACACAAAAAATCCGGATCACACGATACAAAGATAAGTAGATAAATCAAGGGAGTTATTACCTACACTTTTCACAGGGCTAAATAGACTGTCTTGGGTTTTTCAATCAGGAATTTCTCAGTAGCAGCCACGGAGTCTGGATTTGTGTTCAGTTGATAACAATAAGCTCACCCCCTAATACATGGGACTTAAACATAACTGGCGGAATGTGGGTGTTCTGATGGGTTACACCTCTGCCTAACCGTTCCGGGATTAAAGGCGTAAAGTTATGTCTCCGCCGAATTTTCACTCGGCATTCGGCAGAATAAACAACCAGTCCATCACTAAATGAAAGCTTTTCATATCCAAAAAGTGACGTAAATCAATAAATCCATCAACGATTCCCGAACCCGGATATAACCGGGATATTTCCCGGAAAACTGTTTACTGATATTAATCAAATTACTTATGGCTTCCTGTGTTTATTTGTTTTACTTTTCCTTTGTTTAATATCAGTGGTTGATTGAATAATTAATGAAGTTTTAGACAGTACGAGTTCATTATTACAATACGTTTGAGATTACCCGATAATTATGTGGTTTACAATAGTGAATGTGCCATTAACTTGGGAGATTATCAGAACTTTTCACGACTTCACTTAAAAATCTCTACACTATGTACAACCATATTTTGGCTTCCGTGCTGCGAATTTGAAACAAGAGTTCCTTCAATTCGACCACAGCTTTACCCACATTAAAACAACATAAACACAGATGAAAATGAATTCACTACATCGAGAGCTTAACGTCAATACATCCGTTATAATAAGGTTTACCATAATTTCAGATAACTGTGGAGATCTGTATTAATTGAAGCAGGCATTGTAACAGTTTTAGGCGTAAAAAAAAAACACTTGGAAACTTCCCAAACGTTTCTTATATTTACCAACAATCCCTTAACTTTTTGCTAACAGCCCGTTCACACGACGACGATTCGTTTTTCTTTTTTGACGTATGGCCTTTTTTCACGATCCGTCAATTTTTTTGACGACGGCAATGCTTTTTAAATGCCCATGTTCACACGCATCACGAATCCTGAAAAATGACGGACAAGTCTTAAATCACGTATCGTCTTCTAAAAATCACATTCGTCAAAAACACGAATCGTGATTTTTTGTGACGGCTCGGCAATACGGATGTTTGGCCGAATCGTGATAAAACACGATTCCGTATGCAATGTGAACGTCCATCTGTCATGACGTATCGTGTTTTATGACGGATCATCAATGACGGAAGCCGTGTGAACGGGCTGTAACACACTCATAAACACAGGGACCGTCTCCCAAAACCCAGAGTCATGGCAACACTAGCGATCATAGCGGTACAATATCCTGTCCTGCCAGAGACCGCAATTTCACTTCCTCACTGCACTGTGGCGCTGATCAGTCTTGAGAGAAAGTACTGAGTTACTGCACAGAACTGGATATTAGAGATGGACCGAAATTTGTTTCACACTCGGCAATATCGAAGTTCGGCTGCGTTTACCGAATTTCGGTATTCGGCCGAAATTCGGTTCATGGACCGAATATTCGGTTGAACAAACCTTTACCAAATCTTAACTAATATGTAGCACAGACTAGTAGTCAATATCCTGTATTTTGCCAACTGAACTCACTGCTAGTTAAAGAAATCAGAAGAAACTACTAAATTAAGTTTATATAAATTCTTCTTTACATGTGTTACTGTTGTACTTTGCTGTGCCCGACAGGGTCCATAATTGATTCGATGTTTTAACATACCGACTGTTATATGATGTACACATTATGGAATGCAATAAAGTATTGAGTATTGAGAGTATTGAGTATTGTGTATTTGACTGAACTCCTCCTAAACGCTAGACCGATTTTGATTGAATGAATGAATTGATTTGATGAAATTTTTCACTCAAACACTCAAATAAAATTTCATCATGCATCAGTGATATCATCCAGGAACCCGTTACTAATTATGTAAAACATGTGATTGAACCTACCGTCGTCTAAAGGCGCGCGAACTTCGGTTTCGGCACATATTTCAACCGAATGTTCGGCCGAACTCGACATTCGGCAGAATCCGCATTCGGTCCATCTCTAATGGATTTATTGAACAGGTAGTCAGTGTATGTACCCGTCGGCTAATTGAGATTTATATGAAAGTGATCGAGGCTTGTTTGAGACTGGATAAAGTAGACGGTTTGGTGATTCATATCTTATGTTATTGGAGATAGAAAACATCACACTATTAGTCTTAATACTCGTAGGGTTAGGCAGAGGTGTATTTTATAAGTGCATCCTCATTCCGCCTGTTATTTTGAAGTCCCAGTCAAGTCGTGCTTATTGACAACAGATCCAGACTCCATCGCTGCTACTGAGAGATTCTTAACAGAAAAACCTAATAACACTTTGCCCGACCCGGTAATCGAACCCTACTGGGTCAAGTAGACCTGCATGCTCAGCAGTAACGCCTACGACCAAATAGACCAGCGAGTGTGAAAATGTTGTGAATTCATTGATTATGATTTTTTATTACATTTCATCTATGTACAATGACTATACAAATAAATAAAATTGAAGTGACTGTTTATAATTGTATGAAAGCATATGCGGTACATAAAACAAAAAAAAAGCAGCAGTGATAGTCTTGTGGTTTGACCGTTGGACTGCCAAGTCATAGGTATACACTCTAGAAGAAGAAAACACGATATAGTTCAAATACCTAAAACTAAGACGATCAGCTCAATTATATTACAAAATAAATAAATAAATTTTCGTATATGCTAAATCTTATCATATATGTAAAGAAATGTTGATTGACTGGATAAAAACACTGACATATGAAAATACTGAAGCTCTCCTACAATACGTAACTTAACACAAGTATACGACCCACTCACACACACTCAGGGACTCTACACGTACATTCACACACCCATACACATACGACCACACATCCACAATACTGATGTACACGCAACAACACATCCACACTCATGCACACGCACACACACGTTCACATAATTATATTTTGTTTTATTACACCCATGTACTGTTTTTATTGTGTTTAAAGTAAGTACTTACTGTTGTGATGGAGCGGAGTCTTTTAATACAGGCATTATTTGCTTAAATGAAGACCCCAAACCCAATATTGTTTGTGTATAATTTTTGGACACAATAAACGTTATTTTATTGTATTGGTAATTTTATTGTACGTCTCGAGTTCAAAACCAAGACACGCACTTCTGATTTTTCGGAATTATGTGTGTATTGTACCTACATGATCACTTGCTTAGGTGAAGGAAAACATCGTGAAGAAACCAGCATGCCTGAGAGATATTTCTCGACGGCATGTAAAAGCCAAGTCAGAGGCCCTTGGGTTGCATAAAAACTCTGACACCAGCTTAGGCACTAACCACACGACAAAGAAGAAGAAAAAAAAATTGTCTGTCTGTCTGTTTGTCGCGGCTAATCTCCGAAAGGCTGAACTGATTCTGGCGGGACTGTAACTGTTATAAAGCTGATGTTGTAAGGAGTAACTTTGGCTACTTTTATTTTAGAAATGAGAATAGGGTTCCGTGCAAAAAAAAAAATTAAACCCTTGAAATAGGCAAGTCATGTTTTTTTAATAATTTCACGCGGACGACGGTCGTGGGCAACAGTCTACCATAGAATGGCTTTTTGCTTTTTTTATATTAAGAACATAAAGCAAATTTAAAAAAAAAGTTACGTAAGTATCTGCAACACTTGTTTTCTTTATCTAACAAAGAACAGTTTAAAAGTCTCAAGTTAATGGAAAGTTCTATTATTTTCTTTTCTTTAATGTACGCAACGAATCATCGAACAAGTACACACATCAAAAGTATCTAGGGATCAACATATATTTTTGCAATAACTTTTCTCCTGATTGATATTAATTAAAATTTTCTTTAAGGATTCATCAAATAAAGTGTTTTCGTTTGTCACAGTAACGATAAACCAAGTCACCTTTGCATTAATAAAGAAATTTGCCATTTTCCTAATAAAGGGATTTTTGACATTTGAACCACTAACATAACCATTAAAGTTCGAAAAAAAGACTGAAATAACAGTTTTCTTTAAAATTTTATTGGGTAACTTAAACAATTAATAATCCGTGTTTCTACCGCGAACACTAACAACACAAGAACATCGGTTTGGCATACTCAAAATGAGTTCATCCAAATCACGCTGTGGAATGGCCGCCCATGTTCGTTGCAACAACAAAAAAAGGTCTTCTTGCGACTGGATACCCTCCATATTCGGCAGAGCTCTTCTCTGTAGCATATCCCATGCATGCTCAATCGGGTTCAAGTCTGGCGACTGAGCAGGCCAGGACAGGACATTGATGTTAGCTGCGGCGAGAGTCTGTCTTACAACTCTTGCGGTGTGCGGTCGTGCATTATCATGCATTAACTGAAATAAGGGACCGATTTGCACTTGTAGAGGAACGATGATGTCTGATACAATCGTCTCAGCATAAATTTGAGCGTTGAGGTTGCCTCTGATCCAAATCAACTCAGTTCTTCCGCCGATCCAAATACCCGCCCATACCATGATGGTTCCACCACTATAAGGATGGACTTCCTGGCAGGATTTTAATCGCTGTTGGCGTCCAGGGGTTCTCCAGTGTCGTATACGTCTTGTATCCGGTCTCATACCAAAACGAGACTCATCAGAAAAGCACACGAAACGCCATTGTTCTTCTGCCCAATTTCTGTGTTCAAGAGCCCATTGATATCGAATCCTACGATTGTGCATTGCTATAGGTGGTACCCGTAGCGGTCTTCGGGAATGAAGGTTCACTTCATGCAAGCGGTTTCTGACTGTTTGGTCGCTAATTAAGTTCCCTGAAGAGTGATGAAGCCTCACGGCTAACATCATGGCGGTTATTGTTGGAGCTCTTCGAGTTAAGATTTGAATGTATCGGTCTTGTCTCCGTGTGGTGCAGCGATACCGTCCTCCATGGCGCTCAGCCACGGTACCAGTGCTTCGGTAACGTGTCCAAAGTCGACTGATAACACTCTGACTTGTATTCAGAGCTAAAGCCACAGTACGTTGCCGGGAACCAGCTTCTATCATTCCCACGGCTCTGAGCATTTCTTCCCTGCTTAAATGACGTCGCCGCTCCATAATAACGTTGGTTTTAATCAGTAGTAGGGAAACAGTAGCACTAATAATGTCTTCAATGCGTTGTATGTTTTTATAGGGAAAATATTGACAGCTTATTTTCATCTTTTACTCGAATTTGATTGAGAGTTCCTGATTCAAATTATGAAATGCACCAAAAAGGATCCATATAAATTTATAAAATCATAAATTTATTACAAAGCCACATCTCAATCTCAAGAAATCCGCATAAAAATGCTTGATCCCTAGACACTTTTGATGTGTGTATTTTTTGTCTATTAGTTCACTATATATTTCCTGGCAAGGGAACTCTGTCTGTGACAAAGAGATTTAAAAAGACTTATAGAGCGTACATTGGGAATATTGTCATACAAAAATTTTGATCACGAACATTTTATTTTTATTTTTACACAACAATGTTCCCCATCAAGCGAGCGTGTGACACTAGAAATAACGATTTGTTACAAAGTAGTGACAAGTATTGGATTACGGTTTTCTTCGTCTTCTCCTGTCTATCGCTCGTAAATATTTGAATGTCTTTGGTCTGTGACAGAAAAGGGTATTCTAAGGGTTCTGTGGAAGAACTATATTTTTAGTACAAATGGTGAAAGGAATATTTAATTTTAAATGGTCTTTGTACACTGGTATTTTAGACGTTGCTATGGAAACCATTATGTTTTCTCTTGGCTGTGAAGCGCTTAGTTTTGCTGTGAAGACCAGTGGTTTTGCCCTAGACTTATACAGTTATACAGCCGTCTCTATAAATAACTCAAAATGCCTACTTGAGTAAAATTCATTATTTGAGATACGATTTTTATTCTGTAGTTTAATAATTGCTTGAAGTTAGAACTGTTAAAAGTTAGAATTCTTAGCTTTACTTTCTTTGACGGTTCTTACTTCGTTCAAATTCTTGTCTATTGCATAAAAATGGTTGCATAAGTATGTAATTACTTAAATTCAAGTAATAACTTTAACTTGACTAAAGATATACGTGTTAGACTGTGGGTTTGAACCCAAGCAAGCGCATTATACATCGAGTAATTTATTTGGATACTAGCTAACCCGGCGAGCTTCGTACCGCCTAACAGTTAACTAATGTCTTGAAGCTATGTATTTTGCGGCATGGAGTGCACTCGCGTTGATTCTCTTCAGTGAAGTACCTTGTGATATAGGTACTTTTGACCGCCACGGTCGGCTATAGCCGACAGATGAAAACTACTTGAAAAATGTCGTTTTCTTGTCGGCTGTAGCTGACGGTGGCATGTTGGGCACTTTTTCATTTGTCGGCTATAGCCGACCGTGGCGGTCAAAAGGTTAAACATCATGTACAAGAGTGGTACTTAATGCCATAAGGCATTCTCTACCAGTCAACCTTTTCAATTTTTTTTTTCGTTTTGTTATCAACTTATACTGCTTACTACTTTACCCTACCTACCTTGCCTTCCTAACCTACCTACCTTACTAAGCTATAAGCGTGCGTGACGTGAGCTGTCAATCGCGATAGATGTAAAACCGAATTTATTTAAAAACTCATTTTATTCTTTTTTTTTCCCGTAAATTTTTCTGAAATTTTAATTGTTATTCTGCTATTCGCGGCGGAGACGAATCCAACAGAGATAATTAAAATCGGTCCAGCCGTTCTTGACTTATAAATGGTGTAACATATGTGGTAGATATGGGATTATGGCAAAATAAACAAGATTTTTAAAACTTTTATTGCGGACACACAAAAAAAAGATCAGCGTTGCACCGTACGTCAGTCGTAAGCCTCTAGCTGTCGTTGTATCTCCTATTACCCTCCCACACATACATCTCTTTCTTTCATCCGCTGCGTTCCGTGTTAACAATATTATGCTGCATTCATACTTGAGCTTGATACAATATTATTATCCCACATAGATATATTTTGTTTTATTCAATAATACAGACGGATTTTTTAATAATTAATGTATTTATGTAAAAATTGGCAAAGGAATTACTAGGTCAACTACCACCAGGGACATTCGGCCTTCTGAGCTCTCATGATTCACAACACAATACAGGCTCCTGAAACCACTTACATAATTTCATTTCATGTAATACATTTAGACATGTTTAAAACACGAATTTATTTACGTCGGCGTCGTAATAAATTTTACGTGTCCCCGTTTCAGGTTGGTTTTTGAATTATATTTTTTTTTTCGTCTGGTTTTAAGTCTGAATATTTTCATGTTCACTACGATAGCTGTCTAGCACCATCTCATTCCCACTCTCGGAACAGTACTAAAACATTCCTGCACTAACAGATCATGGTAAGCCACCTAAAATCTATGAAGCTTTGTTTTATACGGTAAGCAAATAATTCATTTCTGAATTGCAATCGTGGCTACATTTCAAGCTTTCTGCCGCATGGAAGAAAAAACCCAAAAGAAGAGATGAAAATACTATCTATAGATTCATCATCAGTCTGCCGCAGTCTGCTGGATGTAGGCCTCTTCAATCGCACGCCACTCAACTCGATTCTCGGCAACTCTCATCCAATTGCTACAGCCACCCTGCGAAGATCGTCGCTCAACCGAGCCTGAGGACGTCCCACCTTACGCTTGCCGATTCGCGGTCTTCACTCAAGAACACGTCTACATCAACGGTTATCGGTTCTCCAGCTAATATGACTAGTATATGCTATCAAAAGTCTAATCAGTTAAAATACGTTGAGAGGTTATGATGCTGAAATTCATTCCTCTTTTATAACAGGCAAAAATATTTGACAGAAACGTGGCTTAAAGCTGCTAAATCTCGATAAAAAATCAACTTTAACTGCACATCGGCTATCCGTGAGCAAAATCACCAAAAAAAAAACAAAAAGTCACAAAAAAGTAATTTAAAAACCAATACCGAAGCAAACACGAAGTTTAAACGACAGCCATTAATTCCGTAGCTTGATATATTCAGTCTTCAAATTGAATGTCCCTTCTACGGAAGAAAGAAAATGTACCGGAAAAACAATTTCTTTAATATATTAGTGTCATATATCTCCGAAGCTAAAGTTCGCAGTTTCTCTTAAAACTGGCGTCCAATAAAGAAAACGATTGTTTTTCGTTACTGTAGGAGGTTAAAGTGATGATATTCATCATTCACTTGCCCTTATTCCAATTTATTTGGGGTCTGCGCAGCATGTCTTCTTCTTCCACACTTCTCTATTACTCGTCATCGCAGCCATCACCTCCTTTCTAGCCATATCATCCTTCACATATATCATCATCTGCCTAGCCTTCCCAACTATGTTGGGGTCGGCTTCCAGTCTAACCGGATTCAGCCGAATACCAATATTTCACATGGAGCGACTGCCTATCTGACCTCCACAACCCAGTTCGTACTGGGTAATACGATACCCCTTGGTAAGACTGCCACTGACCACCTGTAACGACTGTCAAAGATCTACAAATGACAGCCAGGTCCAACGGCTTAACGTGCTTTCCGAGGCACGGAGGAAACTCGGTATGTAATGGGTGGTTACCCATCCACGGACTAACCCAGGCAAGCGCAGCTTAATCTGACGATCGACCCGAGCGGCTGTTATTATTTAGCCACGAGCTACTCACTACTACATCCTTCACATATATATAAATATTATTATATATATATATACAGTCGTGGTCAACTAATTAGGGACACTCTGGTTAAACCGAATTGTGAATTTATTTTTTATTTTCCAACGAGTCTAAACCATATTCCATATCTCTTACATGTAAGTATAATTATTCATTTATGTGCCCGATTATACAAACAATAACAACTTATTAAACATTAAACCTCTTTACAGTATAGCTGATAGATTATCGTAGTGCTATTTGTTCAAATAATGCTGGCTGGCCATTTAATTAGGGACACTGAGATATTGCGTTCTATTTTCAAAATTTGAATCTCAATACTTTTTTACTTCTTCTCTTATTGTTTCGTGGTAGTTTTGGCGGCAATCCCGATATTTATTTTAAGTTTTGAAAAATATTTTGAAGAAAAATGGGTAAAAATAAAAGTTGCGATCCAACACTACGAAAAATTATCATGAAGTTTGTTGTCGAGCATGGTTGGCCATACCGAAGGATAGCAGAACATTTAAATTGTTCAAAAACTATGGTATACAATGCAGTGCAACATGTCAGACGCAATAACACAGATTTAAATGTGCCCAGAACAAAAAGATCGAGAAAAACAACTCCGCAAGAAGATAGAATGATAGCCAGGTTAGCTAAGAAAGATCCGTTTCTAGGCTCTATTTTAATTAAACACGAAGTGTTTGGGACAGACGAAAGAGCTGGTGTCTCAGCGAAGACCGTTCGACGACGTCTGGTAGAAGCAGGGTTGTTCGGAAGAGTGGCTCGCAAAGTACCGTTGTTGAAGAAAGAACATAGAAATGCTCGTTTGGCGTTTGCACGTAAATATGGACATTGGACCTACGCCCAATGGCAACATGTATTATTCTCTGACGAGACCAAGGTTAATTTGATTTCTTCAGATGGAAGGCAATACGTACGGCGTCCAGTAAAAGCGGAAATGAATCCAAGATTCACAAAAAAGCAGGTGAAACATGGCGGTGGAAACATTAAAATGTGGGGTTCATTTTCTGGACGTGGAGTGGGACCTGTGAGGAAAGTTCAGGGTAACTTAGACCAACATCAATACAAGGCAATATTGGAGGAAACGATGCTTCCCTATGCTGAGGAGCATCTCCCTATTATATGGACGTTTCAGCATGATAACGACCCGAAACATACCGCCCGTTCAGTCAAGTCGTTTCTTACCAGTCAGTCAGTATCGGTGCTAGATTGGCCAGCAAATAGCCCGGACCTTAACCCAATCGAGCACCTTTGGCACGAAATCAAGAAAAAAGTAGCCACTTATCGTACCACAACTTTAGATGAACTTAATGAAGCTTTTTGTGAGGCATGGGCAAACATTCCTGTCGAAACATGCCAGAAACTGATAATGTCTATGCCACATCGGTGTCAAGCGGTAATTACTAACAAAGGTTTTGCTACTGGGTACTGATTTTAGACGAAATAAAATGGAGCTGTTAAAGATATTATAATACTGCAGATTATTAGTTTTGTTTAACTCTATTTTTCATTATAGTTTACTGTCCTTAATTAAATGTCCAGCTACAGAATTATACCTTAAAATTGAATACATGTTCAACCTTTGATATTAAATACTTTTTTCTATTTATTTATTCTTTTATTTACAGCCATTTAAAGCATAATAATCGGACCAAATTATGCAAATAATAGTGACTGAGAAATCAATAGGGTTTTATATTTGTATGTACTTAACCGGTTATTGTTCTTCACTATCTTGCATGTCCCTAATTAGTTGACCACGACTGTATGTGAAAGATGATATATATATATATTAAAAAAAATAAAAATACCGGCACAAAATACAGGATTACCGCGTTGGTCTAGCAAGTGCTACAGCTTAGTGTCAGTACCTGGGTTCAATTCCCAGGCCAGGCAAAGTGTTATTGGGTTTTTCCACCGTGAATTTCTCAGAAGCAGTTCGGAATAAGCTCACCTATATAACGTGGGACTTGAATAAACTGGCCAAAATGTGGGTGTACTTAGGGTATACTGCCGAACCTTTTGGGGATTACATTCGTGATGTTTTTATGTATTTTTCCTCGAAAACTGGCTCTTATCGCACTACGATTAGGTTCAAAATAATTTCAATGGATTTCACCCTCGTGGATTTCTTCTTATATTCCCGCACTACAGTGCGGGAATAAAAATTCCACACGTGGTGAGGCGGCTCGCCCCCACACGCATTTATATTTTTCATTTTTTTTTCTATTCCATTGAATCTATTTGGACTTCGAACAAATTTGGACTAAAAACTAAAACCAAAAAACTAAAAGTGTATTGAAAAACGTCGTTTGAAACACGTGGGCATTTGTTACTGCAGTTCTCGGCTCCATAACACCCTCGCCTGCGGCTCGTGTGTGTATTTCACCTCGGCCGCTATAAGAAACTTTCCCCACTTATATCAAAATGTACTTGAAGCGCGAGTGCCACCTCTAGCAGCGGCCGACGAGGTATGTCCATGCTCAGTGGTTGCCATAGTGATAGGGTTATGGTTTAGCACCCGAGAGACAATGGAACCACCTACTTCCTTTTGATAACATGATAACAAACCCCCAGTACCTTTCATGGAAACTGTTAACAAAGTTACGGAAATACTTGTGTAAACATTAATTTAATTCCTTCAAACATTTACTTGTATTTTCGAAGAGAACATGAAATGTGGCTAATATTATTTTCCCAACTATTTTGGGGTCGACCTTTAGTCTAATTGGATGCAGCTGAATACCAGCATAATTTAACATGGAGTGAATGCTCTACAACCCAGGAATTGGGTCACGATAACCCTGGTAAGACTGGCAGACTGACTTTCGGGCCTCTGACTACCTGTAACAACTGTCAAAGATCTACAAGCAAAAGACAGCCGGGACCGTGGCACGATATATGTATAATGAAAATTCACTATTGGTCACCCATCCACAGACAGACCTCGACAAAAGTAGCTTAACCTTCGATCGACCCATGCGGCTATTCTTACTTAGCGACGAGCCCATACAGTGGTGGAAACTTGGAACTATACGCATTATTTATTAATCCTATTAGTCTGTGAAACGTTGTTTAGTACTTGTTGAAAAATATCGGAAATAGGTTTTTCCCGTAAGAGCTTAATGTACTAATCCAGCTTTGTATACGTTTGAAAATAACGTGTTTAACAGGATTTTACATGAAACATACCTGAGAATCTACTGTTGGTGTAAATACAGATTATGATATACATAATTATCTGCGATTTGAAGTAAAGTTATCTGTTTTCGTTTTCTATACAAATAAATAAAATTGAACTGTCGGTTTGTAGCTATTTTATTGACTATCTACTCACTTAAATCTAATTGGAGGTAATCAAATTCTGCGCACAGAGTGTTTTCGATGCACATCTACGGATGCAGTGATAGTTAGAGAAGGGCATAGACAATTGAGAAACATATAAAGGGTGTAAAAATACCCTTAACAAAGCCAAAATGCACTTGTTCTTCCCGTCATTGCAATCACTTTTTTGTTCTAGACCATAGAACGTTCTAGTTACAGAGATATTGGTGGCCAAAGTTCCAACTTTGTCCAGTTTTTGATGTTATAACTTTAAATACCTCCACGACCCCCGTACTGTTCAATGCACCCATCAGCACAATGTTTTGAGTGCGTCACATTGAGTCCTACCGTAGAACGAATTTTCACAAGTTAAGCAATATTTTTTGCGTAGAGTAGTAAACTAAGTATAGTTTGACGTATTAACGTAACGTAACGTTGACGGCTTCACGACGCGGCGACGGTTCGACGTTCGACGGTTGAGGGTCCATTTACACCTTGTATAAGTGATAGATGGTTAGACTAAACACCACCTTGAACTTATGCAACCCTAGTACTTCTTGTTGGAGACCTCGCTAAACGTAATCCGAGATCACTTGATAAACAAACACCTATAACCATTTCCAACCAACAATCCTAAACGCTATAAAGCACTTTTTTATTTAGAAACCTTTTTAAACTCAATCACGATAACGCAGAGTTTTATTCTAAGCTCTATTGTAACGCCACAACAAAAAAGGGTTCACATATTCAACTCAATAAAGGCGATACGATGAACAGAAAATAAAATTTTATTGGACATGTTCACCCTTCATAAAATTGGTGAGATACTCGCCTATTTCAGCGAACATGAAACTTGCAGGAAATCTCGGAAAATGTTATAGGGAAATACAGAAGGTAGTTGAAGAAAGTTAAGCTGATGTCAGACGTTTCTATTCACTCCAGTCAATAGTTATATCATTCCACGTTCACACAACACCGATAGATTACGTACATACATAGAATGAACGCTTATATGCTCAGTTCATTTATTTGACAAGTTACCAAGATCCGAAATCCCACATCGTTGGTTTGGTTTTTTAATTTATTTTTCACTTTTGATTCATTATCAGAGGAAAATTTCGTGAGGAATGTTTTGAGTAGGAATGTGGATGGCTATAAGATTAGGGGAAGATTAAAGAAGCGATGAATGGATTGTGTAAAAGATGATATTCCTAGAAAGAAGGTGACTCACGAGATGACGACTGGTAGAGTAGAGAGAGAGAGCTACGCCGACCTCAAATGATTTGAAGGAGAATAATTTATAGATAGAATGTACTTCATTGCACACCAAACTCGTAACTTAACTCTTCCAATATTACTAATTCTATGGTTACAATGCTGGTATATCGATGATAGTGATATCATCCATACAAAGACGTTTTATTTCATGTGTAAGGTGCCAAATGAAAGACAAATATGAACAAAAAGTGAAGCGTCTGATATATACATGAAGAATAAACACTACTCCCGTACAGTTCTCAGTAAAAACTGAGAACTGTTAATAGCACAAACTGTCGTAAGAATAACTGTTATTTGTTTATTTATTTTGCTTATTTCAATAATCACAACGACTGGCGTGTAAAACCAACAGCGTCTCGCTCGGTAGTAGAAACTCGAGGTGTCTGGCGGGAAAAACGAATTCGATTATTGTAATACAAGTCGGGGCCCGAATGGAATCTCTGATCGGAAAAATTATGAACTTTCATCCAAACTTTATTCCCTATTTAACCCAGTTAGGGTGTATTTTGAATAATGCTTCCTTATTGGTCACCTTCATTATACGGTGTGGAAGGGACACCGACGCGAAAACGGATACCACAAACTCAGTACATCATTCTGAACAACAGAAATGTTTCGTCGGTTATTAAAAAAGAAATCTGCTGTTTCCTACAAAAGTGCAATACCTACACTGTCAAAATGTACGGAATAGCTGTTTTTTTTTAAATAACCGACCACCCTAATGATCATAATACCCACTCCGTATAATTTTTTACTTCTTGATTTTCAAATTACCAACATTTTTCGACACAGACCTCCAAAAAACTAGCTCCAATTTTGTTTCAGTACCAAAATATCATATTATTTGAGGATTGAGCCTTCGATTTGTCCAAACAAGAGTAATGTAAAAGCGCCAGACGAGAAAAAGCTAAGTTCTTTATTGGCTAGACCTCTGTTAAATCTAGGGTTTTATGAGAACAGATCAATAAGGGCTGAGAATAATATTCTTGTTATAGATGATGTGCCTATGCTCAAACGCGACAGTTCGATTCCCAGGTCAGACAAAGTGTTATTGAGTTTTTCCATCGGGCATTTCTCAGTAGCAGCCACGGTGTCTGGATTTCTACCCGATGGATGGCAATAACTAGCTCCTTATTACATCATGGGACTTAGACATCTGGCAAATGTGTACTATTAGGTACACCTCTGCCTAACCCTTCAGGGATTACAGGCGTGATTTTATGATGTTGGTACTATTGTTATATGTTAATAAAGATAATTATATCCAAGATTTTTTGTAAAAACATTATGATTTAAAAGAGTGTCCATGGAGTTTCTTGCCCATTCTTCTCCATAGAGATCTACGCTTTGGAATGTGCAACTACAGTACTTTCACATTTATTATGTCTTGTGACTGGGACTGTAGCTTCATTTTTTATTGCTGTCTTTGTTTCGACAATTCAAAAGTGCCTGTAATTGGCCTACTTGAAATAAATGCTTTGATTGATTTTGATTTTATATGCAGATGGTATAGGCCTTGTCAATGTCACTTTAATGTGAGAAAGAGACGCAGCTACCGGACCTCTATCTGCATCTCTTTGCCCGCATTGAAGTAAGATTAAAATAATACTGATAAGAGAAGTGATTGTAAGCCTCCTGAAGTGGTTTGGCTGATCCGTTGGTCTTTTGATCGCAAGCATGACTACAAAGCGTGGAACTTTTGGGTCCGAACCCCTGGTCAAAATAATTGGTTTTTTAGTTTTACCACTAGGATTTCCACACAGTAGCAACAGTGTGGAGTTTGAAAGCTGGTGGTGTAACTCTCCCGTGCTTCGGAAAGTATGTAAAGCCGTTAGATTTGCGCCTGATCTCTCTGGTTGTGTCGGCTTGCTGTCCCATCGAAAAATGAAAGTAAAGAAACAGGGAGTGCACCTGTTTTCGTGGGCACATTTACGCACATTAATATGCCCTGAGTACTTGGCTAGTCCCTATTAAGGGTGGTTAACAGATTGGGTTAACAAACGATCGTTACTTTCATACTTTGTACTGAATACAACACTGACTAAATCCGCCATTTTACAACAAAAAAAGATTTTGAGAGACAATTTTTCCACAACAGAAATGAAGCTTAGCCCTCCAGCAATAATTTCTAAATAAAGACCACATAAATGGTCTAGCAACGCTGACAAGAGTCCAGTTATGACCAGACCCTTTTGTAATTCTCATAAAAATGGCGGAATTAAGGTCCTATGCAAATTCTGCTTATTAAAGTTATTGCTGCAAAAGGACACTGGTTATTAACATATGTACGTAAAAAGAGCTGAAAAGCTGAATGTTATGTGTTTCTTTCTTTATCGTGTGGTTAGTGCCGAACCTGGTGTCAGAGTTTTTATGCCGCCCATGGGCCTCTGACTTGGCTTTACATGCCGTCGAGTATGTATAATAACGTGTATGTATAGTTAGCCCATATAGTACCCACAGTTGTGTCTCGGGCCTTCTCTCCTCTTTCTGAGAGCTGATGGGCCGTGATCGACCGCTCGAGCCAGTGGACGATAGGTACATGTCTTCGAATTTCAAATTCTAAGACTTGCCGATGTCCGCTCAATGTCTTCCTTCACCGTTTTGAGAGCAGTGGTGATGAAATAAATTTAAATGAGGAGCTCGTGGCTAAACAATATCAGCCGTACGGGTCGCTCTTCAAGGTTAAGCCGCGCTTGCTAAGGTCGTTCTGTGGATGTGTGACCATCATTACATACCGAATTTCTTCCCCGTGCCTCGGAAAGCACGTTAAGTCGTTGGTCCCGGTTTTCAATAGCTGTCAATTGTAGATTTTTGACAGTCGTTCCAGGTAGTCAGTGGCCCGAAAGTCTGACAACCAGTCTCCGTAGTACCGTATTACCCAGTACTGACTGGGTTGTGGAGGTCAGATAAGCAGTCGCTAAGACTGGAAGCCGACCCCAATAAAGTTGGAAAAAGGCTAGGCAGATGATGGTGGTGAAATAAATTACACAAATAAGAGTGCTTGTTTGGGTTCAAACTCGCGACCGATCGACTCCATCAACATTTAGAGGTGAGATGCCTAAAAAGGTTTTACGTTCAGAGGTTGAAATTAATTCCGAAACACACAACACGTGTATCTAATATTGTTATTTTAACCACGCTTTGCTTTTAGGCTTACTGCGGATTTGCGACAGAGAAGGCATATGACGTGTTTTCAGCTGGTCCCAAGCGTTGGAATTATAAGATCTTGACCGTGTTTTTTTTTTACTGGTGGTAAAATTACGATAAAGATGGTGGTCCCATGGAGAAAGTTTTTTGTTGGATCATCTGTACCACTCCCTTAAAATGACTACATCTTTCTTGATACACTCTGTATACATAGATAGAATACACTTTATTGTACACCAAAGTTATTATACAGCGCTATTTTCAATTTTCCAAGAAGTCATGTCCGATA
The DNA here is from genome assembly GCA_964057025.1 of Standfussiana lucernea. Taxonomy (NCBI): domain Eukaryota; kingdom Metazoa; phylum Arthropoda; class Insecta; order Lepidoptera; family Noctuidae; genus Standfussiana; species Standfussiana lucernea. Next base: position 13,844,305 of record OZ059801.1, on the reverse strand, counting down.
CTAGCTGTATGAGTGAAGAAAGATTCAACTGAATGTCTTGTTCGTAATTTTAGTAATCGCAGATGATGTGTCGACACCGGTTATATGGATGACAGTCGCGGTCTGCTACATCTGCACCTAGCGCATCAACAACTTGACCTACATCACTGACTTACACATTCTGTAACACTAAGTGTTGCCTAAATGAATGCCGAAATAAAATGCACTGTTTGATTTTTAACACTTATTTTAGAGCGGAAAATTTAAACCCCATCAGTGCAACCATATATTATGTAGTTGACCTTTTATTATGGCGTAATTTAGTGTTAATGAAAAAACTTTTTGCAAAAAAAAACCGACTTTCAAAAAAAAAAAAAACATTTTTTGGAAAATAAAAAATATTGTACCCTTTTTAGTGGTGGTATCTCACAAAAATCCTAGTCAAATATCAATTTTACGTTATAACTAGAAATTATTAGCACATCATCCACATAGACGAAGAAGAATAATGCTTACAATAGAGGATTACTCATAAAGTACCAAAGCAAAGTCAATTTCATATGGGACAAATTTATATGGTACCACCGCGCGAGCTTTCTCTACCAAAGAAAAAATAATCAAAATCATAAATTGGACCAGTAATCGCGGACAAATCGGTGAACATAAAAAAAAAATCGTGGTTCAATACATAAACGATCCCTTTTTTAGAAGTCGGTTAAAACCTAGCATTTGCCTCATATATGAGTATAACATAATTTATCTAACCGGCTGGTTTTAACTTACTCATCTCCTAAAAACCTAATTAAGATAACTGAGAAACCCAATGAATAAGCGAGAGTGAGACATTCACTGAGTTTACGATGTAAGGTACCTCAGTTATCTCGGAGACATCGGTCATTTTCCGGGATCACACCGGATCCCGGGATCTTCCCGTGCCGAATACAAATGCAACTATTATCTACTCGGCCTTAAGGGTGGGCCATGGGAACAGCGGAGTGGAGTTTGGGACCCTGATTAATTAGGCTTATGTCTTAGGTATTTTTTGTTTACGAGAAGAAATACTCAGCCGCATTCTTTCAAATAGTAGTCAATAATGAAACTATTCATGCAGTTTATTTTTCAATGTCCGTATTTTTTTTTCAACAAGCCCTCTACATCTGTGGATCTATGTCAAGTTCAAATCTGTTGACAGCTGTCAAAACTTCTTTTAAACCATTAACTAACATTACTCGGAAATCTACAAGGTGGAAGGGACACCGCATATTCAGAACATCATTCCGAAACCCCCGACGTAGAAATTTATCATCGGTAATTGAAAAAAAAAACTCTACTGTTTCCTACAAAAGTGCAATCTACTCGGTCAAAATTTGTGGAACGGCTGTTTTTTTTTTTGTTGTTGAATCCTTAAAAAATGTCGTTTTGATCAATTAACGGCTTTGAATGTAACATGTCAATCTACTTACTACACACAATTTTTAAACGACTTCAAAAAAACGAGGATTGTTAAAAATTAAAGTAAAGATATTATCCATATTTTTTATTGGAAGTTTGTTATTTTTTTGCAAAAAAAGTTTTTATACAGTAAAGTCGCTTGTCATGTCTGTGTGTTGGTATATTTTGCTACACAAATCAGCTTGGAATATTTATTTTAAAATACAATTTTGAAAAAATACGTCAAAACTATTTAATTTACCTACTTAGATGGTTAAATAATCTATAAGAACTCGGTAAAGTTTTTGTAAGGCATGCACAAAAAAAAATGGTGCAAAAACTGGTTATGCTTCACCGCTTCAAAAGAATGAAAGTGACCGCGTTACTATAATTAATGATCTTTGACGTACTTACCAAGTAGATTGGAACAAAGCAATTTGATACTTGCAGTGTGCTACTACTTTTTTGTGGGTTTCTATACTGTGCACTTATTACTATTTTTGTTTTGACATTTTTGTTCCTCCGGCTAGCCGGGAAGTTCTCATGGCACGGGCCTAAGCCGAGTGTTCACCAGTTGGGTTAAGTGGCGGGTATGGAAATATTAGATCCCACGCGGTCGTGTCCAGATTGTATGATATTGTCCGACTCACACTGCAGGAACTTTCTTACTAGATTGCATGTGTTTAGAATCACTGCCTTCTGCAGTACGTGGTGGGTGCTAGCTGGTAATTTTAAGGACATAAGGGACTGATGAAGCTGTTTAGGGATGACTCCTGTTGAAGAATAACTCTTTTTGTAGGTGCCAAAGTCAGGTTATTTCGTCTTTTAACTCGGTGTATTTCGATAGTTTTTCGGCTATTGTAGTCTGTAGGTTGTGAGTGTTTGGCACGGCTATATCTACTAATTAGGAATCCAGTGTTGTTTATTTTGTTAATCAATCTGATGTCTGGTCTATTGTAATGAATGGTGCGGTCGGTGAAGAGACCTCGGTCAAAGTACAACTTTGTTGTGGTGTTCTCTAGTACTGTTTCAGGGCTGTATTTATAATTATGGTACTAAAGTGTCTATAAGTTTGTACTGTTGAGCTAGTTTCTGGTGGATTACGTTGGCTACTTGGTCGTGTCTATGTTTGTAGTCGGTTTATTATTTATTTTTATTATGAGCCTGTTGTGTCCCACTGCACGGCCTCCCTTCCTTTCTTCCATTCATCACTCTCTAGAGCTATTTCAGCCAAATAGTGCATTTAAAATCGTAAAAAAAAAACTTGAAGAATTGAAAGTTTTGGCAGAGTTGTTGATATACAAACTATTAATATGTTGAGTAACAGGTTATTTAATGCATAAAGAGATAGATGCTTAGGGTGAGCAAGGTGATGAACTGTGCAAGCTCTCGAGAACTCCGGCCAAAGGTAGTCAAAGAACGCCGTGTGATTTTAGTCAGTAAGAATCGGACAGACCCCTTCCCCCACCCCCTGGTTGGAGGATTTCAATAAAGATTTCCACACGCGAAAAAAGGTAAACATTCTGGTAGGCATGATTAAAATTTGCGATTGACCGATGTGTTATTTATCTTTATTATTTCCTTTATTTATTTCTCTTACTTACTAATTACATTTTTAAATATTCCTATAAAAAAAAAAAACATTTAAAAATATAAAAAATAGTAGCCCACCGGTATCGGGAACAGGGTCCAAGCTACCGGCGGTCAGGGCTCCAGAGAGAGGAACCTCCTAACAATACGAGCCGTGTCCAGGAGTACCGCTTTCTGAATCAAGCCCTTGATCCAGCCGCCTAACGAGAGCCTCCTCAGGTATTGGTCGAGGCTCTTGGCAATTAAGCCATGGGCTGAAACTACTATCGGCACAATGATCGCCGTGTCCACTTCCCACATGTCGACAACCTCGCGAGCCAAGTCAAGATACTTGATTTGTTTATCTTTCTCGGCTTTCACGAGGTTCCCATCATGCGGGACCGTTATGTCAACAATCATTGCGCGCCGCTCTGATCGATCCACCACTACTATATCAGGCTTGTTGGCCACAATAGTCCTGTCAGTGATGATGGATTGATCCCAGTACAGTGTGATATTGCCATTTTCGAGAACTGGGTCGGGCACATACCTATAGTACGGCACTTCCGATTCCACAAGGTTGTATTTTAGAGCAAGTTGCTGATGGATAATCCTGGCTACAAGGTTGTGTCTATGCAAGTACTCACCGTTAGCTAGACGAGAACACCCGGAGATAATGTGACGAATTGATTCGCCCGGACGGTGGCATGCCCGACATATGTCAACCGTGCCGTCCTTCACAATAAATCTCCGGTAGTTATTCGTCATCATAACTTCATCCATAATTGCACAGACAAAACCTTCGGTTTCTCCGAAGAGGTCGCCGGAACGTAGCCAGGTTACGGACGCTGATAGGTCTACATCGGGCCCATGAAGGGCCCGGAAAAAGCGTCCGTGGAGCTCTTTACTCTGCCATACCTCCTTGCGGTCGTTAGTGTTAAGTACTATAGGTTTGCGCCAGTTCTCTTTAGCCAAGGAGAGCGGGGTGAGGCCCTTGTCCACCGCGACCACATCCCGATGCATCCCCACGTCGGTTTCTAGGAAAAATTCCCTGAGACTGCATATCTCGCGATTGTGGAGAGTCTTAGCGTTTAAAAAGCCTCGACCTCCGCACCTCCGCGGGATATACAGTCTCATAACCGAAGATCGTGGGTGATGCATTCGATATGCCGTCAACAATGTACGGACCTTCCTATCCAGGGCGTCTAGTTCTGTTTGTGTCCATTTGAGTATGCCGAAAGAGTACATCAAAACCGGCATGACCCAACCGTTGAACGCACGCACCTTGTTCCCGCCTGATAAAAGACTATTAAATACTTTTCTCAGGCGGCCAAAGAAGCGCTCCCTCAACGATTGCTTCATGTCAGCTACATTGATGCCCAGCGCTTCCGACATACCCAAATACTTGTAGGTTTCGGTTGCTGAAAGGGATCTAAGATTTATGGAATCCGAGAGTTGGGTTCCACAGATTCCACAATCTCCCCTCGCTTTACATGCATGACCGCACATTTGTCCACACCAAATTCCATCCTGATGGCGCTACTGAAAGTTTCAGTTACCTTTAGTAGCTCCATCAGTTGCAAATCGTTGGGGGCAAAGAGTTTCAGGTCGTCCATGTAAAGGAGGTGAGATATAACCTGACCACCTCTCCTCAACCGATAACCTAGACCTGAATCCTCCAACAGCGTGCTAAGAGGATTCAAGGCTAAGCAGAACCAAAGTGGACTCAAACTATCGCCCTGAAATATACCTCGCTCAATCCTTATCGGCTCGCTATTCCTCTGGATTTGTCGACATCCTGGAAAGCGAAGGACTGTCCTCCATTGCCCCATACACGACATCAGGAAGGTGCGCAGAGTTGCATCAACTTTATACAACTCTAGCACCCTCATCAGCCATGTATGTGGCACCGAGTCATAGGCCTTCTTATAGTCTATCCAACATGTCGACAGATCTCTCCGGGAACGGCGAACTTGTTGGCTTATGGCCATATCAATGAGGAGCAACTCCTTAGTACCACGGGACCCGTTCCTACATCCATTTTGAGAAGCGGACATGATGGAATTGTCATCAATGTGTTCGCTAATTTTAGCTCTCAAAATGGATGTAAGAACTTTATAGACTGTCGGAAGACAGGTAATCGGTCTATAATTTTTGGGTTCCGCAGTACTACCCGATTTATGGAGCAGATGGGTTATACCTGTTGTCAGGAACTCGGGTAGCAACCCTGACTCTAAGGCTGACTGGAACAGGGTCGCCAGACGAGCGTGCGACCTTACAAACCACTTAATCCAGAAGTTGTGCAGCCCATCCGGCCCTGGAGATTTCCAGTTAGGTAACGGACGGACTGCACGGGCTACATCTTGGGGGCTGATAGTGATTGCCCCCATTTCTGTTACTGGATCGCACGCTCGCTCGACCTGCCGAGTCCATTCACCCTCGGTATGGCCGACAGGCACCGACCAGATACTGCGCCAGAACGAAGTCATGGCGTCATCATCAGGCAGGTGCGTGTCGGCCACACCTTGGTCCGGTTGCTCCCAAGCCCTATAAACCCACCTTTCATCTCTTTGGAATGTGCGATTCTGAGTGTATCGTTCCACCCGTCGTCGCTTATACCTACGAATACGGTTTGCCCATGCATATACTTTCTGCTTCAGGAAGTCGATGCGCTCTGTGACACGGGAGATGTAGTCTCGAGGACTGATATCAGTTCCCGAGAACGCCCGTCTCACAAAGCGCATCACTCTAGGGCGCGTATTGCCCTCCCTGAAGCAGATTAGTTTCCCGATGAGTGCTCTGGCCCCATCAATACGTCGCTCAATCCTGCACTGCCATGCCGGTACGGCTGGTAAAAGTCGTGTAGCTCTGCCATCAGAAAATTTGACGCGAGCTACACGACATGCCGCTACAGCCGCACAATACAAGATTGAGTGAGCATCAGTGAGGTCTTCGCAGTTATCAAAATAGTTTGACAACTGCGAATCCAGAACAGCCACCAGCGCCCTATTTTTGTTATGCATGGGCAAACGAGGTATGCGTGGTCTAAGGTTTGGCGACATAAACCGATATTCTCGAATCGCACCCTCCAAAGCACTCCTTATTTCCTCACTGCACTGGGTACTTACATTACTAACCATGTCATTACTCACGTCGTTAGTGTGATTCGGTATTGTGGTAGACTGTGGTGGTACCACAGCCTGCACTGACGGGGTAATGACATGGCTATTCTGCATTTCAGTTCGCAGGCGATCAAGTACAGTGTCATCCAACATATGATTACGCTGGATGACGCGCACCTGATCCGACAGTCGTTGCGCCGACACGTTGACACCTGGCTCAAGCACCTGAAACAGAGAGAGCATCCGAACACGGTACGCGGTCAGGTTGTTTCCTCCCTCTGTAGCCCCATAGTATGAGCGCATGACGTTTTCATTGATGGTCTGCGTCCATCGCATGCGCTGCACACTTCCGCCGGGAGCTGGGACCCTATCAGAGGCCGGTGGGCCTCGAGGTCCTAAACCGTCCGGCGGCCGGCGTCCTCCCCGTCGACGTGCAGGTGGTGGCGTCGTGGGCGGAGAGAAATACTCGTCGCTCGAGCTCGACGCAACTGCCACGGCCGGTGTCACAGCACTCACGGTGAGGCTGGGTTCCGACGGCGGCGAGGCGGAGCTGAGCGATGGGTCCGGAGGTGGTAGGCGTGCACGTTGAGTAGCTGATCTCGTGATCATCTTGGTCGTCGTTATTTCATCATCGGAATTTTAGTAATATCACCTTTTATCAGGAAAATTTGTGAAGCATGTCATTAACTGTCAGTGTGTTATAAATTTTCATATTTCTGGTTTAAGTAATTAATTTGGAGGTTTTATTTTATTGAAAGGTTGTAATTTATGTAAGGTTTCCGAAAAAATATTGTACTCAAAGCTTGATCAAAAAAAAATACTTGCTTTTGATAATAAATTATAATTTTTTTGAAACGACGTACTTTGTCATCGAGAGTTGCCAGCTTATTATTTATCTTTTATTATTAGAATTTGTCGAAAAAACGCTATGTGCAATTTGCCCTCTCGAAATATTTTCATTCACCTTTCAAGCACTTGGACTATATCAAGTTTTATCTACGTTTTTTAGGTAGCTGGTTCGACAGAAATACCAGTAAACAGCCTCATAAATTCTTTCAAACTTCTTGTGGCTAACATGAGGTACTTATCCCGTCATTTACGGCCATCTTAATCGCTAACTTTAAGGCCAAATAATAAGTAGATCCGTGAGTAGGGGCCAACGTTTGAAAGAGAACGTAATTTGGTTTCGGTCCGTCTCTTTAACGTTAGTCATTTCACTGAATTTTTGTTAGGGATCGTCCTTATAATGTGTTATGGAAAGGAAAAAAGAGTGGCACTTATGTGGTAAGTGTCGTAAAGGTGGTTTTATAACTCCTGGTTTAGGCAGTGTGGTCCTTTTAACCTTTTGAACGCTAGAGCATAAACACACGCGCGTACCCTCCACGCCAAGCCACAATTTTACCGCATCCAAATTAGACGTATGCCGTCCGTGGCGTCGCGTCGTGAGCACTTTTTGATTTGAAGTCCATAGGCGTCCGTGGCGGTTAAAAGGTTAATGCATTTTTGTTTTCAGTGACTTGAATAAGTCGTAGATCTTAAGCATGTGGCTTTGATGTTCTATTCTACGATTTTAAAGCAGCCAGTATAATTTGGCATTTTACTATGGCAAAAATAAGTCAATACGGAAACAACATCATCATCTTACTGCCCTTGGCTTGTCCCACGTTACTTGGGGTCGGCGCAACACGTTTATTTCTTACATTCGCCCCTGTCAGCCGTGACGCTATTATTTTCTTTCATAATATCATTCCTCACACAATCCATCCATTTGAGTATATGTATTTGCGATCTCGATATCTTTATATTAAAATCAGAGAACTATTCGGTATGATTTGGAATTTAATAAATAAACAAATAAAGTCTATTTAGAAGCAACAGCATAAGAATACTTACAATCACATTCTCTCGCGTAATTATAAGAATGTGCCAACATTCATAAATACTTTCATGCTAAATTAATGTACGAACATATTCTCCACACGAATTATGTAAATTTTAATTGTTACCCTTTTACCGAAAACGATAAACATAACAAATTACCGCCATCTTTAATAGCTGGAGTTACGCAACAGTAATTATAGGCACTAGCAACACTGGTAACTACATGTTTGACATTTATTTTTTATGAAATCACAAAAATGTAAGCGAATGTTTTTGAGTAGTAAACTTTTGGAAACCAATAATTCGATTATTGCGATTTATAGTTTAACGGAACGCATATTTATAGGCCTACTAGCGAACTCGATAGGCAGTATTTATCCCGCCTTTTCTGGATTTCGACAACAGAGTCACCTACCGGTTACAACAATCAGAACAAAAAAGTCATCAGAATCGGTGAAGCCGTTTAGCAGATAAAGAATTACACACATATACCAGAATTTTCGTTAAAAACCTGTCAAGGATGAAGCTTGACAAGTCCCACTTCTAAGTATTATTTGTTTCGAAAACACGATTTTATAAAATTTTCTCGATAGAAAAATACACCAAAGTTACCTACTACGATAATAATTAATTAAAAACTTTAAATTGGGTCATGCAATTTGCAGTATAGGTACTCGATCTACATTATGTATATATAGCAGGAGTTATTCATGGTGGAAGAGACAGCGACGCTAAGCTGGTTACCACTGTGTACTGGACACGTGGTAACCGGCTTAACATTGCTGTCACTTCCACCCTGTATGCTTTGCTTTTTTTTAACTGTTTTTTTTTCATCGTAAAAACAATTTGAATTTTAGCTGTCATCCCATGCGCCCTTAACTAAAACTCTGGTGTTTGTTTGTATTACTGTATTTTGTATTTATTTATGGTCAATGTCAAAATTTTATTTCTTTCTTTAAATCGTATTGCATGTAATCCGCGTAGTTTACGTCCGAACCCTCAGAAGCCGTAACTCATCAATTCGTGCCACTTTTACGCTGATGTTGTATTTTTACGTCGCCTTTTGAGCTCTTTGCTCCAAATTGTTAATTTTCTTGATAAGATCTCGGTAATAAAATTGTTTTGTCTGTTTATTTTGTTAAGTTGTTTATTTGCGACTGTTGTTCTGAGTCTTTGCCACCATTTTGATAGTATTACTCTTAAATAGTATTGTGTTAAATCTATTTGTTCTCCTACTTATCTTTCATAACAAAACCCAAGGGCAAAGAGGAGATAACGCACGCCAGTTGCGAGTCCGCACCTGAACCTTCCGAAGAACCTCACCGATAAGATCAGTGTATGTTCTTCAAGAGCATCCTCTCCCAGAGTTGGCACTCACAACACAACACAACAACACACAACAATCACAACTTATAACATAACATTACATCACGCCTGTAATACCCGAAGTCTTAGACAGAGGTGTACCTAATAGTACACTCACATTTCGCCAGTTATGTTTAAGGCTGGTAATAGGGGGCGAGCCTATTGCCATCAACCGGGCACAGATCCAAACTCCGTGGCTGCTACTGAGAAATTTGTGATGGAAAAACCCAATAGCACTTTGCCCGACCCGGGAATCGAACCCAGAACCTCAGCAGTCGCGCTTGCGAGCGCTCGGCGAACGAGGCAGTCAGTCACAATTCATTGGTAATTAGTTTGCTTATCAATTAATTACCTAGTACAAGTGATTGTCTAAGTGCGTTATATGCAAATACTTGTGCAACTGTCTTCGAATACCTGAGTACTTCGTGTTTGAGTTCCTGATTAAATTATCATGTGTACATGAGTTTCAGGGAAGTGATGCGATGTATAGTTCAATAATTACTTACATAGTACTTACTACCAGTACTACTATCTTTTGAACCGAGGTGGGTACTTGAAATTTTCACCATATTAAACAATGTTACAATGAGATTAAGACAATAGGCTTTGTTCACGTTTGCTCCTACAATCATTTCCGCTGATTTTGTTTCTTCCGCTAATTTTGTTTCTTTATATTATCAGTTAACTGTGACTCATAGACATCGTCTTTGAGATTTAGCTGTATAAAAACCCAAAACAATATTATCTAAGTACCGTACACTAACACTTAACAAAAGAGTCAGATATAAAGGGCAAAAATATTCATCTCTCTATGGTCTAGCTCGCGGCAGTATGGTCAACAATCGTTATTTTTTGCCCGATTCTAAAGGGTCTTACCAAAAAATAAACGCACTAGCTAGTCGGCGGCTCTAGTAGATTACAGCCTCTGCTGCCTGTATACTAATCTATTTTTTCAACTGTACTTAACTCATGTAACATGACTGTACTTTACTCATTACGTCATCGAGGAAGCGTTTAAAAGATATAAAAGATAATGGTGTATCCACAAATACCGGGAGTCCTTGCTATTGGCTGTCTAGAGCTTCGTCAACATGTTTGCTATGTATGTAAATGTTCGTCATTGACATAATCGGCGAAGGTTTTAAGCTATTAGGTGTCTTATGAGTTGTTTATAGTCTGCTGGTTTGGATGGTCAGCCATTTTCGAGGTGTTCAGTTGTACAAATATTCTGGTCAGTGGCAAAAAGGAATCGAGTATAGAAATGCCAATTGTTCTTTTGACTGATGATTCGGGCGAATTTTCTTCGGAAAAGTAAACTGCCAGAAATCGTAATGCACTTCTCCATCAGGACACCACATGCAATACTTCATATGCGAACACATAAACTTCCTCTTAGCGTGTCAATGGCCATCTAAATTGAGTCGGCAGTTCTCGGCCGAAAGCTACGAGTTTGGCGCCATCAGTTCCTGTAATGAGCAAACAACAGGACACGCAGCTGGACACTAAGTGTCCCATCGTTTGCAGAACAGCACCACATTTACACTCCAGGGCAGAGTCATCAATGAATCTCCACCTGAGCAGGTTTTATTTGCTTCGTCCACCCTGGGTCCGGAGTCTATTTAGAGACTTCTAGGTCAGCCACGGCAACTGCAACATAACCTTCTTGAGGATCTGTGGAAACTCTATTGCCACAGTTCTTTAAGACCTTACCTATTATTGGAATCAAATACAGCTCACGAAATAGGACCTATTAATATTTGTCCGTGGTGCTAGGCACCTGGACTTATCTCAGTTGTAAACGTCCCTTTGTGCCTATTGGCGTTGTTTTGTTCTGTCTCCTGCTGATATGCAGGGAAGTGGAAATTTTCCTACTCCTCCGCTATTCTTTTCTGATTAATTTCGTTGCGGGATCCAAGACAGTTAACTTTATCCTCTGGGACTTCGCCGAGCTTCATTGTCTAAGCGCTTTTCTGGTGCCGCCACTGTTGATTCTGGCCTTCAGGAGCTGCAGTGGATTGTGAATAGTGTGGCACGTTTGTACAAAAAAAGAAGTTCTTTAAAAACAAAAAACGAATAGCCTTTTACCGAATTGACGTGACTCCTGATATTATGCTCTCTCTTAATATAACGTTTTATCAGCCAAAACGTGCGATGATTCCGTAATTCCAAACTCCGTCGGGATGCCGTCGTAATTGTGACGCCGGTAAAAGGGATCGATAGAAATTCATAAATGGACACTGTACCATATGGGATTTGTATTCAGGAACTGTGTCATAATCATGGGGTTTTGACAAGTTCCATGATTAGCAGTGGACGTGAGTGTCTATGGTGAATGTAACATAACATCTTGCCTGTAATCCCGGAAAGGTTGGGCAGAAGTGTGCCTTATAGTACAACGGCATTACTTTAGTTAAATTTCAGTCTCATTATAGGAGGCCTATTACCATCGACAGGACACAGATCCGGACTTCTTGATGGCTACTGATAAAATCCTGACGTAAAATTTCCAAAAACACTTTTGCCCGACCTGGAAATTGAATCCAAGACCTGGGTCAGCTGTCGCGCTCGCGGCCGACAACTGGACCAACGAATCAGTAAAAATGTGCAAAGAGCTTCCTAACAGCTGCGATCACCATCCTAGCCAAGAATGAAATGTGATAACTTCTGCTTGCTACGAGTTAAACGCAGTATTTGTAATGGCTTTAATTCAACTAAAACTAACAAACTTAAGTCATAAAACAAGTCATAACTGAGACCATAATATAACTTACCTAAAGGCCTTCGCACCAACAAGAAGTCAAAGCGATGCCATTTTCTTGTTTAAGACCACTCAGCAGTATCCAGCGTAACTACGGCCGAAGCTATAAAGTTTATTGATTCTATTACAGTATTTATAGCACTGCTTAGCAGCGCTGCAGCGGATGCGGGATCATAGAGCGTGTAATGGCAGTATTAATATTTGATTGTTAGGTCATTGTTATGGCATGCGGGTAGTTTTGGATGAGGTTCTGATGTGTGGACGGTATAGTTTAATGATGCTATGTTGTAGTTCGCCTGTTATGTTTAAGTCCCATGTGATAGGGGGCGAGCCTATTGCCATTAAAAGGGTACAAATTCAAACTGGGCTGAGATATTCCTGATGGAATTCATAATTAAAGAATTCATATTGTTAAAGAATTCATGAGTCAGAATGACATTCCGAAAAAGGTTGCTAGATCCGTAAATTCCTTGATACCTTAATAGTATATTTTGTTGGCTTAATATTGCTTTCTATAAATACTCTTTATTATTGCGAATGGTACGATGGCATTACTTTCCAACCGTCTGTTTCAAATAAGGGCCGATGGCGAACTGAAGGACTTTTATTTGCGTTTTTCATTTCATCATCAAATTTTCTGGCCGCTGTCCTGAATCGCTGACTTTTGTTTGTTTCATTGACTTTTTTGCCACCGACTTCCGAGATCCTTTACTTCGGAAGTCGGTGGCAAAAAAGTCTTTTAAATATTAGTGTTATTTTTTTTGAAGTCGGTTTATTGTTTTTGCAAAAAGCTTTTATTTACATTTAATTAGTTTATATTTAGTTGTCAGTTGATACTTTCATAAACCAAATAAAATAAAAGTTTTCGCGCAATAAATTTTATACTAACTCGAAATCCCCGACACGACATTGCGACCCGACAGCAAAATCGCATATCCACCGCCACCCTTATCAAAGGCTCGCTGGATTTACTGAATGACGAATGCGTCCCTTCAGTACCCCAATCGTGACGTATATCTATTTCCGTTAACGGAAAAACTTTTTCCTTAGATTGCTTTTTCCGGAAAATTATTTTTACTTAGAGCGGAAAACTCGGATCACAAGTTAGTTAGGTAGTTTCGTTTGATAGGTTTACATTAAATCGTTCAATGTCATTTTGGCTGATTTTCCCTGTTAGTCAAGAAAAGTGGCGAGTAGCAATCTTTGGTGATAAGTTTTGGGAGTATGTTACGGGACAGAACTTTTCTTTTGCATGAAAGTTTATTTTTTTATTGATTCGGGATTGAATTGGGTATTTTTGAATGAATGAAAATATTTATTTCAGACTAGCACACATGAAATAATACAAGTCCATATCATGTTAGTAGGTAGATACTTACAGCTATGTTAGTAGAATTTAAAATTATTATTATTTTGGACATGCATGTGCGACCAGTGCCTCAGGATTTGGCTGTCCACTCTGTCCGACACCACGCTCAGAAGCGTGTTGGTGCTGCCCTTAACCCGAGACCGCAGGGAGGCCGTTCTTTTGCGAAGCACCGCCTGGAAGCCGTCCGTGCTGTGGTCGGCGAACATGCCGGAGGCACTGCACCTCCATGGGAGCCCCAACAAACCCCTGAACGCGTTGTTATACTGGACGCGCAGAGCATTGCAGGCTTTCTTAGTGTAATTGCTCCACAGGCTGCACGTGTATAAATTACACGTGTAGTAATTTTTATAGCGATGGAAATTATAATCGCGGTAAGTGTTAGGTATGTGATTTCTGTCCGTGCTAAAAAAAATCGTCAGATATCGAGCTTCGCACGGATGCAATGTCGACATGTCAAAACAGCACGGTTAGTGTGCTTCATCTAAGATATTATGCATGTATTGTACAGATTATCTACACACGGAATAATTTCTCTAAATAATTATGAAAACCGTATCAAAATCCATTGTATTATTTTAGAAGCATTCACACAGAAATGAAGATTCAAATAGATACAATTAGATTCAACAAAGATTTATGTATTAGTCAACAATAAATTAATGAATCTAGCCTCATTACGATCAATGCATCTACGTATCTTTACTTTACCTGTAAATGCAAGCCTGTCATATAAACATAAATATATTCATAACTAAAAACATAGGCAATGAATGCGTTAGCAACTTTTCGCTCTCAAACTACGCTAATAAACAGCGAGTAATGTTATCTGCCAACTATGCAATTTTGGGCTGAAACTACACATTTCATATTACATCATTTTGATGAAATTCCTGATATCAGCTTAATGTTGGTACCTGCATTATTACGTAGGTACTGCGTTGTGGAAACTAGTGATGCACGTTCCGATCCGATACTATACATTATCGATACAAAATTATTCGATACTCCGATATTTTAGATCGCTACAAACGGATACGTACAATGCTTGGATCAATACAAAAGTACCGATATCGAAATGAATGGGTCGTGAAGGAGTAGAAAAGAATTCTTGGAATGTTGGTAAGATTCTTAGATGGAGTAATTAGTCCGATACTATTTGATATTTGGAGAATCAGATCGACTCAAAACATCGATACAAATGCAAGAATAGTGCATCCTTATTGACACATGAAACGCGTTGGGTTACAAAGTTTTATTATTGCATCGGTTGGCAATATGATCGCACTCGTGTTGTTTGATGTATTTACTACATAAGAAGATAGCTTTAAATTCCGCATTTGATATCTACTGATTAAAATATCTAAGTTCTTCAATTATTGTAATAAGTACCTAATATACGTAATTATTTATCCCATTAAATGTTATCGTTGTACACATACGAAACACTTAAAATGCGTTTTTTTTTTGTTAGACAACGCAGTCCCTACTGCAAAGCTCATTTAAAATAGAGAATATATATATTAAAAAATATATATATATTTAATTATAAAAATTATTACCTTTAGTTTGACATAAACAGTGTTTTATTTAAATTAGGCAGCAGCTCCTCTGTACCTGTAAATAAAACAAGTTTTTATGACTTTAAATATTCAGTGATTAAAAAAAAAACATTTCGAACATAAAACGCCACAAACTTGTTCCCGCGACTTTCATCCACGTGGAAAATCATTAGGTACCTTGCATGTATTCGGCAACTTCAATCAATTTGATCAGTAACATACATAACATCTCGCCAGTAAACCCCGAAGGGCTACGCAGAGGTGGCCCATATAGTATACCCAAATTTCGCCACTTGTGTTTTTTTTAAATCCCATGTAATAGGGGGCGAGCTTATTGCCATCAGTCAAGAAAGATCCAAAAGTAATATGGGGCAAAGGCTTGAAGATGATTACAAAATACAGTATCAGTTGTCTGCCAGCAAATCTCTACAGACGCGATGCAAATCAAGTTGAAAATCTTATTATACACTACTGTCCATCCGTTCATAAAATCCCAAAGGTTAGATGACCCTACATAGATCGAGTACTTCTTGAAGCGTCTGACGTAAGGGTTTTCTTGACCGTGTTATTTTGTATCCGTGTCGGTAAATGAGGCAACATCTTTAAAGCTGATTTCGGCCTAGACAAATTGACATTCTATCAGCTAAAACTATGGTGGAAAATTAAAAAATGAACTGGATTCATAAAAGCTACCAAAAACCGTATACGAAATCTGTTAAAAATAAGTTATATGGAACTAGGGTTTCCCTTGCTCATATGGACATGACAAGAAAAGCTCATGGACACGGTTTCCGTCATTGACGATTCGTCAAAAAATGCGGTACGTCACGACGGATGGACGTTCACATTGCATATGGAATCGTGTTTTATCACGATTCGGCAAAACGTCCGAATTGATGTTCACATTAGTTTCGTGATTTTTCGGGAGACAGCGCATCAGCGAATCCGTTACAAAAAATCACGATTCGTGTTTTTTGACGAATGTGATTTTTAGACGACGATACGTGATTTAAGAAGTGTGCGTCATTTATCACGATTCGTGGTGCGTGTGAACACGGGCATTTAAAAAGCATTGCCGCCGTCAAAAAATTGTCGAATCGTGAAAAACGACGATTCGTCAAAAAAAAAACGAATCATACTCATGTGAATGAGCTGTAAAATAATATTTTTTAAATCTGGACTTCTGTATTAATTAATATTAATATTAGAGGTAAAATTTTTAGGAAGTTTGTATGTAGGGGGTAATCTTCGGAACTGCTGGTCTGATTCCGAAAAATCTTTCACTATCGGAAAGCTACATTATCCCTGAGTGCCATAGGCTACAATTAAAACGTTCCCATGGGTTACTTTCCTTACATAACAGAAGCAAAGCCGCGAGCAAAAGCTGGTTTTATAAATCTTCATCCTTTGTCCAGGCGGTTTTCCTTTGGAATGCGCTGCTTCAGAATATCAGGACGGTAACCAGTCGGTTCACGTTCAAAGTGAAAGCTCGTGAGCACACAAGAAGTTGGCAGATTCGTCTCAGAATTAAGTACCTAGTTGTAGTTTTTCTTGTTTATCTGTCATAACTTTTATATTTTGTTTATATATATTTTAATATTATTTATTCTAAAATTTTAGTTATAAATATTTTCTAGTTTGTTTTCTATAATTGCACCTACTGTGTATTGTCTCTGCATCACTCTAAGGTAGACTGGTAGAAAATTCCCAAGGCATTAAGTCCGCCTTTGTACAGTTTTATACTAATGCATAAAGTTTTAATAAATAAATAAATAATAATATGATGCTGCATCCAAGCATAAAGCGTTAATTCAACGTACCTACTGCACAATATTGATTAAAATACCTTTCAAAAGTCGTTGTGGACATACGAAACACTTGGGAAGCGAAAAACTTTCGATTTGCCTCGGAACTAACCTGAATTTCAGCGAATAACCTCCAATAACCTTACCACAACAATACCTATCTAATGATAGACATAAACAAGATTTGAGATAAACAACTGTTTATTTGAAAAGACTTGCTTCTTGAGTTTGTTGACACCACTCTGGGGGATTCGAATCGTCTCTTATAATCTCTAAGTTACCCGCGAGCCGAAAATCTTGAGACGAGATCGTTGAACCTTTTCAGTTGCCTTTTAATAAGATTTTCATGATTTATTTACTCGATTCAAGATAATATTTCGGAGAAATAAAGTTATAGGTTGATAACGTTTTTTTTTGGTGATATTTTTAGGTTATTGGCTTGGGAATTAGAGTAGAAACGTGTTGCCAAGACATATTTTATTGACAACGAATAGACCTATTAGGTAGACGAAAACTTTATTCTTCGTCTTGTGTGCGTGTGAGCTTATGGAACGATACGACGACGGCTTAACGTGTTAGCAAACACACGGAGGGAACTAGGTATATTTGGTAATCTTTTAAACCAAATGCAAAGCTTTAGGATATCCATACTTATGACATAAAAAGCGAAATTGTTACTCGACCAACATAACTTGAGACATCTGGATGGCTTGCTTAGACAAACGTCATCAACCTGTCAAATCTAGTACATTTAAACGTAGTTCCAAATTCCACTGCGTTCCAAGTTACGCTGGACATGCAGTAAAAGGTCTGTCTGTCCGTTACACGTACATTTCACCTCTTGAAAGCTGAATGGGTTTATATTAAAGGCGTTGCAATAAACTTTTTATCTCGGTAGCGGGCGAAGCCCGGGACAAAAGCTAGTTATGTTATAACTACCTCATATAAAACTATGTCTCAACTTCTCTAAGTTCAAACACAACGTGTGTGGTTAAAGTTTATGTTAACCCATTGCCTTTAACTCCATAATTTACTAGCTCCCTTTAATTAAGTGTTTCAACTTGCGTAGGTGACAAATTGGCGCCTGGTTACGAAATATATGTATGCTTAACTTTGAGATGGGAACCGACATGTGAGTTGTGACACCTTGTCTGTGTTTGACACGCTTTGCTGTGAGTAGGATGCGGTACAAGCTAGTTGGTTCATTATATTGCAGCTTGCAGTTAAATATGTCGTGACGGCCCAGAGGTTAAGGTGGAAGCGCCATCGTTTTTTTGCATTTTAATGATTATAAATAAAGAAAGAAAGAAAGAAAAAACGTTTATTGGCACACGCCACAAGTACACAATACAAAATATAAAAAAGCAAATATAAAATAAAATTTTAAACTAACCAAGACATATTGTGTGACTCAGGGCTGCGCCAAATAGGCCCAGTTCAGCAAAATGCCGGACAACTAGTGCCGGACGCTGGTTTTCAACTGAACCTATATGGTGAGTGTGCGGATATGTCAATAGGTTTCAATAATTATAAATAAATACCTATTGTAAAAGATATGATAATTACAAATAAAAATAAAATAAAATGATGGTAATCTGTAAAGAAATACTTGCTACGGTCGCGAACTATATTTTAATCTACATAAAGCCTGACACTGACCTGCAAATTGCAAAAAACCTAAGAAAATTTAAAATACGAGGGCTACCTTAGCGCATCCTCCGTAAGGCCTCGCCTCTTCGTGGGTCCCACTCCGGGCAAAAAATAATGTGACTTTTTGAATTAATATTCACTTTCAAAGTTTAACTTTGATATCACTGACGTCGTTGAAGGAAAAAATCGTGAGGAAACCTGGACTTATAATTAACTAGCTGCAGCCCGCGACTTTGTTCGCGTGGAAAATTTCATGAGTTTTCAAGGAGCTAGCCAGTTAGCAGTTAGGAGCAAGTTAGCCTATATCCTTCGCTAGGATATTATCTATCTCCTTGCCAAATTTCATAAAGATACAATCAGCCGTTTAGTCGTGGAAGGGGAACAAACAAACAGACTTACTTTCGCATTTATAATATTAGTATGGATATAAGTCTGAAACCGCCAACCCGTCTTGAGCAAGCGTGGTGATCAATGCTCGTGCCTTCTCTGTGCGAAAAGTGGCCTTTGTCCAGCAGTGGGACAGTAATACGCTGGGATAATGGCTGTAAAAAGACCATCAACTAAGGAAGGAAGGATAAAGTCACTAGTTAGTCGTGGGCTGCAGCTGAAAATCAGCGTCGGGTGGTGCACTTTGTGACGCCATCTGGCATTATGCTGAGCTGAGGCCCTTTGGCATTAATAGGTTAATTTTGTTTAATTTTAAAGTGTTTCTGTTTTTTTTAAAGCCAATAAACTGAGTTTTCTTTCTTTCTTAGTTTGATCTCCCCGTCATTGTAATATATTATATTTTATTCTTGAGCATACCTTAACACCTTCTAGTTATGGAAATATTGGAGGTCAAAGTACCAACTTTTTTTCAAGTTTTTAATGTTATAACCTTACTTTAAATACCTCCATGGCCCCTGTACTGTTCATTGCATCCATCAGCACAGTACGATACACAATGTTTTGAGTGCGTTACGTTTAAAAATCATGGTTTACGGTAAGACTGACTCCATGTCAGTCTTACCGTAAACCATGATTTTTCATCCCAAAAAAAAGTCGTTCCTCAGCAATAATTTTTGCCTAGAGTTAATTAGTTTTTTTTTTCAAAGTCAAAGGCAAAATTATTTATTTGCGTTAAATGTGGTACAAAAGATGGTAAATGTAACATGAAAGTTGATGTACAGAATGCTTGGTTGACGGCTTCGTGAAGGGTCCGTTTACACCTTCTATGTATTAAGAAAAAAGATAATACGAAGGTTCTATCCTCAATAAATAGACCATCTTCTTGTAAAGACAAAAAGGCGAGGGTTCCTATCGGTACCCCGCAGACTCACAAGATTGATTTTATTGAAAAAAAAATCACTCCAACCGTAAAATTAGGTGCTTGAGCTTACTTCGATGGCTTGTAGTGATCTCGTAAATTGTGTATGAATTTACTACTTTTCTGTGGAGACAATTTATGTTAGCACTAGCTGTTGAACAGGAGCTCGTGGTTAAATAATAACAGCCACTTCGGTTGATCGGTTAAGACGTGCTTGCGTATGTTGGTCCGTGGATGGATGACCACCCATTACATACCGAGTGTCCTCCGTGCCTCGGTAAGCACATTAAGCCGTTGGTCCCGGCTGTCATTTGTAGATCTCTGACAGTCGTTACAGGTAGTCAGTGGCTCGAAAGTCTGACAACCAGTCTTAACAAAGGGGTATCGTATTAAGCAGTACTAACTGGGTTGTGGAGTTCAGATAGGCAGTCGCTCCATGTAAATTCAGCTGCATCCGATTAGACTGGAACTCAGCATAGTTGGGAAAAAGCTAAGCAGAAGTGATGATGACATATTTTTTATTTTGGTGTACAATAAAGTATATTCTATTCTATTCTATTTTTTTAACAAAGGGTGATCGCATACATATCGAACCTATCTTTAAAAACTTTATTTACGTGCACTATATACATTATAATAATTAAAATGACTAAAATTAACTAATTACAAACTATAAAAGAGCATCAAAAAACTCCTCCTCAACGCTGTCAGCCGGTAATGTGCCCAAAAGACTGGCGGCGTTGCCACGTTGTATGGCAACACTTAGCCTCTGGCCAAGGTAAAGGCCAGCCCATGGGTCACGGTAAACGTCAACTAGGGGTTTGGAAATTTCCTATCTTAATACAAAACATAAAAAAATGCAATTTGTACCTGAACTGATGTAAGTAATAGTTTTTTGCTTCATCTCTATGCGTGTATAGTATGCAGTTCCATAGTGCTAAATCGTGTTTTCCGGTAATTACAAAGCTATGCAACATACAATTTGTATGCTTATTTTACGCGGTAACAGCTAATTTGCCTGCAAAACTGGTAATCGGAGCAAAAAAACATTTTTGCAAAAAAAAAATACCGACTTCCTATGGCTGGAAAAAATATGTCATCCAAGTAAAAGAAATTGCGAAATTGATACTTGACAAGCATTTGTGTGTGATACGATAGCTAAAAATCGTAAAATAAAAACTTATTAAACTTTACTTTCGGAAGTCGGTGACTATTGTTTGTTTCATTGACTTTTTTGCCACCGACTTCCGAAAGTAAAGTTATTTTCCACTTTTTTAGTGTTTTTTTTGGAAGTCGGTTTTTTTTTGCAAAAAAGTTTTTATATTAATTTATATTCCGCGCATAATGTTGGTGAAAACGGCGTTAATATCTCAATTTTACTCATAGCGATACAAAGTAACTTCACAATATGTGAGAATAAATGACGAAACTTACTTTGTGAGAAATAAGTCCGCTCCATTTTCTTCTCATTCACTATTGCTTTAACAATGCAAGTACTTTATTAGTTTAGATCTGTCTTAAGATGGCTTCACACGAGATACTAAAGATATCCATTATTGGATTTATCAATCGGGTTTGATATGACATTTGTCTTCGAATTTCTGGTCAGCAGGATTCATTCTGATTTCCTTACGAAGTTTTCTTTTAATACATTGAGAGCAGTGGCGAAGTAATTATTTACACAACGTTAACATACGGTCTAAAATCCGTATGTTACCACATTTGAGCTTAAGAAAGAAGTTTTATAAATATTAAAAAAGTGTAAAAGTGTGTGTAGTGTAAGTGTAAAATTTAAAAATCATTGATTTAATAATAATATTTGTACCTTAAAGATATTTGCACGCCATACGCAATGAGAAATGGCAGGCATGTCGTGAGCCAATCTTATTTAAGATCTTGCATTTGTTATTTTAATTCTGTATGTATACATGTTTGAGTACATAAAATTTCTTAGTCTTATTCTTATTTTCTGGAGGTCATAAACAGCACCAGGGAATGTAGACAAATAGCTTGACAACGTCTCTTGCATTGCCGGTAAATGGTAAATAAAATTTGATTCCGAAGTGACAACGGTTTAATTAATACGTTCATCATCTCCCTAGCTTTTTCCAAACTAAATTGGAGTTGGTAGCCTCATGCTGCTGAGTACCAGTCCTTTACATGACGCGACTGCCTATCTGACCTCCACAACGCATTTACCGGGTAACGCTGACTCCCCGTATCGACTGTCAAAGATCAAAAAAATGACAGGCAACGGCTTAACGTGCTTGACGTGAACGGAGAAAACTCGGTGTGTAAAGGATAGTCACTCATCCTCGGACCGACTTCGGTTAGCGTAACTTAACCTTGAAGATCGACACGTGAGGCCGTTATTATTAAGAGAGATTACAGCTATTAGCTACAAGGTCTCACCACCGTGAGCTTATTTAAGATGTCATCCTAAGTTTTTCTGAAATGATATCCAAAAATTACGACCGGGAAAGTAAACATGTACACAGTTGTCAGTAGCTACCAGCTAATCTTCTATTGTCACAAGTGTGTGGGTGCTTTATCTGCGACGGCGGAACTTCGTGCGTTGACCCGAAGCAATTAAGAGAAAGTGTTCGGCTGTTCGCCATTGTATCGCCATTTGTTGCGCAAGAGCACGCATTGCGCGGTCGTCATGACAATAAGATGAATCAATTTGGTGTCGATTCGTTACGAAGTGGGCAATTTTTATGAAAGTTTGAATGGCATTGTGATGGCTTTATTATGTTTTATTTTGAATAGCTGCCTCGTTTTTTTGTGTTCGCAAGGCATGAAGTCCTGGGTTTGATGCCGAGTTTGGGCAAAATGTTATTTATTGGGTTTTGCTATCGGGAATTTCTCAGTAGTAACCATGGAGTTTGGATATCACCGTGGTTGATGGTAATAGGCTCGCTCAACTCAAACATATCTGTCGAAATGTGGATAGATTATTATAGGTGTACCTCTGCCTAACCCTTTGGGCATGTGAAGGTGTGATGCTATGTAAAAAAAAATGAATATCCGCCAGTTTTACTACCTGTTATCTGTTACCACTTACCAGAACATAATGTTACAACTTTGATCTCGGTCCTGCGACATAAACGCTTAAAAAAATAAAAATAAAACTTAAAAAAATGTTGGTAAAATCCTTCGTTAGCCTTTACGACCTCTAACAAAATTATACAGCTCGAACATTCATCCCGAATATAAATTTAGGTTCTGCGATAGCCAAGCTTTCAAAGCTCTGTTGGATGTGAACCGAGAAGTGTGCATATCACAAAACCGGAATGAAAACGTACGGGAAACGGAGCAAAAACAACGATGCACATATGTAGATAGGGGAAACCATCTGTGCGGAAAACTCTAGATTTCTGACTGTCAGATTGGACCTTGTTTGCCCTTATTTTTCCATATGTAAGGGGATATCATTTAGAAGAAAAAAAACAACAGAAAATCCAGAAAAAAGATGTAAAATATCCACACTTTTTGTACAGGTCTGGGCTTCTATAAAGAATGGTAGTGGTCGTTGCATTTACCTTTAATAAATTATCTAGTTAATTAATATTAAAAACATGTTTTAAGATTGTTAATTTTGCATTAAATCATCAAAATATTTACCTTATTTACAAACTAATATTAGATCTAAAATAAGAATAAAAATATGTACAATTACGGGGCGTCAAAAAATTCGCCCACATCGCTGTCAACAGGAAAAGTGCCCAGAAGGCTGGCAACATTGCCACGTTGGATGGCAATGCTGATTCTTTGGCCAAAAAAAATATAGTAAATTGATTAAGTACCTATTATATTAATTTTATTCCAAACATGAATTGTATACTGTTTGCTGTGCTCTACAGGGTCCGTAATGGTACCGTAGCTTGAAACCTATTGTAAGATCTTAACACATTATGGATTGCAAATAAAAATATGAATATATATGCAAGCATTTGTGCCCACATCACCGGATTTCGCATATTCACAGTCAAAAAATTTATCAATTTTGAATTTAAGCCCAAAAAATATCTATAAGTCCCATAAGGGACTCCATACGCTACTTATAAACCTCTACTTACTTCCTAGAGAAGACAAGCGTGATGGCATGTCGTATTTATAACCGGATATCTTAGAGCTATTACCCCAGTATAATTTCTTATTAAAACTTCCTATCTAGCGCTGATACTCTCTATAATCTCTCCAACAAGTTCGCACGGTGTTGAGACAGACTATCTATTAATACATCTGTCTCGCTCTGATTGCTCTGAGAAATTGAAGTGTTGACCATAGAGCACGGAATTGCCAGCAGTGTAAAGAGACGGCTGTACTCATAAAGTTAATGTCGCCAGAAGTGCTTGGTACGCAAAACTTATTTCACGGGCCTCCACTCAAATCCGTTAGATTCAAGTTGTTCGCGTATTAAAGGGTGTCGTGACGTTTAGTAAGAAGCTCGAAGTCTGACAATCAGTCTTATGTACGGGTATCGTATTACAAAGTGACTGGTTTGTGGAGGCCAGATAGGCAGTCGCTCCTTGTAAAATATTGGTTTTCAGATACATCTGGTTAGACTTGAAGCTGGCCCCAAAATAATCGAGAAAACTGGACAGATTACGAGTGCAAGTAAATGTTTACACCCTTGATATGTGCATCAAATATTGAAGATCCCCGTCTAGCAATGCCCGCGAGGTATACTCTGTGGTAGATACATCACAGTTATTTATATTGGACATAGGACATGTGCTACAAGTGCACCTCGTCGGAGCATCGAACCGAAGGCGACGGCAAATAATTGATTGATCGATAAAAACCCTGCGGAAAATTGTGTCCTCTTTTTGATATTTTGTTGTGCGAATGTATCAAAATTCTTTTTAACTTTTTCATCAAGTCTTTCGCAACGAGGCAAAATCAATGTGAGAAAATTTTAAGAGCCACCAAAAAGATTAATCGATGCAAATCCTAGTTATTGTCCTTTCAAAGTTTATTTATCGCTAGCTATTAAGTTGGCTAAAGGCGAGTTCTGTGTAAAGAAATGTTCTACGGGAGAATCATTTATACATCATGTAAGCCAACTTCATCGCAGAGACAGTATGTCTCTCATGACACCTCGTATTTTCAATAAT
Organism: Standfussiana lucernea; assembly: GCA_964057025.1. Lineage (NCBI taxonomy): Eukaryota > Metazoa > Arthropoda > Insecta > Lepidoptera > Noctuidae > Standfussiana > Standfussiana lucernea. The sequence continues at coordinate 13,819,391 of OZ059801.1, read as the reverse complement.
AATTACTATATAAATAAGAATGTATATCAATAAACTTTGCCAGTCAATAACTCAAAGGTATTTTGATAAATTGCCCCGATGCCATTGCGTCGTATTAATTTACCATGAAAAGCAAATAAACTTGTAAGAGTACCCAGATTCTCGTTTTACCAGGCTGTCAGTGCAACTTTCCCGCCGTTTCAAAATGGCTGCCATGTTGACGTAAGTAGCTAAAAGTTCATTGCGGGTGAAAATAAAAGTTTTAAAGTTGGAATGCGTTCGATCTGTTGAGGTATTGGTTCGTTCAATGTTTGTGAGGACTGTGATCTTTTTTTAAACGTTGCCCCACACTAGGGATTTATTCTATATCATGGGTGCGTTTACAAACATTTAAAATCACATAAAAAACAGCCAGACCCGGAACAACTACCTGTAGGCCATACAAATGTTTGATCCGTGCGGCAATCGAACCTGCAACACGCAACTCAAGCGCAAAAAAACACCCATGCTACTATTATACTGCAAATCACAGCAATAAATGATTAACCTTTCCAGTAGCTTGAAAATCGTAGTCGTCGATAACCTTTTGAACGCCAGAGCATAAACGCACGCGCGTGCCCTCCACACCAAGCCACAATTTCACAGCATAAAAAAAAATACCTTCAAAAAGAATAGGGATTCTAAAACTTTATCAAGAAACAATATTATTAAAGAGACAAGACTAAAATATTTAAGGTATACAAATAAAAACACACAAAAGTAATGATTTTATTGTTTATTTCGTGTTATCCTGCATCGCATTTTTTGTCACATATTTGTGTCGTTAACGTACAAGGCACGCGCTTGCTTGTCACGTATAGGCGACAATGGCGTTCAAAAGATTAAAAATCTTATTTTAATTTCTTGCGGTTGAGGGTAAAAGAAAGACCACAAAAATAAAAAATAAACGTTTTCATTCCAACTTGATTCTTTTTTCAAAGATTTAAAAACAAGACCACACAAACACAAAGTCAAAGAGATTAAAAAGTACATTATAAGCGATCGCATTGCTTCGGGGATGAAAAAAATAAAAAAAATTAGCAAACAAGACACGAAGGAACTTTCATAACATATTGTTTTGAAAGACAATGGGTAAATTGAAAGTGCTGCGGGTCCGGGCTAGACTAGTACAGTTAATGACAAAAGTGCTTAGCGTTTTATAGAATTCAACGGGAGTATGGATCTTCAGTTAGATTTAAGTCTTTTTTGCCAGTTTTTTTTTTTAATATTATGTTACGGCGTGAAAATAAACTTAAGATTTGCCGGCTGATGTTAAGAGCTAACAATGCAATTGAAGCTGCAGTATTTTTTATTAAGATTAGATGGGATAGAACTGTGCCCAACCATGTGCGAAATGAGATGGAATTATCGGTATTAATACCCATTTATAACTTACTAGCTTTGGCTCGCGGCTTCGCTCCCGTTGCGTACAAAAATTAAACCACGGGAACGTTTTAAATGTAACCTATGACATTCGGGGATTACGTAGTTTCCCGTTATTGAAAACATTTTTGGAATCAGATTCGTAGTTCCGCAGATTACCCCCTAAATACGAACTTACACATCTATAAACTTACAAACAAACTTTAACTCTTTAAAATACGGGGTGGAAGGGACATCGACGCGGAAACGAAAACCACATACTCAGTACATCATTCTGAACCTATAAATTAAATTTTTAAAATTTTTCGTCGGTGATTATAAAAAAATCAGCTTTTCCAAAAATTTTGACCGTGTAGTTATTGCACTTTTGTAGGAAACATCAGATTTTTTTAAAATAATAACCGACGAAAAATTTCTTTGTTCATTTATGAGTTCAGAACGATGTACTGAGTATGTGGTTTCCGTTTTCGCGTCGGTGTTTTCACTCCCTATAGGTATAGAAACCGTAACACATGTACATACCTCTGTGTTTTGCAGCTGCCACTAAATTCTGTAACGTATATCGCTTTACATGAATTTTCTACCAAAAAATCTATGCTATACAGTTCGTTACACATTCATATTGGAACATATCCGATACACATACTTTAGTAGAAATTATCGTTAACCAATGGCCTTTGTAACAGCAAAATTGCAAACATAAAATAAGGATAATATACTGTAATTTACTATTCAGCACGTGATGTAGGCAATCAAAACAAATCTACATTAATGTGGAGTGTACCTAAATATGTTTGTGATCAATTAAATTAATTGAAAGTATCACTATTTTCATTACGTATTATTGTAAATTATTGGATAAGTTGTTAATTTTATTATGTTGTTGCTAAACTAATAGTATAACAACTTGGACGGGCGAAAGGAAGTTGTAAGGATCTTAGGAGGTGGTTTCTGGAGTTTCTGCTTACCCCCATGGCAAAAAACGTGAATTTATGTATGTTTTATTTTTTTATTTTATTTATTTATTTCTAAAATACTTACATAATTCTTACAAAAGTCTAGCCACACAACGGAAACCTCTCAGGGTTTATCTGTGTGCAGGCGAGCCGTTATATTATACAATTATAGCAATTTACAGATTATGTTGTGTCAGGAAACGCTTTGATTTGTACTTGTAACTTTTCGAACCAGTTATATACAACGTTTGCAATTCTTCTGGGAGTTTATTTAGACAGTAAGGTACCAAATAATCAGCAACCCTCATTCCGTACACATTGTTGAATTTTGGTAATATGTATTTATTTTTAAAAGGTATCGTTCTCAAAAATTTAGGTCTAGTTTTTTCAATTAATAGCTCAGGTCTCTTTGTTTCCGCAAGAGTACAAAATTCAACTTTATTGAACACACTCATAACATTACAGTATTTAAAAAGGTCATCATCACTGTTTTTGAATTTCTTGATCAAATGTTTTGGTGTTATAACTTTTAATATTCTTAATTGTATCTTATAAATGTCTGACAGGTAGGTATGATAAGTTCTCCCATAGCTGCTGAGCCCGTAGTTGATAACCGAGTCCGCTAGGGCCATATATAGCATTCTGAGCGTTTTGTAGGGTAGTTTATGTTTAAGTATGCTAAGTTTACCTAGAACCGATCTCAGTTTGTTACATACATAATCCTTGTGCGGGCCCCAGCAGAATCGACTGTCAACTATTAGGCCGATATACATGTGTTTATCAACTACTTCTAAGGACGGGCATTTGCAATTCTTTAACGAGTTATGGAGGCAAGAGTGCTGATGTGCTATAACTGTAGGTATAGTGGAGCATTTATTGTGTGATGAATGAATGTGAACGATCTTTGTTTTTGTTGCATTTATTACTAACCCGACGTCATGAGCCCATTTACACATTTGGTCGAAATTACGTTGTAGGGATTCCTCGGCATCATGGATATTTTTATCAGCGACCAATATACACGTGTCATCTGCAAATTGGTATACAGAGCCTGAATTCATAGCATTACTCATGTCATTAACATAAAGTAAGTATTCTGTTGGACCAATAATTGACCCCTGGGCCGTTCCTTGCGTGGATGGAACCTTTGAACTATATTCATTTTTTATTTTAACTGTGTTGTATCTGTTGGTGTGGTAGTTTTTTAAGAGTTTTAGTAGTGGCCCTTGTATCCCATTTTGTGACAACTTCTCAAATAGTGTATCATAACGGAGCATATCAAATGCTTTGCTAAAGTCAATAAAGAGTGTCAAAACATGTTTTTTATCGTTTAAATGTTTATTCACTTCATCAGTAAACGTTCGTAGTAATTGTGTTGTACTCTTATTTTTTCGGAATCCGTATTGTTTGTTGTTGATTATTCCATGCGTTTCCAAAAAAGTATTTATCTCATTACCAATATAACGTTCTAAGATCTTATCTATACAAGACAATATAGTGATAGGACGATAGTTGTTAATGTCACTACGTGGACCCTTTTTGTGTATGGGACGTATCACCCCTATCTTTAAAAAGTCAGGATACGTACCAGTCTGCAAGCAGCAATTAATTAAGTGTGTAATAACTTGTTGTTAAAGGGTAAATAAAAAAACAGACCAAAAAATTATATCTAGTAAAGAAAATCTTTTGCCTTATTCATGCGTATCGAAGTATAAGAGATTTAAACTTCAAAAAGCCAGAAAACATAACGAAGAATAAAAAAAATAACGCCACCGGATGAAAGCGTGAAAAGAAAAACGAGAAATGAGAACACATTTTTTCGAAAACAGTTCCACAAATCAGAGCCGGTAGTTCGTTAGTCTATTTTCATTCTCGGGAAAAAAGGATAGTGAAGCAGTTTTGCGCTCACCAGTACCACCCTGTCATCGGTATGCAGTTGGTACGTAATTACTCGTTGAAAAACTCGCTGGCGCTTTCAATTTTAAACGATTTCATTATTTTAACGGTTGTACTCGACTTTACCAGTGCATTACTGTGATTAAAAGTGTGTAGACACTGTACGCTATCAAGCCAATTGAACGTTTAAAAAAAGCTAATGTAATTGCGATTGCTGTCGATAAAAGTATCGGTAAACATCGGAATCGTTTTGAAATTTAAACAAATAGTCACAGACCGATTTAGCCTTTTTGATATCAAATCTTCTGTCGTCGTAATATTTTCACAAAATGTTATAGTACAATCAGTATAAATATACTTACTGGTTATTAGAAAAGGCATGCTTCAGTCATGCTAAGTCATTGTCTACTGAAAAGTTACTGATACTGGTCGCTTACATCTTCGCACTGTTTGTCGACGACCTTTCTCAATGACTTCCAGATACTTTCTTTCGATCCACAGCTGTCATTAAGTACAGTGCGGGTTGGTAGATGTCACATGTCTGCGATTTTTTATTCTAAGACATGAACATATTCGGTTTTCTCCCGATGTTTATCCATAGGCTACATGCTCACATCCCCTGAAAGCTGCCCTGTTTGTTTACAAAAAAAAACCACAAGGTTTTCCTAGAATCTCCCTCATATCCTGAACGCTCTTTGGAGATATTGAATACCATCTGAGGAAAACTCATATTCCTAGAATCTAGAGCTCCCAGCATTTTGTAAAGGTTCTACCGCGCTCACTGACGGTCAACCGATTTTTACCCTGTGGGATGAGTAATAAGGCTGAAAACTGGTCGAACGTCAGTAAACGCGTTAGTAGATTATAAAAGCCTTTATATACTTTAAAAGCCTTTACATATATACTTCGAACTCCATCCAGCGCGCTCTGAAGCCCTAGCTTCGACAAGAGTTTCAATCGCTTTCAAAGTGTTTTGTACCTATTTTATTACATCGACTTTCCGTACGAATGTCGTTTTGGTTTTTCCGTAGCTTTTCATTTTCACAAGCTTTTATTAAACCTGCAATGTTTGTATATTTGTTTAGGTCAAATCTTGCAACTGTATTTTAAAACAGTTATTCCATAATTAGTTGTAGTAGTTAAAATGGTTTTCTGAGAAGAATACGAAGAAATATGATTTCAAAGCTCTATTGAATAGCTTGTTTTTAAAAATGGGGGTTTTTGGTGTTTAACACCAAATAGTGAAGTTAATAGCTTTCTCCGTAGGAAATGTTTTTATAATGACATAACATAATTTCATGTAGTTCTTGGAAAACGGAAATGGAACAGTACAAACAAAAGGACACCCAGCTCCTATCTCACAGTATTTTTATAACTAAAACATTTTACTACAGAAAATTCATTTTCGTATTAATAGCAATTAAATATGCGTATGATGTGGGCCCAGGTTAAAACTAATTTAGTCCCTCGTCCCCGCAGACTACGACAAGCTAAATTAAATGCTTTAACGTTCTGAAATTAAATTGATCTTTTAATTTAAAGTCGTACGTAGTAAAGGGTTGAATTTGCGGTATGTACCTAATTAATTATTGCAAAATTTATTTAAAATCTCAATGTAAAGGCACCATGTCTTCTCCTTCCAATAGAGAAGTATGGGTGAATACGACATGCTGCGCCGACACCAAATAAATGGGATAAGGGCAGGAGAATGATCTTCTTTATCGTGTGGTTAGTGCCCAACCTGGTGTCAGAGTTTTTATGCCGCCCAAGGGCCTCTGACTTGGCTTTTACATGCCGTCGAGAAATATCTCTCAGGCATGCTGGTTTCCTCACGATGTTTTCCTTCACCGAAGCAAGGGATAATTATAGGTACAATACGCACATAATTCCCAAAAATCAGAGGTGCGTGTCTTGGGTTCGAACTCGAGGCCTATGACTTGGCAGTCCAACGCTCACACCACTAGGCTATCACTGCTTATAGGAGAAGAATGATGTAAGTAATTAATAATATTAATAATCATAATTTAATGCAAAAAAAGAAAAACATTGTAAACGAAGAAAAGCCATATAGAGATGTTACTGCCTTTTAAAATTCCTTCATTTTCAAATCAGATATGTTTTTTTGTTACCAATATAACATTGGTATATTATAATATCCGTTGTTATATTTGTTCTTAAGTTTACTTTTTTTTAATTTGTTTTATTGTCGTTACCATTTTGTTTTCTCCAGTGCGAGACTAATAAATACTTTTTCTTTCTTTCTTTCAATAAATTGTGTGAGGAATGATAATTAAGAAAGAGAAAGGAATAAATGATGCCGTGACGTCTGACAGTCCCCTGTCAGACGTAACGGCATCATTTAATCTTGGACAATGGAAGAAGAACACGTGTTGCGCCGACACCAAGATGTAGATGATTTTTTGTCTAGAGAAAGTGCAAAACTACATTTCCGATATATCCCTTCAATTTTATAATATTTATTAACATTGTACGAAGAATAAACCAGACTTAAATACACTTTAACTGTAGTTATTCGTTATCCATTCTCAAGTTTAAGCTTCAAGGATTAAGTGGGACATATTTAGGTAAAGTATTGATTTCGTTGAACATTTTAGGGTTGACAAATTAATCTCTTTTGGGACAGTCTGGAGCACAGATTTATCTCATTTAAGGTGCGGTCGAACCGGGGGGACTGCCTGCGGACCGGACTTTGACAGGTAATTCAGTATTACGTTGTATTTTATATTTACTCACAAGAATTTATATAACACTGAGAGAGAATGCACATTTGGGGTTCGATTCTCAGGAAAGTGTTATTGGGTTATTCCGGGAATTTCTCCGTAACAGACCGGGGCCTTGATACGTACACAACCAATGGTAATAGAATCGCCACCTATTACTTGGTGAAATAGGATGTACCATAAGATACACCTCTACCTAACTAAACACTTCAAGGATTACCAAGCGTGATATTATGTGTGTATTTTTAAGTAGGTTTGAGCCCTGTTCGTTTTATCCTTGAAAATCAATCCAAGTGACTAATAATAATTTACACAATAAAACATACGTATGTACATGAACGAGGACAAAGTACAATAATACGAGAAAATTACTATAATATTTTGTGCTGGCTACTAATTAACTCGCCACCCTTTCGAACGACAGGCCCGCGCGGCAACCTTTATTTTTGGATAGTGTAGTATTTAACGGACGTTCGAAGGGCCGCTTAACTCAAAACATAATTCAAACGAGGCTCTATATGTATAACTAGAATCACCTTTAACGAACTCTTTGTATAGCTTTAGCTACAACCTACAAATTGAACACAAATCAACATGATTAAAATATACAGTCACTAATTACTACATTTTCCAGTTTCAACCTGAAATTATTAAAACAAACATAATATAATGAAAAGATAACAGAAATGTCCAAGAAATCTTAGTAGACTTCAATGATAAATTGATTCAATTATTACTTAAGTAAAGCTGGTTAAGTTATATTTCAATAAATCCATTCAATTTACTTGAAAACCGTTTGTTTATTTCAAGTCCAAGATTTAGTTACAGCAGCTAAAGAAAAACCTTCGTTGATTTTAAGGAGATAGAGTTTAAAATCAAGTAGCAAAGTGGTAGAAAAAAGGGGATTCTGGAATAAAAAGTATTTTAAAAGAAAGGAGGTAATGGGAACATTTCCATAGCTGTTTGCGAAGGGAGGAAAAAATTGTGGCAGCTACTTATCTCGTCTCACGAGATCATGTTGATTCAGGCGAAATTTTCTCGCTATTATGGTATCACTTTGATATATCAGGGGCTTAGTTTTTTTGAATATTCTCGGTATTGAATGGAACCGTGTGATTTTTGTCCACCCAATCAGGTATTTTCCTTTAAAAGATTGGGGCAGACGAGTCTCATCTCCCCTAGATGATGATATCGTTCAGAACAAGCCTTTTGCTGCCCTCCCCCAGCGCCCTAAGCCGAGGCTCGTACCCCACAGGGTGAGCCCTTAGCGTGTAGTCGCTTAGTTTGTAAGTCTTATGCCCTGGCTGAAGGCCTTACTCTCACGGCATCCACAGAATAGTCTGGTTAAGCAGACGACAACCTCCTAGGTTGTCTTGCGACAAAAAAAAAGAGTCATCAACTCATCTGCAAAGCCTTTTCTTCAATTATGTTAGGTTCGGCTTACAACCTCAACTGTCTATAGTATTTTACATGGACTGACTGCCCTATCTGACCTCCACATCCCAGTTACTGGGTAATGCGATAGCCCTTGGTGCCTATGACAGTTTTACAGACCTTCGGGCTTTTGATGATTTTAAATAAGACCACACATTTCTTGTAGACGCTATATACCTAAATATTATTCCTCGAGTCTGCAGACATTTTAAAATGGCCGTACTAATTACACCATCGTATGAACATTTCAACTTTAAACAAGTATAAACAAACTGAATAGCAAACGTTGGGAAAATATTAATATTAATATTTTAATGTGACTGTTGAAAAAGATGATTCTTTTTAATTCAGTGTGTTTTTAATCTCATTGTTTGCGTTCTTTATTCTACAGTACTTAGTTTTATTTAACTTTGTTTGTTTATAAACTGTTTTGAAGTAGAATTTTAGCGGTTTAAATTTTTGCTGAAGGTGGATTTAAGTGCGATTGTCATGGTATGGTGGAATGCGGAGGAATGATGAAAATGTTGTGAGGAAAGTTTTGAATATGAATGACAAAGAAACGAAGGATGGACTGTGTGAAGGATGATGTGGCAAGAAAAGACGTGACTGCTGACATGTCGAGTAAGACAGGAATATAGAAGCAGAAGAAATGCTGCGTCGACCCCAATAACATTGGTATAAAATAACCGACTTCCAAAAAAAAACGTGGAAAAATAAATTTACTTTCGGAAGTCGGTGGCAAAAAAGTCAACGAAACAAACAATAGTCACCGACTTCCGAAAATAAAGTTATTTTCCACGTTTTTTAGTGTTTTTTCGGTTATTTTTTTGCAAAAAAGTTTTTTTACCCTTTTTAGTAATCGTATCACACACAAATCCTTGTCAAGTATCAATTTCGCAATTTCTTTTACTTGGATGACATATTTTTTTTCCAGCTATTTCGATTTAAAAACCAAACAACTGAACCGATTTTGATGAAATTTCTATGGGACCAATCGGGAAGTATATCCTTTCATATAAAAGAAGAGTTTTTCAAATCGATTCATAAATGACGAAGATATGAGGTAACAAACACAAAAAAAACAAATTGAGAACCTCCTCCTTTTTTTGAAATCGTTTATAAAGTAGGATAATGCCGATGACAATGCATATAAGTGCGTGTTTGAGGATAGGCAACGTGTAATCTGAATTTACTTACAGGGAAGACACGAATCAGGCAAACGCTTCGAATGCTGTAAGATAGCTCTAAGTCTTGTCCTAAGTAAAGCGATTCTCGCGCCAACAGAGGGCACCTTCCGGAGTTCACAACAAATGAGCGACAGAAGAACGCGATGATCAAGTTTTCTGGCGACTTATTGCTTTGGTTATGACACGGGTTCGTATTGAAAAAACCACAATACAACACACTTAAAATAACATAACTTTTCAACCGCAAGTTCCAGCCAAACTAAACGAGTCGATTAATTCAAACTCCGGTGCATCGATTTTAATTATCAACTGAACTTAACTGAACCGTATAAAATTAACGTTAACTCGAACTGAAGCAAACTTGTTAATAGGATTAACACAACTAGGTAATATCAGCTATAATCTTTTGACCGAGAGTGAACGGTACGGTGAGGCTTCTGAGCAGACTTGAAGTTTGAGAGCTTCGGACGCTGAAGTCTGCTTCCATGTCTCGCCTTTATGTAATAACTTAATTACTTAGTGAAGTAACTGCATTGTCCAAATGGTATACCTGCTTTAGAACGTGAGGTCTTACACCCGTATCTACAAACAAGTCATGTCATAGTGATTACTTGAGTAAATGTCATTATTTAAGATACGATTTTTATTATGTAGTTCAGTAATTGCTTGATGTTAGAATTGTAAAAAGTTACAATTCTTAGCTTTGCTTTCTTTGACGGTTCTTACTTCGTTTAAAGTCTTGCCTATTGCATAAATTTCACAAATTAATTTCATAAATTTAAATTATAAATGTGAGATTTGAAGCCCCTTAGGCATTGGTTACACTTATGGCAAGTTAATGCTGCACAGGGTAGAATTTTGAGATAGCGCAGTAAGCCCTTGTGTACCTATGTACCTTTCTTCGTGTAAGTAGTTACATTATAAGTCTTAGGAGACGAACTATAACTTTTTGAAAATTTTCGATCTGCTTTCATTGATGAAAAGTTATGAAAATGATCAATTTTTACAAAATTTTTTTTTTGATGCCAATCGATCCTGTTTCTTGTTTGGATCAAAAACCTCTATTACACCATTTGAGTTTAGAGACATTTTGTAGGTATTAAATTGTCCGTATAAACTGTATGGCTGAGCAATATTGTTGTACTACCTACATCATGCCCCAGATAGGTGTGGTCATATTTAATTTTGTGGTACAGACCGTCAAAGTGAACAACTTTCGCCATAGGACCGACATCGTAATCGCGAACTAATTACAGGCTGTCTACTTAGGGTCGAGTATGTATTAAGTTTCCTCCGTGCTTCGGAAAGCCGTTGGTCCCGGCTGTCATTTGTAGATCTTTGACAGTCGTTAAATAGTCAGTGGCCCGAAATTCTGAGAACCAGTCTTACCAAGGGATATCGTACGAGAATTACCCAGTACTAACTGGGTTGTGGAGGTCAGATAGGCAGTCGCTCCATGTAAAATACTGGTATTCAGCTGCATCCGGTTAGACTGGAAGCCGACCCCAACATAGTTGAGAAAAGGCTAGGCAGATGATGATGATGTATTGAAGTTTTGTATGGAACAGCTGATTATTTTTTCTCAATAACTGAAAACTCAATTATTAATCGTTAAGATCTCTGCACGACAAAGGCCGCTCCAAACAGTGCGAGTCTAACTTAATATTTATTTATTTAACACTTCAAGCACAATGTACAGAGGCGGACTTACTGCCATAGGCATTTTCTACCAGTCAACCTTTGGGTGACGCAGAGACAAACAGCGGTAGGTGTGTTATCAATATATAATAGTGAGCCTGTATTGTACCCGTATACATCATCAGCATGCTGATCATCATCATAATGCTTCGCGCTTATCCCAATTCATTTGGGGTCGGCGCAGCATGTCTTCTTCTTCCATACTTCTCTACTATGTACTTGTCATCTCATCAGACACCACCTTTCCTGCCATATCATCCTTCACACGGTCCATCCATCGTTTCTTTCTTTATTGTACCCGTATTTGTCCATGTTAATTTAAAGTAATCTAGCGACCCGCCCCGGCTTCGCACGGGTGCAATGTAGATACTAATGTTTTCTCTACTATATTAAGCAAGTATTATAGGTACATATGTATAAACCTTCCTCTTGAATCACTCTATCTATTAAAAAGAAACCACATCAAAATCCGTTGCGTAGGTTTAAAGATCTAAGCATACATAGAGACAGACAGCGGGAAGCGACTTTGTTTTATACCACGTAGTGATGTATTCACTCAAATACCAATAGGTAGCACCACTTTTACAAAGGGGTAAAAAACAGAAACTGCAAACGTCCCCATTTCACTGCAGTTACTATAAAAAGAGCATTAAATATTTTCTCGACAGTCTCGAGTTTACTCGTAGTCTATTTTCATATTAAATTTTTATTTATTTTTATATTAAACTGTCCAGTGAGCTTGTGAACCTAAACGAATTCTGGCAAGCGGTAAATGAATTTAATATTTTACAAGCTACGCGTCCGATGGGTTTTCAGAACGGCAAAAATGCAGAGATTACATACAAACTTGCGTCACCTATTTAAACCCTTTAAGGGATGAATTTTCAAAAATATATTCTGAGGGCTCAGCCCCCCACATACAGGGGGTTCAGAATGATGTACTGAGTATGTTGTTTCCGTTTTCGCGTCTGTGTCCGTTCCACCCCGTATTATATCGCTTTATGGCTTCAACTTTTTGCATTAAATGCACTACTTTGTTAAAGGTTAATTGCTATCAAAAGGCTACATTTCCACATAAACTAAACACTTTTATAAGGGCGTCTAAAGATAAAAATACACATGCCCCTCAAAGGGCACGAGCCGTTAAAGAACAAAAAACCTTTCTACAGAAAGAATCATATTATTATCAACTTTGAAGTAACCCACATAATAGTGCATAACTATACCCACATTGGGCCCTATCAGAATACCAGCGCTTCGACTTTTTTTTTAATGTTACCGCACCATGCTGAGATAGGGGCCTTTTGGCCTCATACAGGACCAGTTTATTTTAATTTGTTCTTAAGTTTACTTTTTCTTTAATCTTGTTTTATTGTTAAGTTACCATTTTGTTTTGTCCAGTGCGAGACTAATAAATACTTTTTCTTTCTTTCTTTCTTTCACATAATACCTAGTGCCTGAGAAACATTTTCAATGATTCAAGTTTTTAATGGGGCACTTCAGCGGGCAGTGGCATTTCTTAAAAAAAAATCTGCGATCATAAATTAATACCTGCAGTACCCTAAAACATTCATAAACAGAAAATATACAGATGAACATTTCTTCACTTGTTTCTGCTCGAAACTTTATCGCGGTATTTTTTTTTAAATAATAAAAGTACATTTATTTGGCACATGCCACAATTACAACAATATAAAATAAAGAAAACAAAACAAAAAAACTTAGGTCTAAACAAAAAATGTTTTACTGTATGCCTCATTCACACAATATTAATAAAACAAAAACATTAACACTGTGTGCCCCACGGCTGCGTCAAATTGGTTTTCAACTGGAGCTGGATTAGTGAGGTTACGGAATCACTTGTATGCGAGATATCTCAGTTCCAAAGCTGCACAGAAACACAACCAGCAATTGAATCGCGACAAAGACGAGAAGACACAAAAACAAACACACAAACGAAACTAAACGCGGTCGGAGCTGTCAGTGTCAATATTTCATACAAATGATGACTCTGACGGCGCTTGAACGAGTTGAACGCAGTTTAAATGGTTTAAACGCGCTCAATTTGTATATCGAAATTGCGACTTAATAGCACAAGATTTCCCTTGTCACTAATCGAAGCCAGTTTAAGTCTGCAAATTGGCCATTGCGCTAAGTTTTTCACTTGCGCAAGACGGAACGTGCATAAACTTAAACTACCACTTATTACGTTTTCTAGCAAAAACTGTCCGTAATAACTTGCAACAGTTTTTTGTTACTACTTGACCAGCACAACTTGAGACATCGGGGAGGCACTGCTTGTTAAGAAAAACGACAATTTCGATACATTTAAAATCATCTGCCTTTTTATTCCTAATTTATTTGGGGTCGGCGCAGCATGTCTTCGTCTTCCCTATTACTCAGCAGCCTCCTTTCTCCACATAATACTTCACACAGACCATCCATCGTTTCTTTGGTCTTCCTCTACTCTTATACCCATCCACATCTACTCAAAACTTTCCTCACGACATTTTTTCAGTACCAAATTACACCACGTCTCAGGATATGTTGGTCAAGTGATACCATTAACGAACAGTTACCGACAGTTACCAACGGTTGTTGCACCTGCGTAAATGTCACCCGACGGTTGCGAACGCGGTAACGAACTAGTTTAAAATACCAACGGTTGCACAACAACAGAGGAAAAAAGTGAAGTATTATTACGGTGACATGTCGTTTTGCGAGGGCTTAAATGTCAAAAGCCCGCTAACCAATCTGCACTGGGCACGCGTCGTGGGTTACAGCCACATAACTCTCTCAGAACGGAGGCCTGAGTTCCAGAAGAGGGACCATTATAGGTTGATTAAGCTATTACTCAACCAAAGCGCATTAAATGGTTAAATAATAATAATTTATCTATTAATCTTAACAAATCAATATATATACAATTTAATCAATCTTATAACAATACATTTAATTTTAAAATGGACATTCCGAAAATTGCACAAGTGAGACAAACAAAGTTTTTAGGAGTAGTTATTGACGAACATTTGGACTGGAAAGCACAGGTTGATGCGGTATGTAATAAATAAAATAAATAAATTTGTCTATGCTTGGAGACAAATAAAAAAAGTCACTAATATAAAAACGGCTGTGATGTCATATCGCGCATATGTTGAGTCCTCACTACGGTATGGACTAATGATGTGGGGAAATAGTACCGACCACCATAGAGCATTTGTCGCCCAAAAAAAATGTTTACGAGCTCTATACGAGATTCCGTCTGACGAATCATGTCAGCCAATATTTAAAGAGCTTGGTTTGCTACCGTTACCTTCATTATATGTATATGAAGCATGCATGTTCGTTCAAAAACATAAAGAATTATTTAAAACAGCAGAGGAAGTAAGCTCTCGAAGTCGGCGTGACCAATACAGACTTGTGCTGGATGTGCTGCCTCGATCAGCGAAATATAATAAAAACTCTCTGGCTATGTGTGTACGTCTGTATAATAAATTACCAAAAATGTTTAAAACATTAAATTGTAAATTATTTAAAATTCAATTATATAAATGGCTCAATAATAATAATTTCTATTGCATTAATGATTTTTTTAATATGAATTCATAATGTATCTCTAGTAAGTAAGTTTGCATGCTTTAGTATTAAGCAAAACATGTCCGATCTAATGTTTTCTAATAACACCTTGTATACCATGTTTTATGCAAATAAAATATCTTATCTTATCTTATCTTATCTAAAATAGCCTCCACTTGTAATAAAACTTTAAGTACAGACAGCTGCATTAATTAGATATCCGTCACGCATTAAGACCCTCAGTAAAAGGGGTCACGAATTTATGCAGCCGGCAGTACACGTCCGGTGCATCCTTGATAATTAACTCCGCTAGACTCCGCAAACTAGTCACCTAGGTAATCTCATCGTAGAAGTCCTTTCGATCCACGCAAATATCATCATCATCTGTCTAGCCTTTTCCAGTCTATTTTGGGGTCGGCTTCCAGTTTAGACGGATGCAGCTAAATACCAGTATTTCCGATGGAGAGACTGCGTATCCGACCTGTAACCAGGAACTAGGTTAACTCAACCCCGCGTAAGTAACAAGTTTAAGTAATATTCAGTTTCCTAAAATAATAAAGATTGCAGATTTTTCCCGTAACCGAAGGAAACACGGGAATTCAGGAAATTGAGATTGGGAGTTCCCGTTCCCGGAAACCATATCCTTCCTGTGTGAACCGGGGTTCATTTCATTTGTAAGTTATAAAAGAATAACTGATGGTAATGTAGTGAGATCTAGGTTTTATTCCACGAAGTGAATACGATCGGGATTTTAAAGAAATTCGTGGAAAAATCCGATCAAAAGGGGAAGAAATCCAGTAATATATACATATATATTTGTTTTTTTTTTTTTTTAATTTTGATCTTTACTTTTTACAAAATGTTACAATTTAGTTTTAAATAGTGGTAAATCTAAAAATCTGAACCTTCTCCACAGACTCCGGGGCTGCTACTGAGAAATTCCTGATAGAAAAACCATAAAACACTGTCCGACCTAAGAATCGAACCCAGTATCTCACGTCAGCAGTAGCACTTGCGACCAACGAACAACGAAGTTCATATTCCCCGTATTTCTACAAACTTCCCCTTAACAATGTAGAAAGTGTATTTATTACTCTATTACTTAATCACGCTTGTATAAAACAATGGCCAACTTTGCATACAGGAAGTTCTTGTCACGGAAACCGCCGCCGGCGCAATGCTAGCCCAACTACTTACTTTGTTACCCTTTGAGGTGCTTTCCGACTCATTGCTCTACTGGATCTAGCTGTCTAGGTGTTAAGGTAGAACTTCTAGGAAGGGAAAAGTATTAAATAACTTTAACAAGTTCTGAAAACACAACGCTTAAGATGAATTCACTGAAGGAGCAAGAAACAGTGTAAAATTGCGTGAAAACTGGGTTTAAGTAAACATGTTTCTCCACTAAAATATCGCTAAATCATACACAATTATATTTAATATTACATATTCAATGAAAATAATTAAGCAAATTATGTTTTTTAAATAAAATCCAACGCAATCAAGCACAGATAATGTATTTACATTTAACTACACGTTTTAATAAATCTCACGTGGGATTAGGGGAGAGCGAGTCAAATCAAATCTCACGACATCTCACTATAGGAGCAGGGGGTTCGAAAAATCGTCAAAATTGCCTCACGTAATTAATGCGCCCCCCTATATTAGCGAGTTCAGTATACAAGGTGTAGTTTTGCAACCTCGCCAAAATTCAGGAGGTTGAAATAGAAGACGTAATTAATCAATATAAATTACGGTACCTGGTCAATAATAATAAACGCTGCTTTTTTAGTTGTTTTAATTTGACACTATTTCAGAATGAAGCCCTTTTCAAAAGAGGAGAATGAGCCGTTTATCGAATAAACGACTGCGTTTGTTCGTGTGTGAAAGCGCGGTTTTAGGGTTAGTATTAGACGGGTCGCGGTTAAATACGGGTGGTGTATACTTATCGATTTCCGATTATTAAGAAAAAAATATAAAAAATTACCTCCCCTTTTTATTATTGATTCGAGTCGAGAATCATTAGCACAGTTACCTCCTTGAATTTGACGAGGATGCAAAGCAACACCTTGTATAGATACTGAACTCGCTCAGCACATTGCTGTCAAGTAGAAGCGCCGTTTGTGCCGCCCATGGGTCACCATTGCTATATCGATATTGTCACTGGATAACTCTTGATTGCGCTTAAAATTTGATGGTCACGATCGGTTTCATTGGTGACATTCGCCCTTAGGCACCACGATAGTCTTTGGTGTAGTGCAAAGACATACAAATATTCTGAGCGATGGACGGAACAAAACGCAAGAAAATACGTGTTACTGCTTTGTAACAAGTCTGTCCATCTAGTGTCCTACGGTCGCCTTTCAGACAGCATTCGTGTGTCAAAATCGAAAATGTTCGGGTTGAAAATGTTTGTATGACATATTTCCAATGTCCGTTTTATAAGTCTTCTAAATCTCTTTGGTGTAGTACTCGCAAGCGCTGCTACTGAGTATGAGGCCTCGATTCCCGATCAGGCAAATGACTATAGTATTTTTTTCATGATAACACTTTTGTAGGAAACAGCAGATTGTAAAAACAAATTGCCGGTGAAAAATTTCTATGAGCCCCCTCATAGAAATTTATAGGTTCCGAATGATGTACTGCATATGTACGTACTATTCGTTTGTGCGTAGATGTTCCTTTCACAATTATTCAATTATTCATTCTTTATTAATAGTCGCTCCAGCCAGTTACACTGTAAGACGACCCCAACATAAATATAAAGGACTAGGCTAATGAAGATACTTAATGATGTTTACGCAACGTTTGATAAAGCAGCTTAATTTTAAATGTTACGAAAACTTAAATCACACAGAAAAGATTTATACAATAATTTTCATTATCATCTTCATAAGATCACAATAGTAAAAAAAAAAGTTTTTTTTTACTATTGTCTTCTGTCATCAATACAATACCAATATAATATTTTTAATGAACTGAAAATTAATTTCACCATAACCTGGGAATTAATGTTAAACATAGACGTCATGTGTGAAGGAAAATAACGTGTCAAAACTCCCAAATACATTAAAAAGGAAATTCCAATAGTTATACTTATGAATATTATGAGGAAACTTACTTGCTATTCAAAGTTAATCACAGAACTAACGTTTCATGAATAAAACAAATCTCTTTTCCCGCCTACGCATCTGCCTGTCTGGCTGGCTGGCTATGAGATTTAAGCTTTAAACTAATGACGGATTGAATTCTAGTTTATAGAGGTGGAAAGATTGGTCGGGAAAGAAGAATGTGACCATACTTCGTCGTCCAACTCCTAGCCGTGTGTTAGAGTCACTATGGTTAACACATAAAACGGGATATTTACCATGTCTACAAACAATAACTTCAGTTAAGCGGAAATATCGGGAACTCAAAAAGGATTGTAAAGATGTTATGAGACCATGTCACTTTAAAAACTTATACGTTCGAGTCGGTTTCCAGTATAACAGAATTTTGATTCTGATTTTACATGGAGCGACTGCCTATCTGACCTCCACAACCAAGTTTACTTAATACTACTGGGTAATAGAAAACTTCTTGGCAAGACTGGATATTATTTTCAGGTTTTTGACTACATACTTGTAAGGACTGGAAAAGTTCTACAAAAGAACCGGGACCAGCGGCTTTAGGTGCTTTCCGGCACGGAGGAAACTCAGTATGTAAGGGAAGGTCACCCTCGGACAAAAATCTAGGCAAGTCCTTCTCGAACCCACACTGGCAAGCGCTGATTATTAACCTTAACACATATAATGCCTCGTCAGCCACATATGGCTGACATTTTCCAAACCAATTGAGCCGCGTCAGCCATATATGGCAGCCACCATTATTTATTTATTTTACTATTATAATATGTAAAATGTGACAAAATAGTGAAATATGACATTCCTCACATTCCATGAACGTATTTTACAAAAAAAAAAAAGGTTAGTTAATTTGTCAGTACGGCATTATATGTGTTAAAGATCGACCCGGGTGGCTATTATTATTTAGCCATGAGCCCCATGCCAGACAGATATTTATTTAAAATTCTACGAGGTCCGTATATTGAGTTGATGGCTGACCCATCCATCAATTAATCTCGGCAAACACCGCTTAAACTTGCTCATCGAATCCAACCTTCATCCTTTTAATGCCATTATACAAAACTAAAGGAAGTTGCCTTTTCTCAGAACGAAACGACAGTTCCAATTACCGATATATTTCACTCAACATACATAGGTGCTTAAAATCAGTAGTTACTCAAACGGAATGATGATAAAACTCGCATAATGTCCTTGCTACAACTAATGTATAATTTATTCCGACAAACGTTGGCGTATGCGTTGGTATGTGCTGCCACCACACAGTGAATTTGCATTTGGTATCGGTGAATCATCTCTATTTGCTCTGAGGTGGAGGTGGGCAGGACGTTTGGCAACACGTGGTTACGGCATGTGGAGTAAAACCCTCACTAAATGGTTACCGAGAGACAGTAGAAGAAGTGTTGGCAGACCAACAACCAGGAGTGGATGACATTCAGAAGATCGCGGGTAAGACCTGGTTGAGACTTGCGTAGACCAGGGAAGATTGGCAAGAGGGAGGAGGTCTATTGTCTGTAGGGGCTGGAACAAGGCAATGGCGATGATGATGAACGGTGATCAGCTTTTCCCCTTCTGAAGTTAATTCGACACAGTCCACTCATACATATAACAATTGAAACCACATCGCGAAACACTGTCTCTTAAGATACAGGACACCCTAGGAAAGACAGAGTTTTATCTATTGTGCACAGATTTCTACAGCATCCAAACGTTTTTATGTAAATGTTGTCTACCATAAATTCAAAAATTGTAAACTTAAAGTACAATAAATTATCCGTATTTTTGGGAAATAAATATAATTATTTATTATTATAGCTATAGTCATACTCACGAAGGTGTCTTTATTTCTTCAACAAATACTCATAAATCGAATATGGCCGACCTCAACAAGTGAGTAACTCCTTACGTACTTCGTACATGATTCTCCATTATTTTAATATTCATACCGTGACATCATACCATACAGTAATGACAGTAATTCTAAGATAAATTGAGAATGATCGTACGTTCAGCATTTATCTTGACTATTATTAGACGAAGGTGTGAACGTGGGTGATAATAACAGACTGTTTGATGTCATTTCCGCTGGGAAACTATTATAGTTCAAAAAGTATACTTGGTTAGAAGTCTTCCTGGCCTTGTCCTATGGCACAAAACGATTTCTCTTCCATTCTCCTCTGTCAACCGTCACGCTATCGTTTAAGTACTCCTTTTTCTTACAATCCATCCATTTCTACTAAATACAAGGTCAAATTGAAATAGCTAGCAAAACCCCGTATTGTTAACCGAATAACAGTCAACAAAGGCTTATTTTCTAATTAATATAGTTAATATGTTCCTAAACAATTTCTCAAGAACCTCTCACCCGTTCCAAGGACCGTTGTCAGGTGGAAACCTACACGCGAGAAGAGATTATCATGTCAAGTAGGACTGACAGCTCACTATGTCGACTGAGCTTCTGAAACATATTATAAATAACACTAAGCGATACATAACATAACAGCTTGTATACCATGAACAGTTAGGTAGAGATGTAGGTACCTAATAGTACACCCACATTTCGCCGGTTATGTTTAAGTCCCATGAAGGCGAGCCTATTGCCATCAACTGGGCACAAATCTAGTCTCCAGTGCTGCTAGTGAGAAATAAATGATGGAAAAACAAATAAACTTTGCCCGATCTAAGAATCAAACCAGACCAAAGCACTAAACCGACGAGGTAGCGATTCATATCTGCCTAAAACTCACTGTTGAATTTTCAACGCTTCGCTTCAGTGCCGAAATTTCAAAATCCAACAATGAATTAACATTTAGGCATTCGTTTATGTGTTATCTAGTGTTAGTAAAAACAGCCAGTACCTACCTATTGGACACGAGTAGCTAGGTAGTTTAATAATAGCAATAACCTTGAAGATAACAATGGTTGATTATTGAGCCGTTCTGTTGTTTGTGGCTTAATTTGTACCAAAGGAGGTTTAATTAGTTGATAAAAATTGTGTGATAGGAATTTTGAGCATAGAACTTTGTACATATATTATGTTTAATATTTAGTTAATTTTAAGTTTAATGTTAAAATTCATCACCCACAAATCATCATCTACCTAACCATCTCTCAACTATATCACGGAGAAATCGGTGAACATACCTATATTAAAAAAAAAATCGTATACATAACCACCTCCTTCTTAAGAAGTCGGTTGAAAACGTACAGAAACTTCAAACAAACCGTAACAAAAAGGTCGTTTTACGACACACGGTGGCGTTCCTTCGAAGTTCGTCGATCTCACAACTTTGACGAGCTATCGGTAGTTCTACATCGTGGTCACAACTCTGGTCATCTGCGAGCCTGATATTGAAACCGAACTATGATTAAACGACAAAGTCATACGAGGATCGTAGTTGTTTCCCCTTAGTTGTCGGATGGGAAACTCTGACCTCATCTGTACAGATAAATAAAATTAAAGTGTCTGTTTGTAATTTCAAAATAAAAGCGTTTTACTGAATGCATATGAAAGTATGTACGGTACTCATAACAAAAAGATTTTTTTAAATTTTTGTCTGTCTGTCTGTTTGTTTCGGCTAATCTCCGAAACGGCGGGACCGATTTGGACGGGACTTACTGGAAGATAGCTGATGTCCGATAGATGAAATCCGATTCAAATATGGGAAGTCATATTTTTATAATAATTTCACGCGGACGAAAGTCGCGGGTAACAGCTAGTCTAGTTATAAAAATATTGACCAGGGCAAAGGTGGCCTAGTACTTGAAAAAGCAGTATGTAAAGATAGATCGTAGCAGATGACGCGGGCGTTCTGTAGTTCCTGCCCACCCCATAGGTAAAAAGGCGTGAGTTTATTAATGTATATTGACGAGTAAAAGTGTTTTAACAACCTATTCATTACAAAAATAATTTACATAACATCACGCCTGTGATTTGTAATTGAAGGTTAGGCAGAGCTGTAGCTAGTAAAACACCCACATTTCACCAATTATGTTTTTAAGTCCCAAGTATCAAGAAGTTAGGTACTTCATTTTGGTGTGGTTCTAATTTTATTTTGGTTTTTGATTTGGATTTTAATTTTAATTTAATCTTGGTTACTTCAATTGTATTTTTTATTTAAATTTTGATTGTAATTATACCTCTAATTTTAATTGAATATATTGTTTCAATTTCTCACATTTATGTATACGTGTTACTGTAAACCGCAAGAGCGGAAGTACCTAACACAAGCAATTTTGATGCTTAAAAGGTCCTTCTTATGTATATTAAGAAATAAAACTGCTTTTTTTATTAAAACCTTGAACTTTTGGGTTAACCTTTTTCTATTTAAATGTTAAATTAAGTCACTTGTTCGTATTTTTGTTTTACATCAAGTACCTAGATAGTTACCTTATAAAGTTACAAGAAAACCACAAACGATGCCTCAGACCGCATTCGTTGTATATCATGCAAGGTTGCTGGTTTCAATCTACCTTGTTTGTGGTGTCGTTAAAGTAGGGAACTTAATATTTCATCTAATAATAGAGAATATTATGTATTTCCGTCTCTAACATCTCTCGTCTCTAGATCTTGTTCATCATACTAAATGTATGACAGAGCTGAAGTTTTCAAATGAAAAGAAAATGAATTTGCGGGCTACATTAAAGTCATATTACATTAAAAACCTTAAGGTGTCTCTACGCTAAACAAGTCGACCATGAGCGGAGCACAAGCCGAGCATGAGTTCGTGTGGCTGGAGAGCTCGTTCGAGGCTCACAAGTCCGTCGATACTAAGCGAATTCGTGCTCCACTCGTGCTTGGTTCGCCTAATGTAGACGCAGCTTTATATTCACAGACAAAACGAACAGCCTTAATCGTTAATTCTATGGGCATGCCATTTTGCACAGAGTTCCTAAATAAGTTAGAGTTAGAGTTTCCTAAATAATAATCGAAGTTCCACATTTTTACTGATAGGAAATACCATAGAGCACGCATAATCAGCATATACTTTGGGGACACAGGCGTCCTATTTATGTGAGAGAGTGGGCCATAATCCACCACGCAAATGTTACGAATTTTTGGTTCTGGGACATGGTCTCAGGACAGGTTCCCTCACGATGTTTTCCCTTAGAGCACACAGCTATGTCTTAAAATCGCTTAGACCAGCTAAGCTTCAAAAATGTACACGGTACCAAGACACCAGAAATTGCTGGTACAAATTCTCACCGTGTTTGCGTAGAATCTAGTGCGTCAACTGAAGTGGAGTAATATTTATCAGACTGGTGACAACACGACAACGCATTGGCTGCACTTGAAATCGACATTTCACACTATCTTGAATTTATGTGAGCCTAGTACACCAAATAAGCGGAGCTGAGCTTGTCAGTGAAACTTTAAATGCTTCTCGTGCTGTGAGCGAGCCTCTCTGCCTAAACATTCGGGGAAAACCTGTTTGATGTTATGTTAAAATCATCATCTGCCCAGCCTTTTCCCAATTATGATGGGGTCAGCTACCATGATGGACTGCCTTTTGACCTCCAAAACCCAATAACTGGGTAATACGAGTATGATACCTCTTGGTAAAACTGGTTGGGCTTCTGACTACTCGTAACGACTACCTAAGACCTACAAGTGACAGGCGAGACCGACGGCTTTCCGTGGCACGGAGGAAACTCGGTATGTATTGACTAATGATTGTCACCTATCCACGGACCGACTTAGGCAAGCACTGCTTACCCTTGAAGATCGACTTGTGCGGCTGTTGTTATTTAGCCACGAGCTATTTGACGATATGTTAAAATGAAGCAAACACACGCAAAGTGCATCACATCACAATATGTAGGTGGTATCCCCCGGTCACTCCGGTACGCCGAGGGGACCATATTTTTAGCACAAAGGAGCAGCTATCCTTATAAAGTGCAGGTTCCGTGATGCGTGTGATGTGGGGCCTCCTGTTACACCGAAGCGTATCAATGTGATACATTTTGTTTAATTCATTCATTTTCTTGGGACCTACCTATAAAAATCTAATTATTTCTGCTTTCATCACTATTCGTTCTTTTTTATTCGAACAAATATCATCTAGCGCCATTTTTGGTAAAACAAGAACATAGGTTACGTTATAATCATGTTCGAGGCGTAGGCTCAAGGCAATTAAAATCGACGAAGAACATTAATGTCACCCAATCAATCATTGTAAAATTGATAAAAAGAACTCTAATTATAACGTTTAAGTGTCATTGCATGTCCTCCTACACAAATCAAATAAAAAACTGACTTATCAAGACTGTGATAAGTCAGTTTTTTCCACAACGGTATGACAGCGGGCGCGTGTGTGGGCACAACATTACACCGAAGTGTGGGTATTGTCGTTTTATTGTTTATTTTATTGTCCTCCACCCACTTGCTTTGATGTAGGCTCCACTTGAGGTCCGGGTCACACATTGAGTTTACAGTTTTTGAGAAAATATCTTTGTATGTATTCCAAGATAGGTGGGGTTTGGTTTCCAGTCTAACGGGAAGCAGCTTATTATCATAAGCCTGCATATCTGACCTACAAAATTCAGTTAAATAAGTAGGTAGGTACTGGGTAACTCGATACTCCCTTGTTCCCATTTTATTCCGAACAGTCAAATTTAATTATTTGTGGAAATAACAGAAGAGTCTATCAGCGCTTTAGATTTTTGAATATTCATTTCAAATAATTTGTTTTTGAACAACCTTAAAAAAAAACACAAACTAAATATTTACAAAGAAAAGACAAGATTAATACTAAAACTAAGTACAATATACAACGACGACAATAGGGCACTTAGGCGTCCAAAGTACTTCGCATCACTGTCATCCGGGAACGTGCCCAGAAGTCTAGCAGAATTACCATTCAACGTGGCAACGTGGATAATTCTTTGGCAAAAGAAATAGCTTATAAATTATTTGTTTTTCAAAATCCTCTCGGTGTGATACTCACCCAGCACAATGTTTATTTCAAGTGCCGTCTATGCTGCCGTGCTAATTAGAAACGCAGTAAGGAAGGATTTTTGGTAAATTGAGTTGTTCATAGATTCGGAATCCTCGTAATGAGCTCTGTATAGTGATTTAATCCTTATTTTAATAGCTGTCCCGGAAGTGGGACTTTTAATAAGCCAAACCGCAGTATGTTTCTTGCTGAGAAGTAAATTACTAAGTACAACTGCAGTAAGACACATTACTGCTCTTTGCCTTCTAGTATTTGTTTGAACATAATTTATTTCACTAGTAAGAAGCGCAGTAACGAACACTTGCTGCTGTTATGATTTGTTAATAATGTTTAGTGAATATTTAAAGGATACTACTTAAAAATGCAGTAACATTGTATACTGCACTTTTTCTTAGCGCTCCATTTCAATTGAAACAAGAGACAATACTTATTTAAAATGCAGCAAGATGTGTTACTGCGTTTATCCTTAGTTTTTGTATGTAAAGAACCTATTATGAGATACTAACTAGAAATGCAGTATGCTTTATTACTGCGCTACTATTTAGAATCCGTACCTTATAGATTTTTCTAAAATGCATAGGATATTAGCAGTAATATTTCTAACTGCGTTATTATTTAGCAAAAGACAATTTTAAACATGTCAAAGTACGAAGAAAGTCCGCAGTAAAGTTAGACTTCAGTTAGTAAACTGGGAGTTAGCGGGGGTATTATAATCACAGCCAAGTATTATGGCACCACATTATGTTGAGATCAAAATCATAGATTAATATTTAATTACCTGTGTCGACGAGGACTTATAACTATCACCACTGAACTAATAAAATCTAGTAACAATATAATTATAAAGTCTCAAAATCTAGGAATATTAATAACAAATAGGTATCAACTTCACCCAAACTTCTTTCCTTATTTCGAACATTTAAGGTATCTTAATCACAGCTTAATAATTATTCATGTCTATGGCAAATAAGGAGATCAATCAATAATTATTCGCACGTACTTAACATTAAAAAGATCTATCAGACTTCTTAGGTTTAACAAAACAATTTAAATATTTAAAAAGTAACTAACAGACCTCTTCGATATCAGTTTCATTATTACTATTTACGGGCAAATTCAGCCAAAATTCCTTCCTTGTATCGGGCACTAGATTTAAAAGCTTATCAATTATGACTGATTTAGTTCTCGCCTTTATATCCCTAGGGGCGTGTTTTTGTGTAGCCCCAGGCAAACTTTTTCATAAATTTTATCTGAAGAAAATTAAGAATTCGGTTGTTTTATTATCTAACGTGTTTGTGCCCCTTTTTGCTACAATAACCACGATATCTTTAAAGTAAACATTTATGATTACATTTTAAGTATACATTTATGTCTGCTAACAGTCTTCATCACAGAGTCGAGCAATTTTTACAAAAGAAAGGAAAAGTTTACGACTTTAACGATTTTATTGATGCAGTGAAACAAGCTCAAAAACCTGTCGACGTTAAAATCATGGAAGTATCCGATTTTAATTCTTATTCTGATCTTTCTTCAATTCACAAAGTACGTAAAATTAGTCCAAGAGTTTACTTAAAAGATATCGTGGTTGTTGTAGCAAAAAGGGGCACAAACACGTTAGATTATAAAACAAGCCACGATGAAAATGAGTACCAAATTCTATATTTTCTTCAGATAAAATTTATGAAAAAGTTTGCCTGGGGCTACACAAAAACACGCCCCTAGGGGTATAAAGGCGAGAACTAAATCAGTCATAATTGATAAGCTTTTAAATCTAGTGCCCGATACAAGGAAGGAATTTTGGCTGAATTTGCCCGTAAATAGTAATAATGAAACTGATATCGAAGAGGTCTGTTAGTTACTTTTTAAATATTTAAATTGTTTTGTTAAACCTAAGAAGTCTGATAGATCTTTTTAATGTTAAGTACGTGCGAATAATTATTGTTTGATCTCCTTGTTTGACATAGACATGAATAATTATGAAGCTGTGATTAAGATACCTTAAATTTTCGAAATAAGGAAAGAAGTTTGGCTGAAGTTGATACCTATTTGTTTTTAATATTCCTCGATTTTGGGACTTTATAATAATATTGTTACTAGATTTTATTAGTTCAGTGTAACTGGTGATAGTTATAAGTCCTCGTCGACACAGGTAATTAAATATTAATCTATGATTTTGATCTCAACATAATGTGGTGCCATAATACTTGGCTGTGATTATAATTATTTTGTGTTTTAAGATTTATTTTGAATATTTTTTTTTATTAAAATACTAGCATCATTTACCTCTTCTTGATATATTATAGATATATCCAAGTTATTGTGGTTTTTATGTTTTTATACTAATTAAAAAAGCTATAAGTCACTCTTTTACTGCAGTTATGGTTTGTAGGCAGTCTTATAAGCATAGCTATAAGAAAATATTATGTTACTAATAAAAAATGCATTAATTGTGTATGATTAAGATACTTTTATTTGTCATTTAAAATAACGTATTTTTATAATATTTATATCGTTATATTTAATTAGGACATGGTTAGGATATATAACCAAATAAGCGTGCTTTTCGTACTTAAATACTATTTTTAATGGCTTTTTCTAACTAGTGCACTGCGTTTTTAATTTGTAGTCGGAGTGATAATAATAACTGAATTAAATGAAATAAGCGCAGTAATCTGCATTTGCTAGTAGAAAGCGCAGTAACTCCAAACTTACTGCTGTTTTAGCTTGTAATACTGGGTTTAGTCATGAAGATCCTGCTAAGCATAAATAGTTTTTTTTTGTTTTAAAATAGTTGTATTAAACTTATAGAAAATAGGGTTAGTCCTTACGAAACAATGCATATTCAGCTATACATGTAACTCAAAACATTTATGCAAAACTTTAAAATTATACCTAAAACAGACAAATAAAAGTAAAAATTTTTAGGCGCCATTTACTCGAAACTACTAATAACCTCCTTACTGCACTTCTAATTAGCACGGCAGTATGGAGCTCCGGGCTTTTCACCGAATTGATTTATGTTACCAGGCCGTTTGTAAACTGCCCACGACACTACATGCCAGAGATGCAGTTCGAGGCAAGCATAGGCGCTTGTCCCACCATCGGCGATAAGCGAAAAGCGAGTAAAAGTCCGAAAGTATTAATATATAAATGTTACAAAGCGCTACAATGCAACCAACTTAGTGGTAGGCAAACACAAAAATAAAACAAATGTACCAAGCTGGACATATCGATGCTTTCTTGACAAGCAACGCCACCTTGAACTGCACACTTAAAGTGGTCATACTGAAATTTACCATCATAGCACTACTGACCATGCGCCATTACTATGATTTTCAGATTATATTAGAGTCATTTCATACAACTGTCAAAGACTAACATTAATTGTGTTCTGATCTGTGGCCCTACCATGACGTCTTTATGTAGGAATGTTTTAGTTATATTCCAGTGTGGGAAAGAAACAACTATTCAGAATGTCTATGTCGCTCCGGGCCCCTAATTATCGGGATCAAATTCGTTGCAAATTAGCTCTAGTATCACCCATTTCAAGGACTGCACCCAATTACCAATCACCCTGTATAAGTTACCTATGTAACATAATTATTATCATCCAAATAAGTTGGATACTTATTACTCGGTATAGGACCCTAGTTAAGGGTGAAAAGGGTCCCCGACACGAGCCGTCACGACAATCTAGCTTGTATTTTATATTAGACTTGTAATTTATTTTTGGGGTACATTTTTATATTGGACAAGGTTCATTTAATCTAACATATATTTGTGATTAAGTAGTAAATTACTAGTTAGAAGATAATGGGATAAACATGATCTTTTATTTAAAAAAAACACGCATATATACAGGGTGAACGGAGACCGAAGCACAAACGCTTACCACGTATTCAGTAACTACATAATTCTGAGTCACGTAGAAATTATTCATTGGTAATTAAAAAAATCAGCTGTTTCATACACTTTGACGTGTAGTATTGCACTTTTGAAGGAAACAGCAGATTTTTTATGCGTTGTAAGGGACACCCTGTATAATTGACATGAAATATTAATAATATATCACATGAAGATTTTGGCATTATTGTATCAGAAATATTAATTGTGTTACAAACAGAAATTGTTTACTTCATACAAGCATTACAGTAAATTAAATGGAATGCCTAAAAATAATTCTGAAATTCTAGTTTCACAGCCAGTAGCTGGCTCGTGGTCGCAAGTGACTGCCGAGCATGTGGCTTCGATTCCCAGAACGGGCCAGATTGGGTATTTATATCATGAAGTTCTCAAAAGCAGTCACAATTTCTGGATTTGTGTTTATGGCATTGGGAACGCCCCCTATTACATAAGACGTAGCATAGCAGGCGAAATGTGTGTATAAATACTATTAGATACACCTCTGCTTAACCCTTCGGGGATTACTTGCGTGATATAATATACTTCCATAAAAAAACACAAGTTATCAAATTCCAATAACAAGAATGCAAACTATGTCAGGAATCCTACCTAACCATAATAAGCAATTCTAATTATTTTAAATGTATGGTCAGACAGAAATACCGGACTTTAAAAGCCGGTTTTTACAAATCTAGAATGACTAGGTGCATATCCTAGTAAAACAGTTATTTTAAACGAATTGCAATACACTTGTACATTAATTAAGGCAAATGTAGACTAGCTAGGTATGATCTGGGACCAAGGCACTACTAAACATCCGGTTCCTATTTAGAAAACGGACCGTTTTTTTTTCACAAATTAAGCCTGCGACTTTGTCTGCATGTATTTTGTACACACACACACACACACACACATCAAGCTACCCGAAACTGTCAAATTTTCCAAATCAACCTTGAACCTAATTCAACAACTATAGAGTTATTCTATTCTATTATTGTTATATGGCAAGCAGATCCAATGTCAACTATTCTGCCACACACACTTATTTACCTTATTATTTTATTTTGACGTTTAATGTAACGTATATTAAACTTTCAATTGTGAAACTCAATACTCCGAAATTGTTACAGTTACATCAGAAGCACTAAGGTGGGTGAACCATGGAAGGCCATGCTCCTTCGAAGGCCAATTATTAAAATTTCGTAGTTATTGCCATGTGATGACAAATCCTTCTATCTACATAAACATCCATCGAACTAGAAATCACAGACGCGGCGGGGAATCGCTCGCGCCACTATTTTGGCAGTACGGTCCCTTGCTTCATTGATATCGGAAATCGGCGACGTTAAAATAAGGTGGGTGTACCATAGAAGGCATTAAATCTACAATAAAAAGAAGTGGTTTATATTTTACGGAATAAAACAAAGTATTATTTAAATATTCGTTCGTTTCATTTATCCAGTATATGAACGAATAATAACTGTTTATTTATTAGAGTGGCCTTCCATGGTACACCCACCTGGTCCTTATGTAACCTTTACTTCATTGTACCTTAGGGGACCGCACTGTTCCTCCTTAACACAGGTTTTCTTACCTAGCTAGGAGAGCAGTGCTCACACGTTTGTAGATATAGTACTTATTTTGTATAACTGTATTTTAACGTGTACTACGATGCTTGTTTTTGAGTAAATAAATAAAAAATGTGGAAAATCTAACGACATTTGACAGATTGTTAAAACTTGATGTACTGCCGTCTGTACACAGATAAAATTAGCCTTAGTTTCCTCCAAAATCTCAGAGTACTCTCTTTGTCAAACATTACGATCAGTGCAATGGTTTAATCGTGATGAGCTAAAACACATATGTACATAGCTTTTGCCCGCGACTTCGGCCTGAGTGGGGTCGGAAATTATTCCATCGGACGTACAGCAATCAATTACATACTTCATAATTATTTCAGGCAACGTTGGCAGGTTGGTAAATGTCTCATGGGTATTTTCGACGTTATATTTTTTCTAGAACATTCTTTTTGTTGTATTTTTTTGTGATTGTTACCTCACATCTTCATCATTTACGAACCGATTTGAAAAATTCTTCTTTTGTCTGAAAGGATTGATCTCACTTTCCGATTGGTCACATATAAATTTTATCAAATTCGATTGAGTAGTTATCCAAGTAAATGAAATTGCGAAATTGATAGTTGACAAGGCTTTGTATGTGATACGATAACTAAAAAGGGTAAAATAAAATTTATTTTTTTGGAAGATGGTTATTTTTTTTTGCAATAAAGTTTTTTCTCACGATGTTTTCCTTGACTGTTAATTCTTGTTATTTATTTGATGTAAAATAGTTTTTCAAATCCTATCTAACATTTTTCCATACTAAGTCAACAACAATATTTTATTGAAGTTTGTAGATTTTGCATGGTTTTTAAAGCTTGTATTGTTTTACCTACGTAACTTTGTATTCCGTGGGTTTTTTTTTTGATAATTCATTATTTTGCTCATACTTGTTTTTTATATTAATGTAATGTGTCACTGTTAGTTTTCCCCAATAAATAAAAAAAACACTCTAGATTTATAGGCCCACTTTCAGGCAATATTCTCAAAACTGATTACCGACTCAGGCGTCACTATACTCTTGATAGATTACCATAATATTTCGAAGGCGATCGATCAGGCCTGACGTACAGAAAATGGCTAAGAAAACTAGGCCAAATAAAACATGATCTTGACGAAATATCTGAACGAAAATATGGATTTTGTGAACGGAAAACGTGTGAAAAGTGATATATTAGGCTTTTTGATACTTTAGAAGAAGCTAGGTTTTGTCAAAGAGGGAACAGCTTTTTATTTTACAGAAAAGTAAAGAAAAAATACTAGATTTTGCCTATGGCTTCACCCGCGTGGAGAACTGTAGACACTCAGAAACACAGTACCTACCTCCTGGGTCAAAAAGTATCCTATGCTCTAAACCAGGTCATGCTCAACCGGTGTGCCAAAGGACTTCGGCGAAAATTGGCTCATTAGCGGACTAAAATAAAATATATTGTATTTACTAAAACCAACATATAAATATTTTCGTCTATCGTTGTTTGTAAAATGTCCGAATGCCATGGGGTAGTTAACGTTTTAGTTAAAAACAGACGGCTTAACGTGCTTTCTGAAGCACGGAGGAAACTTGGTATGTAATAGCTGGTCACCCATCCACGGACCAACCTAGACAAGTGCGGCCTAACCTGAAGATCGACCCGAACGGCTTCTATTATTAGCCCCTAATAAGTCCTCCTCATAATCCTTTCTGCCGATAAGCCTCGAAAAGGTAAGTCTACAAACAGACAGGTACTATCATTATTAGCATTTATATAAACTATGTATGTATTGGTTTTCAAAATTCATGTTATTAGCTCACGTTTCACATGTCATCGCAACATGAACACAAACAAAGAAGTATTTAATAGAGCAACGCAAACAAAAAGGACATTAGTCAATAACAAACAAAGTGTACTGATAAACAAAATGTTGGTCCGTTTATTAATAACACAGCAAATAACAATTAATTACTCATTTACATAATCACGTAACCACATGTTCATTGCATTCTAGGTACTTTAAAGTACAAAGATATCTTTCCGAATTGAGTATGTGAAGTATCTGTCAAAGTTTGCAGCCAGTTCGCAATCAAGTCCGCTTGGTTTTAATGCATCAAAATTATCATCAGCTTTATGCCGAAGTGGCCGAAAAGCTCCCAGCGGGACACCTGCAATCATGGCCCATCTGGAAGACCCTAAACCGACTGTGAAGCCAGGCAGGCCGCTGCAGACACAACTTGGTCCGGTGGGAGTATTCCGATGAAGCAGTGTGTGACTGCGGTGCTTCAACACAAACCATGACTCACCTCCTGTCCTGCTCTATGTGCAATTCCACCTGCACTCTGAGGGACCTGTTTGAAGCCATCGAGGCCATCGAGAAAAATAATTTGATTAAAAAAAATGGGAATCATCGACACGACGAAAAGAAGAAGATCATCAGCTTCAGCATCATCCTCATGCCCTTGTCACAAGTTACTTGAGGTCGGCGCAACACGAATTTTTCTTCCAATCTCCTCTGTCGCTACGCTACTCTATCATTTACTCTTTTTCTAATAATTAATACAATTATCCATCAGTGCAGCCCTGGCTCTTGTACTAGGAGTTCCTGTAGCACAAGAGCCAGACAGGATACCTTCTTTTCGAATAATGTTTTTTTTTTTACTAATATAGGTACTTTGGCATTTTTTTTGGCACAATAATACTTTGCCATTTTTTTTTTTGGCATTTTTAGGTTTATGTTGGTGGTATAATCATCTTGTGTGGCGAATTTGTTTTGGCATAATTTCAATTCGCATAGTACTAATAGACTTAATGACTGTCAGCATAATAGTATTAAGGCATAAAAATTAATAGGAATAGGAAACAAATTTAATTTATTTTTTCGTGTTTATTTTAATAGAACAAAAATATCTTAAGATTCAAGAGCGAGCGAAGTGAGCGCGGTACTTGTGATACCCCCACTCGGACAGGTTAGGTTCAAAGGGGATGGTGGGGTCTAGTGAGCAGAAATAGGAGCCCCGCAAAGCGGGGCTACGTCGACTACGCCTTATTACAAAATATTGATATTTTTAACCATTAGGTCGGTCGTAAAAATAATGAGATGACACTAAAGATATGGCATGCATTCAAAGTGTTTACAAATATATTATAAGAGAAAAAAAACAAAGTAATAATGATATAGGAGTTTTTTAGAATTAATTAAATTAAGTTAGGTACCACTGCGTTCTGTGAAAAGTGTGGGTAAGTGTGCCTGGGTGAGTGAATATGTGTGTGTGTGTGTGTGTGAATGTGACAGGGCGTCATGTGACGCTGCCGAGTAGATTTTCTGATTCGTCATAATCGTAATTATCCAGCCAGTCAATAATAGTTTTTTTTCCTTCATATAATTCCTCACACAGTCCACCCATAGTTTCCTTAGTCTTCCATCAATATTTTATATTCATCACTCTTTTAGTCACCTGAGATTTACTGTACCTACCTAATAGCATACAATGAAAATAAGGGGGCATAAATAAGTAAAAAAAGTCCGATAATTCATAATTCAAATAAATTAAACAAAAGAAATACGATCACACTTTGTTATTGACAGCTTAACGAAACCAAACCACAATAAAATACGTGCATTGAGGTAAATAGGCATTTTTCCTTGAAAAAACAATCTACGCAGGCATTTCACTATTTCTGTTCACATTACATTTAACTTAACTTAAATGGGACGGCGGGACATGTCTGTCACATGCCGAACGAGCTGTGGGCCCGTAAAGCTCAGGATTGGTGCCCTGAAACAGTGACACGGGGTCGCGGCATACCACGAAGGAGATGGCGGGACGAACTGGATGTCTTCCTTGAGAATTGAAAAGAAGTAGCCCAGAATCGTGACCGTTGGAAGGAATAGAGGGAGGCCTTTGCCCAGCAGTGGGACAGTATGGGCTAGCTATAATAATAATATAATAACTACATTTTATCAAAACTAATTTAAAGCGGCTACAACTTATATTAATGACGAGGAAAGCACAGAAGTCTAATAAATTAAAATTAATGGTATGGAAAATAACTAAATATGGCGTACCGAAATACGAACTGAGCGATTATGCCATTACAATTCTTGAAGACATCAAGTATTAGCGCAACCTTCATCGGAGATGGCAATTTTCCTTGCTAATTTGTTTCGAGAATAATAATTTATATGGTATGTGTACTTGTGTGGTTTAGTTGAGAATACGGTAAGTTATGATGAGCCTTTGAGGATAAAAGCCTCCAATAAAAAATAAAAATCTTAAAGACGGAGACTTGAAAATACTTTACTAAAAGATACTTTGATGCAACTTGGATGTGGCGCGTTTGAGCTTGCAGTTCCTTTCAATCTAATCTAACCCACTTGGTCGGGGTTATCCCATAAGTTCTTAATTTAAAATTTAATAAAAAGTAGAATGGGTCCCGTTGACTTAAATACGACGACAAAATACGAATTTGTATGAAATTCATCTGCCAAGTATGTTAACGGGAACTTAATTGTAGCTGGTGAAACAGGCCCTTGGCCATTTGCTAACGCGAGCCGTGGTGTTCCATTCCCTCCGATTAAAAAGAGACAAATATAAAAACAAAACCTTCCCAAAAAATTCAAAATTTAAAAAACCCCCGACAAAACGCCCGTGGCGGCGGCCATCCTGGACCGATTTCCATTAAACATAGCTAAAAACACTCCCGACTAATCCAGCTTTCGAACAAAAACAAACAAAATCGAAATCGGTTCATGCGTTCGGGAGCTACGATGCAGACACACACATACACACAAAGACACGTCAAACTTATAGCACCCCGTCGTTTTTGCGTCGGGGTTTAAAAATATCTTATCACGCGTATAAGTGAGCCTTCTGTTCTATTGACATTTTCTTTATCACAAACATACGGCGATAAGTGCTAATGCTGGTAAATATTTGTCTGCCCGTAATCTGAAGACAGTATTCGTATCCTGTACTTACATGCGCTATAGAAGTAAGATAGTATGAAGGTACACTTCCGAATTTTATTAGTAGATTCCGATTTGGTAAGGCAAAAAGTGTAAGTGATAGCTTTAGGGTTGGTATTGGTGTATGCAAGAAAAAAACGTGTTCCCCCAACCCCAAGTAACATGGACAAGGGCAAGAGGATGCTGATTTTTTTTCGTATGTACATGCAGACGCCAGCACATCA
Source organism: Standfussiana lucernea (assembly GCA_964057025.1). NCBI lineage: Eukaryota > Metazoa > Arthropoda > Insecta > Lepidoptera > Noctuidae > Standfussiana > Standfussiana lucernea. The sequence continues at coordinate 13,783,740 of OZ059801.1, read as the reverse complement.
AGCTACCTGGAACTGTAAAATTTTGCCAATCAACCTTGAACCCAATTCTTCACTACATAGTATAAAATAAAGTCGCTTCCCGCTGTCTGTCTGTCCCTATGTATGCTTAGATCTTTAAAACTACGCAACGGACTTTGATGCGGTTTTTTTTTTTAGATAGAGTGAATCAAGAGGAAGGTTTATATGTATAATACATGCATATTATAGTAGACGATATACCTATTAGTGTCTACATTGCACCCGTACGAAGCCGGGGCGGGTCGTCAACGATAAAGTTGAAAAGAAATTTGACATTTCCGAAAGCATATTTTTGCCAATTATGCAATCAACAAGGCTCTGGCCACACTGATATAAATCTTGAACGGGACGCATGACAGAGCGCGTCTATTGTTTTAATGAGTAGATAAGTGCTGATTATTCCCGCCAGTTTGAACACCTCTATTACAAGTTAGTTGACACAATCAACGCGAGCGAATTTCGTCCCGATGCCGCGGGATTCGCCACAGTTTGGGCAGACCTTAAAATTTCTGTCAAATCTTATTTTAGGTAACTTGTTCTTTGATGTCGGTTTCGAATGGACAAATGAATACATCAATGTATTTGAAATTGTTGATCGAAATAATAAAGAATGCAAAAATATATGACATTGCGCCTGTAATCCTCGAAGGGTAAGGCAGAGGTGTACCTAATAGTACACCAACATTTCGCCAGTTATGACTCAAGTTGCAGGGCGGTATATGGAGGCGCGTTCGTGTTCCACGCGCGCCTCAAAGAGCTGTCAGCATAGGGAAGGGGCCCGCAAGGGCCGATGCCTGCCGGGTGCTGCGGGTTGTTCGAAAGAGATACCGCGGCCCCGGAACACAAAGGGCGATGAAGGAAGATGCGTGGGTTTTAGTCAGTAAAAGTCTGACACTCCCTCCCGCTCAGCCCAGAGCGGGAGAAGTCATTTGATGATTTCCCATCCGAAAAAAAAAAATAAGGGCGGTATATGGAGCGAGCCTATGCCATCAACCGGACACAAATCTAAACAAAGGATATTATGTCGTAAATAAAAAATACACATTTGCTATGGAAATAGTCTTATCAAGTTTCTTAACCGCACTATTGTTTAAATAATAATTAATTATTATTTATAACAGCTTAGTATTACAAGGCTGGCTGGTATACATTTTAATTTTATTGACAAATAAATCAGTATGCAGACGAGGTGAATTGACGTCAGCGCATTTTAAAAGCTTAGCGAGAGACAAGATTCCTCGAATACGGATCAAGGTGTCATTAAAGTATGTATCCAGCTGCATCCGGTTAGACTGGAAGCCGACCCCAACATAGTTGGGAAAAGGCTAGGCAGATTATGATGATTAATAAATAAATAGGTTAAGTAAATCGCTAGTGAAGTTAAAGAACTAAAAAAGTGAGGAACACTTTATTTCGAAATAACTTTATCGGTGATGACATGGTTATACCTACCATACGTATGCGTATACGTATGTAGTAGTGTGGTCGTTGAAATGACATTAATTATGACATAACTAGCTTATGCCAGCGTGGAGTTCGGTTACTGTCCCACGAGATCGTACTACCGGGATAAAAAGTAGTATATGTGTTAATCCAGGTTAAGAACTATCTGTACGCCAAGTTTCATCCAAATCCGTTCAGTAATTTTTGCGTGAAAGAGTAACAAACATCCATACATACAAATTTTCGCGTTTATAATATTACTAGCTTATGCCAGCGGCTTCGTCCGCGTGGAGTTCGATAATTGACCCACGGGATTTTAAAAGTAGTCTATGTGCTATTCCAGACTATAATCTATCCTTGTGCCAAATTTCATCCAGATCCGTTCAGCCGTTTTAGCGTGATTGAGTAACAAACATCCATCCATCCTAACTGTCGCATAAATTATAATATTAGTATAGATAGATAAGAAAAGATATGAGCGGTTATTAGAAACCGATAGAAAGGAATGGAAGAATATGGATGAGGTTTTTGCCAATAGGCACCAAGACAGCCGCACAGTGCAGCCGCCCCATAGTTGGATGCGGTAAAAAATACTTGTAACAAATCAAGGGTGTAGAATGACTAAAAACTTCGTAATTTATTTAACTGTCATTATTTTAGTTCATTGGTAGTCAATATTAGGAGGAGCTCGTGGCTAAAAACTTTTTTGCAAAAAAAACCGACTTCCAAAAAAAAACACAAAAAAAAGTGGAAAATAACTTTACTTTCGGAGGTCGGTGGCAAAAAGTCAATGAAACAAACAATAGTCACCGACTTCCGAAAGTAAAGTTATTTTCCACTTTTTTTGTGTTTTTTTTTGGAAGTCGGTTTTTTTTTGCAAAAAAGTTTTTATTTTACCCTTTTTATTAGTTATCGCATCACACACAAATCCTTGTCAAGTATCAATTTCGCAATTTCTTTTACTTTGATGACATTTTTTTCCAGCTATTTTGATTTCAAAACCAAACTGCTGAACCGATTTCTATGAAATGTCTATGGGACCAATCGGGAAGTAGATCCATTCAGATAAAAGAAGAATTTTTCAAATCGGTTCATAAATGATGAAGATATGAGGTAACAAACAAAAAAAAAAAAAACAACCGAATTGAGAACCTCCTTTTTTTGAAGTCGGTTAAAAATAACACCCGTCGAGTCGACCTTCAGGTTAAGCCAAGCTTGCTTAGTTTGGTCCGTGGATGGCTGACCACCCATTACATACCGAGTTTCCTCCATAAACACTAGACGCAATAGTACAAAAATGTTTTAACACGATACCTACACATGTTTTTGACAAGTTGAAAACAAGTATCACAACATGTTGCGGGTGTAAACGCGGAGTAAGATTTAACGATCAAAACATACGACGCAAATCGAATGAGTCACGTGCGAGATCAACAAAAAGATAAATACAAGACTACAACAGAAGTAGCCGTGTCTGCTATGTTATTTTCCACATCTGTTGGTTATGACTCCGATACGAGTCGAACGGCGAAGTTTGTAGCTTTTCTGAATCGAATCAGATTGTCGATGGCGATGGCGGACGCTACCAATCACGAACTAGTTAATATCGCATTATTATTTCCTTTATTTATTTTTCTTACTTACTTATTTACATTTTTAAATATTCCTATAAAAAAAAAAAAAACATTTAAAAATATAAAAAATAGTAGCCCACCGGTATCGGGAACAGGGTCCAAGCTACCGGCGGTCAGGGCTCCAGAGAGAGGAACCTCCTAACAATACGAGCCGTGTCCAGGAGTACCGCTTTCTGAATCAAGCCCTTGATCCAGCCGCCTAACGAGAGCCTCCTCAGGTATTGGTCGAGGCTCTTGGCAATTTAGCCATGCGCTGAAACGACTATCGGCACAATGATGGCCGTGTCCACTTCCCACATGTCGACAACCTCGCGAGCCAAGTCAAGATACTTGATTTGTTTATCTTTCTCGGCTTTCACGAGGTTCCCGTCATCGCATTATTATTATTAACTAGGCAATATCGTATTTTATCTTTTTATTCTGGACGCTCTTACTCGCACGTCTTTCTACATCGTTCTCACATATATGTTTAATCTCGACATGAATGATGTAACCGAGACTTTGTAACAACATAATGATTTAAAAGAGTGTCCATGGAGTTTCTTGTCCATTCTTCTCCATAGAGATCTACGCTTTCGAATGGGCAACTACAGTACTTTCACAAGTTATTATGCCCTGTGACTGGGACTGTAGCTTAGTTTATTTTTTGTGTTTTGACATTCAAAAGGGCCTGTAATGGTTTAATTGAAATAAATGCTTTGAGTTTTGAGTTTTTTTGAGTTTCGCGTTAGTAATTTCTACCACGGTCGTCCGGCAGCGAGATGGGCAGACGATATAGTTGCCATCGGGGGAAAAACCTGGATGTGGCTGGCGCAGGACCGTGGAGATTGGCACAAGAAAAGAGAGGCCTAAACCTAGCCGTGGGTTAATTCAGGCTGCGAATGATGACGATGATGAATTTCTACCAGTGCCGATGCGGCTACTCATTGGTGATTTGGGTTGGTAACACTTCACTTTTGAGTAGTGTCTTTCACGATTTGATTAAGGTATACAGATACCTTGACCAAATCGTGAAAGACTTTTACTTAAATACGGATTTAAGTAAATTGTTACGTGCGTGTACATAAACTCATGCCTTTTTCACATGAGGGTAGGCAGAAGTACAGAACGCCAAATGCTACGATCCACACATATTATACTCCTTGCTCTCGTCCACGTTCATACACGCACGCGAATAAATTAAACTTTTTTTTTAAACTAAGTTTTATTAAAATGAAAAGAAGAAAACAAAGTTTAACATTGAAGGCATATAAAAAGTTTCGTGTACGTGCTATTAACCGTTGAGGAATTCTTTCATGAGGAGGCGATGAAGTCATGTCTGTCATAAAAATGTATTGTCACCAGAACTAAAGGTGTGTGCAAAATTTCAGCTCGATCGGTTGGGGGTACTGGATTGAATTTCAGTTGCAAGATTTGAACAACACGTTATAAGGACTCCACGGAACTTAGTGATATTGTGAGTGTGTTTTGCCATGACTTTGTATCGAGTTTCAGTAATGCGAGTAGCAAAATACTAAGAAAGAAGGTAGATAGATTTGTCTGCACCTAATTTTTATATTGAAAACCCCAATAACACTTTGCCCGACCTGAGAATCGAACTCAAGAAATCATGCTGAATCTTGAGTATATCATCCACCCTCATTCTCCAGTCATCCTGCGATCATGGCGCTTGCAACAGCGTCGAAATATCGGGAGCTCGCAATCATTGATAATAACGGAAGATATCCCGTAAGCGACGCGACGGTGTAATTTTAGTTATAAACCGTGAAAGCTTAAAACAGTTTTTGGCCAATACATACTAACAATCCAAGTTAAATAGAAGCTTTTAAAAATGAAATGTGTCGTCATAATTCCCTATAGGCTCACCCATCAGGCTGACCTATGTCTTCCCTGTGACATTAGTCTTCTGTGAGCAAACCTTCATCTATTATACGGATGACAGTTTCTTTAGTAACAAAATTATTATATCATGTGTATCGTCCCGTAATAATTTTTATTTATTTTACTTTTGGCCTTTGTTTTCCCAAAACAGGGTAATGTTGGTAACTGTCATTTAACTGTACGTAGTGTTACGTAGTCAGGCTCGTCTAATCTTCTCATCTTTTTATTTTTAGCACAGTGTTTATCTAGGTAATAATTAATATTTTACAATCTTCTTGGACTAGATTATCCATTATTCAAATCATCAATTATTGTAAAACGTCGCATGAAATCAGTACGAAGACTCGTTATTTCATTAAGTAAAGACACAATGCTGATAGACACGTGAATAAATAGCTCATAATCATATCACTCGTGCTTGAAAATTATATTTATGGAGTCATCTCCCGCTAAGACATAGTATTGCTAATTATATCGAACAGCTTGGCACTATTTCCGGAGTTAGAACATCTGGTAATACTGGAAGCTAAACCACAAGACTCAATTTTTGTAGATGACACAATACACAAGTCAAATTATTGTATGCTTTTAGAAATTAAAGATGGGTTTTACTGTTTGTAAGTCTTACCGTTTTTTATATGAAATAGACTATAATTGTGGTATCTATTTATTTATACATATCTAGTAAGATTCGTCCACATCGCTGTCAACTAGAATAGTGCCCAGAAAGCTCCGGCTGTCAGCATTACCACGTTGGATGGCAATGCTGATTCTTTGCCCAAAAATTGGTTTGCCCTCTGGTCACGGGAAGAGTCGATCAACCGCTTGGCGAATATCCCGAAAAAAGAGACCACTCACTCGACCAGATACTCAGACCCTATGGCCCTAGTGTTTCAACCGGCAAACGGCTCAAACACATAGCAACCAATGAGGTTGTTGTATTTGCGCCGTTTGGTCTTCAGCATCGGCAGCAGCCACCCCAGCTTGTGTCTACGCCTTCTGAACAACTGTGACTTATCAAGTACCTAATCAAGAGATTCGATAAATAGGTAATTTCGGTTTTTAACCCCCAACGCAAGAAGAGGGGTGTTTCTAGAAAACAACTGTTGGTGAATTAAAGAATCTACTTATTCTCTTTATCGTGTGTTTAGTGTCTAACCTGGTGTCAGAGTTTTTATGCCACCCATGGGCCTTTGACTTGGCTTCACATGCCGTCGAGAAATATCTCACAGGCATGCTGGTTTCCTCACGATGTTTTCCATCACCGAAGCAAGTGATAATTATACAATAGGCACATGATTCCGAAAAATCAGAGGTGCGTGTCTTGGGTTCGAACTCGAGACTTATGACTTGGCAGTCCAACGGTCACACCACTAGGCTATCAGTGCTATAAATATCTATCGCCGTGATGGAAGAATTGTATTCAAAAAATAAGAAACAAACCCCAATTACTGACAGTCACCAACAGACAAGTCTCCCGAATCCACACAGAATAGAAATGTTATCACGGTTCAAGATAAGGCCACAATAATTGTATATACCTAATCTGATAGCAAATAAGCTTGATAAATATGTGATTAGCTGTGTTAATGTAGACAGTAAAAGATAATAGTATTTGTGTTGATAAGACGAAGACGCTTCGGGTGAGTTATATTTTTTTTCCACAAATTTTAGTTGTTATTTGATTTGGCGAAAATGCCTGAGAGCACTCACTGAAGATAACGATTTCATTCAACGTAATTTGGAGACTTTTCAGACTGGGTGTGCCAACTAGATTATCATTCGAAAAAAAAACATCGTAAGGAAAAAGTTATATACCTACTCGTATATAACATGTAAGTAATGAGGTTTTTTCTTATTGTACTGATTTGTTAGATACCTATCTACTTTACTTTTAATCAATTTAGTAATATGTTATCTTAATAGATCACCTACATATTTTATTGGCTGTTGCTGCAATAAGTAAATACGCCAGTTATAAGGAGTGGTAGCCCGTATCAAATACCGTTCGATTTCGGTGCAAAATAATCAAAAGCACTTTTATTAATATCTATATAGATAAGCTTCACGTCTTTGCAGTTTCGCTAGCTAATTCAATTTTATCTTGAAGGTTCTACCCACCCTTTCGTAAAGGAGTAAGACCAAAACTATCCTGACAGTTAGGTACCTACCTACCTAGGTAGTTAGATACTATAGTTACAATAATTATGTTTTATTTTTCATACAAAAATTATCACAACTTTCTGGATAATTCTCGGTTAAAAAATACCCTTTAGTTGACGCAATTGGGTCTAAGCAACCTATATAATTAACCTTAATCATCTAAATATCCCCTAACTACTTCTATACAAAATAAATTAAACATTAAGACAAACTAAACTCAAATGTTTTGGTATTACGAGTATTAAAAACTAGTACCTACCAACCTATTCGTACCTACGTAAATAATGATAAACAACACAGCTTATAAAGTTTCTTTTACTCATGTTTCACTCCTTTACCAAAGTTTAGCAATTAAGAGACGAGTAAAGATCTGAGTAGACCCGGGCGTGTTACCGAAATTGAGCTAACAATTCTCCAAATTAATTTAATGCCTCCCGGGACCAACACAAACAAAATAAGAAAAGTGTTGGTACAGGGCATGGTGAAGATAATAGAAGCGTTTTACCTACCAATAAAACGCATATTAATTTACTTACCTTATTCGAAGCTTATTTAATTTGAGATAGGCACTACGTTTCCCGCCATCTATATCCGTCTCTTTCTTCCTGTATCCTTCTCTTTCTAACCCCACCACCTGGCAGAGTGGTGGCTTACTTGAGTGAGCCGCCATCATTATGCCTCATTGAGTCGAAAATCACCAGGCAGACTTTAAAACATAAGCTTCGAATAAGGTAAGTAAATTAATATGCGTTTTATTGGTAGGTAAAACGCTTCTATTAATTTGACTTGACCGTTATTCGAAGCTTATTTAATTTGAGACCTGTTTGTTATCGCCTGGTGGTGGTGACACGGACGCCAATGTGAATGACTTTTTAGTAAAATAAGATATTACTAGTTATGTTGACTGTTTGAATGAAAATGAATACATCTTGGGTTTTCCCTTTTATTAAAGAAAACTTACATGTGAATATGATTTTAATTTAATTAAGTAATTATTTCAACTTGATTAATCACAATGCCAGAATCAACATTATATCAGCAATATCACTCAACAGGATTAAATAACATAGTTATAGAGGTACTTGAAGATGAGGGTAGAACTGTCCGCTTATAGAATTTACAAAAAGTATTTTGGGACTTCCAATTTCCTCTCGCGAGAATATCCTCTAACGGGAAATTGTCTAGCCAGTTTTTTGAGGCAACGGCAGAGCGGAAACTCCCAGGTGTTGCAGTTATACACGCATCTTTAAGTAGAGTTTTAATCCACCCTGATATGATTGTCTTTGAAGCGGCTTTTGCTTCACCTTTTGTAGAAATGAACAGATTATGGATTTTAGCTGAAGCTCTGCGAATTTTTAACAGTTCAATTGTTCTATTAATCCAATAAACTGGATCCAAATTGTTGCTCTCTAGATTAGTAAACAATTTCCAACCCGATTGCCTGTGGTCCGAAGAATCAGTCTTTGAACCAAAAACAGGCCACAAGGTGATAGAGTTATTACTTTGAATACAATGCTCTGAATCAGTTCTTAATAAAGTCAAATCGTGAATTCTTCTACCCGAGCATAAGAGTAATAATGTTGCAGTGTGTCTTTGCACTTGGAAAATATTGTCGTGAGTAAAATTATAACTATTTAGGTATGCGGCTAGGCCATCTATGTTCCAAATCGGTGGTTTAGATTTAACTGGTTTCTCTAACGCAATGGATTTTAAAACCTGTTTTACTAAAATATGAGAACTAATTTGGCCCGCAATGTCTGGATTGCAAAGAGTGGAAATTACAGATTTGTGCAGCAGGATCGTATTATATGATAAATTGCTAACCAGATGAAGGTCCGACAAAAATCTGGCTACTTCTCTTCCGCTAGGATTATGAGGATTAATTTGGTGTTGCTCAGACCAAATTAGCCATTTTTTCCAAGCAACATCATAAGTCTTTATTGTGGAAGGCCGCCAAGATTTCTTCAATAGTTTTATTTGGCTTCCAGTCCAATCTTTTAGGGTCTCGGCCCACCCCCACATTTCCATACCTCGAGAATCATGTCCTGTGTCCTCGGAGGTGGGAGTCCCGTCGACACGTCTATTAAGACTTGATCGAGATTCCGAAGTGTGAATGGGGCTGCCAAAGCCCGGTCCTTCAGATCTGCCCGCCAATATACTCGATCCCAATGCGGAACTACTAGCAAGTATATCCCGTGAGCACTGTTCAAATGGGATAGCACTTTGGGAATCAAGTACGGTGGCGGGAAAATCCACGCCAGTTGAAAATTCCACGGTCGGGAGAACGCGTCGTGAAACAATGCTTGGTGATCGTTCAGATCCAGGGACGCATAATTCACCACGACGTGTGCTCGACTGGAGGCGAAGAGGTCTATCAGAGGGACGCCCCATTTGGCAAACACTGTCTCTGTGGCTCCGGCCAAGAGATGCCACTCCGGATTGACCCGAAGTCTCGACAAATGGTCCGCATGACCGTTGTACATCCCGGGAATATGAAAAATATTCACTTGAATTTGGTATTCCTCCAGAATTTGAAAAACTTGGTATGTTAGATCCATCAGCGGTGTAGATCTCGTGCCCCCTTCGTGTCGGAGATATGCGATAACAGTTTTGTTGTCGCACTGAATTAGTACTGTACTCCCGAGCAGGAGCTGACAATGATCTTGTAACACCTTTAGGATGGCGAGCATTTCTTTCTGGTTGCAGTGTAACTGTTTTTCGTGATTTGCCCACAACCCTGTCAACGACAAATTGTCTAATCGAGCTCCCCATGCTATATCGGAGGCATCCGTTGTTAGGTAATGGGTTGGTGGGGGTACGTGAATAGCTGAAGGGCATTTGCAGTTCTGAAGCCACCATATTATGTTGTCCCTGGCTTCGACAGGAATTAGATGCCATCTCTGGCCTGATCTCAACACTTTGTTGAGGAGGTCCAATAAAGCCCGATAGTTGAGTCGGCCCTTTGGGACGGTAAAACTCGCAAAATTCAGAAGTCCAACCAGACTCTGAATCTCCTTGAGCTTTACATATTCCTTTTCTAGCATTTGGGATAGCTTGACAATCAGCGACGTCAGCTTCTCCTTGGGGAGTTGCTTCTGATTTGTCCAGGCATTCCACTGTACGCCCAGGTACGCCAATGTTTTTGACGGAGTCAACACCGATTTCTCGTAATTTATGATCCAGCCTAGCGTCTCGAGAGTCTGGATAACAATATTTACATGTTCCCTTAGACTTTCCTTGTGTTGATGAACAATCAGGAAGTCGTCCAATACACCAGTATTCGTATTCCTCGTTTTCTGAGAATTTGGGCAATCCAATTCGTCACTGATGCGAAAGTCTTGGGTGCAGTACTTAGACCAAAGGGTAAACATGTCATTTCCAATAGCTCTTCTCGATAGACTAGGCGTAGGAATCTTCTGTGGCTGCGAGCTACTCGAACGTAAAAGTACGCTTGTGAGAGATCTATTTTGCACAGCCAGTCTCTTTGCTGTAGGAAGTCTGGCACACGAGAAACATTCACTAATTTGAATTTGGTGGTTATTACGTATTGATTGAGGGCCCTCAGGTTGAAAATGGGCCGAGCAGAGCCGTCGCTCTTGAGAACTAAAAACATTGATGAGAGGAAACTTGGAGACAGATGTGCTCGTTCGAGGACCCCTTGATCCTTCATTTTGTCGATGACAGTGGTCATCTCTACTGAGCAAGGAACTATCATACCCTTTTTTATGTTCCTTGGATGGATCATTGGAGGTCTTTGACGAAAGGGTATGCGATACCTCGATATCATCCTGAGAATGACATTTGGAGCTCCAAATTGTTCCCACTGAGTTAAAAAATTTGCTAGACGGCCTGCTTTGAACTGCATCATGTCAATATTTTCGACGTTTGACGTCTCTATTGTTGTTGGGCGGGGACGGTGCTCGTTTCTGTCCAGATTTGGATTGATTACGGTGCTTGGGGTGATTTCTCGAAGAACCTCGTCCACGAAAAAGCCCCCGATTATTCGGTGCGACCGAATGAGCGCCGTGTCCATGATAGTGCGAATTATAACCACCCTGCGGGGGGGGTGTAGTTTGACAACAGCCTTGCACATAGCATGATCCATGTTGACAACCCTGCGAGGGTCTTTTTCGGGTTGCGTACTCCTGCGAGGAGACGCTAGTTTTGTGTGTCTCTATCTGCGAGATAGAGTTAGACTTCTTTAGCGGCCAAAAACATTTTCGCACTCCACCCGCTTTTTCCAAAGCGGTTGTAAATTTTTCTGCGTTGAATAAGTTTGTGCATGTAGGAGGAATCTTCCTAAGCGTAGATTTCACTAAAGGCTCCTTTACCTGTTTGATTACACAGTCCCGGCGCATTTGCAATATCTCGGCGCGATGGCCACAAACAAGCTGTAACAGATCTGAGGAGGTTGTTTGAAAATCACCGCAATTTATAAATTCTGTTAATTTATTATTAATAACCTCATAATCTGGGGTTAATTCTTTAGTCCACTGGGCAAAATCAAACAGTACCTTTTGCAGCGACTCCTTCTGCTTTAAAATGCACATTGTTAAGGCAGCAAAGGCTTTATCAGCGTATATCAAATGGCGCGGAGACTGGAATGTTGCAACTTCTTCATTTATCTCAATATCCGTAAAACCCGGTTTGTGATTATACGCCTTTTGCGTTTCGGAATATCTGATTTCATTCCAATTACTAGTATCCCAATGTTGAAGATCACATAGCAATTTCAAATGGAGTTCAGAACTCTTGGGCATAGAAGGTTCTTTTAGTTTCGTTTGAATATTAAAAATAACTTCATTAGGAGCGTCGATAATCGGCGCGTTATCACCTAATTCATTGTAAAGATTACGACTAACACCAGAATTTAAAGACATGGAATCGTCATAGTAGTGATCACTAGTTTGAACTTGACGCTCATTATCACGAGCATACAAAGATTTACGAAGATCACGTACCTCCTTCGATAATTTTCGATATTCCTGTTTCGAATGTCTTTCTTTTCTCCCCCGCTTCTTTTTTCCATGATTCCGTCGGCGCTTTGGGGAACCTGATGAAGATGAAGAGGAAGAACTGCTCTGGGAACTATTACTGCTTGAACTTGAGCTTCTAGACCGTAACTTACGCTGCATACCAGATGGTCCTGGTAATGGTTCGGTCACTTCATTCTGTACATAATTATTACTATCATCCATTCTAAAACAGGAAAGGGGCCTTAGAACAACACAAACGGTAAAAACCGTTACAAACAAAAGTTCAAAATAAAAGGTATGTGACTACACACAGTATAGAACTATAGACACTATTTATCTTGTATAAGACTAAACAGTATAAAAAGTGGGTACTTAATTGTACACCACAGATCTTAAGCAGGGTATCACTGCGTTTTAATTAATATCAACATGAAATTACTCACGTGTAGTTTTGTGGGTATTTTTACTTGTAGGTTTCTTATTATCACCCTAATAACACTGCTATGCACCACACGTAAATACAATTCGTTGAACTTCCTGAATTTTATATATTATTTTAAAATTAATTTGAATATTGTGGTAACGTTTTTGTTAACACAACCGTACGCGGCGGGAAACAAGACGCCAATGAGGCATAATGATGGCGGCTCACTCAAGTAAGCCACCACTCTGCCAGGTGGTGGGGTTAGAAAGAGAAGGATACAGGAAGAAAGAGACGGATATAGATGGCGGGAAACGTAGTGCCTATCTCAAATTAAATAAGCTTCGAATAACGGTCAAGTCAAATTAATAATGTATTTCACTCCTTGAAAAAAAAATACAATGAAATTGATGAAATGGCTAGAAAAGTAGACATCGAGTGACTAGGTACGACTTTAGAAGGATTGAGAAAAAGATATGTTATGTATGATGATGATTCATCTAAACTATTTAAGCTAGCAAATATTACGCAAGATCTACTAGAGGGTAATATCTCAACAAATGATGATGAAGAAATTAGTGTTAGTAAAGATTATGATGATGCATAGAGTGTTCTACAAACGACAGATGTAGGTAAATCATTTGAACAAGGGGAAAAAACAATGAATTATAATGTGGGCCTGACATTAATGACATGTACACAATGAGTCACAAAATAATGACACAACAACTCGAAATCATAACAAAACACGCAAAGAAACTTACAGAACACAAAAAATTGCTTGAATAATAAAGTTAGTTGAAAAGAATTCTGTAAACAGACCCAAATAAAGTTTGGTTGGAACAGACACAAAACTAACATCATAAATAACATAATTCAAACAACAAACAAAATATTAGTCATGTTGTAATCTAAAATTGAATCCGCGAAAACAAAATTAGGTTAGGTTAAACAAAATTAGAGATTAAAGAGCCGATCCAAACAATGCACCCGATCAGACATGAAATTGCAAACCAAATACCTTCCCACGGTTGACCGGACGAAAAACCGGTTGTTGCATACAGAAAGGAAATCATTCTTGTACGTTCCTTACTAGTAATTATTAAAAACTACAGAGAACTGGTTGACATACCTTCCACACAGAAATCCGATAATAACTAAGCACCTAACACAACACTACAACTTATAAACACACATGTTTTTAAACTTCACTACGTAAGATTAAATATGTGAGTCGACTAACAATAGTCACTTTCGTTTTGATTCTATCGCACACGCGGTCGCCGGCTTTCGGTGAAAATTCCCGCACACGTCCAACCTCCAGCAAGTCTTGAGCGACACTGACTATGCTGTTGTGAATGTGAGCGGACCCATTCTCGAATACTACGCTACGGCCATTCAGGTATGTGAACAACCTCTGAGATGGGATCACTCCAATCGAAAACCAACTATACCCCCTCGAGAATAAAGGTAAAATTCATTCAGAGGCGTGGCAGTGATAAGGCTGCGTCGATATCAGAGCTGCGTCTAGGATTCCAAACGGAGAGAGACGGGTGACTAGCGCTGTAAGTGTGAAAGAGAGAAAAGTATTTCGACATTAAGATGATTGGAGCGTGAAATTTTTATATTCAGTTTGCAGCAAAAGCGCAGCATCAGAACAATAGTAAAGACTGGGGACTGCAAGGTTTCTTTGTCTCATATTTTATTTAACGATAGAAAGAGATGACATTAACATTATTTTAAAGCGGCTTTTCTGAGCTCTGGTTTGCGGTCTTCGTTAACTTTATTCCCTTTAAGAATGGAAACATGCATTTGTTCCTCTGGATTTTCTGATTCATCAGTTCTTAAAAAGCTCATTTGTTTGGAAAAAAATTATCTGCCCGCCTCTCAAGCTGTCCTGATACGTGAATCTTACTCTGGTTCTGTTGATAACCGAATGCGTCTCATCATTATAATCAGCATTTCATCAGGAAGTGACACTACTGGGTAAAGCCGTCCAAAAGACCCATCGACACATCACGTACCGACCCGTCCTGTGTTGTGCTTTTGATGCGTCTATTTTCATTGAATCGAAATTTCCCGAAATTACGGTATCAAGTTACACAAAACTTATCAGTTAATTCCACAGAACAGATAAAGGTTATATGTTCTGTGGTTAATTCAATAATTTATCATGACCTGGATAAACGTCAGTTTAAGGAAAGTTAGTGTCAAAAACATACAAGTGGTAAACGGACCCTTCACGAAGCCGGCAACCAAGCATTCTGTTCTTCAAACTAAGTAACAGTAAAAATGATTATTGATGAGAAACCACTTTTGTTTTTTTTTTTTTAATTAAAGATGGGTTTGCTCTTGACTCTAGTCTAGGTCAGAGGTGACAGGAACAGAGTGGACGATGGAGCGAGCTTACCCAGAAGAACTCTGTTTACTCTAACTTTGAAGAGATTAGGGTTAAATGCGTTCGGAAACACAGACGCAGGCAGAGAGTTCCACTCCTTTGCTGTGCGCATAATAAAAGACGTAGGATGAAAAATGACGACGTAGGATTCAACGCGCTCAAAACACAGTGCTGATGGATACGTTGAATAGTGCGGGGATCGTGGAGGTATATAAAGTTTTATCATTAAAAACTTGTATTAAAAAAAAAACTAGAGAAAATGTTGTAACCTTTGATTATATAATGTCTAGATAGAGCGTCGCCCTACAATCGCATCAAAGAAAACGAGTCAACATTTTCAAGTATGTGTGCGTGCAGGCGTCGTTTTACACTATGCGTCTATGTCTTTGTGTGCGTAAATAATGATACCAGCTACTACAATTCTCTCATAAATCACATTAAAAAATAGACTTATTAAATAAGATAAGTTTTAGGTGTATGACACGATCTGCACTGATTGGCGGGCAAGCACTTGTGAACCAATAGTTGGTTGACACTTTTTGACACGTTTGCGCGCACTTGACGCTCCATCTAGACATTATATAATCAAAGGTTGTAACTTTGACCCGCAATATCTCCGTAACTAGAAGGTTCCCAGGTATGGTCTAGAACAAAAGAGATATGGCGACGACAGGGTGAACCAGTATTTTTCGGCTTCTACACCCATTACGTTCTACAGGGTAACAATTCAAACCTCAATAGTTATAAATAAATAGTGAAAGGTATATAGTTTAACACTTAATTACTTTTCTTTTACGCTCAGAACAAATCTAGGATGCATTGAATTTTCTAGTGTTTAAGGAATTTGCTGATATTTTACTGCTTTAAATTCTGCAGATATAACTGTGGTTGCTATTCGTTTATTTAAAAGCTCGTCTTGGAAAACTTCTTACAAGACCAGCGCAAAAACGATCTTTGTTAACTTTTATTATTACCTCTCTGCAGATAGAATTTTTAGTAAATAATTTACGCGAGAATAACATAATACAATATCACACCTGTAATCCCCGAAGGGTTAGGCAGAGGTGTACCGAGGTACACCCACATTTCGCCAGTTATGTTTACATCCCATGTAATAGGGGGCGAGCCAATTGCTATCAACCGGACACAAATCCAGACTCCGTGGCTGCTACTGAGAAATTCCTCATGGAAAAACCCAATATAACTTTGCCCGACCTGGGAATCGCAGCCAGGACCTCATGCTAAGCTGGTGGCGCTTGCGACTACTAAATCAACGTAGCAGTCAGTTACGCCAGAATGCAACTGTATAATTTAAGATAACACAGAGACAGCTACATTCTATCATGTATAGTGCGGAATGTGCTGATGCTCCTTTTAGCATGTGGTCACTGTTCGAACCAACACCGCTATCTTTATTTTTTCAATACAATTTCTAGCCTTCTTTTTGCTTCGTGTGGTTAATGCCTAATCAGTTGTGAGAGTTTTTATGCCGCCCATGGGACTGTCTTGGCTTTACATGCCATCGAGAAATATCTCTCAGGCATGTTTGGTTTCCCTACGATGTTTTTCCTTCACCGAAGCAAGTGATTATTACAAAATACGCACATGAATCCGAAAACTCAGAGGTGCGTGGCATGGGTTCGAACTCGTGACCTACGACTTCGCAGTCCGACGGTCACACCACTAGACTATCACTATTTCCACTGTCAATCTCACAAAACAAAGAGATTTAAAATAATTAGAGCGGACATTGGAAATAAAGCCATATTCGTACAAGATCCCGAATATTTTCGATTTTGACACACGGATGCTAGGTACTTGACAAGCGTGTGTATAACACTAGACAGACTGATTTGTTAGTAAGTAGTAACAAGTATTGGATTACGTTTTTCTTTGTTTTGTCCCATCTATCGCTCGTAAATATTTGAATGTGTGTGTGTCACAAAATTATTACCAAAGCCTGATACAAGTTATTCAAGCGCCAGAAGAATGCTGATGTAAGCAATTTTGAGCTCATAGTAAGCGCCAGATAAACGTGGAATAACGGTTAGCTTGACTTTCTAATTCTAAAGAAACTACGCTTTTTAACACTAATCAATAACAGATTGTCTTTATCTAGTCCAATTGCTTTCGACAAGTCAGTACATGTCCGACCATTATTAATTTCATCCAAATTAATAGTCTCAGTTCCCACAATTACATCCCATAATAAGGTCCTTTCATTATTTTTTTTCTTCCCTTTGAAATAATTCAAAGAATAACAGAAGAGGTACCTGTCATGCGAACACCCCAAATATGGGGGCAAAAAATGTTTGCTTGTGACCGCCTGCACCCTATTGAAGCTTGTGGGAAGAATACTTTAATAATTTTACTACACTCAATTTTGTTAATAATACAAATTGTGAAACCAAAACCCGTTTCGCATTGATTTTACTTACACGTTAGCAACCTTATTGAAAAGTAAATAAAGCACATTATGATTTAAAAATCATGTGTTGTCAATGGCCACAAACAATCAACCTTATTGCAATGTACTGTTGAGTT
Source organism: Standfussiana lucernea (assembly GCA_964057025.1). Classification (NCBI taxonomy): domain Eukaryota; kingdom Metazoa; phylum Arthropoda; class Insecta; order Lepidoptera; family Noctuidae; genus Standfussiana; species Standfussiana lucernea. The sequence goes on along the minus strand of OZ059801.1, from coordinate 13,766,262 downwards.
TACTGACGGTCTACCATTTTTCACCCTTATGTCCTTGTAGCGGCACTACTAACAGTATTACAGCCGCATGATACAAAAAGTACTACAGCGCCATCTATGACATGAATGAAGAACTAACTTCAACACAAATCCTAAATCGCGCAGTTAAAGTTATAGGAAAACCCGAAAACTGTCGGGCAGTAGCTCACCAGACATAACACCGATCAGGTGGGCGGATCCTCCCTTTTCTATAAGGGATGAAGAACTTTACACCCTGTTTTTCATACCCCTATATCTTAAGTAATAAGGGTGAAAAGTGGTAGACCGTCAGCTAACTCGTTGGTACATCAAGATCACTGTAAGTGTACCTACTCGTAATTGGAACAAGTTTGGGAGGACGTAACGACGGACGACTTGACGACCCGAATGGTGCAGCGGTAGTGAGGCTGCCTTACGTTCATAGGGTTCCGGGTTCGAGTCCCGGTAGGAGCAAGTGTTTGTGTGATAAGCATAGACATTTGTTACCGAGTCATGGATGTTTATATGTATAATAAGTATGTATTTACAAACAAAAAGTATCTATGTAGTATATCAACTATCTGGTGTCCACGACACAAGCCTCGTTGCTTAGTGTGGCACTAGATGGCGCTGTGTGTAATGTCCATTGATATTTATTATTATTTATTTATTACGTAAGATACGAAAATAGAATCAATTACCGACTATGCTATTGAAAGGATTGTTTTCAATTGCTCCAACTTAAATAGTGTAAATAAACATTGTTGCTCACATGTATTTTGTTAGTTAATTTTATTAAGGTAATTCCCGAAGGGTTACGCAGAAGGGTACCTAATAGTACACCCACATTTCGCCAGTTTTGTTTTAAGTCCCATCTAATTTAAGGGGCAAGCCTATTGCGATCAACCGGGCACAAATCTGCCGCAGAGAAATTCCTGATGTAAAAACCCAAAAGCGCTTTGCCCGACCCGGGAATCGATCCTAGGATCTCATGCTCAGCAGTCGCGCTTGCGACCACCACACCAACGAGGCAGGCATTATTTTTATAATATTCTGAAAAACAAAAAAAAACACGAAAAAAATGAAAATTACTTTCGGAAGTCGGTGACTATTATTTGTTTCATTGACTTTTTTTGCCATTGACTTCCGAAGGTAAAGTCATATTTACCATTTTTTTGTGTTTTTTTCAAGTCTGTTATTTTTTTGCAAAAAAAAATATATTTTACCTTTTTTAATCAAAAAAAGGAGGAGGTTCGCAATTCAGTTGTATTTTTTTTTAGTTATCTCACACAAATCCTTGTCAAGTATCAATTTCGCAATTTCTTTTACTTGGATGACATATTTTTTCCAGCTATTTTGATTAAAAAACCAAACTACTGAACCGATTTTGATGAAATTTCTATGGGACCAATCGACCAATCCTTTCAGATAAAATAAGAATTGGATTTTAAGTAGCAATGTAGATGGCTGTTAGAGTAGAGGAAGATCAAAGAAACGATTAATGGACGGACGGTGTGAAAAGTAAATAAATAACAGACTTCCAAAAAATAACACAAAAAGAAGTGGAAAATAACTTTACTTTCGGAAGTCGGTGGCAAAAAAGTCAATGAAACAAACAATAGTCACCGACTTCCGAAAGCAAAGTTATTTTCAATTTTTTTTGTTTTTTTTTTTTTAAATCGGTCTGTTTTTTTCTTTTTTTTCTTTTCTTTTTTTGCAAAAAAAGTTTTATTTTACCCTTTTTAGTTATTGTATCACACACAAATCCATGTTAAGTATCAATTTCGCAATTTCTTTTACTTGGATGACATATTTTTTCCAGCTATTTTGATTTAAAAACCAAACTATTGAACCGATTTTGATGAATGATGGGACCAATCGGGAAGTATAATATTCTTTCAGATAAAAAAATGATTTCAATCAAATCGTTTCATAAATGACGAAGATATGAGGTAAAAAACACAAAAAAAAGACAACCGAATTGAGAACCTCCTCCTTTTATTGAAGTCGGTTAAAAATATGGTTAAGGAAAGTTATAAATGAAACGTAAAAAGACGTCAGTCTCGTCGTTTCCCGACATGAAACCGCAAATCATAAAATGCGGCAAAGGTGGTGATCAGCTCGTGTGATAATTCTCTCATTATATTATAATTTTGCGCTTTCCTAAGCTGCCAACTCATAGGTCACTAGTTTGAAACCAAGACGGGCACCTTTGATTTTTCGGATTCATGTGCGTATTGTATAATTATCACTTGCTTCGGTGAAGAGAAACATCGTGAGGAGACCAGCATGCCTGTGAGATATTTCTGTCAGCAGCCCATGGTTGGCATATAAACTCTGACACCAGGTGGGTTACCATGATCAGTGATAGCGCTAGACAGCTGTCTAGACTTCTAGAACCATCTCTTACCCACTCTCGGAATAGTACTAAAACATTCCTGCATAAACAGATCATGGTAACCCCCCTGGTTAAGCACTAACCACTCGATAAAGAAGAATAAGTTTAATCATTAATGCCCAGTCGAATCCCATCGATCCCGTCAATAACGATAGGAATTTCAATTATCTCAGTTAGTGAACCCTGTGCTAATGTATTTTACAGGGACGAATCAAACAGGATATAATTCATCATCAACGAAGCTTAATTATACCTGTTGGATTCAATTTACAACCCCTTTAGAGGTGGCTAAATATTTGCAAATTCTTCTAGGTATTTGGGTATATCTCAGTAACAGCCTGGAGTTCGGTGGTGTCATAACCCCCGTGCCTCGGGAACCATGTGGGTAAGACATTATTTCTGCGCCTGATCTCTCGTCTGTCGACTTCGATTTTCTGTCCCACGGGACAACGAGAGGAGAGAGTGCACCGAAATTTGCGCACACAAGTGTGCACTCTCGATTGGAGATGGAGATTCTAAATTTAAAATTCATTTTGGCACAAGTTGGCCGAAGCAAAGTAAATCTGTTCAGGTGGAGATTCATGGCTGACTCTGCCCTGGAGCGTAAATGTGGTGTTGTTCCACAAACGATCATACACGTAACATCGTGTCCTGCCTATCCTGTTGCTTGTACATTACAGGAGCTGATGGACGCTACTGAAAGTAAAAACTTAGACTGCAATCGACACGGTAAGAAGAATGTATTTTATACAAAAACCTTCCGGAATAAACTCTAAATAAGGAGCGAATGTAACAAAATTTATCACCTACCTGGTATGATCTACAATTCCAATTTTAGATAGGTACATACAACTAGCACCTCTAAGAGATAATATAATCTATTGTGTGTGAAACCACTGGTTTCGACGATAAAGCTCACTGGGCCAGACGGTCGAGTTATCGAGATATAGCATGATTTGAATCAGCTAGCGAGCCGTCTGCCTCTGCTAAACATGTAGGTACACCCGAAATGCTGCTAATTGGCAATTCCAGGCTATTATATGCCTTTAGTCAAATTGTCAAGCATGGGAATCAAACTCAAGACGATGTGCTATGCAATAGTGGGATCACTAGATTTACGAGGAAGTAATGCAATGGCCGCGGTGACAATAATTAAATTACCTAACTAGCGCATGTGACACATAATATAATGGCTGCCACTTTTTTAATTGTCTGTCAGACAACATTTAAAACAAATTTTTATTTATTAAGGCTGGTGCAGATTTGGGTAGGCGGCACCACATTGCAAAGGTATACGTAAGTATTGTAGGTATAATTTTATCTTCCAAATAGTTTAACCAGTTACAGCTTGTCCTTAAAATAAAGAAAACACGTGTGATTGTAATAAATAAAACATTTATTTACATCGGGAGTACGTAGCACTTATTATATTTTTAGGAGAATATTCTTCAAGAACACGTAGGATAGAAAAAATATAAAATCTAACGCTTCTTTGAGCATTGTACAAAGCTTTCTATTAACTTTTATACTTAAAATGCCTTTCAATGACAGTTTTGTACGATCGCATTAAGAAAAAAAAATGAACTGAACACAAATATTATGCAAAAATAAATTAGGGTGATCTTGGCGGTAACACTGCCGTGCACCCAACAAACGACGAAAGGCGATGACACAATACATACATTAATACAGATTTATTTAGTAGTATATGTACTTAAAAGTAGGAGAAATGACTAGAATCGTGGGTATCACTTTGTGAGGAATTATTAGATAATAAAAGAAAAAATAAATTAAAAGAAAACAATTTTTACGCGAACTTTTCGGGCAAAGTTATCAATTAAGCGTAAAAAATACTAAGTGGGGATGCTGGGACCATAATCAGCTTGCAATTATTCACATAATATTATTCATTTAAAGCAAAAGGAGAAAACTGAACCACGTTTTATATTCGCTAATGGAAAAGAGTAGAAAATGCTGAAATGATAATTTATCTCTCGGACACTGTAACTTTATTACTTTTTAATGCAAAAATTTCAAGAATTCATAAAGCTGCATTTACAACTGAATTCTGGTAATGAATATTTACCATCGATATTAAAAATCTTTTCGAGCTGAAGTGCCAATATTACGAAACATGAAAAATCTTAATAAATTTTCGCCTCTTCATTAAGTATTTCATATTTTTGAGGTTAGAAACGGTCGAAATATAAATTGCCTATCTCATTGTAATATAACGGTAGATATTCAATTAATCGGGGTATAATAAGCATAGTTCTATTATTTTCACTCTTGCAATTTTTTCTTTGCCACGTTATTCAAGGCCGCATTTGCAAACCGCAGCTGCAATGCCAATATGGAAGGGAACTGCAATACTAATGGCGCTAGCATAGCTGGTTCTCAACATCGTCATTGGTTGAAAATCTGTTAATGTCAATTTAAAATTTGAAAATAGCGTGACCACATTGGTGAGATTGAACTAGCTATGGACACGCCATCTGCTGTGAGCTTTGACGGACCTTCTCCATTGCTATGTGACAGACCTTAGCGACACAACTGGCTTCTATACTCAAAAGCTGTCGCAGATGACGATACAGACTGCAAAGCAGTTGATAAAGCAGCAAGACTTTTCTGTTCGACCAATGACTTTCGCAAAACTGGCGCTGCTGTCGCGTTTGATATTAAAACCGCACCTGGCATTGTCGCTTACGGAGACTTGAGCTTAATGAATTACACAGCCAACCCAGAAATTATCCCAGCATATCCCCAAAAAAAGTCCTTGAAAGTAAAACTTTAGTCTTCCTTATCTGCCCAAATACTGTCGCCGTTCGCTTCGCTGGTTCCTCTGACGTATTTCTGGATGAATGGCAGCTTGTAGAGGTAGACCGACAGGATAGATCCCGCGCAGGCTCCAATCCAGTACACAGTGGCGTGTTCCATGAGGGTATGACCTTCACAGCCAGCTTTCAATGACGTAGCCAGAACCGGGTTGAAGTAACCACCGGAGTAATCGAAAGCTGGAAAGAAAAAAGAAAATATTACGTGAAGCAGTCGTAAAATAAAAATTCGAGTCAGCGATGCTAATCATTGTGAAGCAAATTGATTAAAATTTGAGTCATGAGGAGAGGCCTTTACCTAGCCGTTGGATGATGCAGACTAAAGGCTCATTTACAGAGAGGCGGTGCGTGCAGCGGCGTGTGCGACGCCGCGCGCTCCGTTGTGGGTATCAAAGGAACTGGCTGGCCGTAACGCCGCGTTCGTCGCAGCAGTGCCATCTGCGGGCTCCGCCGCAAGCAACGCTTCATTTCAAGCAAACACGCGTAAAATTGCTTCTCCGTAAACGCTTATATACAGCATATGTCTCAAAAGCGGGCCGCGCCGCACAACCTGCCCTGCGACGCGCCGCATCTCCGTAAATGAGCCTTAACAGTTAATTGAGCAACAGCTTAGATAGCTCCTACGTATATTGAAATCGTAACCGTCATTCTTTGACAATTGTATGAAAAGGCTATAATACTGCAAATTGACGGAGAGCGTATTTTCCTGGCCATGCTGATTTTATTTAGTGAAAAATAGAAAAAGTACAGATGACAAGAACCGATAACGCAAACGCATAAACCAACCTGCATTAAACTGTAAATATCAGAGTAATGCCTACAACAAGGTATACATAATTATTACTGAAAATTAAGGCACAACTACCAACGAAAATTCCAGAAGAATTATTGATATGAAAAGTGAAGTTCTGTACAGTGAGAATGATTATGTTGACAATGATATTATTGAATATGAAATGCGTATAGAAAATTATGTTGATCCATGCACATCTACTGAAGCTGAAAGCATTAGGGCTATTGTTCACGACCAGTTTCCGCTAGGCACAGTACCAGGCCGACAGCTGTGTACGAAGCACTATAGAGGCTTGTTCACGACGCCAGCACTAGCCCCGGTTCACTTCACCGACCGATCGGATTGGCTGTGGCCAAGTATGATAATATAATAGCGCTTGTTCATGAGACCGGACGTGTGCAAGGCGCGGCAGTGGATGCAAACAAAATTGGATCTCTCCCCAGCTAGAATCTGGTAAGTGTTCAAGCTTCGACTACTGTCATACTTGACCTAGCCACGGACGCACCTGGCACGGTTTAAAGTTGAACCATCGCTGGCGTCGCCCGCCATCGTGAATAAACCTCTACAGTACTTACTTCTTCCATAACTATCGACCCGGCCGGCCGTGCGTAAAACGGTCGTGAACAAGGGCTCCTAAAGCTGTGCGTTCTGAGACTTGGCGGCAATATGCGTCACTGCCAATTTTCAGAATGCACTCTCTTAAAGTTAGTCGACATTTAGTTACACAAGTATGTACCTTTTCCTAAATGTACTTTGCAAAAGATGGACACGCTTAGGTCCGCATTGGCACTGTTATCTTGGTAGCGGTAGACGAAAACCGTGTGCCTAGTGAGGACCCCTGCAACATTGATAGCTACGAGTGAGTATGTGAGTGAGTGAATGCGTTGATATTGTTGAGTGAGTGAACATTGGACAGTGAGAAGCGAGGTTGACGTTATGGGGAAAGCAGATTGGACTATTATAGCTATGGTAATGTACAAATTGTACAAAGTGGCATGGTTGTTCTGGCACTTGAATGGCAGTGAGGCGAGCGTTGGTAAACATTAGTGAAATTGTTTCTGGAAATTGTATTGAAAAACAAAATGGCGGTGTTGGGTGGTACGATTACACGCCAAAAACCATGCAATACTATAAATATTATCCATACTAATATAAATACGAAAATAAGTTTGTTTGTTTGTTACCTATTCACGACTTAACGACTGTTCGGACCGTAATCAAATTTGGCAAGGAGATATATACTGAGAAAGGACATAAGCTATCTTAACACATACTCATCAAAATTTCCACGCAAACGAAGTCGCGGGCAACAGCTGCTTGTGTGTGATAAAATAAATTCTTGTCTTGTGTGTAAGATAATCAATAAGAGGTGACTGATGTTTTAAAAGGTTCAACAATAAATACACTTTCGTTTGTTTTTTTTTTGAGAATGATCTGTTGACTATCTACATATGTGCAAAAGCAATACAAAACATTTTAGGTTGATCAAAAACCGTCATAAAAACAAAAAAGTACGTCATGATTCTCTTGGCTTTAATCAGAACTAATGCCACCCTGTTTTCTTATTTCCTTCATCAATACAATATCCACAAACAATTTGACAAAAAATGTCTACCAAAAGTGCCCTCATGGCAAGAGACATTCAAGCGCGAAAAGATCCATACAGACACACTCTTCACTTGTGGGTAGGCCATATGTATGTCAAATAATGTAAATCATAGTATTCTTCGTGTACTTTATCAGTGTATAAAAAGAACGTGTGTTAAATGACAGTAGATATCGGTATCAGAGTAAAATCGGCAAAAAACTTGAACGTACCAGCTACGACCAGAGAGGTCCCAATGAAAGCGTCAATGGCTGTAGCGAACCGAGGATTGAGGTCACCGAGGGATTTGGAAGCCAGCCGACAGAGGCAGGTGGCTATACCTTCCACCACAGCACCGTAGATCACTGGCACCTGGAAAATGAGCATTAGATAAGCAACCCTGTTTTTATGTTACAAGTATGACGATATGCGTCAAAAACTAGGACACTTTCACAACCGATCACAATTAACATACTCAATGACAGGAAGATGGAGATACAGTTTTGGCTATGAGTGCGCATGCGCATACCGCATAGTTAAACTCGCCTAAAAATGCTTGCTATTTCAACAATGTTTCGGGAAAAAAGTTATTATAATATAAAACAAAGTTAATATTTCTTTGCAAATTAAAGTTAAGTACATATTTGTACTTATTCATAAATGAACTGCATTTTTAAATTATTTGAAGTTTTCATAAGCCTAATATTAATTTATTTGCGCCCAAAGCTTTGTAAGAATTAGTGTTAAAGTATTAAGGCTATGAACCGGGCCTAACGATATAAATCTTTGGTAGATCTCGATTCTATATAATGTGTACATGAAACTCTAGTAACTTTAGTAACTCTACGTAAATATTATTGCTGAGAAACGACTTGTTTTGGGGTGAAAAATCAGGGTTCACGGTAGGACTCAATGGAACACACTCAAAACAATGAGCAGATGCATGGGGTAATGGAGGTATAATATTTAAAAATTGTATTTAAAAAGAGGAGTGCATAAGTTGGCCATCAATTTCTTCGTAACTAGAAGGTTCCCAGGTACGGTTGACAACATAAAATGGTGTTTTTACACCCATTATTTTGCTTTATCTTACGCAATTTACCTACGCCAGTTTCAGTTTGTATGCTGGTCACAAAAGACAATGGTTAAAAGCTTTGTCTGGATCCGACGTTTCACCACGACTGAAATCTACTTCGTCGGTCACGTTTCACATTACGAATCTATGCATGTCCCTAGAAGCCACCACCATCACTCATTGATCGTCGGCGTCGTGCATGAATTCAGACGGTTTTCTGTAGCTAAACGTAAATGTATAAATGTTTACATAACTACTTAATTATAGGCGTATAGTATTATTATTAAATGATGAATGTATAACTCATTTTAAAGGGCTTATATAGTTTTTTTAAAGTTGAAACTGTAGGTTTTTTGCAAAATATGGATGTAAGTACTGTTTAACGTTTTTTTTTGTGTTTTAAATTTACATTGTACACATTTTTTACGATGCATTCTTCGACGGCATATGAAGCAAAGTCAGAGGACCATGGACGGCATAAAACTCTGAAACCAGTATAGGCAATAACCACACGATAAAGAAAGACCATGGATTGAGTTCAAGATTAGTATACCAACAGTGTTGAAATTTTTCATCGGTTATTAAATCAATTCAGATGTGTCGTAAAGTAAAAAGCCTACCCCGGTCAAAAACATACAAAGTGTAAACGAAGCCGTCAACCAAATATTCTATGGGTAGTAAGTACAGCCACGAGCACCAATATGAATAGAACAGTAGGAAAAAAACAGTTTTAAAAGTTGCTAAGTGTTTACATATTGGTGCTCGTGACTATACAAACTCTACGTAAAAATGATTGCTGGGAAACGACTTATTTTGGGGTGAAAAATCGCGGTTTACGGTAGGCCTTAATTGAACGCACTCAAAATATTGTGCTGATGAATGCCTGCATTGAATGCAGGTGTTATGGAGGTAGGTATTTAAAGTAAAGTTAAAACATTAAAAACCTGTTGGAAACTTTAGCTCCAATATCTCAGTAACTAGAAGGTTCCCCGGTATGGTTCAGAATAAAAAAAAATCGCAATGACGCGGAGAGCAAGTTCCTTTCCGCTTCATTAAGCGTATTTTTACACCCGTTATTAACGCAACTGCAGGCGAAATGCAGCTGTAGTATAGTTCGTATCCGAAATCTACCATTAGGTATAATACTGCTTGACATAACATGCAAACATTGCGCGCCAGGGCAGGCCGCGAAATTCAAATTTTCAAAAAAATACGCGTGTTATATTGAATGGGATTAAATGAACTTGGAGGGTTGTATTACTTGTTAGTTTTAAATGAATATAATTCTGTAACTACATACGTGTTGCGGTCGCAAATCACATTTTGTTTAACATACAGCCCGACACTGTCCTGCAAATTGCAAAAAAACCAAAGGAAATTTAAATTTCGCGGGCTACCCTGGAGCATCCCTCGTAACTCACAACTTGCTAGCATTTTCCTTGCATGTGCCCTGACGGACTCTAAACTGGCATTTATAAAAATGCAGCTCTGTCTGGAAAGGACCATATTATATAGCACCTCATTCTCAAACAAACGCCATGAAAGACGCAGTTCGTTTATCAGTGCATCGCGAGGAAAGCTGATTTTTTTTAATAAAAAAAATACCACACACATTCAGCTTTCCCCCTACCCACTACCACTGATCCCAATTTTACTTGGAGTCAGCACAGCATATCTTCTTCTTCCATACTTCTCTTTTACTCGTCTCAGCAGTTACCGTATTTCTAGCCATTTTTAACCGACTTCAAAAAAAGGAGGAGGTTTTCAATTCGGTTGTATGTTTTTGTTTTTATTTACTCATAATTCTTTTTTTATTATCCGAATGGATATACTTCCCGATTGGTGCCATAGAAGTTTCATTAAAATCGGTTCAGTAGTTTGGTTTTTAAATGAAAATAGCTGGAAAAATATGTCATCCAAGTAAAAGAAATTGCGAAATTGATACTTGACATGGATTTGTGTGTGATACGATAACTAAAAAGGGTAAAATAAAAACTTGTTTTGCAAAAAAATAAACGACTTCAAAAAAAAAAACAAAAAAATCCGACCGACTTCCAAAAAAACACTAAAAAACAATAACCGACTATAAAAAAATTGGAAGTCAGTTACTTGATCGGTTTTTATTTTTGTTTTTTTTTGGAAGTCGGTTATTTTTTTTGTATTTCACACCGTCCGTCCTTTAATCGTTTCTTTGATCTTCCTCTACTCTAACAGCCATCCACATTGCTACTTAAAATCCAAATCTCTCAAACTAACCCCTTAAAAAAAATTCTTCCATCTTCTTCTGCTAAAGGACCATGCGTCAGATTGGGCTCAGTGTCCAACAGAGTTGTGACATATGCCATTGTAAAGGATTTTGTACGTACATAAATTGTTACTATCGGCACCACCTTCAATTCCATTGCAGTAAAAAGATATGCACCTAACTATGTTTTGTAGAAAAAGACAATATTGGTAGTCTTTTAACTGTTATTGTAATAATAAATTCATACTCTAAAGTAATGGTAAACAATACATGCGCTTGCACCCGTGTGATCGAGATGCCATCGCTCAATATTACTGCTCGTATCTAACAGGTAGACGCACAATAGGAAGTTGTGCACATTACATTTCAATAATATGGTAACTAGGGTTAGGCAGGCACATTGAGTTTAATCCACCGGCAGATCATCTAAACGATATTATTATTGATATTGATTGAAATGTTAGTAAATATATTTTTAACTGATAAAAGCTGTTTTATTTTTTAATGTATTTTTTGCACATGGAATTAAAACTAGTATAAGATGTCAAACAACAAAAACTACAATATCATAACAGCATTACTTTGCAGAAATATAGCTTATTTATGGTAGGAGAAAAATATTTATAGCAAAATAACCCCATGGATTCTTCACTAAAATGAGTTAATATCTTTATATTTAGTGGTGTACAAGTATATTGTAAGTGATCTCATCTCTGTTGGTGGGTGAGCCCAGACTTCATACATTTTTGCCCATGGTCCTTTAAGGCTGAACCTTATCTCAGTTATGCACAGGCTTTCGTTTGTAGACAGCATAAGCCCCTAATATGAATAGTTAGTGATTCAAGTAGACATCTTGTTTGTGCAATGCGCGGTTGCCAGATTTCGTACGTACGGCTCTAAGACGTCAGCTAATCTTTCATTTAATTAACTTAAGACGTGGGTTTGTTTATTTGAACTGCAGTGTAGATTTAAAACAGTGTTGTGTTTTGACTGACTTTTATCTTGTATGATATTGACGTCAATGGGTGGCGTTTTGTTTTTAAACGGGTAAAACTATTTGCTCAATATTACTGACTAGCTGCCTCGCGCAATTTCGTCTGCATAACATTTTTTCTTGTTGCTCCGCTCCTATTAGTCGCAGCGTGATGTTATATAGCCTATAACCTTCCTCGATAAATGGGCTATGCAAAACTAAAAGATTTTTTCAATTCGAACCAGTAATTCCTGAGATTATCGCGTTCAAGCAAACAAAAAAACTCTTCAGCTTTATAATTTTAGTATAGATTATTTCTTTATCGTTCACAGAAGAAACTGCACCTAGGTGTTACAACTACAGTTAGCCTTAGTTAGCCTACTTTGTTGCCATATGTCAAAAAGGATATCATCTAGGTACTTGTCATTATCTCCCTGCCCTTGTCTCATTCTAGTTGGGGTCGGCGCAACACGTTTTCTTCTTCCATTGTCATGAAGGTATCATTTTCAAATTCAATATTAAATTCAAAATAATTTATTTTCATTCACAAGTCGATTGATACTTGACTATTAGTGATTGGAGCCTCTTTCTAAGCATAGAATGACTGTGTTAGGAGACTTCGCTCTTCCAAACAAAAAAATATCATAAATAATTACATGAAAAATAAATTATAAATAGAAAATAATCAATCAAGTTACAATTCAATTCAAAATCCAAAATAAAATCAAATTAAGTGAAGTAAAATCAATTAAAAATAAATTAAAGTAAAATCGAAATTAAACGACAATCAAATTAAGAATGAATAAATTCAAGTCACAGTTTAATCAAGAATCAGACTAAAATCACCCTTCAATTTAAAACCTTTATTAATTTACTCATTTCTCTTTTATATTATTCCTCACACAATCCATTCATCTTTTCTTTGTATTTAGATACTTTTTATATTCTAAATACATACATTAATTCATTAACAGGCAACGCACATCCTATACCAAGGTAGTCTAATAGAATTTATTTTGTTAGGAAGATGAGCGGAGATGAGATGTGGCACAGCTGGGAGAAGCCTGGGCAATGTGGCTGAGCTGATTACTAAATCAGCTCCAGAAAAAACCGCTTAAAAATCATCCACTAAAGACGCAAAAGGGAATGAAAGTTTGTGTGAAAGTTCGCCATTTATGACGACGGGAAATCGAATCGGGCACATAGTTTCGTGTATTAAGTAAATGAAATATTTTCGAAACATAATTATCATGCAAGGCAGCCGTGCCTCGTAGAGCACGTTAAGCCGTTGGTCCCGGCTGTCATTTGTGGATCTTTGACAGTCGTTACAGGTAGTCAGTGGCCCGAAAGTCTGACAACCAGTCATCGTCAGATATCTTATTACACTGACTGGGTTGTCGAGGGCAGATAGGCAGTCGCTCCATACAAAATACTGGTAAGACTAGAAGCCGACCCCAACATAGTTGGGAAAAGGCTAGGTAGACGATGATCATGCAAGGCTGCTAATACACAAACACAGACTATACCCTTCAGCGTAACCAGTTAATGTAGGTACCTGTAAATCAGCCTTACAGTCCTCAAATGCCTTGTCCTTATGTGTGTCAGAGATCTCCAATGCCCAGTACATTTGGATGTATTTGAAGACCAGGATACCACCGCCCATCTCAGCGCAGGTCTTGAGGAAAGCCTTGCGAATGTCACCCTTGCCTGGAAGTGATAGAAAAAAACAACATACAACCGAATTGACAACCTCCTCTTTTTTTTGAAGTCGGTTAAAAAAAGACAAGAACTCGTTCGTCTATTAAGTAGGTACAGTTGCTATCTTAATTTTTTGATACGATTTCAAAAGTAAGTAGTCATTTAAGATAGTTATAAGCCCGTCTTGACAAGACATACATGGCTGGTACATAGATATCTGATCGAAAAACCCATTAATAATTTGCCCGATCGGGAATCGAAACCAGGACCGCTCAGTAGTCGCGCTTGCGACCACTCCCCCAACAAGGCAGTTCAGTCGAGATTGCCAAGACTTATTATGTCATTCAGTTTACTACGCTTTGGAGGTCAAACAGGCAGTCACTTCTTATAAAATACTGGTACTCAGCTGTATCCAGTTTGCCTGGAAACCGACTCCAAAATAGTTGGGATAAAAGACTTGGCAGATAGTAATAATAATAATTCATTTATTCTCAGGTAAATTAAAATGTAAACAAAACGAAATTAAATTAAATCTAAATAGATGACAAACACAATCAAGTCAAATTAAAATAAACAATCAACAAAATAAAATCGAAACAAACATGTCATCTTTATAAATTTAAATTAAATATATAAATTAATAATAATGATTATTATTTATGATTGAACTGTAAGATCACCGCCATCATCTGCCGTCAGCAGTCCACTTAATAAAATAGGCTTCTCAAATCGTTAGGTATCATTTTGATTTGTTAGAGCAAAGCAAGCACTACAGCTGAGAATGACTCTTTGCCCGACCTGGGAATCAAATCAAGGACTGATTTGATTCCCAGGTCGGGCAAAGTGTTATTGGGTTTTCCTATCAAGATTTTTTCAGTAAGACCCGCGGAGTCTATATTATTAACCTTTAACTTTTACATAACTGACAAATGTATGTAGATGTATAAGAGGTACACCTCTGCCTAACCTTTCGGGAATTACAGGCGTAATGATATTTTATATTATGAAAATAAAAATACCTTCAATAACATCCTCGATGTGTGTATACGGACAAGCAGTAGCGTCTCCCCAGTTGAGCGACCACCAAATCGTTAGCGCGAACAAGAATATCGCATACGTCCCTACGCCGAAGTTGTCGGCAACTGAAATTATGTAAAGATAAAATTATTAGATCCATCGCTGTGCTGGTGGTAAATTATAATATTTTTTACACGAAAAGAAGAACTTCAGAGAGTGGGGAAATGTGGGGGGGTTCAGAATGATGTACTAAAACGTTGTAACCGTTTTAGCGCCGATGTAAGTTCCACTTGGATATTATTATTTCAGTATATCCTTCCTTAATCTATTTAATAAACTAACTATACATTATTACAAAAAAAAAACGATTAATTGACGTCGAATATATAAACAAACTAAAATAAATAACGTAATAACAAACTATAAAAGGGCATCGAGAAACTCGTCCTCAACGCTGTCAGCCGGTAATGTGCCCAAGAGATTGGCGACATTGCCACGTTGTATGGCGTTATATGGCCAAGGTAAAGCCAGTCCTTGGGTCACGGGAAACGTCAACTAGGCGTTTAGAAATTTCCTGAGAAAGGCTGTGAGCACTAGGACCCCACAGCACCAGAGTTTCAACCCCAAACGGCTCGAAAATTTAGTTTCCACAAAGGTTACTATATTTACGCCGCTTGAGGTTCTGCGCAGCCGCAGCGGCAGCGCCAGCACAGCACGATGAGCTTGGAAGATATGGTGGCGCAAGAGTATCGACACTAAAGTCTGTGTTACGAGAGAAAGTCTCGCAGCAACACGTAGAAGTACGTGGAATTACGTATGAATAAGTGGGGTGGGACGTCGTTCGTAAGATGGACTTTTCAGTTAAAACAGAAGAGATATGCGCTTCGACAGTCATTCAGCTGAAACAACCTTACATATGTACATACGCACATACATAAGCTCAGGTCTTTTATGCCAAAGGCAGAAACTGCAAAACGCCACCTACAACGATCCTTACAAACTCCTTTCATCAACATCAGGTTCTTTTGATTAAAAAAAAAACAAAAAGATGAAGCTACAGTCCCAGTCACCATAAAGCATAGTAACTTGTGAAAGTACTGTAGCGGCCCATTCCAAGGCGTTTATACCATCTAGTCATATACACACGTCGGTTACAAGTGCTACCTTAGGTCTTTCTGAAGTAGCAATGAGGACTTACTTATAATAAGTTCAAAGCAGCATCCGCACAGCTCAGCCGCGGCTATGGCCTCCTCGAACAGTAGCCGGATGAAGGGCTCCTTGATTACCTTCTGGACAACCCTCCTGGCACAGTGGGCTAGCAAGGATGTTAGGAGAATGAAGAGGGTGGATACCACCAATGGCGCGAAGGTCACTTTGTTTACCTGAAAAAAAACATGGGGCTTAAAAACATATCTGGTGAAATGCTGTTTATGTAAATACTAGCGACCCGCCAAGGCTTCGCACGGGTGCAATGTAAATACTAATGTTTTCTCTACTATAATATACATGTAATATACATGTGAACCTTCCTCTTGAATCACTCTATCTATTAAAAACAAACCGCATTAAAATCTGTTGCGTAGTTTTAAAGATCTAAGCAAACATAGGGACAGACAGCGGGAAGCGACTTTGTTTTATACTATGTAGTGATGGGATCCTGGTAGATCTAGAGTGGTCGCATCCGCTAATATTAAACATCAGGTTCTGGATTCGATTCCCAAGTTGAGTTAAATTGGGTTTTTTCTGTATCAGTAATTACATAGTTTGGAACAGCCGCACACTTTTATATGTGACTAGGGAAACGTGTCTACAGAAATGATAAGTTTTTCTGAAATTTATGTCAATGCAATACAGTTTTTACTAAAAAAAATTTGAAGAAAAAATTTGATCCGGTGGAGATTTATACACGACTTTAGCCTGCAGTGCAATGTGGTTCTACAAACAATGCGACACACGATATTATTGTGACCTGCGTGCCCTGGTATCTGGTATAATTTTATTCTGTTCAAAGTTTATGGGGGTTCGGAAGTTAGCTGCGAGTGTCTGCGCATTATACAGTCAAGATGATGCGTCCTGTATGTACGCCCCGCCGCGCCGCGCCGGTACCTAAAACTGTGTTCTACGCAGCTTTACGTCAGATGTTCCGAACCGACATAAAGTTTGAACCGTTATGCCTGCGCAGACCTTCACTCGCTGCTAACTTCCGAGCCGCCATAAAGTTTGAACAGAACTATAGTTACTAATAGCGCCAAACGCGTAGCTAAATTATGGGCTAGGTTATAAACACACGCTAACTAAGCAGAAATGTCCATCATTGTCATCAATAACATTACGGCGCAAGACCTTCAGATGAAATTGACATTAAAAAAATGATAACCTCAAAAGTGGCTGGGCAATAAGGTATCATACATCATCATCGTCAGCCACTTCCCAAGTAGTTGGGGATGGCTAACAGTCAGTCCGGAATCCGGATGTAAGTATTTTATATGGAGCGATCTGACCTCCACAACCTAGTTACAAGATAGGTAATAATAATATGATACCGCTTGATAAGACTGGTTGTCAGACTTTCGGGCTTATATCTGTCACTAACGAATGCCAATAAAAGCAGTTATGGCCTTGTGGTGTGACCGTTGGACTGCCAAGTCAAAGGTCTCGAGTTCGAACACAAGATACACACCTCTGATTTTTCGGAATCATGTGCATATTGTATCACTAGCTTCGGTGAAGGAAAACATCGTGAAGAAACCAACATGCCTGAGCGATATTTCTCGACGGCATGTAAAGCTAGGTCAGAGGCCCATGGGCGGCATAAACACTCTGATACCCGGTTAGGCAATAACCACACGATATAGAAAGACGACTGTCAATAATCTAAAAATGACAGCCGGGGGGCCCTTTCCGAGGCCCAAAGAGGTATTGATATAATGGATGGTCACCCAGCCACTGAACATCCCCGGCAAACGTTGCTTAACCTTAAAAATCGACCTGTAAACGTATCATTTTTTACGAAAACCCCTCACGAAAAAGTTTGAAGCACCTAAAAGCCAGTTAGTGAAAATGTTGAGATTGTAGTAACAACTTTAGTTTTAAAGACTGAGCTTATAACTAAATAGGTACGAGTTTTGCATCTTCAAACTTTAACTTCTACCAAGTGGTATTTAAATTGTTTAAAACTTTGAAGTACGTTTACTAAGAATTCTCTTGTATTCCAGGGTGATAGTACCACAGAAGTACTTTAAGTAGAAGTCCAGCTTATCACGCCATCTTCTTCTGGGTCTGCCGCGTCGCCGATTCCTGTTTTTTGGAACCGTAGATATTTTCGCCCAATTCAAATGCGACCTGGGGCGTATATGGCCTGCCCAGTTCCATTTTAATTTGGCGTCTGTGTTTCCTACGTCTGCAATTTGTGTTAAAAGGCAGAAGATAACTCAAGAAAAGTTAATACCTACAATTTAAATGGGACCACCGCGCCTTCTTCTACCAAATGAAAACAAAACCACCTAAATCGGCTCAGTAATCACGGAGAAATCCATTTACTTATTTACAAGAAAAACCATCGGCGAATATGCTCAACTGAACAAACGAGAAAAGAAATCTCACTAGTTCAGTTAACTGAACTGGTCAACTGAACTAGTGGGAATAGAGGCTTTTATAACTCATTTTAAAAACACCACCTACTGATCAGGGTCAAGAATTAATTAATACTGTGCAAACTACCCTACTACTCTAAGGAATAACTAGATGGAAGCATGGGCAATATAAATAATGCTTGTAAATAAAGCTGTACGTAACTGAAACCGTTACTTCCCCAGGGGGTGAACTGAGGGGGGTATAAACACTGTATAAATAATGTCTGTCTGGGATGAGAATCCGACGACTAATATTTGCTATGTACCGTTCAAGCTAAGCTATCTAAAACATTTTGCTCCATGCTTTTGGAGCTGAAATGCTTACAGGAATATGTTGGGAACTTGAAACAGCTTTGTATTACTCATCTACTTAACTGTTACTGTTAGCCTGCGACATCCCACAGCTGGTCAAAGGCCTTAAAGATCTAGTTACTTAAACTGGAAGCGCCAGGGTAGCCCGCGAAATTCAAATTTTCTTAGGTTTCTTGCAATTTTCCGGTTGGTGTCAGGGTACTTTGCATACTTCTCTATTACTCGTCATCTCCTTTCTAGCTAATAACTAACCAAATTTTGTAACACGGTAAAGCTTAAAACTCAGACCAGATTGAGTTAAATCAGTTTGTACATAGGATAGATTTTTACATTAGCTCATCGGGTCTAAATTCAAAACTATAGATAGTAGAACGAAATCATCAAAGCAACCATGACCTTGTTTTTTGTGATGAACAAAACCGCAATTTTAGTTTTTTGGAAAAGTTTATGCCCGAGCCAGGCATCGAATTTGAACAAATAATTCACCTGGCTTGCAGGTAAACTGATCATCATAAAATTCTGTCTTACAGCAAAGATAGATCTTGATGCTTTATAATGTGCATATAACACTAAACCTTATGGTAATATAAAATAAACCAATCATAAGGTCAACTTTACATTTCACGGAATTATTCTGAGCCAACCCAGCCATTGTACCTTCAGCAAAGGTATGTTTGATCAGGGTCAATGGCGCTATTGCTAGCTTTAAACCATGGCCGGTTCTAGGTTTTTTGTTGGAATGGAATCAGTCATTCATTCATAAATGTAGATGGGACTTTAATTTCTTAAAATGTTTGATTGTTTTGGTTCATTACTTTTTTTTTGCAGTCTGTATCTAGAATTTATTTTTTAAACTTGTTTTTTTTCGTCGTTTTTTTTTCCGTTGAAGTCGGCTCAGAAAGAGGTGGCGCGATGACTTGACGTTTACCAGGAGGGCTGGAGTGCTGGAGGTGTAGGGAAAAGTCACTCGTTAGAACGTGACCAAACATTTAGTAACCATCACTCCTAAGGTCTCCTTTATGGCTGTTACATACAGGCGGACAGACAGGCAGACGGACAGGACGAATCTATAAGGGTTCCGTTTTCTGTCATTTGGCAAAGGAACCCTAAAAAGATACAGACAAATTAAAAACCACCTCCTATTTTAAAGTTATTTAAAAAACTTGATAGCTAGTCCTTATTTCTTTCAAATTATATAATAACAAAATACAAACTTGTCGTAATAAAATAAACAATGTCTCATTATTCCTAAAATCGAAACTCACTAAACCCAAACACGAAAATTCTTAAATAATAAATTATGTAGCACTAAATTATTCAGAGCCTGGGCCAAAACTGAAGGCTGAGACCTAGATTAGCTTTCGCTAACGAGCTTAGTTTTTGCGACCTAAAACTAGGAGTCTAAAGTAGGTACATCGGGTGGCAATGTTGCCTAGAAACTTGAGTTGTATAGAAATTAGCCGTGTCACTGACGCTGCGGTCTGTCGTAACGATCGAGCAGTTTCTCCGCTGCGGTATGCGGTAAAGGTAGCTTTTAGAAGTGGACTTTAATGGGTTCTCACTCTAGCGGTGTAAATATAGTAACCTTTGTGGAAACTATATTTTCGAGCCGTTTGGGGTTGAAACTCCAGAGTTTCAAAAGGACCCGAGTGCTCACAGCCTTTTTAAGGAAATTTCCAAACGCCTAGTTGACGCTTCCCGTGACCCAAGGGCTGGCTTTTACCTTGGCCAGAGGCTAAGTGTTGCCATACAACGTGGCAACGCCGCCAATCTCTTGGGCACATTACCGGCTGACAGCGTTGAGGAGGAGTTTTTTGATGCTCTCTTATAGTTTTTAGTTAGTTAATTTTAGTCATTTTAATAATTATTATAATGTATAAAGTTAATGTAAATTTTGTTTTCGCACTCTTCAAAGCATTTCACTAGGTCTAAAGTATGGGTGGAAGGGACATCCACGCACAAACGAGTTCAATGTGTAGATTTGTTTTTAAATTACCGATTAAAAATGTATTATATGTCAGGGTGTTAAGTACATTATTCCGAAATACGAATACTGAATACGTGGTACCTAGTACTTCTACTCTCAATCATAATTCGCAGGATTACGAAGGAAATTCAAAAACCTTTGCTTTATGTTAGAACGATTAAGGGGTATCTATTCATACATAATACGGGGTGGAAGCGACACCGATGCAAAAACGGAAACCACATACTCACTACATCATTCTGAACCCCCCTACCCCACAAAGAATTCGCGTCAGTGTCCCTTCCACCCCGTATATACGGCCTTTATTGCCCCGTGTTTGTATCAATGTATAAAACATGACTTCTACATAATATTGTGTTTCAACGTCATGATTTCTATTTTTTTTAATGTTAAAACAACGCCATCTAGCGAGCTATCAGTTAACTTATTATCATTAACTCATTGCTCGACAGATGGCGTAGTCAGGTGAAAGCACTTTTCTGAAACGCGCTATGGTTTTGTAACCGATTAAAAGGCCGTAAGAGCTCATACAGTTTTTATTATGCAATAAGGAACGTAAAAAAAATAGTCAATTACTACTACTACCAAACCCGGTTTCGGTCCCATAACAAAAACCCGGGTTTTAGGTACTATTGGGACCTAAATCAGCTACGCTGCTTATGACTAACACTTTCTCCGTTAGAGTAGGTTTTTTTCAAAAACACGTCGAAGGGAACATTATAATATATAGTTCTCATCAAGCAAAAATGCTAGTTACGGTTGTCTTAGTTAGGAAGGCAGAGCTATGAAGCTATGTTTTTGTTCAAATCTATACATATAATAAATCTGTAGACGTGGCGTTTCTGTACATTGAAAATATTTAAACAAAAAATAGTAGGGGTGTTAAAGGGATAACAAACAGAACCCATTTCTACTATTTTTAGAATTTTTGTCTGTATGTCTCAGTCTGTGAGTCTTCGGCTATGTTTGTTTGTTTAAGTATCACGTGAAAATTACAATACCAAACTAACCAGTTTCAATGAACAATTATTGCGCGTAACTTAGAGAAGGTACTTATTAGTTTTTGTTTCATTGTAATCCGTGCTCTTAATCAAAAGATTAAAAATTTAAAGTGCTCAAGAAGCGATCATCATCATTACAGTTATATTCATGCATATATATTAAGATACATGCAGCGACATCTATTGAACAAAAATAGTACCAATGAATAAATGTACTCACAAGATAACTTTAAATCGATTTATCGGGTATTTCAAAAAGTAATGATAGCAAAAAGTACTTTAAACGAGATAGGACCCGTCCTATCCCGTTATATCCCGTCCTATCCCGTTTTATCCCGTATCATCCCGTTTTATCCCATTTTATTCCGTCCTATCCCGTTCTATACTGTTTTATCCCGTTCTATCCCGTTTTATCCCGTCTTATCCCGTTTTATCCCGTTCTATCCTGTTTTATCCCGTCCTATCCCGTCCTATCCCGTCCTATCCCGTCCTATCCCGTCCTATCCCGTCCTATCCCGTCCTATCCCGTCCTATCCCGTCCTATCCCGTCCTATCCCGTCCTATCCCGTCCTATCCCGTCCTATCCCGTCCTATCCCGTCCTATCCCGTCCTATCCCGTCCTATCCCGTCCTATCCCGTCCTATCCCGTCCTATCCCGTCCTATCCCGTCCTATCCCGTCCTATCCCGTCCTATCCCGTCCTATCCCGTCCTATCCCGTCCTATCCCGTCCTATCCCGTCCTATCCCGTCCTATCCCGTCCTATCCCGTCCTATCCCGTCCTATCCCGTCCTATCCCGTCCTATCCCGTCCTATCCCGTCCTATCCCGTCCTATCCCGTCCTATCCCGTCCTATCCCGTCCTATCCCGTCCTATCAGCTGCCCCCCATGTCATATAGGCTGTAAAAATGTGCGAAATGCAATTTGTTCACCTTTCGATTTTTGTACATATTTTGAAAAAAATAAATATACAGGCACCTACATGAATACTGTCTTAAGAGCGTTTACGTCTATCGCGCGAAGTCAAGTTTAGGTAATTCAATGCATTTTTTACGCACACAAAAGCGCGCGTGCCTGTGTGCATAGCGCTGGCGCGTTCTCTTGCGCTATAGTCAAACTAACACATTATGATCCGTTCGAGTGCAATTGTTGAAGTAAAATTTAATTTGAATTTGAATTTGAACGTACACGGATTACTAAAGTACGAGTGCATAAAATGAGTATTCAATAATATATTGCAAGTATAGCTATAATTATGATTAATATTAAAGTCGTTTTTTAGTTATTCAAACATGAATTTGTTGATCTAAACTTTAGAAAGAAACCGAACTTCGTTAATTATTATTGATTTGTGACTGATTAATAAATATTTCTTATTCTATTCAAATAAATCACTTTATACGGATTTACTTACGTTTATTTTATATTATATTTTAACCTGACGCGATGTTCCTCTTAGTGACACCTCTTATGAGGGAAATACAATAGGTTTGCGTTAACTTTAAAAACAATTTATGTTCTTATTTACAAAAAAATAAGTAAAAGTTTTAATAAATAAAATTCGTAGGTAAAAAAATAGGGTAGATATTGGTTGTCACTAAAAATATTGTCAGTCATCAAAAATAATAATAAAAAAATTTAATCATCAAAGTACCAAGATTTTTTAATCACACTATAAACGTCCGCTATCCTTCCAAGTACGACTAAGGTCAACTCGGGTCAGGCAGAGCGCCGAGCGACATGTCCTCTCTCTAGAAAGCCTCGCGGCGGACTGATCAGGGGGGGCACACTTAGCACTGTCATCAATTTCCATAGACGACAGCGACATCTGGAGTTTGGTGTGATAACAAAACTTGGCAGCCATCTTGTCCTGAGTGTCAAATAAACATCAATGTCATTCATTGACGCAATTTCGGATTTTCGGCCGTTGTTTGTCAACTCGTAGCTTGTTTTCAGGAAATACAAGAAACAACTGTTGCATTTTTAAATAATGATTCACAAAAAGAACATCAAAGAAAGAATTAAAGCCTTCATTGAACTATTCACCAATTTTAGTTTTCTAGTTTGTGACATCCATAAAGAAAAAATGTACACAATGTTTTGTTGACACGTCCATAAATATAATTATTTATAGTTGGTGCAGGTCTATTCATAGAATACTAGATGGTAAAATCACCTACGAAGGTGACGATGTAACTAAAAAAGCAAAACCCCGATTGACCTTATTTCACAAACTCATTCGAGAGTTATATAGATAGGTAGGTACTATATGTAGGTAATTTATATAATTATATATAATACCTACTAATATTAGGCTCTTAGTTCACCCACCAAACGTAAGGGGGCAGCACTTTCCATACATGCAAATTTTACCACAGAGTTGTTACTCTTTCTCTCTATAGTTACTTTACTCTTTGGGACTGATTTGAAATTGCTCGCGCGCAGTGATTTATAGTAGTTTTCAAATATTTATAGAAAAATAATCACTGTAAATTATTTGAAATTTTAAATTGGATGTTTTAAAGCATATGTTCTTCTATTATATTATGCTATTATTATATTAAATCAAGTAAGATATATCGGTGAAAAAATCATTTTAATTCCTTAATATTTCACATTGTTTGAACTTTAATTTCTTATATAAAGAAACCTAAATCAAAAAATTTTCTTCTCCAACTATATTCCTTAGGATCTTAGCAATAGGTAAAAAAAATCTAATTAGGTTTGCCAGTTGGTTTCCTATAATTAGAACGTCGAAACTGACGCTAAAAGGGAAATTAAGAAAACCTCTGTTGAGTTATCTTGATAGAATTTACCAATACTCTATTAATTGAAATATTTTTCTCTCCAACTATAGAGACAACGAAATTTCCTAAAGTTATTAGTAATTATCATTTTTGTAAAATAAAGGGTTGATGGTATTAAAGGGTTTGAAAAGTACTGTTTTGGAGTCAAACAGCGCATGGACGGCGTAAACGCTCTTAAGCAAAAAAACGGGAAGTAGGTACCTATAATATTTTGGAAATATGCTCGAATCGTAAATAACGAATATAAAAGACTGATGGATATTACTGTTGATGGATGGAGAGGGAGAGGAAGGCCATAAAAAGATGGATGGATTGTGTGAGGCATCATTATGAAAGAGAAAGAAGTTAATGATGCCGTGACGACTGACAGGGCAGAATGGAAGAAGAAAACGTGTTGAGCTGACCCCTGCTGCAGTTAAATGGGACAGGGGCAGGAAGATGATGATGCTCGAATCACAAATGATTTTGCTATTACGTTTGTATGGATAATTCATCATACGCTGGTCTCTTAATGTCCTTTCATTAAAATGTAGATTTTGGATTCTGTGGATCATTTAGAAAACAACCACACATTACTTATATCAATGTACAATGTGTAGTTTTGCATCCTCGTCAAAATTCAGGAGGTTGTCATAGAATAGAAGACGTAAATAATCAATATAAATTAGTGTAGTTAAGTGGTCAATAATAATAAACGCTGCTTTTTTTGTTGTGTTAATTTGACACTATTTCAGAATGAAGCCCTTTTCAAAAAAGGAGATTCATGCGTTTATCTAATAAACGTCTGCGTTTGTTTGTATGTGTGAAAGCGCGGTTATAGGGCTAGTATTAGACGGCCCGCGTTTCAATTCGGGTGGTGTACAATTATCGATTTCCGATATTAAGAAAAAAAAAAAATTACCTACCCATTTTATTATTGATTTGGGTCGAGAATCATTAGAATAGTTACCTCCTTGAATTTGGCGAGGATGCAAAGCAACACCTTGTATATATTTATATACAGTCGTGGTCAACTAATTAGGGACATGCAAGATAGTGAAGAACAATAACCGGTTAAGTACATACAAATATAAAACCCTATTGATTTCTCAGTAACTATTATTTGCATAATTTGGTCCGATTATTATGCTTTAAATGGCTGTAAATAAAAGAATAAATAAATAGAAAAAAGTATTGAATATCAAAGGTTGAACATGTATTCAATTTTAAGGTATAATTCTGTAGCTGGACATTTAATTAAGGACAGTAAACTATAATGAAAAATAGAGTTAAACAAAACTAATAATCTGCAGTATTATAATATCTTTAACAGCTCCATTTTATTTCGTGTAAAATCAGTACCCAGTAGCAAAACCTTTGTTAGTAATTACCGCTTGACACCGATGTGGCATAGACATTATCAGTTTCTGGCATGTTTCGACAGGAATGTTTGCCCATGCCTCACAAAAAGCTTCACTAAGTTCATCTAAAGTTGTGGTACGATAAGTGGCTACTTTTTTCTTGATTTCGTGCCAAAGGTGCTCGATTGGGTTAAGGTCCGGGCTATTTGCTGGCCAATCTAGCACCGATACTGACTGACTGGTAAGAAACGACTTGACTGAACGGGCGGTATGTTTCGAGTCGTTATCATGCTGAAACGTCCATATAATAGGGAGATGCTCCTCAGCATAGGGAAGCATCGTTTCCTCCAATATTGCCTTGTATTGATGTTGGTCTAAGTTACCCTGAACTTTCCTCACAGGTCCCACTCCACGTCCAGAAAATGAACCCCACATTTTAATGTTTCCACCGCCATGTTTCACCTGCTTTTTTGTGAATCTTGGATTCATTTCCGCTTTTACTGGACGCCGTACGTATTGCCTTCCATCTGAAGAAATCAAATTAACCTTGGTCTCGTCAGAGAATAATACATGTTGCCATTGGGCGTAGGTCCAATGTCCATATTTACGTGCAAACGCCAAACGAGCATTTCTATGTTCTTTCTTCAACAACGGTACTTTGCGAGCCACTCTTCCGAACAACCCTGCTTCTACCAGACGTCGTCGAACGGTCCTCGCTGAGACACCAGCTCTTTCGTCTGTCCCAAACACTTCGTGTTTAATTAAAATAGAGCCTAGAAACGGATCTTTCTTAGCTAACCTGGCTATCATTCTATCTTCTTGCGGAGTTGTTTTTCTCGATCTTTTTGTTCTGGGCACATTTAAATCTGTGTTATTGCGTCTGACATGTTGCACTGCATTGTATACCATAGTTTTTGAACAATTTAAATGTTCTGCTATCCTTCGGTATGGCCAACCATGCTCGACAACAAACTTCATGATAATTTTTCGTAGTGTTGGATCGCAACTTTTATTTTTACCCATTTTTCTTCAAAATATTTTTCAAAACTTAAAATAAATATCGGGATTGCCGCCAAAACTACCACGAAACAATAAGAGAAGAAGTAAAAAAGTATTGAGATTCAAATTTTGAAAATAGAACGCAATATCTCAGTGTCCCTAATTAAATGGCCAGCCAGCATTATTTGAACAAATAGCACTACGATAATCTATCAGCTATACTGTAAAGAGGTTTAATGTTTAATAAGTTGTTATTGTTTGTATAATCGGGCACATAAATGAATAATTATACTTACGAGATAAGAATAGATATGGAATATGGTTTAGACTCGTTGGAAAATAAAAAATAAATTCACAATTCGGTTTAACCAGAGTGTCCCTAATTAGTTGATCACGACTGTATATAAAAGGTTGGGAAAAAAGTTACTTCGCATTTTTTAAGAAAATTCAAAACATTTTTTAATATAGTTTATTCACATTTAACTAAAGTATGTACCTGTACCATCTTGTTCGATAACTTTTTGCCATCTTGTAGGTAGGGACATGATCCCATTGCTATAGAAATTTTGGGACCTCTGATCAAAATACCGCGACAAGTGGTTTTGGCAGTCCTCTCGTGATGTTAATCTGACACTGCCTAAAGAATTCTAAAGAAACCGAAACAGGTGGAAATCTGAAGGTCCAAGGTCAGGACTATACGGCGGATGCATTAACACCTCCCAGCCAAACTCTCTTAAATTTTTTCTGAGTGGCTAAAGATGTGTGAGGTGCTTTATCATGATGAAAAACTACACCCCTTCAGTTGATTAATTCCGGCCGCTTTCTCTCAACTTCTTGCTTTAATCTCATGAGTTGTTCGCAGTAGAGTTCAGAATCGATGGTCCTGCCTGGTGGTAACAGCTCATAATGAATAATGCCCCGTCCAATCCCACCACACACACAGCATCACCTTGTTGCGAGTTAACCCGGGTTTCGCCACAGTCTATGAAACCTGACCGGCCTTTTACCACGACCTTTTTCGCACGTTCTTGTCGTACGTGATCCACTTTTCATCACCAGTTATCAGCTTCTTCAAAAATGGTTCGGTTTCTTTACGTCGTAATAAAGAATCACAAATTAGTACACGGTTTATTAGGCTTCTTTCAGTGAGATCGTGAGTCATGAGGTACCCAAATATCGAGCTTTTTTGTGTACCCAGTTTTTTTCAAATGCGCCAAAACTGTTTTGTGGTCAATTCCCAGTTCATCAGCTACGTCGTAACTACTGATATGCCGATCTTGCTCCACTTTTTCAAAAATGCCATCCATTTTATCCACGTAATAAGGCGACCAGAGCGACGTGCATCTTTGACATCAAAATTTCCGGATTGAAAACGCTTAAACCAAATTTATGCTACCCTCACAGACACTGCACTAGGTCCATAAATGTCGCATTTTTTTTTTCGCGGCTTGCGTTGCATTTTTACTTTTTTTGTAGTAACATTTTAAAGTGTATCGAATTTCTTCATTAGATTCACTTATCTTGACGGTACGAAAAACAAATGAAAATCACACATTTTCCTAATTTGAATTTGAAATTATGTTCTTTAAAATTTAATTTAAACTTTCAATGAAACCAAAACCAGCCAGATACAAATAGCCAAAGAGATTTTATTACAAGTTCATACATACTATAATGCGAAAAGACTTTTTCCCCAACCTATTATTTGCAATTGTCGATTAAGTCATAAAAGCGACCATAAAGAAACTACCGTATTGTAAAAAAAATCCGTAGTTGTGGCTTGGTTTTATTGTTAAAAATTTTATGATTTAAATAAAACTTTTTAACACCACTGTATATTTACCATATTTTATGCAAATAAATGATTTTCGGTTGAGTTTTAAAATGAAAAAAAACTTAGTTGCTCAGTTTTCATCGTAGCCATAATTCATATTTGGCGGAGCTCCAGAGGAGGTTTTTTGATTCATAGATATGATTGATATCTATGAAATTGATACATATGTTTGTTCTTCGTCTCTGTCTCCATCCTATTTATATTCATCACTCTTTTAGCCACATAGGAAAAAATGTGCATGGCCTTTCTTATTTAATTCAGGATAATAAAAAATATGCAGATATTTTTTGAAAAACACGACCAAACTCTAAACTCATTTTGATTGCAATTCATTGTTATGTATTAAAAAGTCACGTTTGTTTTTTAGTTTATCGATGTTTACTAGCCAATTAATCGGTTTACGAGCATTTGTTAATGTAACAGACATGCTTGATACATAATTTACTTTGTTCAAGTGGGTGGAACTGTTACCTACACAGTTATGCTTCTTCATGGCAACTCGAAGGTTGAAAAAAAAAAGTTCCTGAAAAACTTAATTCGTAATTTCACATAAATTTTGTGTAGCGGTTCATGGACGATACCACGACGTCTTAATGCTGAAATGTTTTAGTTCTATTCCAGTGTGGGAAAGAAACAGAGCTATACATAACTAAGAACTAAAAGATTCCTGCATTAAGACGTCATGGTAGGGCCACTGTTCTCTAAATTTCAACTGTGTGTTTCCAAGAGTCTCGGAGTAAAAGGGCTGACGGATAGACAGACGAACAGGACGAATCTATAAGTGTATCGTTTTGGCCATTTGGTAACGGAACCCTAAAAACAAGACTATACTGATGTTAGTTGAGGTGGAATTTCTTGCCTAGTCTTCTCCATAGAGATCTACGTTTCTGAACTGTAGCTTATTTTATTGGTTTTTGCCAATTCAATATTCTCTCTTCTTTATATCATCATCTGCCTAGCCTTTTCCTCCCTTATTTCTATTCTTTATTATATGACGTAAAATAGCTTAAATATTCATTTCACGTATTGTATAACTAGCTGTGCTCCACCACCTTCGTCCGCGTGAAATTATTGTAAATATATTATATTACTTCCCTATTTCGAAGTCGGATTTTATAAACATTTTTTTAACAGGTTTTTGTTTTTTAATTCATTTTTTTAAGTAAAAGAAGCCTAAGTTGCTCCTTATATCATCAGATATCTGCCAGTAAAAGTCCCATCAAAATCGATCCAGCCGTTTCGGAGATTAGCCGGAACAAACAGACAGACAAACAAAAAAAAATGTTATTAGCACCGTAGATACTTTCTTAGGCATTCAGCACAAAGCTGTCATCTTAAAATTACAAACAGACACTTCAATTTTATTTATTTGTATAGATTACAACTACATACAATTTCGGAAACTACGCTACCGGCTAAGTACTAGCAATTATGACCAAAACTGTGAAGTACAAGTATTCATTTCGTATAGCTCAACCGGTTTTAAGTTAAACGGACTTGAATTTGATCCGATTTTAATGCTTTCCCGCCAACTTCGCGTAAGTTGTGTTCAGTGCTGCCAAACTAAATGCTTAGTAATTAGTAGAGCTTTGGGGTATTTTCAGCGATTTGCCGTTCTCGCTAATGTGTTTTTGTTTGGTAACAAAAATTGTTCGGAACTTATTTTTAACGTCTTTTATGTTCCCTCAATGCTGAAGATCGAAGGTAGTAGGCTAATAAAAATAAAAATACAAATGCCTGATACTCTGAATCTAAAGACAACAAAGCCAAACAACACCTACACTGGGCTACATGAAGATTGGCAACCGCACAGTTGCTGATGTATTTATTTTGTATCAACACATACACTTGACTTACCGACCGGCTAGATCACCGCAAAAAATAGACAACCCTCGTTAATTTTCTAAAAATAAATAGGTCACGAGGTTTGTCCATGCATTCATCCTCTAAATTCTAATGAAGGTAAGTTAGTATTTTGTTTTGTAATGCATACTTTTTCAGCATGTAGGCATTAAGCATGAGCCGCATCTCGAGGTACTGGCTAAACTGAAGCGAATCCCGTGCGAAATTCGGGATGCACTCGCGTCGATTGTTTCAACTAACTTGTAAAAAACAAAAGAAAGAAATGTAATCATATTTATCGAATTCGGGGTCCTCCGGTACGGGTGCCTCAGGGATCGGGGTACTCAGGGACTAACCCGTATGGAGGTATACGTTTTTAAATTGACATGGTCACTAACACTTTTGTTAACACATAAAACGGGATATTGATATTGTTGTTTGTTGTATGGAGGTGCTAAAACTGGCGCAAATAGTCGCATGATTTCCTAATCATCTCCTACCCCTATCCTAATGTATTTGGGATCGCTGCAGCATGTCTTCCTCTTCCATACTTCTCTATTACTTGTCATCTCATCAGACACCTCCTTTCTTGCCATATCAGCCTTCACACAGTCCATCCATCGTTTCTTTGGTCTACTCTTGATTGTCTAAACGTATGATTTCGTAATCATTAGAACAACTGACGCTCGCAGTCACGTCCCGCATCCCGCGTTACATTCGTCTTATTCTGATCAGAGCTTAAGTCACCAAATGATTCGTAGTTCAACGGAATACGAGATGTGGCTTATAGCATAACATAACCTCACGCCTGTAATCCCTGGAGGGTTGGGCAGAGATGTACCTAATACTACACCCACATTTCGCCAGTTATGTTTAAGTCCCTTGTAATAGGGGGCGAGCTTATTTCCATCAACCGGGCACAAATCCAGACTCCGTGGAAATTCTGAGAAATTCCTAGTGGAAAAACCCAATAACACTTTGCCCAACCCGGGAATCGAACCCAGTACCTCATGCTCAGCAGTCGCGCTTGCGAGTTTATTTTGGTGATTTTCCTTATATCCTTGTATTTAAATAACATGTATGTAGATAGTAATAATAAATAAAATAGTCAAAGTATTGGAAAGCTATACGGTCGAAATGGTTCACATTTGCTTTCGGGAAAATCGTTTTCGTTTTCAAGAAAATCGTATCAACTTTGGACTTGGTATCGTTTCGATTAAAGTCAACAATAGCTATAGACTTAAATAGTTTCAAGAATATTCAAAACTTTTTTATCCTTGTCCGAAATATAGCGAAGATTTTCACCGAAATTCTGCCAGACGTGAGAGCAGATTTCATTTATTAATTACTGAATACTTTAACACGAGTATACAAAATAACACCACCGAAGCCGTGCACACCTAGGTTGGTCCGTGGATGGGTGACCACCCATTACATACCGAATTCTCTCCGTGCCTCGGAAAGCACGTTAAGCCGTTGTTGGTCCGGCTGCCATTGGTAGATCTTTGTCAGTCGTTACAGGTACTCAGTGAAAGTCTGACAACCAGTCTTACCAAGGGGAATCTACTATCTGGGCTGTAGAGGTCAGATAGGCAGTCGCTCCATGTAAAATACTGGTATTGAGCAGCATCCGGTTAGACTGGAAGCCAACCCCAACATAGTTGGGAAAAGGCCTGGCAGATGAAGACGATGAAGAGTCAATGAAACTGCATCAACATCTTGCTGCTCCATGTGAGCAGGTGAAAATACAAAAATAAAACTTACGTTACCATTTCTTACAAAATAACTAGCACTTCACACGTAACTTCGTCCACGGGGATTTAAACTTTAACACCCTCTTTTAACCCTCTTTTTTGCATGAAAAAAGCTTGGTACGCGTTGTGGTTTTTCTTCATTGCCAGGACGGGTTATGGTCGAAAATCAAATGAGCCAAGACGCGAATTTCGCCTTGTGGCTGTTTTCAAAATGCCACAGCGTGATGTGGTCAGTTTTGATGAGCGTTTCTCGGTTTTTGAGCCTAAACTAATTGGACTAGATAATACGTCTAAAATCGCCAATATAAAATGTCACAAATTTATCACAGACTTAAATAAATAAAAATACTATGAACAGACGCACAGCACAGTACAGAACAAATAACAGTAGACGATTGTTTAAAAACATAAACTAGATGCAATGGTCTGTATATCAAATTGAATACTTCCGTATGATGTTGGCTCTGTGTGTAAAGGGCTCTTCACACCAAAGCCGCCGACCCGCCTACTTGCACAAGGCTGATATTTATAACATTCCGACTACCTCATTGGTTCTAGTGGTCGCAAGCGCGGCTGCTGAGCATGAAGACCTGGTTGTGATTCCCAGGTCGGGCTAAATGTTATTGGGTTTTTCCATTACGAATTTCTTAGTAGCAGCCACGGAGCCTGGAATTGTGCTCAGTTAATTGCAATACATATATTTCATGAGACTTGAACATAACTGGCGAAATGAGGATGTACTATTAGGTACACCTCTGCCTGACCCTTCGGGGAATACAGGCTTGATTTTATGCATGTTATAAAATTCCGGTGATCGTGTGGTCGAAATTCTTCTCCTCCTAAATTGCTAGACCGATTTTGATGATTCTTTTTTTTGTAATTTAGAGGTCACCTGAGGAGTTACCATGATCTGTTAGTGCAGGAATGTTTTAGGACTATTCCGAGAGTGGGAAAGTGACAGCGCTAGACCTGTCTAGCGCCATCTCTTATACACTCTCGGAATAATACTAAAACATTCCTGCATTAACAGATCATGGTAACCCACCAGCATGGTTCTTAGCTATAGATAGACCGGGCAGAAAAGGACATGAACGCCTGTCGGGTCGCCCAGTATCATACCTATAAAGATCGGGTCATCAGACCCTAACGAAGATAACTCAATTGAGAACAAGGACTTGTTTGCTCCAGTAAGTGCAGTAGTAAGGGTGTGTCATTTTGTATGCACGTCATGTCTCTGCTACAAATAAATATACAGGATGGAAGGAATCTTAACCAAAATGTAAAAAATTATGGAACAGAAGGGTTCAAAATGGTGCACAGAATACGTGGTAACCGTTTTAGCCTAAACTAGTAACCCTTGGTCAATAAAACTTTACGAGTTCGACCAGTTAAAGAAAACGCTCACAGGACTTCTAGATCTAAAGAATGTCAAAGTCAAAGTCAAAGATTTATTTGCAGATAAATATGACGGTATGGTATGGTGGTGGTGGGTTATGGTATGGTATGGTGGTATGGTATGTCTTCCATTCCATTTATAAAAAAAAAACACATATTAACAGTTCCGTTTAAGTCCCATGTGCAGGAAGCAAGTCGTTCCTGGCAAGTTATGCCTGGTTGATGGCTACCATCAACCGGGCATAAGTCCAAATTTTTCGGGTTGCTGCTGCGAAATTTCTGTAAGGAAAACCCAATCACACATTATAAAAGGAACGTTGCCACACTAGGAATTTTACCCGTATCGTGGGTGCGTTTTTACATAAACAACCAGACCAGCCAGTACGCGCAGGTAGGTCAGGATAACTGTACATTTTGCTCCTGCACACGTTCATGCGTGCCTGCACGGTTAGGATTTCAATTCCGACCCCATAAACAAAACAAGAGCATGTCACGCGAGTCACACGAAGGAACAAGCGACACGTGCGCAACTTTTAAAACACAAGACGTTTCACCCGAGGCCATGAACGAAGCCTAAGAAACACAACGTACTAGCTATTAATAATATCGTACATGTGATTCGATAAAAACAAAGAGATTTAAAATAATTAAAGAGCGGACATTGGGACTATTTTCATACAAAAATTTTGATCTCAAACATTTTCGATTATGACACATGAATGTTCCCTGACAAGCGGGGGTATGACATTAGACGAACGATTTGTTACTAAGTAGTAACAAGTATTGGATCACGTTTTTCTTCGCCTTGTCCCGTCTATCGCTCGTAAATATTTGAATTTCTTTGGATAAAGACAACTTATTTTGTTTAGGGCCGCTCAATTTGTTCGGCGTTACGCTCGTTTTCCTTCACATCTGGAGTACACACAGTAAAAATTCTCTATTTAAAAATAACATAACCACACGCCTGTATTTGTAGTTTACTTTTTTTAAATCTTGTTTTTATTGTCAAGTTACCATTTTTTTTTGTCCAGTGCGAGACTAATAAATACTTTTTCTTTCTTTTCTTTCTTTCTTTCTAATTCCCGAAGGGTTACCCACCTAATAGTGCACCCACATTTCGCCAGTTACGTTTAAGTCCCATGTAATAGGGGGCGAACGTATTACTATCAACTGGTCACTAATCCAGACTCCGTGGCTGCTACTGAGAAATTCCTGATTGAAAAACCTAATAACACTTTGCCCGACCTGGGAATCGAACCCAGGGCCTCATACGCTGCAGTCGCTCTTGGGACCACTAGACTAAAGAGGCAGTCCCTATTTAAAGTGGGGTCAAATCGAGCTGACCAGACAGTGGACTGTCTATAGACATCAGATTTTGCCTGTTATTTTAGCACAGTATTTGTCACAGTCCGCTATAAGCAGACAGGTCCGCTCCCCAAGACCAATGTCAATGTTCCACGTCTGAATGCGAATATGAACAATCTGCACATCTTATTTTATGGGAGTGTAGTCTCTGACAGTCAGCTACAGGCAAAAACAAAAAGGTAGAGCTACGGTCCAGTCTCGAGGCATAATAATCGCGAAAGACTGTAGTTGGCCATTCCAAAGCGTAAAGCAGAGCTCTATGGAGAAGAATGGACAAGAAACTCCATTGAAACTCTTTTATATTTATACTAGATATCCATACTAAAACTAATATTATAAATTAAATACGAAAGCAACTTAGTTTGTTCGTTTGTTACCTTTTCACGACTAAACGGCTGATCGGATAGTAATTAAATTTGGCAAGGAGATAGATTGTATACTGGGGAATGACATAGGCTTCGTGTTTTTAACACACATACTTCAAAATTTCCACGCGAACGTAGTCGCGGGCAACAGCTAGTTTAAAATGTGTCTATACTAATATTATAAAGCTGGAGAGTTTGTTTGGTTAAACGAGTTAATCTCGGGAACTACTGGTTCGAATTGTAAAATTCTCTTAGTGTTGGATAGCCCATTTATTGAGGAAGGCTATAGGCTAATGACATCACGCTGCGACCAATAGAAGCGGAGCATCAGTCAAAAATGTTACGCAGGCGATGCTGCGTGGGTCAGCTAGTCAAAAATGTTGTTACAAAACAATAAACGCACTGCCAGAATGTTGCCTGTCAGAAACAACTAATCAATGGCAGGCTTAATAGTCAATTGGCTGCAAGTACTTGCACTAGATAGACAAGCGATTTACAATGCCTCGGGTCAGCTCGACAAAATAGGTCACATGCAAATGATGCGCGAGTCAACATGTCGCTATATTGATTCATTGTATTGAATTTTAGCCTATTTTATAACAGAACATACCCACGCCATAATCACGCCCGTAATCCTAAAAGGGTTAGGCTGAGGTGTACCTAAAATTGCACTTAAATTTCGCCAGATACGTTTAAGTCTCATGCAAGGGTGTTACCACACCAATCGATCGTCGATCGATGCCATTGATCAGTGGTAGAATGGATATATCGACGTCGATAGTTTTAACTTCACCAATCGTTCGATCGTCGATCGAGGCCATCGATCGATGGTAGAATGGATTATCGACGTCGATCGACAGTTTTTACTTCACCATTCGGTATCCTCCGATCAGCAGTACCACACCAATCGATCAACGTCGACCCATCGATCGACGATCGATCGATTGGTGTGGCAACACCCAAACAGGGGGCGACTCGATTGGCTTAAACCGGGCATATATTTTTTATTCGAATTAAATTTATTTTAGCGCAATTTAAGTCGGATAAATGTGATTTATTGGTAATAATTGTAATTGTTGGATTTTAACAGGTTCTTGTTTATTAGGACAATAATTATGGGTTTTTTTTTATTTTACTGTACTTAATTTAAATTACAACTTATATTTTTTTTATATAAAAATTAACTGCAAAAAAACACGGTAGAAAATAACGTTACAGCTAATTAAAATGAAAAAAAAAAAACAAAGTAGTAGGTACAGTCCCTTCACAGTTATTTAACCTGCGATAACTGCAAGCCAACAGCAACCTCACTTTAATAAGAATAAAGATGACTGTGATGCGGACAGATGTGACACTGACAGCAACCTATCTAACAGAAACATTATTGCTATGAGGATAAAGATCATTATGATTTTGACAGTTAGAGGTAAAAGAACTATCTATGAAAGGACTGTACATAAAAGCTTGAGCCAAAAAATAGAGTGTGTGACAGACAAACAGAAGTATTTACCCACACCTACGTCACACATTCTCATGAACTTTTCAACACGGATCTTCTAAAATTAACACAGAGTTAATTATGGGTGCTCTATTTATTTCAGCTTTTTCAAAATCATCTTAAGAGACTTCACAACTGTTATATCCTTTTCGCTAATATGATAAATAAAACAACTGACCTTTATGACCACTTTAAGAAAAATGCCCAAAACGTCAATAGTGAACTTCATTTTGTCTTCTTCAGGGATAACCACACGATTATTTTCACTTTTTCTCACTTTTCAAACTGAAACGTTAAGACGAAAGCCAATTAGAACACAGTCCACATGATGACAACGGTTACGCGAGCATTTTATTAACTTTGCTTTAAAAACGTCCGAGTTTCAAGTACATCTATTTTAGTAACGTGTAGAGCTTACCATTTTATGAAAAAAATGACTGAATTATTATCGTTGCACAAAAATCACATGAAAAATTATGTGATGTCGGGTTAAGTCGGGTTCGTCGGAAAAATATAATATGTACTACGTTTGGTTTTTATTGTGTGAACGTTTAGTGTGCGCACACGCATCGTGCGAGGCCAGACGGAGGCGTTCTTAATATAGAAGCGAACGAAATCGGACTAGAGATCCGATCACCCAGGGATTTAGTTTTATACGCTCAGTTGTAAGAAAAAAATAATTCAAAATACGGGCAGCGCTTGTGGTGCACACGTGGTGTACTGTACTGTGACTTGTCATCTATAATAATGACGATAAAATTATAGTTTCCTCAGAGTTCTCCGGTCCGGGGGACATGCGGTTACATAGAGTAGATATATTCACAGAGTGGTAAGGGACCTCGCGCATTATGTGATCACGACCGTGACTTGCTCGCTTGGCCGGCTGTTATTTTGGCCACAGAAGTTTCGAACAGGAAGAAGAAACTTTGGTCGCAAAACCGGGCGTCTGACCAGTTTTGTTCAAGATAGCGCCTGGAGACGCGTAAGTCGTAGTCGTGGCTGCGGTCCCTTATTCTAAATCGTTGTAATTTAAGATTACTAGAATAATTATTAGCTATATTGTTCAAGAAATATGTTACAATTTTGGTGTATAATAAAGTATATTCTATCTATTTAACTAAAGTAAATATGTGTCCATCTAGATTGAAGAGCTATGTCTATTTAAACGCAGATACTAGGTAGCAATACTTGGTATAGTAAATAAGCTTTCATGATGCTTTTGGTCCTTTGACTCGTGATTGATAATATTTAGCATTATTGACGAAAAAACTTGTTATACCTTCGTGCATTTCGTGATATTTTTTCCAGTCAGTCATGCAGGAATATACAAGGCAACGCCCCCTTCACGAAGCCGGCAACTAAGCATTCGGTACGTCAATCTAAGTAACTCTACGAAACGACTTTTTTTTCTGGGGGCGAAAAATCACGTTTTAGGGTAGAACTCAATGTAACGCATTCAAATAATGTGCTTATGGACGCATTGAACAGTACGGGGGTCGTGGAGGTATTTATACTAAAGTGAGAACATAAAGCTCTGGTATTAAAAAAAAAAAAACTTCTGTAAAACTTGGAACTTTGACCCCCAATAACAAAGTAAATAAAAGGTTTCCAGGTATGGTCTAGAACAAAAAAATGATAGCAATGACGGCAAGAACAAGTGCTTTTCGGCTTCGCTAAGGTTATTTTTACACCCAGTAGAGTTGATTTAATATCACCTTTACATTTTAAAGGAAGTGAGATAATCAATTCAAATAAGACGCATGACATTCTTATTTCTATGTTAAATCTGTAAAATGACTACTCTGTTTTTACATAATCTTTGGCACCCCGTTGGTAACAACTGATGCTATAATTGATATTCATTACACGGCCCGTCTGTATATCCGATGTTCGTAATAATATTTGTGCCTATTTATGTACCTACGCACAAGTCAAAGATAAAAAAACCAATAGCTAATACGGAGTTCATTGACGGTCGACCACTTTTCAACCTTATTACTTAAATTTTATTATAAGAGTGAAAAATGGCAGACCGTCATGAGTGAACTGTTCACGCTCACTGTTGCGAAATTAAATGTACATATTTTCCGCCTATGTGTGTCGCAATAGACAAACTTAGCATAGATCACGCCTGTTTACACCGAATAGTTATAGGCAGGGTGTGTCCTTATATTACATCCACATTTCTTTATATTAATATTATAACTTTACTTTAAATACGTCAACGACCCCCGTACTATTTTTCCATGCATTCATCAGCACAATGTTTTGAGTGGGTTACATTGAGTCCTACCGTAAAATGAGATTTTTCACCTTAAAAAAAATTGTTTCCCGGGAATAATTGTTGCGTACAGTTACTTAGTTTCATGTACAGAATACTTGGTTGATGGCTTCGTGAAGGGTCTACTTAGACCATGTCTATTCATGTTTAAGGAGAGAGGTAGTGGTGTTTGACCATAATGTTAAAAGTGGACGAGGATTGAGAGCGTTTTACTGACACGGGCACATTCACATTCCATTGCCTAGATCAGAAAATTTTATTTAAAAAGTTATAGTTGTAATGACATTATCATTTCAGCATGAAAAAGGTCAATGAAGGCTTAGATATTTTTAGTACATGTAAAAGACTCCTATAGCACGTTTTGCTTTATATATTTAACACAATTTCGCCAAACGTGAGGGTTGGTTCGCCTTTCAAAAAATACGCCTTTCTTTTTTTGGCTTCATAAAATTGGTTTTCAAACGAAAATTTCCCAATGCCATAAGGAATTATTACCAAAATGTCGCATGAAATATAAGTTTCCTTTCAGCTAAAATTAAAAATAAAGCAAGTAAAGTAAGTAAGCAACCGTATGTTTGCGCTTAATCCTTTCAAAGCGGTTGGTGTGTGAGTAGAGTCTTTGTACTCTGTCCTGTGTCTGAGGATTACGTCGAAAAGCTTGCATTTTCTTGGAAATATAGTAGTATCTAATTAAGTGGATACTCCATTTAATTAAATAACGGTTTGAAGCTCTTGAGGTTGGTAATGCAACTGCGGTAATATCGAATAAGTGATGAGCAGAGATCGCAATAGTTACGTACAGTTTATTTGCATAAACTTCAAGGATGTAAGAACATGGAAGTAATACATAACATCACGCCTGGAATCCCTGAAGAGTTAGGCAGAGGTGTACCTAATAGGAGCCCCACATTTTTCCAGTTATTTTTTTTTTGCTTTATTCCCGACTGCCCCCATCGGTCTGGCACCACTGGTGGCAATTGCAACTATTTTTCTTGTTTACCATCACTAGTGGAGGTTGCGACTGATTTAGTCGCATTTGCTCTGCCATCACTAAATACTAAAATATTTATTTCTTCTCAAACATTGTGTCATACACAAACAAAGGCAGTGTAGTGTAGTGTGTGTAGTGTGTCCCAGTAAGTTACAATAGTATTTGTGTCGGAGCTGTCTCACTGTTTCCTTAAGTGGTGTCTTAACAATGAAACTGAAGTCAAAGAACAGAAAAAAAAATAGTTAATTAAGCAGCTCTCGATGTGTGAGGAATGCACGTATTTGTATGTGTGTAGGTGTGTGTTTCGTGTGTGCGTGTGTATTATTGTGCGTGCGTGTGTGTGCGTGTGTGTATGTATAATTATCCAGCATGTTAGCCTACCCTGATCAGAATGTTTTCTGTTGCTTCATATGTTAGAGATACCAATCACCTATTGTTCTATTACAGTCGCACAACCGATATTATAGATGTAGATGGATTGTGTAACATATTGACGTCCAGCAAAAGCTGATCGAACCCGTGGAGAGTAGGCCACGATAGCTCTGCGCCTTCTGCTCTGAGTAGCTGGGTGAAAAGGAAGACATTTATGTAGGGTTAAGATCACATTTAGAACATAAAGTTATCTAATTGAAAGCAAGTTGCTGACTTTATAGAGGTCTGTTGTGGGGAACCTAAATGTTTTAAAATACCTTGATAAGTGATTGCTGAGCTCTTTCCAGATCGAGGAATTTCATTTTGGAAGCTCCACCCCATATCGGAATGCAGTATGTTATTACAGATTGCGCAAGAGCTTTATAGTTCTTGTTTATAAGTTGGACGGACATACTGTTACTGTTAGCCTGTATCATCCCACTGCTGGGCAAAGGCCACTCCCCATGACTTCCAAATTCTTCGACCCAGGGCTAAGGTGGACCACTGGTCGTTGGTTCTGCCCAGCTCGTCCTGCCATCACATGTTGCCATAACATGTTGGGCGGACATAACATGACGTAAAGTTTTGAAGACCCAAAAGAGCTTCCTGATCCTTTTCATGAGGATCTTAATGTGAGGGAGCCACGACAGTCTTTGGTCGACAAGTATGCCTAAATACTTTGTGAATCTGACGTGTTGTATATTCTGGCAGCCACAGTAACTTGTATAGTTATAGAGGGACTAATTTGGACAAACATGAATAGTAATGCCAAAGTCAGTTCCAGGTTGTGATCTTTGGCTTGGGGAAAAATAAGTAAAATTAGTTTTGTTGGTATTAAGGGTTAAAAGGTTTGCTCTAAGCCAGCCAGCTATCTTAATCAGACCCTGTACGACAAGCACAGAACTGAAGCTACTGAAGCGACAGTTTTCACAAGTTGGTAGACTCGATGATCAAGTAGCCATCTCACACCACCAAGTACTTCAACTAACAAATATAGAATGAAGGATGACCTTTCTATAGCCAGCTGTAAATGCTGCTTTCAATATTTGTTTTTATTTATTTTTGGGTTAGTATCAACCTTGGCAAACGTAGAATTAAACTTGAAAACGGAATGTTGAACTGTCAATTTCAGCAATTGCCAGTGTCACTGCCTTAGGCCCTTCATACACAAACACAACGCTACGCAAATCTCCGATACCTTTGCTTTGGTATCTAGGCGATTACCGCAATAGTACCTATACCCAGTAAACCAGAAAACCAGTTCCCATTTGTAAACGTCCTTTTGTACCTATTTTCCTTGTTTTTTTCTTTCTCCTGTTGATATGCAGGGAAGTGGAAATTACCCAACCAACAAGACCTTAAAAACACTTTATGGTCTAGTTGGTCTACTGGTCGCAAATGTGACTGCTGAGCACGGGTCCTGGGTTCGGTTGCCTGTTCTGGCAAAGTGTCATCGGGTTTACGAAGAGTGAGACAATAGACTTCGACAACGGCTCTAGGGTATCTTAAAGCCGGCCCCGAGGCTTTGTGCAGAGCCAATAGTTCGGCCTGGTAAACGGTGCACAAATGATCCAGTTTGAACTTTTCGGCCTTAACCTCAGCTCAATTTTCCCATCACTAACATCATGGGAAAATCGATCAATATACTATTGAAATAACCGAATTCAATATAATGTTATAATATCATCATCATCTGCCTAGCCTTTTCCCAACTATGTTGAGGTCGATTTCCTTTCAAAGTGATGCAGCTGAATAAGTACCAGTATTTTACATGGAGCGACTGCCTATCTGACCTCCGCAGCCCAGTAACTGGGTAATACGATATCTTGACTGGTTGTCAAACTTTGAGGCCACTGACTACCTGTAACTACTGTCAAAGATCTACAATTGGCTACCCGGTCCAACGGCTTAGCGTGCTTTCCGAAGCAAGGAAGAAACTCGAAACTGTTTTATAATTTATTCCAAACTAGTCTATTAAAAAAATCCACCGCCGTGATATATAAAGATCACTTACATACATATTTTACTCCCACGTAACTTCCTCACCAAGACTGGGTACATTAATGTGATACAACAACCTACAAGATAATGAAGCAAATCCTTGGAAGTGCCTTTGAGTCCTCGGTGGGTGTGACTGCCACTAATCACGTTAGTGCCAGCTTGCTGACACCTGAAACTACGGTGACCAGGCATTCTAGTACTAGGAGACTGACTACAAACTTAAATTGCCTGTTGGTGGTATTCTTTGACAGTTGCATGGAATGATTGACTTGAATTAATTTAACTGATTTTGCAATATCTACAATCATTTATAATGAGTCCTTTTTCATCAGATTCAAGAAAAAGTTTTGAGGGGCCGAAAAATAATTTCGCAAATGTTTGTAAACCAGCAGCGTCCCCCCATCAACAATTAGCGCTTCCCATTCTGTCATGTCATGTCTGTATTCTCAGCTCGACTCAAATCGGACGATTCTCATTTCCACCTACATCTCACTTTGATTTGCCTGCACCTAAGTTATACGGGGTGGAAGGGATACCCACGCGAAAACGGAAACCACATCACTTCCACCCCGTATACTTATATATTATATATTAACTAGCTAACCGGCGCAACTTCGTCTGCATAACATTTTTGATTAATGCTCCACTCCTATTGGTCGCAGCGTGATGTTTTATAGCCTATAGCCTTCCTCGATAAATGGGCTATCCAGCACTAAAATATTTTTTCAATTCGAACCAGTAGTTCCTGAGATTAGCGCGTTCAACCAAACAAACAAACTCTGCAGCTTTATAATATTAGTATAGATTATGATTTCTGCAAACGCATATCATAATGGGTCTACACACCACCCCACAGCTGGGACTCAGAGCTCCTCTCTATGAGAGAATAGAATGTAATCCACCACGGTACTAGGACATGTCCGTTTCAACACGATGCTTTTTGTTTTAGTTTTCCCAGAATGTTATGATACTCCATGGTCACCCTAGCTAGTTATACTGTAATTTGTGAAAAGGTAAAATGTAGATTTTGCACTGTATAATAATTATCCTACAGTTTCCTATTTTTAACAGACTTTAAAAAAAGGTGGAGGTTCTCAATTCGGTTTTATTTTTATTTATTTTTACGTACCTCATACATAGCTTCGTCATTTATGAACCGATTTTGAAAATTCTTCTTTTATGTGATAGGACTGGTCCCATAAAAATTTCATCAAAATCGGTTGAGTAGTTTGTTTTTTAAATAAAAAAAAGCTGGAAAAAATACGACATCCAAGTACAAGGAATTGCGAAATTGATAATTGACAAGGATTTGTGTGAGATACCTTAAAAAGGCAAAATAATGTTTTTTTTTTTTACAAAAAACTTTTTTAACATGATTTTGCTGAAGCATTTCCTTAGGGTTACGGTGAATCTAATTTAAGTGGGTAGTAGTTACATCAATATAATTAACAATAAGGGCTTATACTTACAGTACTTTGTTAATATACGTTGACAAAGTCCTGTAAGCTAACATTTTTAACTACTAAATATAACGTTGACCAGAGCGATTTTATTGGGTTAATTTAGGTACATCTCAGTAGTAGCCATGGAGTCGAAATGTGTACTATTAGTTACACCTTTGACTAACTCTTCGGTGATGACAGGCAGTCAAAGTAACCTCTACGCTGTCCTGAAAAAGATGAAGTTTCGGCCAAAAAAAATGTAAATTACGACCCATCTTCTTTCTCCTGCCCCTACCTATCCCTATTTATTTGGGGTGCGCCGCATGTCTTCTTCCTCCATCTTCTTCTTAGCATGTCGATGGCAATCTAAATTGCGTCAGCCCAGAATTGAGCCACTAGTTTGGCGCCTTCAAGAGCGTCCATCAGTTCCTGCAGTGAACAAGCATCAGGACGTAGGACACAAT
Organism: Standfussiana lucernea; assembly: GCA_964057025.1. NCBI lineage: Eukaryota > Metazoa > Arthropoda > Insecta > Lepidoptera > Noctuidae > Standfussiana > Standfussiana lucernea. The sequence continues at coordinate 13,721,928 of OZ059801.1, read as the reverse complement.
ATTAAGTGGAACATCGTTTGTAGAACAGCACCACATTTACAGTCCAGGGCAGAGTCTTCCTCCATGCGTCTCTATTACTCGTCATCTCAGCAGTCACCTCCTTTCTAGCCATATCATCCTTCACACAGTACATCCAAAATAAATTACCCGCCAGCGACACGAAGAAAAACACAAGTACCTAATTGTTTCACACAATTGCTCTTGTTTTTAGGTTTGAAAGGTATTATAGTAACATATTGCAGCATTTGCATTTGCATTTATAATGTTGGTGGCAATTCTCCGACAGTATAAATGTCTAAGCATTAGTGACCACTTTTCATCCAATCTTTACAAATAAAATTCCGCGTGTAGTTTGTGTTGATACGTGAGGACGGCATCTGGCAGGTCAGCTAGTTACCTATATAAAAATAAACCGCTACATATATTTTCAAAAACATTTTTATTAGACTCATTTTCCTTCCGGTTTATTTAGGGGCTTGTTCATTTCTTCTTCCTTCTTCTTGATTTTCAAGAGCGTTTTGAGACGGCTCACAAAATAGTCCGCTGGGTACTTCAATATTTCTGGCTTGAAGGATCCTGGGCCCATCTCCACGTTCGGTCTCATTTGAGTCATTCGTCTTGTTAGTGAGCCCAGCATGGTAGCCATGTAGCCAAAGATATCCGAACTTATCTGACAATCATTGAACAAAGTTTTTGATAACAATTTCTATTTAACGTAGAATTTAAAGTGGTGTCGTATGGAGAGGAAGAGTGACGAATGAAAAAAAGGGCTCCAGAAAAGCTGCCATATTGTGCCTAGGTAACGTCTTTAATTCATACTGTGAACAAAACTTAGTGTTATTACATTACGAAAAATAGATAACTACTCAAGGGCCAGAGAGTTAAAAAAAAAACTGCTCTCATGCAAAATTTCAATCAAAATTACAAAATTTCAATCGACAGCACATTTTTTTATTGATTGACGAATGTGGTCCCTCGGAGATAATTGTTAACTTTCATGGTCTACTTTACTACTTTGCTTTACCATAATCAGCCGTCCCACACAAAAATGTTACACTTTTTGACCCAAAATGGGAATGCACTACGTGAGGTCAATAAACGGATGTGCGAACGACAAAACTGTACGACTGTGCGACTCACAAAAGTTCGAATGCACGCAAGTGCGATAAAGTGAAGCTCGACATCACGCTAGAGCAACAAATCTTTGTGCGACAGTAGTTCGACACTAATCAACTGTAAATGGTCCTTTTACAACCTGTAGACAGCAGAGTCGCCTAAGCGTTAGTCGCACTTGAGTAGTGTCGCACAAGCATTTGTCGCTCTAGCGTGATATCGAGCTTTAGTTTGTCGCACTTGTGCGCATTCGAACTATGGTGAGTCGCAGTACAGTTTTAATCGCACATTCGTTTGTCGATCTCACGTAGTGCACTCAATTTATGGGAGAGCTACGATTAGAGAGATTACGATGGTCTCATGGAGAAAGTTGTTCAGTTTAAAGCGTCAATACACATCAAAGCCGTCTCTTACCGACCCGCCGACACAGCCCGCCGACACAACCCGGCCGCCTAAAAAATGAACAACATATTAAACTAACCAAACTAGCCCGCCGACAAAAAGTTGCCGTCATAGGTCGGCGGGTCGGTGGCTTTGGTGTGTATTGCGCTTAATGGTCCAAACTCTATACCATACCCTCGTGTCTATACCATATCCTTAAATATAGCCACGGCTTTCTGATACATTATATTGCATTTATATTACCTTCGTAATTTTTTCTGTCAACGATGGACTATTCAGATCTGATCCAACACCCGATAAAGTGCGGGGGGACGCATCGAGGACTCCGGTTGCCAGGCTGTTGAAGCTATCAAACCAGATGGGCATAGCGAACGCGAAGGGTAGCTCGTAACAATATGTTAGGCTAAAAATTGTGGTTATTGCAAAAAATGTGGTCCCTGAAAGTGAAAAACTCATTAATTTCTTAACGTGACATTGCGCCGACGCCGACGGGGCCTAAAAAGCACTGGCGTGACGACTTGGAGGCGTTTATGACAGGTTGGCCCGAGTAAGAGACAGCAGTAGGGAGACCTTTGCCCAACAGTGGGACAGTACGCGTCTGATGCCATAAACTGAATTATTCATTTAGTTTCAAGTAAAATTTATATTGTATTCAAATTATATTATGATTGTATTATTAAGATTTGAGAACTTTGTTGGTGTCACTAAGAATGAAGTAGTGAATGCTGCGTATACCTTTAATAGGCATACAATATAGTGTACATCCTGCACTTTTATATTATTATTTTTTATTCTCTATTAATTCTTAGTACGTGCTGCTGTTGGTGTACCAAATAAATAACTAAACCGAAACAATTTTTTTTTATAATTCAGTGTTATCAGAAAATCAAGTCATTAAAACTACGATGGCAGGGGCTACTGGGCCTATTGCCACTCTAAAGTCTTCCAAGGTAAAAATATCAAACAGTACACTTACTAAAAGAACCCATTTTTTTTCTCTCAACAAAACTTCAGCAGTAACGGTTAAGTTTTAACGAACAGAAAATTCCTTATAAAGATCCCAAAATGTTAGAAACTATTCTTGTGAAGATAGTCAAACATGCATAGATGAGCGAACAAATAGGAAAACTAATGAAGTCACGAGTATTTTTAATTAGAATCTGATTTGTCGGGTACTGCCTACGTCGAATACGCCAGATTAGTTTAGCCATTTTTCAATTAAACGCTATTTTTAGCGCGTGGAAATTAACTGGCGACAGTTCGACAACGTTTTCTTTTGTGACCGATTTTGGCGATATAGGCTGTGTGTAAAGTTATAAGCACCATCTGCCTGGACTTTTGCCCAACTTTATTGGGGTCGGCTTCCAGTCTTACCGAATGCAGCTGAATAACAGTATTTTACATGGAGCGACTGCCTATCTGACCTCCACAACCCAGGTAGTACTGGGTAAGACGGTACCATTTAGTAAGACTGGCTGTCACTTTCGGGCCACTGACTACCTGTAACCACTGTCAAAGGTCTACAATTGACAGCCGGGACCAACGGCTTAACGTGCTTTCCGAGGCACGGAGGACACTCGGTATGTAATGATGGTCACCAATCTACAGGCCGATCTTGGCGAACACGGCTTAACTTTGAAGAGCGACCCGTGCGGCTGTTATTATTTAGCCACGAGCTCCTCACTTACCTATATTCAAAAGCAGTTTTCTCGTTACGATTGCAACTTTGGTTTCATAACATTGTGGGCCCCAAATACTATGAGATCAACAATTTTGTTGGTTTTTTTTTACTTTGTGTAAGTTTTATAATGTAATAATAAAATGTGTTTCTTGTACAGACGCCAGCATATCAAGCTACAACAGTCTGTCAAATTTCTTTAATAGATTTTCAACTTTATCGTTAAAAATTAGGTTCAAGGTTGATTGTGAAAATTTGACAGTTTCGGGTAGCTTGACGTGCTGGCGTCGTTTGTACTAACTTATGTGGTACGCCAAATAAATATTTTTCTTTGTTTCTATGTTCGTTGCAACAACAATCAATACGCAGGAGAAAAAAACTTTGAAAAGTCGCTGGTTCCTATTACTTTATCTTCTACTTATTATGCATCACGTCACTGGCGTGGTATAAATTCTAATTTTGTTGATCCGAAACATCGTCTCTTTCATGATAGTGTAGAGCTCACTTTGACTGCATCGTCAGGGGCACAGAAGGCACCTTCTGCACATGCACAGTTCCAAATTAAGTGCGAATCTAAACTTCGATGCCTATACTGAGTCGAAAGCTCAAACTAAGGCAAAAAGCTGGGTACCCTAAATAAACTTTTAGTCTTATATAAAGCTCAAGTAAGGTCTGGCATGGAGTATTGCTGTCACCTTTGGGATGGCTCAGCCAAATATCAAGAAGAAACACTCGACAATTTTGAGCGCAGAGCCAAGACGCTCATTGGTGACGATAAGCTGGTGGGTACCAAGCTTCAAAGCCTGGCCCACCGCCGCAATGTTGAATGCTTGTCGGTCTTTCACAGACTGTACTTCTGTGAATGTGCCCAAGAACTCCACAAGCTCATTCCACCATCTCCCTTCTTCCATCGGGAATTCAGAAGTACTGCAGGTTATCACCCATGCCTTGTCGATGTCCCACATATTCGCACGAAGCACTTTGCTACATCTTTTAGTATTCGCACTGCCAAGGAGTGGAATTTCCTGCCTGCGTCCCGAGTTCATATGACCCCAATCTATTTATGTCGCGAGTTAATAGGCTTCATTTGGGTTAGCTCGTTCCATCTTTCATCTCTTTTCTCTGGACAAGAGCAGGCCCATCTAATATATATATAAAAACAATAACGCCAATAACACATCCACCCGAGAGTCGAACTCAGGACCTTTATGCTCAGCAGTTCCGCTTGCGAACACTATAATACCAGCGAGGCAGTTCATCTTATCACATTCATATATATGCTGTTATGATTCAGTGTTCAGTTCTGGTAGTCAACGCCGATAAATTTATGTCCCTCTCTGAGAAACACGACCGCCACTGGGGATTGCCTACCCAGCTAATATACTTGTAATTTGAGTGTGAGTTATGTGCGTATATATAGGTAGATATTTAGGTAAGCTTGATTTTTATTTATTAGATTCTAAGATCATTTGTTTAATACAATACAGATGTTAGTGGAAACGCCTGAAGCTTTTTCCGTCTAACGCTTTCATTTATGTTATAATAATATATATATATGACACCACTTGACATATAATTTTTATTTTGCTCTCTGAGTTTTTTTGATTACAATACGTTATTTGACATTGCACTAAGACTATTGCTAGCATTTCAGCGTTTTGGTAAAAAAACTGTACGGACAGTTCCGAGTATTGTGTGTAATTTTATTAGGTACAGCGCCGAGAAAACTTTAAAATACAATGGACTGACGGTTATCTTACAAGGTAACTTTGATATTTTTCAAGCCACTTCAGCTGTGACTGATGAGGCTAGAGTTCTGAGAGCGACCGAGAACATGCTGACTGTGTTTAACGAAATGATACTCAGAAAGAATAGCTCCCTCGTGGCCAGATTCCAGAGTGTGATGCAAGTTACAAGAAGATTGTTCACCGAAGGTATAGGTATATCATGGGTGGCTAAAGCAACCAGTGCTAACACTAATATGATGACCAGTAAATTCCGTAATATACAGGTCAAGTTGAACTAGCTAGCAAAACCACAGATGTGATAGGTATCTAAGATTGGTATCTATAAAACATAACATCACTCCTGTAATCCCCAAAGGATTAGACAGAGGTTGTCAAGCTGGTTGCACAATAACCTTGATTTTTGGCTGCGTGATTTGTTTTTAATGTCCTGTTTAGTTTTCATGATTGAAATCATATTGAAGCGTGAAAAAAGGCTAAAATTTGTAAATAAAAAAATTACGATAATATTTTGTACATTAATGAAGAACATTCAAGAAGATTTTACTGTTATGATCTTTCTAGAAATTATTAAAACAATGTATTTTTAGTGCTTTGCATAGTTTAAAACACTATATATACTCGTAGCTAGGCACAATCTCGCTTGTGACTTGAGTAATACCAGAAGCATATCGTTTATTTATTTATTATATTAAAAAAAAATTAAACTTCATGTACAATAGTGCTACATAGGCGGTCTTAATGCCACAAGGCATTCTCTACCAATCAAGCTTTGGGTTAAATTGGACAACAATAATTGAATACTTAAATCATATTGTTATTTTATTCCTATAATTGGGTTTTTTTTCTTATCTATAATGCTTTGAATCACATTTTTTTATTGAATATTGAAAATGTTGTAAATAAGTAAGTGCCAATTCAATCTATTCGTTTGTTCGACATTACTTACTTATTTTCAAAATACTATTCATGGCAAATAAAACATCGTGTGTTCTTTTTACTTTATTTCTACTCTGTAAGTATTTTTTTTATCTTATAGTGGTATGAGAATCGGGTAGAAAGATAAATGGGTTGAAATCCTCATCTTCCAGTGAAAAGAGAGGTGGGCTGGTGGGATACTGCCTGATCATAGTAAGTATTAAATGTTATGGAAAATATTTCGAGAAAAATATCTAGGATTAGATGCAAGAAAAGCAATAATTAGTACCCAAATCGATACTTGACACGTTTTCGCCTCTCCACGCATCCTCAGGAGATGTCGGTTCAACGGCCGACTTATCTTAATCTTTATCTTTTCCAAGAAAGATCGCAATATTCGGGCAGGTTTACTATGTTTTTTGACTAAATTTATTATTGATCCGCAGTTATTTATAATGCAACATAACATTAGTTGGATGCTTAATAACCACGTAGTTTTTTAAAGTTCATAAAAATTGCTCTTGACCCAACAAAAGCGAGTTTTAATCAGGGGGGTTACCATGATGTGTTCGTGCAGGAATGTTTTAGGATTATTCCGAGAGTGGGAAAGTGATAGCGCTAGACAGTCTAGCGCCATCTCTTATCCACTCTCGGAATAATACTAAAACATTCCTGCATTAACAGATCATAGTAACCTACCAGGCGTTGAAAAGGGGTGTCTCGCGCCCAGCGCAAATCGGGGTGCTGTTTCAGCACTTCTTCCGGCAAAAACTCTTTTGCAATAAAATAACCGACTTCCAAAAAAAAAACGGAAAGTAACTTTACTTTCGGAAATCGGTGACTTGTTTCTTTCATTGACTTTTTTGCCACGGACTTCCGAAAATAAAGTTATTTTCCATTTTTTTGTGTCTTATTTTGGAAGTCGGTTATTGTTCTGCCAAAAAGTTCTTATTTTGCCCTTTTTAGTTATCGTATCACACACAAAGCCTTGTCACGTATCAATTTTGCAATTTCTTTTACTTGGGTAGCATATTTTTACCAGATATTTTGATTTCAAAACCAAACTAGTGAACATATTTTGATAAAATTTCTTTGGGACCAATCAAGAAGTATATACTTCCAGTCGAAAGAAGAATTTTTCAAATCGGTTCATAAATGACGAATAAATGAGGAAACAAACACAAAAAAATACAACCGAATTGAGAACCCCCACCATTTTTTGAAGTCGGTTAAAAATCTATCGACCCAGTAAATACCTTCATATCCTTGTCTTCAAACGTGGCTCATTATTTTTGGTAAGACTATTTATTTAATTAACTATTTTCTTAATCTGATTACTTTAATATAACCGATTGTCTCGGTTTTTGCTTTAAAAAAAAATTACATACATAGTTTCTGTGAAGAAAGGACAACGCCCATTTTGATAAGAGTTTTAGGCGTGTCACGGTGGTTTTAACTTTGTTTTGTAGACCTAGAATTACCTTTCTATATCCTGAAATCGATTTCCAAATTGTCTCCCTAGTTTAAGTGAAATCTTATTTGAATTGCGGATATATATAATATATATATTATTTTAAGCTTTCACAGTTTATAACTAACCCTTCACTATCACTTACGGGATATCTTCCGCGATTAATGTATATATTGTCAGCTTGCGAACATTGAGTTGTTTGTAAAACTCTCAACAATATTTACTTATGTTAAGGTTTTAAGATTCTCAAGAAGTGAATTTTGTAGTCTTATGAGAATAAAGTCATCTCAAACCTCATCTCGTGATCATGGCGCTTGCAACAGCTTCGAAATATTGGGAGCTCAATATAAACATTAATCGCTGAAGATATCCCGTAAGTGATAGTGAAAGTTTGATATATATATTTATATTTTTTTTGTTTTAAACATGTTTGAAATTCAAATTATAATATTTATTAACCCTCTGCAACTGAGGTGCCATTTTTATGTCTATTATATTGAGGAGTAGTCTGACAGACGTGTAAGTAGAGTACTATTTATGTTGTAGGTATTATATATTTTGTCATGGAACTTGAATTAATATAACATTTGACATATTTTTAAATGGTAATTACAATGAGAGTTGCAATAAAACTCAGATTTAAGAATTTATAATTATATTTGTATCACTTACGAGATCATGGAACTTTTGGTACAATGACTATTAAAAATTAACAAAATGAAAAATATTAAAAAACATAACAATAAAAACTTAGTTTTGCTTTCTTCTGGCTTGAAACTATTCATAAAAAAATAAAAAATAGAAATTCTTAGAGTACTTTTGTTACAATACAGTCTCAAAGTTCAGTCTTACAATCAGCGCAAACTTGAGCGGCCCACTGCAAACAAATCGGTTTTGTGCAAATGCAACCAATAAATCTCGTTTGCCGCTTCAATTTACTTGGACAGATACGACACAACTTTCTTGTTGATGATGCGCCAGTGTCGTTTGGTGGCTGAGGAGGTGGCAAATCTTGTCCTAAAACGCGCCGAAGAGTCATACGCAATTCTCTTGGAAGTCTTTCATTATAAACTCGCTGTTTTCCTAGAGCTGGCAGTTCCAATTCCCTTGCAAGGTGCATAAGAAAGTCAGCTCTTCTCATTTTGCATTCTGGATACTCACTGTAAAGCACATATGCATTAATACCAGCTATATCCAGTAATCGATAAAAAATTGCTTGTGGCCAACGTCGAGTTTTGCGGCTACATGAATAAATGGCGCATTTTTTGTCTATTTCATCCACACCTCCTTTACTATGATTATAATCCACAATCATGGAAGGTTTATTAGTTACTTCATCGGTACTGGCATGGTGGTGGCAAGAAGAGAGCAGGATCACTGCCTTGTCTTTTTTTGGGACATAAGAAACTAAAGTCAAATCTTTAGTGAATCCATATAAAGAACTTCCAACAGCTCTATTTTTGCTTGGTTTGAACTCAGGTGGAATCTCGCGTTTGTTTTTTTTTAGTGTTCCTAAATACGTCAATTTTTTTTGCAGTAAAAGTTCAGCCAAGGGTATGGAGCTAAACCAATTATCAGCTGTTACGTTTCTGTTCGAATTTTCTATTGGTTTCACCAGTCGCAATACAGACTGCGTAGGCACAGCTAACTTCTTCTCTGCTTCGGTAAGCCCCAGACCATCAGAACTCTTCCCATGATAAATGTAGGCATTGTAAACGTAAAATTGACGAGCATCACTTAAAATCATAATTTTAATACCATATTTAGCAGGTTTATTGGGCATATAAATAACAAATTTGCAACGACCTTTGAAAGCTAAAAGCATTTCATAAATACAGGTGTAAGGACCGGGTGTAAAATGAGCTTGACAATTCGCTATAAACTTATCGAAAAATGCAGAAACAGGAGCAAGTGGATCTGTTTGCAAGCGTTCCTGTCGGTCATCAATATAATCCAATCTCAAGCAGTTCAAAAGAGTGTTGAACCTATATTTAGACATTACACATCTAAATATTTCGTGACCTGTTCCATCAGTTGCAAACAAATAGTTTGAATCGGCATCATTACATTTAAAAACCGAAGAGCACCCAAGTAGTGATTTCATTTCTATAGAAGTTGTATCTTTGAGCTCATGCTTGGCAAAATTTACGAAGTGTCTGCGATAGGTTTCAAGTTTTTTATTTGTGCAGGAAACCAATGTTTCTATCATCTCAGCATCAAATAATTTTTGCCATAGTTTTTCAAATCCAAGAAATACATGCCCCGAAGTTGATCTTGGCAAAGATACAATGTTATGTGCAGGTGTTCGTGAGGTCCTTGAAAATTCAGTTTTCGTCCAAACGAAACCATTCTTACCTACGTACTTATTATTACCTCTTGAATTTGGCAAAACAACCTCTTCAGAGTCTATGCTTCCAGGACTGGCCGGCTGCTCCTGGAATGTTTCTTGTTCATCACCACTCGATATTTCACTGTCTTCATGTATTTCCTCCTCAATGGTGAAATTCCGATCGGCAACCTCATCGTCGACATCACTAAACTCTAACTCGTCTTCTTCCTCCAACCATTGCTGAATATGGTCGTCGGTACACTTTCTCTTCCTAGATGGTCGGTCAGTAGGTTGTTGTTGGTTACAATCCATCTAAAAATAATAACGCATATATATTATATTTCAAAATAAACAATGAGTTACGTAAATATCAACTATTTTGCTGTCGTGTAGTATAAAATACACTATGAAAATACTGACGTTACGTCCATAATACAGTATTGGGATATAATCATTTTACTGACAATACGTCTACACGACACATCACTTATTACTGACCTTACGTATCACGGACACCGCAGCTGTAATACTCGTCACGTACGCACGCTGCGGCTGTCGTCGCCGCACTGACGGGAGGGACGCGCGGGCGCAGGAAGCTACTGAGCGGCGCAGGACGATTCTCGGAAAAATGGCGGCATAGCAACCAAAATTTTATGTTGCGTTGTCTGTCAGACGTAACCTCAGCGGCAGAGGGTTAAGTATTGATAATGAATCCTGAATTTAGAAAACACTACATAACTTCTCGTGCTAGTTATTATGTAGGTAACATAAGGACTCCGTCTCTTTCAGCTAGCACAAGGCTGATCAACCCCAGGCCCGCGGGCCACAATATGGCCCGCCAACGCATTTCAATTGGCCCGCCAACAGTGGTCACTGACGATAGTCTATTGAAAACAGCTTTCAGGATATCAAACCATATCGAAAAAAAAAACTGTTGCTCTCTATAAACCCATTCTCAGTAAGCCAATATCTACCTAGCAATTACAAAGCTCCCTTTTCTTTAATGAAAGTATTTTTAGAGCCACAGCAGCCATCAGAAATTGGTTCAAAAAAATTACTACCTTTAAGCAAGTTGTATTTACTAGATGGCCCGCCGGTTGACACGGAATCAAATATTAGGCCCACCTTCAAAAAACGTTGAGCAGCTTTGAGCTAGCACATTCACGCTGTTGGTTCCGGGTGTCATTTGCAAACCTTAGACACTCATTACGAGTAGCCAGAATCCCGCAATTCTGACAACCAATCTTACCAATGGGTAATGTATAACACGTTACCCCTTCGTAAGACCCAAACTTGGTAGAACCCAGTGTACGGGTTTTGGAGGTCAGATAGCAGTCACTCCATGTGCAATACTGTATGCAGCATCGGTTAGACTGGAAGCCGACCCCTAAATAGTAGGGAAAAGGCTTGGCAGATGATGATGACTACAGCCTAGAACGATAGATGTAGGAAGGGCTTAATTATAGAGCAGGTTATACCAAGGTAAGCTGACGGCAGCTTACTTTAGAGAAAAAAAAAACGATAAATAGTAGGTAAAACATTTATTATTTATTTACGATACACAAAGAGATTTAAAAAACTAATAGAGCGGACATTGGCAATTTTTTCATACAAAAATTTTGATCCCGAACATTTTCGATTTTGACACACGAATGTTACCTGACAAGCGGGCGTATGACACTAGACAGAACGATTTGTTACTAAGTGGTAAAAAGTTTTTGGATTACGATTTTCTTCGTCTTGTCCCGTCTATCGCTAGTAAATATTTGAATGTCTTTGACGATACACAAACATATTTATGCAAACTATACGTTTCGCAACAACTCTTCGTTTACGCAGACTTTGTACATAAACATATGTGCCATGACATATTACATTGGTAGATTTAACATTTTAAGTCAAAATATTGGCATTCCCAAAAAAATCCCCCGGTATGATTCTATTCCGTGATGGAATATTTTGGATAGATGTGTGATTTATACCTAAATGTTGACATTCATTTAAAAGAATTCTCACAATATTCATTTTTCATTCAAAAATGGATCTCGGCATTTTAAAAAGAGTTGACAGTCTTTGATTACCGTCACGTGTTCTGAGTTTTACTATGAATATGCTGAGACCAAAAGAGGGATTTGGAAAGTGATTGTAGGACATAGGGTTACAGTTTAGAAGCTCATTGAATTGCTCTACAGTAAGTCCCAACCAATAAGCATCAACAAGAATTCATTGAGTTCATGCCGTTGAAGTCGAACTGTCTCTCAGTAGCTTTTTCAAGTTTTGTGAAAAAAAAATCTACTTGAAATCCAGTAAAATCTGAAATGGGGCTTCTAGTTCATCCCAACGATTGCTTTGTAAATGATATCTGCAGATTCTTGCAGTGAAGGGAATATTATAATTTATGATGTAACAACAAAATTTCCTTTATAGTGCTAGGTACTAAAAGACGTTCAGTGCTCTGATAACCAAGTAACAGGCAATGACGTAAACTTGCTGAAACCTTTTGTACTTTAGTACCAGTGTAGTAGTAGTATAAACCTACAACGTCTATTAATAAATTTAATTAAATTTGAAAATGATGATATTTTGTTCATGTTGACAGACGTTGTAAGTTTTTCAATATTTCGATTTGAATCACCTGATTTGACAACCTTTGCTACGGCGTCAACTATGATAATTTAAATTTCAGTACAATCGCAACGTAAATCATTTTTAAATTGGTTTCAAATGATTTAATCTAGGATTTTTCATGAAAAAACTAAAAATCTAACTAACTCAAAAACTTCTGAATTTAATTTTTGGTAGTCCATTTGGTGGCTTGTGGCTTCAAGACATTCAGTCACTGTTGGGGTACGAAGTTCGCCGGGTCACCTAGTTTCTTATAAACTACGACTTTACGTTTAATAAACATTTTCTATAATGCATATTTGAAGTAATATTCAGTTAGCATATAGTATTTACTTAGTATTTTGTTAGTATAATATTCGTAAAAGTTTAATATAATTTTGAAACGTCTACTTTGTTTTGTATATTTTTGCAAAAACTACATATTAATGTTTTTACCCGACCGCGCCAGAAGGAGGGTTATGTTTTTCGAGAGTATGGATGTAAGTATGTAAGTGTGTATGTAAGTATGTATGTATGTATAATTGTTTGGCACGCTCTGCGGTCTGAACGGCTAGATGGATTTTAGCTTGAGAGGTGTCGTTAGATTCTTATTTACTATGAGAGTGACACCGGGTATATCAAAATAAAATAAAAAAACAAAATGGCGGATTTTTGGCGCCAAATTCAAATGTTTGGCACGCTCTGCAGCCTGAACGGCTCGATGGATTTTAGCTTCAGAGGTGTCGTTAGATTTGTATTTACTGTAAGAGTTATTTACTATAAGAGGCTAATTATTTCACATCTGTAAACTAAAAAGCTGGAAATAAAATAAAGTAATAAAAAAAAACTAAAAAACCCGACTGCGGTTAGTTTTTTACCGTAGTCGGGTTTTTTAGTTTTTTTATTTATTTATTTATTTTGTGTTTTCTTATTCTCCTCATATATTCCTGCGTCAGATCCCCTCTATATTCTATCTATATTCTGTTGACAGTCACAGTAGCAAATGTTAACGATCACTGCACACTTTCTGGTATTATTAAAAGCATTGTTTTATTGTTTTAGTTTGTCTTCGCTGAGCTATCACTTGATGCTATAATGTTTCATAGACAGATAAATACAGTCTGCGCTCGCGTCTCTCTCTATGTTGCCATTGCCACTCATGGCATAGTCAAACATTGTGATGACGTTGGGTGTTTTCTTTTTCTGAGTGTGCTTTACACACTTATTATACCTTATGTATTTATTCGTTTATACACTTTATTTATTATTATTATTAAATGACCGTGGCATCACTTTGGGCCCTATCAGAATACCAGCGCTGTGACTTTTTTAATGTTACAGCACCATGCTGATATAGGTGCCTTTTGGCCTCGTACAGGACCAGTTTAGTTAGTTTTATTTTAATCTGTTTTTAAGTTTTCTTTTTTTTTAATCTTCGTTTTATTGTCAAAATACCACTTTGTTTTGTCCAGTGCGAGACTAATAAATACTTTTTCTTTCTTTCTTTCTATAGTATGTTAGGTTAGAACAGTGACCATTAGCGCGCGAGCTGAAGCGAGCGTGCCGCGGTATCAGCCGCCGAACGCCAGATCCCCTCTATTGTTGGTGAATCATTGGGGTTAGATGAGGTTATAACAGTTTAATGTTTCCTGATATTTACTTATTCATTACAGAATTTTGGCAAATGAGTAAATATGAAAATTAGGTCAAATGAACGTTAAATGTATTTAAAGAGCATTAAACAAATTGAAAATTATGTGACGAACGTTATACTAAATGTTATTAGAGCAAAAGAAGTTCATAATATATGAAACTAGCTGTTGCCCGCGACTTAATATCAGTTACCGCGGTAGGATAAATAATATTATTATGTCCTTCCTTGAGGTTTTAGATACCTTTGATTATATAATGTCTAGATAGAGCGTCGCGCTACAATCGTATCAAAGAAAACGAGTCAACATTTTCAAGTATGTGTGCGTGCAGGAGTCGTTTTAAACTATGCTTCTATGTCTTTGTGTGCGTAAATAATGATACCAGCTACTACAATTCTCTCATAAATTACATTAAAAAATAGACTTATTAAATAAGATAAGTTTTAGGTGGATGACACGATCTGCACTGATTGGCGGGCAAGCACTTGTGAACCAATAGTTGGTTGACACTTTTTGACACGTTTGCGCGCACTTGACGCTCCATCTAGACATTATATAATCAAAGTTATATACTAAATTTCGTCATCGATTCAGTAGTTTAGCCGTGAAAGCGTTACAGACAGACAGGCAGAGTTACTTCAAAAACTGTTAAAACATAGCTGTGCACAGCAGTTTCACGCGCGTTTTGTGGAAAAAATCTACAAAAAATGGAAGTATAGTAAAAAATGTCACGGGAACACGAATAATAAAGGAACGCTGGGTAAAAGTACTGGGGGTCTTATAAAATGTGGGTATGTAATAATAAATTATGGAGGTATTCATACGGGATGGAAGGGACACAGACGCGAAACCGTAAACCACATACTCAGTACTTACATCATTCTAAACGCCCCAAATATAATTTTTTCCTTCCACCCCGTATAATCTATATCTATTCTATATCTTCTTCTACGTGGGACACTCAGAAAGTTTTGCGACACTAAAAAAAATTGTTCTACAGGTACATATATTTTTATTAAATCTTTTCAAAGTACTCTCCACCAGCCTCTATACAAAGATTCATGCGTCTGAACCAGTTTTCAAAACACTTTTTCCAGTCCGCCGCAGACACCTCGTTTACAGCCTGCTCGAACGTAGCCAGCGCATCTTCCGGCGACGAAAATTGTATCCCCTTGAGCAGATTTTTATTTTTGAAACAAAAAGAAGTCACACGGTACTAGATCAGGGCTGTAAGGAGGGTGACCCAGGAGTTTGACTGGTGTACTGTCCAGGAAGTCCCTCGTTTTGAGCGCGGTGTGTGCAGGCGCATTGTCGTGGTGGAGCAGTAGTCCGCGGAGCCCTGTGTTTGGTCGTTTGTTGCTCACAACAGAAAAAACTTCTGGTAAATATTTGGTAGTATACTATTCGGCGTTGATGCTTCTTTGATCTCGTAAGGGAATTGAGGCCAAGTGGCCAGTCAAATTAAAAAAGCTGGCGATCAAAATCTTCCCCCCGCTTCGAGATCGCTTCACTTTGGTAGGCGTTGGTCCATTTTGAAACACCCAAACTGTCGACTGGCGCTTGGTTTCTGGATCGTATTGATAAATCCAGGACTCATCACCTGTTACGATGTCGTAAACACGCCGAGACGAGCCTACTTCAAATTTGTTCAGCATATCACGGCACCATTCCACCCGGGCCTGCTTCTGAGCGTCGGTGAGGTAGTGCGGCACCCAGCGCGATACTATCCTCCTCACGCGGAGATGCCCGTGTAGAATCTCGTGAACGCTTCCCGATCCAATCTTTAATATGTGCTGAATCTCCTGATATGTAATTCGCCTATTATCTTGGATTAAATTTTTCACTGCTGGCACGTTTTCTTCCGTAATAGCCGTCAAAGGGCGACCGCTTCTTTCTTCATCCCCCAAGGTTGGTCGACCGCGCCTAAATTCGTTATACCAACGATACACGGTTGCCTTGGAGGGGCCTTCATCCATAAATGCCATTTGAAGTCTATCGAACGATTCATCCGGTTTCAGGCGACACTTGAAATCGTAAAAAATCATAGCTCTAAAATGTTCCCGGCGCAGATCCATTTTTCAGTAAGACACGATACTTTGAATTGGCTCGCAAAAAATGTGGAGGGAAATTTTGAAAATGGAACACACATATTTTTACTTACAAGTAATCATATTTTCGAAAAAGATTCTAACTGGCCAGTCTCCCATATATAAAAACTATTTATCGCAATACTTTCTGAGTGGCCTGGTATCTATCTATATCTATCTTCTATCTATCTATATCTATACATATAATAAATCTGTAGAAGTGGCGTTTCTGTACATTGAAAATATTTAGGAAAAAAATAGTAGGGGTGTTAAAGGATAACAAACCGAACCCATTTCTATTATTTTTAGAATTTTTGTCTGTACGTCTGCAGTCGGCTTGTCTGTAGTCTGTGAGTCTTCGGCTATGTTTGTTTGTTTAAGTATCACGTGGAAATTATAAAACCAATGTGGTTAGTTTTAATGCACAAGTATTGTGCGTAACTTAGAAAAGGTATTAGTTTTTGTTTCATTGCAATCCGTGCTCGTAATCAAAAGATATATGAATTTAAAGTGTTCAAGAAGCAATCATCTTTACTTATTTTACATGCAACGACATCTATTGAATCAAACTGGTACTAGACTAATGAATAAAGATGAAGTGCTCACAAGATAACTTTAAAGCGACTTATCGGGTTTTTCAAAAAGTTATGATAGCAAAAGGTACTTCATCTCATCTCTATATTGTTTGTTCGATCGCTTTCCATGCATTAAATTTTAGCAGTTTAACTCCGAGCTCGATAGATGGCGTTGTTCATTTGACGCCAATTTCTGAATCGCGGTGGTAAGATTTTCCGTGAAAGAACGCCCCTCGCTGGGTACACTGCATCGATGTCGGTTGTTAGGTGTCTTTCGTTTCGTGTTGTAAAAGTATTTGGTTTCATATTGCTTTCATATTTGGTATATATTATACGAGTATATTGGTCTAAAACTGTGGTCTAATAAAGTTAAATAGTTGCTGTAAAAGTATTTGGTTTCATATCTATATTGATATTATAAAGCTGAAGAGTTTGTTTGGTTGATTGAACGCGCTAATCTCAGGAACTACTGGTACGAACTGAAACATTCCTTTAGTGTTGGATAGCCCATTTATCGAGGAAGGCTATATGTATAGCATCACGCTGCGACCAATAGGAGCCGAGCATTAATCAAAAATGTAACGCAGACGAAGTTGCGCGGGTCAGCTAGTTAGTAGTATTTTTGTAGAAGGTATTTAAAAATTATATTTTTTAGTTTTATTTTCTTGTGGTAGTAGAATATAACTGCATTGGTTTTCTCCGCAACCTGATCTTGATAACGCGACATGTGTAAAGCAGTCTTGACGTAAATCGATTCCTACGTGTTTAAATGTTTGGCCCTGTGCTTTATTAATTGGTACGGCAAACGATACCTTAACGAGAAATAAAATTCTTTTAAAATTAAAAGGTAAATCATTGCCACCGCGGCGGCGGGCCAGCGCCCCTCCCTCTCGCCCGACGGACAGCGTCTTGCGCGTCATGCGCGCGTGAACCCGAACATACACCTATTTTGTTGCGGAGTTATTTTAAAATTATGATATTTTAAAATTATGTTATTTAAATCAAGTGATGTCAAGGACAATTTTGTTCACAATTAAATACTTGTGATTAATAAAATATATAACTCCTTCGCAAATAATGCATTAATTTCGAACAAAATATCATAAAAAAGGTTATAGTGAATCAATCTTAAAAGATAGACATATGCTGTTGCGGATTTTTTTTTTTAGAATTTTTAAAGAGGAATAATTCCATCATACATGATTTTTGCGTAAAATAAACCGTTTACGCAGCGCACGCAACGGAAGCTCTCAAAAAGGAATAATTTTTCCCGTTTTTGCAACATTTTTCATTGATGCTTCGCTCCTATTGGTCGCACCGTGATGTTATATAGCCTATAGCGTTAAGCCTTCCTCGATAAATGGGTTATCCAACACTAAAATAATTTTTCAATTCGAACCAGTAGTTCCTGAGATTAGCGCGTTCAACCAAACAAACAAACTTGAAGAGTTTGTTTGTTTGGTTTATAATATTAGTACCTATAGATGTAACATTAGATCACATGAAATTAGGTTATTTGTTTTTATAGCATATGAAAATAATTATATCATGTGAACGTTATTTCAAGTGATAATATACTATCTGTTATTATGCCACATATTACACACCCATGGTGGAACATACACGACTTGGTTTTATATATATAAATATGCAAAGGCATTATTAAGTTAAAGCTTAATTGGCTAACTTTTAACAACAATTATTTACCTCTTGCTTAAAACCATTTCCGGCAGATCAAAGAATTTAATACAAATACAAAGAAGAACAGATCTTCTACGACTAAATTGCTCTGTAAAATAATGATGTTACTTTTTAGTTTGTAATTAGTTAAAACTGATTTACCTAGTTACAAATTGTAAATTGAGTTATTGACCATTAAAGTCGTATTTGGCGCCATCTTCCACAACATTGAATGACGTCTCATAAACAGATCTTATTGTCAAATGAGCAATTGCTAAAATCCTAATTGTCATAAAATATTTGCTTATCTTAATTCTAGGTCGGGTGGCTTTCGGGACCGGGACCGCGGTCCCGAATTCCACTTATAAATAAAATAATTATTTTTAGTAGTATTTCGGGACCATAAGAAAAAAGAATTATATATTTTACAACAATTGCGTGACTTATCAGTACCGGTACAAAATAAAGTAAATATTTGAATGTGTTCAGATTTTCCAACTTTGAAAGACGATGAGAACAGAAAATGTACTAGACTGTCATACATTTAGGATTGTATTCTGTTCGCGACACGTTTTGTGCAAGTTCTGGGCAGTAACTTTACGAAATGTACTAGGCTAGTATAAGCTCAAGGTGATATTTCTTTTAATAATTCTGGGTGAGTGAGTGGTAGGTTAGGAATACTAGAATATAATTGTTATGATTGAAATACCACCTTGTATGCATGTACGCCTAGTACTTTTTGTCGCCAAAGACGATTTTATATTATGTAATATTATCACTTGCTGCTCAGTCCACTAAAACTCACGTGTATTTTACAATAAGCAACGCTAAAACGCGCGGGCACACGCTCCGTACAACCCGCTCGAGTTCTGGGACTATACGACTATCACAATGTATGCAACTGTTCCTTTAGATTAATTTTAATATCATTTTATCACCGGTCCTTTGGAACGTAGGCAATTTTTGTTAACTAAATACCCAATATAATTTAGTTGCATTTATAAAAGGATAGTAGTAGCTATAAAAAAAATACAACAATATATCAATCATGTATAAGAGAAGAGAAAGAGAGAAGTACGAAGAATATGATTTGCGCGCGCGTAGTGCCTTCTCTCCCACGCATCTATTCTGAAGTTGCTTTTTTATGTGGCGTCGGGTTGCTATTTGACCAATTACACGCCTTTGACAAGGTCAATGGGTCCTAATAACGGCAGTGCTAAAAAATAAAAATAGTTTTATTTGTATAACTTCTAAATTTTTTGGTTGACCGTACTTTCCCAAGACATAACTTTATTTATTTTTCTTGTGGTCCCGAAATACCACTCATAAATAATTGTTGTATTTATAGGTGGCTTTCGGGACCGCGGCCCCGGTCCCGAAAGTCCCCCGACCCTTAATTTTAACTAAAGTTCTGGCTAATGAATTTTCTTCTCGAAGATTTATCACGAACTATCTAAGTAATAGTACTTAATAATAAGTAATGGATGGCGGTAGACTCTTCGGTCAATCGATGCCGATTGTTGTATTAATTGTATTACATTCCCACAAATGGCAGGTTCATCAATGTTCTCATGGATGAGAATAAATGATAAAACATGACCCCGACACAAAAAAAAACTACAAACTTTAAAATATAAACAAACACACAGATACACACATCAAACTTATAATAACACCTCTCTTTTTGTTCGTTTTCTTCTAGTAAAGCCAGCTTTAAACGCATCAGAAAAATTAGAGCCAAACCAGAATCGCACACAGCTGCATAAAAGAACAACGTACCCTTCGCTGACACCGAAACCGAATAATGTAATGAAACGAGATGAAGACTTACGGCGGACCTTTCGAGACCCGCTAAACACGTTCCCTAAATGGCAGTCACTGAAACAACCAGACAGTATAGAAAATGAAAGAAATTATTACATAGTCGAGCTCACATCAAAGCACAAGGACCAGGAGCACCCACCAAAGCCCCCTAACTGGCGAACATATTACACAGTCGAGCGCACACCAAGTCACCAAGATGAGAAGCATCCACCAAGGCCCCCTAATTGGCGGTCACCTACAACGAAACTATCACTCAGGACTTTTCGAGACCCAATAAACACGCTCCCTAAATGGCAATCATCGAAACGCCCAGACAGTATACAAAATAAAACAAAAAGAAAATATTACACAGTCGAGCTAACACTAAGGCACCAGGACGAGGAGCATCCACCAAGGCCCCCTACCCCTAACTGGCGATCATATTACACTGTCAAGCTCACACCAAGGCACCAGGACGAGGATTATCCACCAAGGCCCCCTAACTGGCAGCCACTTACATCAAAAGCAACACTCAAGACCTTTCGAGACCCACTAAACACACCCCCTAAATGGCAGTCATCGAATCACCCAGACAGTATAGGAAATAAAAGAAAATATTACAAAGTCAAGCTCACACCAAGGCACCAGAACCAGGCGCATCCACCAAGGCCCCCTATCCCTAACTGGCGATTAGATTACACATTCAAGCCCACACCAAGGCACCAGGGCGAGGAGCATCCACCAAAGCCCCCTAACTGGCAGCCAATTACATCAAAACCAACACTCAAGACCTTTCGAGACCCACTAAACACGCCCCCTAAATGGCAGTCACCAAATCGCCCAGACAGTATAGGAAATAAAAGAAAACATTACACAGTCGAGCTCACACCAAGGCACCAGGACCAGGCGCATCCACCAAGGCCTCCTATCCCTAACTGGCGATTAGATTACACATTCAAGCCCACACCAAGGCACCAGGGCGAGGAGCATCCACCAAGGCCCCCTACCACCAACTGGCGAAAATATTACACAGTCCAGCTCACACCAAGGCACCAGGACGAGGAGCATCCACCAAGGCCCCCTAACTGGCAGCCACTTACATCAAAACCAACACTCAAGACCTTTCGAGACCCACTAAACACGCCCCCTAAATGGCAGTCACCAAATCGCCCAGACAGTATAGGAAATAAAAGAAAATATTACACAGTCGAGCTCACACCAAGGCACCAGGACCAGGCGCATCCACCAAGGCCCCCTATCCCTAACTGGCGATTAGATTACACATTCAAGCCCACACCAAGGCACCAGGGCGAGGAGCATCCACCAAGGCCCCCTACCACCAACTGGCGAAAATATTACACAGTCAAGCTAACACCAAGGCACCAGGACGAGGATTATCCACCAAGGCCCCCTAACTGGCAGCCACTTACATCAAAAGCAACACTCAAGACCTTTCGAGACCCACTAAACACGCCCCCTAAATGGCAGTCACCAAATCGCCCAAACAGTATAGGAAATAAAAGAAAGTATTACACAGTCGAGCTCACACCAAGGCACCAGGACCAGGCGCATCCACCAAGGCCCCATATCCCTAACTGGCGATTAGATTACACATTCAAGCCAACACCAAGGCACCAGGGCGAGGAGCATCCACCAAGGCCCCCTAACTGGCAGCCAATTACATCAAAACCAACACTCAAGACCTTTCGAGACCCACTAAACACGCCCCCTAAATGGCAGTCACCAAATCGCCCAGACAGTATAGGAAATAAAAGAAAACATTACACAGTCGAGCTCACACCAAGGCACCAGGACCAGGCGCATCCACCAAGGCCTCCTATCCCTAACTGGCGATTAGATTACACATTCAAGCCCACACCAAGGCACCAGGGCGAGGAGCATCCACCAAGGCCCCCTACCACCAACTGGCGAAAATATTACACAGTCCAGCTCACACCAAGGCACCAGGACGAGGAGCATCCACCAAGGCCCCCTAACTGGCAGCCACTTACATCAAAACCAACACTCAAGACCTTTCGAGACCCACTAAACACGCCCCCTAAATGGCAGTCACCAAATCGCCCAGACAGTATAGGAAATAAAAGAAAATATTACACAGTCGAGCTCACACCAAGGCACCAGGACCAGGCGCATCCACCAAGGCCCCCTATCCCTAACTGGCGATTAGATTACACATTCAAGCCCACACCAAGGCACCAGGGCGAGGAGCATCCACCAAGGCCCCCTACCACCAACTGGCGAAAATATTACACAGTCAAGCTAACACCAAGGCACCAGGACGAGGATTATCCACCAAGGCCCCCTAACTGGCAGCCACTTACATCAAAAGCAACACTCAAGACCTTTCGAGACCCACTAAACACGCCCCCTAAATGGCAGTCACCAAATCGCCCAAACAGTATAGGAAATAAAAGAAAGTATTACACAGTCGAGCTCACACCAAGGCACCAGGACCAGGCGCATCCACCAAGGCCCCATATCCCTAACTGGCGATTAGATTACACATTCAAGCCAACACCAAGGCACCAGGGCGAGGAGCATCCACCAAGGCCCCCTACCACCAACTGGCGAAAATATTACACAGTCCAGCTCACACCAAGGCACCAGGACGAGGAGCATCAACCAAGGCTCCTTATCCCTAACTGGCGATCATATTACACATTCAAGCCCACATCATGGCACCAGGGCGAGGAGCATCCAGCAAGCCCCCCTACCACTAACTGGCGAAAACATTACCCAGTCAAGCTCACAAGAAGGCACCAGGACGAGGAGCACCTACCACGGCCCCCTAACTGGCGAACATATTACACAGTCGAGCCCACAGCAAGGCACCAGGACGAAATACATCCACCAAAGCGGCCACCTACAACGAAACCATCACTCAAGACCTTTCGAGACCCGCTAAACACGCCTACTAAATGGCAGTCACCGAAACGACCAGTCAGTATAGAAAATAAAATAAAATATTACACAGTCGAGCCCACACCGATGCACCAGGACGAGGAGCATCCACCAAGGCCCTCTAACTGGCAGCCAACTACAACGAGATCATCACTCAGGAACTTTCGATACCTGCTCAACACTTTCCCTAAAAGGCAGTCAGCGAAACGCAACAGTAAAGAAAAGAAAAAAAATATAAAAACAAGAAAATATCACTCTATCGAGTACACTCAATCTGACCGGCTTCCAACTACACCTGGCACACGTTGGTTGCGGAACTCAAAGTATTCCCCGACTTGGAACTCAGAAAAAGAAGGAACGAAAAAACAAAATAGTACAAATAAAAATACTTCGACTGTCGAGTACACATGGCGGTCAACTAAAAATACACCTTGGTGGCGGAACCCAAAGTATTCCTCAACTTGGAATACAGACACAGCAAGAACGAAAAACAGCTCCCAACAAGGCCCCCAGACGCGGCCCCACCAAAGTACTTCGCTTACCACTACTTCGAAACCGAATACTGACATTATATTATTACGTTGGTCACCAGAGCGAAACTTAATGAGCCGGGAATTGTGGTTCTACAGAAATCGGCTGACCACAACCGACCATACAACCCCAAAAGATTCAATGCCAAATCGCTTCGAATTATTAATGATGTGGCACAGCTTCCACTGGGTTTATACCGACGAACCAAGGGAACCAAGTTCGAAAGAGCTGGCGGAGATGTGGTCATACCACAAAGCGGGTTGTACCCAACCAATCCAAAAATATGGCCCGCCAACAGATCCAACACACGACGATTTAGTAAAGCTGTGGTACCACTACTTCTCAGGTTGTACCCCCCACTCAGGGCCACCAGATTCGGATGATTTACACGATGTGTGGTTTCACCACAAGAGGGGTATGACCCCAACACACCGACTCCCACGACGCGAGGCATTAGTAAAGAAGTGGTACTACTACTACTCGGGTTGTACGCCCCACTCAGGGCCACCAAGTTCCTCAGAGTTAATGCGGATGTGGTCTTACCAAATATTGGGTTGTACCCAACCACGCCCCACATTTAAGGAGAGTAGTCCAAGCCCCCACCAGAGTTCACGGACGATGCCAATCCCAGCACGCAAGGAATTAGTGGAGGCGTGGTACTATTTCTACTCGGGTTGTACGCCCCACTCAGGGCCACCAAGATCCTCAGAGTTAGCGCGGATGTTGTCCTACCACCTAGCGGGTTGTACCCAACCACGCCCCACATTTCAGCGGAGTAGTCCAAGCTCCCACCAGAGCTCTCAGACGAGCCCCCACCAAGGTACTCAAACGAGCCCACTCCCACCACGCGAGGATTTAGTAAAGGAGTGGTACTACTACTACTCGGGTTGTACGCCCCACTCAGGGCCACCAAGATCCTCAGAGTTAGCGCGGATGTTGTCCTACCACCTAGCGGGTTGTACCCAACCACGCCCCACATTTCAGCGGAGTAGTCCAAGCTCCCACCAGAGCTCTCAGACGAGCGGGGGCTCGTCTGAGAGCTCTGGTGGGAGCTTGGGCTCGTTTGGGTACCTTGGTGGGGACCAAGGTACCCAAACGAGCCCACTCCCACCACGCCAGGAATTAGTAAAGACGTGGTACTACTACTACTCGGGTTGTACGCCCCACTCAGGGCCACCAAGATCCTCAGAGTTAGCGCGGATGTTGTCCTATCACCTAGCGGGTTGTACCCAACCACGCCCCACATTTCAGCGGAGTAGTCCAAGCTCCCACCAGAGCTCTCAGACGAGCCCCCACCAAGGTACCCAAACGAGCCCACTCCCACCACGCCAGGAATTAGTAAAGACGTGGTACTACTACTACTCGGGTTGTACCCCCCACTCAGGGCCACCAAGATCCTCAGAGTTAGCGCGGATGTTGTCCTACCACCTAGCGGGTTGTACCCAACCACGCCCCACATTTCAGCGGAGTAGTCCAAGCTCCCACCAGAGCTCTCAGACGAGCCCCCACCAAGGTACTGAAACGATCCCACTCCCACCACGCGAGGAATTAGTAAAGACGTGGTACTACTACTACTCGGGTTGTACGCCCCACTCAGGGCCACCAAGATCCTCAGAGTTAGCGCGGATGTTGTCCTACCACCTAGCGGGTTGTACCCAACCACGCCCATCATTTCAGCGGAGTAGTCCAAGCCACCAGAGCTCTCAGACGAGCCCCCACCAAGGTACTCAAACGATCCCACTCCCACCACGCGAGGAATTAGTAAAGACGTGGTACTACTACTACTCGGGTTGTACGCCCCACTCAGGGCCACCAAGATCCTCAGAGTTAGCGCGGATGTTGTCCTACCACCTAGCGGGTTGTACCCAACCACGCCCATCATTTCAGCGGAGTAGTTCAAGCTCCCACCAGAGCTCTCAGACGAGCCCCCACCACGGTACCCAAACGAGCCCACTCCCACCACGCGAGGAATTAGTAAAGACGTGGTACTACTACTACTCGGGTTGTACGCCCCACTCAGGGCCACCAAGATCCTCAGAGTTAGCGCGGATGTTGTCCTACCACCTAGCGGGTTGTACCCAACCACGCCCCACATTTCAGCGGAGTAGTCCAAGCTCCCACCAGAGCTCTCAGACGAGCCCACACCAAGGTACTCAAACGATCCCACTCCCACCACGCCAGGAATTAGTAAAGACGTGGTACTACTACTACTCGGGTTGTACGCCCCACTCAGGGCCACCAAGATCCTCAGAGTTAGCGCGGATGTTGTCCTACCACCTAGCGGGTTGTACCCAACCACGCCCCACATTTCAGCGGAGTAGTCCAAGCTCCCACCAGAGCTCTCAGACGAGCCCCCACCAAGGTACTCAAACGATCCCACTCCCACCACGCGAGGAATTAGTAAAGACGTGGTACTACTACTACTCGGGTTGTACGCCCCACTCAGGGCCACCAAGATCCTCAGAGTTAGCGCGGATGTTGTCCTACCACCTAGCGGGTTGTACCCAACCACGCCCATCATTTCAGCGGAGTAGTCCAAGCTCCCACCAGAGCTCTCAGACGAGCCCCCACCAAGGTACTCAAACGATCCCACTCCCACCACGCGAGGAATTAGTAAAGACGTGGTACTACTACTACTCGGGTTGTACGCCCCACTCAGGGCCACCAAGATCCTCAGAGTTAGCGCGGATGTTGTCCTACCACCTAGCGGGTTGTACCCAACCACGCCCATCATTTCAGCGGAGTAGTCCAAGCTCCCACCAGAGCTCTCAGACGAGCCCCCACCAAGGTACTCAAACGATCCCACTCCCACCACGCGAGGAATTAGTAAAGACGTGGTACTACTACTACTCGGGTTGTACGCCCCACTCAGGGCCACCAAGATCCTCAGAGTTAGCGCGGATGTTGTCCTACCACCTAGCGGGTTGTACCCAACCACGCCCATCATTTCAGCGGAGTAGTCCAAGCTCCCACCAGAGCTCTCAGACGAGCCCCCACCACGGTACTCAAACGATCCCACTCCCACCACGCCAGGAATTAGTAAAGACGTGGTACTACTACTACTCGGGTTGTACGCCCCACTCAGGGCCACCAAGATCCTCAGAGTTAGCGCGGATGTTGTCCTACCACCTAGCGGGTTGTACCCAACCACGCCCCACATTTCAGCGGAGTAGTCCAAGCTCCCACCAGAGCTCTCAGACGAGCCCCCACCACGGTACCCAAACGAGCCCACTCCCACCACGCGAGGATTTAGTAAAGGAGTGGTACTACTACTACTCGGGTTGTACCCCCCACTCAGGGCCACCAAGTTCCTCCGAGTTAGCGCGGATGTGGTCTTACTACCTAGCGGGTTGTACTCAACCACGCCCCACATTTCACCGGAGTAGTCCAAGCCCCCACCGGGGCTCTCAGACGGGCCCCCACCACGGTACCCCAACAAGCCCACTCCCACCACGCGAGGATTTAGTAAAGGAGTGGTACTACTACTACTCGGGTTGTACCCCCCACTCAGGGCCACCAAGTTCCTCCGAGTTAGCGCGGATGTGGTCTTACTACCTAGCGGGTTGTACCCAACCACGCCCCACATTTCACCGGAGTAGTCCAAGCCCCCACCCTGGCTCTCAGACGAGCCCCCACCACGGTACCCAAACGAGCCCACTCCCACCACGCGAGGATTTAGTAAAGGAGTGGTACTACTACTACTCGGGTTGTACCCCCCACTCAGGGCCACCAAGTTCCTCCGAGTTAGCGCGGATGTGGTCTTACTACCTAGCGGGTTGTACTCAACCACGCCCCACATTTCACCGGAGTAGTCCAAGCCCCCCCCGGGGCTCTCAGACGAGCCTTCACCACGGTACCCAAACGAGCCCACTCCCACCACGCGAGGATTTAGTAAAGGAGTGGTACTACTACTACTCGGGTTGTACCCCCCACTCAGGGCCACCAAGTTCCTCCGAGTTAGCGCGGATGTGGTCTTACTACCTAGCGGGTTGTACTCAACCACGCCCCACATTTCACCGGAGTAGTCCAAGCCCCCACCGGGGCTCTCAGACGAGCCCCCACCACGGTACTCAAACGATCCCACTCCCACCACGCCAGGAATTAGTAAAGACGTGGTACTACTACTACTCGGGTTGTACGCCCCACTCAGGGCCACCAAGATCCTCAGAGTTAGCGCGGATGTTGTCCTACCACCTAGCGGGTTGTACCCAACCACGCCCCACATTTCAGCGGAGTAGTCCAAGCTCCCACCAGAGCTCTCAGACGAGCCCCCACCACGGTACCCAAACGAGCCCACTCCCACCACGCGAGGATTTAGTAAAGGAGTGGTACTACTACTACTCGGGTTGTACCCCCCACTCAGGGCCACCAAGTTCCTCCGAGTTAGCGCGGATGTGGTCTTACTACCTAGCGGGTTGTACTCAACCACGCCCCACATTTCACCGGAGTAGTCCAAGCCCCCACCGGGGCTCTCAGACGGGCCCCCACCACGGTACCCCAACAAGCCCACTCCCACCACGCGAGGATTTAGTAAAGGAGTGGTACTACTACTACTCGGGTTGTACCCCCCACTCAGGGCCACCAAGTTCCTCCGAGTTAGCGCGGATGTGGTCTTACTACCTAGCGGGTTGTACCCAACCACGCCCCACATTTCACCGGAGTAGTCCAAGCCCCCACCCTGGCTCTCAGACGAGCCCCCACCACGGTACCCAAACGAGCCCACTCCCACCACGCGAGGATTTAGTAAAGGAGTGGTACTACTACTACTCGGGTTGTACCCCCCACTCAGGGCCACCAAGTTCCTCCGAGTTAGCGCGGATGTGGTCTTACTACCTAGCGGGTTGTACTCAACCACGCCCCACATTTCACCGGAGTAGTCCAAGCCCCCCCCGGGGCTCTCAGACGAGCCTTCACCACGGTACCCAAACGAGCCCACTCCCACCACGCGAGGATTTAGTAAAGGAGTGGTACTACTACTACTCGGGTTGTACCCCCCACTCAGGGCCACCAAGTTCCTCCGAGTTAGCGCGGATGTGGTCTTACTACCTAGCGGGTTGTACTCAACCACGCCCCACATTTCACCGGAGTAGTCCAAGCCCCCACCGGGGCTCTCAGACGAGCCTTCACCACGGTACCCAAACGAGCCCACTCCCACCACGCGAGGATTTAGTAAAGGAGTGGTACTACTACTACTCGGGTTGTACCCCCCACTCAGGGCCACCAAGTTCCTCCGAGTTAGCGCGGATGTGGTCTTACTACCTAGCGGGTTGTACTCAACCACGCCCCACATTTCACCGGAGTAGTCCAAGCCCCCACCGGGGCTCTCAGACGGGCCCCCATCACGGTACCCAAACAAGCCCACTCCCACCACGCCAGGAATTAGTAAAGGAGTGGTACTACTACTACTCGGGTTGTACCCCCCACTCAGGGCCACCAAGTTCCTCCGAGTTAGCGCGGATGTGGTCTTACTACCTAGCGGGTTGTACCCAACCACGCCCCACATTTCACCGGAGTAGTCCAAGCCCCCACCCTGGCTCTCAGACGAGCCCCCACCACGGTACCCAAACAAGCCCTCTCCCACCACGCGAGGATTTAGTAAAGGAGTGGTACTACTACTACTCGGGTTGTACCCCCCACTCAGGGCCACCAAGTTCCTCCGAGTTAGCGCGGATGTGGTCTTACTACCTAGCGGGTTGTACTCAACCACGCCCCACATTTCACCGGAGTAGTCCAAGCCCCCACCAGGGCTCTCAGACGGGCCCCCATCACGGTACCCAAACAAGCCCACTCCCACCACGC
Source organism: Standfussiana lucernea (assembly GCA_964057025.1). Lineage (NCBI taxonomy): Eukaryota > Metazoa > Arthropoda > Insecta > Lepidoptera > Noctuidae > Standfussiana > Standfussiana lucernea. Next base: position 13,692,619 of record OZ059801.1, on the reverse strand, counting down.
CAGGAATTAGTAAAGGAGTGGTACTACTACTACTCGGGTTGTACCCCCCACTCAGGGCCACCAAGTTCCTCCGAGTTAGCGCGAATGTGGTCTTACTACCTAGCGGGTTGTACCCAACCACGCCCCACATTTCACCGGAGTAGTCCAAGCCCCCACCCTGGCTCTCAGACGAGCCCCCATCACGGTACCCAAACGAACCCACTCCCACCACGCGAGGATTTAGTAAAGGAGTGGTACTACTACTACTCGGGTTGTACCCCCCACTCAGGGCCACCAAGTTCCTCCGAGTTAGCGCGGATGTGGTCTTACTACCTAGCGGGTTGTACCCAACCACGCCCCCCCACATTTCACCGGAGTAGTCCAAGCCCCCACCCTGGCTCTCAGACGAGCCCCCACCACGGTACCCAAACAAGCCCTCTCCCACCACGCGAGGATTTAGTAAAGGAGTGGTACTACTACTACTCGGGTTGTACCCCCCACTCAGGGCCACCAAGTTCCTCCGAGTTAGCGCGGATGTGGTCTTACTACCTAGCGGGTTGTACCCAACCACGCCCCACATTTCACCGGAGTAGTCCAAGCCCCCACCCTGGCTCTCAGACGAGCCCCCACCACGGTACCCAAACAAGCCCTCTCCCACCACGCGAGGATTTAGTAAAGGAGTGGTACTACTACTACTCGGGTTGTACCCCCCACTCAGGGCCACCAAGTTCCTCCGAGTTAGCGCGGATGTGGTCTTACTACCTAGCGGGTTGTACCCAACCACGCCCCACATTTCACCGGAGTAGTCCAAGCCCCCACCCTGGCTCTCAGACGAGCCCCCACCACGGTACCCAAACAAGCCCTCTCCCACCACGCGAGGATTTAGTAAAGGAGTGGTACTACTACTACTCGGGTTGTACCCCCCACTCAGGGCCACCAAGTTCCTCCGAGTTAGCGCGGATGTGGTCTTACTACCTAGCGGGTTGTACCCAACCACGCCCCCCCACATTTCACCGGAGTAGTCCAAGCCCCCACCCTGGCTCTCAGACGAGCCCCCACCACGGTACCCAAACAAGCCCTCTCCCACCACGCGAGGATTTAGTAAAGGAGTGGTACTACTACTACTCGGGTTGTACCCCCCACTCAGGGCCACCAAGTTCCTCCGAGTTAGCGCGGATGTGGTCTTACTACCTAGCGGGTTGTACCCAACCACGCCCCACATTTCACCGGAGTAGTCCAAGCCCCCACCAGGGCTCTCAGACGAGCCCGCACCAAGGTACCCAGACGAGTCCTCACCAGTACCACCAGACGAGCCCCCACAGGAGCCACCACGAGGACCTACAGGCTAGTCTTCAGCAAGGTCAGCCGAGCAGCTGCCAATGCCTCCTAGCTAGCCTTCACCAAGGTACCCAGACGATCCCCCACGAAGGTACCCAGACGAGCCCCCACGAAGGTACCCAGACGAGCCCCCACGAAGGTACCCAGACGAGCCCCCACGAAGGTACCCAGACGAGCCCCCACGAAGGTACCCAGACGAGCCCCCACGAAGGTACCCAGACGAGCCCCCACGAAGGTACCCAGACGAGCCCCCACGAAGGTACCCAGACGAGCCCCCACCAAGGTACACAGACGAGCCCCCACCAATGTCTAGACAGTGCTGACCCACAATGGTGGCAGCCTATGTGGATTGACAGCTACTACATTGAAGCGTAAGACTACCCTCTTGTTGGACCAAAACCACCGCTACCCAAAAAACACATTGAGAAAGGTTCTCAAATTTACTGGGGCCCGATTATCTAGGCGATTAGTTAAGAGGCGCATTACAAAAAAACGCAAAATTGCAAGGTTTCCTCGTTGAAATTGTATGTTATCCGTTCGTTGTTTGCAATAACAATGACTTGTTAAAAATTGTTCGTTTCCTGTTCTAGAATAATAATAAAGCGAATTTTAGATAAATTATTTATTTATTCAGTAATAATCATTCTCTCGATGAATGTTTAGACAAAAACTCACGGAGACGTGATTTGGGAGCTCTCAATTTGTAGATTCTATTGAAAATATATTTTTTTCATCTTACAATATCCCCAACTTCAATATGATTGAATACATTTTCGTTATATGCCTCTATAGTAAAGAAAAAGAAATTGGACCTAATTCAATTATTGACCGAAAAGACTTCGAAACAAGCCCCGATATCTCCGAAATTGTACATCGTTTTGACGTAATATTTATACCAAAATAATCTTCAACATTTGCTAAACTATAGTATTTTTATTATACTTGAAGAATTTTACTTTTATTTAATTCATTAAAAAATAATAGAAGCGATTTAAAAGAAATAAAAATAGTCTTAATTAGTGTTTGAGACGAAGGATCGTGATCAAAATGAAGAGTTGAGAATAAACAAAAATATATAGAGTGTAGCTTAGCTACTAGGGTACTAAAAAGATTTCGCTTGCTCATGAGTGTTTTATGTAACCGAGAGGGATGTATATCGACAATCAATTTTATCATGCCGTAATGGTGACCGTTTATTGATTTTTAAATAAATAAAATGAAAATCTTTTCTTTCAGACATACACTGCAGGCCAAAAGTTTAAGACCGCACTTAAACAGTATAATTATCTATCAATTGTAATAAAGTCCCATAAGATAAATAAAAGAAATGCACACCTGCATATTCTATTGTTAATGTAGAATATTTAAAGAAGTCATTCTTTTGTTTACTTTCAAGTTATTGGACAATAAACATCTATTGTTTTCAATCACTGACAAACGCTGCGCTAGAGCCAGGTGGTAGAGTCCTAATAATATGTTTATTGTGTGCTCATTACTTATTACTTTGCTTTTGTTTGGCATTGGTCAATATTAAGGATTATTTAGCTTCTGAAAACACGTAGTTTCAATTTATTCTTACCTGAGTTTACTTGGGTTGTTCACAAACAATCTCAGTTAGTCTAAACTTGTGGTTTCTACAGTGAAGACGTCTTAAAATGGGAAAAGCACGCGAAATTAGCAGTGAAGTGCGTTCTGCCATCGTTGTTTTGCATAATGAAGGCACATCCGAACGTGAGATTGCTTCACAACTGAAGTTATCGAAGACTTGTGTTCATAGCACAATAACTCGATACAGGGAGTCAGGCAGTTTTCAAGATCGTCCACGCTCGGGAAGGCCGAGAGCTACCACGTCTAGTGAAGATAATTTCATTGTTGTTACCAGCAAGCGAAATAGATGCTTAACAGCACCAGAAATCCGCGTTGAAGTAAACAAAACTCGAGTTAAACCTTTATCATTGACTACAGTAAAACGGCGACTGAGAGATGCAAAGTTGTATGGTCGCGTCGCCGTCCGAAAACCTCTGCTAAGGCCACAAAACAAGAAAAAGCGGATGCAGTGGGCTCTTGCCCATCGAGATTGGACTGAAGAATTTTAAAAAAGTTCTTTGGACCGATGAATCCAAGTTTGAACTATTCGGTTCAAAACGAAGAATTTACGTGAGACGCAATGCTCAAGAAAAGATGGTGCCGGACTGTGTAGTCCCAACAGTCAAGCATGGCGGTGGCTCAATTATGTTCTGGGGTTGCTTTTCTAGCCCAGGAACTGGCGATTTGGTCAAAATTGAAGGAATTATGAGAAAGGAACAGTACAAAAACATTTTAGAACAAAATGCCGTTCCTTCCGGGTTGCGATTAATTGGAGACGCATTCATATTCCAACAAGATAATGATCCAAAGCATAGCTACAAATTATGCAGAGGATATTTAGAAGAGAAAGAGGCGCAAGGGGTGTTAAAAAACATGGTTTGGCCTCCTCAGAGCCCGGATCTCAATCCAATTGAACTTTTGTGGGAAGAGCTTGACAGGAACGTCCGTAATCGTGGCCCATCCTCGCAAGAAGAAATGTGGAATGCTTTATGCGAAAGTTGGAGCAATATATCACAAGACACCATCAACAAATTGATTGCTCGTATGCCGAGACTTGTGAAAAAAGTCATACAATGTAAAGGAGGATTTTTTGATGAAACATCAGTTTAGTTAACTATAGCCTTTTTCGCGTGGACTGTTAATATTTCCTTATTTTTTTTAATTACAATTTGTCAATAAACACTAATTAGTGATTAATTGATTAGATAGTTAAACTGGTTAATTAAACCATTAATATTTTATTGGTGTTTTACTTTATTTTCCTACTTCAATTAAAGTGGTCTTAAACTTTTGGCCTGCAGTGTAGGTACAAGTCCTTAAGCAAGGCAAGGCTGTTAGTAACAAAAAATTTGCTTATAACTAATGTTAGTAATTAAAAGTAAAAAGTCATAATCATCAAAGAAAGACTCAATAGGCTCCACGGTCTCGTATTCTAACATATCGAGTTCAGTGAACCGATACTGCAGAACAGTATCGGTTCTCTCGCTTATCATCTTTATGACGCTATTCGGTGTATACGTACATATATATACCTATAGTGATTAATAAATTAAATGTATTCAATAAATAGGCACAAATGACGACATGTTTTTTTTTATCTTCAAATATCTTGGCTCCGATGCATTTAGGAAATTTATGTTCATAGAAGAAAATTATTGTCTTATTGTGTTCTTTCTAATTATTATTATTTATTCATAATCAAGTAACAAGACTCTTATTAATTATAATGATTAATAACTAGCTGATCGGCGCAACTTCGCCTACGTAACATTTTTGATTAATGCTCCGCTCCTATTGGTCGCAGCGTGATGTTATATACCTTAGGCCTATAGCCTTCCTCGATAAATGGGCTATCCAACACAAGAATTTTTCAATTCGACCCAGTAGTTCCTGAGATTAGCGCTTTCAACCAAACAAACAAACTCCTTAGCTTTATAATATTAGTATAGATTAATTAAATACTTTTTATTATTGGCCGTGCCACTTTTACTCAAACCCCTTTGATTTAAAATTTTGGCTACTATTGGGAATATTATAATATTTTTGAGTAAGTATGATCCTACTTATATATTGTTTTATTTCGTCTTTTAAGTTTGTCAGGCAAAGGCGACCTAAAGCTAATTTATATGGTTAAGGTGGCAATGGCCCCAAACTTTACGACGAGTTGTAGGTCGTAAGGTTAAGCCCAGGCAGAGTTACTTTGTGTGGTTTATTGCATCACCACTGCTCTCAAAACGGTGAAGGAAAATATCGTGAGAAAACCAGCAAGTCCTGGAAACTAAAAATTCAAAGACACGATTGTAACTGCCGCCCAAAGAGAGGAGCCTATGCCCCAGCTGTGAGGACAGGACATTATAGACTGATTTTGCTATGTTAGGTATCGGCGTATGCACGACGAGCTTTGTGTGAGTATACCTACTTATCGTATTTACACTGGACAACGCATAAACCGGGCCACCTTAGAAGTCTGATTCGATTTTCTAAAAAAGCATATATTATAAACTTATGTACAACTATCAAAGTAATACCTACGAAAAGTGCGTTCATGTTGATTAAAATGATTATAAATTTATTCTTAAGTACGGTCAATTCACATTGTAATCAAGCAACAATCACAATACTAATGATTTGCTCTGATTTTCTAAGTTCGCGATTAGCGTTCTTATTTCTACAATGAGGATAGTCGGATATTTTTTATAATTTCTTTTGTTTTTGTCCATCGTTTGCTCAAACGCGTGAATTTTTGCTACTTTTTCGTTCAATAGTGGATACGACACCTTAGGAAGCAGTTCAAGTTGCGCAACGTGAGGTCCCTCGAAGGCTTCGAATCAGCAGATCTTCGGTGCAACGAGTTTACAGACGATACCTAGAGACTGGATCATTCGACCGCTGTCTAGGTACGGGTAGACATAGGGCTACATCAGCAGCAGATCAACGCTATATCCAACTTACTGTTCTGCGAAATCACCGTCTCAACGCAGTTCAAGTCCTACAAACTTCGCGTGACGAACGCCAAGTGGTCATAAGTTCAGATACCGTCAGAACGGAACCTAGTCAGGTTCCGTTGGAGTCCCAAAGAGAGCTGCAACAGGACCAGAATTAACGGTAGCCCAACGTCGAGCACGACTTGAATTTGCTTGAGAGCATAGGGATTGGATGTTAGAGCCCCCCCACTGGGTACCTAATGTACTCTTCACTGATGAGACCAGGGTGAGTCTACATGGAAGTGATCGACGTCAGAGAGTATATCGTCGCCCTGGAGAACGTTATTCTCAGTGTTACATCGAGGAAACTGTCGCTTATGGAGGACGATCTGTAATGGTCAAGGGTACCACTACCAACCACACATACAGCGTAAGTTTTCATCGAACCGACGGGCCGTATACGTGGATCGATTTCTCATCACTACATTACTGAAATCCTTGTAGACCATGTGGTACTTTAAGCAGGATATATCGGGCAGAATACGCACAGCCTCATGTTGCCATTCGCACAATGGACTGGCCAGCTCGAAACCCGGACTTGAATGCGATAGAACCCTTATGGGATGGGCTGAAACGCCTTGTTTGAGCCCGGGTACCTACTCCTAAAAGGCTTCTAGAGCTGCGAATTGCGATTGAAGAGGAATGGAATGCAATTCCTCAAGATTTCATCGTCAGACTCGTGAGGTCGAGGAATACTAAATACTGACCAAAACTTTTTTTAAATGTTTTTCATTTTCTGGTTACTAACGATTAACACTACTGGAAAACGACTCTTCTTTGTAAAATCCTTAATAAATATATTATAATATAAATAAACACTTAAATTGATAAATTCCAATGAGTTTGCATTCATTTTAATCATCATGAAACGCACTTTCTGTAGGTGTAACTTTGATAGTTGTAAGTTTTATAATTTTTGAGAAAATCGAATTAGAGTTCCAAGGTAGCGTTGTGGTTGGTGGCCCGGTTTATTTGCTGTCCAGTGTATTATGTTCATGGGCTGCATTAAAGGATCCATTCAGTGTAGGCCATGAAAATCAAAATTTATTTGCTGGATATCGACATATTTTCACACTATAGTCTTATACCATGGGAGTGACTCATGAGACGACCACTAATTTAGAAGAATGGAAGAAGTGGACATGCTGCGCCGACCCTAAATAAATTAGGATAAGGTATTTTTTAGGACTTCGGGTTTAGAGATATACAGGGTGGAAACTTTCAGTGTGGCTGTAAGGGGAACTACCTTAACCGTTGCAGCTACACGAAAATGGCCTTAGGACACTATCCATATTTTTTCATGAAAGCTTGATGGCGATCAAATTAAAAAAAAAAATACAGTTAGCAAAAAAATCGCCAATTCACACATTTTTTTTTTTAATGTACATAAATAAAATTAATTTATTTCAGGTAAATAACACCCATTGCCACACATATTGATATACATTCAAGACATAATAAGATCCAATAAAATAAAATATAATAGAATGTTCATGTTTTATAAAATAAACAAATCTAATCTAATCTAGAATCAAAATAAAATCCAATAGAATCAAAATAAAATAAAACACAAATTATTATTATTATTTTTGTTCTTTATGTTTCTTCTCATTTAAGAGAGTCCAAGAAACCTTACACGCGGGTCAGAACCAAGGATGTGAGGTGAAATTTAGATAGAGAAAGTGGATGATAATGTAGAAGAAGTCAGAAACTTTCGGGTAATTCGACATGTGTTAAGAATGGTGGCTTTTTGTAGCATGTAAAGTGTATGAGTAGGCATCTGTAGAGTGTTGAGGCTTTGTGTGAGGGACTTTGGTATAATACCAGTAGATGAGAAAACAATGGGGACTATATGGACAGTTTGTGCATTCCATTGGGTTTTAATTTCAATGGCAAGATCTTGATACTTACTGAGCTTTTCGGATATTGTGGTTTGAATATTATGTGAGTTAGGTATTGCTATATCTATCAGATAAACTGTTTTATTGATTTTGTCGTGAACGGTAATGTCGGGTCTGTTGTAATGAATTGTTTTATCGGTATCATTTCGGAAATTAATTTATATTTAAATGCTAACTGTTGATGAATGATTGCAGCAACTTGGTCATGACGGTGTTTATAATCGGTTTGTGCAAGTAATTTACATGCTCCTGTTATATGTTGTATAGTTTCGGAGGCATTGTTGCAATGTCTGCACAAGTCAGTCGGCTGATTCGGATCTTTTATGATATATTTTCGGTAATTACGAGTTGCTATTATTTGATCTTGTATGGCCAGCATAAATCCCTCGGTTTCGGAGAACAATTCGCCTCGTTTGAGCCATTCGTTCGACTTTATTTTATCGACGTGTGGCTGGCTCAGGTAGGCTCGATGTCTTCCGTGTAGGGCTTTTTCAGACCATGCTGCAAGTTTTTGTTGTGTACTTGCGATGTGTTCATTTATTTGTGTGTTTCGGTTTTGTAGATTTAGTGGTGTTAGTTTCTTATCAGTCTCCATTATTTGCTTATGTAGAGATGAGTTTTCTGATTTATTATGAAAGTATGCTCTGAGTGAAAGTATCTGTTTGTTGTGTAAATTGTGTATGTCTATTAATCCTCTCCCTCCTTCTTGGCGTGGTAGTGTAAGTCGTTGTAAGCATGATTTTGGATGGTGTTTTCTATGTTGATTTTGGATGGTGTTTTCTATGTTTATTATTATTTTTCTAATACTGATCAAAAATTTTTAAAAACTCGGAAGTTGCAATAAAACTTTTTCAATAGACTTCCTCGAAAAATGGCTCTTATCGCACTACGATTAGGTTCAACATGCAATATTATTAATTAATTAATTCTTGAATATTTAATATTTATTCAATACAAGAAAGTGGTTAAACAACAGTTCAATTTCCCATAGTCGGCGATAATTGCTTTTTTTCACAGAAAAGAGGCGAATATTTTTAAGGTTTTCATATTTAACTCTTTCAGGGGCACTTTCATATAAGTTACAATATACGTGTTTTTATGTTTTTTCTAGTTGTATTTAGGCTAAACAATACTGAAAACATGGTTCAAAAAAATATCTGAGTGAAGGCTTTTGAGGAATCACATGGTTAGCTACGTTAACCACCGCCGCTGTAGAACAAAACAACACTATGAAAAATCTTAAAATTTTTAATCATGAATACAGGCTAAAAAAACATATTAAAACACTTAGGACCAAGATTTTATTTCACTTCTTATGGAAATCTTCGAAGCAAGACTTTCCTTTACGCAAACATAGTGGAACATTGCAAGGTTTTCATTTCGAAACCGTACGTACTGGAGTATTACTGGTACTGCATTTGGCGCATCTTGATGTGCTTCGCTCCGGCTGATGGCGATTGCTTTCAAGGCGGATCTCGTCGGCCACTGTTGGCTTATGCCGTTTTATTATGGCCGGACCTGGAGAAAGCGCTCCTGAACTGCATGGACTGTCCATTGAGCGATGCCTGCGCTGATTGACAAACGCTGGAGCTAAGAGACCTTGGTAGACTGAACGACGAAAATCCTTCAATGTCAGAGTTTCTAGATCTGGTCGTGAAGTGGATTGTAATTCTTTTTACACCAAGAAAGAATTGACAACAGAGCAGTCCAGAAAATGGAAAAAAATCCGGTGCCACCATTTGTGTCGCTTTCGGTCAATATCATAGCAGCTTTTGAGTTGGTCGAACTTATGCACACAAAGGTTGGTTACATAAAGTTTGGTTTGAAAGCTTATAATTTCTTGCAAATCGTCTGACCAACACATGCGAAATAGTGCAAGAGGCGTAATACTTTCCAACTCAAGTGTATGTGCTGGTACACCCACATCTTCAGTAAACTCACCTGGTGGGGAAAGTGAGTAGTACTTCTTCCACTTTGGCGCTCTTGTTTGAAAACTGCTGGAGCTGCTCTCTTCCGCTACAGGAGTGGCAACCTCCGGAGGCAGAGTAGAACGGAAAATGGACAAGGGTTCATTATCAAAACTGTAAGAGTCCAGACGTTCTCCTACGACATCACCCAATAGCATGGTAGGTAGTTGAGCATCATGAGTTTCCTGGTCCGATTCCGCACTGCAGCAACTGTCGTCATCGGAGGGTATCTCCTCCAGACAGTTTTCAATATCCCCGTCAGCTAACACACGAACCATTCTGAAATAAAAAAAAAACAATGTCACATCTTTAAGAACAAATAAAACATTCTATCTGCGCGCTGGTTAGCTACTCTAACCACCGAATTATGAGTATCATAATTACATTAGAAAGCAAAATTACACACATTGTTTATCAAATACATGCTAAAAATGTCTAAATACGTCTACTAAAACAATCATAGTCAAAAAAATAATAGACTCACCTTATTTTTGAAAGCTTTTTTCCGAGCACGTTACAAAAACACTGTCCACGAATTTGGTTCATACGAACAATACAAACACAAACGATTATCGGCGCCACTTACTGCCAAAACTAAATCGAGCATAAGGTGTATTTCTATGATAGTTCAAGAAATAATCGCTAAATGGCAGGAATTTAAAGAAAAAAAATACGAAATATGTGGTTAGCGTAGCTAACCACTGACCCTGAAAGAGTTAATGAAAATTTAAATTGTGTTTATGAACAGAATATCGTAAATAAACATTATTATTTATAAAATAATTTTCTTTTATCAACAAATTAACATTTATTTGTGTTCTGAATTAAAACAATATTTGAATTTTCTAATTTTCATATTAGGCTGCTTAGCGGCTTTATGCCTTTGCATCTCTTTCAACCAGGTCGAAAGCAAAGCGCGGGAAAAAAGCAAATCATTTAATTAACCCCCGACGCAAAAACGACGGGGTGTCATAAGTTTGACGTGTCTGTGTGTGTGTCTGTCTGTGGCATCGTAGCTCCCGAACGCTTGAACAGATTTAGATTTTGTTTTTTTTTTGTTTCAAAGGTGAATTAGTCGGGAGTGTTTTTAGATGTTTGATAGAAATCGGTCCAAGATGGCCGCCACCACAAAATGGCGAATAACTTTTTTTTATTTTTACAACTCCCTCAATATGGGTATCCAATGAAAGGGCTTGACTAATAGAATAATGTACACTACATTAATAGGGAATGTTGAATATTATTTACCTACTTAACGAATAAAAAATAAAATGAAATAAAAAAAATTAAGGAGTCGCTACAGAAAGCAAGAAATAAAAAAATAAATAAAAAATTTAAAAAACCCCCGACACAAAATAATAAAAAAGTATGAATGTAAAAAGCTTAGAAACAAGCTAAAAGAACTGTGACATTAAAAATAGCCACAAATATAACAAAAAAGGTAAAAACGTGAAACTTATTTTTTTTTAAATATTGTCGCGTCGGGGGACCGCTCTTTACCTATAAAAAAACCTAAGTATATAAAATTACAACACAACAAATTATAATATGTACAGAAACGTTAAGCTAATAAATTAGAGCGGTTAAATTTTTCGTCGGTTATTAAAACAAAATCAGCTGTTTCCTACAAAAGTGCAATACCTACACGGTCAAAATGTATAGAACTGCTGATTTTTTTACTAACCGTTCTCGTTCGAGTTCGTTCACCTCTAGAACTCAACCAAAACAAAAGAAAAACACGGACGGACGGACGGACGGACAACAAAGTGATCTTATAAGGGTTCCGTTTTTTCCTTTTGAGGTACGGAACCCTAAAAATACAATAAATTAAACTAAAAATTCAATTAAAAATGTCAACAAATTCAATTTAAATGTCAATAAATTAATTCAAACAATGGCAAAAAAATTAATAAAAACAAAGAAATTAAATTAGACTTTCAATAAAATTAAAAATAGAAATGTCATTAAATTAAATCACAAAGAAGTATACACACCTATTATATTAACAGAAAGTTTTGTCATCAATAAAACTCTTAATTGTGTAGTAACACTTGTCCAGTAGCAGTTTTGTTACCTTTTTTAGGGTTCCGTACCTCAAAAGGAAAAAACGGAACCCTTATAAGATCACTTTGTTGTCCGTCCGTCCGTCCGTCCGTCCGTCCGTCTGTCAAGACCGTTTTTCTCAGGAACGCGTGGAGGTATCAAACTGAAATTTCTATATGATACTTAGTTCTACTGTCCCTGGAAGCTGTAGAAAAATCAACCTTCTAAGTCAACGCAATCAAAAGATACAGCCACTTAGGCCGCAAATTTCCGCAAATTTTCGAAACTCGCACGGGAATCAAAACCTACAGGGTACTTCCCGTGAACTTAGAATCTTGAAATTTTGTACGAAGTCACGTCTTATAGTACAGATATAGGAAAAATTACGAAAACCGTAAATTTTTAGTTTTGTCATATAAAAAAAAGTTATATACCCACAGGTTTGTACGGAACCCTCGGTGCGCGAGTCCAACTCGCACTTGACCGGTTTTTTTTAAACTTTGATGGGTAATTCTTTTAAATGTGTCGGTATTTTATTATATATAAGAGGACCCATAATTAAAATATTTTTTTTAAGTAAGGACGTTTGGTAACCACCTGTGTAAAGTTGGTTTTTATATTGTGACCTTATTGGTCCTGAGCGTTGTCTTTTATCCACTACTGACGTAAACAGGTGTTTGTTCGTTTTAACGAATAGGGCAACTTCTAGTATATACAACGATGGCAATGTAAGAATTTTAAGAGATTTAAATACAGGTTGACAGGTTTCTGTGGTTTTAAGACCTGTCATTGATCGAAGGCAACGTTTTTGGGCCCTAAATATTCTTTCTTTTTCACTGCAGTTTCCCCAAAATATGACACCAAACCTTAGCGAGGAAGCAACTTACCGAGAGGACTATTCGTCGTGTGGTGGATAAATTTGAGTCCACTGATTCGGTAAATGATCGACCAACACCCGTACGTCAACGAAACGCAAGGTCTGCCGAAAACATCGCCGCTGTCCGTGAGAGTGTGCAGGAGAATCCGACAGTCGATTTCGCGTCGCTCACAAGAACTCGGCCTTTCACAGACCACAACTTGGCGAATTTTTCGTCGTGACTTGGGCCTGCACCCGTATAAAATTCAACTCACCCAGGAATTGAAGGTAAACGACCATAGACAACGACGTGTGTTCGCTGAATGGGCACTGGAGCAGTTAGCAACTGACCGTAATTTTCACAGAAAAATTATCTTCAGCGATGAGGCCCATTTCTGGATGAATGGGTACGTAAACAAACAAAATTGTCGAATTTGGGACGATACCAATCCACATGAGGTCCAAGAGCGTCCAATGCATCCCGAAAAATTTACAGTTATGTGCGGGTTTTGGGCTGGCGGCTTCATCGGGCCATATTTCTTTGAGAACAACGTTGGCCAGGCCATCACTGTCAACGGCGAGCGCTATAGGTCGATGATTACCAACTGTTTTTGGCATGTACTGGATCATCTGAACACCAACGACATGTGGTTTCAACAAGACGGCACTACGTGCCACACAGCTCATGCCACACAGCTCATGCCACATTGAATATTCTGCATGAGAGATTTGAGGGCATGGTCATCTTACGTGGAGCTGATGTGAACTGGCCACCGAGATCTTGTGACTTAACCCCGCTAGACTTTTTCTTGTGGGGTTTTCTTAAGTCGCAGGTCTATGCGAATAAACCACAAACCACAGCGGCCCTCAAAGCCAACGTAACCTATGCCATAGGTCGAATTCAGCCTGATTTATGCACAAAAGTCATGGAAAATTGGATATCTCGCATGCGCTCCACCCAGAGAAGCCATGGCGGACACTTGAATGATGTCATATTCCACACATAATGGCATCACTACATCTTTCAAATAAATAAATAATTTCGATAATATCTCACACACACTTTGTTTTATTTAAATTTAAAGATAGGACACGCTTAATGAAAGACCCTGTATGTACTGGATTGAATAAAACGACGTTGTTGGTTGGTGAACTTTGTTACGAGCTTTTGTGTTATTATTATTTTATTAAAATATTAGGTATTCCTTTATAATTGATTCCTTTTTGTAAGTTTCGGTTTAAAGCTAATTGTATCAATTTTAACATTACAAAGTGTAGTTTTGCATCCTCGTCTAAATTCAGGAGGTTGTCATAGAAGACATAAATATACAATTTTTTTTGTTGTTGTTTTAATTTGACACTTTTTCAGAATGAAGCCCTTCTCAAAAGAGGAGAATCGCCCGTTTATCGAATAAACGTCGTGCGTTTGTTTGTGTGTGTGTTTAATTAAGGATGCGCTGCTCTACATCTTAGACCAAATTAATAGCAAATAAATGTGATTGTGATTTGTTGTTGTTGTTGTTGATTGCACTAAAAACTCAGCAAAAAATCGCTAAAATTGACTTTCTCATTGTTTATACGCATTGTTTGCGGCAAAAAGGCCTGTCCTAGACCAATTATGTGATTTTGTCGATCACCATCTGCCTAGCCTTTTTCAAACTATGTTGGGGTAGGCTTCCAGTCTAACTGGATGCAGCTGAATACCAGTATTTTTTTATATCCGGATTTACACTCAATTACAATATTATTTTGATACCGAAACAAAGTTATTTGTAATATATTTGTAACACTCCGCTTTTTTTGTTTTTTAACCAATATTATATATTTAGGTCTTTGCTCAGGAGTGCGACAGCCCACTCCTGAGCAAAGACCGCTCCCAATTCCTTCCAGGAACCCTTTTTCTGCGCCACCTCGCCAGCCCTTGCGGTTTGTAAGCGTCCAGCCTAGGTCGTCTCTCCACTTCTTTCTAACCCACCCAATGCCATTTCCGCCTGGAAACTTCTTGCCTACGTCCAATATTCCCGTTTCAGAATACAGCGTGGTGTTTTGAACTCTGTCTACACTTTTTACACCCTAAATGCTGAGTTCCATTGCTACATTGCCTTTCGGCAAACTCCAAGGCGGAAATTTGCGACTCGATGAGCGTATGTCTATCTTTTTTTGGCAATACGAAAACGAGTGCGATAGACATACGACTTGTCGAAATCGAATCGAAGCGTTGTGAATACGGGGGTAGGTCCGAGCACCGTAGGTAAGGACTCGTGGCTAAATCATTAAGTATATCTATCTGTACTTGACAGGTCGGTCTTCGAAATTAAGCAACGATTTCAGAGGTGCGATTCGTGGATGAGTGACCATACTTTTCATATTAAGCTCCCTCGGTGTCAACTTTCCACCATAACTTGCAATTTTGCAAGTGAAATATTTTATCTCAGAGCAAAATGAAAATGTATTAGGCATCGTTTTTCCGAAGTCCTGTTGTTGTTCGTGGATTCGAACACAGGCGCTTTATTATATTATGGGTACTATAGTCGATCGCATAATTTTCTAAAAAAACACCAACACGATGGATATAACAATCCCAAAAATTGCATCAGAAATAATAATCAGAAGCAATGGAATTTTGAAGTCATAAAAATAAATCTTAAACTGGTTTTGCGCACAAGCTTGGCACTTAATATTATCTAAATTCACATAAAACTGTAGCAAGTTTATGAATATCGTTAAATAAAGCGTTTCAATAGTTCCAATTCTTGATCGACGGTTCCAGATGTAACCACGTACCTACATACACGATTTGCCAATATGTTAATTGGCTTGCAGATCAAACATTGTAAGTACCAAGTAGCTTATTTTGCTACTCACACATATCACGACGTGTATATCTCGAACGCGCGTTTACGGTGCCGCAGATACCCGAAAAGTAAATTGTTACGCTTACGTAGATTTAAATGCGCGTACAAAGCGATACAAATGTCTATTGCTGCGTACGTGCGTTTGAATTGATTCAAGCGCGCGCATGACGAGGAGTAAAGGGGCGGGAGAGAAGCGCGCGCGCATCCGACGCATTGTACTACATACTGTTGAAGAGTCTATGTTATACACACCAGCGTCCACTGCGCGTCTGCAACACAGTACATCTGCGCGTACAATCGTACATGCCGCGTACTAGTGTTGCCTATCGATAGTCGACTATCGCTAAACTATCGATAGTCTATCGATAGTTGACGTCATATCAATAGTATCGATAGTCTATCGATAGTATGATTCAGGGCAATAGTATTGATATACAAAAATAGTGTCGATACTATCGATACTATCGAAGACCAGCATATGTCTAGGAGCAATACTATCGATAGTATTAGCTCACACTATCGATAGTATTATAAACGGCAATAGTATTGATGGTGTAAAACTATCGATGGTGTAATTGAGAGTGTTAATTATTTAATACAACGATACTATCGATAGTATCGATAGTATTACTTTAAAAAAATCGATACTATCGATAGTATTATAATGTAATAGTATCGATACTATCGCCTCCAATCAATAGTATTAGCTAATCTGTGATATCGATAGAATCGATGGTATCGATACTATCGATACTATCGATAGCACTATCGATATTGTTACTAGTTTTCGAGGTCATCTATCGATAGAGAAACTATCGATAGTTGGGCAACTCTACCGCGTACCTATTTCATACGCGCAGATAACTCGCGTTTAACGCACATTAAACGAGATTCAGTCGCAGCCAGAGAATTTAGGATGTAACAGCAAGCGAAGAAAGCTAGAAAATTTTAGCTTTTTTTCCATTGAAACATACCCAACATGTAAAAAAAAACCTGCCTGATCTGAAAGGGGCATCGATAACATTTATAACATATAAATTATTAGGTCAACATATCAATTAATTTAAAAATGCACAATTTTTGTGCCTAAATGTGACTGCACCATAATCGGCGTTAGTATGTCGTTTGATCAACGATCGTTTGTTTATGACGTCACTACCCGAGAAGCGACCGGAGTGCCGGCCGTGCCGCCGCCGCGCGCCGCATCCCAAGCTTCCTTATTTTTATCAGGGTATTTTTTTTTACTTGTTATCTAATAAGGATTACTTACTTACTTAACAGACTGTTATTCTGAATTGGTTACTACAGTAAAGCCCTCAATTCAGTGTGCCTCTTAGCAAAGGCCTCTTCTAGCTGCTTCCATTGAACTCCATCACGAGCTACTCTCCACCAGTTGGGGCCTGCAATGAGTTTTAGTTCGTCTTCCCATCTTATCAGTTGCTTTCCCCTGCTTCTTGTGCTGTTTCTGGGATACCAGTCTGTTATTAATTTACACCACTTCTCTTGCCTTGCTCTCATCACAATGGCGTGCCCATCTCCACTTTTGCTGGTCAATTCTAGTCAAGATGTCCATCACTTTGGTTTTATTTCTAAGTTGGATGTTTCTTACCCGCTCTGTTTTATTTGTTCCTGTCATACTGCGTTCCATGGCTCTTTGGCAATATTGTAGTTTGCTTCTGTGATATTTGTGGATGTGGAAGGATTACATAATTAGAATCGAATCTCGATACCTAATAATTCCTTCACTGATCGGACCCGGGTTTTTTTTTTAACATATTGTATAGAAGGAGCAGACTGGCGGCAGGCAGAGTGTATAGGTGTAGTATAGTGTTTGTATCGAGAAAAGCCATAAGATAAATATGACACAGACAAGGTCTATCACTATAAATGCTGTTTATTCATGTGTAAAGTCATACATCTTTCTCTGCTTACAGTTCCACTTTTGTTATGGACGTTATTGATAGTGTCAATCAGATCAGACAATATCAACGGAAATCTGTCAGATGCACGCATAATAACAAATCTTCTAGAGAAAATAATTAAATCTAAGACAGAAAGTAATCATCTTATGGACGTCAAGCGGAGGCTGGAGACTAAAGAAGATATTTTCTTATTTCATGAGATTGAAAACGCAATCAAACTAAAAGTAAAAGAACTGAAACCGATGCTACAAGATAACGATTACAATAAAATATTAAACATTAGAAGAAATACTTTGGAAATGGAAGAAAGCGAAGAGACGGTCATAATAGATCACGTGCCCGAAAATAAAAGGAGAGCTAACATAAAGTCAGCGTACAGACCAACTAAACAGTTCACGGACACATCCCAAAAAAATATCAAATACTACAAACAGTTAAGGCAAAACATAACGAAGTTGCTAGACAAAGTAAATACTGCCAATTCAACGAAGACGCTTATAACAAGCACGTTCGACAAAATGTTAGGTCTACTGATGGAACAGCAATGTATGAGGAAAAGCAGAAATACAACAGCTCTCCTAAATCATCTCGTCAAAGACACACGCAAGTCAATGCCAGAACTGACAAACATAATTGACATGATGCTGAAGCAAAAGTCCGTTCTCAGTGTACTCGAGTTTCACGACACAACCGGTAACATAAGCGAAATAATGGACGAAATAATCCCACAGTTTCTGTTACCTATAACTAAACTATTAAATAATTATAAATTAAAATGCTACTTGGACCATAAACAAAATTCGGGAGCCAAACACGAAGGCCCCGCCTCAGCTCTTCGACTCAGGGCCACCTCTTCTATCTCATCTTCTGAAAAAAACGGTCAATGTGACAGTTTCATAGTATGTTCGAATGAACTCACATATTTCTTGAAAATAACTTACAACTCCTTGAAGAACACCGCGATGAGCAGCTATAGGAATAACAAAGATTTGTTTAAGGGGGAAGTCACTGGAACAAATAAAACCACTAAAGATATTGTGACCTCAGAATTAAAGACTTTAGACAATTTTACAGAAAAGGAATTTAATAAAATATTCATTAAAAAATTAAAGCTCTTCACGTTAGATAAGAATAAGAGTAAGACAGCGAACATCCTGCATATCAAAGATTTCCTAAAAGTATTAGGAGAAGAAATTACAAAGAGCAATATCGGAGTCGTGTTGAATGGCAATGATTTTTATTTAGAAGTCAAAGATGATTTCGCAGAAACTTTAACAAAAGACAAGGAACTTTGTGATTTTTTCGTACAATGTAATGGTCAAAATATGAAAAAAACAAACGGAACTAGGAGATTTAATAAACAACAGAAATTTAGACCTAAGCTTTATAAAAATATTTATGTTAAAGTAGAACATAGTATGAACGACGAATTGAAGGATTCTTTACCCCGTTATGGTGAACAGAATCTGGGTTCTGTTCAGGGAGATATGATCTCTAGGCCATACAAAAATGTGATCGACGCAAGTGACCAAAAGAAGTATAGTCATGTAAATGTAACTAGAACTACACTACGTTCGACTGTTACGACAGAAGGCCGAGGCAGCGCTCCAAGTGGCTCAACAGAAAACTTTTTTTAAATAAAAATATTTTTTACGAGATCTTAAATTATTATTGTTTTGCCAAAGAGGCTCGAATTTGAATTGTCGTAAATTTTCGTGCCTTCACAGAATAAGTAAGAACGCAATTATTTTTAGCATACAGTAGTCACGACTCATGAGGTCCCATGTTAGGCACTCGTATTACTGCTACAAACATATTTTTTTTGAACCTACCTACGCGGTCCCCTCGGAAATTATCAGAGACGCCGTAACATATTACCTAGTACTTGGATTGTGGAGTCAGATAGGCAGTCGCTCTATGTAAAATACTGGTGTTCTGCTGCATCTAAGCCGATCAACGTAGTTGTGAAAAGGCTAGGTGAGGCAGATGATGACTTGTGTCGCTTTATTCTTCATCATTTTATTCGTCCGCTTAGTTTCTTATTTTTCATTTCGAAAACGGTTTTGTTTCTCAGTAATATAAAACGTTAGAAGGTATATTTCGTTTTTGGTTCTCCGTTGCTTATTTATTGTTAGTGTTCAATATTGGTACAGGGTTTTATGAACATACCAGATTTGTCAAATATGGGAGGGCGTTTAATAAAACAACTTCTTTGAATATGTAACATAATTTAATTAGCTTAACATTTCATTTAAAAAAGTCGTATTTTTCGTACTTAAATGAATATAGATCACTCCGATGACAAATCTTCGCTAAGATTCATTTCACAGATTTGCCGAAAATACAACACTAATTTATTGCAGGGTGCTATTTATACCTTTCTTAATTAGTCTTTTAGTTCGTTTTTTTTTTTTTGCTTATTCTTAGTTTAGTCTTTACAATGGGTGCCAATGGGCCAGTGTGTAAAAGATATGTTAAAGTGGATGCGCTAAGGTAGCCGACAAACAAATATTATTATTACTTTTTTTGCGATTTGCAAGTCAGTATCAGGTTCTTTGATGATTATTGATTTATTTGCGATTGTATAAAATATAAATCTATACTAATTTTATAAATGCGAAAGTTTGGATGGATGCTTTTTACTCAATCACGCCAGAACGGCTGAACGGATGTGGATGAAATTTGGCACCAAGATAGATTATAGTTTGGAATAGCACATAGGCTTTTCATCCCGGTAGGACGATCCCGGGCGAAGCCGCTGACATAAGCTAGTATTTACATAAATATAATCAAAACCATCAATAAAACTCCCTTAGTTCATATCAAACGAAAGAAAAACTATTTCATGCTATTATGACATTTGAAATCATCAGAAACTTACCGAATTGTATTGATGATTCTAATAAGTATAATTCTGTAAATAAATATTTGTTACGATCGCACATCAATATTAACCCTTAACATACAAACTAAAACCGATCAGCAAATTGCAAAAAAAAACATAAAAAACCTGGTTACCTGGACGCTTACCTCCCTAAGCTAGCTTGGTGCATTAGACCTGCGTCAAAAACTTGGAAATCAATACGTATCAGTGTAAATGATGGGGAAATGCTGCACTCTGCCGCTCGACCAGGCGATGGTGAGGCAAGCGCCCTCGCTGAAGTTGCGCTGGAACGCGATGGTCGACGGAACCTCCACGTCTATGCCGCATATCAGGCAACTGGAACGACATAGTTTTTTAATCAATTTAAGTTTCAAAGGACGTAATTATAGTTCCTAGTCTAGTTTCATCATTGTCGATATCTTAAAATACTAATGACTGAACCATAACATTACACCTTTAATGCCCGAAGGGTTCGACAGAGGTGTACCGAATAGTCCTATTAGCATCATGCTGAGTGGTAACCTACTTGTCGCAGGCACGACGTTCAAGTTGTAATTAGTAATATTTTTCTGTCCCATTCTATTGTATTTATAAATGTTTGTTATGCTTTTGTATGTTTAATGTTTATTTATTTTGTAAGCCGACGCGCCCAGCCCGGCAGCCCGGCGGCTAAATCAGCCAACAAACTACTTTACAGTTTAGCAAAAGTATTATATTTGTAAAACTTTCATTTGTTTCTTCAGTTCCTTTTTATAACAGAATAAATGAACCAAAACCCACCAAGGCGTAATCTTAAGCTGCAGCATCAACCTCGTGGTACAGAACACGGTGACCAGGTGTGACTCCTCGAACAGAATAGCCAGATACCTCCCAGTGGGGTCCCAGCACATGTCCAATATGGGTCCCCCTACTCTGTCACCTGATGACAGTTCCACCTTCGTCACGTCCAGGACTGGAATTGCTTTGCTGGTTTGTGATCCTGAAGACAACATAGTTTTTTATTAAAGCACGCTGAAATTTTAATTTTTGTTTTCCCGCAGCGAAATAAAGTTGTATTGTATACAACCAATCTGTTTATTTATAAAATTTTGGAATCAAAAATGGCAAATTTAAAATTGAGAAAAACAGTAGGTAATGAATTATATTACAGCACATCCACATTTCGCCAGTTATGTTTTTATATCCCATGTAATAGGGTGCGAGCGAGCTTATTGCCATCAACTGGGCACAAATCCGGACTTCGTGGCTGCTACTAAGAAATTCCTGGAATGGAAAAACCCAATAACACTTTGCCCGACCGCGGGAATCTTATGCAAGACCGCATGCTCTGCAGTCGCCGACGGTAATATTAATGTGGTAATGAGACAGGTTACATAGGCAATCGCTCCATGTATAATACTGATAAGTAATAAGTAAGCAATAATTTTATTTTCATAATCAACAGGTTTTAAACAACATTGTAGAGGCCTTCTTTTAACTATGTAAATACCTGTTCCAGAAGACCTCCCTCTTTCATATTTATGTGCAAACATTTTACAAAGCCTGTTAACAATTTAAAACAAAAATAAAAGTAGGTTAAAAATAAAATATACAACAAAAACTTTTAAAAAATTCGTGTGTATTGGTGTGTGTGTATGTGTATGTGTGTGTGTGTATGTGTGCGCAAATAGGACTAGTGTGTGTGTGTGTGTGGGAAAGGGAAACCAAAAGCATATTATTATCAGTGTGAAGTATGTCGTCTGATATTCAGCTGCATCCAGTTAGACTGGAAGCCGACCCGTTACATAAATGGAAAGAGGCTAGGCAGACTGTGGGATAACGTAGCTTCCCATTAGTGAAAGAATTTTCGGAATCGGATCAGTAATTGAGAGATTAAGAAGAATACCCCCTACAGCCAAACACACAAACTTTACACTCTTTATAGTCTATACATACAATAAAATTGTAACAGACATTGGAGATATTGAAAAAAAAATATATATGGGGGTCTTTATTAGAGCAACAGAAGCCAAAACAACTGTTTAGAATGTTTGTCTGTCTATCTGTCTTTCTGTCTATATGTTTGTACGCGCATCACGCAAAAACTACTGCATGGATTTGAACGCAGTTTTCACCGCTCTACTGCTAGATGCCTTGATTAAAATATAGGCTACCACAGAAATGATCTCTTTTTTATTCTAAGTACCACACGTACGAAGTCGCGGGCAGAAGCTAGTATTGGTATACAAAGATACTAACCACTCATAAGCCCTGTATTAGTAAGCGCATACACCATAGGTTCCGCCTTGGCAGCAAACAGCAGTATATCGTTGGGTCCCCAGCAGGCAGCCACGACGCGGTTACCGCGCGCGCACCATCGCTCTGGCGTCCAGCGCTTCGTGTCCCATACTCTGTAAAACAGAGCATAACATACATAAGAACAAGCCAGTTATCCCCAAAAAGTCGAGTTCGTCGAGCCGAATCTCATCCAATCCCACGACGGAGAAGGGGTCTCGGCAAATATCACGTAATTTTTTTTCCCGCAAGAAACATTGTAAAATTTGCTGTCGGGTTTTTCTATAAGCTCTTGAATCGCGGAGAACTTTAATATCGCCATTTAGGAACTTCATGTTAGTTCTTCATTTGTGGTATAGATGGCGCTGTAGTACTTTTTGTGCTATGTCTCTGTAGTGCTTTTTGTAGTGCCGCTACACATTTAAAGACTTCCCATGTAATAGTCTGTGAGTCTATTGCATCATAATCAGCCTCTAATGTCTCCACTACTGTCAGGACAGGTCTCCTCCCTCTATATATATGCGCGCCCACTGAGGGTTGGCAGAAGTCACATGTCTTCGTTTTTTTTTGTCCTAGACATGCCAGCTCACTCACAATGTTTTCCCTCACAAATTCCTGATAGAAAAAACGCAATAACTCTACCCGAACGGGGAATCAAACCCAGGAACACTCCACCTCCTTAGATTTGAACACAACTATGTATTATTTATTAATTCAACATTAATGACAGGATTATGACTTGTTAAAATAGTGAATGGGTAGTGGGTAAGTAAATTACCCTTATTAGAATATTCCGGTGCGCGGTGATGGGTTTGGGTAGTCAGAAACCCAAAAACCTGACAATTGACCTGATATTAACCAGTGACTGGGTTGTGGAAGTCAGATAGGCAGTCGCTCTATTTAAGATACTGATATTCAGCTTCATCTGATCCGACAGGAAGCTGACTCCAACATAGTTGGGCTCAAGTTGAACTTTTATCATCTTCTCATCATCTGCATTCTAGATTAATTATTCATAGTTTTAAACTAACCTAAAAATAATAGAAGAAGTGGCAGCAAACACCTTGCCAGCGTCAAATGACCAGCGTGCAAACACAATGCCACCGCCTGCCACCCTCCGGAGCGGCACTGCGGTTTCCATGGACACGTCCCACACTAACATGGATGTGTCAGCACCAGAACAGCTGATCAGCAAGTCACCGTTGGGAGACCAGCTCACATCGGTGACTGGACTGTGGCCTGGCCTGCAAATGATGGTAAGAACTTCTAAATAATATTATTACCTAATTTATCTTGTACTAGCAGTTGCCCGCAAACCTTGGACCGCCTGAAATTATTGTTAAAATATTACTGCCCTATTTGAATGTTCTACTGGGATAAAAAGTATCCTATGTATTAATCTAGGTTATAAACTGCATGTGCGTCAAATTTCATTCAAATCTCTTCAGTTGTTTTAGGGTGAAACATCCCCACAAACTTTGGAGTCTGTTTCCTATATGACTTCTTTATAAACAAACTCATCAGGTCATCTCTACGGCAACTCTAAAAGCCCAGGCATGATAAATAATCTTAGTCAAATCATATGAAAAAGTATATCACACCTGTTCCCTGAATGGTTAGGCAGTAGTGTGGTTATATAATTATACATATCGCTTATTTTGCTCAACTTAGGAATCAAAACCAGGACCTAATGCAGTTTAGTAGTGCAACCAATAGACTGATGAAGTGAAAATAAATCTATGATTTTACTTCAAGGCTTCAAAAAAATTAAATAACTAACTTCCAAGAAAAACACACAAATTGAACCGATTTTGATGAAATTTCTATGGGATCAATCGGGTAGTGTATCTTTTCAGATAAAAAAAGAATTTTTCAAATCAGAAAATATGAGAAATGACGAAGATATGAGGTGACAAACACAAAAAAAAATACAACCAAATTGAGAACCTCTTCCTTTTTTGAAGTCGGTTAATAGGACATAAAACAGAGAAAAGTGCTTACCTTTTCAAAACAACCGCATTACTAGATGAAGGTTTGGTAAACATAGAATTCGGATCCACAGTCCATACAATCACACCCTGCTCACAACCCACAGCTAATTCGGAAGCTGAGAATGGTCGCCAACTCAATGAAGAAACATGTCCTTGTGCCTTACATTTCAACGTAGATACAAATGACACTTCTGAGCAGTATATTCTTACATTGTCATCCACTGTCGCTACAGCCATTTTAGTTGTATGAGGGTGCCATGCCATACATTTGATTGGACCGTTCCCCCAGTTCCTGGTTCTTGAGTAGTTTGCAACGATTTTAGGCCCTATATCCTTCAAATGTGGCTGTAAAAAGTATCTGAATGCTGTGAACACATTTGCGACTTTCAACACGTAGGATGCGGCGACGGCCAGGATCTGGCTCTCACGGTTCACCGAGGGATCTGCAGCGACACCTAAAGCCTCTAAAAATCCTTGTTTGTACCACACACTAGTGATTTTTTTGAGTAAATTATCCTCAACGTCAATATACATAGAAATGTTTTCGTCCGATGTTCTGTGGTGGTAAATGTCGCGGGTTACGTTAATCACGGGATGGCTCTTAGTCTGAAACCAACATTAACAGATAAAATATGGTTTTGTTAAAAATAATTGCGAAATTATAGGAGCTAACCTTACCGAATTTGTAAACGTAGTGATATTTCCATAGCGTGCATTCCCACAACAGAACACTTCATTTAGTTTGCAGAAGGGAATCTCCTCTGGGCCTGGTAGGTCGGGGAATCCATGAAAAGCCGACATTTTCTTTATAAATTGAAACGGTTGAAATGAAAACAACCGGCGCGTTATAGTGATTTTTAAATATTTTTTGACATAACAAAGTGACAGCTGCTAGATGTCATGTCATGTCTCTACGGCGTAGACAGAGAATCGAGGTAGACAAGTCCTCAGCGTAGACAGAGAATCGAGGTAGACATGCTCTTAGAATAATAATAATTACAAGGGTGAGATGACACATTCGTCAAAATGTGTATGTGTGAGCAGGACATAGCATAAATCTTTTATCTCTATGTGCGTATCGGTTTTTTGTTGTTTGCCATCACTGGTGATGGCAAACAACAAAAAACTAACTGAACTTGATGAACTGTGTTGTCAAAATATTTTCGTTACTGAAAACTGTGAAACGCATACTTTGTGTAATTTGTGACTGTTATTGATATTTCAAAAGGTAATATTTAGTGTCTAGTGATGGTGAATTGCTGTATAAATGGCTGTAAAAGTCGTAGTGAACGAAATCAACCAAACATAACCTTTCATCGGTAAGTAGCATTTTTTACCTGTAACAGCAAATAACTCAAAGAAATATTGTACTCAAGACAATTTTGTGTCAATATTAAGCGAAATTTATTGATAATTTCATCTAAAAATACGATAAATTCCTAACTTGATTTTTGTAGTAACCGACCAAAGTGGGAGACATTTTATGTTAGTTTGTTATCTATTCTACTTTGTGTCATTTGCTAATAGTCGGTTAATAACTTGACAGGGATACCAGCACTTAATTATTTTTACCACTGAACATATTAATTTTTTTTACTTTTTTGTTAGATTTCCGAATGAACCAATTTTAAGAAAAAAGTGGACTGAGTGCACGGGTCGAATTAACTGGCATCCAAGTCGTCACTCCCGAATCTGCTCACGACATTTTGAAGCTAGTTGCATTCGACAGAAATTAAATAGAACTCACTTAAATCCACGTTCGATACCCACTCTTTTCATCCAGGTAAAGTAAATTTATTATACACAACAATTTGTTCTACACGTATAATTAACTTTGATACGTAAACATTTGTTGACTTGATTTCTTGTGACACGGAAATAATATTTTAAACATTATTTGAGACGACTTTTTTTAGTATTATTTGAGGACTTGTCTACCTCGATTCTCTGTCTACGGTCCTCAGCGTATGCAGTATGAGATAGCGATAGTTCGACATAACTACGTTACTACAGCTATGTGCAATTAATATTGCCATACTTAGATTTTTACCCCATCGTGAGGGTAATCTGGTACTTTATTCTTATGATTGTACGGTCTACTACGTACGAGAATTATAGTACGACATTCAATTAATTGTCATTAGACTTTCAAGGGGCGGGGTATTTATAACGTTTTGATATGTACTTGATAGGAAATAAAAACTTAAAAACATCAGTTTCATGCATTTTGTATGAAACAGCTGATTTTTATTTTCATATTTCAGGTTAGTCTCATAGCAAAACTTTTTCAAGTGCTGTAAGATTATTAGTTAACAGTAGAAAATAAAAACAGGACCCGAGCGAATACTGAATGCGGCCGGGGTAAAAAAAATATGTTCAGTGGTAAAAATAATTAAGTGCTGGTATCCCCGTCAAGTTATTAACCGACTATTAACAAATGACACAAAGTAGCATAGATAACAAACTAACATAAAATGTCTCCCACTTTGGTCGGTTACTACAAAAATCAAGTTAGGAATTTATCGTATTTTTAGATGAAATTATCAATAAATTTCGCTTAATATTGACACAAAATTGACTTGAGTAAAATATTTCTTTGATTTACTTGCTGTAACAGGTAAAAAATGCTACTTAGGTACCGATGAAAGTTATGTTTGGTTGATTTCGTTCACTACGACTTTTACAGCCATTTATACAGCAATTCACCATCACTAGACACTAAATATTACCTTTTGAAATATCAATAAAGTCACAAATTACACAAAGTATGCGTTTCACAGTTTTTAGTAACAAAAATATTTTGACACCACAGTTTGTTTGCCATCTATGACCAGTGATGCCAAACAACAAAAAACCGATACGCAAATAGAGATAAAAGATTTATGCTATGTCCTGCTCACACATACACATTTTGACGAATGTGTCATCTCACCCTTGTAATTATTATTATTCTAAGAGCATGTCTACCTCGATTCTCTGTCTACGCTCTACGGCAAAGCTTACTGTTATAATGTTGCCACCATATAAAATGGTTGAAATGCGTTCAAATACAAATCAGTTCCATGACAAAAACAAAGACAGTTTATTCACGATACGGTGGGCACAAAGTTGTTACATACATTTTCAGGATGTATCCACCACTAGATGCGGCATACTAATATTTACATTGGTTACACTTGCATAGAGTAAAATTTAATAACCCTGCATCACTATCCAGAAACAATGGAATCGAAACCGAATCGAATATGACTATTTTTCGACTGTCTGGTTTTTGTATCGAAGAACGAGCAAAACTCGATTCACAGATCCAATCGGCATGGTAGAAGATGAAATGAATGAATGAATAAAAGAAAATAATAAAAGAAATGTTCGAATCTAAATGATCTTTAATGAGTATTTCTATAAGTTTTACTATAGAATAGGCTGAATATCCGTCGAGTAACTATAATATTTAAAAAACAAATAACAATGAGATTATTAATAAATGGATCCGCAACGACTCTTGTTTATGGTATAGTACAGGATGGCGTCGTAGTTCCGACTATTCACAGCGTAGTATTTGTTGAAGAGACAATTTCTCTTTCTTCTGTTGACATGCTGACGGTCCCTAGATGGCAGAGCCGGTACACCGTCTACCCAAATAATTTAAATCATAGACTTATACTAATATGTAAGAGTTACATACGTATGTATGTAATCACAAAATCGTGTTAATATTTATTCACTGGTCAAAACTTTACATGCTATACGTTTACGTACTTCAGACAAAGCCTATATAATTTAACAGCACTGTTATTTTTGGTTCGATTGCACTTCCGACAACAAGTTTGCTGTCGGCAGGATTGATGTCTTCATATCGAATCACAATCGAATCAAATACTCGATTTTGGTTTTATGAATGGCGATTAGAGGACCTTTTCGATAGGACTGTCGATCGATTGGATATGACAGCTAATGAAGTGATTGTGAAAGGCTCTGGTGGAGATGGCATAGAGCGAATCGAAAAAAAAAACGAAAATTTTGCAGAGCAAATAGGAAATATCAGTACAAGTTTAAAGAAAATACCTTACAATACCTTACCTTTACCTTTCAGGGTGTTTATTCCATGATAGGCGAATTAAGAATTGCCTTCAAAGAGTAAAATATTTAATATGTACCTATACTAATAGGTAGGAAATTGCTTTTCAATCGCAATACAACGGCTTTTGTACACAGACAGTCAAACAGATTGTCACAGGTTGGTAGAATAAAAATAACAAGAAGTATTTAATTTTGCAAGGCTGAAGAACTCTAAATAAACAATAAATAAATAATCTTTAAATAGTTCTAGCGGATGTGTCAAAATAAACCCTCAATCCGCAAATGTAAGTTACAATATAACAGAAATCCTTAATATCGGTTATTTGACAGTTTTTTTAATCATTAAAATATGATTCGCAACTGTAACTAATATGGCTTTACTGAATTATAATCATTAAAATCATTAATACGTCCCTCAAAGTTTATTTAACCCCAATACTTTGACTTTTTCATAAAATATACACTAAACGGGGTAAAATGAACTTAAAGGGTTGTTTTGATGATTATAATAAATTCTGTAAATATTAACGTATTACGGCCGCGAATCATATTTTGTTCAATGTACACCCTGACACTGACCGGCAAATTGCAAAACACTTAAGAAAATTTGAATTTCGCGGGCTACCCTGGCGCTGCCATCTTAATCAAACAGAAGTAACAATATTTTAAACAATTTAAACGGATGTGACACCATAAATCTTTTTTATTGTTACAATTACTTTTATATGGAACGCAAACGAAAATTTCAAATAGGTACATAAGTAGGTACCTACCATAAACAAGCGGATTTATGGAATAGGTACTAATTTAATAAATCTTACCTACGGCAATGTGACTCCGATCTTTTGCAAACACCATTTTTTTAATCTATCGCGTTATTTAGCTAAAATCGCGTAAACAAAATATATTATGTGACTAGCGAAACTGCGTAGGTCAGTAAAACGACAATATGTACAATAACGATTTTATTTATTTTATAAAACATTATACTATCTAATAGTATTTTATAAGTGAGACATGCCCCATATAAGGGCCTGACCTTTCCTATAAATGACGCTACAAGACAAGATAATATATTATAAGACAAATGTGTCATAGTCAACGTACTTACTTTTAATAATAATAGTTTTTTTTTTATTATTTCAAACTTACTTCTATCATCGCATCGTTTTGAGTCTAAGATTTTGAAATATTGGAAGCCCCCATTCCAATATTTCAAAATCTTAGACTCAAAACGATGCGATGATAGAAGTAAGTTTGAAATAATCGTGCATAAATTCGCCGCTAGTGGCGTTCGTGTAGAGTAAGGTTTTCAGAAATGTCAGATGTCATAAAGTGTTCCCGCATTGCGCGCTTTTTTATCATGTAGTTTTATTAATATTCACGATTGTGGTCAAGATTGAGCCATTCCTGATTAATTTATTATGACTTGACTTTAGTACTTGAAGGAAAAATGATTTTTAAATGTTTCATGCTTGCTAATTTTAGGGACAATATTGTAAATTTATATACCTAAAGTTTACACTATGTTGTTAATCGTAATTAAATAAACTTATTATGAAGTTACTGGTACTTTAAAGTATAAAATAGAATTAATGACAGGAAAGGTCCTATCATTAATTACCGAGTAAGGACTCGACAGTGGCACCATCTGGTGAGCTCAATAACGATAACTCTCATTGTGCTTGTACCCACGAAGTTCGTACCATTGTTGCTTGTCGATATGCGGGATGGAACGGATGGAACACCGACGCGAAAACGAAAACCACATACTCAGTACATCATTCTGAACGTCCACATAGATTTTTTTGTCGATTATTAAAAAAATAATCAGCTGTTCTATACATTTTGACCGTGCAGGTATTGCACTTTTGTTGGAAACAGCTCATTTTTTCCCTAGCTTTGGCTTTTTGCCTAATTTGGGGCCAAAGTGAAACCTGTGGCCCTACCATGATGTCTTAATGCAGGAACATTTAATTCTATTTCCAGTGTGGGAAATCTCTTTATCAAGACGTCATGGCAGGGCCACTGTTTTTAATATTTATGGAAATAAAAATGTTATATTTGTTGTATCGGAACACATTTTACTGACATCATAAAAAAAAAATAAAAAATATTAATAAAACTGTTGTTTTAACTTATTTTCGCTGCTGACTATACTTCCTGTAGTAGTAGTCGTCCGAATAGAAGTTCTAGTCACATTTACATAACCATACTTCCTTCGATTAATCGCATCGAACACGCTGTTACCTGACCGAGAGGTCATATCTCCTCGTACTGAATTCAAGTTCTGTTCATCAAAACGGGGTAAAGAATCCTTCAGTTCGTCGGCAAAACTACGTTGTACTTTAACATAGATATTTTCCGCATCCCTTGGTATAAATGTCCGACGTTTACTGAAGCTTCTCGTCCCGCTTAGTATACTGTTGCATCGTACGAAATAACTACAAATCTTAGTTGAAAATAGGTCACGTAAATTATCCATGTCCTGTCTCAAGTTAACAATAAGATCATCTTTAATTGTTGTAAATGTGCTATTTTTCATAGCACTCATTTCGCGATGCAAGTGTCTTTCAAGGACACATTTAGTATTATTTGTTGTAGCTGTTAAGAAGTTGTTGATATGTAAGATGTTAGCAGTCTTACTCTTATTCTTATCTAGCATAAAGCTTTTCAATTCGTTTATGAATATTTCTTTTACTTTCTTTTCTGTAACATTGCTTATAGCGTCCAATTTTGAGGTGATAGTATCGCTTGTGTATATAGTTTCGTGTTTGATGTCCCTATGATACATGTCGATGTAATTCGTAATGGTGTTGGTGGCGGTAACTTTCAATGTATCGTAAGTTACTTTAAAGAAATCTGTTAGCTCATCTGTGCAAATTATGAAACTTTCACATGGATCTTTAGTTTTATTGTCTTGATCAAAAGTTGTTCTGGGATAAGATGCGGAGAGGGGGAAAACCTTAGGTTTGTCGTTGGTAACAGCATTTTCTTTCCGGTCCAAAATGCATCTTAATTTGTACTTGTCTATCAGTTTACTTAGAGGTAATAGTAACGGAAGGAATATTTCATCCCTTATTTCGTTTATGTCACCGGTTTTGTCGTGAAACTCGAGATTATTAAAAGAAGGCATTTGTCTCAGCATCAGCAAGGCTATGTTAGTCAGTTCTGGCATTGACTTCCGTGTGTTTATGACGAGATGTTTGAGGAGATTTGTTATATCCACACTGTTCAACTTACATTGTTGTTTTATCAGTAGAGCTAACATTTCGTCCAACGATCTTGTTATCAGCTTCTTCGCAGAACTTGCAGCTTTTGCTTTGTCTAATAATTTCGTTATGTTTTGCCTTAACTGTTTGTAGTTCTCAATCTTTTTTTGGAATGTGTCGATCGATTGTTTAGTTTGTCTTAAACCTGACTTTGAGTTAGCTCTCCTTTTATTTGCAGCCACGAGTTCCATAATCGTTGTTTCATCGCTTCCTTCTATTCTTAAATTATTTTCTGTTCTTCTCGTTGCATTATTATTGTGATCGCCGTCTTGTAGCATCGGTTTCAGTTCTTTTATTTTTTGTTTGATTGCCTTCTCAATAGTTATGGGGCCCACAAATATAGTATTTTGTTTTCGCTTGGCATCGATAAGTTGATTGTTCTTTATGTACGGTGTTAAGATTTTTTCCAGAAAAATTGTTACTATACGTGCATCTGACAGATTTTCCTTGATTTTGTCTGAACTTACAGAAACTATCAATAGCGCCCATAACAAAATTGTCACTGTAAACAAATTTAAAGCATAGCTTTTATCACAAAAAAATAATAATATAGACTTCTCATCCCATCGCAACCCATTTGAAACGAACGCGTAGCGTAATTGCGAATAGTCTTTTTGACAACCTATTGCGATAAGCAGTTTATGGGGCTATTTTTCCATTCTGCCTGAACTGAGCCCAGAGCTTTGCAGCTAGAACACGAATTATATATTTTCAAATAATTATAATGTAAGGTGCTTACAGTGTTTTATCCATATCACCACCATATCTGACTATTTGACCAAATCTGGAACCTGCGATCAAGAATTGGCACCCATTTCGCATAATTTTACGATATTCATAAAATTGCGATATGATTTTAATATTGAGTGCATGTATGCGCGGAACCGTTTTAAGATTTATTTTTACGACTACAATATTTCTGATGCAATTTTTTTCATTGCTGGCTCCATCGAGTTTGTTTTACTTTTGAAAATTCCGATGATATTATACCGATTATTTATTCCGATTATATTATTTTTACTACTTTAAATTATCGTTTGATCTAAGTCTATGTCACAACATTGCGACTTTTATTAAAAATAAATCTTTTAAAGACAGTCATCATGCATGACCAACAGCACGAAACGCAGGGGGGATGTGTATCAATATGTCAATTGTAGATAATTCATCAAGGGGATAAAGCAGTGTCTTGCGTCACGCCATAGGAATATTTTGTGACCCTCTAAGGCTTTTGATGGTGTAAATCACGGCATTGCTTTTAAATTTTGAGTAGAATCTTATATGAATGATCAATAACAGCAAGATCAAGTAAATTGTGATAATTTCAGGGTTTA
The DNA here is from genome assembly GCA_964057025.1 of Standfussiana lucernea. Classification (NCBI taxonomy): domain Eukaryota; kingdom Metazoa; phylum Arthropoda; class Insecta; order Lepidoptera; family Noctuidae; genus Standfussiana; species Standfussiana lucernea. The sequence continues at coordinate 13,659,352 of OZ059801.1, read as the reverse complement.
AAAGTTAAAAAGTATTTATAAAAACAAAAAAACATTCAAATCACTTTTTTATTTCCAGCTTTCAGTTTTATAATGTAAAAGATTTCACAGACGATTTAACTTGTAAGTATTTTATATGATCTGTCATTTCAAATAAACAACTTTAAATAGCTAAAAATCCTAAATGGCATTCCGTTTATAACCTAAATGAACACGTAGAATACTGTTTATTCCGGTCGAAGTCGCGGGTAGGAGCTAGTATTGAATGAAGAGTAAGTAACTAGAATTAATCGATAAAAAACTAATATCTTGAAGATCACGCTCGAGTTCAGGCTACAAAAAGGCCCTCATTTTATTAACATCTCATAAGAGACGGCTAAGTTTAACAGCACATGCTGTTAGAAAAGTCCGTCAATCTACCGATGTAGTAAACATACCCTGATACACAATAATAAAAAATTAAAAAATGTTTTTATTTTATTTAAAAAACTTATCCGTTGACCCAATTTCACTGCTGAATGTATCCTCCATGGTAGCGGTCGAACGTACAGTACTTCTAGTTACATTGACATAACTGTACTTATTTGGTTTAATTGCATGGCTTCTAAAAGTTTGTTCTTGCCAAGAATTCAGGTACTGGTGTCCAAAATGGGCCAAAGAATTTTCGTCATAAAAACTATGTTGCTCTTTACCGTAGATATTTTCAGCATGCTTGGGTCTCAATGTTCGATGTTTATTCGATATTTTAGCCCTGCGTAGTGTATCATTACAAAGAATGAACGAACCACAAATTTTAGTTTCTAATAGTCGACTTAAATTATCTATGTCCATTCTCAGATTAACTGTGAGATCATCTTTCATTGTTAAAAATAATTTATTTTTCATAGCACTCAATTCGTCCCCTACAAGCCTGTGAATACTACTTTTAATATGAGCTGTTGTAGCTTTTATGAAATGTTTGATATGTCTAATGTTCTCTGCTTTATGTTTATTCTCATCTAGCGTAAAGTGTTTTAATTCTTGCAAGAATATTTGATGGACTCTCTTTTCTGCTGAATTGCTTAAATACTCTAATTCTGAGCTTACGTCATCTTTGACCGATTTAGTTTCTTCTTTAACGTCTCTGATGTACATGGCCGCATAATTAGTAAAGATGCTGACGGCGGTCTCATTCAAGTGATGGTAAGTCATTCTTAAGAATTCTGTTAACTCCTCGGAACAAACTATGAAAGTATCGCATAGATACTTATCTTTAATTTTATTCTCTCGAGCAACAGTTTTATCAGATGACTTCATGTGGGGGATATGTTCAGGATGGCCAGGGCCGGTAAAGATCTGAATGTCCGGCTTGCCGGGCTGCATGTAACACATTAATTTATATTGTCCATCCGAAGTGCGTGTGTCTTTCAGGAGATAATTAATTACATCTGCTGTTTTCAAATTTTTACACTGACACGAGTCCCCTTCCATCAGGAGAGCTAACATGTCGTTCAAAGTTCTTGTTATCAGTTTACTCGTTGAACTTGAAGTTTTTTCTTTATGAAGTAAGAATGTTATGTGTTGCCGTATATGTTTATACTTTTCTATATTATTAATCGATGTGTATGTTTTCTGTTGAGTGTCTTTTAACGAAGATTTTAAAAAACTTTTCCTATTATTATCAGACACCAAACCTACTGTGGTTGTTTTATCGTTTTCGTCTAACTTTAAATTAGTTTTTGGTTTTATATTTATGTTATCATTGTGTTCTCTGTGTTGAAGCATCGGTTTAAGTTTTATTACTTTTTGTCTAATTGCGTTCTCAATCTGAGTCGTCAATATTTTATTATCTGCAGGATTCTCTCTCCGCTTGCCATTTAAAAGCTGATCGCTTTCTAAATAAGGTATTACAATTTTTCTTAGAAAATTTGTTATTAAACTTGTATCTGTCGAATTTCCCTTTATTTTGTCAGAGCTGGTTGACGCTATCAATAACGTCCATAGTAATAGTGGAACTGTGAACAAAAATTATTGCTAGCATGGATATTGCTAGCATGCTATTGGGCTTCCGCCAAGGGTTTCTGCCAAAACAAACCACTGAAAATCTAGCTTTATCACTGTCTCAAAGTATCTGGGAATAACATCATGTAGTGAGAGCATTTTCAGTCAGGGAATAAACATAACTGGCGAAATGTGAGGACTATAAGATACACCTTTGCCTAACCCTTCGGGCATAATCCCTGGGGTGATGTTATGCTTTACAATTTACCATTATATGTTCCTTATGGGAAAATATCAAATCATAACTGACCAGAAGCTATTCAAAACTCGTTAAACGTTTACATACTCACACAGATCCAAAAATAGTAACTTTTTATTTTAATAATAAAGTTAAATAAAATTCGTACCTCTAAACGGGACCACAAAAAAGACCATGACTAAATCTGTAACCCATTCTGATTCATTTTACGGTCTCCATAAAACTGCTTGAGCATTATGAAAATTTAGTAATACATAACGTTTTGCGCAGAAACGTTTTAAATTCACGTTTACGACAAATGCAATTTAGATTGCTTCATCGTGATAAGTTGTAAGTATTGTTTTATGGGACATTCCCAACCACTGCGACTCCTGAAAGCCAGAATCAACAGCGGCGACCACCAGAAAAGGGAAGAGGCAATTAAGCTCGACAAATCCCGGAGAAATAATTTGACTGTGTTGGATCCTGCAACGAAATTAAACAGAAAATAATAGCGGAGGAGAAAGAAAAACTTAATTTTCACTAAAGTTTCAAAAACCATCTCGACCCATGTTTTTGACCCCAAATTTTCTATTTTCTACTTACAAAAAGGTCTATGTTCACATGTGGAATCTAAATTCAGTGAAGGTGACATCAGGGGCGCGGACAGGATATTGTTCAGCAGCGATGTGGTGGCGCCATACTCTCCAGAGACTCGAGACCTGTACAGTAAACATCCAGCGCCTGCAGATGGCCTCATCTTTTCCGATTGCAGCCGTAGGCTCCTTCCGAAGTGGTTCCACCGGCGCCCTCGAGGGCTTAACTCCACAACATTTAAAAGACCTTTTGAGTTCATGCACTGGGGTAGCTGGAGAATCACTTTTGGGGAGCTTGCGGCTCTAATTAACTTGCTGCTCAACGGCAGTGTGAACGATGCCGTCGTCGATGTCTTGTACGGGGCTAACTTATGTACCCAGCGCAAGAAGGATGGTGTCAAAATTTGTTGTAAAATGTACAACGATAAGCTAACTTCAAAGTTCCAGCCCCTACGGCTTGGTTTTTGATCAAAATGGGGCTGCGACACTGCCTGCCTTACATGCCCTTTCTACCTTTTTAACCGACTTCAAAAAAAGGAGGAGGTTCTCAATTCGGTTGTATTTTTTTATTTTATTTTTTGTGTTTGTACCTCATATCTTCGGCATTTCTCATATTTTCCAATTTGAAAAATTCTTCTTTTATCTGAAAGGATACACTTCCCGATTGGTCCCATAGAAATTTCATCAATAATCCATTTTTCAAAAAAACACTGAAAAAAGTGGAAAATTACTTTACTTTCGGAAGTCGGTGGCAAAAAAGTCAATGAAACCAACAATAGTCACCGACTTCCGAAAGTAAAGTTTTTTTCCATTTTTTTTTGTGTTTTGTTTTTTTGTGAGTTGGTTGTTTTTTTGCAAAAAATTTTTTTTTTTTTAATAAAAAAAGGTAAAGACATCCTCAGGGTTGATGTCAAGAACGCTTTCAACACTTTGTTGGCTGAAGTAAAAAATAACTAACCAAAAATGTTTTTTTTTGTGGCAATGTTGTCGCCGATGGGAAACCGGCAATAAAACAAGATTTAAGCAAATAGCGTTTTATTTAACAACATTACAATAAGATTCAGAAGTACTGAATATAATCAACATAGAACGTAGACATCATTAGTAGGTCACACATTTTATTGCAGAAGCCCACTTTTTAAGCTTATAAACTAATATTGCAACATTGGTATCACTTGCACATTATAAAAAAAAACCTTACATACATCTTTAAATATATTTTTCGTATATTTAATCCTTAATTCTGGCTGATATGAAATGAAATCTTACATTTGAAGACTTACATTTTATTTAAAGTCAAATCGATTTTTCTAGAAAGTATAATGTCTAGATTGAGCAAATGTATTTCTTTAATGTTAAATGTCGTTTTTTCAAGTGAATCAATATAGTTCATATATGAGATTTGACGGTAAATGATTTTCGAGCATTAATCTCTTATTATAATTGTTGATCGATTTTATTTCGATGTTTCCACAATATTTGTTCCGTAGAGGCTTAAAGTAAGTAGTATAGACCATATTTTATATCGATAACTAGAATATTTAAAACTTGTTTAAAACCATCTATAAGTAGATTTACATTTTTACATGACTACAGTAAAAATAAGTACCTACATAAATCATTTATTTTACTCGTTAACGAAATTTTATATACTAAATTTAAAATGCGTATCTATATCTACCAGATACGTATGAAAATTTAGTTGAAAAATAAAATATATAAAAGTTAACGTCAAATAACAAACAAAATCATGCAAACATATTTTTTTAAATATAAAAACATATTACTAAAGACGAAATATTGTTGGAATTATCTACTTTAGTCTAACCCTACTTAGTCGACTCGGAAAAAGCTTGTTCCGCCATCATTCCGTGTGAAAAATTTCGGTTATCAATAAAATACGATACATTTTCGCTTATCAATCAATTTTATAATTATTTGGACTCGTTATATATTAAGTTTATATTTATATCGAGCAACGGACATAACTTAAAATGGCGTTGCTTAACAACTGCTGCGATATAAATGTGACTAAAATATCTTACCCTTAGTTTAAAAACCGCAAGTGAAACCGCGCGGCATTTACTAGTTAGTCACTTTGGGCCTGTGTTGTTCTTCCTCATACAAATTGTGAGTGTTCTTTAAATTTCCTTTAAGTTATAAAAAATAATAAATAGCAATAATTACAAAAACTAACCTAAATAAATTAAAACCTCGTAAGCTATGAGAGGGCAACTGAGCATTATTTCTTCATTTTTGACTATGTTCGACAACGCTAGAGCTACAGGCCTTTCACAATTATTTTACATCTGACTGCTGTAGTCCAAGGGCAACCTTATGACCGCGAAAATAAAGATCACAATAATTTTGACAGACTTGTCAGTGCGTAGCAATGTAACAACAACCTTATTTCTATGATCATAAAGATCACAGCGATTAACAGTGAAAGGAATGTAAGGCCTTGTCGTACCGCGCGGTCCACACGCGGCGCCACTCTAGAGGTGGGCGCACTCCGGTCCCTCTCCTGAAGGAAGGTCTACTCTAGGAGGTTCAGCTTGCTGTTGGTCTTACGCAGTTGTGCTCGCCAGGGTATAATCTTTGCCTTTTCGTCTTCTTCGTCCTCGTACTTGCCGTTCGATGTGGAATGACCTGCAAGAACAAAATTAATATCATCATCAACTTCCTGCCCTTGTCCCATGTTACTTGATGATGCACCAAGTCATTTTCTTCAATTTCAATTCCTGATATTGAACGTATATTAAGTTCTTAACTAAATTTAATGTATTACCAGCAACCCGTCTCTGCTTGCCACAGTTTTTATGACTTGACAAAACAAGAAAATTCAATTCCTGTCTAAGTTGAATATGTCAGCAGTCACACTATATCATTTGCTCGGTTTTTTTTTCATAATTATCACACAAGTCATCCAAACTTATAATGGAATTATTGTTTAACGAAATTACTAAAAATTCAGTTAGGTACTGGATATATTGCTAAGTATATGGTTACAATGGCGGTCTTATCACTGATAGCGGTATCTACCAAACAACTTTAAGATACCTAAGCCGCAGTTGTTTTTTAAATACTCTAATTTTTGTTCCCACTGTAATGTTGGGACACAGACTTCCTCTCAGTCATGGAGGCTGGAGGAAGCGGTTGATAAATGTCACATTTCTTCGAATATTTTGCCACGAGAGCCCATCCACGTGAGACTGAACGAACTTAAAATAAAAGATCGTCTTGTTACAAACCATTACAATGATCACTGGATAGCTTGGCCTCTGATGGCGCGCGCATGTGCTGCGCAGGAGTATCGTAGCACATACTGATGTTGTCTATGGACACGGCTCGCTGCGTCCCGTTCGGGTAAGTTCGCCACTCTCCGTTCTGGCCATTCGGCTCTTCAACCTTAGGAGTGTATATGGAATTTCTGGAATGGTAAAAGTGGTGGTTAGATTCATGGAGCAAAGAAAGAGCAAAAAGGTCCTTGTAATATTTTTTTTTAAGTTAAACCCCTTTGTATGGACATCTTCTTTGTTATAGCCTTGAATCATAACCTCTCAGTTTTCAAACCCAATCAGATAACTGTCGCTTTAGTCACCTTTCTTAAACTAGACGCTGTCATTTGCACTATTATTGAACCTAGCCCTTCTTTTAAACTATTTCCCGAGTCCCACCCTATCTAATACAAAACGGACCTCAACCTGTTCTCAGCCTCTTCTCTCCGCTGTAGCAGCTGTCTCTTCCAGGCCGGCACCGCCGCCGCCCTTCGCCTCTCCGCTTCCCCTGCCAGCTCCCTCTCCAGGTCCTTGCGGGCTTTCTCCGCAGCTCTTCGGGCCAGCATCTGGCGCTTCCAGGCGGGGATGACGTTGCCAGCTGCGTCGCGTTCCGGTACCTGCGCACACCTCTGCCAATCGACCAGCCGTTTTGGATTGTTAAAGCGTGCACAGTCTATCTTTTGTGGGGAGGTTTTTGAAGTTGATTTTAAAGGGTTAAAATGTGTTTGTGTCTATGTTAGTTTAGTCTTAGCTTCAGAATAGTACCTACGTAACTGCTTTTCCAGAAGATACTCTTAAAGAAGGGACCTATGTAAAGGCACAATATTTTTTTTAGGGCTACCAGCGTAGAATCCATGGTATAAGTTAAATTTGTGTCACGATGTCCTATTCCACAGTATATGATTATTATTTAACTGGCTGGCTACCTATGTGCCTTCATAATGACACATGGTTCAAGAGTTGTGGTGATAGATAGCTGTTTCCAATTGAAGTTTCGAGGCCTTTCTACATTTGAATTATTTTGGCAGTTTGTTTTGCAGTTTTCGCTTTTAAACGCGAATTTGAACGTCTATGCGTCCAATGGATCAGAATTTTGGAGGAGCTATGAAATTTGGGCTCCAACGTTTCTTCTGCAAAACGAAAGAAGAAATCGCCTCACAAGCAAGGATAATTTTATTCATTAATATCGAAAACAGTTGCCGAGAGGTCAAGCCTAAGTTGATTGATTACTGTCCCAAAACGATACACAAAACTAAACCAACTGCCTGTACCACCAAATCTTTACACTTCAACCAACTCATCTGTGCAAGCGGGAAACACAGAACTATATTAGTACCAAGTTTGACATATCTATCTATTTTGTAAAACCGTTCTGTTTCAATTTTGGTGTACAATAAAGTATATTCTATTCTATCTATGCAAAGTTTTTTAGCAAGCAACGCCACCTTGAACTGCACACTTATAGCGGTCATACTGTAGCTGTATTACTTAAATTATTGTCACTTTAGTCTTGGAAAGAGATGAAGATAGACGTCCTGTATATATCTTTCTCACACTGAGGTAAGAATAAATAATACTTTTATAAGAGGCCTTCAGTCCTGCTTAAAAAAAGCGCCAGGGTAGGCCGCAATTCAAAATATTTTTTTTAAGTTTTTTGCAATTTGCAGGTCAGCATCGGGTTGTATGTTGATTAAAATATGATTTGCGACCGTAATAAATAGTGCTTTACATAGACTTTATAATTCATTTAATCCCATTGAATGACTTTTTCATGAAATAGTCATTGAATGTGATTAAATGAACTTACAGGGTTATATTGATGATTTGAATGATAATTATAATTCTGTAACTACAAACGTGTGACGGTTAAAAATCATATTTTGTTTAACATACACCCTGACACAGTCCTGCATATTGCAAAAAAACAAAGATTGCATGACACAAGATGTCTGGCCATAGTGAAGCGTGTCACAGAAGCTTAAGACTGAACTAACACAGACTTGTGAAACTTTCTCAAAACAACATGATTCCCACTGCGTTACAGAACCATTGAGCAATCGTGACGAATTTCAAATGAGATAGGTATCATCAATTTCAAAAACCTAAGTTTTTGTATGCAACAATGTTGTTAGAATAATAATTATTAGTTTTGTAATGATTAGATTTATTGCGCAAGTTAGACTGTGCTTGCTATTTCATCTTTAGCTGTGCGCACACTGAAGATAAAAATAGATGCTGGTGGAATGCATAACCTCCTCCTTTTTTAGAAGTCGGTTAAAAAGGTACAATTACTAGGCGACCGAAACGATGAAAACGCCTCCGTCGATGGCGAAGATATCACTGCTTAGAGGCTTAATTTACATTACCGCGTAATGGAATGATATGGAAACGAATTTCCGACAATGAGCGAGAATTTTCAGAAAGACGCGATGATGTACCTATACAAGGTGTAAACAGACCCTTCACGAAATCATCAACCAAGCATTCTGTACATCGTACTTAAAAAATCACTGTACGCAAAAAAAATTGCTTGGAACCGACTTTTTTTGGGGTGAAAAATCATTTCTTGCGCTAGGATTCAATGTAACGCACTCAAAACATTGTGCTGATGGGTGCATTTAATATAGTACGGGGTTCGAAAAACTTGTATTTAAAAAAAAAACTTGTGAAAACAGAACTTTGACCCCCAATATATCCGTAACTAGAAGGTTCCCAGGTATGGTCTAGAACAAAAAATACATCGCAATGAAGGGAAGACCAAGTGCCTTTTGTCTTCGTTAAGGGCCTATTTACACCCTTTATAGATGATGTATGTATACGTATATGGCTCGTATCTAGTCTAAACGTTACACAATTAACGTCAAGTTAATTATTTTTTGTCTTCCATTCTATTCCGTGATATTATAAATTAATCCATAGAGTTACATAGAAAGCAGTCGTTTCGCTGTCTGTCACAGCGAATGACGACGCTGAAGTTATCGGTTCCAGTCGCCTTCAACATTGAACCTTTAATGTTGGCCACCAGCCAATAGATAGATTCAATTAATGTCGAAAAAACACAAACAGTTAAAACAGAAAACAGACACACACACACAAAAACAAACAGTAGAAAGAACACAGTGAGTGTGTGTGTGTGTCAGTGTTTACAGTAGAAATAAATGATTAGATTTTATTTTTGATTTTATGGATAAACTACTAGACTAAAATCAATAGTGTGCGCACTCACTTAAAGGATTAAAAGTATGCAAGAGTGGATGTTGATTTGTCGCTGAAGTTGTCGACCAAAAGCCGCAAAGAGGGGTCTGCCACGATTGACACTTCTCGACATCAGAAGTATAAGGTTGGACGTACCAATACATAGAGTTTGTACATCTGACCGATCTACCTTAAGCTTCTGAGCACAAGGTAGGACGTACAAATACAGCGAGTTTATATATCTGACCTTGTTTCTGATCTCCAGACTTACTTATTCTTACCTAACCTAACACCTATATTTTATTGTCTACCAGCACGTCAATCTCATCCGATTTTGAAGAAAATAATGCAAAGCTTCATAAATTTGAAAATACGTCTGCTTAACTTTGTAAATAGCGCAATCGATGTTGTCGAATCTATATGTATAAAACACAAAAAAAAAACTACCTAAATCCGTTATGGACTTTGAAACCATCCAAGCGATAATACGCAATAATGCGAAGATGGTTTTAGACCACTAAAACAATGCATTAGGCACTATAGCGTAGTAGCACACGCCGGGTATGCGCTAGTTGATATCTGCAATATGAAATATTTTGCGGTTTCGTATTGCTGCAATTTCCTACAATAATGCCTTCCTTATTAATTCCGACTCCTTATAAAAAAATACCTGGATGTTAAGTTTAAATTTAGTTTAATAACTCTACATTCTCAAGCAGCCGACAATTACAATAAATTAAGTTGTATATTACGTTCCTTGTAGCATATAGTAGGTATATAAACACAGGTACAGCTAGAGCAAGATTTACCGGATAGTTATATAACACGCGAGCCGGCGCGGTGGCCGTGACGTGAACGTAACGGGATCCTGCCGGCTACCCGGTAACGTTTCCTAGTACACTATGTTGAGGCGGGAAGGGTAGTTGGCGGCCGCCTCCGGTTTTTACGACTTGTAAAAACATTGATATTTCATAATTATATGACAACACAGACGTCTTGGAGTAAATTATCTAAATGTGAAAACCGATCTCAACATCATCATCGTTATCTGCCTAGCCTTTTCCCAACTATATTGGGGTCGGCTACCAGTCTAACCGGATGCAGCTGAATACCAGTATGTATTTAACATGGAGCGACTGCCTATCTGACCTCCAAAACCCAGTTATTACTGGCCTACTGGGTAATACGATACCACTTGGTAAGACTGGTCCTGTATGGTGGACCTGTAACGCTTGCGGCCACTAGACCAACGAGAAATTAAAAAAACTTTTTTGCAAAAAAAACCGACTTCCAAAAAAAACACAAAAAAAAGTGGAAAATAACTTTACTTTCGGAAGTCGGTGCTTATTGTTTGTTTCATTGACTTTTTTGCCACCGACTTCCGAAAGTAAAGTTATTTTCCACTTTTTTTTTTGTGTTTTTTTTTGGAAGTCGGTTTTTTTTTGCAAAAAAGTTTATATTTTACCCTTTTTAGTTATCGTATCACACACAAATCCTTGTCAAGTATCAATTTCGCAATTTCTTTTACTTGGATGACATTTTTTCCAGCTATTTTGATTTCAAAACCAAACTGCTGAACCGATTTTGATGAAATTTCTATGGGACCAATCGGGAAGTAGATCCATTCAGATAAAAGAAGAATTTTTCAAATCGGTTCATAAATGACGGAGATATGAGGTAACAAACATAAAAAAAAAAACATACAACCGAATTGAGAACCTCCTCCTTTTTTTGAAGTCGGTTAAAAAAAGTAGTAGTAAATAAGGAGTGGAGGGCGGCCTTTGCCCAGGAGTGGGACAGAGCAGGGTAGTGAAAAAAAAAGTAAATATTCGTATGCCATGGCAAAACATATAACGTAAAACGGGGTGACTTTGATTAATTTTAAACTTCAAATTGATACCACGCTCGCAATTTAAATGCTAAAAATGTAAAAAAAACAGCAGCATAGACTCATTGCGTAAATTAATTGTTACGACAAAAAAATATGAATTTGCAAATATTTTTTTTTTAAATAATAAATATCTGGTCAGCAAAGTTATATTGATAACGGGGCTACTGTGATTACCCTTAAAAATCAAACACCTAAAACAATATTTTTGATTTTTGTCATTTATCGGGGTGTCTTTTCGATGGAATAAATAAAAAGTATAATTATATTCAATCCAAAAGTTTTTTTTTGAGAAACTATCGTTTAGTTAATATTGCGTTTTGAATATTTTTGGGGTTAATTGAGTCAAGGAACGAATTTGATAGTTGTATTACAACATATTTAACACTAAACTTTAACAAATAATATTACAGCAACTACTCGTCCACGCTTCGATTTAATATGGCCGATCCGTCAGTCTGACCAACAGAACAAGCACAATTTTGGCTGCGTTCAGCATCACGCATTAAATTCGAAAAAACATACCAAATTTATCTAACATCAAAGTTACCCCAGCTCTCAAAGTAACCCTGTTTTACTGGAATATTGTATGATCAGTATTCTTTTATTACCACACTAATGTTCATGTTGTAATAAACATTAGTAAATATACTATTCTATTCATAAGCACACAAGCTAATTAGTCAAACACGTTCTGAACGAAAAACACACAACTTTAAACTTTCATTTAATAAACCAAGAGACAGTTTTGGCGCGATAACTAAGCATTAAGTCATCGCAGTGTTTGGATTAGATTTCTTTTGAAAGTCGACAGCACTTGAAGCAATAGGCATATATCTACCTACTCCATTTCACGGATACGAGTGTTATGATGTGAGTCATAATTTCAAAAGTGCATGATTGTTGAAAGTGATCCGAGAACCAATAGTGTGGTGGGTGAAATGCGCTTGAAAAAATGCCACAGCATGTTTTAAAGTAGGTTAGGTGCGTTTACAAGCATTTAATTAAACTCGTACACAAACAGCCAGACACGGAACAACTATCTGCAGACCATACCTACAAATGTTTGTTCCGTGTGGGAATCGAACCCGCGGCACGCAGCCAATCGCTCAGCCACTGCGCCAACCGCGTGCCGTCAACAATTATGTTTTAATATGATCATGAAATTCTCAGTAACAGTTTGAAGTCTCGATTTTTGCGCGTTTGATGGCAATAGGAAAGCCCACCATTACATGGAACTAAAACAAAACTGGCAAAACGTGGGTGTACTAAATAATAACATCTCTGCCTAATTCTTCGTAGAAAACAAGCGTGAAGCGCGTTATGTATTTCACGTATACAGACGAAAACATTTTTATCTTCCTAATGACTTTAATTATCCCGAACTTGTTAATTCTTTGCCCGACGACGGAATGTAATCGAATTAGCATAGATCTTTTAATTAGGAGTGAACAATCTGTTACTGAGCCGATGAAAAAGTGAGGAAGAATGTAAAATCGCTTAGATTTGACGCTTGAGTAGCTACACGTATGACACAGATAATATAAGATCAGAGAACATCTAAACAAGGTGTAGTTTTGCAACCTCGTCAAAATTCAGGAGGTTGTCAAAGAAGACGTAAATAATCAATATAAATGACCATACCTGGTCAATAACAATAAACGTAGCTTTTTTTTGTTGTTTTAATTTGACACTATTTCAGAATGAAGCCCTTCTCAAAAGAGGAGAATCACCCGTTCATCGAATAAACGTCCGCGTTTGTTTGTGTGTGTGACAGCGCGGTTATAGGACTAGTATTAGACAGGCCGCGTTTTAATACGGGTGGTGTAAGTACAAATTACCAATTTCCGATATTAAGAAAAAAAATTACCTACCTATTTTGTTATTGATTCGGGTCGAGAATCATTAGCTAACTATACCTCCTTGAATTTGACGAGGATGCAAAGCAACACCTTGTATACACTATCTATACCTACTAATTATATAAGGAGGTAAAACGAAGCTGTCATCGCGAATTGAATGTGCTGAGCATGAGGTTCTGGGTTGGGCAATATGTTATTGGGCTTTGCCGTCAGGAATTTCACAGTAGCACTCACGGAGTTTGGATTTGTGGCCAGTTAGTTGATGGCAATAGGCTCGTCCCCTATTACATGTGACTTAAACGTAACTGGCGAAATGTGGGTGTACATTAGTTACACCTCTGCCTAGACCTTCGAAGGTCACAGGCGTGATGTTAAGTTATGAATTTCAATCTTATCCATTTTTGACTTTTCCGTCGTCGCTGTGATAGAGCGTCACTTTATTATTTGGAGTTTCCGAAGGTGCTTTAGGAAAAGTATGACCTTAAGTCATCATCACCATCTGCCTAGCCTTTTCCCAACTATGTGGGGGTCGGCTTCCAGTCTAACCGGATGAAGCTGAATACTAGTATTTGATATGGAGCGACTGCCTATCTGACCCTAAGTAAATTGGTATAGGTAAGGTCAGGAGAGTGATGACACCCTCAACAAACAGGCGAAATCATAATTAAATTCGAAATTAAAATTGCTTTAAAAATAGCCACGGTTAAAGTCGTTAACGCGATTCATATCCAATTACAAGACGCGAAGTGAAATTACATAAAATACGGCTAATTATTAACAATATTTTGAAAAGATTATAAATTTAAAACGTGACAGCGCTCACGACGCAGACCGGCGCAAGCGCAGAGAAAGCGTGAAAACTTATACACCTCTCAGTTTGTATAAAAATATAGTTATTTTTTTCATTCAAATCTTGCTAATTGATAAACAGGGTTGGCAAAAATAAGGAAAGTGTTCTGGTGTTGTCCAAGTGCATGCAAAAATAGTGTTTTCATGCAATTTTAAGAACTAACTAATTCTGATATGTTCCCACGGGTGGGACACAGTCCTCTTTATGAGAGGGAACGATACGGTTGGCGCAGTTGCTGAGCGCTTGACTGCTGGGCTGAGTGGCATGGGTTAAATTCCCGCACGTAATAAATATTTATATGGCCTTCTGGTACTTATTCCAGGTCTGGCTGTTTGTGGATGTGAGTTTAAATGTTTGTAAATGCACCCACGACACAGGAGAAACTCCAATTGTGCAGCAAAGTTACTAACAAAAAATATCCGTAAATGGGGCCGTTGTTTTTTGTAAGAAGCTTTTATGAAATCAGAAAGTTAGTTAGGAAACCATAAAAAATTAAATAAAAGATTTGTCTCATTTACCGTTTATTCATCTGTTGACAATGTATGCGATTTTTGTTTAAAATACTGGGACATAGCGGGTAGTCGGGTACCTTTGTGGTAGGGCTCGTGGCTATATAATAGCATGAATGGGACGTCCATCACTACATAGTATAAAACAAAGTCGCTTCCCGCTGTCTGTCTGTCCCTACGTACGCTTAGATCTTAAAAAACTACGCAACGGATTTTGATGCGGTTTTTTTTTAATAGATAGTGATTCAAGAGGAAGGTTGATATGTATAATACATGCATATTATGGTAGAGAAAACATTAGTATCTACATTGCACCCGTGCACCCGGGCGGGTCGCTAGTATATAATAAATCAAGACTCCTGCGTGTCTCAGAAAAAACATTAAGCCATTGGTACCGGCTGTTATTTGTAGATCTTTGACACTCGTTACGAGTAAGAAAGCCGAAAGTCTGACAACCATTTTACCAAGGGATTATATCGTACGTATGACCCACTGACTGGGTTGTGGTGGTCAGATAATCAGTCGCCTCATGTAAAATACAGACGCATCCGCTAGACTGGAAGCTGACCCCAACATGGTTGATGATATAGTGGTTAACTTTGTACTTCATGTGAGAAAATCAAAGTAAAATCGTGATTGCTTATCATTAATTTACATGATCGTATGGCTAAGAAAGTGAAACGATACTGCTGGCTATATCGCGGAAATTGTAACAGTTTTATGATGGAGACAGGTAACTGTGACAATGTAAGCATACCAACTTGTTTATACTAGCGAGCCGCCGCTGCTTCGTATGGGTGCAACCCTACTTTTGTGGCTACTTGTTAAAATATTCCAATGTCTGTGCACATAAACCATCACTACATAGTATAAAACAAAGTCGCTTCCCGCTATCTGTCCCTATGTATGGTTAGATCTTTAAAACTACGCAACGGATTTTGATTGACCCAAATTCATACAGCCGATCAAAGTTAGACAAAGTTTCTTAAAATGTAAAAATCCAAATGTTTAATGCCGCGAAGGGAAATCCCCTTTGATACGTATGTATTTACGTTGTGTAAAGATAAATACTCGGTCCGTCCCGCCCCGATCTGCGCTAGCTTTAATACGCCTATCTTGGTTCGAACCCACCACCTAAAACTCGTAATTCGGGGCTACCAAGGCTCTTATACTATTGAGGTTTGATTTTAGTGCATGTCAAGGAACATAAACTTAATTATAGGTAGGTATGTACCTACTGCACTAGATCATCTAAACAACATGATAAAAACCGCTAGGAATTCTATTCACCCCGTTACGCATATCGTCGATGTAATTATATTCTTGCCAAGTACCTTTAGCTGGAATTCCAGTTTAACCAGATGTAAATAACTAGCAAAGTGTTTCTCAGAACTATCTGTCAACCTAAAAACCAAAGAAATGATGGATGGACTGTGTGAAGGATGATATGGCGAAAAAAGAGGTGACTGCTAAAATGACGAGTAATATAGAGAAGTATGGAAGATGAGGACATGCTGCGCTGAACCCAAATATACAAGGTGTAAACGGATCCTTCACGAAGTCGTAAAACGAGCATCCTGTTTATCAAAATAAGTACCCTACGCAAAAATTTATTGCTGGGAATCCACTTCTTCTTTTTTGGTGAAAAATTAAGATTTAAAAACGGCCTCTTCTTAGCGTGTCGATGAAAATTTAAATTGAGTCAGCCCAATATTTGGCGACGAGTTTGACACTTTCAGTAGCGTCCATCAGCTCCATAAACAAAAACGGTAAAACTCAATTTTACATTGAGCAACTGTCTATGTGACCTCTAAAACTCAGTTACTGGATAGTACGAGTACAATAAGTCTTCGTAAGACTGATTGTCAGTTATTCGGGCTTTGGTCTACCTGTAACAACCTTTAAATGTACCTAAATGTTTCTTTTTTTTTACGAAACCCTGTTGTATACTAATAGACATTTCTCATTTCTTTTCTCCTTTTGTTATTTGAAAATATTTTGCTGTCTTAGATTTGAATGAAGACACAAGAGCGTCCTCTACAAACCACTATAGTGAACGGTCATGATGGACTGCCTTAATTGCCTAGCTTTGAAGAAAACGGACTTAACCGCAGACCGCAGTACCGACAATGTTGTAAGTGCGTACATAAGTGAACGGTAACAGTACATATTCGAGATGATGCATGGCTATCCATTATAGCCATGGTAAAAGTACCCTTAACGAAGTCAAAAGGTACTTGTTCTAACAGTCATTGCGATCATAGACTATACCTGGGAACCTTCTAGTTACGGAGATATCAAAGTTCCAACTTTTTTTTTTTAAATACAAGTTTTTATTGTTTTATCTTAATTTTACTTAATACCTCCACGACCCCCGTACCACTCAATGCATTCATCGGTACAATGTTTTGAGTGCGCCACATTGAGTCATTCCGCAAGACATGATTTTTCACCCCCAAAAAAATGTTGTTTTCCAGCAATAATTTTTGCGTAGAGTTACTTGGTTTGATGTACGGAACGCTAGGTTAACGGCTTCGTGCAGGATCCGTTTACACCTTGTATTTTGCAAACGAGTTAGACAGGCCTGCCTCACTATTTCCAACCACTGCAACTCCTGAAAGCCAGAGTCAAGATTGGCCGGAAAAAACCGCACAGAGAGAAGTGTGGAAGGTTATTGGGGAGAGCTTTGCCCAGCAGTGAGACATATAGGTTAAAAAAAAACTAATTTTCCACATCCCTCCATATCAAGCAGAAGACAATAGATCTAGACCAAAAGGCGTAAATGGACGTTTTCAGCTGGTATACAACGTGTTAGCCAAACTCATTTTAATAGTTTTAAACTTAACTTAGTTTAATATTATAGACACGAGTGACTGGACAAAACAATATTGCAAAGGTTATCCAGATGTGTGTCGAAAATGAGTTCTTTAGATAAATTAGACGAATTTTTATCAACTAAAATATTCCTGCATTAAGAAGTCATGGTACGCCCATAGGAAGATATGGCCATGGCGCCTTAATGCAGGAATGTTTTAGTTCTATTTCAGTGTGGGAAAGATGTGGCGTTAGACATCCTATCTACCACACAGCAGTGTGTCACATAAAAGGAAAAAATAAACGAAATTAATCAATCCAACCACATTTTACGGTACTAAAAGTTATAACAGCCCTGACATAACATCAGAACTTTCGCTGTTACAATACTGTTCACGACAATGCAACTGATCTGCTAATTACCCTACAGCCACGGTCTGCAGTGAATGGGAGATGAGAACACGGCTTTGTTCGTATTTGACAAAAAACGTTATAAAGATAATTTTGTCTTCCAAAGATCGTTGCATCATTATTTTATTTAGTTTGAATGACTTTGTAAGACTTGTTTGATGATGTAATTGCTTTTGTGGTTTAGTACATCCTGCCGGTGTGGGTACCTACTGAATGCTTTCTAGTCAACATAGGTTTGTCGGTCTTAAGCTTCTGACTTGAGAATTTGAAGTTGAGACCATGTCAAACTCTACTTTAGCCGTCCTCTTAAAATGTATCCTGTAAATAAATAAAGTTTTCCTCTCACATTAGCTTTTGACAGCTTTTTCAAGAGCAATCATTATTATCCTATCTACAACGGAGTTATACTCAACACTCAAAGCATTTATTTCAATTCGACCATTACAGGCACTTTTAAATGTCAAAACACGAAAAAAAAAACAAAGCAACAGTCCCGGTCACAGGGCAAAATAACTTGTGAAAGTACCGTAGTTGCCCATTCGAGAGCGTAGATCCTATGGAGAAGAATGGGCAAGAAACTCCATGGACACTCTTTTAAATCAATATGCTGTTACAAAACCTTGGTTACATAATTCATGTCGAGATTATACATATATATATTATGTGAGAACGATGTAGAAAGACGTGCGAGTAAGAGCGTCCAGAGTAAAAAGATAAAGTCAACAATTCAAAAGTAAAATAATCCATGGACCAGTCCCGCGCCCGTTCACGAACATGACGCATGGATCAGTCATCATTCAACTCAAGCATTTTGAAGGGAACTAAACGACCCGACACACGCACCACCATCAGCGAGACATATTAGTGAGCATGACATTCTCTCAACCACCAGGAAAAATTCGATTCAATAAAAGATGTAAATGGTAGATTTATCGTGCATAGTACTAACACATGTGCTATAATAGGCTCGATCTCGATTAAATGGGATTTAATTATAACTGGCTAAATAGGGTGTACAAGTAACTACGAATACACCTCTGTCTTACCTTACTGGGAATTTATGGAATCATAATGCCATTTATAATACAAGTCAGACTCTCCGAGAAAATAGCGTGGTGAGGTAGAATTTCAGCTGAACGACCATTCGCTCATATAAATTCTAAAATAACTAGCAATCGAAGCAAATTGCGCCAGAACAGAAGCGAAATTCATAGAACCACACATCAATACTAATTTATCAACAATTTAATTACTAAAATCCATCGTTGACTATCGCAACACATAATAAGTCTGCAACACCAAGTTCTTACGTCAGAAAAATCGGTGTCAGACTATTTCGCGGTTCAACAGCATTTTTGTTCGGTCGTATATACTTTGTCCTACATTCCAACGGCATTGTGTCTACACTGGGGAACGGTGAATCGTCCTCAGATAATTGTTGCAGTTTTTACTTCGTTTTCAGCGATTATATGAACGTTTCAGATGACTAAGTCAGTGTTGGCTGTGTCGTTGGTCTAGTGGTTCTGGGTTGGATTCCCAGGTCGGGCAAAATGATAATGGGTTTTTCCATTAGGAATTTTCGTCAGTAGAAGCCACGGTGTTTGGATTAGTGCCCGGTTGATGGCAGTAGGCTCGCCCCCTAATACATGGGAGTTAAACATAACTGGCGAAATGTGGGTGTACTATTAGGTTCATCTCTGCCTAATCCTTCCAGGATTACAGACGTGATGTTATGTTATGTTTTATTGGTGCTGTATCATGTCCCCGGTGACTGAAAAGTTGTGTGGTAATCGGTCGTCATGGTATGGGCATGTGATGCGGAGGAATGAGGAAAATGTCGTAAGGAAAGTTTTCAGTTTAATGTGATTTGGAGAAGACCAAAGAAATGTGTAGGATGACATGGCTAGAAAGGAGGTGACTGCTGAGATGACAAGTAATAGAGAAGTGTGGAAGAAGAAGACATGCTGCCCGACCCCAAATTAATTGGGATAGGGGTAGGCAAAAGATGATGACATTGACTCTGTTTAGTAGTTGTAAACCATAATTATAATTATAAAAATATGAACTACTGGACCATATTGGACCGTTTATGAATGCACTTCTATGTTGAATATTGATATCTAAGTAAGTGCAGGAAAACCGAAAATCATGTGCGGGACAATAAAAGCGAAGAATAAATTGAGGTTGAATATAAAATATTAAAATAAATTAAAAAACCAAAACAGTACAACCTACATACTTTCACTTAATTAAGATTTTTAAACCACGAGATCACTTACAATTGCAAAAGTAATGGCCATGAAAAAATCATCAACTTTTTTCATAGATTTAAATGAACATTTGTTGAGCTTCAGTATTCAAGAATCTCATTCAAAACACCGACCCAAACAATTACCAAGATTTGCTAAAAAACAGACCTTGAAATCAACCGAAACGGAAGTTAAATATAACTTGGCCACCAACAAACAATCAATAAAAAAAATCATATAAAATGCAAAGACTAGGTTTTGAATTGATAGTTTAAAGTTAAAAACTTGTCAAATTCAGTATAGTATTAATTACTAAGTACGTATTAATAAATTCAAAATTTCAGATGGGCGAAGATACTCGTAGTCACACAGTGGTGGTGGTGTCTGAAGACGGCCGTCGTAACCAAGGCAGGCTCAAGAAACGCTTTCGTGACGATCTGGACTCATTCTTGACGGATTGGTCGGAGAAGGCAAATTGTAAACAAAATTTGAAATCCAAGAGGAGGTCTTTGCTCACCTTTGGGACAGAGTAGACTGATACAAAAATTAAATTTCTTACGCTACATTGAAGGAATCAGAATTATAAAGCAGATTCTGATATTTTTTTAAAGACTAAGTGAAACCTCTTCTTTCAATTAGGCCATTAAACGTCAAACTCTGTAAAGAAATAAAATTGAATCTTGTTGAAGAAGTTAAAACTTGGGAGTTTTAACTTCAAATTCTCAATTCATAAACCGAGTTTAATCCCGAAAACCCCAAACAACGAAATGAGGAAAAACAAAACGCTTTCCAAAAAGCAATTTTTACCCCGACTGTACCGCAGTTTGGTCAAAAACGCGAATCATGCGCATTTCACGGCTGTTACACATTAAGCGAGTGTTCGCAGAGATAGCTACGAACAGTGGGGGAACTAGATTACTGGGTTAGATGCATCGGCTTCGAGGAAATGCGTACCGCAGTCCGTACGCAAGTCGTGATGATATTTTCTTCTAAGTATCTTTGATGAAATGCAGGTTGCTCTTATACAGCATGCATAGAGGTGTGGTTATATTTAAGGGTAATGGTACAGACCATCAATCTGAGCAACTTTCTTTACGTTGGTAAATAATAATTAACTGTCTCGTGCAAAATTTCAATGTAAGGGGCAGCTGATTATATTTTCATGGCTACCATGTAGGTCCTATGGAGAAAGTCATTCAGTTTGATGGTTTTTTCTGGAACACGCGGTACATCGATGACACTATGTTATTCTAACATCAGTCAGAATGACTACAAGAAAGTTTGCAACATTTGCGTGTTTATTCACTCACGTTTCAGTTTTTGCGTAAAATTTGAAAAGATATGGCAGCAGAGGGCCTGCACCAACTGATATTAAATCAATTATATCAACGATGATGAACTGTCAAAAATGTACAACTTCAAAAAACTTAAAATAAATGTTACAACTTTGACATGTCAATGCACATTTTCCTGACAACACCTTGAACTGCACCCTTAAAGTGGTCATACGTATGTATATGTGACTGACAAATTCTGCCGAATAGCTATGTCAATCCCGTCGAATGTCTCTGTATATATACGAAATGCTATGAAAGCAATTGTCACATGTTTAGTCCCTCAGGATATAATTGATGGTAGCACTTGTTTACTGAAAACTGAAGTATCGAGAGCACATCTACTATCAATATCATGGTTCTTCATGGGTTGACATGATTTGGTTAGTGTACTGAAATAGGAACGAGTAATCGATTGGTTGACCTGATTTGACAAGAATAAATCGATTCGAAGTCTAGACCTTCTGAAATCAGGGTCATCTGACTTTTCAAGTAGCAAAAACTCCAGCGAATAGCTAGTTGTATTTTAACTGAAATCGTCACGGGCTAGAGATTTTCCTTCGGTTCAAAATGTGTAAACATCTTAGCGATTTATTTCAATTAATTAACAATCTGATAAACCTGATCCTATAAATAATAAAAAACGTAACTTTCTTCTAAGTCACCAGTAAGATGAGTAGACGTCTGTGTGATTAATGTTTGTTAACATATTATAAATTATTACTCAATTACTCAGAGCAATGTTAATTATGAGTTTCTAATTTTCAGAATTCAATAGTCTGGGAGTAGATCGTGCCTTGTAACGCGTAACTTTAAAAGTGTTGCTACAAAGTGTAACTAAAAGATTCATTCGCTAAAAGATTACAGATACTAGCTGAAAACTTTGAGAATTGTTAATGACCCTACACTAAACACTAGAGGAAATGTTTCAGCAAAATTTTCCTTTAATCACTAAACTACCGAAAATAAACATCCACTCTTTTGCATACCGTGAAGAGATGTCATAATAAAAATAAACAAAGTTCACTGACCTGTTCCACAAAGTTCTCCGCAGTGAACCTCTTGGTGAACTCGGTGAACGTCTCCTTATCCTGGAGGCTCTCCCGGCGCGCACGTTCCACTTTCAGCTTTTTGATCCCCGTTATATCCTTGGACATCTTCAGTTCCTCTATCAGATCCGTTTTCGCGTTCTTGTATATTTCCGCGGCGCTCGGTAAGCATTGTAGACTGACTGAGCGTGCAGGGGGAGGGGCTGACAATGTCTTTGTGGCTGGTGCCCGGAGTCTGACGGCTGTGAGTTCGGCACTGCTGATGGCTGCTAGAGGCTGGTGGCTGGTGACGGGTGGCTGTGGCGGCGGCGGCGGCACGTTGTCGGCCGGCACCGGGGGCGGCGGCGGAGGACGCGCCTCCGCCGCGCTGTCGTCCCGCTTGCACGGCGCCGTGATTGTTTTCAAATACTCCGACGGTTTGATAAGACGGTCCGGCGCGTTATGCGGGAACGCGGGAGGCACGAAGGGGAGCACGGCTTGCTTGTTGACGAGGTTGTGCCCGCGCGGTCTGTCGTCGTCTGCGGACGCCGCCGAGCCGCGTCGCCCCGCTGCAAGATTTCAAGATGGCCGCCATTAGGGGGGAGAGAAAGTCCGCGCTTCGGCGCGCACGCACCCCGCGCGAACGATGCGCTGCGTGTACAGTCGGTGCCACAACTGTTTGATGTATTGATCCGATTATATTTGGATGATGTTTTAATTTTACATAAATTAGTATGATCTCTTGTTGTTATGTTACTAACGGCTTTGGCTCCGATTGTACGCGCTGCAAGGGCATTAAGTCTTCTTTTAACTGGGTTAGAGATCTAAACAAGACGAAATATTTAGTTTAAAAAAACCGGAAGTAAATACAAAAACATAGGTAATCCAAATCCTTTGTCAGCCTTATTTCTAAAAGTGATGGCAAGTGACTTCTAGTATGTTTCTCGTGTGTTCACGTGCCAAGTGATCGCTAGTTAACACTCAACATTATTACCGAGACATC
The DNA here is from genome assembly GCA_964057025.1 of Standfussiana lucernea. Lineage (NCBI taxonomy): Eukaryota > Metazoa > Arthropoda > Insecta > Lepidoptera > Noctuidae > Standfussiana > Standfussiana lucernea. The sequence continues at coordinate 13,636,138 of OZ059801.1, read as the reverse complement.
TCAACGCTCACATCGGTCGTTACGTGAATTTCTAAAACGTGTGTGATACTGCTTAATTTCATCTCGCTTATTACGTTTTTTTTTTCTATTTAGCAGCATATTGTAACCTGATTTCATGACTATATTAACTAGGTTCCTTGGTAAGTAAGGATTCGCTAAAGACAGCAAATCAAAGGGTTTTGTGTGTCCGGAGAGTTTTCTTCCAACAATCCTTTTCCCCAGATAAAACACCAGAAAGGGTGAAGGGCAGCCATCTTTGGGGACTGTCTGAATGTTATTGTATTCAAATCATCATTCAAATAAGCCCATCTTTCAACCGTTTATTTATGCGTGAAAGGAACAAGACAGGCAGAGTTATTTTCGCATTCACCTAATTATAGGTATGTAAGTCTGACTGTGGATGGGTATCTTAGAATGTTTTTTTTTAATTGATTTTAAGAGCTTAGCTACTTTTATTGCTAGTCATATCGCATCACAACATAATTAAGTCTATCGCACTTTCATATTATTGAACCTTTTTGCACGCTTTTTAGCCGATCATAATAATTATTATAGTTATTCTTTATACATAAATATAATATTCATGCCAATGTATTCTCTGCTAAACGGCTTGACAGATGATGATGTATACCATACAATTGTCAGACAGAATTTGATGTTTAACCTACGTTACGTCTAAGTTGGACCCGAAACTTTTTTGGGACCCACGGAACATAAGGATAGGAAGAGGATAAAAGTACTCCTTGTTCTAACTCTTGGTCATCAACTATCCGCGCCAACCAATCCGTTCACCTGTCATCACTACATAGTATAAAACAAAGTTGCTTCCCGCTGTCTGTCTGTCCCTATGTATGCATAGATCTTTAAAACTACGTAACGGATATGCGGTTTTCTTAATAGATAGAGTGATTCAAGAGGAAGGTTTATATGTATAATACATGCATATTTTAGTATCTACATTGCACCCGTGCGAAGCCGGGGCGGGTCGCTAACTTATAATATTATAAAGTATGCATTTCGGAATTCTTAGCAATAATTTCAAAATGGCTACCTATCGAAATGACTAAATGTCGCTTTGATGTCGAAATACTCCGACCGACTCGAAAATTATCAAATTGCTCGCTTATGGCCGATGTAATCGGTTTGCATTTAATTTTAAATTGACAATAGGGTCTCGCGTGATCGTTTAACACTTATGACAGTATTTTGTTACTTACATAATTTAATGGGTTTATATCGTCAAGTGTAAGTTATAAGTTGTAAGTTAGTAAATTGTACCTTTACAACACTAGGCACGTACTTTATTACAAAATTTAATAAAACGTTTAGATATTCTTTTTTACCCACTTCCTCTATCTCCACTATGTTGTTTCATGATTTTATGCTACGTTGGGTCCCCGAAGGGAATACCCAATAGTTATGTTTAAGTCCCATGTAAAAGGGAGCGAGCCTATAGTCATCAATCGGGCACAAATCCTTACTCCGTGGCTGCTAGTGAGAAATTTCTGATGAAAAAATCCAATAACAATTTTCCCGACCCGAGAATTGAACCCAGGACATCATGCTCAGCAGTAGCGATTTCGACCACTAAGCCAATGAGCCAGTCAGTCAAAATCACAAAGAGGAGACATGGAGGCAGTCGAAATTAAAACCGTACCCAAATAAAACCTCATCTGATATTTTACCAGCTGAATTACAATTAGAAAGCAACCGAAAACATTTCACTAGGCTATCTCTCAAACAGCAAGCGTGATGGTGATTTAATATTCAGGTGTAACGCTGAAACCGTCTCAGTCTGTTTACTGAAATTGCCTTGATTTGCTAATTAACCGCCGGTGAAAGACATTAAAATATTTACGAACGATGAACGGGACAACACGAAGGAAATCGTAATCCAATACTTGTTACAATTTGGTAACAAATCGTTCTGTCTAGTGTCATTCGCCCGCTTGTGAGGTAGCATTCGTGTGTCAAAATCAAAAAGTTTGGGATCAAGATTTTTGTATGAAAATATTCCCAATGTCCGCTCTATAAGTCTTTTAAATCCGAAACCGACCAACTTTAAACCTTCTGGGCACTTTTCCTGTTGACAGCAATGTGGACGGATATATTGACGTCCCGTAATTGTACATATTTTTATTCTTATTTTGGATCTATTAGTTTGTAAATAAGGTAAATATTTTGCTGATATAATAAAAACTAGGTGTTGTAGTTTTTAGGGTTTTATCTTTATTTTAAATACCTCCATGACCCGTTTACTATTCAATGTATCCATCAGCGCAATGTTTTGAGTGCGTTACTTTGAGTTTTACAGTTAAACGTAACACCCCACCCCAAAAAAAAAGTTGTTACTCAGCAATAATTTTTTTAGGGTCGGGCCCACGTAACTAAGTAAGTTTTATGTGCAGAATGCTTGGTTGATGGCTTCGTGAAAGGTACATTTACACCTTGTAGAGCTGTCCAGTTCCAACGCCGCGTCTGCAATAAGTCCGTACCGGTTCGACCAAACCTTTATTTGCGCAGAGCCGGATTGACACTACACTGGCAGTTTTAACACTAAGTAATATTTGCGTGATTTTTCTTTGTTTAGTAAAATATGTGCTCTGTTACATAAAACTGCACATAACATAACATCACGCCAGTAATCCCCGAAGGGTTAGGCAGAGGTCCACATTTCGCTAGTTACGTTTAAGTCCCATATGTAACAGGGGGCGAGCCTATTGCCGTCAACATCATCATCAGCATCAGCCTACAGCAGTCCACTGGACATAGGCCTCCTCAACCGCACGCCACAACCGGGAACAAAAGCAGACTCCATGGCTGCTACTGAGGTATTCCTGATGGAAAAACCCAATAACAATTTGCCCGATCCGAGAATCGAACCCAGGACCTCATGGTCAGCAGTCGCTATGGCGACCACTTAAACTATAAAAGTAAATAATCCATATTTTTTGCAATAAAGTCAAGCGCAGCCGGCTCACGGTCGCTTTCTAAGTACTGGTTGTGTGTAGCAACACTAAATAGACTGCGTCATTCATTATGACATGCCTAGCCTTTTCCCAACTAGGTATGTTGGGGTCGGCTTCCAGTCCAACCGGATACAGCTGAATACCAGTATTTTACATGAAGTGACTGTCTATCTGACCTCCTTAATCCACTTCATAATAGCACTTGGTAAGACTTATTGTCAAACTGACGGGGAACTGCGGAAAATCGGAATGTAATGGATGGTCACCCATCCACGAATCGACCTCGGCAAGCGTTGCTTAACCTTGACGATCGACCCGCCGGCTATAATTTTTCCACGAGGCTGTTATTAGTTAGCCACAGCGGGATTTATTAACCTAGGCGATTTTTTCGTCATATTTATTTTTTACCGTCCCAGGTAGTAGCAAAAACCGTAACTAATACCACGCAGTCATTTTAGATGCTAGCTCAAAATACTATCTCAGTCTAACCCATGCAAAATGAATTAGAAAACTTAATTAAAGCCAGATTAAGCGCTTTTTCAGTCAGCACTAATTATCTGGTGATAATTTACAATAGAATGTCATGCAGCGCTTGGGTTTCATATTTATTTACTATTATCAGCAAATGGCATTCAGCAACCTAAGTTTTTGTTTACCCACAACCTCTTAGAGCGAATTTCAGCAGGGAAACTGATCGTGATCAGCACATCTAAACCGCGTTCACAAGCTGTGTATCTGTGAATAATGACACTAACAACTCTTGACTCCCGCCGGTTAAGATGTACTGGGTCAATATAGTTTCATTTGTGAAATATGTTCTTAAGGGTAAGTCATTCTACTCATCAGTATTAACCAACTTTTTCTGTGCGACGAAACATAAAATTGCATACAAAGGTTTAATGTAAACTTAAACCAAATTGATAGAGAGTCTATCTTACTGAATTAATTGAATAAACTGGTTTTTTTTTTTAAATTGACAAGGGAGAGAATTGAAGAAAAAAAAAACGTGTTGTGCAAGTAATATGACACAAAGCAGGAAAATGCTGGTAATGAAAGAAGTATAACCTCTTCTTACATTTTACTGTGACCTAAATACAACAGCACTTAAGAATAAATAAGTTATTGTGGTTGGTTAACGTATAAAGCTCAGTTAGCTAGTTAAATCTAGTTTCCAGTAGACATCGGGCAAGTCTTAATGGGTCGACGCGTTAGCTTTCGCGTGTAATTAATGGTTTTCCACCACTTTCAACGTCTACAGTAAAACTGAGAATTGCACTGTGGTATACTTAGTATTTTATATCTAACTAGTTGTTGGCCGCGACCGCCGTCCGCGTGTAATTATTATAGAAATATTACTTCCCTATTTGAATCGGATTTTGTTAACAATTTCAAGGGTTTTAATTTTTTTGCACGGAACCCTACTCATTTTACTAAAATAAAAGTAGCTTAAGTTACTCCTTATAACATCAGCTATCTGCCAGTAAACTTTCGTCAAAATCGGCCTAGCCGTTTCGGAGATTAAGCGGAGTAAACAGACAGACAGACGGGCAACATTTTAACAATTGTTTTTTTTTAAATAAGTTCAGTATATTCTTTCATATGAAATCAGTAAACAGTTGTTATTTTTAAATTACAAACAGAAACTTCAATTTTTTTTTATTGTATAGACGATGCCTTTATAATGTGTTTCGCCACTTGTTCGCAATTGTAAACTGTGCGGGCGGGCATGAGGACCAATGCTTTTCTTAGCGTAAATTTCACCAACCAAACTGGATTTGAATTGAGTTCAAGAGCTTTGACAGCTCTTGTTGTCTATAGTATAGTATAATATTAAACGCTCCCGTAATTTCCAACTACAACGCGAGCCAAGCCACGGGAAAAAGCCAGTTTGTAGTGTTAGTATTGTTTTTTTAGGTCGAAATAACTTTTATCAATCGCGTTTGTAATTTGCAATGCGATTTTTGTTTCCGAGGTTTTAGCTGTCGCGCAGAGGAAGTCTGCGACACGTCTGCATAAATCCGCAAAACCTTTAGACTTAGAGCGAAGCACCAGCGAAGCTCGCGAAATTCACCTCTTCTTACCTTTTTTGCAATTAGCAGGTCACTGTCAGGTTGTATGTTTATTAAAACAATAGCTTATGCCCGTGACTTCGCCCGCGTGGACTACGGTTATTGTCCCACGGGATCGTAATCCCGGGATAAAAAGTAGCCTATGTGTTAATCCAGGTTATGAACTATCTGTATGTCAAGTTTCATCCAAATTCGTTCAGAAGTTTTTGCGTGAAAGAGTAACCAACATCCATACATACAAACTTTCGTGTTTATAACCTTTATTTATTTTTCATTCTTATTTTTTACATTTTTAAATATTCGCATATAAAATAATTTAAAAAAAAAAAACATTAAAAAATATTAAAAAAATAGTAGCCCACTGGTATCGGGAACAGGGCCCAAGCTACCAGCGGTTAGGGCTCCAGGGAGAGGAACCTCCTAACATACGAGCCGTGTCCAGGAGTACCGCTTTCTGAATCAAGCCCTTGATCCAGCTGCCTAACGGGAGCCTCCTCAGGCTCGCAGTCGAGGCTCTTGGCAATTAAGCCATTGGCTGAAACGACTATCGGCACAATGATCGCCGAGTCCACTTCCCACACAACCCCGCGAGCCAAGTCAAAATACTTGATTTGCTTATCTTTCTCGGCTTTCACGAGGTTCCCGTCATGCGGGACCGTTATGTCAACAATCATTGCGCGCCGCTCTGATCGATCCACCACCACTATATCAGGCTTGTTGGCCACAATAGTCCTGTCAGTGATGATGGATTGATCCCAGTACGGTGTGATATTGCCATTTTCGAGAACTGGAAATATGGCTTTACAGAGATATAATTAAATGAACTTAGTAATTCGTACGTAAATTCATGCTTATTAGGGCCGAAAATCATATTTTGTTCAACTTAATGGCTGATACCGACCGGCAAATTGGAAAAACGTAATTAAATTTGAATTTCGTGGGCCACCCTGGCGCTTCCCAACTCTCACTTGACATAACTTTGGAAAAATCCCAATTCCACTTTTAATCCGCGCACAAACCGGTTCATTTAAAATGGAAAGTACAACACAAGTTAAAATCCGAGCAAGTCTTATTTATTTTTATTGTCTCTGTACAATCAGAACGTTACTAACAGCCCATCTCGGACTCGCGGTAGAAAGTAAACGCATTTCATTACCGCCCATCTTAATTTCTTTCTATTAATATTAATAGGCGATGTCAAATTTTCTAATTAAGACACAATTAGGTATTACAATGAGGTTTATGTTAATTTTGCGGTTGTTTGTATGTTTCCGCGCTTTTTTACGGTGGTTTGGGTTTGAGAGGGAAATGTGTTTTTTTTTCTTGTTTTTAGAGAACTAAGCAAATTGGGTGGGTTGCTAAGTTCAAGTGGTCGTGTGAAGAAAGCAAATAGTTTTTTTTTTCTTTTATATTTTCTGGTTTACTTTTATCATCAATTTTTGTCTGTCTGTCGGTATGTGTGTCTGTTTGTTTTGGCTAAATTCTGAAACGGGTTGACCGATTTTAACGGGACTTTTACTGGCAGATAGCTGATGTTATAAGGAGTAACTTAGGCTTTATTTTAGAAAAATAATTAGGGTACAACTAAAATTGTTAATAAAATCCGATTCAAACAGGGAAGTTATGTTTATATAATAATTTCACGCGGACGAAGGTCGCGAGGCGCAGCTAGTAAAAAAAAAATTAAAAAAAAATAAAAAAAAAAAATTAAAAAAAAATATTCAGTTTACGTTTACGCTAGAGTGCGAATGAATTTATTTGCGCCCAAGTGGTCGTCGAGGTAACATCTTTTAAGGATGCCCCGTGTAGGGGCGAAACACTTGTCGAGTATAAGTTTGGTTGCATGTAGCATACAAAGGAGACGGATACGCTTTCATACAATATTGGGCCTGGATGTAAAAAGATGAAATTGGTGTCAATTGATAGCTACTATATCAACAAACAATTACTGAAAATTTTGCAGATTTTGGCAATCTGAGAGTCGAGATATAAGAGATTTAGGAAAAGTGAGGTTACGTAACAATCTAGTACCTAACAGCCGATTTTCGAAGTGCGAGTGTCATTTTTTACCCGACTGCCGAAGGAGGATAATGGGTTTATCAGTATACATATGTATATTTGTATGTATTTGTTTGTTCCTCTGTAGCGTGCTAGAGACCAAACGCATAAGCCGATTTTGAAGATTCTTACGTCAATGGTTGCGAGTGTCACTGACTAAATTAAAATTGAAAAAAGTGGCGGCTTTTGCGATTAGATAGGATATTGATTGTGGAGGGCCCATTTTTTTTTTCTTCCAAACTGATCGTGTGGAGTATCAAAAGAAAGGGTTTAGAGGTAATTTCAAAAATATAAAAACAATTAATATAAACCAGATGTATCCTTCGACTGCACAGCATGATTTCCTTCTTGTTTATGTCTTTTTAGTTCGCTTAGCAGTCGGGTTTTTATTTTTTAATTTTGTTTTTAATAATTTAGATAGAATGTAAAATATATTTTGTAGAGTGGGAAGATGATGTTTAAAATGAAAATCGATTTTTATTAATATATTTTATTCATCTTCAATTATAACAAGAACGTCATCTAGGAATTGAGCAGGTGGTACTATATTTTCTTCGTACCTAGCCCAACTAATGTACCATATTACTGATGTAACATGGGCGCAGCAGCCTACAGTCCGTTTGCCAATGATGCAGTTACAATAACATTTTAATATTGCATCCCTACCTGTGCGAGAGCTGTCAACTAAAATATATACAAAATACGTTTTAGCAGCTCCGTCTGCAGCCACCCATCAAGTATGGCATATGCGACTGGTTACTTCTATCTGTAACAAACAATACATGATCATTTAAGTATTTAAAAAATCAATTTAAATTACAACAAAAGCATTTAGAAAACACAATGTAAACTCAGTGTGTGATTCAACTTACAACTTTAGGCATATTCCACTCTTGAATAACATTATAAATTCTCAATTCACGAGGTGAGCCAGTGTGAAGTAAATTACTGACTCTAGATGCAAGAGAACATCCACATCGGAGACAAATACTATGGTGGCCAAGATGTCTAGGTTCACCAAGAGGTGATCTTTGAGCCAAGTCCCAGCAAGCTTGGCAAACATTTGTCACTGCTGTTTACCTGAAAGATGCAAAGTTTTTAATAACAGATAATATGATTACTTTAAAAAAAATCTACCTACTCAGGCAGAATGTATCCGGATCACTATATTTTTATTACAACTTTATTGTACAATACCTACGTTCTATGCGAATAAATGATTTGATATACTCTGCCCGATAGTTACTTAGTTCAATGTAATGTATCTTTATGTGGTTTTAAATGTTTACCTGTCTAAACTATATTATATTGTTAGTGTTATGGTGAAGGAAAACATACATATATAACAGTAAAGATTGCAAGCCAGCGTGGTAGATGCTGGTGAGCTAATAAAGAGGAAGTGAGTAAGTACTTACAGATTGTGGTGCATGACATTGTCGAATCACTGCAAATATCATTTCGTCATCCAAAGCTCGTCGACCTAGTGTATTACAGCGACTAGTCGCTATGCCACAATTTACACAATGATCCATGATGTCAATCAATATCCAATCGGTAGGCCGTTCATAATCAAAGGCCGTTCGTAGAATCCAAAATAACAAATCCAAGTTCAACGTTAAAGCGGGGTTCTCCATGTCCGGTATTGTAGCAAGGCAAGGGTCGTACAAGAAGGAAGATCAGAAGTCCATAGGAAAGCAGGGGTTGAGGAAAATATCAATAAAACTATGGGAGGAAACACACTCAAAACGCACACGCATTAAATAGACGATACGAAACGAGCGTCGATGTCATGTCATGCATGTCAAGTCAGACTGTCAGAGTTAGCACAGATTAAAAATACAATAATCGATTAATAAACGTGAATCGATTTATCTTAATTACGTAGATATTTTATTAGTTTAAACTCTTAATACTTTAATTCTAATCTATTTAATTATTTTAATTGAATTAATCATCTAGTGAAAGCATTTTCGTAAATAATATGAACTCTGTAACGTTAATCGATTATAATTTAATCGATATTCCAATTACTTCGTAACCTTAACTTAATTATTGGATTTCTCATTTTCTAGATTGTAAATTGAGTTGATATTTCACATTTTGAAATAGAAAAATATAACCTTTTTTTTAAGCCATATCTCAACTTATTACAATCAGGCCCAGAAGTCCCCGTCTCCTTTTCGCACTTGCCGCATAATACGGGCGAGGGAGGCCGGTACTGCACCTTGCATGGCTCTATTTGTGGAATTAAAACTAAATATTCTGCATACCATACAGTTTTAGCAAAGCTGCAGTGAACACTTTAGGCCAATTTTGTTCGGCAAACACGAATCCGCCATCATACCGACAGAGGGCTCTTTCGAACAATTCGAACAAATTAGTGACCTTGTGTCCTAACTAAAGCGAGCGATCGCATGAATAAACGATACGATACACTATATGAACCGGCTCTAAGAGTCACGATCATGTTTCCCTACAGATTCTAAAATAACCACTTGGCCGTTTTAAGTCCCACTTTATAGGAGTAAGCATCATTACACAAATAGAAACTAAACGAGCTGTGGAAAAACACACACATTTTTTTCATAACAAAATACGTAGTTGTCACGTGTCATCATTTATTGCCGTCAATAAATATCTAAATATGAGTAAAATCACACAAGTGTATCAAAACTGTTCAGATTGGCTCGTCTTTAAGAAGTCTTGACTTTAAAAATGGCTTGTTTCTAGAATCGGCCTGTATTTAAAAATGGCATGTCTCTAGGACCGGCCTGTCTTTAAAAATAGTTTGTCTCTAGAATCGGCCTATCTATAAAAATGGCCTGTCTGTAGAACCGGCCTGACTTTAGAAATGGCTTGTCTGTAAAATCGGCCTGTCTTTAAAAATGGCCTGTCTCTAGAATCGGACTGTCTTTAAAATGGTCGGTCATTAAACATAACCTAAAAACACAGAACACGGCAGCGGCCGTTGCTAGAGCCGGCATCGAACACTTTTCATACAAACCAAGCGTGTTACCGTTTAATCGCACTACGACACTAATCAAGTAATGTTGTTATTGTTGTCTTTGTTTCGACAATTATATATAATACTTGAAATAAATGAATTTGATTTGGATTTTGAATGGCAGTCCGTGACGGAAGTTGTGCACTTTATGTTACTTAGTGTACCGCTGTCTCTATTTGCTACCGGCAAGGTGATTCCGTGCTCTGTGCGTTAAGCGGGAAACGCCAGTATATACCGCGAAATTTATTTTTTCTTACGTTTTTTGCATTTTGCAAGTCAGTGTCGGATTGTATGTTGATTGAAATATGATTGCAAAAAACGTAAAAAAAAAATAATTTCGCGGGGTTCCCTGGCGCTTCCCTGTGACTAAAATTAAGACACTTGTTACGGCCTTGGACGGAGCGATTTGGATCAAGCGACATGCAAGCTGTTTCATCACTGGTTTATTCATGTGAGTACATTCACTCTCAAATCTCTTCGTTAGTAACTAGTGGCAAGCTCTAAACAACTGATTTCATTTGTTTCCTCCGCAGTTGCCAGACTACTGTGGCTTGAGCATGTAGCTCGTGACCAAGGTTTTATTATTACAGCTAGCCTGTACTGACGTCTTGGATAAGTTCCTTAAGAATTGCCATGAAGTGGCGCAGAACTGGAAAAAATGTACGGAGGCCTTTAGTTTGACAGTACAGGCTAGTTATAAAGTTTCATATCGAAACAAAATCTATCCCACTTACCCAACCTACTCCTCAGCTCCGAAGGTTTGAGCGCGGGCTCCTCCAGCACGACGGGCGGCGGGGGCGCGGGGGGCGCGGGCGGCGGCGGCGGCGGCGGCGGCGCCTCGTCTCCCGAGCTGCCGCCCGAGGACACGCCGGACGACGCCGAGGCGGCCGCCACCACCGCCGTCTCGTCCGACACGGACGCGCGCCGGCTGCCGGCCGCGGACGACAGGCGGCTGGCCTGACGGGAAGAAGAACAATGTAAATTATAATATCCTTTCAACCGAGTTTCAACAGCAGCCAATCTCAATGGGGATTATCATCACACATGGAGAATGTGCCCTTATCCCAATTTATTTGGGGTCAGCGCAGCATGTCTTCTTCTTCCATACTTCTCTATTACATGTCATCTCATCAGACACCTCCTGGGATTAGTTAAATACGCAGGAGCAAAAGTGTATGCTCTCAAACACTCTCTGTTCCTTTATTCTCATAGTCTGATGGGACGATAAACCGACACGACCGGAGGGAGATCAGGCGCAGGAACAACGACGGCACATCCTCAGCCATCACCAGGCTAATACTGAGAAATTCCTAAAGGAAAAACCCAATGATGAAGGAATAATGTAATGTTCCGACTATTGGATCACAGCTCACAGGCCTCCTCTAGGTGAAAGGGAGTAAGTAGGCTGTATACACGACGCGGGCACAGTGCGGGTTGGTAGATGTCACAAATGTCTTCAAATTTTTGGTTCTAAGACATGTCGGTTTTCTCAAGAGGTTTTCCTTCAATGTTTTGAAATCAGTGGCCACTTGTCAGTTTTACCAAAGGGTTCTGATTAAGGGAGTTACCCAATAACGGGGTTGAGGACGCTAGTTAAGTAGTAACCCCAAAAGCGACGGTCAGCTGTATCCGGTTAGAATGGAAGCCAACCCCAACATATTTGGGAACAGGCCACGAAATTTAACTAAACAAAATATTCAAAAAATAAACTTACGAAGTTTTGAGCCTTGTGTGTTAGTGCTGCCAGCTTGGTAGCTATCGTTGACTTGGTCTGAGCTTCTATTGCTGGAGCCACTTCCTCATATGCTTTACTTGCGCTGCATAAAAAATAAATTCAGATTAGTAATGGTTATTTTCCGAAATATCCGTTATCAGGTCAAGAACAACAGTGGCGCAGAAATACCACGATTAAATTGTAATATCGTTTTCAGCTTTAGGATACATAGCTATACGACCGTATAGCTGATGGTTCTAGAGCAAAGTCCTATGCAATAGGGGGTGAGCCTATTGCCAATAAATGGACACAAATCCAGACACCGGGCTGCTAGTGAGAACTCCCTAATAGAAAATCTCAATAGCACTTCGCCCGACCTGGGAATCGAACCCAGAACCTCATGATCGCAGCAGTATCAATAGCTTGCGCCCACTAGATCAATGACTAGGCCACTAGTAACTAGGCCACTAGAAAAGACACAGGCAGATGATGATGAAGTGTCTTACGTGTCAGTATTGTCTTTGGAGTTGTAGTCCACAACCAGGGCGGCGCTGCCGGGGCGGCTGTGACTACCGGAGTCGCGAGAACTGCTCCTGATATAAACAATTACATTAGAAATATCGGTGGTCAATTGGTCCAAGGAGGACTCATCACCAAAATAAATATCATTAAAGATAGGTTGTGGACTCCAAGATAGCTGACACGCCTGGGGGGAGATCAGGACCGACTAACTGAAGCAGATGGCTAAAACAGACAATCCCAGTACGCTGCTGGAAAGGCCTACCCTTTTTTCTTCCAAAACTCTTTATATTGTGCGATCTCTGGCTTGGTTATTTCCACATTTTGTCCAACTCTTCGGGTGCATTCGTATGACGACGCTGACGTGGCCCATCCATTCGCATTTCAGCCACAAATATTACAAAAAAAAACCAACCAACCTTCGCCTCTGCTGTTCCTCCCTGGGTATGTATATGTCTTCATAGTGATGGTCACGCCTGGTGGCCTCAGCTCCACTGTCACTGTCTGACTGCTCTTGCGCAGTCGTTGCTTCTGCTGAGCCGTGGATCTCTGCTTTGACTGCACAAAGAGCATTGTTAGAAGGTGTAGGTAAGAAAGTTGAAACTATGAAGCGAGGTGATACTGTGAGAATGCGTGGAAGTTCTTATAGGCCAGTCACCATATACTCGTATAGGCAAATAATTGCACCGCACTGATTTTTATGGATGTTGTTAGGATAGACACGAACAGGGTTAAAAACTAAGTTTTGCAGCTTCGTAAGGCCTGTCCTAACTGCTTGGTGCTCCAAAAACCGTGAAATATTTGGATATTCTTCAGTTTTTGGCTTGCAACTTCTAAAAAGTACATCCTAAGGATATATTTTAAATGACTGGCCTACGAGCCCAACAAGATATTATAATTTTGTGTTTACATGGAACGGACAAAATGTGAAAAAAAATAAAGAAGATCTCGTTGGTGTGTTGAAAGCGATAACTCAAGACTGTGGTTACAAGGTATAAAACACTTAAAGACAGTATTGAGCTTAAACAAATGATAGCAGGTTTGTCTAGTTAATACATGGAGAAAGAATTTAAAAAAAAATAAAGCAAATATTATACAGAGTGGCGTGTGGCAACGGAACTAGAGGAAGAAGTTCCCGCGCCGCATCCTGTATATAGGTTTTGATCACAAGAAGTCCCACGGCCTAGATCAAATTAATGTCATTCTAATGCAATAGCAATGATGGAAAAGTCTACAGTGTATTAGATTGACATAGGCTACCGAAAACCTGTGAAAAGCTCAGCCCTCTGTAATGTATTACCAACAACGACTTATAAACAGATTTTTGACTTAGATCTTCGATGAGTCTGCGGAATAACTATATTAATGCAGGTTCTGGTATCTCAATTAATTTATAAGACTGTACATGAATAACTAAAGCAAAAAATACAGCATAAATATTAGAACTATGAGAGAATGCAGCTGAAGTTTCAGTATCGGGTGATGAATAGAAGCTATTTCCAGTTTGATAGACCAACCCTACCCTTACCAGTCATTATGGAGTCATCCGGCTCTTCGGACTGCCTCGACCCTGGACAATAACGATATTCTAACTATTGGAAAATTTAAGATTCGGTAACAGAATCATGTTATTTTATCTTTTATTAATCAGTTATGAAATTGAACAGACATCCAGAGTTTGTCTTTTTTTATAGATGCGGTCGTTCCATTTTTTGGCTTACATTTTTGTGATGCGTTCGTGTGCTTTATACTGGCTCTGTAATCCGTGAACTATTATCAAATATGCTGATATTATTGACGCCATCACATCAACGCCGGTTGCCGCTGGAAACCAGCGCTGTGCCACTGTCTCGCACGGCAACACAACATTATGCTGAGCGGTAGACATCTTGCGTGGATTTGACGCATATTTTCCGCAACTTATTCTATTTGTGCTTTCTCATGATAAGTGTCACGTTTTATCTTATGCAACATGTATCACAAAAGTGTGGTCATTACTGAATGTGGTGAAAAAAAAAGGCTGTTCCATACACTTGGGTCGAGTAGGTATTGAAATGTTGTATGGAACAACTGAATACTTTTTCGCCATTACGATGATGGACCCATGTAGAAAGTTGTACAGTTTGATGGTCTAAACCGCATCCTCAAATATGGCCACACCTTTCAGATACAAGCTGTTCTTATAAAATAAAAAAACTCCAGCTCAACGCTGACAGCTGGTTATGTTCCCAAGAGACTGGCAGCACTGTCATGTTGTATGGCAATGCTTCCTCTGGCCAAGGTACAAGTCATATACCAACATGTCATCCTAGCCTAGCCTGTTCCCAACTATGTTGGGGTCGGCTTCCAGGCTAACCACATGTAGCTGAATACTAATATTTTGTATGTACCTGTAACGACTGTCAAAGATCTATGTATACCAACATGTAATACTAATATTAAGTCACTTACCAGTCATAGCGGGTGCCTCCTGCCCCTCAGCCGGTACCCTGGGCCCAGGAGAGCGGGTGTGGAACAGGTCACGCACGCGCTGGTACAACGCCGCCGGGGCACCGGAGCTGCTGCCGTTGTTGTGCAGGAACCAGCCGTTGGCTGCGTTATCGGCGTCTGATGCGGAGCAGGCTGAGGGGAGAGCTGATTGTGAGAGGTTGCTTTGGCTTTTAATGGTATGAGGATTGTGAGGGTGTAATGCTCCTCATCTTCAATGGAAAAGGGAGGATTCTTCAAGTGTTTGGGGGGCTACTGCCCGGCAATTGATAGTCGGTTTTTTTAATAACCGTAGAAAAAAAAGGAGGTGGTTCTCAAGCCGACGCCTATATTTCATTTTTATCTATGACTTATGGATGTCCAATAAACCCTACACCTGCACATAAGAAGACTTAAAAAATGCTACAGACGCCAAGATTAACGTGGCTACCTACTGGGTCCAAGATATTTAATAAGCCGTACCATCGATACGACACAAGACAAAGAAGATGTAACCATGCATATTATTTTACAGAATGGTTCGATTTTATCGATTCTTTTTTATTGAAGAGCCTAGGTATACGTGGAATTGATCCCATTTCAAATAAAATCTACCCCTAAGGCCAGAACAATAGGAGTTAATTTGTTTTTCAGTTTTCAATTTATTTTTTTGGCTTTTTATTTTTTTATTATCTTTCGTGATCATATTGAGAGAGGCCTATGTCCAGCAACAGAATGTCATAATTCTATGGATTGATTGATAACAAATTACCTAGCGTGCAGCTACACTACCTGCTCCACATTTACGATTACACAAAAGCTAATTCTTTACGTCCAGTCAATCTGATCCATGATTAATCACCTTACACCTACCATTAAGTACCTGAGATTGCGTAAAACCTTCAGATTGGTAGAAAATTACCGAGTTATCGGATCATATAGTGTTGAGTTATGTGTGTGTTAGGCAAGTTAATTACTTTTTACCTAGTGGGGTAAACCAAGATTGTTATTATTACCTGATATACATTTCATCATTATAATTATCTAAAAGAAAGAGTAGAACACACACACTGTGTCTGTGTCTGTGTGTGACACACAGTGTCTACGTTTCTTTTATATATATCCTCTCGCAGATCCGCTGGAAGAGATTTCTAAATGAAATAAGCGGTACCTTTGTGCTCTTTTGTCTTTATGTATTTTTTCTGTAATATGTTTTGTGTGTACATAAATACATAAATAAATAATAAATAAATAGAAGGATAGATTCCACCCCACGGAGTAAATACAAAGAGGAGATGTTCTAATGAGATTTCCTTAGGAAACAACGCGTGACACTTTGCGGGGTGAGGGGGTGCTAGATCCCGCCCACTTCTCTATTTTCCATCTTCATCTCTATTTACCGGTCAATAGCAAAACTATTCGCTCGTTCTGTCGATTTTGTTTTGTAGTTACGTAACTATCTCACACTAGATGTCACCAAGTGCAGGATGCAAAAGGGTCGTACTCAGAATTTTCGTACCGGGGAGTAGTTTTATTTTAAATTAATTTTGCGAACCATCTTGATGCGTATTTTTTTAATTTAAATTGTGATTTTATTATGAAAAAAAAAGGTTTCTGATGAATGACGAATGAAGATTATTAGACTTTCTCTTATACAACATTATTTTTTGTTTACACCAAACCCGAAAAGGGGTCATTGTACTCATCATTTTGAACAACTTTTTCTATGGGATCAACCTTGAAATCGCGAAAAAAAAATCAGCTTTTCCCTACATTTATTTTCGCATAACTCGTCAAAATGTAGGGAACAGCTGATTTTTTTTTCGCGATTTCAAAGTTGGTCCCGTAGAAAAAGTTGTTCAAAAACATGAGAACAATGACCCCTTTTCAGGTTTAGTGTAAATCAAGAATAATGTTGTATATTTAAATGACTTATTTTGTTAAAAAGACTTATCAAGATGGTTTACAAAGGTATGGTATGGTTTACAATAAATAAAATAATTGTAGATAGAATATTTAATTATGTCCAGCGTATTTAATGTTTTAAGTACTTTCCATTTATGAGACAGCCGCAGCCGCGGGACGTTCAGTAAAATAATTGATTTCTAATTACGGCCCTGTCTTTTTGTTGTTTAAAATGTTTGTTGTTCATAGTTGACGATAGATGGCGGCCTGTTTACAAAATGATATGAAAACTACAAAAATAACATTTTGGCCATTAAAGGGGCTTTAGGAATGAATGTTGAACAAATTTCAGCATTAATGTTATTAAAATATGTTAGTTCTGAGCTCTACATACCTAAATATTTTTATTTTCCATGACACCAAGTGTCGCCATCTAGTGTCGGGTAGAATTATGTTTGGAAACGCCGACGCTAGGAGATTTTTCTAGAACTATTTTAATAAATTACGCATAAAATTACTTACAAATGAAATGTGATGCCATCCATAGCGTCAGAACGTCTATCCGAGTGATTTTTACAAGACAAAACACAACACTTCATTCTTTTTATCGTCTAGCGCGAACAATGCTGTAAAATGGGAACGTTCACAATATTGTGCACAGGACGAACGCCAACAATACACTGACTAAGGCCACGCCCACATGATGACGTTAGGGCCTAGTTGAGAATCACAGTGCACAGTTGCTTAGGCCATCTCCTCTTTGTATTTACTCCGTGATTCCACCCTTTATTCTTTTGACAATTGTACAATCCCAGTCAAAAAGACCTTGTCTTTTTGCGACGTTCGTAATATTCAACCTTAGGTTGGCAAGGCAATAATGACGTCGACTACAATAAAAGTGGCATTAATACAGTTAGTCTAGTATAGGTAATTAATAGGTTATGAATAAATACATTAATTTAACGCGTATTTTCAACGCATAAACGGCTATTACAAGCCAGGATATACAGCTGTTTACGTAACTATAGTGCTTGTATTTCCGACTACCTGGGCGCGGTTGATAGCTTCTTCCCTTGTTTTTCTAATTTAAGCGCTTATGTAGGAGTTTTATCTAAGTATACTTTATAAGATTGAAATTTAATTAACTTAACTCGTTCATTTACTGTCAGACCACACACAGCTAAGACTGCCAGGTCTAGAAGCATACAATTTCGCACAAGATTTTCTTATATAACGAAAGTGAGGATTATGGGATATTTTTTAAAATAACATTACGTAGTATCACGCCTGCAATCCTCGAAGGATTAGGCAGAGGTGTACCTAATAGTACACCCACATTTCGCCAGGTAGTAGGGTAGTCCCATGTAATAGGGGGCGCGCCGATTGCCATCGATCGGACACAAATCCAGACTCCGTGGCTGCTCCTAAGAAATTCCTCATGGAAAAACCAAATAACACTTACCCCGACCCGGGAATCAAACCCAGGAACCCATGCTCAGATGTCACGCTTGCAACCAATCGACCAACGAGGCAGATTTTTAATATATCCCCTAAAGGGGTTAAATAGAGGATTGATAGTTTGTATGGATGTTCGTCTATTTCCGATGATGGAACATCCCATTGACCTCTTTTGATATGTGCTTAAATTCTTCTAAAATATTTTTGTGCACAAGAATAAATAAATAAATTAAATAAATAATAATAAATAAATTAAATAAATAAATTAAATAAATAATAATAAATAAATTATTATAATTTTCAAACATGAGATTTTCTCGTCAAATATTTTAAGAAGAATATTTGTACGTTTATAAAAATAAATAAGATGTACTTATAATAAACTACATAAATATAATACACTACCTATTATAAATGCTTATCCTTTTCCGAAATACATAATAAATAAATGTAGATAATACTCGAAATATCAATCACTGAACACACCGTATTGTAAATCTATTACATCCACCCAGTCTTGTATCAATGATCTTTTGGCAACATCCATCTTGAATATCCCAGACTCAAGAGACCATTGACTCTATGGTATAGATTTTATCCGAACGAACAAAAAAAAAGTCACTTTTGTTAAAAACATTTAAAAAATAAACAAAAATAAAAGCTATGTGGCACACACATTGCCAGTATTCTCTTTATTTTTCAAATTCAGTGCGGATAACACGACCGCTCGCGATCACGGCCGGAAAGCAACTGCTCAATGGGGTGCATCAGTTACCTAAAACCTGCGTATGCGCTTCCTGGCGAGCGCTTCCGTCGTGTTCACAATTAGTTGCGCTCGATTTTTCACGCGTTTGCTAATGTTATGGTAGGTTTGTGCTTTGACTGTGTGATTATACGTGTAGGTCTGTCATGATAGGTAAATAATGTAGACAGACAGACTTCCAAAGGGTTTTTTTAAATTTATTTATTTATTGTCAGGCAGGCCGTCGGGACAACTGATAGCTGGCTGTATCCTGGTGTTCCCCACTAGATTTTCTCACTAGGTTTATATTTTGGGCTGCAACTACAGTGTTTGTGACGGTTATTATTCGAGAAGTTGGTACATAGCTTAAGGTGGCCTCTTTGATGGATGTTTTCGCTCCGTGAGTTGACCGTAAGAATGATTTGATTCCTAGATCGGGCAGTGCTATTGGGTTTTTTAATCAGGAATTTCTCAGTGGCAGCCATAGAGGTTGGATTTGATCTCGGTTGATGGCAGTAAGCTCACCCCCTCGTAAATGGGACTTAAAGGGCTGCTACTGAGAAATTCCAGGGGAAAAAACAGTCGAGAGATCTAATTATATAATAAATCTTTGGTCGTTACCATTTTTCTTAGCACTAAACTAAAGAATAGGAAACATTTGCTTCATATTTCGCCTGTTATAGAGTAAGATGGTGACTGTATTATTGCGTAGTATTGATATTTATGGGCCCTGAAAAACGTATGAAGTAACAAAAACGGGACGCCTGACTGCTGTTGGAAAATACGAGTAGTTCTTGGGAATGTAAGTAATTGTTACGTATTTTCACACTTTTTTTTTACGTGAACATTTCAGTATGGATAAGTAAACATAATATCAAGCCTGTATCTCTTCGAAGAGTAAAGCAGAGGTCAGAGGTACCTTAAAATTAGCTAGCGCAACTTCACAGATGAGATGGGTATCGATCTCTCATCCGCCTAGTCGGCTTCCAGTCTCACCAGATGCAGATGAATCCCAGTATTTTACATGGAACAACTGCCTATATGACCTCCACATACCCATTAACTGGGTAATACGATACCTCTTGGCAAGACTGTCGAGTTTCTGGCTACCCGTAACATCTGTCAAAGATCTACTAATGACAGCCGGGGTCAAAGGCTCAACGTGCTTTCCGAGGCACAGGGAGCTTGGTATCTTTTTTTTTCTTTATTTATTTATAGGAGCTTTTACGCATAGCGTATGTCAGTCCCATCATATCCTAAACAATTATACTTTCACAAGACGTGGGCCATGAATTTGAACAAACCCTTCGCATCGTCGCCATTTGGTTGGGAACTTGGGATAGAATTGTATGGAACATGCCTACATCAGTTCTGTTCAAATTCAGGGACCTTACTAAATTATTTCTACTGGACTCATATTGGACACATTCCATCAATACATGTTGTAGGTCCTCGACAAGCTTGGTATCTGCAAATATCAGCTACAAATGCGTTTTTACACATCGCAATCAATGAAATAGTAATATTTTGCAAACCGGTCGAGACTGTGCGTCTAGACATACCTCCTCCTTAATCGATCATGATAAAGTGATCACAGAAAACCTGTTCTCAACGGATCTCACCGTAATGGTAGCCATCAGAAAACCAGTTACTTCTTCAGAAGGTAACTCAATTACGGTATGTTACGTTCGTGTAAAGCCTAGCAGACAATGCGATAAAAAATCGCGTGATTAAAATTCGAATGGTAACGAAAATCTGTGGTTTGATACAAAGACGCCTATTTTAAATCGCGAGTGTTGTAGTTACATATATGTATTAACATACAATGTGTTACAGAATGATGTTAATTCTTTGGTTTTTTTTTATCGCAGTACGGGCTATGCTAAACATCATCGTCTTCCTGCCCTTGTCCCATGTCACTTGGGGTCGGCGCAACACGTTTTTTTCTTCCATTCACCCCTGTCAAATGTCACGCTGTCATTTACTGGTTTTTCTTTCATATAATCATTCCTCACACAATCCATCCATCGTTTTATTGGGTAAAACATAAAAGTTTATAGCGGCGAGTATTTTTTAAACCGCCAGAGCGATAAGTGCTATGTTGATGTTCAAGATGATCATTATAATTGGTAATCACAGCAAGAACTGAACAGTATGAGAACTTTTGCATGTGAATTTATGACCAATAAAGTAGGTACATTGTTTTTAACTTTATTGGTTGTAAAGTGTTTTCTCCTTATTCTTCGAGAAAGTCGCTTTGAATTTTGCTAAGGGTGTAGGTACAGGTACATACATATAAAACTTTTTTGCAAAAAAATAACCGATTTCCAAAAAAAAAACAAAAAATAGTGGAAAATAACTTTACTTTCGGAAGTCGTAGTTATTTTTTTACACAAAAGTTTTTATTTTCCCCTTTTTTGTCATATATCACACACAAATCCTTGTCAAGTATCAATTTCGCAATGTCTTTTACTTGGTTGACATATTTTTTTCCAGATATTTTGATTTAAAAACCAAACTACTCAACCGATTTTAAAGAAATTTCTGTGGAACCAATCGGGAAGTATATCCTTTCAGATAAAAGAAGAATTTTTCAAATCGGTTCATAAATGACGAAGATATGTGGTAACAAACACAAAAAAAAATACAACCAAATTGAGAACCGCCTCCTGTTTTTGAAGTCGGTTAAAATACATAAGTATTAGTGCTTGTAACCGTAATGGGTGTAAAAAAGACCCTTAACGATGCGGAAAGGAACTTGTTCCCCTAATTGCGATTTTTTTGTCCTACTCCATACCTGGGAACCTTCTAGTTGCGCAGATATTGGAAGTCACAGTTCCAACTTCTACACAAGTTTTTTTTTTAGTACGAGTTTTGATGATAAAACTATGCTTTAAATACAGCCATGAGCCCCGTACTATTCAATGCATCCATTGTGCATTGGCACAATGTTTTGATTGCGTTATTGAGTCTAACCGTACAACGTGATTTTTCAACCCAAATAAGGCGTTCCCAGCAACAATGTTTATATAGAGTTAATTAGTTTGATGTTGGTTAACGGCTTCGTGAAGGGTCCGTTTACACCTTTGTAAAAACAACAGAAACCTCTACGCATCCGTAAACTTATTTAATTGTCAGTACATTCCATTATTCCAATTCGCTTTCTTGAGGTAAAGTTGTGTAATATAGTGCGTGCGCACGCGCCGCATTCTAGAACCGGCTTAACTGTCCGCGATCGACCTTGTGACGTAACAGACCTCCGGTTGACTCTTACTTTTATCTTGAGACGCTAATCTCTTATGTATTGGAAAGCAAAAGTGCCTGACACCGTTTTATGATGAGAAATTCGTTATTTATTAACGGTTGGGATATCTGAGAACCGTTATATGTTTATTTATAGGAACTTGTTTTGATACTAGCAGAGATGTTTTGTTTTTGTTTTGGCTGTAGATGAATTGGTTTACTTTTCAAATATGGCTGCAGTGTTCTTATGTTGGTGTCTAGGTCAACTGCAATTTTGTGAAATCTGCAGAATACTTGCTACATTTCTCCCACAATCATATTTCTAAACATAACATAACATAACGTCACGCCTGAAATCCCCGAAGGGTTAGACAGAGGTGTACCTAATAGTGCACCCGCATTTTCGCGGTTATATTTAAGTCCCATGTAATAGGGACTAAAATAAGTTATTATTTTTGTTTCTTTAAAACTCTCGCACACAAATAATGTACAAAGACGGACTTAATGCCTTGGGCTTTCTCTAATTGTTAACCAAGGGTGGTTAAGGGAAATACTTATAGAAAAAAAAACAGATATCGTAATTATAAATAAAAAATGTGCTATTTTATGCACTCCAGCTCTGATATCCAGGTACGGAAAACCCCAAGGTTATCCAGTATATACACGTCTTAATCAAAATCACTCACTGGTAAAAAAAAATTATAAGAAACGATTTTCGTAAATTCTGCTCCTGAACGCAATAAATAGGGGGATGAATCTTTGAATGAAATTTCGTCGTTTTAGCTGATACGAAATCGGATCGATAGGAGTTGTAAAGGGCCATCCTAAATGGCCAGATCACCTTAAAATTCCCTAAAATGCACCACCCTGTATATCACAAATTTATCCCATATAACTCAAAGGTTGACTGGCAGAGAATGCTTTGTGGTATTAAGTCCGCCTATGTACCAGTACCACTATTGTATATCAAGTTGAAATAAATTAATTACCTGAACTCTCCTCCCCGGAAGAACCATGATGCGTCACACTGGTAGACGTACCCCTCTGCATGGGGTTCACATACAGGCCATCAGCGGGACCCGAGCGAGCGGAGCCGAGCGAGCCCACCGTGGAAGGGAGCGAGCTGCGCCGCTCCTGCACGGAGTTGCGTCGCTCCCGCTCAGGCGCGTGGAGGTAGAAGGGGGAACGGGTCCCATTTATGTTGATGCAGTTTGGTAAGGCGCACTGGAATTTGAAAAATGTGGTGTTAGTAAGATGTGGTGTTTCAGAAAAAGAGAATGTACGTAGTTGTTTAATATTTGTTTGTATTGATACCATATACTACTGCTATTTTGAGTTGATGCCTTAGCATGCCAGGTTAAATATTCAAACTCCTTTACGTTAAAATGTGAAAAGCATTTTTTTCCAAAAAGGTAGAAATAGGATTTAGACTTTGCTGATTCAAAAAAAAAAGTTTAATGAAAGTGCTTATTTTAAACATATTGCGAAAATCTTGAACATCGTCTAGAATGCATTAAGTATTTATTGTATAATGTAACATTATGAAACAGAAATGATAAAAAACATTTTGTTACCGTTACTTGCGTAACTCGAACAGTCCGACAACATAAACAAGTTAGTAATAAAACAACCGAAAAGAGTTACTTAAATAAAAAAAAACGTACAAAAGTTAAATAAATACGAATTCGTGACAGTCGGTGAACCATGGAAGGTCATGGATTCAGTCTTGTAAACGGATGTGGTAGTTATTGCGAACAAACACTTTTAGCATAATTTGATTAAAGACAACATGATTTAAAACTGTCAAGCCACTATAAGTGGCTGGAAAAAGTCCTGAAAGGGAGCGACATTAGGTGACGCCTAGTAGAGAAGTATGGAAGAAGAATTCATGCTGCGGTGACTCCAGATAAATTGCGAGAAGGGCAGGAGAAAGATGGTGATGACAACACAAAATCCATCATATTATGCTCTTCAGCATCATTGACAGCCTTGTGAAGTGGAAATCATGTTTTTCCTACTCCTCCGCTATTCTTTTCTGATTAAATTCGTTGCGGCATCCAAGACAGTTAAATCGTTTCTCTGGGACTTCGTCGAGCTTCATTGTCTCGGCGCTTTTCTGGTGGTCGCTACTATTCATTCTGGCTTTCAGGAGTTGCAATGATTTGGGAATAGTGTGGCGTGCTTGACAGCCTTGTTCTACCCACTGGATAGTACATGCTTCCACCCAATTGTACTATTCTTTCCTGGTCTGCGCGAGTATCAACCAGGTCTGACCTGCAATCTTCTGAATGTAATCCACCCATCTGACTGCAGGTCTGCAACACTTTTTATACAGTCTCTCGGTTACCGTTCAGTGAGTGCTCAACTATGTATATTTTACGCTCTTAACCGATTGACAGTCAGGGGCCGGCTCTAAACTGATCTATCCTGCTCGTACTTGCACAAGGTGTAGGGAAAAGAACAAGGATGGCATAATTTCGCATGTCAAGTCTCTAAAACACGCCAACGACAATACAAAATAATAAAGAAGATAATACTCACTCGTGCCTCCCCCGGTGCGCAGGCGCAGGCGTGAATCGCCTTGTAGGAGGAAAGCTGCTTGTTGTCCGCGCCCGCTGCGCCTGCGGCTACCAGCACGTTCAGGCACTGTGGAAGTAAGGTAGTCTTAGTTTAGGAATGATTAACATATCATCACGCCTGCATTGCATGAAGGGTAAGGAAGAAGTGTAGCGGTACACCTACATTTCGTCAGTTATGTTTAAACCTCATATGGTGTCATTGTATTCATCATTATGAATAATATTTAAAGTAGCCAAAGCTAAAACCCATGCGTGATCGCAACACACGTTTGGTCCTACAACAGTTGGTAATATATAAAATGATCCTGTAACCGTTTGACCGCTTGTGTCGTATTTCTGCGACAGAGAACATGCATTTTTTCGTACTATTTTCGTCCTATTAACTGCGTTGTACAACTAAAACCATTATTAAATAGAGATATTATTTACGACAATTATTTAAAATTATGTCTCGTAGCTCTAAGTATTGAAAACGCTTATTTATTGTAGGTATTATTTATTTTATCGATTTGTAGCCGCGTGCTAGGGGCACATCAATTGATATTTAGCTAAGCGGTTAAAAAGGTTTAAGGGGTTTTCCGTAACCTATATACAGGGTGGAAGGTACTCCGACGCGCAAAACAGTTACCACGTTTTCTATGAATTCAAATTGGGCGCTAACACATTCATCTGAAAAATTCATTGCTCTGTTCATGGGTCACTGAAACTGACCTTGCATGACCTCAGCCGGCAGCTAGACATACCAAACAATGGCGCGCACTTCCGGCTACCAATAGTGAGGTCAGTGTCACTTCATTATTTCGACGTTACAATGGGAAGTTCTATCGAAATCATATCAGCAAAAATATGAGGAAAAGTCACGAAAAATGACAATGATAAATTAGACATTTTTAGGGTTAGGTAGCTCAGGGTTGGATGAAATTAAACTTAGGGCGCGTTTACATCAAGTCGGTCACCGCATACGGTTTAACCGAATTGATTTATCGAATTGGGCTGTTTACATCGAATACGGCGACCGTATTCGTTTAAGTTGTCGGTTTTCAGCCGAACTGTGTACACTCGTGTGTGAATACGGCTAACAGAAAACCCGTTTACACTAGTCGGTGACCGAATACGTGCTGCAACCGAATCGGTCAAAACGACCTAATTAAAATGAGTCATTACGCAATACGGACGCAATAAATAAATAAATATCAAAGCAAATAAAAATCAAATTTTACAGTGAATTGAAACTTAATCGGGTTTCCATTGCGGAATTTGAGGAATATTTTTACTGACACACACAGGTTAGGTGTCAACAAATACAATGAGCAAAGATAAAAGAATACAAAAATAGATGTAGCCGTGGGCCCAAATTATTGGTTTTTGTTGGTTAGGCTTTCCCTATCACAGAAGCACAGAACACAATCTATTATTTAAATAAGATCGTTTATACTAATTTAATGTAAATTGGAAGTCAAAGAAAGTGAGAGCTTAACCAATAGAGCCTGCTTACCATAAATAATCGATTTCCCAACTGACTAAGATGACCCTTAGCTTAGACGAAAATAAATGCAGAAAACTGAGAGAGGAAGTGACTTTTTAAAATGGATCTCTGCTAAATATTTATAATGATTTTAATTACTCTCGACTGCCTCGTATGTCGAGGGGTCGCAAGTCCGACTTCTGAGCAGGGTTCGATTCCCGGGTCGGGCAAAGTGTTATTGGGTTTTTCCATCAGGAATTTCTCAGTAACAGCCACGGAGTCTGGATTTGTGCCCGGTTAGTGGAAATAGGCTCGCCCCCTATTACAAGGACTTAAAACCTGTTACCGTTGCTGTTGTGTGTTGTTGTTTACCTAACAAGGTACACCTCTGCCTAACGCTTCGGGGGTTACATGCGTGATGTTATGTTTTGTTCAAGTTGCTTAACAATAAATTTCCCTGGCGGTAGGTACCTAAACAGTTTTACTTTCATCGGCTTGACCGGTGTAAAGAACGAACAATTAACATCGCGCGCCGAAAACAACGCAACGGTGTGTGACCAGTGAAATGTGATACTTTCAAAACGTGAGCTTTGCTAGCATGTGTAGAAAGTGGACTTGTGCATAAATAACATAACATAATTACGCCTGTAATCTCCGAAGGGTTAGACAGAGGTGAACTTAAAAGTACACCCACATTCCCCACTGGACTGAGTTTATATAACTAGTGGGGATTTCTGGAAAAAAAAATAGCGATCCCCACTGGTGGGGATTTGTCGGTGGGGATTTCTGGAATAAATCATTTCGACAATTATGATTGTTTCAGGCCCATGTAATAGGACATGCCTATTGCCTATCCAGGCTCAAATCCAGACTCTGTGGCTGCTACTCAAAAATTACTGATGGAAAAACCCATAAACACTTTACCCGACTTGAGAATCGAACCCAGGACACCACGCTCAGCCGTCAGCGCTTGCGACTACTACACCAAGGAGGCAGTGACATATTCTGTTTTTTTTTTTTTTTATGAGAATAATGCTACGGGAACGTACTACTGGGATAAAAACGATAACTATCCAATTTCCTTATATAGGTCATGGTCCACATGTAAGCCAAATTTCATCGAATTCCGTTCAGCGTAAGGCGAGTAAAGGTAATAGACAGACAGACCGGGTAACCTTCACATCTACAATATTAGTATGGCTGAATAGGTCTACATGAGAGTATTGTTTTGTTTTCCTAGTTAGTCTACTGGGATCAAAGTTCCCAGTAATCTTACTAGTAAGTCTATTGAGAAGCAAACTCCCAGTAGTACTACTGGTAAGACTACTCGGTAAAACTACTGGGAACAGGGGGATATTTTTGATAGAAAAACCCAATAACACTGCCCGACCTTGGGGGTTACCATGACGTTTTAATGTAATTCCAGCAGTATTGTTTAATGTCACTCCAAGGTCGCTCCAGTGTGGGAAGAGAACGTCTAGCGCCATCTCTTTCCCACTCTGGAATAAGATTGAAACAATACTGCATTAAGACGTCATGGTAGGCGAGCTGGGGCTCGAACCCACAAGACCTTATGGTGAACAGTCGCGCTTGCAACGGCCATACCAACGAAGTTTATCTAGTCTAGTTTGAAAACGGTCGGGCACATTTCACCTCACCTCTCACGTTTCCACCAGCCATAGAAAGTACGCCATAACTCCATCAACTCATTACAGGTACAATTAAGTCGAGCAACAAGGGAGTAACGTGTTCATAACGTCTTTGTCTCGAGTTTTCTTTCATCTTTCCTAGTTTCCAAGAATTGTGTAACGTCTCGGACGTATCTTATTATAGACGTTTGTTTCGATTGCTTTTCTTTTTGTTACAAAGAAGAATATATAGGTATATAGCGGTATAGACAAAAACATGCAAAAAGTTCTGTAGCGCCATCTATGACACAAATGAAGAACTAAAATCATATTCCTCCATCGCGATATTAGAGTTTTCTGCGAGCTCAGAACATTTAGAAAAATCCGACGATAACTGTCGGGCAGTAGCCCACCACGAACGAAGGATCCTCCCTTTTCAACGGTGAATGAGGAACTTAACACCATGTTGTTTATACCCCTAAAGTTACACCATCTTAAAAAAACGTAATTTTGTACAAGAATCTTTTGGCGCGCGGCCAAAGTCAGAACGATTGCCGCTATCTCGTAGCTCTCGGTCGATACCGACTTCCTTCTGTACCTCAGAAGGCACGTTATGCAGTTGATCTCAGCTGTCATTTGTAGATCCTTGGCAGTCGTTACATGTAGTCGGTGGCCCGAAAGTCTGACAGTCAGTCTTACCAATGGGTATCGTATTACCCAGTTCTGGGTTGTAGAGGTCTGCGAGGCAGCCACTCAATGTTAATACTGGTATTGAGCTGCAACCGATTAGACTGGAATCCGACCCCAACATAGGTGGGAAAAGACTGGGCAGATGATGACTCATACACAAGACTTACCTCCAAATGATGGTTTTCAGCTGCATCATTGATGGGGCTCTTCCCATGCCTGTCCAGGTGGAGCCTGGCCCCGTGTCTGAGGAGCCAGCGCACTGTGCTCAGGTGCCCCCTGGACGCCGCGAAGTGAAGAGGCGTGGCACCGTCTCCATCTCTTGCATTGGGATCCACGCCACGGTCTACTATCTATAATGGATGAAAAGATAAACAAATTAGGTATTGTAATAGTGTTGCGTTTATCCTCAGGACTGGTGGTAGCCCAAATGGTTACGGCCCAGACTTTCGAGTTGTAGGTCGTCGGTTCGGACCCAGATAGGCGTTATTTTGCAAAACTTATTACCACTGCTCTCAAAACGGCAAAGGACACTCAGCGAGTCTGACTTCTACCATTATTATTTTTTATTCATCTACTCGATAAAGTAAAACAAGATACTGACAAAAAGAAAGAACATTGAAAATATGAAACTTGTCATGACAAAAAAAAAACGATTGTAACATAATTACAACCATTTCAACTGGTATGATTTACGTTCATAAATTTCTGTTATTTTCACTCAAACGTAACACGAGCTCGTATTTTATCTGCAAGCTAACATGCTCTCGCGCATTCAAATAAAATGATTTGACGTCAAAAGATTTCACCACAACATAGTAACTGCGGTATCGAAGTCGTAAATATTGCAATAAATTTACAATGTTAATGCCCAAAATTCACTAACACATAATTATGTAAATGATAAAATAAACGTTGTCTGTTGGATTTTTAACTCTCGGCTCTGCGACAAGATTTGAAAATCAATCATTTTTTATTGGCCGTTACTATCTCAAAAGCCTCCTCAAGTCTCAAGTCCTTCAAAGTACTCTTTTCCCGCGCCGCCCGTCTTGAATCAGCCCTTATGGTAAGCGACTAACACAAATATTCTTAGTCGCTGGCTCAGCTCAAGTCCAGTTGGACACATCCTCAGTTCCCGTTAGGCACGCTATAGTTTGCTTATAAATTGAACTACTACTACAATATACGCCCACAATTGGTGATTTCGGTAAGAAATCATCTGTTAAATTTGAGGATCCGCCAATTGCAGCTAAGAATATCTACTGTATGGAGGCGTTTTGAACCGTTGTCATGACGACAGAGTCTAAATTAGCTTATGCTTCGACGGCGCCTTCCATTTTCAGTAAACCCACAGCGTGCAGACTCCATGCCCAGCGGTCACTGCGCATGCGGCTGACGTGATCCGCCCAATTCCAATTTAGCTTAGCACCTTTTTTACCTACATCTTTAAAACTGTTTTGGAGTAAAAATCTAAGTATCTAAGAATATTCCGGGATTCATGGAAATTTTTATTGTAATATTTACGATTTATGACCGTTTGTGTTATATTATAATGTTTAGGGTTCCGTGCGTGAGGTTAATAAACGAACGGCTTTGTTATGGAATCTGTGTTATTTTTGGTTTCACATACTGTGATTGAGAATACATTATTCGTGTTGTATAATGATTGGTATATCTCTCCATCGGCTAGATGTTATTGTGCAGAATTTGTTTCAACAAATACGTAATCATTTACAGACTACATTGTTATTTACATATCAAAAAACTACTATAATTGAAAATAAAACTCGGTATGTAATGGGTGGTCACCCATCCACAAACCATCCTAGGCAAGCTTAACCTGAAGATTGATCCGAGCGGCAGTTATTATTCCAATTATGTATTCTGTGACGCTGATTAATTTTGAATCTGTTCTAAAGTTCTAAACATACGTTTTGTATTTAAATGAGGCTGGTTTTATTGAATAGTAATATCCCACGTTAAGAATATTGGATTAGTTTAACCGTTAAACTAATCCAATATTCTTAACGTAGGATATTATCATGATCATGATATATAATTTCTTGGTAAATCAGACAAATCCGTTAAACTTTAACGTATGTGTCTGATTTACTAAGAGATAATGGGTTAGCTCATTATGGCTGTATACTAAGTCCAAGTGTTCTCGTTTATCATTCTTAAAACCAGTTCTTTCATCCGTTACTTACGTAGAAAATCGGCCTTGTCTAAATATGCTTGCACAACTTACTGTGCATCTGTGAAACTCCTAACCGCTGACTTTATAATTTTATGTGTGGTCTCACTGCTCATAACCTTAGCTATTATGTCTATGCAGTTTATCTAGAATTTATTTGCTTGTTTAGAATTTTCTGAGAAAATTCATGCGGTAGCGGTGCATAGGTAGGTAATTTTCTTTAAAAACGTTGCCTCACAAGCTCACAAGTCATTTAAGTAGTTTGCACTTAGTGAGCGTTTCTTTTTGCATAGAAAGTTTAGAAATATCACGTAGTTACGTTCAAACATAATTAAACAGTAAAATAATTGGACAAACGACTAAAAAAGCACCCAGAAATACAAGCATTCATGCATTTTAAGGCTTTTCAACGCAGAAGTCTCACAAAGATCTCGCCTATAATTCCAGAAGGGTTAGGCAGAGGTGAACTTAATAATACACCAACATTTCGAACGTTATCTTTGAGTGCAATGTAATAGGGGACGAGCCCATTGCCATGAACTGGGCACAAATTCTATATATAAAGACCCAATAACACTTAGCCCGACCTGAGAATCGTAGCCAAGACCTCACATTTGCAGTAGCTTGCGACTTCTATACCAACGAAGCTTGTAATGATTCTGAGAGAAAACATGAAGCAAACAATCTAGTAAGTCTAAAACGACGATTACAGCTACAGAAACCTAATTTCCGATGCATTCATCACAGTTGATCAGGAACAAGGAATTCCTGTGAGAGATCGATGAACGCAAACACAGAGCAATGCTCCACTCTTCGTGACTGACGTGCGTTTCCTTACGCACTGGCGATTGTGGAGACGGCGGGTTTTACACAGTGGGCCATGTTAAACAACTACCCTACTTCGTTCGACCATACGGTATCGTGTATTATAGCCCAATAACTGAATTGTGGAAATATCAGACTTCCACATTCCCATTACAAACTGAGTTTCCTTCGTGCCTCGGAAAGCACATTAAGCCGTTCGTCACGGCTGTCATTTGTAGATCTTTGATAGTTGTCACAGAATGGCCCGAAAGTCTGACAACCAGTCTTACCAAGGGATATCGTATTGCCCAGTATTAACTGGGTTGTGGAGGTCTGACAGGCAGTCGCTCCATGTTAAATATTAGCATTTAGCTTCATCCAGTTAGACAGGAAGCCGGCCCCAAGATAGTTGGGAAAAGGCTACGCAGATGATGATTTGTATTGCCAAAGAAATATGATGTAAATTATGATCCATATTCACATTACGATATCTTCTAAAAATAATGTGACCATTCGGGTAAAAAATTACGGTCCCCATGCTTAGCAAACGGTGAAAGTTTACTATAAAAACGTTACATAAGAATGTGGGCTCCGATATGCCACACCTTACAAACTTTTCTCTTGTCCATCGTGTACAACTAAGTGCACCCTCCAGGACCTGAAAGTGGCAAACGACAGAGCCATCCATGGCGCTACGTACTGGTTGGATATAAACTGAGTTATGAATTCGAAAGGAAGAAGCAGAAGATTTAAAAAATCGAGACCATTCACAAAGAGGCGCGTTAAAGAAAAGATGGATGAATTTGTAAGAGAAAGGAAATAGCTACTGATAAGGTTTATTCCCAGGAGCTCCAAATATATTGTTCTCCATACATTGATTCCCAAAAGCTACATAATTTTATTAGTTAAAATAAAAAATACTCAAATTATTCCTAGCGGCTAATATTGCTTTTTTAATTTGGGCCCCCGGGAATAAAATTATGGAGCGCCTGGGAATAAGCCACTAATAATATTACAAAGAGGTAAAATTTGTTTGTAAATTTGTGAGTTTGTATGTAGCGTGTAATCTTCGGAATAACTGATCCGATTCCGAAAATTATTTCACTTACGGGAAGCTACATTAACCCCGAATTTCTTACATTAAAACGTCCTCGTAAGTTAATTTCCGCACATAACGGGAGCGAAGCCGCGAGCGCAAGCTATAAGCTACTAAAGAAGTTATGACTATCAATTGATCATCGGGCAGACAGGTACTCGTATTACTGACAATGCGTGACTACCTCACGTTTCCTAAACGTAAGGTCATTCAACTCGCAGATGATTTTCACTTGATCGGTGAGTACGAGCTAAACGAGAAGTTATTCTATAACATCATCACTTTTATGAAGGCTATAAAATAATTATTATTTTATAATTATGATTATGCAGCCTTGTGAAGAGCGGGGGGACGTTTTCCAGCACTGAGAATGTTACACGCTGAACAGTGAACATGTTTTTTTGCCATGTTCAAACATAACAGAGGTGTACCTACATACGGGGAGGAAGGGACACCGACGCGAAAACGGAAACCACATACTCAGTACATCATTCTGAACATAGAAATTTTTCGTCGGTTATTAAAAAAATCAGCAGTTCCATACATTTTGACCGTGTAGGTATTGCACTCATGTAGGAAACAGCTGATTCTTTCCGTTCACAGAGACCATGTTTTCCAGCAGTGGTTTAAAGACTATGTAATTTATCATCATAATATCTACTCACCATCCACTTAACGCAGTCTAAGCAGCCAGTCTGCGCAGCCGCATGTATGGGCAGCATTCCATCCCGGGCCCTCGCATCAAGCCTCCCCCCTGCTTCCAGCACCAGGTATTTGAGCACAGCCAGGTGGCCTTCCTGGGCTGCCAGGTAGACTGGCGTCACGTCGTTATCCATCGCCGTGTTGGCACTGCGGAAGAGGAAAATGTTTGGTGAGTTAACATAGTTATACTCGTAACAATGTTAGCCCTGTTACCTAACAGACAGATGTGTGGCTGAGGAGTTTGTTCCGCCATTTCAGCTTCCCAACTTCTTCTTTATCATGTGGATAGAGCCTAACCTGGTGTCAGAATTTTTATGCCGCCCATGGGCCTCTAACTTGGCTTTACATGCCGTGGAGAACTATCTCTCAGGCATGCTAGTTTCCTCACGATGTTTTCCTTCACCGAAAAGCAAGTGATAATTATTAATACGCACATGATGCCATGATGCTTCCCAGCTAAAACACTACCCAGGAAGGGTGGACTTTTACGCCCTTTGGTCCCTACGCTAATATTTGGATATTTCTGTACAATTGTCTGTCTAAGTCCGATGTCCACAGTCCGAGTGAGAACCGTCCAGTCCTCTTTGTTTTACCGAACCATAAAGGAATTTTAGAACTTCTTTAGGATGGTATTTTGCTGTGATATTTAGGTACACATCGAGGACACCATTTTTCTATCACTTTGTGAAAATTTTATGTATTTATACATGTTTTGCGTAACGAATGTTTCCTTGCCCGGAGCAAAAAATATTTGTTAATTAAATCTACCTTTGACGCGATGGAAAGAGACCTTTGCTCAGCAGTGGGGCAGTCTAGGTTACTTATAATTATTCTAATTAAAATGTAGATTTAGGTATGTTAGCCTTAGCTCCAAAATCACAATGATTACCAAAAACAATAGGCTTGATCACAGAATAAGTTGTCACCAGAAAGGAAAATATAATTTAACACAAAAAAACTGTTACAACAAAAATCAAATGTCAAAAGGGAAATATTTTTTTAAGTTCTTAAAATACTGGAATTGCCCCTCCGAAATTATTCGTTTTTTCATCGAGTCTTCGATTCAACTAAACATACCTTTTCCTCAATCGATGATTTCCATCAAAACTTGATTCCGGTGCTACTGTTAGTCCATTTTAAAACAATACACTAGATATCAAAACCACATTCCAAAGTTAAAGTCACATTTCAAAAAGGTCCACAAAAAAAACACTTTTAAAATTCGAAAACAAAAAAATCTCAGACCGACTTCGTATCGGTCATCTCGACTAAATACAGATGCTTTAATGAAATACTAAAAAGCTGCAACCCAGTCTGACCTCCATCTTTTAACTCAGACTTTCGAAATCACTAAAGTATCTGGGCTCCGTCGACCGAACCAATAGTAGCACTAGATTTAAATACTTGCATTTATATGATTCAAATAATATTAAATGTATTGCAAAGGATTCTTGAGTAAATTGTTATTTTAGCTACATTAGCTAAAAATATAACGTCTTAAAAAAAAGACAATTCAAAAATAGTAGGTGTTTTTAGACTACTTTTTAAATTATTTTTCAGGTAGATGGTTCTGTGTATAAATAGTTTTTTTTTCCATTTAATTTATAGTCGGTTTTTTAAATTTTAAATTTTAAAATTCCATGGCCAATGTGGTTATGATACTACAGCGTTCATTATAGACCTCTGGAAAGCCGATGAAAATTATAATGAACGTGTTTCCTTGGCTAATGAATTGGTGTTTTCACTAAGTTAATTGTTTAAGTTATTTATTTTATAGTTATTTTTTTTTTTAACACACAGTGTCTACGTTTCTTATTTATCTATACTCGCGCAGGTCCGCTGGAAGAGATTTCTAAATGAAATAAGCGGTGCCTTTGTGCTCTTTAGTCTTTGTGTATTTTCCCTGTAATTATGTGTTTTGTGCATACATAAATAAATAAGTCAAGAAAGCAGGGGCCTGCATCACAAATTCAAGAACAATTTCCCTATCGGCCAGGAGGGTCTAGACCATAGTTTCCCAACCTTTTATGGACCGACACCTTAACAAGAAAAAAAAATTCAAACGCCTCCTTTTACAGAATAGTTATTAGATAAACATTTTAGATGGCTAGATAAAATAGTTTTTCATGAAAATAGAGGTATTTCCCCTATTTGCCTTTGAAGCCCCTACCGCCCCCATGAAAAGCTCCAGTGCCCACTAGGGGGTGGTACCGCCCCCGTTGGGAACCTATGGTCTAGACAAACTAGACGAAGTGAATTTCTATCAGCAATATCAATAATTATAGAAATGTCATATTAGATTAACATTAACTACTTAAAAGTTTAAGTCAATTCTGCTGAATCCTAGATTTTAGAGTCATAAAGCACTAAACCTTTTGCGATTTGTCAATATGTCGTTACAAGCTCTCAATGTTTGTGACATTTAGAATGTGAAAGATACAGTCTTAAATGATCTTTGATCCCAGACTTAAAGTGGCTGTAAATGGATGCTGTACACTAAAGTGCAGAAGGCCTTGGACCTTTACTATTAATAACGAACGGCTTAAAACGGAGTTCAAAGATTTTTTATTGGGTTTACCGCCCTCGTTATCACTATGGATATACGTTTATAAGATAAATATCAAAGCGATCCTACAGCATCAAACCAACACAATCTAGACAAAGAAATAAAACTGAATTTCAAAATGACAGCTTTTTACTGAATGTATATGAAAGTATACACGGTACTTATAATTTAAAAAAAAACTTTTGGAAATTTTTGTCTGTCTATCTGTCTGTTTGTTCCAATTAATCTCCGAAAGCGCTGGACCGATTTTGACTTTTACTCGCAGATGGCTGATGTTATAAATAAGGAGATTCTTTTATTTTAGAAAAAGGATTAGGTTCCGTACCAAAAAATTGTAAACCTTGAAATTTTTAACAAAATTTGATTCAAATAGGGAACTTACTATACAAATACAGGTCAAAGACCATTAATTAGAAGACTAATTTTTATTTTTTATCTCAAACCTCAATTTTCCTCACAACGTTTTCCTTCACTGACGTCATTATTTTATCCTAGACCATAATATTACGAGAGGAAAAATGAAAACACAGAACGGAAAGGTATTCAAATAACAAATCTTTACCCGTTTCTCACGCTGCGCACTGTACACATGATCCGATTGCATCGCGCAAGGCCGTTGGCTATATTTACAAATAGTATAGAATTTAGATTATGATCTAACATTATATATTTTGCTGACCCGGTGGATTGCACCTGTGGTTTCTAATGGTCAGTGTTAGATAAGCTTATTTTTGTAGACTAGCTTTTGTTCGCGGCTCCGTCCGCGTGGAACGTGTACAAAAAGTTGTTATAAGGCCGCTGCTCCTTACATTTTATCGAATTATTTAAAAGGTTGGTCTCATAGTGAAAGTTCTTCATATTAATTACAATAACTACGACTCCTTTTTAATTTTACAGTTACGTTAATTAAACTTTGAAGTTTTTATCTTAATTTAGGCTACACAGCTACAAATGTTTACTGAGGCGCTCGTGGCTAAATAATGACAGCCTCTCGGATCAATCTTCAGGTTAAGCCACGCTTGCTATGTTGGTCTGTGGATGGGTGACCACTCATTACAAACCCAGTTCCCTCCGTGCCTCGGAAAGCACGTTAAACCATTGGCTGTGATTTGTAAATCTTTGACAGTCGTTACAGGTAGTCAGTGGCCCGAAGGTCTGACAACCAGACTTACCAAGGTATATACATACATAGTACTAGCTTAGCGGCTTCACCCGCGTGAAGTTCGATATTTGACCCACAGGATCGTTCTACCGGAATGAAAAGTAGCCTATCTGTTATTCCAAACTATAATCTATCTCTGTGCAAAATCGTATCTAGATCCGTTCAGCCGTTGTGGCGTGAATGAGTAACAAACAAACATCCATCCATCCATCCAAAATTTCGCATTTATAATGATAAGTACAGATAACCCAGCACTAACTGGGTTGTAGAGGTCCGATAGGCAGTCGCTCCACATAAAATACTGATATTCAGCTGCATCCGGTTAGACTGGAAGCCGTCCCCAACACAGTTGGGAAAAGGCTAGGCAGATGATGAGTTACAAATGTTTACTATCAAGATACACTAAGATACAACAACAAAAATTCTAATCTGATATGCTCATCTCCGCAACTCCATTGTTCTTAATAATCCCATGCTTGTACCAGATTCGGCAACTATTACAAAACTGTGTAACAATAATTTCAATTTGTAGGTTGTAAACATTAATTTGTTATTAGATTACATTGCGTTGTATAACCGTTTTTATTAAGGTTATTGTTCGGAATTGTAATAAAAGCAAATTTTGTTGTAATTAAAATTGTGTGGGTCATTAAAGGTTTCGAGTTTCGTGCTTTAATTATTAGGTTTTTATGGTGGTGGATGTGATTAGATAGTTTGTCTTAGTACTGGTTACCTAACATATTTTTTGATTGTATAAGTTTTAGAAATAAAAATCAATTATAATGTAAAATACTGGTGGTATTCAGCTGCATCGGGTTAGACTGGAAGCCGACCCCAACATTTTTAGGAAAAGGCTAGGCAGATGATGACATGACTGACATGTAAAACTAATAGCATCAGCATAGCCAGTTTCAAACATCTTCATTGGTTGAAAATCTATAAAACGTCATTTTATATTTCAAAATAGCCTGACCTCATTGGTCATATTATTGCGAGTTAGCTACAGATACACCGTCTACAATGAGCTTTGACCGACATTGCCCATTGAATTTAGAAATGGCCTATGTGCCTATCATAGACTTCATTTCACTCCCATTCTAGTTCCTCTTTTAACCTTTTGACGTCAGAGCATAAACACACGCGCGTCCCTCCACGCCAAGCCACAATTTCACCGCATCCAAATTAGACGTGTTATGCCGTCCGTGGCGTCGTGAGCACTTTTTGATTTGACGTCCGTAGGCGTCCGTGGCGGTCAAAAGGTTAAGTGTATAGATGGCATTCTGAGGTGAGTTAGCAAAGAATTTAGCGAGGAGTTTAATGTTTCCAGTAGCGTCTATCAGTTCCTGTAACTTGCAGAAAACAGGGCACACTGGACACGACCGACATTAAGTTTTTTTTTTAAATATTTGGTTTTCAAAATTGTTGAAAAACAATATACTAACATCACAGTGTCCCATCGTATGTGGGTCAAACGTTACTTTCTAGTCTATTTCGGCTTTGGTGACTAAAATATTTAGTAAAAGTTAAGCCCTCATTCTGGTTGTAAAGCTTGTATTTTTAGTTTTATCTAATTTATGTGAGCTATATCGCTGTCATAGACCGAGTGGTGGATTACGGCGTTCTTTCTATCAGAGAGTAGGCCTGTATGGAGGCTCCCAGCAGTCGGAACTTTATAGGCTTAATATAGTTTAGAATAATTCTAATAGCATTTCAGAGGTTTAAAAAAAACACAGAAAAACGCCGTCAAAACCAAAAGTCTAACCATTTATATCTATTTAGGCCATTATAAGGCATTTTAAACTTTAAGAAAATAGATTTTGAAATAGATTGATAGTTGTCCGTTCGTATGGAGAAAAATTAGCAAGAAACTCTATCGTTTACAGTACCTACGTAGATTTTTCTAGAAATCAACATGTCAATTTCTACCGCTTCTTACTTTACATACAAGTACCTAGATCGAGTGATTGTTATTACGGCAATACATCGATCTCGCAGCCTCTCACGTTTCACTTTTCTTTTCTCTTGTCGTTGAGAGCGTTGCTAGGCAACCGCGTCAACGTCTCGCGGTCGCCTAGGGTCGAGTTGAATGGACTGTGACTGTTAATGGTAAGTACTAGATGTTATGATAGTGTAAGGTATAGTTGTGAGAGCCTCGCTGGTCTAGTGGTCCTGGGTTCGATAACCAGTTCGGGTAAAGTTTCATTGGAATTTTCCGAAACTCAATAGCAGCACGGAGTTTGTGCCCGGTTGATGACGATAAGCTTGCTTTCTATTAAATGGGACTTAACATAACTAGTGGAAGGTTTTTTTTCTATTAGGTTAGGTGTTTTATTCTCTGCCTGACTCTTGGGGGTTTCCAAGGGTGATATTGTATATATTTATAGTATTATATATATCCTATATATGTATATCCTACCACTGTTTATCTCTGCATCACTCAAAGGTTGACTGGTAGAAAATGCCTATGGTCCGCCTCTGTACATTGTACTTGAAGTGTTAAATAATTAAATAAATATCATCCTAAACTATTAAATGAGCAAGTTTTCTATATATATTTACTTTTAATCACGTTCTCGAAAACGGCTCTTGCGATTTCGATAACACTTACGATATGAGGGTTTACGGAGGCGATAAACCGATCTAGCTAGGTCTCATATCTGGGAAAAGTTGCAGAGCAGACGCAGTCCTCAGTCGCCCAGGTACTACCACGTTAAGCAAGCAAATGTAGAGAGGTGGACTCAAAGCCTCAGGCATTTTCATCCTGTCTATCTTTTAGAGTGATGCAGACACAAAATATTAAACCAAAGTTATTATCCTACATATTTAATATTACAGCCTCAGGTACGGAACCGCCAAGGTAGCCCGCGAAATTCAAATGTTCATACATTTTTTTAAATTTGCCGGTCAGTCGCTCGGCTGTAGTATGTTGAACGAAATAAGATTCGCGGCCGTAATACGTACAGAATTACAGAATTATAATAATTAAAATCATCAACACAACCCTCCATGTTCACTTTCCCCCGTTAAATGACTATTTCATGTAAAGTCACAGTTGCAAATTGCAAAAAACGTAAGGGGTTCCGACATTTTTGGGTGGGACCTGGCATACCTATACCGTCCGCCATTTTGGAAAAAACTAGGTTTGGCGGCCATTGATGAAACAAGTGTCAATCGATAGAGTAAGTGATTGCAAACATAATTATACTATATATTGATGAATCTCGTAGGTGATATACTTTCTGAGATATTTGAGTTAAAAAACGGGAAAATATAAAACTTTTTTTTTTATTTAAGTAGTAGGACTACAAATGATGCAGTCCGCCGCTGCCGCCGCAACGAACATCCCTGTGCCGCCCTATTGTTATAAATTCATCACAAAATCATTCATGTTTGCAATCACTTACTCTCGATTGACACTTGTTTCATCGCTAGCCGCCAAACATAGATTTTTTTTTCAAAATGGCGGACGGTATAGGTATGCCAACGAAGTCGGATGTTCTTTGAATTTCGTGGCCTACCTTGGCGCTTTCGCTTTTATCTCATTGAATGGCTTTTTCATGCAATATTCTTAGTAGTATTGACATACATAACCTCCTTAAGTGAACCTACATTAAATTGACCAATCACTGCCGTTACGAAAAGTGACATTATCGCACACTTAAGTTTACATAATCTTACACCTCTCTATCTTGTGGCAAGTCAAAGATTTCATTAAAATCATCAAGTTCTCATATACCTAATATATATATATATATATAAATAAATAAAACATTTACTATAGGACTAACTCTGAAATGCTTATGAAAAAAAAACAGCTGTTCTTTATTCTTTTCCAGTTACGCGACTTTATAATGTATGGAACTACTGTGCATATACAGGGTGCAGGGTGCAGGGTGTAGGGGACACCGGCGCTTGAACGGTTACCATGTTTTTAGTAAATTATTCTGAACCAGATTTTTTTTGTCGCTTATTAAAAAAAATTACTGTTTCCTACAAATCTGCAATATCTACACGGTCAAAATGTATGGAGCAGCTGTTTTTTTTTTTCAGAATGATGTACTGTTTTTGCGGTAACCGTCTTAGCGACGGTGTGTCTTGCACCTTGCATTACGGGATTTCATCATTGGTCCCAACGTAAAAGTAGTTCATTTTCGTGAGCACTACACGCCCTTAAAATATTTCATTCGTTAAACCAATCACACAGTAACTTAATGCAATAGCAATAAACTAAATATTTTCTAAAGATATTTCCTTAATGTAGAAATTCAAGTAAATCACACCGATTTCTACACGCTGCTGTTCTAGAAATTCTGCGATTTTTATTTATGATTCAAGATGGGGTCAATAATTTTCATAATTATATTTGGTACCGGTATCGGAATTTAGAAACTGCGATTTCTATTAACGTTGGAAACTTATTTTATCACACAGATGGTAATAATTTTCCAGTTTATCATAATCAATATTCACAGATTAAAAATAATTCAAAATCAAAATAGTTTATTTCACATGGGCCTGCATGGGCACTTATGAAATGCGCGGTTCGCGTTGGTCGTTTCCTATGAAGAAGAACCGGCAAGAAACTCCATGGTTACTCTTTAAAAATTTGGTTTTACAATATTTTTATGTTACAGCATTAGTAGTATAAGAGGACAGCGTAGGCCGACAATAAGTCGTTGCTTACTACAAAACGTGGAACAGGATAAAAAAATA
This sequence comes from Standfussiana lucernea, assembly GCA_964057025.1. Taxonomy (NCBI): domain Eukaryota; kingdom Metazoa; phylum Arthropoda; class Insecta; order Lepidoptera; family Noctuidae; genus Standfussiana; species Standfussiana lucernea. The sequence continues at coordinate 13,594,395 of OZ059801.1, read as the reverse complement.
ACAAAAGTTAACAATCATCTAGGAATCTATTCATGTCTCATTAACCAACGTACGCCATTTTCTCCTGTTTCTCACAATCTTGTGAACCTGCAGATGGTACACCCGCTGCAGGTTTGCGACATTGATAAGCTTATGCTTTCTAAGAGTTTCGTATATCCACAACGACTTTTAGGTAATAGGATTAACTTATGCTTTTCAGTGGTTAAGTGAACTCTATAATACGGGGTGGAAGGGACACCGACGCGAAAACGGAAGCCACATACTCAGTACATCATTTTGAACCCGCTCCCCACATAGAAATTTTTCATCGGTAATTTAAAAAAAAAACAGCTGTTCCATACATTTTGACCGTGTGATTGCACTTTTGTAGGAAACAGCAGTTTCTTTTTTAATAACCTACAAAAATTTCTATGTGGGGCTTCAGAATGATGTACTGAGTGTGTGGTTTCCAATTTCGGTATGGTGTACCTTACACCCTGTATATTTAGCTTCTTGCGACACATGCATAACCTAGTGCAGGAGGTCTTTGCAATTGCCTATCTATTCTTAAGAAATACTAAATGCTCAAGACGTACCACCAATGTAACCTCCTATTGTAGTATAGATTGGATGTGGAGTTGCGGACATCAGCCCGTTATACAATAGAATACAACCTCCGATTTCTTGAATAAGATTATTATCTATTGTCATTATTTTTTGACTATTCCCATCAAAGTTTTCGCTGATAGAATATAGCATCGTCTAGGCACTATGGTCAAAAGAAATAAATTAATTGAACATGCCATGGAAAAGTCAAAGTCAAAATTATTTATTTGCGTTAAATATAGTGCAAAAGTTGGTAAATATAACACGTAGTTCCACTGAACTACGTGTTATATTGACACATTTCGCCATAAAAATAGCATGCAAAAAGGAGTGAGTTTTTGTACATTTATGTATGTAATTAAAATTTTCAAACAACACGCTCAAAGGAAGTACACACTATAAAGAAAAATCCTTGCTGAAAAAAAAGGAGATGCGAATATTTTGTTGCAAGAAAACCTTTTATAAATCAAACTAGCGACCCGCCCCGGCTTCGCACGTGTGCAATGTAGATACTAATGTTTTCTCTGCTATAATATGCATGTATTATACATATGAATCTCTCTTGAATCACTCTATCTATTACAAAAAAACGCATCAAAATCCGTTGCGTAGTTTTAAAGAAATAAGCATACATAGGGACAGACAGACAGACAGCGGAAAGCGACTTTGTTTTAAACTACATATGGAGTGATGTAAATATTGTTTGAATTTTTTTTTTGCTTCTGCTTTCTTTACTGCCAAATTAATTAGGTAACTATTGTTTACAAAACACAAACACGAAATAATTACCGTTCTCTGCCCGCATAAGTGCCCGCTTTATTCTTCAGTCGTTTTCCCTTCTTGTTTTTACGCCCAAACAACTTGCTTGTCACCCGACTGTAAGGCGGGGTTGCATGGCTTAATGTCATTTCACTTTAAAAGAAAACTCCAATCAATAAAAAAAAAAAAACTCGAAAAAAAAACTCTAAATTCGAAAAAAACTCGAATAAGAAATCAATCACCTCATTTCACTTTTATTTTACTAATAAATACACTCATAATTTAACATGTCTCGTAAAAGCCGTTTAATTTTGCAATTCGATTTTCGAACGCGACGTTTTGAAGTGCGCGGGCGCCTACCGCGGGTGCTTCGATCTTACTGGTGAGCTTAAGGCTTACGCGCGATTTCTACAAGAAAACAGCGAAAGTGCCCACTGTGAGACTGGCTTATTGATCGATCGATGTGTGAATAAAGAATCGGTCTGTGTATTGGTAGCTTCGGTGTATCAGTGTGTGCTGTTATTGTTTTGAGATCGGTTTTTCGATTGTTTAGTCTTGAATATTGTCATCACTGGGCATTTGAGCAATAATAATATCAAAGCGTGGCATCACACCTGAACTCGCGGTTTATAGTTAGTTTGACTAGTTCAACATAACATCACACTGGTTATACCGAAGGGTAAGGCAGAAGTGTACCTGTAGTAGAGGCAGCTGCATCTCGCAAGTTTAATTTACGAACTATGTTATAGGAAGCCAGTATAATGCGATCAACCGGGCACAAATCTAGGCTGTTACTAAGAAATCCTTAATGAAACTTTGCCTGACCCAGAATTCGAATTGAGGATCTCATGCTAAGTAGCAGTGCTTGCGATCACTGTACAACGAGGCAGATCTTCTACTCAACAGGAAATAAAATCAGTTTCTGTTTGTAATTACCTATCTGCCACGGTTTTCTCTTTAATAATCGACTGTAGGTAGTAAATAACATTGTAAGACTACTTCGAACGCGTATATCGTTAAGTCATATCTTACGGGAGAACTAAGCGTATTTCCTTTTTTCTGGAATTAGGCGATCGCGATTACAGTGATGCAATTTCAACACTAAGCGTACAACAGAGGGTTGAAAATCCAAAAAAAATATTTAGGTATTTGACTGCCTCCTTGGTCTAGTCGTCGCAATCGAGACTGCTGAGCAAGGGGTCCTGGGTTCGACTCCCGGGTCGGGCAAATTGTTATTGGGGTTTTTCCATCAGAAATTTCTCAGCAGCAGCCACAGAGTCCGGATTTGTGCCCGGTTGATGGCAATAAGCTAGCCCCCTGTTACACGGGACATAAAAATAACTGGCGAAATGTGGGTGTTGTAGTTAGGTACACCTCTACCTAACCCTTCGGGGATTAAAGGCGTGATGGTGTTCTGCTATGTTACTTAGAGGTGTGTGCGAGAGAAAAATAATAACAAACAAATACATATTTTTGCAATAAACTTAATTGATGAAAGCCATAAACTTCTGATTAAAAAGGGAAATGCGCGATGCTATGAATAAATAAATAAATTTTAAATGACAAAAATGCAGACGCCTACGCCATTTTCAACTCCAAACACCAAGAATGAGGAAGTTGTACAATCAAGACGTATTTTATCACAAAATAACGATCGAAACAAAGCTTACTTAATTCGAGGCTCTTAAAGAAATTAGATAACGTATCGAATTATATAAGTGTCTTGTCAATTCTAGTGATATCTTCGGTTATATTATTCGATTCTAAAATCTTTTACTAGAATACAAGGTCCCTTCACGGAGCCGTCAACCAAGCATTCTTTACACGTAACTCTACGCAAAAGATATTGCTGGGAAACGACTGAAAAGTGAGAAAAAAAAACACACAAAAAAACACACACACTGGGGTGAAAAATCACATTTTACGGTAGGACTCAATGTAAAGCTCTCAAAACATTGTGCTGGTGGATGCATTGAATAAATAGTGCGGACGTCGTGGAGATATTTAAACTAAAATAACATAATAAGTTTATCATCATCTATCTGCCTAGCTTTTTCCCAAACTATGTAGGGGTCGGCTTCCAGTCTAATTGGCAGTATTTTACATGGAGCGACTGCCTATCTGACCTCCGCAAGCCAATAACTGGGTAATACGATACCTCTTGGTAAGACTGGATGTCAGACTTTCGGCTTCTGACTACTTGTAACGACTGTCAAAGATCACAAATGACAGCCGGGACCAACGGCTTAACGTGCTTTCCGAGGCACGGACGAAACTCGGTATGTAATGATGGTCACCCATCCATGGACCAGCCTCGGCAAGCGCGGCTTAACCTGAAGATCGATCCGAGCGGCTGTTATTATTTAGCCACGAGCTCCTCACCAAATAAAATAATAAATTGAAATTAAAAAATATTTATGAAAAAGTTGTGCCTGTCGGCTTCTTTAAGGGTATTTTTACGCCTATACCTAGATGTGCCATTGTCACTAGAACATAATAATATGAAAATATCTGCTTACAAAAGTTTGCAACTAATCCCACTCCTAAATCGAGCCACCTTGCAATTCCACATTTACAGACCAAAATAATGATAAGTCAAAGAAAAAGTTTTATGCAGTTTTCAAGCCGACATACTGGCCGTCATTTTGCTGTCGTCATTGTTCCAAATATGAAAAATAGAAGAAAAGAACAGTTGTTCTGTGTGAACGGAGAAACATACATTGCATTTATCTAACGTATGACGAAAAACCTATAAAGAAGATTTTGCAATCAAAAGCTATGTAATACCTAACGAAAGTCGCCCCTATTACATACTCCTAATAACGAGTGCATGTGAAATATGTGGATTCTATAATTATTTCGTCTAGCATTAATTACGTATCGTAGTGTCATTTTTATGTTCATTTGTTGATGCAAGTGAAAAGCGTTTAGCGGAATTCGTTCATACACACGGTTCCCCTACTAGGAATCGAATGTCGTGAGATCGAATAACACGTGCTCGAAAACGTTAACTTGAAATCGATAAATTATGAGTGCGACAGTTCACTACCTCGAAGCATCAAAATCTCGAACAACTATAAGCTCGAATCATCGGCAACGCGAGGCTCAATATATTGAAACATCATCGTGTTATTCGATTTCACGTCATTCGATTCGTCATTCGACTATAGAACCCCACATACTTATCTCACGCCTTTTGACGTCTATTCGCAGTGAACTGGGAATACATGTTAGAAATGCGATTAAGACCATTTAACTGTAGTTTGCGAGCTCTATATCTCGAAACGTATAATAGGCATATGAGCCCAAACGGAAAAGTACCAGGTAGGTGACGAAGACGCGCGTGGGCGTGGCGTAGCAGCGTCTAAAAATAGACACAAGAAATCCTCTTTAATATACGAATTCACGAAACAACACTACCAGCCGATTTTTTCCCATGAAAGCAGAAATTACAGAAGGCCACCTGCTACGATCCTTGCATACTCCTTTCGCCTCGTTCACGGTAAAACATCTGGTCATCCACACACACCGGTTGTGGGTACTATGTACCGAAATTACTTGTTTTCAAAAGATAAACTGGAAATAATAGAAATCCTCCAAACATATACTCGTAGGTAAAAAAAAAAGGTGAGACGTATAATTGTCAAATGTTTTAATTCCAAAATTCCAGGCCGTCATTGCATTATATTATGACGCACTGACGATTCAGTTAATTCATTTTCACAGTCCAACAATGGTTATTGTGGGATACAAAAGATGTTTTTAAAACAGACTGTAAAAGCATTTGGTGACTGAATAAATATTATGAATGAATTTATCATCATTCTGCCATCATACAAATTGATTTGGGGTCGACGTAGTATGTTGGTATTCTTCTTGCATACTTCTCTAATGGTCTTCATCTCACATCCGTCAACTCTTTTCTAGCCTATGGATTTGTAGCTACACGGTATTTTACTAATCTACGAGTGGATTTAAAAAGGTCAGTTGAACAACATGGTAAATTGCCTGCGATTTTTTCCCTCATTTTTCCATTTTCCTGATTCAACATTAAACTATGCATCTGTAGAAAAAACTCAATTATATTATTACTTGTTGAAACTTGTGAAGCAAAAGATAAGAATCTGAACTGTTACATAACCTGGCTCTACCTACGAGACTAGAATAATATTAAAAATCCCAAAGGCAAACATCTTAAAAACAATTTGTTTAGTTAACATAAAACAAGATACATGGTGTGTGGAATTACCTGTCTCCTGGGGGTCTAAAATGGCCGCTTTAACAGAATCATAATATGAATTACGTTATAATTCGTAAAATGGTCATAAAGGCAATTTGTAATTATTAACTGCGCCTGTGGACATTTTAAGAATTTTAACGTGATTCATGTGTATCCTTTTATTATTCTGCTAAAGCAGTCATTTTAAACCCCCTGGCTGTAGTGTGTAAATTGACATAATTATACGTCTCAAATCATTGACCCCAAAATCAATCTAACTATTCCGCCACTGCTTTTAACTTGGACCACAACCAATGCGTTTCACCGGAACGTGACTTTGTGGAAACATGACAAGCGCTTTACGAACACTTTCGCTCACAAGCCGCCGAATATTGACACTTTAATACGTAATACCGTTGAGAACTAAAGTCGTAACTGTTATATATCTTGTACTGTTAGATCCTGAGGATGGTTAAGAGTTATTGAGGTAGGCCTGCGTAAGGGTTCATTCACACGGCTTCCATCATTGACGATTCGTCATAAAACACGATACGTCATGATGGATGGACGTTCACATTGCATACGGTATCGTGTTTTATCACGATTCGGCAAAAAAAAACGAATTGGTGTTCACATTAGTTTCGTGATTTTTCGGGAGCGAGCGCATCAACGAATCCGTCACAAAAAAAATCACGATTCGGGTTTTTTGACTTACGTGATTTTTATAAGACGATACGTGATGTAAGACGGGTCTTCATTTTTCACGATTCGTGATCCGTGTGAACACGAGCAATTATAAAGCCACCGTCAAAAAAATTACGGATCGTGAAAAAAGTCAGTTCATAAAAAAAAACGAATTATCGAATTGTCGCCGTGTGAACGGACTGTAACTGTTATGTTTTGACGTGCGAACTGAGCGGACCGCGAATGTTATAAAATAAAGATAAAAATCATTTTTGCAATAAAGTTATTTGTAACTTTTTTTTTGTAGTCAGTTATTTTTTTGCAAAAATGTTTTTGTTCTACCCTTTTTAGTTGAGATATCCTACACAAGTTCTTGTCATAACCTCCTCCTTTCTGAGAAGTCGGTTAAAAAGCAAATTCTGGTGTCCGCAGCCAGTCCAGTTTTGTCGGGCATATGTTTCTGACCCGACCTTTAGTTCTAAATACCCGGTCACAACTTATAGATACATACAGTAGAGTTGGCCGCCAGAGTTAAAGGTGAAAATAGAAAGACTTAAGTCTTTCTTTACGTATTTGGTGTTTTCCGTTACACCTATCGAGTCGACAAAGACTAAGTAACAAGATAAACGTTGCAAAATATAGAAAGCGTCCCCATAGCACGACTTGATTTTAAAAGCGATAGCAAAGTTTACTATATCAAAACAATAGCAAACTAAACACCGGTTTGCGTGTCAACTTACTGACATTTTTTGCCACTGTTTAACTATTAAACGACGGCGACGCTTTGTTTAATAGAAACTGTCTATCAAGGTCAGAAACAAACAACATCATTTTATTGTATCGCATTTTTTCCAACGACTATTGTGTCTACTCGACGCTAGATGGCGCTGTAAGAAGTTTTCTATTGTTTGTTAATGTTGTTTGTAAACAGTGTTTTATCAATATGCAGTATATTTTGTTTGTGGTTTGTTTAACGCTATTATGGTGTTATTTGATTTATGTTGCGTTTAGTGACAGTAACTGATTGATTTTGTCAGTAATTAGGAAATCAAAATATATATTTCAATCAAGTCATGATTCGTCTATTACTCATTCAGTAATGTAAGTGAACAAGTTTTAGTTTTAATCCATTCATAGCTATTTAAATAATTTAACTAGGTCATAGGGACCTACGTACCGTGACGATTTTAATTGTGAGAGTTCAGACACCTGTAGGTACCGCTGACCGCACGTCAGTGGTAGCGAAACCAGAGCTTATATCCGGTTTCAGGACCGAAAATAATCGACGCGTCAAAATTAAACACCGGTCAAGTGAATTCATCATTTGACGTGCGTTTAATTTTGACTCGTGGATTATTTTCGTTACTATTATCTTATTAACTAAACCCCATACTACGCTAGGCCAGCTTATTAGATAAACCTCTGCCTATCCCCTCGGGGTTTACAGACTTGGTGTTACGTGATCTTACGCATTGTAGATCTCCATACACATCCACTTATGTACATAGAAGAAAAAATACCTAAACAAACATCGAACACATACATACGTAATACATCTATTTCCCTGTCATACTTTCTCCAAGGAAATCGTGGAAATTATCTCTTCTATTCCAAGATCCGACAGATGACGGGGAAGCCGCTAGAGAGCGACAGTAATAATCTAATTGATATGAAAGTTTGTCATATTGATATGAAGATTGCATATTATGTGGAGTTCTTTATAGTGGAGTTATGTATTCTATTGTTTTTGTTGTGATCTTTGGTAAAGAATACAGCTGAGGAAAAAAAAAACTAGGAACATACGTACATAAAAGTAAGTTCACTCGGTATAAAGGCTGAAACTTTGAGATGGGATAGTAAGGAGAAGTACCATATCCGTGGTCTGTAGCTACATGAAAGCAGTTTTAGGGAATCTTCGTTAATCTTTTGAAAAAATTCGTTACGAATTCGCAGATTTTGAAAAAAGTAGAAAATTGACAATATCCACAACAAAAAAAAAACGCTTTTTATGATGCCAACCTATCCTATTTCTTATTAGAATCAAAATACTCCATGGGACCAACTGAGGTTTGAGTACCTACTAGAAAAGTCAGAAACCGCAAAAAAAATCCTTTTTCCTTTTATTTAGGTAGGAAATAAGAGTCAATGAGAGGACTAAAATGTCCATTATTTAGGCAGGATGACAATAACATAACATTACGCCTGTAATCTCCGAAGAGTGAGGTAGAGATGTACCTAATAGTACACCTGAATTTCGCCAGTTATGTTTAAGTCCCATGTAATGGGATTCGAGCCTATTGCCATCCACCGGGCACTAATCCAGACTCCGTGGCTGCTACTGAGAAATTCCTGATGGAAAAACCCAAAAAACCCTTTGCCCGACCCGGGAATCGAATCCAGGACTCCATGCTCAGCAGTCGCTATTGCGATCACTACACAAACAAGGCAGTCCGATGACAATACTCATATTAAAATTGAATAGCAATAAATACTAATGAATAATCAATTCATTTGTAAAACGCATCACTGATACTAAACGAGTTGCTGCGAGTTTCAGAACGGAACGAGCCGCTACGATGTATGGCGTGCTGTTGCATACGTTCGCCATTACTATGTGCACTCCATTGAGCTAAATACTATGCTTTAACATCATAATAAATTCATAATGATAACAGTCTGGTAACCAGTCTTACCGAGGGGTATCTAATGGCTGTAAAGGTCCCCTAATCGAAGCCGAAAGGAACTTGAGAATTTTTTTTTTTGTTCTGGACCATACCTTGTAGTTACGGAGATATTGGGGGTCAAAGTTCCAACTTTTCATCAAGTTTAGAAAAAAATACATTTTGAATGTTATAAACTTATAACTTTGCATTAAATAGTTCCACGGCCACCGTACTTTTAAATGCCTCCATCAGCAGAATGTTTTAGTGTTTGACATTGAGCCCTACGGTGAAACGTGATTTTTCACCCCAAAAAGTCGTTCCTCAGCAATCATCTTTGCGTAGTTACTTAATTCGATGTACAGAATGCTCGGTGAAGGCAGCTGTGGCCTGAGGCCGAAGCGAGGACGAAGCTGCCTGCGGTGAGGGCTTCGTGAAGGGTCTGTTTACACCTTGTATTTATGATTACAAACAACTCATAACGTTTACCAGTCTATAATTATTATTAATGTCGAAAAAGACGATAAATAAAAGTTAAAATACTAATCAGCAGCTACTTCTTGTTTGATAATCTATAAGTACTAATATTATAAAGTTGAAGAGTTTGTTTGGTTGAACGCGCTAATCTCAGGAACTACTGGTTCGAATTGAGAAATTCGTAGAGCCCATTTATAGAGGAAGGCTATAGGCTATATAACATCACGCTGCGACCAATAGGAGCGGAGCATTCATCAAAAATGTAACGCAGACGAAGTTGCGCCGGTCAGCTAGTTAGTAATAAAGATAAAACACAAAGTTTTTAAAAGACCACTTTCCAAGAATCAGTCGTGTTCAAAGGGATCAAAGGACCTATTCTTAGCATCCCGGACCAGTACGGTTCAAGCTGAAAACTTAGTAATATCTACCTACACAAATAAAAGAATATAGTCCACTATATTCTACCTTAAGTTAGTTCTGCCTTAGTAAACAAATCCACAATCTCTTAATAATTCAGTTAAATACGTCAAACTTATCCAACATTCTAAATGTGGCATATTACTATTCAAAAAAATCAGTATCATTTACATTCAAATGTAACTAAAAGATATTCTTAGACCAAATTTAAAATGAATCAGCATATCATACTATTCAAAATCATTCCAATTACTTCGAAAAATGGGGAAACTTTGATGTGGGGTGGAAACACTGTGGCAGATACAAGCTCAAAGGTTTTTAGCTTTAAGTCTTCTATAATAACAATAACATCTTACACTACATTCTGGAACGAAAATAAATTAAGGAAACCCACCTGATAGTACTCGCAGGTACCGTCTTGGAGTATTTCAACCTTGTAGAAGCAGACCTCGCAGGTCGTTCCCGCCTCGGACACGTCGCCATCTTGGTTTTTATGTCACAACTCTCCATCACTCAATGCATAGTTCGTTCGTTTTCGTTTAGTTGTTGTCAAACTTTTTCGTTTAAAAAAAAGTTCTGCGTATGTTTTGTTGTTTTATTAATGTTTTTTAACGGTTTTTAAAGCATATGTTCAGCTGTAGCTGCTTTTAAAGAAAGTAGTTAGTAGAGATTTTGTATACAAAAGTAGTCTTTAAAGCTAAGCAAAAGAAATTTTACTCGAATAACGAAGACTAAAAGTCCCTTATACAGAATGTGAAACATCTATTCATGTTCTGACCATCGGGAAAGAAAGACCCATTTATTGGCATGATGGCAATCAAGATTCTCAGCAAAATAGATGAATCTGTTTTGTCACATCTTCAAAACTCGGCGACCATAGTGCGGAGAAAAAAGCTGGACACTAAAAACAAATGATATACAGCAGATGTTAAAAATAACAGCAAGCATTTTAATTAAGACGCTACGGTTATAAAGTCGAAAGCAGTAAGACGTATCATAAATCTGAATAAAATATAGCCTGAGTAGAAAATTTATTAATTACGCTGAATTTATTCTGCAACACATCTTTACAAAAGCAGAAAATTCAAATGCGGATAGAGAATGAAGAATATATCACAATAAAATTGATTTACTGACTTAAAATGAGAACCGAATAACCGAGAACTGACGGAGATAGGAAGACCCAACAGAAAAGGGGAGCAACTAAAAGTTTAAAATAAATAGATTCAAAAGAAGCATATAGGTACAACATAGTTTAACTATTTGTACTAAAATAACTAAATGAATTAAAACTTTGACAGGCTATGGACTTTTCTTTTCATACAAACAAACTTAAATTCTACCAAAAACGTATACCTACCTCCTACACTGACACTGAGACTAAAGACGATAAGACCGGCGCGGCGTTGTAACCCATAGAATAAGCAATATTTTATCTGTGTATACATTTTAGTGCAAAGTATATTTTATCCATCTAAAATAGTAAAACAATCTTCATGCTCTTTACTCTCACAAATCCTTATCACCCCATGCATCGTAAAAATCACAATTAAGATAGTACATCTTCAATAAACAATGCAGACAGAAAAAAAAATCGTTGCACCAGAAACGCGAAACCGGTAATTACCGCTGTCAAATTATCGGCTCTCGAAAAATAGTTTACTTTTTTCTCATTGACAGCTTACCCGTCTACGATTACTGGCAACACGAATGTATTGCTCTTACGATACGCGCATTTCATCACGCGATAAGCCTGACAAGACTTTTATATCAGCGGAATTGATGCTTGTATAGTGCATCATGGTTCTTTTCGCGCGTGGCCATAGTCGGAACTAACGACGCCATCTTGTTTTTTTTTCATACACAATTTCACAAATGTCTACCAACAGCACTCTCCTTATCGTCTAACTAACCTTTTCCCAACTATGTTGGGCTTCCAGTCTTGCCGGATTCTGCTAAATACCATTATTTTACTCATGTAAAATGTGACTGCCTATCTGACCTCTATAATCCAGTTAGTATTGGGTGGTACGATACCTGTTGGTAAGACTGGTTGTCTGGTGACTGGTAGTAGACTTTCGGGCCACTGACTGTAACAACTGTCAAAGATCTATGTATAAATGACCCGGACCAACGGTTTGACGTGCTTTTCGAGGCACGGAGGAAACTCCGTATGCAATGGGTCACCCTTCCACGGACCAACCCAGGCAAGCGCAGCTTAACCTGAATGCTGATTGACCTAACCGGCTGCTATTATTATTAAGCTACGAGCTCCTTCTGTCGGTGTCATTAAAGCGCCAAAAAAAGCTAGATATTGTAAAGAATCGGAATTTCATATTATTACCCTATTATGAAGAGTCATAATATGGGTTGTGGAAGTGAGATAGGCAGTCGCTCCATGTAAAATACTGGTATTCAGCTGCATCCGGCTAGACTGGAAGCCGACACCAACATAGTTGGAAAAAGGCTAGGCAGATGATGATGATGAAGAGCCATAATAGGTTTAAAATATGAAATTCCAAAATAGGCTTTTAGGCCTTTGGCCTTTCGTAAACTAATGTTTGTTAATTATGTTATAATCGGAAATTAAAACCAATTTAACACAGTGTTAATAGCTACTGAATTATTCCAAATTTTACGTAATTTAAGCGTCACTACTCCGCCCAATAAGTAGCTTTTACCATTTAAAATATTTATTTATGTAAATATTTAGATAAAATCAGATCGTTTTATTGCGTAAGAATCGTTACAAATAAATACAAATACGTCATTAACAGCGAAAGGAACAAACACGTTGTATCATATTTTCCGCTATTAGACACCAATCTAATAATTGTAATTAGCCTTTGAGTGCAAATACTAATAAGAAACGAGGGCAATGAAAAACAAAATTTCGATGTTATGCGCGTTATGTGATAGGTAATTAAATAATGAATTTGCGCAAAACATAAAATGAACTAATCAACTTGATATGGCACTAAAATATAACTGGCAAAATGTGGGTGTTCAAGTACACCCCTGCCTAACCCTTCTAGGTTAACAGGCATGATGTTATGTTATGAAAAAATTGTGTATTTATAATGCACCCAAAAGCCGACAAATATAACACATTTTGGGTGCATAATAAACGCATTTTTTTTTAGTTTTTGTTTTAGTTCACATTTGCGGCAAAAGCGATGCGACACATTACTTGTAATCATTCAAATAGCATTTTACGTTTTTAAGGCTCACGGCTTACACAAAGTTACATTCTATTAGTGATTACGACGCTGGAAATTTTATTAATGTATAGGATTAACATGAGCTACCGTGCCTCGCAAAGCACGTTAAGCCGTTGGTCCCGGCTGTCATTTGTAGATCTTTGATAGTCGTTAGTCGTTGTCGGTAGGTAGTCAGTGGCCCGAAAGTCTAACAACCAGTCTTATCAAGGGGTATCGTATTACCCGGTACTAACTGGGTTGTGGAGATCAGATAGGCAGTCGCTCCATGTAAAACACTGGTATCCAGCTGCATCCGGTTCGACTGGAAGCCGACCCCAACAGCTTATGCCACTTGAAGCGACTGCCACTTGTCTGGGCCATTATAAAGACTGGTATGTTTCAAGTTTTTAGCAAATTATTGCACCATTATCTTACTATAATACATAAACGCCTTTTTGTTTTGCGTCAAGGTCTCAGCAAATTACCGCACCGTTATACATATTATATAACTCATGGATTTTTCCCATGGGGGTAGGCAGAAACTACAGAACGCAAAATGCTATCATCCTTGCATGTATACCTACCTTTTTCGCCTGGTCCACGTTCATACATCTGGTTATACACGCACAGCGCTTGCCGGTTGCATCTTGTCATGTTTATAGCATTGTAATTTTTTAGACTCCAGATTTATCGCTTTTTTTTTAGTGTAACTGCAGCTGGTGAATTTAAAACGGATATTAATGCAATGAAACCATTTTCAGACCTAAGTTACGATCTCATTTGTTACTAAGAGTCGTGTTTCTTGACGGTTGCTTGTTTTTTTTTAAAGGATTAATGGTATCTCACAAACAATTTGATTTATTTATATTCAGTTATAACTGTTCTACGGGAAATAATTGTTAAAATGAAACTATGCAATACACGTTTTCTGCGTGTTTTATATACTTACATGTTTTCGACAAATATTTTACTTTTTTATATATATTTATTTTATTATATTATCATGTATGTTTACTATCTGTTTAATTATGATTGTTTAAGTTATTAATTTTGTAGTTAATTTATTCTTCTTACACACTGTGTCTACGTTTCTTTTATATCTATCCTCTCGCAGGTCCGCTGGAAGAGATTTCTAAATGAAATAAGCGGTACCTTTGTGCTCTTTTGTCTTTATGTATTTTTCCTGTAATGTGTTTTTTGTGTAAAAATAAATAAGTACCACAACTTGTACGAGTAAATGTGTCAACGCGTTGTAAGATCTACACATAGGATAACATCACGCCTTGTAATCCCCGAAGGATTATGCAGAGCCGTACTTAATAATACGGTTGCATAAAAATTTGCATAAAATTTTAAGACACAATTTAACATGGCATACTTTCGTTTATCCTAATTATATTTACGCATAACAGTTTACGCATATTTTTTAAGCATATTTTGTCTAACCATAATAAAGTTTAAGCATAACATTCTAAAACATAAATTTATTCCTGCATAATGATAATAAAGCATATTTTTTTATAGGGATAACAAATAAAAAATAACTCCTAAAATGTGAGACCACCGTACGGAAAACGGAAACCACATACTCAGTACATCACTCTGAACCCCCCCACATGGAAATTTTTCACCGATAATTTAAAAAAAAAATCAGTTGTCCATACATTTTGACCGTGTAGGCATTGCACGTAGGAAACAGCAGGTTTTTTTTATGACCATTCAAAAAATTTTATGCGGGGGGGGGGGTTCAGAATGATGTACTGAGTATCTGGTTTCCGTTTTCTGTACGGTTTCCCTTCCACCATGTATTACGAATAAAAAAACATTATGCGAAAAGAAGGGATCTCTACTAATATACCCACATTTCAGCCAGTTAGGTATGTAAGTATGTTTAAGTAACATGTAACACCCGAGCCTAATGCCAGCGACCGGGCACAAATCCAGACTCTGTGGCTGCTACTCAGAAATTCATAATAAATAAAAACTCAAATCCACTTTGCCCGTTCTTACGAAGCGAACCCAATGAATGGCACCATCTGTTCGTCTGTCCACTTCCAAGTGAATTGTTTTTGAGAAGGTCAGTTCAATGGGCGTGCAATCAATGAAAAGTCCTGTATAAATCTCCTAAAAAAACTAGCTAATCCGATAAAACGTTTTTTTGCATTCAGGACCTCATGCTCAGCTGTAGTGCTTGTGACCACAATCCATGTCAACAAGCAGCTCACGCACAATCACCGCGCCAGTAAAACACGCAATTAGATTTAGAAACATCCCAACTCCAGTACATTTGTGAAGCAAACGCGCATATTTGGCGCGTTGTCTCGCTTTCCTACACTTTGGAGAGTTAATAGCGAGTATGCTAATTTGAACCGAATTTGATTGCATCTACACTAAGGCTAAATTTCACTGGCGTACGCAAGTAGCCACATCCGTTTTGTGTTATCTCGATCAACATTAGTTAATGGACAGTTTGTTACTTTGTTTCCATGGATTAAGGGTTATGCAGCGTATAAGACATGCTTAGATGATCATGGACTTTTAGTGAAACTCATATAGACTCCGGACCCAGGTGGGTCGCAGTAAGGAAAACCTGCTCAGGTGGAGATTCATTAATGACTCTGCCCTGGACTGTAAATGTGGTGCTGTTCCACAAACGATGGGGCACATAATATCGTGTCCTGCGTATCCTGCTTGTTCACTACAGGAACTGATGGACGCTACTGAAGGCGCCAAACTGGTGGCTCAATTCTGGGCCGACACAATTTAGATTGCCATCGACACGCTATAAAGTAGAAGTGAAACTCATTAGATGAGGCAATCATCATCTGCCTAGCTTTTTCCCGACTACGTTGGGGCCGGTATCCTGTCTTACCGGAGCAGCTGAACACCAGTATTTTACATGGAGCGACTGCCTATCTGAACTACACAAATCAGTAACAAGCGAATACTATACCCTTTGGCAAGACTGGTAGTCTGACTTTCGCCACTGACTACCCGTAACGACTGTCAAAGATCAAAAAATGATAGCCTGGACCAACGGCAGTTGCAAATTTGATTCTTATTGACTAATAAATAGTATTCAATTGATTTAGGTTTAAAAGAGTGTCTATATGGTTTCTTTTCCATACGAACCTACAATTTGCGACGGGCCACTAACTTCAATTTTATTCAAAAAACTTACCAAATAAGTTTCAAAGCCCAAAAGCGTATTACATCTATAGAAGTTAATACTATCAACTTTTATTTTACGATATTTATAAGTTTAAAACATTGTATATATAGTGCAGCATGCTTCTATTAGTCCTCGAATGACATTGGCAGAAGGGCGCTGTTGGAAAACATTTGTAAAATTGTCTATGGAAATTGTACTGAAAAATTAAGACGTTTGAGTTTGTTCCGACTATAGCAACGCGCCAAAACCACCATGTGACGACAGTGACGCAGAAAAGCTTTATACATAGAAGTACGAACTACAATGTTATGACAGTTTGTAAACGCACCCACGATATATAAGAAATTCCTAATATGGGGTAACATTTTTCTTAAAAAAAAAAAAACGGTATTTGAAACAAAATGGCGGATGTCATATACATCACGCAGTAAAGAAAAAAACCGGTCAAGTGCGAGTTGGACTCGCGCACCGAGGGTTCCGTACAAACCTGTGGGTATATAACTTTTTTTTATATGACGAAACTAAAAATTTACGGTTTTCGTAATTTTTCCTATATCTGTACTATAAGACGTGACTTCGTACAAAATTTCAAGATTCTAAGTTCACGGGAAGTACCCTGTAGGTTTTGATTCCCGTGCGAGTTTCGAAAATTTGCGGAAATTTGCGGCCTAAGTGGCTGTATCTTTTGATTGCGTTGACTTAGAAGGTTGATTTTTCTACAGCTTCCAGGGACAGTAGAACTAAGTATCATATAGATTTCAGTTTGATACCTCCACGCGTTCCTGAGAAAAACGGTCTTGACAGACGGGCGGACGGACGGACGGACGGACGGACGGACGGACAACAAAGTGATCTTATAAGGGTTCCGTTTTTTCCTTTTGAGGTACGGAACCCTAAAAAAGAGCATGAAGATTAAATTAACAAATAACAGTCGTTAAGTTATTCAGTGGATACCGTTGCTATCTGATCTAGCGTTGTTTATTCTAGCGTGGCTACCAAGAATATATGCATTCATTTCTTATATGAACAGAATTTTCTTTACTTGTGTTCGTAAAATGATACGTGGCTAGTAAAGGACAGCTATAAGTTAAGGTTTGGTTAAACCGATATGGACTGGTTGCGGGCATGGCTTCGGGCACCGGACACTATTTATATAAAGGTGCGATCAAACATGAACAGACAGATTAGGGAGTGACCTGTACACTCAAAGATACTTAGTCCATCAGAGTCCGGTATCCGAAAAGACGTTTTCACGCGTTTTAGCGATACATTATATGTATACATACCAACCCGGAAATCGCGAAAAAAATATCAGTCGTTCAGTACATCTATGTTCGCCTAACTCGTCAAAATGTACTGAACAGCTGATTGTTTTTACGCGATTTCAGGGTTGGTCCCATAGTAAAAGTTGTTCGTTATAATGAGTACTAACCCCTTAAAAGGATTAAAACGACTCAACATTAACCATGTATACATATCTACATCTTTTAGAAACAATAATGACAAAAAGTGGAGCCAAATCGTTACAGACTAGTATTCTTAAGTCGGTAAAAGAACGGAAAATGGAAAAGACAATAAAGAGTACACTAAACTGGCGAAAGGTTGTTAAAGAAAGAAACTAATGGAAGATATTAGAAGACGCATGCCAAAAGGCATACTGAATTCGGATGTATTTTGTAAAAATACTAAATTTCGATTCGAATGTTCAGGATCATGGTACAACAGAGCATCTCATAATATAACTGAGTAGGTAACTCGTAGGATCTCATTAAATTAGACTTACGGAAAATATTAATTGTATATTGTTAATACAGTAAGTCAAGTTCAAACGATTTTCTCATGACTTATACAAATTATTAATAAGAACAATCAAGACACCATAACATGTAGGTCAGGTCACGGTGACAATACATCACAAATTCACAATGAACAATAGATAATATGCATTATAATGCACTCTGACCCAGTTTTATATGCAGGATCAGCTGTGAATATTGACCTTGGAACCCGACAAATGTTGTATGAACCGATTAATATAGTACATAAGAAAAATGTACTCGAGACGACAATACATTTTAATATAATGGTTAAAACCGTGGAGCTCTTTCGAGTAGGGGGCGTATTGAAGACAATCGCTTGAAGGTTTAAATCAATTTGACAATACATTGTTCGTAAGACTGTATTATCAAGGTTAGGTCATTTATGGTGTTATTGAAATTTGAACTTTACTTGTAAGAGCGGAAAGTACTGATAGTCTAACACCCGTATCTATAGTCAATTTAAAGTAATTACTTGAGCTTAAGTAATTACTTGTGCAATATGTTTAATGCAATAGACTAGAATTTAAACGAAGAAAGAACCGTCAAAGAAAGCAAAGCTAAGAATGATAACTTTTTACATTTCTAACTTCAAGCAAATTACTAAACTACATAATAAAAATCGTATCATAAATAATGACATTTAGTCAAGTAACACTTTGACTTGTTTATAGATACGGCTGTTGAAAGTATGGGAATACCAAAGAAACGACGGATGGGACTGCATGAAAGAAAGATGATATGGCTATAAAGATGCCGCATAAGAGACCATTAATAGAGAAATATGGAAGAAGAAGACGTGATGCCCCGACCCCAAATAAATTGGAATAAGGGTAGGTAATGATGAGAGCAGAAAATACAAAATTAAGTTAACGGTCCTATCAAAACTATGTTACATCACATTAAGCCTGAACGTTTGTTGTTACTGCTTCATCTACTTATTTAGGAACTATCTTATACCCGCGAGTTTGTTTGCCTCGATGAAACATATCCTATGTAGGGATAATTATTCAGTTTTCCATCAGTGGAAGAAATTTTGAAGTCCAATGAGTGGTTTCCGAGATTTCTCGAAAATATGTCAAACTATTTTCCACTACCACGTGCATCGAGGATTCAAATATCTATACATCAACCCTTCCACAGATTTTTACTCCCACCAACCCCCAGAAAAAAAGAAACAAAAAGAGTACTATGATACAAAAAAATCCAAAATACATCGAAGTCCGACCACACAAAGATAAATCACGGATACACAGAGAAATCCCGAACGAAATCACTTAAAATCGTATTCCCGTTCAGAAAATGGTTCAACCACGAACTCACACGCACACTGCACTCGCGACGAGTACACGGTGAGTAGCATCTCACTCGACTGAGTGAATTACTACTAATGTGTAATACGGAGCTCTACTTATTAGTCCGAAGGTTGGTGATGAGAGGAGCGATAAGCGGAAGCGGGCGCGATTTCGTTTCAAGTCGTCATTATTTACCTATTTTTTTCCAGTTATTTTTGTTATAATTTAACCGGATCCAGCTGAATGCCAGTATTTTACATAGAGCGACTGCCTAACTGGCCTCTACAAGCCAGTAACTGGGTAATACTCTTGGTAATACGGTAATACTGATTGCGCGTCTCAAGTCTTATTTTGTTTTTAATCATAATGCATTGCGTGTCCGATGCAGCCTTTATATATAGTCTGCTGTAATATGCTTCAGAATTAAAAAAGTAAAAAAAAACACATTTCCGTGTTTTAGAAGTTGTATTAATTTTCATACACCAAAACCAAGCTAAGTCTAACATAATAATATGTTAAGCTACGTCGATTTGAAAAAATATTAAGAAAATGGATTTTTTAGAGCTTCACGAAGACTTACGCACGGTGGCTAGTCGCAGCTGGATGAGAACTACCGAGAATCATCGGGCTTGCTTTTGGGAACTCTTTGCCCAGCAATGGACTGCTGTAAGCTGAAGATGATAATAATGATATCTAGTATTTGACTATTTATCGTGGTCATCTATGTTCACCCTCTCCGCTCGTCACTATGTTAGCATCCTTATCAGTGCAACAGACCCACTTACTTATGGCTGCTTTCTTTGCAGTATACAATTATGTTTTTATTTGCACTCCGACGGGTTTCCTTTAACAGCCCGTTAGTTTACTATAATGGTAATGATTGCCTTAATAATTGAAATTACCGTCAATTTAATTACGAGACAACGTTGGGAGGAATTTTTTTTCTAATATTTTTGAAAGTAAATTTTAACCACGTTTTTTTGTGCCTTTGACGTAGCTAATTGCTTCCTAAGTCTATATGCCCACACTTAATCCGCACGTGCGGGATGTGGCAATCGAACCCAGTACCTGTTCTACCATGTTCCACAGTAGCTGGCGACCACAAGACTAACAAAGCAGTCAAAGAAGGAAGACGAAGTGAACCAAAAAACTGCCCAGCAACACATCAGAATGTTCTTTCCAATCTGATAATGAAACAATGTAGCTTTTACTCCCAATTACCAAACACCGTATAATAAGGTTTCAAAAAACATTTAACAGGGCCTTTCATAACCAGGCTTCGCTCCGGAAACTTTGAGGCACGTGTCTTGCTCAACGGAACCGCGATAGCCAGCACTGTGGTACCGTGAGCTACAAATTGCCCGTAATTGTGATATGTATGTCTTGCGACATTATCGCTTATGGTGGCGGACAGATTAGCTTGATATGTGTATCGTGAATTACTTAATGGGGAGGCCTTAATGTGTACTGAGACTAAGTTGCGCTCTTAAGAGACAAGTTTTGCCAGCTTGCGTGTTCTTTTTTGTTACATTTTTTTAACTATACTATTGACGAATTTCTTCTTGACAAAATGTAACAAATTAAGCTGATAATTATGTATTTATGCCTGAAATTCTAATTAAAATTTGACTAATGAATTGTATTCTGAATATTTATTATAATAATTAATTATATTCTAAATGTTTATTATAGAAAATAAAATAAACGTATAACAAAAAACGTAAGCACGTGAAAATAAACGTATTCTGAATATTGAAATTTTTAATTGTAATTGTGTTGTATGATTGCTTGCTGTAACGAGTGAATATGAAAAACGACAAGCCCTCTCGACAGTAAAATTGTCCCACAGTGCTCTCGACCGACAAAGATCACGACCGGCACTGCTCACACACTTTTTTTTATTGGGACGAGCCCGCCACACTATTCCCAAACCACTGCAACTCCTGAAAGCCAGTATCAACAGTAGCGACAACCAAAAAAACACCGGGACAATGAAGCTCGACGAAGTCCTTGACAAACGATTTAACTGCCTTGGATCCCGCAACGAATGTGAATACTAGAACAAGAGGTACCTACTACGTCTTAAGTACCAGGGCCCATATCCAAGCAATCAACAGCGAAGCACCTTAGCCTTGAATCAGAGTAGAAAACACAGCAACATGTAGTAAAAAACCGTGGTTTCCGTTTACAATAATTTCTATAAATAGAAACGCAGTTGCAGTACCACGAAATAAAACGAATTGCTTATTGATATCACTTAACATAAACACATTTGTATCGTTTCTTATAATTAAGTCTTTGGCAGCAGCTATGTGGTAATAAATGGGAGCATAAAGGTGGAAGCGCCAGGGAAGCCCGCAAAATTCAAATTTTCTTACGTTTTTTGCAGTTTGCCGGTCATTGTCAGGCTGTACATTGAACAAAATATGATTCGCGACTGTACTAGGTATTTAGTTACAGAATTATCATAATTAAAATCATCAATACAACCCTCAAAGTTCATACAACCCCATTGAATAACTATTTCATGAAAAAGTCACTCAATGCCGCGAATCATATTTTGTTCAATGTACAGCCTGACAATGACCGGCAAATTGTAAAAAACGTAAGAAAATTTGAATTTGACGGGCTGCCCTGGCGCTGGCAACTTAATAGACGGTTCTCATGTTAATCTTGACGGGAAAATGATAACTCGCGACGTCTATTTACTACTTTACATAGACATCGTTTTTACTATGAAAATAAAAATTACAACATTGTAGTGGTTGGCGATAACCTCGTTGGTCGAGTCTGCGATACCGCGACAGCTGAACTTGAGGTCCTATAGGTTCGATTACCATTTCCCACCCGGAATTTCTCAGTAGCAGCCCAGAGTTTTGATTTATGCACGGTTGGTGGCAAAAGGCACGCCCTGTATTGTATGGGACATGGGACTTAAGAATAGCTGGCTAAATGTGATACAACTCTGCCTGACCTTTCGAGGAATACCGGCGTAATGTTATGATGATGTGACGATATCTCGCCCGTTAAAAAGTTTAGCCAGTAAGTTAAAAGTCCGCAGCGGGGCCAACATATCAGTTACTTTGCAATAAGGTTCAGTTAACTTGCTTATCTACCTACCCCATTACCAAACCTACCGTGTATAGTAACACACCCAAGTATTTTTATTGCCAACATAAATGTGTCACAGGAGCTGCGCCGGCGCAGGCGTGAAGATCGCAGATGAGCGTCAGCGCGCTAGATCGCGATAGGAGCAATTAGTCCGGTAACGCTTTCTCTACCCGTCTCACTGGACGTACGCCGAGGATTTTTCTTTTATTTTTTGAGGTGATAAATGTTAGATTAAACAGTCAAATGGTTTTATAGTAGAGGGGGGCTCGTGGCTTAATAATAACAGCCACACAGCTCGTGGATGGGTGACAATCCATACAAATACTAACTAAGTTCCCTTGACTGTCTCGTTTGTCGAGTGTTTGCAAGTGCGACTGCTGAGCATGAAGTCCTGGGTTCGAGTCCCCGTTCGGGCAAAGTGCTATTGGATTTTTCTATCAGGATTTTTTCAGTAGCAGCCACAGAGTCTGGATTTGTGCCCGGTTGATGGCAATAGGCTCACCCCCTATTACATGGAACTTAAAACATAACTGTCCAAATGTGGGTGTACTATTAGGTACACCTCTGCCTAACCCTTCGGGGATTACCGGCGTGATATTATGTTTTATGTAAGTTCCGTTTGTGTATCGGAAAGTACGATAAGTCGTTGGTCCCGGCTGTCATTTGTAGTTCTCTGCCGCCGTTACAGGTAGTCAGTGGCCCGAAAGTTCAGTCAGTGGCCCATTCTTACCAAGGGGTATTGTAATGGGCTGTGGAGGTCAGATAGGCAGTCGCTCTATGTAAAATATGTATTGCTGCATCCAGTTATATAGGAAGCAAACCCCAACACAGTTAGAGACAGAGGACAGACAGACGTATTGTGTCGATTATGTATAGATTAAGAAATTACTTTTCACGATAAAATCTTTATCTGTATATTATACAGTTGGTGAGTGTGTAAACAGATGTGTAAAGAGTTATTCAATTTAAATAAATATTTGCAGGCAGAAATGTTCTTAACAATGGAAATGTATTTTGACATTCCAAAGAGGGTGAGATTCACATAATATTACATCACGCCTGTAATCACTGAAGGGTTAGGCAGAGGTGTACCTTTACCAAAGTTATGTCCCTTTTACTGTTACATGTATATATGAACACAATATTTTGCATGTATGACATTGCACATATTTAAAGCATGTTACGTAACAGAAAGTCTACAGAAAAAAAAAAAAAAAAAACTGAAACGAATGCCTTTTGCAAAACGCTGCTTTCTTAAGTGCATGGCTATTTAAATCGGTATGTAATGTTGGATACCTGATATGGCTGTACCATCAACTAATTATAGTAAATGACTTCGTTTGCCATGCGTGTGTTGATAATAACTATTTATAATAATTTGTGAAAGAGAAAGACCATCGTGATACCTGACGGCACGGTTAGCCTAGTGGCTGAGCAACTGGCTGCTGCGCTGCTTGCTGCGGGTTCGATCCCCGCACGGAACAAATATTTGTATGGCCTACAGATAATGATGTCGGGTCTGGTTGTTTGGGTATGTGACTTTAAATGTTTGTAACCGCGCCCACGATACAAGAGAAATTCTAGTGAGGGACAACGTTTAAAACAAACACCATGCCTGTTTTCGGCGAAGGCTGTGTACCTAATAGTACACCTACATTTCGCCAGTTATGTTTACGTCCAATAGAGGCGAGCCAATTGCCGTGATAGGGCCCAAATCCAGAGTCCATTGGTGCCACTGATAAATTACTAATAGAAAATCTCCAATAATACTTAGAAGATGAAATAGATATTTCATCAACGTTTTTAGCAACCTTTCATTAAAAAAAAAAAACGTATCGACTTTTTGAAAATTGTTTCGAATATTTTACCGATTGTCACTTGTTTCTCCCCTCTTCACCGTCATCCGCTCTACTAAACACCCTACCTGCCTACCATTATCCATGACCTAGCCAACACAAAACAGATTACATCTCGTTGCGCGTACGCACCTGCGAACACTAACAGTAGTTCGAGCCGTTAGCTCCCGTGACTGGACAGTTACGGACAGAAGATCAGCCAGCAACAAAAAATACCTTACATGAACTGATCAGTGGTTTGAAAACGAGGTTCCGTAGAAACATGTCTGGCTGACTAAACAAAAACGGCAAACAAGTTAGATTAAAATTAATTATCTGCTGGTCTGCAAGTACCAGATTGGCGATGTGCGATTGAAAATAATTTATAATTGTTTTACTACACAAACCGTCTTCCACAAGCACAACTACGTCTGTGTGTACCTTTGATTTAATGCAAATATTCAGTTTGATCAGTAGGAGTTTGCTAAGCAGTAGTGGTTAAAAATACTCTATATTCAGGAATTGCAAAAATTAAAGGACCTTATAGACACTTAAACATCGCTTTTACTAATTGTTTGTAAAAGCACCCACGATACAGGCGAAATTCCAAGGTTGGGGCACGATTAGAAAATAATAAAATTTGAACCAAATCTTCTCAATTCAATTCAGCCAATCGGCAGTCAGCAGTTTAAAAGGGACTGGGTGGGCAACGTCTCACGAGTGCACCTATAGAGATGGCAAAGATCGTCACTGACTGGACCATGTGATCATGGCTTACATAGCGAAAGAGAATGGGGAGGTTTCTACTCGGCTATAAAAAAAATCTTTCTACCTCTATTCATATAAAAGTCAATCGCCTCAAATTCACTCCTACCATGCCGACTACCGATAAGTCTCGCTCAGTTGCTCCGATCTCGCAGACATGCGCGCACGCAATGACGTGTGACGGCTTAATGAGACGCAAGCGCTTGTTTTATTACCAACCTAATAGATTATGTTTAGTATCTTATTGCTATGATAAATCACACGACGGTTGTAAGTAATATGTAGTATAGTTTTCACCGTGGTAAATGGTGTGAGATAATAAGGTGTAGTGATTTTACACCCAAAACAAAATGGTCGTTTCCCAGCAATAATTTTTGCGTAGAGTTACTTAGTTTGATGTACAGAATGCTCGGTTGACGGCTTCGTGAAGGGTCCGTTTATACCTTCTATGCGAGGTGTAATTTAATAAACACGTAAGCATACTCTTTTATTTTTAAAATAATAATTCCATCTCATTCGTTCTACCGGCTGAAAATCTCCCATCTGAACATGAGCTGCTTTAGCTAACCTGGAAGTGTCTTAACAGACTCCCGACATAGTTTGGTAGAACAAGTGTCAAGTAACTTGTCCGTAGCTATAGTTGAACGCCGTAGGTGGCGCTGTTGTCGACATCCTCGATTGGGGTAGAACAACGTCTTTGGAGTCAGAATAAAATGTGTACTCACGACACATCAGGCGTAGTGTTGGTCAGCAGCCGCACGCAGTCGAGGCAGCCTCGTGCAGCCGCGTAGTGCAGCGCCAGGGCGCCGTTGTTGGCACGTCCCCCCGCCCCCGGCATAGCGCGCCCACACCACCAGCCCTCGACCGCTAGACGACCGCTCCTGGAGACAAGAGCAAAACCCATGTTACACCAAACAAGTTTTCATTTTTGGAAATGGCATCTCCCACGTCAAGTTAGGTCGGCTGCTGCCCCGGGCTGGGTCTATGGATGCCTTCAGTGCAAAGCTAGAGTATAAAACCTAAGCGACTACATGCTAAGGAGTGGGGTTTGACCCTCAACTTAGGGCATCGCTGGGAAGGGACAGCAAGGAACAGGTTGAATCGGATCAAGAATATTGAAGGGCTTTAAAGATATAGACTAAGCGGCGCGGGCTGGTTCGAGTGAGGGTGGGGGGCGGGAGGAGACAATAACTTTTTGTATAGATTTGCTATTTTCTATGCCAGCGTGGAGGTCTAAAAATATTCCACTGGAATGTACCGGGATAAATAGCATTCTATGTCAAGAATCCAGGTCGTGGTATATCCGTGTGCCATATTTCATGCAAATCCGATCAGTCGTTTAGGTGTTAAAAGGTAAAAGATGGAGAATTTATATTTTTATAGTGTGGTTATTTTATAACTTCTTTTGCTTTTTCCAGAACTGAACTCATAACAACCGACTAGATTATTTTTGAAGCTAACCTGACTTTTCTGCTGAAATGTTAACTTACCATAATTCTCGACTCTACCACCATATGACAGAATGAATCATCGTCATTCTCCTGCCCTTATCACAATTAATATGGGGTCGGCGCATCAAATAACAGAATTAATAGCGTACTATAATCAAATTTAATTAGGCCTATTTGATAAGCTTTCGATTTCGCTAAGAAAGAATGCTGAACAAAAGACATAAACGCGCTACACCAACAGCAACGCCATCTAGTAGGCGATAGTTAAACTATTCAATCGATACGCTGTAGTGAGCGCGAGCTCCTCAACAGACTACGATTCACATCTAGTTTCCACTGTTTCATAACAGATGGCGTTGTTGAAATCAAACAGATAATGAATACAGTTACTCTTATTTTTTTTCAGAAATTATATTTTTATAATCAATCTTATTTGAAAACATACAAATATAATACGATTTATGATTTGCTCTAAAAAGATATGTTTTTCACGGAGTGTGAACCAAATAAGTAAACATTAATCAAAGCGTGACATGGGATTGACATTGACATTATAAGAATCAATTAATTTTGAAGATATTTCTTAATAAATTGCTAAACTAGATCAAATATTACTAACTACCTATATAACCTTTGAATTTTTCTTCAAAAACATAAATCTAGTTGTTTTATTTACATCATAATAAAGTTTTTGACTTATTTTATGAGAATCTGCCGGACCGATTCCTCAAAAACAAAATAAATATAATCTGCGTATATTGAACTGATTAATCAAAATGGCAAAAGTCGGATTATAATATTTAACAATTTTTTGCCTCCAATGAAACAGAAACAACAAACAGAATAAGTAATTTCCCAAATCTTTGCCCGCATGTGTTCGTGCCCAAAATAGAGGTTTAGAAATCTTACATAACATGCAAGTAAGCTCTTCTTTTACACATATTACCATCGTTGACCAAGTTCGATTAAATGATTATACTCGTACAGCCTTGATCGAATGCTGATATAAAGCTGATGACGATTTGGTCGAATGGTGGTATCATGTTGATGATCAATTGATTTAACAGTGTAGCAAAATTTTCAATCAATTCTCAATCACACCATGACATTAATTTGATATTAAGTTATTTTTAAATAAAGTCTTAAGTAACCATTTCACAAACGACCTTGGAAGGTTTAATTCATATAGTATACAGGTAGGTTGATAATTAAGTACATTCCTTGAAATGGGTTATCCTAAACCTAATTCTCACGACTTTTTTTTACAGTTCTTTCGATGCACGTCTTCGTCTTCGTCTTCTTGTTTTCGTTTGTTAAACAGACAAAGTTACCATCGCAATTATATTAGATACATAGTATGATTCAGCTGCATCCGGTTAGATTGGAAGCCGATACCAACAAAGACTGGGAAAGACAAAGCAGATGATGATAAGTCAGAAGTCGATGTAAGTAAAGACAGATAGATCATAGATCAAAGCTGCTCACACTGTCACGAATTAAAATGAGATGACTTTAATACAGAGAAATGATGATCCAAATTAGATCGAAACGAAATCTTACGAAAAGACAGTTCAAAATAAAACATGACATAGTGCTTCGTCATTCTGTGAAATGATCTCCAAGCATCTGTTACAGTAGATAATTTTATTTGTGGTTAATGGTATCATGATTTGAGAAAAGTTAAATTGCAATTTTGTACGTCGTCATGTGCGAAATATATCTAATCACTGAAATAAAAGTATGTATATCTGAGAGCTATAAATAATCACTTTTTGCGAGCGTAAAAGTTCGATGATATACACACATCAAAAGTGTCTAGGGATCAAGCATTTTTATGCGGATTTCTTGAGATTGAGATGTGGCTTTGTAATAAATTTATGATTTTATAAATTTATATGGATCCTTTTTGGTGCATTTCATAATTTGAATCAGGAACTCTCAATCAAATTCGAGTAAAAGATGAAAATAAGCTGTCAATATTTTCCCTATAAAAACATACAACGCATTGAAGACATTATTAGTGCTACTGTTTCCCTACTACTGATTAAAACCAACGTTATTATGGAGCGGCGACGTCATTTAAGCAGGGAAGAAATGCTCAGAGCCGTGGGAATGATAGAAGCTGGTTCCCGGCAACGTACTGTGGCTTTAGCTCTGAATACAAGTCAGAGTGTTATCAGTCGACTTTGGACACGTTACCGAAGCATTGGTACCGTGGCTGAGCGCCATGGAGGACGGTATCGCTGCACCACACGGAGACAAGACCGATACATTCAAATCTTAACTCGAAGAGCTCCAAAAATAACCGCCATGATGTTAGCCGTGAGGCTTCATCACGCTTCAGGGAACTTAATTAGCGACCAAACAGTCAGAAACCGCTTGCATGAAGTGAACCTTCATTCCCGAAGACCGCTACGGGTACCACCTATAGCAATGCACAATCGTAGGATTCAATATCAATGGGCTCTTGAACACAGAAATTGGGCAGAAGAACAATGGCGTTTCGTGTGCTTTTCTGATGAGTCTCGTTTTGGTATGAGACCGGATACAAGACGTATACGACACTGGAGAACCCCTGGACGCCAACAGCGATTAAAATCCTGCCAGCAAGTCCATCCTTATAGTGGTGGAACCATCATGGTATGGGCGGGTATTTGGATCGGCGGAAGAACTGAGTTGATTTGGATCAGAGGCAACCTCAACGCTCAAATTTATGCTGAGACGATTGTATCAGACGTCATCGTTCCTCTACAAGTGCAAATCGGTCCCTTATTTCAGTTAATGCATGATAATGCACGACCGCACACCGCAAGAGTTGTAAGACAGACTCTCGCCGCAGCTAACATCAATGTCCTGCCCTGGCCTGCTCAGTCGCCAGACTTGAACCCGATTGAGCATGCATGGGATATGCTACAGAGAAGAGCTCTGCCGAATATGGAGGGTATCCAGTCGCAAGAAGACCTTTTTTTGTTGTTGCAACGAACATGGGCGGCCATTCCACAGCGTGATTTGGATGAACTCATTTTGAGTATGCCAAACCGATGTTCTTGTGTTGTTAGTGTTCGCGGTAGAAACACGGATTATTAATTGTTTAAGTTACCCAATAAAATTTTAAAGAAAACTGTTATTTCAGTCTTTTTTTCGAACTTTAATGTTAGTGGTTCAAATGTCAAAAATCCCTTTATTAGGAAAATGGCAAATTTCTTTATTAATGCAAAGGTGACTTGGTTTATCGTTACTGTGACAAACGAAAACACTTTATTTGATGAATCCTTAAAGAAAATTTTAATTAATATCAATCAGGAGAAAAGTTATTGCAAAAATATATGTTGATCCCTAGATACTTTTGATGTGTGTATTTTGAATGACCATTATTATACAACTTTCAAGAGCCACAATCATTCATTTGCGTTTATTGTTGTTTTTATTTAAATTCTCGAAGATAATTCAGAATTTTTATTCTCATTTACTTACCAAAAACATCAGATTAAAATCAAGCATGTTTTTTTTTCTAATAACCAGTAAAAAACATGAAAAAAATGCTTTTCCTTTCAATATTATGGTTTATTATTGTGTTTGAGGACTTGGGCTTCGATTTCCACGTTGGGCAAAGTGTTGCCATGTTGTTGGGTTTAGCCATCAGGATTTTTCAGTCTCTGCCTGGAGACTGGACCTGTGCCCGGTTGATGGAAATAGATAGACTTTGAGATAACTGGCGAAATGTGGATGATGAGTACAACACGCATAAAGTTATGTTTAAAATGTTTAGTTTCCTAAATCCACAATTTTTTTAATTTTTTTCATGTTTGTAAACAATTTATAACCACTAGAAAACACATTCTAATTACGAAGCTGAAATATTTGCAAGTTGAACGCTCTGTGTGTCAATGACATCGCAATGCACACTGTTAATGGAGGTTTAATAATACTTCATTATTCTTACTAACATGATACTATTATGTAAGATTCACTTTTGTAAGGTAGGTTTCATATTTATATTTCATTTACCCGCAACAGATTTTTGGCAAGCAATTTCTGAAAGGAAAGTGCAAAAGTACCTATTGTGCTGACCAACCAAAAATCATAGGTATGCATGCTGTACATCAAACTGGGTAACCCTACACAAAAATTTATGTTGAGAAAAAAAATTTTTTTTGGGGTGCATAATCACTTTTTACGGTAAAACTCAATATAACGCTCTCAAAGCTTTGTGCTGATGGATGCATTGAATAAACGGGTCATGGAAGTATTTAAATTAAAGTTAAAACCTTAAAAATTAGTTTAAAAAAAGCTTGTGGAAAAGTTGGAACTTTGACCTCCAATATCTCCGTAACTAGAAGGGAAGAACAAATTTCTATCGGCTTCGTTAAGGGTATATTTTTACACCCTTTATGCTTAAGTCCCCCGTAATAGAATTCGAGCCTATTGCCATCAACCGGGCACGTATCTAGAGTTTATGGCTACAACAACTGGCGAAATGTGGGTCTACTATAGGATACACCTCTGCTTAACCCTTCGGGGATTACAGGCGTGATGATAACCAAGATGAAACTACCAAATAGTATGTATATCATTCTCATAAAACATTCACTTAATAATCAACCGTATCGCTTCTCATTCATAAACATTCGTTTGGTTCTAGTTGCTTCTACGCATTTACGTAATTTTTCATTGTATTTCTAAAAAATGTTTATAAAAAAAAGGCAAATTCTCTAGCATTTGTTGTATGAAATATTTTCATCCGTGAAGTTTTGCTTTGCAAATTAATCATGTAATAATCTGTTATTTAAACAATTAAGAAAATATATCGTGAGATAACTTGCAAACGAATGTCCTAGCACAAAAAAAAAACGAAAACATTGTGACATCTACCAACCCACGCCAGGCTCTCCTGGTTCAGATGGTTTCGAATTTTTTGATTCCAGGACATATGAATACCTAAAGTTAAAAATATGCATGTACATATAAATTATGCTCGTCCAATGTCTACATTCTGTCTGGATATGAACAATTTGTCCATAATCATGTCTGCTATTAAAATGCAAAAATGACACAAAAACCATTGCGTTTTTTGGTCCAACAATTTCGCATGGCCGCTGACCGCCTCATATTTTATCACAATGGTTGTCAATAACTACGTACACTGTGTGCCAGTATTAGTCACCCAGTAATAAATGTAGGGGACAGAACGACAATAGCGTAACGGTAGGCTACCCACATATCCGGAGGTAGTTCACAATTTCTAAATTGTGACCTTTGATACGGATGACCTCAAATAGAGAATTTAGTTTAATATTTTTTTGGATTTTTTTTAGTTGGTCTAGTGATCGCAAGCGCTAATGTTTAGCAAAAGGTCCTGAATTTGATTCGAGGTCGGACAAAGTGTTATTGGGCTTTTCCATTAGGAATTTTTTGGTAGTAGCTCGGAGTTATGATTTGCCCAGTTCATGGCAATAGGCTCGAACCTATTACGTGAGATTTACGGATGAACTATGATACAGCTCTGCCTACTCTTCACGTACACCTCTGTCTGAACTGAAGAGATGGCGTAGCTGTCTAGCGCTGTCACTTTCCCACTCTCGGAATAGTCCTAAAACATTCCTGCACTAACAGATCATGGTAACCCAGCCTAAAATAAATATTAATTGATGATTGAACAAAAGGCAATCTATTGAACAAAGGCAGTGCTCTTAAAAAATGCCACAAAAGACCAATAATTGCCATTCAACAAACCACTATCTGACAAAATGGATTACTTAACATTACAAAATTTTGTTAGTAATATTTAAAAATATAATTTATATGTGAGAGAAATGAATAATATTTTATATAACAATACACAATATCAAATTAATAATACAAATATGTACAGATAAAAGAAGAAAAGTATTAAAGGACGTCAAAAAATTCGTCCACATCTCTGTCAACAGGAATAGTGCCCAGAAGCCTGGCAGCAATGCCACGTTTAATGGCAATGCTGATTCATTGACCCAAAAATAGGCGAGAAGAGTTGACCAAAAATGTGAAAAATGAAGTGTTCCTAATAAATCATAAGATCTGAAATAAATACCCCCATGTCAGTAAATTTCGAATTAGTCATTCTCAATGGAGAAGTGCATAAACATTGAATAAAGATAAAATACGTTTATTCATTCATACCTATACAAATAAAACCACAGACAATAATAAGTCCAACACAAGTGTTTGCTATTACTTAGCAACAGCAAGCAAAGATCTACGCAGCTAATAAAGACTACACTCATCCCCGCTGCCAACACTTTCACTCTCAAATCTTACATCTAAAAACATGTAAAAAGTATTTACCTAAAATTACCGGCGCGTAACGCAATCTGTAGCGTATCGAGGTCCTCCTCGTAATCGTGGCAAAGCTCCATGGTGGAATTCCTGGCTTCATGGATGTCGAACAATACTGCACCATCCCCTAACTTATCAGTCATCACACTCCTGTAAGATCGAGTCCCAAAACTGGACGTGACAGAAGCCCCTCTAATAAACCGCCTCGGAGGAACATTAACATTCTGAGATGGCAAACCAGGCTTCTTCATCCTCCTCTTCATATACCTCCTCATTCGTAAAGACAACATCACACGAATCCGTATATGCCTCTTTATATTCCTATCGTATCGTAAATGCTCCTTCATTTTCTTATTTCGCTTTTTCCGATGTGGGATCTCGTCTATTCGTTCGAGTTGGGTGTGGTTCCGCTCAATTAGCCGGTGAGAATCGAGGGTAGGGGAGCGGTTGAAGAAATCTGAGTGGTTGTTCCGCCACGCTTTGCTTAGAGACCAGTTCTCGCCGCACGTGGGGGTCTTCACCTGGATCGGTTTCTCGTAGATGTCCTCCTCTAAAGCGAACATCCTTCGCGAGAGGAGGAAGTTGTCGATGTTCCGCCTGAGGGTGCTGCTTTGAGAACTGATCGTTGTGTTCACTAAGTTGGAAGTGAGAGTCTCAGAACTTTTCTGGAACGTGTTGCCGTAGGTCAGTTTCGGCGGCTCGGGGACCTCTCTCGTTTTTCTTTTCGCGATGGATATGATTCTCCGTCGCATCGCGGACATGTTGGTGAGTTCGCTCTTCAGCAGTGGCCCTTTCCGTTTGTCTGACGTCATCTCTGGCGACCACGTGCCGTTCTCCGAACAACTGCAGAAATCCTTAATGAGCCGCGCTATAGCATTGCAGTCGCCGTCTTCTGACCGTTCCCTAGGCATTGTTCATCGCCCACAATCGTTCTTGTTCGTTATTTAACTGTCACTACTAAAGTAAGAGCACAGAAAATCACTGTTACCTACGAGTCAAGGGTTAATTTGGTTACACGGTCGCATTCTGTAACACTTCCGTATTCTCATCTTATTGTTACGATTAGGTTACGTAATGGTAAACTCGACCGTGTCTCGTGAAGCAGTTCGCATTTAAGTACGCGTATGAGTATTTATGAGTTGTGGCCAAAACGATTACCGATGAATCTTCAATTACGATTGATCGATTACTTAATCGATATAGGTGGGCGTTCAGTGTTAATTTACTTACTCTTAACTATGTAGGTTAAACGGTATAGAAACTTATGAATGAAAGTGGGATTATTTAAATGAGTAATTTCACTAAATAGATAGAGTTATGATTTAATTTAGTGTTGATTCTCAGGAGAGAAGATTTATGAATGAATATATTATATAATAAGTATCTTTTTTTAGTAAGCGAAGATTAGGTAATTATTTTAGGCTTCAAGTCGGCTTACTTTTACTTTAAACATGATTTTGGTCAGACATTATAATAGTGTTTATCATTAAATAACACCCAAGCCATGTTTGGGACGCCCTCAGCTGGATGGTGACTTTTAAAAGGTGTCTGGGATAGACTGGCTGCGGAAGGCAGAGGACAGTGTTGTAGCTTGGGAAAGGCATATCTCCACCAGTGACTGCGATAGTCTAAGTTGAGAGATTGAACCCCGAAATAAATACGGGGTGGAAGGGAACCCGACGCACAAACGGGTACCATGTACTCAGTACATCATTCTGAACCTGAAACATGAAATTTTCATCGGTATTTTAAAAACTAATATGCTGTTTCTTAAAAAAAATTTACCTACACGGTCAAAATGTATGAAACAGCTGTTTATTTTTCCACGGTTTAGAATACTGTACCAACTACGTGGTAACAGTTTGTGCGTTGGTTTCCCTTTCATGCTGTTCATATTACAAACTGTTTTAGGGAATTTATTTTCAACTCTTTCGGGACTATACTTTAAAATACATTCTTCTACCAATACAAAAACGAATGCAATAATAACCACCTTCACTCAACAATTAAAGTCCCACAAAACAAGCTAACTCGATTAATCATGAGCATTAAATTAATGTCTTAAAAAGTGACAAATTACTCGTTTATAAACAATTCAGTGCCTGTCACCACGATGATCACGAATCGCGTTAAAAATCGCTTCCTTCATGTTTTACCGATTATTTTTAGCGATTATTTTATCGATTAATTAGTAGGAACTTCACTAGCGTGATGTGGTTATCTGGATTTTAATTGGACGTAGTTTCTGCCATAGTGCGCAAATTCACAATCTCTTTTTAATTTAGTTAAATACGTCTAACTTCTCCAACATTATGCGTAATGGTATATAATTACTAGCTGTTGCCCGCGACATTGTTATCGTGGAAATTTTGATGTGTAAGTGTGAGAAAAAAAAAGTATCCTGTGTGCTATTCCAGACTATAATCTATATACTCTGTGCCAAATTTCATCCAGATCCGTTCAGCCGCTCTGTCGTGATTGAGTAACCGACAACTTTCGCATTAATTTATAATATTAAGTACAGATTCAGTAAAATCAGTCTCATACGGGGTGGAAGAGACACCAACACGAAAACGGAAACCACATACTCAGTACATCATTCTGAACCCCGTCGGTTATTAAAAAACAAATCAGCTGTTTGCTACAAAACTGCAATACCTACATAGTCAAAAAGTATGGAACAGCTGTTTTTTTTTTAATAACCGACGAAAAATTTCTAGGTGGGCGGGTTTCACCTTCCATCCTTCCACCCTGCATACCTACGTCCAAAATGTATGCTTATAACTGGATAGTATTAATCACCGATTACTATTCAAAATCATTACAATCATGGATTTGGTAGATTTTGGCACAATTACACTCTATTTATCTATGGTGATGGTTTTAAATTACTCTATGGTTTTCATGTAGTAACTGGGTTTATGTGACTTTACGGTTAAATGTTGTTTGTTTACATCTTTATTGTCTTTTTAATGTTTGCTGTAATAAGCACCTTGATATTTTATTGCATTTATTTCTAACTAGCTTTTACCTGTAGCTTCGCCCTCGTGGCTTTTGGGAATTATCTCATGCGGGCGAACTACCAGAATAAAACGAACTTTCAATTGAATCAAAAAAAATCGTCCAAATTCATACAGGTAGCATACGAAATGCGGTTTCAGTCAGTCGGTCAGTCGGATTTCGATGTCAATGGCGTGAACGAGTAATAGACAAACAGAGCTATATTCTCATTTATAATATCGAAAGTATATCAAATATTTTTTATTTGCTTTACGTTTGAGAATATGGAGGACTGGCTTCTCTTCACTATATTTCCCTCGCTCTGATTTTTCTGTCCTTTGTCTAGCTTGTCCTTATTCCCAATTATGATTATTTTGACATTTATTACACTAACTAAACATTCCTTTTTTATAATAACTCTCTTCTGCCTAATACTTCGGAGATTATAAGCTTGTTGTTATGTTATGTCTCCGGTGACAACCAATAAATTGCAGAATATGACCCTTTAATATTCATCAAATTACATTTATGTAATTATTTTTACGGATTTCGACACTATTTTCATAAATACAGCTTTTGTTATTAAATTACTGACTTAAATAAATATTTCAATACTTTATGGCTTCCTCACTAAATATCGTGTTGAAAACATATTGATACGCTCGCCACAATTTACGATTACGCTTTATAATATGTGTAGCGCTGCGTTTCGCTCTACAGCGCAAAGCGCTTTCTTTGTCATGTAGCATGCAAATGTAGTAAATAATAAGTAGATACTTATTATGAGCACTTCACGATATGGGGGTGGAGTTGTGAAGAAATAGTGAAAAATATTTTAGTTTTATTTATCAGTATCGCCCCTATTAAAGATCGAGCTTTATTTATCATATTTTGTAGTTTAATAGAAAATGACCGAAAATTATGCGAGCTTTTTTATTGTATTGTATGTACCTATCAGAAAAGTGTAGAAAAGTGCATATTTCAGGGTGTAATTCAGACATTATTATAGAGCAAAGAATTCATTAAATATATAGATTTATCTTGTTCACTAACAACGCAAGGAAGAACTTTAAACCAGAACCTAATTAATTATGATCGATGTATTGTGTATGAATGACCTTGAAATACCAATCGCTTAATATATAAACGTTCTGTGTATAAAATTGTATTTTTGATTGGATACATAAATTCATCAATAAACGAATGAATATAGATCAAAATTATTAGTTTCATGGAAATCGAATTTGATACCTTTGCATATTTATTGATGAATTATGTAGTAAAACGATTTTTTAACTAAAATTCGTAGGCTTAATTCAGCAGTTTTATTACCTAAAATGTAGCAGTAAAAATTAACGAATTTCTCCCAAATGCCGACATATTGTTTGCAGAATATCGCTGTACCTACTAATTATGCAAACCGCGTCCAACAAATTAAGTAATTATCGAAGAAACGAAAGGTAACAATTACTATGCACATACACTCATGATGCTACGTTTTGATTGAGTTCTCAACTTTTTCCATACATTTTCTAACCATGTACATGTTTTCTCAGCTATCAAACTATTGTTGCATTAATTCCTGTAAGAAAGCATGTTTACGTAGGTAAATATAAACAATGGAAACAGTTTGGGAAACAGGCCACAACTCAGACTTACAGATTCGATTATGATCGATCGTATTTTTTATCGTTAAGTGTTACAGAATATGCCAATATAAACATCGTTTAAAATAACTAATAGTTACGTGTGAACATCCAAGAACCGATTAAAATAAATTAATCGTTTTGAATGAATTCAGAAACAAACAAACAAGAATTCAGCAAAAATTCATCTCGTTAACACCGAAGAATTTTTTTAACGCTTACGCAATAGATAGTTTCACATTCACTTCAACACGATACGATTAATAAAAATGTTAATTCACTTTCATACATAAAACACGTTCCTATAAATCATGATGTATATAGTCTATGGTATCGAAAAGCGCGCGAAGATTTGACGTTTAACTTTTTTTATCGAGTGACGCGTCGCGTTCAGATACGCGCAATTGTGTTTTGATCACATACGCTCAGTGCACGTAATTATGTACAGTTGACCATGTCGAATTGCGCGTGTGGAGCGACTGCCGCCGCGGGCACCGGCCTCGCTCTTTCTCCCATTCCTACATAAGTGATATGATGATCCACTATGCTGATGGAAATTAACGTGCGCCCGTGTTTTACATTGTCACTGATTTTGACAGCTGTTAGTGCATCGCACCATGACACGTTTCCGAACCGGTTTCCTGCTTAAACAAATGAGGTTTTACTCGATAAAATAAGTGAAAATTACTAGAAACTTGTAATGTTGCGTAATTATGGTAATTTCTCTGATTTACACGCTACATTGGAGTTGAACTTGCGATTTGTTAGCACATTATTTATGTTGAGTTATTGAGCATAACATGAATGAACTCTATCGATAAGTACGTGTTTTCTTATAAAAAGAAAGAGTTCTTATTCGTTCTTTTAAAATCTTTTCCGGTTTTCAATTATTTTTGTATTTCATGCTAATACTTATAACTAATAAATCGTTATTGCAGATGTTAATGAAATACTAATTAATTAAGTACGATATTTTTATCGACTTAAATTTCGCTTTCCCTTGTTTCCTAGTTTTCCGTCAGCATAATTACCTACCTACAACAATTTTACATTCTACGCGTACCTACAAAAAATATCCCACGTTAATTTAATTAAAAAAATTAATCAAGTAGTTATGACTATGGCCATAAAATGTACCATCACAAAAATAATTAATCCGGAAGCCATTGACTGGTCTTTACATCAATTTGTAATTATTTTACACATAATACCTCCTAACAGGCCTTCACAATGGCTTTTTAAATCATAGACAAGAGTCGTAGCTGTCAAAATCGTGGGGCGCTAGTTTCGCAATGATGGCGTAAGATTTTAAACATGACTGTAACGATTACCTTATAGGTATTATGCAGAGTTTTTGGAGCGGAGATACAGGTGTAAGGAAAATTCCAAAATGTTGTTGGATTTAACTTAGCCGTCATGGTTCTATGCCCTGAAGGCATTGTCACACAGCATGATTCACTAATGGTGTTTTGAGTTAATACCTACACATTAGTACCCATGTTATCCTGAGCTGTTCTTTTCGCCGTTCATTTTGGTTGTATAGCTGCCGTTGAGTTAGTACATAAATATTGTTCAGCAGAGAAAACAGTTTAGTAGTTTATAGCGCTTAATCGTCTACGCTCAACATGGACCTTTTACGACTCGTTACGAAGAATATTGCTATCTATTCAATCTTCGTAATTGGTAAACGGACTGGTTCTAAAACTACAATTAAGTACCGCATAAAGTAGCTATCCTTAAATCCTTAGTCTATGTATATTTCTTACCAGTGATCACATGGATAATTTAATAAATAGTTGTCCAATCCACTTAGCTCTACACCAATTTATTGCCCCCAACCAATTAAAAATACATCAAGAGGTTTATCATTTCTACTTAATCAATAAATATGTCAAAATCTACACCTAACATATGGCAGCCACCAATTTGGTTTGTTCGTGTTCACGTGCAACTATTCAACGTCTTTTTACACGGAGCATAGACTAATTTATTTAGAAAAAGTATTTTTCACTTGAAGTGACGTAAACGACAGAGAGAATGTTACGCAATTAGATTTTGTTTATGAATGCGGTTTAAGTAATTGTTTGGAGAATTTTTTGAGTTAAATGTTCACCGTTTTGCATTATTATTTAGTTAAGAGTTGTGTTAAAAATCTCAGAAATGAATGTTCAAATGGCAGACTTAATTTATGTTTCGAATACGTACATAAATAACAAAGAAGTTTTTTTTTGAGGAAATAAGTACCTAGATGAATTTAAATTAACTTGTGTAAAATTATTTTAACAAAGAAAATGTAGATATTAATAGTGTCTTTACTAAACAGCAAACAAAAATATAAATTAACAACTGAAGGGAAGTATCTTTTTCAATTCTTAATTACATAAGTATCTACTTTTTGATGACATTCTTATGCTGAATTGAAAATTTTCAATTCGGCGTTGTGTTAATTGAATCTATATCTATGTCTATCTTCTTCTATCAATATCATCATCAATACATATAATAAATCTGTAGACGTGGCGTTTCTGTACATTGAAAATATTTAGAAAAAAAATAGTAGGGGTGTTAAAGGATAACAAACAGAACCCATTTCTACTATTTTTAGAATTGTTGTCTGTTTGTCTGTAGGTCTGCAGTCTGTATGTCTGCAGTCTGTGAGTCTTCGGCTATCTTTGTTTGTTTAAGTATATTGATTATGAGATTTAATCCTATATCCAATCTTTACCTCTTCAAATTATTATAGATGTATGTTATACCTGTATACATACGTAAAATCAGGGAAATTAATTGTTAAGCCAATTTAAATTAAATTGTCCATGAGTGCTGCTTTATTCGTCCTACATCCAAACATAAAGTCTTTACCTCTTTATATTATATTACTCGTAGTACAGATGTTTAATAGTTATACGAGTACATGTATACTTACGTTAAGTCAGGGAAATTAATTGTTAAGCAAATTGGCTATATTCGTTAATACGTAGGTAGTCCATATAGTGCTGATTGGTTCGTTTGGTGCGTGGCCGTAACCGGCCATCTTGTTTTTTAATACAACTTTTTCAAATGTTTACCAACGCGCCCATGATAAAAGAGCCCGCTCGATCAGCACTATTCCGTACATTATTTCAATACCTACTCAACCCTAATGCACGGCTGATTATTTTCCCGCAATTACGATGTTGGTCGCCAGTTTTTATGTCCTTTAGTATCTACCACACCCTTAAATATGACCACAGTTTCCTACTGTAGCTGTAGATTGCCAATTCGCCATCGACAACCTAAGATGACCACGGAATTTTGACATGGGGTGTCAATGTGCTTAAGAATTAATTTCCCAGATACAAGTACTTACAAGTATGTAGAAATAGAAAACCAGAAGCGCAAGCGCAAGTACATTACGTGTACCATCACAAGTTTCCTCACAGCTCTTAATCTGTTACACTTCCTCGAGCGATGTTTATCATACCGTGTTAAAGTAATTGACATGATATCCTATATTAGTAGGTATGTTAATTTTTAAATAGGTCTCATAAAATAAAATAAAATAGGAAGGAAAAACGTTTTCCAGTAAGAAAATCTGGAAAAATGAAAATGGGTGTCGTGGTTTCAGCATTCTCATAAAGCAGAATATCCGTTTCGAAAAATGTCACACGAATAAAAAGTCCCTTTCGCGGAATGTACGATTCGCGAAATAAGAAGATTCTATTCTCAAAAGATACGATTCGTAGGTATGTTTGATTTTTGGTACGTACGTATAGATGTTCTATATGTAGTTATTATAGTATTGTTACGTCGTACGTACGAGATCTTTCGAGAAAGGACGTGATTCAGTGTGTTTGCGCTAAAAACTTCGAGAAGCGTGCCATTATTATTAGTTCAAAGTTAAGTAGGTAACTACTTATAAAAAAATATTAGGAATTGTCATTGTAATTTCGACCGTACGCCGAGGGCATAAAGTACCTACTTCTTTATTCGG
Source organism: Standfussiana lucernea (assembly GCA_964057025.1). Taxonomy (NCBI): domain Eukaryota; kingdom Metazoa; phylum Arthropoda; class Insecta; order Lepidoptera; family Noctuidae; genus Standfussiana; species Standfussiana lucernea. Next base: position 13,553,014 of record OZ059801.1, on the reverse strand, counting down.
TACAAGTAGGTTATTATTTTTTTGCCTACTACTTGGTAATGTTTTTTGTTGATGTTTTTATCGAACCGTTCTACACATCGCCGGAATGTTCGTGAATAATGGGGTAGTATAAAAAGCACAAGCGCCGACACACAAGGGTAGTCTGATTCAGGCGATACAACGGAGCGAATCGAAGTGAACTAGAAGTGCGATATCCAAGCGAATAGTGATCAGTAGTGTACTTGTGATTAAGATTTAAGTGTTTTGTGTTTAATAAAGTTATTAAATTGTCTGATTGGTAGTAATTAATTTATCCCATACCCAGCTCGTAACAATTTGGTGTCAGAAGTGAGGGATAAATTATGCCAATTCTACCGAAGGACGACACGGACGGTATCCGTACCAGGAGTCAGCGACAGCAGGACATGGACCAAAGGCGGTTTGGAGATTCCCCAACACAGACACCGGGTGGTGTCCAGCCTACGTCAGTGCCAGTCGCTGGCCCATCCGCAGTTTCTACAGCATCAATGGCGCCAGACTTGTCAGCTTTAATGGCGCTGCTACAGGAGCAGGCTCGCCGTCAAGAAGAGCAGGCTCGCCGTCAAGAAGAGCAGGCTCGCCGGTTGGAAGAGCAGTTGCAGCGAGACAAAGAGGAGCAAGTCCGCCGCCAAGACGAGCAGATGCTCCTCATAAAGGATCTTCATGCAACTTTTGGCAAAGACCTAAAGGTGATGAAGGATCAGGTACAGCAGCACGAGAATCGCCTCTCAGAAGCCGAAGTTCAGATCGCTGGGGTGAAGAAGGCTTTGGGGGAACTGAAGACTGGAGACTTGACTGTAGCTTCAGTAGTTGCTTCACCTTCAGCGCGGGGCTTTAAGGTGCCTCCATTCGATGGCACATCTTCGTGGTCGGCTTATAAAATTCAATTTGAGGCCGTTATAAAGGCGAATGGATGGACAAAACCGCAAGCCATGACCGCGCTCACCTTGGCCCTCCGAGACCAGGCCCTTAATATTCTTGAGGCGCTCGGCAAGAATGTAACCTACGAGCAGCTGCTGGAGGCGTTAGAGTCCAGATACGGTGACGCGCACCTGGAGCACGTATTTCGTGCTAAGTTGAAAGATCGTGTTCAACGTAGTGGCGAGAATCTACAGCAGTGGGCCCTCGAAGTTGAAAAGCTGGTTCGGAAAGCATACCGGTCTGCCCCTGCACTTATCGATGGGAATCTGGTACAAGCGTTCGTTGATGGAATACGCGACCTAGAAGTTAGAGCCGCTGTGAGACTTGGGCATCATGAGGCGCTGAAAGACGCCTTGGCCCATGCCTTAGAAGTAGAGGCAGTGAGGCAGGACCACCGAACGCACCGCGTCAGAGAGGTTGTAGCATCTCCTGTACGCGACCGGCCGCAAGGGTACAGTCTTAGGTGCTACACTTGCGGAGAAAGGGGTCATCTTCGGTCAAGCTGTCCTAAGCGCGGCACTCCGAGAGAAGATCAGCAGGGAAGGGTAGCTGAAGTGACTGCCCAGCCACAGCAGGGAAACGAGTAAATGCCAGGACTGGGGGGCGAGTGCTGGCTGGTATTGAAAAGGCCCCGAGAATCTTGATCTCGCAAGCACATGATGGGAACAGCCTGACCATCAAAGGCGAAGTCAATGGAACACCATGCAAACTGACGTTGGATACTGGAGCTTCTCACACGGTCGTCAATTCTCACCTAGCAAGTCGGTTCCTTGGGGACTACGTCAATAACCACGACCGTATACGATTACTAACAGCTACCGGTCAGCACATAATCGTCCGAGGAAAAAAGGAGGTGGAGTTAAAATTGGGTGATAGAACTTACCAGCACAATGTCATCGTGGCCGATATAGTGGACGATTGCATCTTGGGCTTGGACTTCATGCGGAAACATCGTTGCGAGATCGACGTTGATCAAGGAGTATTGAAATGTGGTTCACATGAAGTCTTCATGGAAGGTGCACCATCAGGAAAAGTGTACTGCTTGAAAGAGATTGTTCTTCCTCGCAGATCAGAAACAATTGTGCCAATTAGATTACCACAGAATTCTGGACACAAAGATCGAAGTGTTCTGATAGAAAGGGTGAACAATGACTTCCCATGGAAGATGGCACGTACTCTGGTCAAGGCCACCAACGTCTCAGCAGTACGCATACTGAATCCAAGTTACAAGGAGCATGTGATCAAGAAGGGCACCTTGATCGGTACTTGCGAGGAAGTAGCTTGGATGCGTCAATTGCAGGATCCGCCTACCGGAAATAAAATTCGTAGTGCAAAATTTGACGTGTCAACGCTTTTGGAAAACTGCGATTTAACTAAAGGAGAAATGGACAAGGCTAAGAAGATGTTACTTCAGTACGCCGACACTTTCTCTTCAAACGATGCTGACATAGGGAGAACTGGACTTGTTCAGCATAAAATTAATACAGGCCACGAGCTACCAATCCGTCAGCGACCAAGAAGACTGCCAGTTGCACGAGAAAAAGAGGTGGAAACCATGATTGAGGGAATGGTGAAGGACGGTGTTATAGAGCCTTCATCGAGTCCATGGTGTTCTCCTGTGGTCCTGGTAAAGAAAAAGGACGGCAGTATGCGCTTCTGTGTGGATTATCGACGACTGAACGACGTCACGAAGAAGGACAGCTACCCGCTGCCTAGGATCGATGACACACTGGATACGCTGACTGGTATGAAGTGGTTTACCACACTTGACCTGAAAAGTGGCTACTGGCAAGTAGAAATAGACCCCAAGGATAAGGAGAAAACTGCATTTTCAACAGGAAAAGGGTTGTGGCAGTTTAAAGTTATGCCATTCGGTTTGTGCAATGCTCCTGCGACGTTTGAAAGGTTGATGGAGCAAGTACTCGCCGGATTGATTGGAGACGCATGTCTTGTATATCTAGACGACATTATCATCGTGGGCCGTACATTTGAAGATCACCTTAAAAACCTCAAGCGAGTGCTGTCGAAAATCCAAACAGCAAATCTCAAGTTAAGTCCGAAAAAGTGCTCGTTTTTCAGACAACAAGTAAACTTTTTAGGACACATAGTTTCGGGGGAAGGTGTTCAAACAGACCCGGAAAAAGTAATCGCCGTCAAGGATTGGCCAGTTCCGAAAGACAAGACACAGGTCAGAGCCTTTCTGGGTTTGTGCTCCTACTATCGAAGGTTTGTCAAGAATTTTGCCGACATTGCGAAACCTCTGCACAAACTCACTGAGGAAAAGCGGCAATTCTGTTGGGACGAGAACTGCGACGTCGCATTTCAGGAATTAAAGAAACGTCTGTGCAATACACCTATTTTGGGATATCCTGACACTGAAAATGACTTCATAGTTGACACAGATGCAAGTAATACTGGAATTGGGGGCGTGCTGTCTCAACGGAAAGGAGACCAAGAGGTTGTGATAGCTTACTTCAGCAAGTCTTTATCCAAACCAGAAAGAAATTACTGCGTTACAAGACGGGAGCTACTCGCCGTAGTAAAGACATTGCAGCACTTCAGTAAATATTTGCTGGGACGTAAATTCCAATTACGAACTGACCATGCTGCATTGAAGTGGCTATTACAGTTTAAGAATCCAGAGGGGCAAGTGGCGAGATGGATTGAACTACTACAAGAGTTTGACTTCATAACTGAACATCGCAGTGGGAGAACTCACGGTAACGCAGACGCCTTGTCAAGAAGACCTTGTCCTGAAGACTGTAAGCACTGTGCCAGGCAAGAGACTAAGGAAGTAGTGTCCGTGAGGATGCTTAGAACAGATCTCAGCGATGAATGGAAGGAAACCCTACAGCAGGCTCAGCAAAATGACTCGGACATCAAACCGATCTTCGAGTGGATCAAAGCTGGTGCTCCTAAACCTAAGTGGAGTGATGTGGCTGCGATGAGTTCCATCACGAAGAGTTATTGGGCGCAATGGAACAGCTTGGTGATCCAGGATGGAGTCTTGTGCCGTAAATGGGAAAACGCTCGAGGGGACAGCTGTCATCTACAAATGGTTGTCCCTAAAGCTAAGGTACCAGATGTTCTACGGCTCTACCATGATGGATGTTCAGGAGGACATATGGGGGTAAAAAGGACTCTACTAAAAATTCGAGAACGCTTTTACTGGATCCACTGTCGAGATGATGTGGAGGACTGGTGTCGCAAATGTACCAGTTGTGCGGCCGTGAAAGGACCCCACACACGCAGCCGAGGTGCATTAAAAGTGTACAACGTTGGAGCCCCTTGGGAACGGATAGCACTAGACGTTGCGGGACCATTTCCAGAAAGTGAGAGCGGAAACAAGTACTTCCTGGTGGTCATGGATTACTTCACAAAGTGGCCAGAAGTCTTCGCCATTCCTAATCAAGAGGCTACAACTGTCGCAGATAAATTAGTTCAGGAAGTTTTCTGTCGTTTTGGAGTACCCTTAGAAATACACAGCGATCAAGGAAGGAATTTTGAATCGCAAGTATTTCAGGAAACTTGTCGATTGATGGGTACCTACAAAACCAGAACCACCTCTTACCACCCACAATCTGATGGAATGGTGGAACGATTCAACCAAACGTTGGAAAGATATCTGGCAAAAGTCGTGGAAAGCAGGCAAAGGGATTGGGACAAGCACATACAGCCGTTTCTACTGTCCTTCCGCAGCGCAGTCCACGAAAGTACGACTGTGACGCCAGCATTCGCGAACTTTGGAAGGGAATTACGGTTGCCTGCAGATTTAATCACTGGAACTCCCCCTGATGCTCCACGTAGTGTAACAGATTACGCACATGATTTGCGTAACAAGTTGAATGATGTTTATGAGCATATCCGACAATCCGGCCAACGGATGTCTGAGAAGATGAAGACCCGTTATGACCGCAAGGCAAACAGTAGGGCTTTCGACGAGGGTTCACTGGTGTGGTTACATAACCCAGTGCGGAGCAAGGGGAGGTCTCCGAAATTGCAAGCAAAATGGGATGGACCATACCGAGTCGTGACTAGGATCAACGATGTCACCTACCGAATACAGAAGGGTCTACGAGGTGCGCCTAAGATTGTTCATGTAGACCGATTGGCCCGATACTACGGGGCTAATGATGCTCGGGACGAGCATGTCTAAGGAGGGGGCAGTGTTACGTCGTACGTACGAGATCTTTCGAGAAAGGACGTGATTCAGTGTGTTTGCGCTAAAAACTTCGAGAAGCGTGCCATTATTATTAGTTCAAAGTTAAGTAGGTAACTACTTATAAAAAATATTAGGAATTGTCATTGTAATTTCGACCGTACGCCGAGGGCATAAAGTACCTACTTCTTTATTCGGTACAAGTAGGTTATTATTTTTTTGCCTACTACTTGGTAATGTTTTTTGTTGATGTTTTTATCGAACCGTTCTACACATCGCCGGAATGTTCGTGAATAATGGGGTAGTATAAAAAGCACAAGCGCCGACACACAAGGGTAGTCTGATTCAGGCGATACAACGGAGCGAATCGAAGTGAACTAGAAGTGCGATATCCAAGCGAATAGTGATCAGTAGTGTACTTGTGATTAAGATTTAAGTGTTTTGTGTTTAATAAAGTTATTAAATTGTCTGATTGGTAGTAATTAATTTATCCCATACCCAGCTCGTAACAGTATGTTAATACTACCAGGATTATCCATCATGTCTTACAGTCAACCGACTGATACAAAATCGAAATTTATTTTTAACCGACTTCAAAAAAAGGTGGAGGTTCTCAATTCGGTTTTTTTTTTGGTTTTTTAAATCGGTTCAGTAGTTTGGTATTTAAATCAAAATATGTAGCTGGAAAAAATATGTCATCCAAGTAAAACGAATTGCGTAATTGATACTTGACAAGGATTTGTGTGTGGATACGATAACTAGTCAATGTGGCAAAAAAGTCAATGAAACAAACAATAGTCACCGACTCCCGAAAGTAAATTTTTTGTGTTATTTTTGGAAGTCTGTTATTTTTATGCAAAAAAGGTTTTTTTTTTCATGCAGTCCTACTTAATTGTGCACCACGAGTAATCAAGTATTTTTGTAAACGCAAACGCAAATGAATCTTAACAAGACAAATACCTACATGAAAAGCGAACGTGCCTCTCATCACAAGTAGTTCATCAAACGAAATGTTAATGAATGCTAAAACATCCTAACATCATCTTAAACAAATATTCATTCATTCAAATTCATTTAAAATCTGTCTTCGATGATTAATTAATCAATATTCACAAATTGACCACGGCTGACGCTGAAACGTGAAGCGAATCTGAATATACTCTGTTCGAAAAGTATTTGACGAAAATATAAACAAATGAATCAGAAAACGTGGAAATACCAGTTTGTAGATTCACTTTGACATTAGGTGCTTTGATTTGATTACTAAAACCTGAAATTATTTTTATTTAAATTGACTAAAAGATTATTTGAAAATTGTATAATCTCAATTATGGTCGATGATTTTTCAATTAAACAATAAATAATCGTTGGAAAACATTAAAAGTGAACAAGGTTTGTTTTTATTTTCATCAAATATTTTTGGAACAGACCAAACACTGTACCTACGTCTTCTTAAATGTCATGTTTGGTAAATAAACACGGTTTTCCATCCATCACACACTTACCTTTATTATGAACGTTTTGATAGCTAAAGAAAATTGAAAACTTTTGTCAAAATTTTGTCATTATCAAATTAACAACAAGTGTAAGCAATTAGCAAAAACAGTTACTGTCAGACGGTAGCTTTTGTATAAACAATTGCTTATGATGTGGCATAACAAAACTCTTAACTAAAAAACACCCTTATCGAAGCCGAAAACTGCTTCAAAGTAGCCGTCAAAATCGAAATCAATGCGCCATCTTTGTTTACGAAAAGAGACTAACAAAAAAAGACACACTTTAGCTATGCTAATAGCCCAACTCTGTCTGACGATAAGTCACGCTTTGGCGACTGTTCCAAGAAACGACGTTAAATTAACATCGATGCGCAGACGCATACAAAAAGCGTGCTGATTACTTTTTAGGGTTCCGCACCCGACGGGTGCAAACGGGATCCTATTACTGAGGCTCTGCTGTCTGTCTGTCCGTCCGTCCATCAGTCAAAGGGCTGTCTGTATCTTGTGAATCGAAGCAGACACTTGAAATCTTCAGACTGTGTATGAAATCCTATTATACCGGCTGAAAATCATATTAAAAATAATATTTTAACCATAGCACATCAGAAATCAGCGCGTCAGCTGCTCCAGAAGTGGGAGAATCTAAAGTTAGAGCAAGCCAAAAATAAGTAATTTCGAAACTATTGCCTAATGTAGAAACTTTTTGGGATGAGTTTTGGAATCACTTACAACCTAAAAAAAAATAGCAGTAGGTATGCAAGTGGCGGGAATACACGTAACCTGTATAAGTGAACTTGTGCTGAAAGAAACCATGGCCGCAATTTTGAAGAAAATCAAAACTGCAGTTTGAATTTTTGAAAAGGATTTTGCCTGAGCCAGAAATCGAACCCGATCCTTTTTGTAAAAAACATCCTGTATTACTGACACAGCGATAATGTAGCTGATAAAATCAAAGGAAGTGTCAGTGTTATCACGTTTTTTTTTTATTGCGGAAAATTTTAAAAAGGCATTTCCTTTGATTTGTCACACTATGTTTGTTCCCCATATTTGGTCTACATCACACCTGCACTATCGGTTAGTGCAATAAAACAGGGTAATGGGTTCGATTCCTGGTCCAGCCAAAAACTTTTTCTATAGTTCCTAATTTAGCCTTATATGATTTCCAAAATCCCAAGTTCATTTACGCAGCTGACGTATATTCCCCCTTAAATGCAGCTGACTTTTTTCTTTTAAGTTTAAAGTGATGCTAATAGTCATCTTATAAGGTTTTGGTGCGGTATGAAATTGCTTTTTTTCAAAAAAAAAATATATACAATTTGACATGCACTGTCATTAACTGTGTAACTTTGAATGAAAGCAGCTGACTTTCATTTGGATGATCAGGGGGTCTAAAATGGCCACTTTAGCAGAACAAAATATGATAATAATATGAATTACGTTACAATTCGTAAAATGGTCACAAACTGATAATAACATATTAACAGATCTGTGTGTGTGTGTGTGTGTATCAGTATACGTAAAAGAAACGTGTTATTAATACTATTAAAAAAATAAGTGGTGTTAAATATTGTTCGGTGGTACGGAACCCTTCGTGTGCGACTCCGACTCGCACTTGCCTGTTTTTTTAATTTGTTAGAACGACTGCTAGCTAACTTGCTCGTTTCAGATTGATGATAAGTTAATAATAGTTTATTTTGGTTTTTATTTGTCCATCTGGAATTTGTGGAGAAGTTTTGCTCGGACTGAATTAATTTCATTGTTCGAAATCGAAAATTATTGTCGATGCTGTTTGTTATATCATTTCTATCGGACATAGCTACCGCCGTTTGGTTATAATAAATTACTATTAATCAAATTGGAAATTAAAAATAATAAATAATCCAACAAGAGCAGACGAGAACAGAAAGGCAAGTCGATTTTAAATTTGTTAACATTGGAAATTGAAATTTTTACTTATGTTGTTTCAGTAGCAAGTCTGCAGTAACATAACATCACGCTTGTTATCCTGTTAGGTACGGCAGAGGTGTGCTCCGGTAGTACACTCCCATCGGCCATACTTTACCAGTTATCTTTAAGTCCCGTATACTAGGGGGCGAGCCTATTGCTATGAACCGGTGACGAATCCATTCCGTGCTGCTACTGAGAAAGTCCAGGTAGAAAACCCCAATAATACTATGCCCGACCCGATAATCGAACCCAGAACCTAGCGCTCAGTTGTAGCGCTTGTAACCAGTAAACAACGAGGCCATCTAAGACTAATGAACACAATATTATTCAACTAATTACAATTTACTGTCACTTCATGAATACGAATAGACTTTTACGACTCACGAAGACTCGTGTAATTTTTAACCGACTTCAAAAAAGGAGGAGGTTCTCAATTAGGTTGTATTTTTTTGTGTTCTTTACACCATATCATTATTCATATCCTATTTGAAAAATTCTTCTTATATTTGAAAGGATACACTTCCCGATTGGTCCGATAGAAAATTCTATCAAAATTGGTTCAGAAATTTGGTTTTTTAATCAAAATTGATGAAAAAATATTATGTCATCCAAGTAAAAGAAATTGCGAAATTGATACTTGACAAGGATTTGCGTGTGATACGATAACTAAAAAGGGTAAAATAAAAACTTTTTTGCAAAAAAATAACCGACTTCCAAAAAAAACACAAAAAAATGTGGAAAATAACTTTACTTTCGGATGTCGGTGACTATTGTTTGTTTCATTGACTTTTTGGCACCCACTTCCGAAAGTAAAGTTATTATCCACTTTTTTTTTGTGTTTATTTTGGAAGTCGGTTATTTTTTTGCATGTTATTTTTTTCGTTTAGTCACATCATAGTTTTAGTACTTGCTCCTTGTCCTATAGTGCTTCTGCTGTGATGATTTTGGAGATTGCAAATGTGTGTAAAGATAGGAGGAGCTCGTGCAAAATAATAACAGCCGCTCGGGTCGAACTTACGTTGGTCCGTAGATGGGTGACAACCACTTATAAACCGAGTTGTGGAGGTCAGATAGGGAGTCGCTCTATTTACATAGTACTAATATTCAGCTGCATCCGGTTAGACTGGAACCCCAACATAGTTGGCTAGACAGAAGATGATATGAAGGTAAGAAGATGCATCTAAATAATCATTACTTTCCCCACCATTCAACAAAAATCTACTCATGTATTTTGTACCGGAAGACTTTATTACTCATCTTAACTTATTAACCCATTCATAACTTTCTGACAACTCCATCTTTTATCTACTCCCAAAAAGCGTGGAAATAAATGAATTACATATAACAATATGATAATAAAGCCATAATTCTTTGCTACAAGATACCTTATGTTATGTCAGACATATATATATGTTCTCAGAAGAGCGATTAACACACAATTGAAGGCAGACAATGAATTAGAAACGATAGCAACCCAGTTTTTAGTTCTTACTACCTACTTTCATATAAGTGTGGTGTTACACGAGTCAGCTGAATTGACAGCTGTCAATATTGACGAACAATGACGTGATAAATTGTCAAATTGCAAGTTTTGTTTTGTTTATTGTAGTATAGTGCGTCATGGTTCCGTGACGGCTGACAGGGGAGATGGGACAAGAGCAGGAAGATGGTGATGATAAGTGCGTCATGTATCCTCTGGCGCTTGAATGATTAAAGTCAGGATAGCGCTGTTGGTTAAAATTTATGAAATTTATTTGTAGAAATTTTAATAATAAAAACAAAATGGCGGCGTTAGTTCTGACTTTGTACCCCCCCAACCGTAAAGCACTCGTTAATGCCGTTGCTTTTCTCATTTAAATCTTTTTTTATGGCAGCAACAAACTGTTTTTTTTTTATAATTATCTATACCCAGCACTAAAATAAATATATTTAAGAATACGAGACAACACTAATTAAATCATAATCTAATATCAAGAGAATTGGTTGCCATAGGGACAAGTGTAAATTGGCAATTTTTAATTAAATATAAAATTAATTTTGTTATATGACCTCACTGAGAAGGAACACATTTCTTCTGAAAGCGTCCCTATAGCATCTTAAATCTATTTGGGTACATCATCATCATCGGCTTAGCCTTTTCCCAACTATGTTGGGGTCAAATACTGTTTTAAGCTTTCACGGTTTATAACTAAACATAAGTAGCAGTGATAGCCTAGTGGTGTGACCGTTTGACTGCCACGTCATAGGTCTCGAGTTCGAACCCAAGGCACGCGCCTCTGACTTTTCGGAATCATGTACGTATTGTAAAATTATCACTTGCTTCGGTGAAGGCAAAAATCGTGAGGAAACCAGCATGCCTGAGAGATATTTCTCGATGGCATGTAATGCCAAGTCCATGGCCCATGGGCGCCCATGGGCGGTATAAAAACTCTGACACCAGGTTGGGTACTAACCACACGATAAAGAAGAAGACTAAACATACACTGTCTCTTACGGGATATCTTCTGTGATTTTTTATTTATTTGGAGCTCACAATAAATAAAAATCACGGAAGACAAGATATCCCGTAAGTGAGAGTGTAAGTTTATGTTGGAGTGAGCTTCCAGTCTAACAAATGCAGCTGAATACCATTATTGTACATGGCGCGAGTGCCTATCTGACCTCCTTAACCCAGTTCCTGGATAATACGATAACCCTTGGTAAGACTGGTTGTCAACCTGTCTGGGTCGTGTACCCAGCACTATTAGATATTGCGGAAAAATTACAAAATTAATGATATCAATGAGGCATGTTATGATAGTGGATAGAATTTACCTTTTTATCTTTGCAATGGAATGTCTTTTATATAATCAATAAACAGAAACTTGTATGACAGTATTAATCTAATTGTTTCATTGTTGTGATGGCAAAAATGAATCACAATGTGACTCATTAAACTTCACCGATTTATAATAATTTCATCAAGTACTTAGATACAAATAAGTACTGAAAATTTGATTTATTAAAATTGTCATGTCGTACTCTTGAAGTTAACATCACTGACATCGGTAAAGGAGAACATCACGAGGAAGGATTTTTAATTTATTAACATAAAACATCACACATATAATCTTCGAAGGACTAAATAAAATATTACATCTCGGAGTGTACAATTTAATTTATTGACATAAAATATCACACCGTATAATCCTCGAAGGACTAAATTGTAACACCTACATTTTGGCAGTTATGTTTTAATCTATATCTATACTAATATTATAAATGCGAAAGTTTGGATGGATGTTTGTTGCTCAATCACGCCAGAACGGCTGAACGGATCTGGATAAAATTTGACACAGAGATAGATTATAGTCTGGAATAGCACATAGGATACTTTTTTTTCCCACACTTCCACATCAAAATTTCCACGCGAACGAAGTCGCAGGCAACAGCTAGTCCCATATAAATGGAGGCGAGCCTATTGGCATCAAACCGGTACAAATCTCGACTTGGAAGACTGCTCAGTACTGAGATATTCTTGATGGAAAAACCCAATAACATTTGGTCCGAGCTGGGAACCTAATCCAGGACATGATGTTTAGCAGTCACGATAGCGACCAAGACAAGTGTTAGTGTTATGATTATTTATTATGCGTAATCACTGCGAAGTATTGATTAAATTTCTATCAAAGTATTCCATTATCATGCAGTGATCGTTTAGTATAAGAAATAGAAGAAGCAATACAAGGAGTAAGATATCTAAAAGCAAACCATTTCTGGAATAAACACAAAAGTACAAGCATTGGATGAATAAGCAAACAATTACAACACAATTATCACTATTATCGCTATTTTTTTTTTGCAATTATCACTTGCTTCGGTGAAGAAAAACATCGTGAGGAAACCAGCATGCCTGAGAGATATTTCTCGACGGCATGTAAAGCCAAGTCAGAGGCCCATGGGCGGCATAAAAACTCTGACACCAGGTTAGACACTAACCACACGATAAACAAAGAAGAATAAGCAAACATGAATATTCAGTGCAAGTATTGGTATGGGTCCTGTATTGCATTATTTGCATTCTTCCCGATCTAAAGTGTCGGTTTAGAATTTTTTAATTTTGTTAGGTAAGTCATCGGCTCTTTCTCTTTATAGTAGTGATGGCCTAGTGGTGTGAGTGCCAAGTCAAAAGTCTCAACTTCGAACCCTAGCGCACACACTACACGCTCCTCTCATCTCTTATCACTTGCTTCGGTGAAGGATAACATCGTGATGAAATCAGCATGCAAATAATGCAATGCATGTATAGCCAAGTCAGAGGCCCAAGGGCGGCATAAAAACTCTGACACCTGATTAGGCACTAACCACAGGATAAAGAAGAAAGAAGATCGTCTCTTTTAATAAACACCTCTTTGTCACAGGAGTCACAGACAGCCCACTGTGCCGAGCGTACATGGAGGAAGACGAGACAGCAGTCCACGTGCTACTACAATGTCCAAAGGTTGCCTCATACAGCGCCCCCGAAAACCATGAAAACGACATTTCGAAATTTCATTTGGGCTTCACCTTACCCATCAACATCGACAAGTTTCTTACTAATGTATTACATTCGGGTTGTAGCTATTTGAAAAAGGCTCAGAACGCGTTCTGGCATTTCCTCACTGCCAGAACGCGTTGTAGTCAAAAATCAAAACAGCCACAACCCGAATTTCGCTTCGTGGTTGTTTTGTGTTTTCCACATCGCGAAGTGGTCGTTTTGAAATTGCCACATCAAGATGTGGTCGGTTTTCGTGTGAGCGTTTTCGGCCTTTGAGCCTAACATATCCATGTAAATGAAACAAGCTCCACTTTAAAACTTTGCCTACACCTTCACAAAGACAATTGTGAAGATTCTTCAAAGTTCCCAAAACAGTAATTAAATCATAACACCACTTTAAGTACCACAATAAGGAAAAACAACCCATAGGTATGACCCTAATTACTTAACTAACAAAAAAAAAAACAAAATACGAACATTTTGACACAAGCGTGCGACACAGACGCGTGTTTCCGCCGGAAGTAGTCCAGCAGCCATATTGAAAACAATAGTATTAACATAAACCACATCACTGCACCAGTTTTTTGTATTTTCGAACAGTCCAAAATCACAGGGTAACGCACAATGTCAGAAACTGCATAATTTTGTTGATAGCCTTTATTTGTTGTTTTTTTCTTTAATTAATTCATGTAGTGCATGTAATACGCATGAAGACTAAGCGGTAACTAAAGAATACAATAATAGAATCAATGTAAACAAGTATGCGTGTGAAAGCAAGATACATACAAGTAATGTGCGCAAGAGTCGTTCACGTAACGTCCGAACAGCGGCGCTAGTGTCGCGAGAAATCATAGTTTAATGAAATTGAGTTTTCACACTTTTCACATGATATTGTTTATTTTTCTCATGGTTGGCACTATTTATTATTTATTTCTAGTACGTTAACAAATGTGTTGGTTGGTACAATAAGACAAGTGTAAATTATATTGATATTAATATAATTTACTGGCCATTTTACGAGTATTGAAATGGCCAATAGTCACGCAGAAAAACAATTAAACACATCTATCTAAACACTTATTAATGTGTAATGAGCGATTAAAGAAGTGTAACTAGTAAGATAAATATTTATAGGAAGTTAAATCATGTTTTGTGTTCGTTAGTTAATTGCTTTGATTAATTTAAAATATTTGGTTCTGTTTTTCAGGATATCTTATTCAGTAGGAACTAATAATTTTAATTATCTATCTAGGAAATAAAAAATGTCTAAATGTTGATAATTAAGAAAAAAGTCAAAAATATGCATGCCTAATTGCCCACGTAAGAAACGAAGAAAACTGAAATCTCTACGTACAATACTCTAAGCGCATCACTCAAGCGCACAAATTAAAACAAAACAAAATCATCAATCATCATTTTGTACACATTCCTCGTTTCTTTTCACTCTCCAATATAATTTTATAAATGCGTCGTATGTTTAGTGGTCACAAGCGACTGCTTACACAAGTTTCTGGGTTCGACTCCCAGATCGGCCAGTGTTATTGTATTTTCCATCAGAAATTTCTCAGTAGCAGCCCCAGAGTATGGATTTGTGCCCGATTACTGGCAATAGGCTCTCCCCTGATTACATGGAACATACATAACTGGCGAAATGTGGGCGCACTAATAGGTACACCTCTGCCTAACCCCTCGGGGTTTAGCTTAGTATGTATAAATTATCAGCTTGTTCCAATTTGATGACTAAATGATTTAATAATTAGATAATCCCAAAACAGGTTGATCACATGGCTGCGACATAGTGTTGGACACTTTCACAGACAACTTTTACTTTTTTATAAACTCTACGGTTACTTTTAATGAGTATCGATTAAACTGGTGTCGGCGCTGCTTGAAGGGAGAGCGAGTTGCATTTTATGGGATTAAGACCCTTCACTGCTGTTTTATTTTTATTTGGTGTTATTAATTAACTTGAACTGGCGACTTAAGTTTATGAAATTACATCACGATAACTGTATGATTTCATAAAATATTTTTTTCTTTTGCTGCTCATGTATAACTTAATTTCCTGCCCTTGTCTATTCTACTTGGGGTCGGCGCAACACGTTTTCTTCTTACATTCTCCCCTGTCAGCCGTCACGGCATCATTTACTCTTTTCTCTTTCATATTATTGCTCACACATCTTTTCCATGGGCTCCCGAAAGGGAGACCTACCATCCATGCTGGTAATGTATAACAACATCCTTTTGCTGAAGAACTAGCAACCCGCTCTGCTTCGCACGTTTTTACGACTCGACAATAGTTGCAAGATTTTTTTTGAAAATCGTTTACCAATATTTTTTATATGATGTGATAACTGCATCGAAATCCTTAGTGCAAATCTACGAAACATGGTCCTAAACAAAACACGAAAAACGACTTAATTTCAAAGAACATAAAATTTAAATTGAAAAAAAAAAACTTAATCGACAGTGGAAAGGTAAAATGGCTAAAGCGCCATTTTGGTCGATATTGAGTTATACAAAGTGTAGTTTTGTATCCTCGTCAAATTCAAAGAGGTAACTATGCTAATTATTCTCGACCCGAATCAATAATAAAATAGGTAGGTAGGTAATTTTTTATATTTTTTTCATAATATCGTAAATCGGTAAGTGTACACCACCCGTATTAACGCGGCCCGTCTAGTACTAGCACTATAACCGCGCTTTCACACACGTTTATTCGATAAACGGGTGTTTCTTCTCTTTTGAGAAGGGCTTCATTCTGAAATAGTATCAAATTAAAATAACTAAAAAGAGCAATGTTTATTATTATTGACCAGGTACTTACCGTAATTTATATTGATTATATTTATGTCTTCTATGACAACCTCCTGAATTTTGACGAGGATGCAAAACTACACCTTGTATATATTATTGAACTGAACGTAGAATGATTTATTATATCATTTGACGCAGAAAAAAAAATGGAGTTCCATATATTTTACCTTTCCAGTGTCGAAAAAACTCTCGACAAACCAGCGCCACCAAGCGGCTAGACGCGTAAACGCGATACTTATAATTTCCAGTAGCGTGAACAGTGAACACATTATACTGGCGCACGCGCATAACAATGCTTCGTTTGTTACAATTGTTGGCTTCTTGCGATAGATGGCATGTACATTCTAGGCAAACTTTGATTGCACGCAATGACTCTGCGATTAACAGCGCAGCTATTGATTGGGACTCCTAGGTTTGATTTCCAAGTCAGCCATTTTTCAAATAATTTGTGAATTTCATATTTCTAGATAATATAAACAACAAAATATCATTACGCCAGTAATGCCCAAGGAGTCAGGCAGAGGTGCACCTAGCACACCCACATTTCACCAGTTGAGTTCAAGTCCCATGTAATATGGAGGGGCGCCTATTACCATCAACCAGGCATATATCCAGATTCCGTGGCTGCTACTAAAAATTCCTAATGAAAAAATCCAATAACACTTTGTTCGGCCTGGGAATCTAAATAATCGAACCCAGCACCTCATGCTCAACTGTTGCACTTGTTACCTACTAGCTTGGCGAGCGAGACTGTCAAAGAAAAGAATAAAGGCAGCCCGCCACGTAATTTGGGGACCGCACTTAGGGCTCCCGCACATTCGTAAAAAAAATCTTAAAGAAAAATCTCGTCCGAATTAAGATAAAAGCATATTCATGATCAGTCTGCATTTTTTTTTAAATTTGGATTTGATTAGAATAACATGATTAAACTTTTCTTAAAGCTTTTCTCACATAATAATCAAACCCAGTCGCCTTTTAACTGCCATATAAAATTAGAAAAGATTTTTCTAGATTAGAAAACTACAAGACTACAGTCCTTTCACAGATATTTTACTTTTGATGCTGCATCATTGTCAAGATCAAAGTGATCTTTATTGACGTTGCAATAAGGTTGCTAGTTAGGTTGCTGTCAGAGATAAAATTACTTTGAAAAGACTATTTAAACAGCCCAGTTCAAGAACATAGTCATAGAAATAGTTTTCCGTGTAACTGACGGAGTGGTTTTAAGCAGCATGGTTAACTTGGAAAGTAAACTGGCTTAGTTAGTTTGTACTTTAGGTGTGGTAGACTGCTTTGGTGTTGAAAATTATTTATCTTCATAGTTCATGGAGTAGTTGAAAGCCAGGGCCATTTTAGTAAATCGACGTGTAACAAGCGACAATTACGCACAAGATTGTCCTGTCGAAAAATCAGCCAGTCATTTTCTATTCCTGGGTTCAGACAGTGGAAACCAAACAGCTTTCACTGTCTTTCCTAGTAATGGGACGCGTGGATGCGGATGTCATAATCCTTGATATTAGCACAGGAATAGAGGAAGACCCTGCTGCCTTTCATATTAAACTTAATTCGTTTTAGAAATTATTAATTTACCTTCAGCCATGAGGTCTTCATCACACTCATCAAAACCTATGAGGATTATTTGCAAAAAAAAAGGATAATCGACCACATTTGACAGCCCTTGCCATGTAAAAATATACCCTTTCATACAAGCGGAATATAAAAGGCATGGAAAGTAATGTTGTCCTGCGACTTTTTACCGCCGCACCACCGCCCACTTGTCGCATGCACTCTCTCGTGGTCAATGCGTATGCGCAACACACGTGGTCAAACAAGATGTCCGTAGGAATAAGAAGATTAATGCTTATGCAACGAGTTTTTTTGCCAACTGCTAATTAATTTATTATTCTGACTCTTATTCTTTTTTTAGTATGAATCATCATCTACCTAGCCTTTCCCCAACTGTGTTGGGGTCGGCAGCCGGCTGGCAGCTGAATACCAGTATTTTACATAGAGCGACTGCCTATCTGATCTCCACAACCTAGTTAGCACTGGGTAATACGATACTCCTTGGTAAGACTGGTTGCCAGACTTTCGGGCCACTGACTACTTATAACGGCTGTCAAAGATAAAAACAGCCGGAACCAAGGGTTTAACGTGCGTTCCGATTCACGGAGGACGGAAGGAGGTGTTATTGTTTAGCCAAACGCTCCTCCAATTTGCTCCATGTTTGAATTTTGAATATGAATGTGGTTGGGAACTAAATGTAGGGTAAGTAATGAATAGACTCTATGAATGACGGTATGACTAGAATTTATTTTTAACCGACTTCAAAAAAAGGAGGAGGTTCTCAATTCGGTTGTGTTTGTTACCTCATATCTTCGTCATTTATGAACCGATTTAAAAAAATCTTCTTTTATCTGAATGGATACACTTCTCGATTGGTCCCATAGAAAATTCATCAAAATCGGTTCAGCAGTTTGGTTTTTAAATCAAAATAACTGGAAAAAATATGTCATCCAAGTAAAAGAAATGGCGAAATTGAAACTTGACAAGGATTAGTGTGTGAGATGCGATAACTAAAAAGGGTAAAATAAAAATTTGTTGAAGTCGGTTATTTTTTTGCAAAAACGTTTTTTTGAGTATGAAGACAGATGGCTAGATGAATAATATTTTACCCTTTTTAGTTATCGTATCACACACAAATCCTTGTCAAGTATCAATTTCGCAATTTCTTTTACTTGGATGACATTTTTTCCAGTTATTTTGATTTCAAAACCAAACTGCTGAACCGATTTTGATGAAATTTCTATGGGACCAATCGAGAAGTAGATCCATTCAGATAAAAGAAGAATTTTTCAAATCGGTTCAGAAATGACGGAGATATGAGGTAACAAACACAAAAAAAAAACATACAACCGAATTGAGAACCTCCTCCTTTTTTTGAAGTCGGTTAAAAACTAACACTGAAAACGAGAAAAAAACAAATGCAGATAGATAGAATACGCTCTGCTCAATTGCACTTTATTGTACACTAAAATTGTATGGAATAGTTCGTATTTTCATAAGTCAAAAAACATGATTTACAACTACCATATATAAAAGAATCTTATCCTTTTCTTTAGCAATTTGCCTAGCAGTTTTTGTAACTTATTGTGAGATACTGGCATTCATTGAAGAAACAGCATCTTTCCACCGCAGACAAGTAGGAAATTTAGCATTCTAAGCATGTTTATGAGGGCAAAAAACAAGTGAATTCTAGATTTTAAGAGCGTCTTTCTCTTTTAACAATTAGATACTTTGTCTCGGTAATGGTTTTACTTCGTAATTTTATTGATATAGTCAGAAACTAGACATGTGGTGAGGAGGGATGAAACGCGTGTGACCTAATAAGTGATGAATATATAAGTGGGATTGATAGGAAAAGAAGGCCAAAGCAAAGATGACTGGATTGTGTGACGAATGTTATGATGAATAAGAAGTAAAGATGGCGGTAAAATAGAAGAAAAGACCTCAAATAACATTGGAAAGCTTCAAGAGGTTATGATATACACTTATTACACTGATTATACTATTGATTATTGACACTTATTATACCTTATATATTTATTCGTTTATACACTATATTTAGTATTATTAACTGACCGTGTCATCACTTTGGGCCCTATCAGAATACCAGCGCTGTGACTTTTTTTTTTAATGTTACAGCACCATGCTGAGATAGAGGCCTTTTGGCCTCGTACAGGACCAGTTAGTTTTATTTTAATTTGTTCTTAAGTTAACTTTTTTTAAATTTTGTTTTATTGTCAAGTTCCCATTTTGTTTGTCCAGTGCGAGACTAATAAATACTTTTTCTTTCTTTCTTTTGATATATGTAGTTAAAAAGGGGATGAAACCAAGCTAACGGCTGATAGATTTATATGGAAAAAGGCACCACCAATAAAAAAATGTGAAGAGGATGATGGTGATGATGCTTTATGCTACCATAGAATTAATGAAAATATGTATATGTTCATGGCAAAACGTGTCAATGAAGACATAACGTCACACCTGTAAACCCCGAAGGTTTAGTCAATAGTACACCCACATTTCGCCAGTTATGTTTAAATCCCATGTAATAGAGTTCGAGCCTATTGCCATCAACCGGGCAGAAATCCAGACTCCGTGGCTGCTACTAAGAAATTCCTGATGGAAAAACCCAATAACACTGCCCGAACCGGGAATCGAACCCAGTACTTCATGCTCAGCAGTCCCGCTTGCACCCGCTCGACCAATGAGGCAGTCCCAATGAACGCAGACTTCTTAATAATTATACCAGAATTTTGGGTTCCTTTCATCACGATTTTTTCGTTCATCGTTTTGTGAGTTATCGTTCTTTTTTGAAGTTGCAATATCTTCTATCCGGGAACCGATCACTTTTCCGATTTTTTTTTGTTCGAATTCCATTTGACCGAAAACTATTGACCGACGGCTTTTTTGGTATTATGCATTATTGACATTTTTTAGATCATCGAAGTATCATGCGTCGTAGGTATTATTTTACCGAATGGTTTATTTGCCATATTTTCACCACACCGAAACAACATTTTACGGAATATTTGGTCACAAATATATGACCGGTTACTTGGTAGCATTTTCAATATTAAATTAACATAGTGTCATAAAAAGTCAACATGTTGTGCTACAAAATTTAGTGACAGAAACGAATCGCTCCAAAACCGACTTCACACAGTCTTGTCTGCCATATCCTTAATGTAATTTAAGCCCGCGTAGGCGCGGAGGGGTGGGGTGGCCCAAACCCCGCAGCGCCAGAGCCGTGACAGAAACAATGCTTGCTGCATGTTGCATGCCTACTTGCACGCTGCATACTTGCTTGCATGCTGCCATATGCCTGCCTGCTTGCATGCTGCATGCTTGAAGCAAGCATCCTTGTTATGGATGAAATAGTGTGCACAAACTTTATGGGCGTTTGCTGAAATGAAAATAATTATGGCAATTAAAACAGTGGTATAACGAATGTTCGGAAACATAATACTTCGAACAAATGTTATTTCGGCTAAGTGAAACTTCGCAAAAAAAAATTTCGACCAAATGAAACGTACGAGTAACGAATAACGAATTGAGACGATACAGACCTGACTTCGATTTAGCAAAAAAAACGAAACGATAATATGTAGTTGAAAAGTTTTAGGTGAAATGAAATTCGGTCAAATATTTTTCGAAATTATGATAGGTAACCCTTTTCTATCCAAGCAGTTTAGTCAGACTCATCACTATATAATATAAAACAAAGTAGCTTGCCACAGTCTGTCTGTCTGTCCCTATGTATGCTTAGATCTTTAAAAGTACCTACGCAACGGATATGATGCGGATTTTTTTTTATAGATATAGTGATTCAAGAGGAAGGTTTATATGTATAATACATGCATATTATAGTAGAGAAAACATTAGTATTTATATTACACCCATGCGAAGCCGAGGTGGGTCGCAGTACATAATTTAAATCAATCAAATCCACAGAAGCAGAGCAAAACAACACCAGGACATGTAACATGGAGAAAGGCATCACCTACGTAGCTCAAACTTGTGTCGAACACTGACCGACACTTCACTCATTAAAACTGCATGATGCAACATTACAGGCTAGCACTTAGCATACCTGACGAGTGTTACCTAAGGTATTGTGTCGAGAGAGGTGGGTGTATGATGGTCGAGAAAGACGGGGAAGCAGCCAAATTGATAGTATCAGCCTGTAATTAACGCATAACGTGAGACGAAATAACAAGTGCGTTGACTTGTGGGTCGACAATTCTTTTTACCCATGTGTCAATGTGTGTGAAAGAAAAAGGAGTACTTAAAAGATAAAAAAAAATAACGTGACGGTTGACAGGGGAGAATGGAACAAAAAAACGTGTTGTGGGATAAGGGCTGGTGGATAATGATGTCAGTCATCCTTAGTACGCGATCTTTTAGGGTGAAAATTGGGCGAAAAATGTTAGGGAGGTTAAGCAGGTTATTTTCTTCTTATCATAATTTTTTTAATAATAAAAAACCAGTACTAACAAATCAGTACCAAAAATTGGGACCAATTTTGAGGTACTGATTTTTCTATTAACCAAAAAGCTTCTTCAAAACCGAAGTAATAAAAAACAACAGACATATGGCTTGTTGTTTTTTATTTCCAATCGTAAACAAATAATTTTAAAATCACATACTGCAATCCACTCACGAACAAACACTAAACTATTAGCGTTCGCAAACAGCTAAATGACTACATTATTAGACAAATAACCTGTTATTTGTAACGTCACTATGTTATTTGTATCGTTATTTGCAAAGTTTTGTAGGTCAGTGAGAATCGTCGCTATAATTGACACAATTTGTACTTTCATGGCGGTGTATTGTGTGTTTCTATTGTTTTCTGTTGCATTGAAAGTGCTGATTTAGCTCAAAAATGTGAAATCATCGCGACCCTAGGCGACTTGCAGGTCACAAGACAATTATTGTTTAAGTTTGCTTTCATCATCTAACATTAACGTTGGGTCGATCTTCAAGGTCGGTCTGTAGATGGGTGACGACCATTACATACCTAGTATCCTCCGTGCCTCCGTAAGCACGTTAAGCCCTTGGTCTCGGCTGTCATTTGTAGATCTTTGACAGTCGTTACAGGTAGTCAGTGGCCCGAAAGTCGTACAACTACTTAGTCTCACTAAGGGTTACTGTATTACCCAGCCAGTACCAACTGGGTTGTGGAGGTCAAAGATAGGCAGTCGCTCCATGTAAAATACTGGTATTCAGCTGCATCCGGTAATACTAGAAGCCGACCCCAATTAATTTGGGAAAAGGCTAGGCAGAAGATGATGTTTACAATTATCATCATCTACCTAGCTTACCTAGCTTTTAGCAGTATTTTATTTATTCAGATACGGGGTAAAACGATACCTCCTGTTATGACTTTCGAGCTTCTAAAGACAAGCGGGACCCTTACTCAACCTGTGGGTCGAGTAGGTGAACAACATTCTTGCACATATTTTCTAGACATATTTTTTACACTAAAATGCCACATTTCTCGGTATAAGATCAGCGATATTGGTCCAAATTGCATCATTACCTGACCGCACATCCCCGCTGTCGCGGTAACTGCATCCATTTGACTTTCCTGCAGTTTTAGAATAAGTACCTTTCTCTTGTAAATTCTTTATAGTTTGTCTAGACTGGAAATATGACAAAATGTAAAAAAACGCTAAACATCATATGTAGCCTTTTCCCAACTATGTTGGGGTCGGCTTCCTGTCTTACCAGATGCAGCTGAATCCCAGTATTTTACAAGGGGCGACTGCCTATATCGACTTCCACAACTCGGTGACTGGGTTATATAATACGTTTGATAAGATTTATTGTCAAACTAAACGACAAAAAAGAGTCTAACAAGAGAGTATTAAAAATCGTCATAAGAAAGAAAAGAAGAGGACGTGGAAATTGGAGAAAAGATAGTCAGGTGTATATTTCCAGGAATAAAATCGAGTAGGTACAGGGCACACTGCTGTCATTTATTGAGCTATAATATAACTTTCTCATCTGGGAAAAAAATAATCGAAATCACTCTGAAAAGCAATGAAACCAATTGAATCCATAAGACATTTGAAAATTGTTACGTCGTCGGCTGCTTTACGAGAAAACTCAAGATTACGCTCGAGTCTAGAATGTTCCACCATGGAACTATCTAGAAGATTCGAGAATAATCCTACCATGTTCCACTATGGAACTTTCTGGAAAGTTCCAGAAAGTTGTGGATCTTTCTGGAAGGTTCCAGAAACATGTGGAAGTTTCTCGAAGAGTGGGTCCGGTATGAACGTTCCAGAAAGATGTAGAACTTTCTGGAAGGTTGGGTCGGCCATAATTATGAAGGTACCAGAAAGTTAAGAACTTTCTCGAAGGACGGGTCGGCATATAAATACCCGTCGGGTTCGCGGGAGCAGTCAGTCTGATTTTGACTACACAACGAAGCGAATCGAAGTGAAGTACAAATGCGATATCTAAGTGAATATGATCAGTAGTTACTTTGTGATTGAGTCATTAATGTTTTGAGATTAATAAAGTTATTTAGTGTTTGATTGGTAGTGTTTCAATTTATCCCATTACCAGCTCGTAACAGAATCATCGCATTTCTGCCTATGTCCCATATTACATGGGGGTTCGGCGCAACACGTTTTATTTTGTTATTGTCATTGTCTCCTGCCAGCCTTCTTTTTTCTTTCACAATATAATTCGTACATTTAAGAATAATCAGAATCAATTTTCCAAAACCGCATAAAACATAGATAAATGACGGTTTAACTTGTATTTAAGTAGTTATGTATTACGTTGTAAAGTAACTTAAAAACCATGCATACCTAACGATATCATTCACCAATTTCAAAGTTGCTCAACATTATTAAGATGATAAATCGAAGAGAAAACTATAATTCTTCCATGGCACCATAATTATCCCATCACCAACACCGAACGATTTCCGTGAAATATTTATATTAAAGTTATGTAACTCAAGTTATTTATAACTTGATGACCCGTGACTTTTACTGAGTAGAAAATGAACGTGATTACTCTGAGCGTAATGGTGAGATAAAGTCCACTCCATAATCATCGTTAACACTTATCGCTGACCTCAGATAAAAGCCCGACTAACACGGCATGGTTGAGGAATGTCGTGAAGAAAGTTTTAAGTATGAGTGTGGAGCCACCCACATGCTTACTCCAAACTGTTATGTAAGAAGTTGGGGAAGACCAAAGAAATGATGAACGATGTATGGACTGTGTGGAAGATTATACAAGGTGGAAGGGACACTGACGCATAAACGGTTCTGAACCCCACCCCCCCCACCCACCCCAACACATGGAAATTTTTCGTCGGTTCTAAAAAAAAAACAGCTGTTTCTTACAAAACTGCAAAACCTACACAGTCAAAATCATCGGTTCAGTACATCATTCTGAACGGCAGCTTCCCTTCCACCTTGTATGGCTATAAAGGGGGTGACTCGTGATGACGTCTATTAGAGAAACATGGAAGAAGAAGACATGCTGCGTTCCCAAGACAAAGAAGCATCTCGGCAAGCGTTGCTTAACGTATAAGATGATCTGTGTAGCCGACGATGGTACATACGAAAAATTTACTCGAAAAAACTATAAATATAATCGGCGCTTAGAAGGAGATGGCAGATTGTAAAGGCTTGACGGATTAATCCAGAAATAAACATCTTATATGAAGCCATAACATTAATTCTCCTGTGTAAAATAAACGCACATCTCACATCAAAAAATTAAAAATCATCATCTTAATCTACATCACAAATACGATCAGTGATATTATATGGAAGCCATTAAAAGCGCGCACAATCTCATCAAACGCACGCTCCGCCCCAGTATGCGCGCGCGCACTGCGAAGTGAGACAAGTATTAGCGTCCGTTATGGTGAAATTGGCGTACGGCGCAAGCGCGAAGTTATAATGCGATAAAAGTAAATACAGAAGAATAACTAGACATGGTTTTCCCACGAAAATTGGTTCCAGAGTGATCTTTAACAGAATCCAAAAATCGTCATGTTTGTCCCAACCACCGCCACTCCTGAAAACGAGAATCAACTGTGGCGACCACCAGAAAATTAGGCTTTGAAACTCTTGGATCCGGCAACGAACCTAAAAAACGAAAACATTCGTTGCCCTGTAAAAAGTTTGATTGGGCTAGATGTTATTAGACATTTACGTTTATAAGAGAAACTGTAGAGATACTTTTAGGTGTCTCCACGGGCAATCACCGTCACGACAACCTTGCTGGTTATTGATTTTACTACGACATAAGCCACTTGAGCCACAAGCTAGACTTTTACCAAAAGGATTGGGTCCAAATGGACAAAAAAAGAGAAAAAAATAATGAGGAAAGGGAGGCCTTTGCCCTCCAGTGGGACACATCAGGCTCATCTTTACATATAATTAAATTGTAAGAGGCCGATGTCTGTACATTGAAGATTTTGAAAAAAACATCATATGGGGGGTCTTTATTAGAGCAACAGAAGCCAAACAACTGTTTTTAAAATGTTTATCTGTGTGTCTATCTGTCTGTCTGTATGTTTGTACGAGCATCCGCAAAAACTACTAAAACTACTGCATGGATTTGAACGTAGTTTTCATCGCTCTACTGCTAGATGCCTAACTTAAAATATAGGTTACATTTTACCACAGGAAATGATCTTTTTCCGTTATTTTTATTCGTACACGAAGTCGCGATGTCGTTGGCAAAAGCTAGTCATAAATAAATAAACCACTTGAATCGTTTGTTTGTGCAAGAAGCAGACAAAATGAACTTGGCTTTCTGCTCTATCCTTTGTTCGTCGGTAATGGCAGTACTAGTATAAATCTTAAGATAGAGAGCTTTAACTTGACAAGTTGATACAACAGGATGTCTACTTACGTTTCACTTAAAATATGCAAAATAATATCACTACATAGTATAAAACAAAGTCGCTTCCCGCTGTCTGTCTATCCCTATGTATGTTTAGATCTTTAAAACTACGCAACGGATTTTGATGCGGATTTTTTTAATAGGTAGAGTGATTCAAGAGGAAGTTTTATATGTATAATACTTGCATATTATAGTTGAGAAAACATTAGTATCTACATTGCACCCGTGCGAAGCCGGGGTGGGTTCGCTAGTTGCAAATACATAAATCAATTTACAGATTAGAAAGATCGAATAATAATTTATGTGAATGAAATAATATAATTAAATGAATTGCAGATTTGAGTAAACAATTGTAAATAAACTAAGCTCGTTGGTCTTGTAGTCGCGGGCGTTACTGCTGACCATGAGGACCTGGGTTCGATTCACGGGTCGTGCAAAGTGCTATTGGGTTTTTCCATCAGGAAATTTCTTAGTAGCAGCCACGGAGTCTGGATTCGTGCCCGGTAGATTGCAATATGCTCGCTCCCTATTAGATGTCACTTAAACATTACTGGCGCAATGTGGGTGCACTATTAGATACACTTCTGCCTAATCCTTCGGGGATTATATGCGTAATGATAAGTTGTTGCTTGTGCATACCATATTTTATTGCTCCACAGAGGGGCCTACATGAAGCAAGATGTGTGCAAATACACAATTGCATACAAAAGCTGCTTCAAAGATTTATCTATGATATTAGTAGTATAACATTATAATAGTAGCTTATCGCGATAATTTGAGTTTTATTACCTTCATCATTTTTGGCAATTTGTTATTGCTCATTATACCTACTCATTACTTGTGTTGAATTCCACATCAACGGTCAAATTGTATGCATGTATTGTGTAACCTGTGTACCTTACAAAATCACCATCATTCTCCTTTCGCCTTAATCCCAATTTATTTGAAATCAGCGCAGCATATCTTCTTCTTCCTTACTTCTTTATTACTCGTCATCTCAGCAGTCACCTCCTTTCTAGCCATATCATCCTTCACACAGTCCATTCGTCGGATCGGAACGAATGAGTGGTATAATACCACAGGTCACGATGATCAGTCACTTTAAAAGGAAGATAAAAAAGGAGTACGACACCAAGTTGTGTTGTGTTGACGATAATACGAAATGCATCGAAACATCCTCATCAAAAGTATAGTAACTGTAAAAATCTTATTACCTCCAGAAGAGCAGCTTGAATAACCTATTTCAGCACAACAAAAGAAGATTCGTTTCCCTAGTAATTTCATTGGTTGTCACACATAATCCACAACACATTATAATATTCAAAACATCAGTCATAGTTGTCAGTAAATACTGACGGAACTATCAAGCATTATCCACAATGATTGGCATACGATTAACTTGTTTATCTAGTGATGCACGATCCGATTCGATACTTTACAGTTTCGATACTATGCTTACTTAAACGCATACGATACAATGCTTGAATCGATACAAAGGTACCGGTATCAGAATTGATGACTAATTTTGTATGTGCAAAATTGACATAAATTGCGGAGAACAATACAATTCCTGGAACTTTTGACTAGTTTCTGAAGGGGATAAATAAATACGACACAATTCTTGCATTTGTAACGAACCAAAGTATCGATACAGATGCCAGTCATATCTAATTTATACCGCAAGCCATATTGCTCATGCCGAAGACACATTATTACAACAGCCTATAAACTGAAGCTTTACCTCAAATGACAAGTCATTGGCATACTTAACATGAGAAATTTATGGTACAGCACCATGGATTTTACTACTTTACTTGGTATAAATTATTTCATCATCAGGAAAACAACATGAGGAAACCGTCATGAACCTAGAACCGAAAATTCGAAGACTTTTGTGGCATACGCAGACATAGCTGTAACATTACCAAACTGAAATGAGCCTGAAAAATATGGCCACAGAGAGGAAGTAATTGCTGAGATGACGAGTAATAGAGAAGTATGGAAGAAGAAGACATGCTGCGCCGAAAAAAATTGGGATGAGGGCAGGAGAATAATGATAAGAAAGGAAGTCGGTGTCTTAGCAGCTGGAACTTAATGAGGTGATTATCCCATGAGGAACTTCGCCATTCGAAACTTGTTTTGTTCTAATTAAAGCGAAGAACTTACCTATTTCAGGACTCGATCAAGAGATGATAAATACCTATATCTTAAGAACGTCTCCTGATACAAACGGCACATGCAAAAAAAAACAACGAAAAAATTTTTCGTTCATTCTTAGAAGATTCATTGGCCAGATCCATGATGGATCTAGTGAGTATTGTTTTTCTCATTAGAACCTGAGTTCAAGCTGTGAATCTACTGATTTTTTTTTTCAAAAGACCCATGAGCCAGATCCGTGATGGATCTTATTTAACCTACATGATGAATTACATTCATTAATTACATTACAGCGTCGGAATTCAATTTTTGACCCTGATTGGTAAAGCTCACCCTAGCTAAGTTGACGTAGACATCTGGTTCTCCAAGAAAATCTATCAGATAAGACTAGAGTGAATAGTGGTTATGTTCAGTGTTTACCGGCGCGGCGGTTGACCATCTGACCGATATGTAAGACTTGACGAAGGAGTTCCTAACTAGGCCTTCTTGCGGTTTAGCGGCTATACTTAATCGATCCACCATTATACGATGATGGAAGGTGTATTCACTTAAATATTGAGGTTGGTACTGTCAGCAAACATGCAGAGAATTATTTTAGCTCCTACATCTGCCTAACCTTTTCCCAATTATATTGGGATCGGCTTCGGTATAACCACATTCAGATGAACACAAGTATTTAATATGGAACGACTGTCAATCTGACCTCCACAAACTAGTTTCAGGATAACACATGCTTCTTGGTAGGACTGGTTGCCACCTTTCGCATATGACTACCCATAACGTCTGTCAAAGATCTACAATGAGAGCTGGGGCCAACTATTTAACGTGTTTTACGTGGCACGGAAAGGTCTCTTATGACATAGATGGTAACCCATCGACGGACCGACCTCAGCAACCGTTGTTTAACGTTGAAGATGCTCGTGCGGGTGTTATTATTTAACCACAACCCCTATAACCGTAATATTTTGCTAACTAGCGATCCACCCCGGCTTCGCACGGGTGCAATGTAGATACTATTTTTTTCTCTACTTTAATATGCATGTACTCGTATTATACATTTAAACCTTCCTCTTGAATCACTTTGTCTATTGATAGCAACGGCATTAAAATCCGTTGCGTAGTTTAAAAGATCTAAGCATACAGACGGCGGGAAGTGACTTTGTTTTATAGTATGTAGAGATTTAAATCATTAATGAATGACCTTTGTCACTATACGAGTTCATTACTCGCATGTACCAAGAAAACTCGTATTTGACACGCGTTCCATACAGCTACAAATGGCGAAAGTGACATTTTAGCGTGACATGTCACGCGACAGCACCCATGACATAAAGTTACACCATAGACAAAAAACAACGATTTCTTAATCCATTATAGACTAATTGCATTGAATTGAATCACTGAACTGTTGAAAATGGCATGTTTTTGTAATTTTTATGACTTGATTCAAGATGTAGTGTTGCGTTTGTTGTTATTTAATTGCTGATCTTGCTTTACTTTGCAGCCTCGGCTTTATAAATAGAAGCATGTCTTAATTTAGTATTTTTGTTTTATTTTGGAAATATTTGGTTTATGTGTTTATTTAAGATTGTTTGTAGTATTCGGATAGCGGATTCTTTAGCGAAATAAATTCGAAAATGAGAAAAAAAATAGAAGCAAGTCGAAGTTATTTCGGAGATAAAAGTAGGCCGTTTAATGTTCAACTTTCAACAATGATCCAAGCGCTGAAAATCTAACAACTCGGTCAAATTCTGCCAACAAGTATTAGTGAAGATTTAAACTTTTCTAACATACAAATAAATAAAATTGAAGTGTCTGTTTGTATTTTCAAAATAAGAGCTTTTTAGTAAATGCATAATTGTGAAAAAAGTGTAAAACGGCATAACACTGATATGAACTTTCGTCTGTTTGTTTGTTCCGGCTAATCTCCGAAACGACTGGGCTGATTTTGAAGGGACTATTACTAGCAGATAGCTGTGTTATAAGGAGTAACTTAGACTTTATCTTAGAAAAAAGATTAGGGTTCCGCGGACGTAACAACTAGTTCATAATAAATGATGATTGATACGACATAATTAATGTTTATTTTAGAGATGTTGCATAATATCGAAAGTGTATACAATTGATTAAATCTCGTATATTAATTAGAACCTTCCTCAAAAATATCCTACTACACCAGAATCGAAAAAGGAACAGGTTTTCCGCCAAATCAAGACCGGAAAGTATGATATCTTGAATTGCAGAAGACTTCGAGTTAACATTAACTTACAAAGCAGTCATTAAACTGATTCAGTCAACATTGATTAACAAACAAAAATTCGGTATTTATTAACAAAATCAAAAGTAATGAGGCTGCTGTAACAAATACCTACGTATATGTATACCCTTTCGAAATAACATTGCAGCAGTTGAAATACAAGTACACGTAGATAAGTAATTACAGCATAACATGAACGCGTTAAAAATGGTTAATTAACACACTAATGTTCGCACCATAGTATTTCACATAATAACTGTAACGAGGGCTGAATAATAACCGCCGCACAAGTTGATCTTCGAGGTTAAGCAACGCTTGCTAGGATTGTCCATGGATGGGTGACCATCGATTACGGGTCGAGACTCTTGGGTCAGCACGACAAGCAGTTGATCACGGCGGTAATTTTAAGATCTTTGACAGTCGATACGGGTCGTCAGAAGCCTGAAAGTCTGACAACCAGTCTTACCAAGGAGGCCATAATTATGTTAACGGTAGCTGAGTTGCAGAGGTCAGCTAGGCAGTCGCTTCACGTAATATAGGTATGATATTCAGCAAAATACGTTTAGACTTGAAAGTCGACTTAACATACACAACGAAGGCCTTACATTTACCTTTAAACCATACTATTATTTATGTTTATTTGTACAATAATATTTCACACAACAACTAACTATTGGTCAACTAGTTGGTCTTGTGGTCGTAAGCCTAGATTCGATTCCCGGGACGGAGAAAGTATTATTGAGTTTTCCATCAGCAACAGCTCAGTAGCAGTCTGGCGCCTGAATTTGTTCTCCGTTGGTGGCAATAGAGTCGCTCCCACATGTAACTTAACAGAAGTGGGTGAATCATAAGTCGTCTTTGCCTAATACTCCGGGGAAAACAGCCGTGATATAACGTTTATAACTGTAACGGTTAATGTTAATGCTGTGCTCTAGAAAGGAATCTCGCGCTATCAAGGTTCTCCGGTCATTTGCATGTGTAAAAGTGCGTGAATCTGCGAAACTTTCAATGTCGTCGCTTTATCCAGTCGATTGCGTAAGCTTTGTTATCGAGGTGTGTTTTTTTTGGTTAATCAACGACCGCCGTGCCGTACCTTTGATGTCAGAATTTAATTAAAAGCCTAATTGAAAATGTTAAAATCGTGAAATTAATGGCTTCCGGATAAATCTAGCAGCATACTGAGCCTTTAATTTTCCCATAGATGTGAGGGAAAAAATCGAATTGTTACGTGAATGCGCCGCCGGAAATTAAGATTAAAGCGCCATTGAACGCCGCGAAATTCAAATTTTCTTAGGTTTTTGCAACTTGCAGGTCAGTGTCCAGTTGTATGTCGATATGCTAAAATATGATTTGCGACAGTACCAAACATGGCTTTACAGACTTTTTTCATTATTAAAATCATCAATAAAACCCTCTTAGTACATTTTATCCCATTGAATGACTTTTTCATGATATAGTAGTAGTAGATTTGAATTATTATAATTATTCTGTAACTACATACGTGTTACGGTCGCAAATCATATTTTGTTTAACATACATGCTGACACTGTCCTGCAAATTACAAAAAAAAACATAGGGAATTTGAATTTCGCGGGCTACCCTGGCGCATCTTTCTTAGAAAGCGTCCTGTACGTAGTGAAGCTTCGAACGTAGTCGGACAATACGGAGAAGACTTGGCCAGCAGTGAAACAAAACTTAAAAAAAAAAAAACTTGCAAAAGGTGCGACAACAAGATCCCAAGTCTGAACTACAGTATACAATAACAGCTACGTAAATTAAAAACATAACACAACCACAGCCTAGCAGAATTTCATCGCAATTAAACAAAGTACGGAGCAGCTAAAAACGTTGTAGCACGCTCCAGTTACTAGCCATAGACATCGTGTTTAGATCCAACCACAGAGCAGTGCGCACACGTCTTCCATGTTTTTGTACTACTGCAATTATGAGGTATTTTTATTTGAATGTGGAATTGTTGATAAGGTTTCGTGTTAAAACCTTGTTTTGGTCCAAAGAGATTTAAAAAATATTTGAATGTCTTTGTTTTGGTCTAATCGAAGCCCTGGCATATTTTATACTTCTAATAAATTTATGTTTGAGCTATGTTTTTTTCTACACTTGTTTATACATAATACAACACATATTTTTATACTCCTCCTGTTTTTTTCTACCTGCCCTGGTGGATACTCAAAACTGTGGGAGTTTGGATGTAGTGATTTAATCGTAGATTATGCACCAAGGGGATAAAGCGGTGTCTTACGTCACGGGCACTATTTTGAATCCCGGATGCAACGATGGATGCCAGGGCATTGAGTTAACTCCTGAGCGAAGCGAGGGAGTTAAGACTAGAATCATGAGAGAAATGAGGGATTTAAGCTAGTCCAAAACGAAGACAACTTTATCGCCGAGAAGCATACTCCACTTTTCACACCTACTGCGAAAAAATAATAAAACCAATTTGATTTTCTAAATATGGCTTTCCGCACCAATATTCTACCGCGGGAGTGCGCCTGTGTTGGGAGATTAAGGATATATTCCCCTTTTTTAGGGAAACAAATCGTTCTAGGGGAGAATTTGGGAGAATTAAATCTTGGAGAAAGTTACAGCACTAAAAATATGGTAAAATTTAAGAATTCATGAAACCTAACTAGAGCCTAGGGCATTAATGACTTGCTTTACTTAAGGTTTGCATGACATATAATTTGAAACTTACGAGCAGGTGGTGTGAAAATAAAGTTAACAAGTGGAGATGGTTCAATGAAAGATTTATTGCAATAATTTACGTAGGTACAAATGTTTTTTTTGTGTTTGTTCATGTAGATATTGGCTGTAAGATTGATTATGCAATGAGAGGTTTTCTTTTTGAGTATAAAAAAAAAACATAGTTTCCAAGAACTCTCTAGATGGTGTTGAACTGACAACGTTACTACGAGCCAAAGCCAAAACGCTTGAAAAAAAACAACATTGCGGCACTTCAAATACGCTCGTTGACTGACACTTTCGTTTATAATCACAGAGTACATTATACTTTATTGATTTATAATTAAAATTACATCTAAGTGAAATGATGTGACGTTCTGTTCCTTGCAGTAACTTAGCAAGTTCAGCGCCATCTATCCAGCGACTAGGGAAGAGTTTAAAAATAAAATCCCTCATTGAATCTCATGTCACGTGATCATGAAAAAGTTTTTACGCAATTTTGAAGCTTACATATTGCTCATTAATTTGGAGGCTTCACGACAAAATCTACGACCGTTAAAGATTTATACACCTTAAAACAAAAAAAAAATAAAGTGCGTAAATTTTGGTCAGAGTGTGTATTTTTTGGCGAAAAACCTACCCATTCTAAACCAAAGAAACGGTGAAGGAGCGTTTAACCTTAATTCGTAGATAAAAAGGCAACAATTAAGACGTAAAAATTTACATTTGTTCACTAACGACTAACTCTGAACACCCAGTTAACCAACTGACCGAGAAAAGTGGGAGACGCTTCAAAATCTTTCGTTTTCGCGGAATATTTCGTTGAAATTTGAGAGATGAAAAGACTTGCTTTCAAAAGACGCGATTATTACGGCGAAAGAAGCAAAACATTTATAATTTTCCAATGTAGCCAACATTGGACAATTATTATATGCTAATGTAAAAAACTGTCGAAAATTAAAAATTCTTGCACTTGTATCTGGCGTGAGGGAATCTGCTCTGAGTGTCAGGACCGGCTTAATTACTACATAAATGACCAAGCCTTAAATCATATAAATAGTAGACGATCTTTTGTTGTGTGCAAAGCCCATTAACAAATTATGACATTTGCTTGACGAAAAAATTGTTAAACTTATCCACGTCCCAATCATCATCTGCCTAGCCTTTTTCCAAATTATGTTGGAGTCGGCTTACAGTCTACCCGGATGCAGCTGAGTATCAGTATTTTACATGAAGCGACTTCCTATCTGACCTCCACAATCCAGTAACTGAGTAATACGATATGTGTCCCAATATTCAGACAAATATCTTCAAACCATCATGGTTACGGTAAAGCTAGTATGTTTTAAACATGACTCTGTCAGCTAATCCATTCTTCCGGCATATAAATCGAGTGATACGCTCTATAATTCCGATCAATACTTGGATCAAAAGTAACGATACATTAAACACGTCAACTTTTGATTTATTGATTGGCAATAGGTACTATCTACTGTTTTAATGTGTACCAACTTTGATAAACGTAACATACGGTTCTCGATAGTTGGCTACACTTGATGATGTATTCGAATGGGACTATCTGGGTCTTAGTTTTAAAATTATTCGACAACGATGACTAAGGGTTCCACTGATAAATATAAACTTAACACAAACTGTATTTAAATCATAAGCATAAGTACACAATTACAACAAATCATAGACCTCGTAACGCTTTCAATTATCTAATACAAAATCCAAACAAACAACCAACATAACGTTTTTATTTCCTACACACTGTTTATTTTATTATAAACGCACTAGTTATTGCTACCGAAAACGTTTATAAATATGCGTATCAAATAACGAGTTGCTGTTACGTTATAACGTTACGTGATTTATGTAATGTTCATGTCATTTAAATACGCATTGTTTGAGGACGGCCCTGACGTCATGGTATGTGTCGTCAGGTGTAAACTGTGACACATATTTAGGTATGCAGGCATAGGTTTGAAATGCACTAGTGATTTGTGATTTCTGATTTTGATAGCAACAACAGTTGTTTTAGTTATTTTATCTCTGACATAGACTTTATGATAATGCCAATAAGGACCCTGAAAAGTAATAATAAACATTCCAAAATAATAAGTATCAAGTAATAGCAAGTCAAGACATTGAGCCAGGTCAAGATACTTTTATCTTGAATTGGCTCGCGAGGTTGTCGCCATGTGTGATGTGAACTCAGCGATCATTGTGCCGATAGTCGTTTTAACCAATGGCTTAATTGCCAAGAGCCTCGACCAATACCTGAGAAGGCTCTCATTAGGCAGCTTGATTCAGAAAGCGGTTCTCCTGGACACGGCTCGTATTGTTAAGAGGTTCCTCTCTCTGAAGCCCTGACCGCCGGTAGCTTGGACCCTGTTCCCGATACCGGTGGGCTACTATTTTTTTATATTTTAAATGTTTTTCTTTTTTTGTATGTTTTGTTAAGAAATATTTAAAAATGTAAAAAAAATGTGTACTGGAAATAAATAAAGGAAACATACCAAAATAATAATTAATATAGTCGGGAAAGTAAATAGTGATATAATTGACATAGATAAGCAATGGAAAAGCTAATATCAATCCCATTGAATTTCGTTGTAGGAATACGAATCACTTTGAAAGCGGTTGCCATTTGTCTATACCTACTATGTCCCAAATAGTCCTAATAGTTATCGCTTTACTCGGCATATATTTTCTTTTCGAATTATCTTACATCTAAAGGGGCTAATAGTATTCCACTAGCCATAGACAAATGAAATAGTGAAAAACGCTAGAAAACTTAAAAGTTTAATTCCCTCTTAGAAATGAAAGTAAAGCATAAAGCTTTACTGCTTGTCATTGGAATAATAAGCACCTACTATTAATAATAGTAGACCGGGGGAAATGCATTACCATGCAATAAACCTCACAATGTTATGGTTATGAACAGCTTCAATGAAATAGATCTTTGAGAAACTTAAATACGTTTCTTTATTGAAATACATAATATTCACAAGTATGTATTTGGTTTTTCATTTTATCAGTCTGATTAATCTTACATTCAAGGTCGCGAAAAACTGAATTTGACCCTCAAACCGTCACTTAGTTTCATACATTGTGATCTGTCTGGTAACAGGTAGAAAAGTCATCGAATTAACTTTAATTTCGATGTAGTACCTATTCCAATATTTTTGTTGATATACGTTTAATTAAATAAGCTCTATTAAAGTTTCTGTAATACGAAAAATAAACTAGAAAATATATTACTTATTATAAGCAAATGAACACGCTTCTTTAGAAAATTTAAATGTAAACCTTTTAACAGCTTTAGCATATACCACTGCTAATTTTAATAATTACGTATACTAATACACACAGTTATATATCTCAACAAACAATATTATAAAGAAATTACTTACAAGGCCAAAGTCAAATCCAAAACAATATCAAATCGATTAAAAACTTTTTCACAGCACTAAAAAGTTTTCAAGCACTAAAAAGTTTTCAAGCACTTAAAAAAAAACAATCATGGCGGATCAATTTGCGCGGGAGACGCGTGGTCGCGGCGCGTCAGACGGTGTTCGAATGCGTGCACATGCGCGAACGAAGATTATCTCGCGGTAGTATCGTACTTTATGTTACGTAGGAGTTACCGTACATCTTAACACTTTACCGGAGACCCGGAGTTACGGTAATATTTAATTTTTGATACACATTAAAGGTCATTCTCGTGATGACTAACTCTGGTGAGCTTTAGAAATTTCATTAAACTGAAATGTGAAGTGATTTTCCTCGGTCAATGATGATGCCTCTTTCGAAGAATTGGAGTAGAAAGAATCAATTTATCTCGATTAAAATCTTTGATTTATCTAAAATCAAACTTTGTTGGAGTTGAAGGTCTCAATTAAGATGCTACGATACTTAATTCTGAAAGTTCGTGAAAGCTAATTACTCTGTAAAAACCAGAATAAGGAAAAAGTTAATAAATTAGCCAAACTTTAGTTCAAAACTCTTCGAATAAAACTCCTCAATTGGAATGACCTACTTTGTGAGTGCGATACGTATTTTTGTGGTTTATGACAAGATGTATGAACGTGGAAGAGAAGAAAGGACCTTTGTGCTCTTTTGTCTTTATGTATTTTTCCTGTAATGTGTTTTGTGTGTACATAAATAAATAAATAAATAAAGGAGTATGTAAGGATCTTAGCAGGTGGCGTTCTGTGGTTTCTGCCTACCCCCACGACATTAAGGCGTATGTATCTATTGTTTATATGCAGAAGATACACGTGATTAAAGAATATAAACGCTATATAAATATTTTCTCTGGTTTAATGGCAGGTAATAAAATACTTTAGCAGTAAACGGCGACAAAGATTATAAATTACGAAGAAATCGACCTATTTTCTATGGTTGATTAAATTGCTACAAAAAAAAACTTTTTTGGAAGTCGGTTTTTTTTTTGCAAAAAAGTTTTTATTTTACTCTTTTTAGTTATCGCATCACACACTACAAATCCTTGTCAAGTATCAATTTCGCAATTTCTTTTACTTGGATGATATATTTTTTGCAGCTATTTTAATTTCAAAACCAAACTGCTGAACCGATTTCAATGAAATTTCTATGGAACCAATCGGAAAGTAGATCCATTCAGATAAAAGAAGAATTTTTCAAATCGGTTCACAAATGACGAAGATATGAGGTAACAAAAACAACAAAAAAAAACATACAACCGAATTGAGAACCTCCTCCTTTTTTTGAAGTCGGTTAAAAAGCGAAGGTGTTTTAGAAAAGTGTAGTCAGTACGGACTGACAGAACGGACTGTCAGTACCGCCTGTCGTTTCCGCCTGTCAGTACGGACTGTCAATAAGGCCTGTACTGTGTGACTGTCAATACGGACTATCAGTACCGCCTGTCGGTACAGCCTGACAGAACGGACTGTCAGTACGGACTGACAGAACGGACTGTCAGTACCGCCTGTCAATACGGACTGTCAGTACCGACTGACGGTACAGACTGTCAGTACGACTGTAGGTACAGACTGTCAGTACGGACTGACAGAACGGACTGTCGGTACCGCCTGTCGTTTCCGCCTGTCAATACGGACTGTCAGTACCGACTGTCGGTACAGACTGTCAGTACGGACTGTCAGTTCCGCCTGTCAGTTCTGCCTGTCAGAACCGCCTGTCATTACCGCCTGTCAGTAACGCCTGCCGGTACCGCCTGTCAGTAAGGCCTGTCGGTACCGCTTGTCAGTGAGGCCTGTCAATACGGCCTGTCTAGACAGGCCGTATGAAATTCGGTAAAAAAAAACACACAAATCCTTGTCAAGTATCAATTTTGCAATTTCTTTTACTTGGATGACATATTTTTTGCAGCTATTTTGATTTCAAAACCAAACTGCTGTACCGATTTCAATGAAATTTCTATGGAACCAATCGGAAAATAGATCCATTCAGATAAAAGAAGATTTTTTCAAATCGGTTCATAAATGACGACGATATGAGGTAACAAACACAAAAAAAAATTACAACCGAATTGAGAACCTCCTCCTTTTTTTGAATTCGGTTAAAAATACATTGACATTTGGCTAAATGCACAAACCGACAACCAGTCTTACCAAGGGATATCGTATCACCCAAAACTAACTGGGTTGTGGAGGTCAGATAGGCAGTCACTCCATGTTAAATACTGACATTCAGCTGCATTCGATTAGACTGGAAACTGACACCGACATTATTGTGAAAAAGCTAGGCAGATGATGTTGGATTTACAACGCTCGGTTCAATATCGAGAGTTTAAATTTCAACAATGCTGTATTTGCATTCATTTAGGTATCCTGAAAACGGATTAAGTGTTCTTAGGACAAAGTAGTTCGAGTTGATCAAACCTAGAAGAATACTCGCTTTATGACACGAAAATGATAACCGCAAAAAAGCTACTCATACCACCAGTAAAAGTAATTTAGATACACGACCACTCCATCGACTTACTAACCTGTTTGTAACTTGTAAACCGTGAAAATAAATACATATGGCAACCCATGCATAACATAGTGTATAATTTTTGCAAATGAACATCTAATTATGTTTATGTATCAGACCTAGTGGTCGGGTGATCGCAAGCACGGTTGGCGATTCGACGCCCCGTGTTTGATTCTCATAAATGAAAGTGTTGGTACCTTATTTAGGCAATTTATTGTACTGTAGAGACATTTAAGAAGTTACTGGCATATTATTATTAGGGGCTACCCTTACTAGCCAAGGTAGCCCGCGAAATTCACATTTTCTTAAATTTTTTGCAATTTGCTGGTCCGTATCAGGCTGTTTATTGATAAAAATATGATTTGCTACGTTAACAAATATGGCTTTACGAAGTTATACTCATTAAAATCATCAATACAACCATCTAAGTTCATTAATTTAATCCCATTGAATGACTTTTTTAGAAAATAATCTTTGAATGGGATTAAATTAACTATTATAATTCTGTATCTACATATGTACGTGTGATACAAGGAGATAAACACAAATTTTATAATTAAAGGTCATTAAAAAAAATCGGAGCCCGGCTGACAGCGCGCGTTGTGATGTAAAATGGGTTTTTAAAGCTAAGTAACTACAATCAACGGATCGTGTTCGAAACACAATACTGCGCTCCAAAACAAATATAGCTGACGTGGCTCAAAAGGCTGCCCAACTCAAATGGGACTGGGCAGGACATGTCTGCCGCATACTGGACAAACTGTGGGCCAAAATACCAGGAAACTGGTGCCCTGACACAGTGAGGCGGGGTCGCGGCAGGCCACGAAGGAGATGGCGGGACGAACTGGACAGGTACCGTCCGAACTGGAAGGTGGACGCACGGGTTCGCGAGAAGTGAAAAGAGTGGAGGGAGGCCCAGGAGTAGGACAGAGCAGGTATGTAAAAAAAACTAATTAATTCCGATTCTGGAATCGTTTTTGGAGGTACTTCATCCAGTCGAATATCCGAACAACTGATTTCAGTGATACCCTTGACAGATTCATATATAGTTTAACTAGCTTATGGCCGCGGCTTCGCCCGCGTGGAGTTCAGTAATTATCCGACGGGATCGTACTACGGGGATAAAATGTATCATGTGTTAATCCATGATATAAACTATCTGTCTGAAAGAGTAACAAACATAGAAACTTTCGCGTTTATAATATTAGTAAGGATTGATTGATTAAGAAATTTCCATTAAAAAAACAAATAACATTACGCAAGACGCGTGCATTTACAAACTATCAATGTCTAAGAATTTAAACACAAACAAACAGCGACAATACCAATTGTTGCAATGTGACAACATGGCGGTTTTTAGAACAATAGACCGATGAGCAGAAATCTGCGTTTATGTTCACACGGCTGTTTCGATACATGGTATATAAACTCAAATCTCTCAAATCACTTATTACAATCCATAATGTACACTTACAGGTGGTAAATAAAAATAATAGCAACAATTATGGACCCTGTCGGGCACAGCTAATTTTTTAATACGTAGAGCGAGAAAGAGCGCTTAATAATATGTTAGAATTATTTTATATCCTATTAATTATTATATATTTTCATTAATTTACTTATTCTGTTAATGTTGTATGTGCAAGCCTATCTATTCATTTATTATTTATTTAGTTATATTTAAATTATAATATTGCTTTTGTATTTGTTTACTCGTTTAAAAATTGTTCGATATTATTAATGTAGTATAATTATTAAGTATTATAGTATAATTTTATTTTTGTTATTTTACTTATTAAATGTATTAAATAATTAATTAACTAAAATTTTATTTTTGTTGTTTTTCTCATTAAATATATGTTATTACGTGGGACTTAAACATAAGTAGCGATATTTGGGTGTACTATTAGGTACACCTCTGCCTAACCCTTCGGGGATTACAGGCGCGATGTTATGTTATTAAGATCTCCTAACCTTCCAAATAGTTTTACATTTCTTAAATACTTACACACTTATTACACTCACATTTCTCAAGTTATAATTCCTTGTATTGCCAACTACGCTACTCTCCCGTTTCAATTTCGTCAACAACTATTTGTACAAGAAATCGATCGTCATTCAACTTTTATTCCAAAAAACAAGATTATGTAGATTACCTTGGAACATACTTAAAGTATGGCAATTCATCTTGTCGCAGCAAAAGTAAAAGTCCCTTGGAATGACGAAAGTTCGCTTTTACATCTGAATAAAAATTCACTGACATATAATACGAGTATATGTATAACACAAAGCCAAAACCACTGGTCTAGAGGCAAGAAATTTTCCAGAATAGTTATTTTCCTTATATGTATATCGCAGATAAGAATTAAGGAAGGATTTTTTTTAAATAAATCCCCTAAATGGGTTAAATAGGGTAAAACGGTTTAAGTTACAAAATCAGGCGTTACTGGCTGAAATCAATGACATTTAATGTAATGCAAAATATTTAGTTTTAGTTCCGCCAAAAAGATGCAGGCAGCATGCAGGATGCAGCTCAACCCTCCCCGCCCGAAAAAATATGTACATACATGCTGGAAAAGCAATAATAAGCATGCCATGCACCCAAACCCACTCGACACGTATTGAAGTGTTGACTCGGCGTCATTCGCGGTCATTTAAAGAAAGAAAGAAAAAACGTTTATTGGCACACGCCACAAGTACACAATACAAAATATTAAAAAGCAAATATAAAATAAAATTTAAAACTAACCAAGAAATATTGTGTGACTCACGGCTGCGCCAAATATTTAGGCCCAGTTCAGCAAAATGCCGGACAACTAGTGCCCGACGCTGGTTTTCAACTGAACCTATATGGTAAGTGTGCGGATGTCAATAGGTTTCAATAATTATAAATAAATATTGTGAAAGATATTACAACAACGTATAATGTAAGAAAAGTGTAGAAGTTCGTCATTTTGCATTCCCTATTTTATGAACGCCTGATAAATAATGATACAGTTCCATTCAGATCTTTGACGGTTACTTCGTTGAATTTTATAAACAAACTTAAACATTTTAGTAAGCCCTAACCATTTTCTACATTTTAAAATATGTTTTAACAGAAAAATCAGAGCGTTTAAATGATTCATTGAGGTTTGTTAATAGTTTATTATCGAGCAACTTCTCCTATCACAAGAAAATACGCCTTAAATTAACATAATGACAGTCTCAGAAAGCAAAATATTATTTTCACTATCTCACGGGTAACACTTTCGTTACGTAAGTTCAGAAATTCTAATTAAAGAGACAAGCACATAACATAATACATCACGTTGTGATAATTCGATCAATCAAATAAACTCAACGAATAATTCACACATATATAATTAACTGTTAAAGATTTGAAGACTGTCGATTAGAATCATCATTATCCTGCCCTTAACCCAATTTATTTAGGGTCGGTGCAGCATGTCTTCTTCTTCTATTACTCATCATCTCATGAGTCACCCATTCTAGGCATATTATCATCTTTCACACAGTCAATCCGTCGTTAATGTAGTTATCATGCAGTACTTACTCAATCAACGCTTCGGGAGAATAATCGGATTACATACGTATTTTAAAAAAAGGTGACATGAGATGACATAACCTCTTGTTTTTTTAGAATGCAATTAAAAAAAATGATTAAACACACATTGTTTCCTTCCTTTCTTTGTACATCATTATAATCTGCCTAGCCTTTTCCCAACTATGTTGGGGTCGGCTTCCAGTCTAAACGGATGCAGATGATTACCAGTACTTTACATGGAGCGACTGCCTATCTGACCTCCACAACCCAGTTAGTACTGGGTAACACGATACCCGTGATAAGACTGGTTGTTAGATCTTCGGGCCACTGACTACCTGTAACGACTGTCAAAGATCTACAATTGACAGCCGGGACCCACAGCTTAACGTGCTTTCCGAGGCACGGAGGAAACTCGGTATGTAATAGGTGGTCACCCATCCACGGACCATCCCAGGCAAGCGCGGCTGAACCTGACGATCGACCCGAGCGACTGTTATTATTTAGCCACGAGCTCCTCACTTTGTACATACGGCTTCCTTTCTTTGTACATCCGAAAGTTAAATCTTTATTTGACTCATTCCTACTTAACATACAAAATATTCAACACACAAAACATTTCGCAAAAGACGAATTAATTAACAATTAATCACATAACATTTATCATAACAAACATTTCACTCGTTAATAAATTCGAGTTATTTTGATGAATCTGTAAAAAACAGCTGTGGCGGCCATCTTACTTAAGAAATTCAAATTAGGCGGGTATTACGTTTGTTCGAAAGCGAAAATGTGACGGCTGACGGTTTTCTAATATTTTCTCTAGATCATAAATATCGGCTCTTACGGTGACTGGTACAGGCACAGTGAAATTCACTGACCCTACACTTTTGCTTTTATTTTCTTTTGGCAGAACCGTTTTTTTAATTAGATTTTTGTAATTGGGTTTGAGGGGTCAGATAGACAATCGATTCACGTAAAATATTGGTGTTCAGCACAAGACTTACACCCGTATCTACGAGGTGTTGCTTTGCATCCTCTTCAAATTCAAGGTGGTAACTATGCAAATGATTCTCGACCCGAATCAATAATAAAATGGGTAGGTAATTTTTATATTTTTTTCTTAATATCGGAAATCAATAAGTGTAGACCACCCGTATTGAAACGCGGCCCGTCTAATACTAGCCCTATAACCACGCTTTCACACACACACACACACACAAACAAACGCAGACGTTTATACGATAAACGGGTGATTCTCCGCTTTTGAAAAGGACTTCATTCTGAAATAGTGTCAAATTTAAACAACTAAAAAAACGAAGCGCTTATTATTATTGACCAGGTACCGTAATTTATATTGATTATTTACGTCTTCTATGACAACCTCCTGAATTTAAATGAGGTTGCAAAAC
The DNA here is from genome assembly GCA_964057025.1 of Standfussiana lucernea. Classification (NCBI taxonomy): domain Eukaryota; kingdom Metazoa; phylum Arthropoda; class Insecta; order Lepidoptera; family Noctuidae; genus Standfussiana; species Standfussiana lucernea. The sequence continues at coordinate 13,508,636 of OZ059801.1, read as the reverse complement.
TACACCTTGTATAGTCAATTTAAAGTAATTACTTCAGCTTAAGTAATTACTTGTGCATTTTTTTATGCAATAGGTAAGAATTTAAACGAAGTAAGAACCGTCAAAGAAAGCAAAGCTAAGAATTATAACTTTTTAAAGTTCTAACATCAAGAAATTACTAAACTACATAATAAAAATCATATCTTAAATTATGACATTTACTCAAGTAATCGCTTTGACTTGTTTATAGATACGGGTGTAAAACTGAAAACCGACCCCAATATAATTGGAAAAAGGCTAGGCAAATGATGATCAAATAAAATATTGTCCAATAAAATATCTTGCTACTTATCAAGCACTGCATTTTTAAAGTTACTGCATATTGTTTTACAAATTTCTATAGAAACAACCTTCAAATAAGAGGTTTTACTGTGGAAGTAATCAATAATAATAGTCATTAACTTTAGGACCCCTCCACACGCCATTTCACAAGAAAAAATTTAAACAGTAGGTACGACACAATACTTAAAACAGTAGCTACTAGAAACCACACCAACCACACCTAATTAACCCACCCAGTCCACCACCATAATCTCACAGCACCACTTAACTCAATAACCCACCACCACATCGTTTAGCACCACTTATTAGAAAACCGAAGCGTTACGAACCGCTTCTGCGCGCGAGTGTACTTCTGAAGAAAGCGACCCTGCGCGACCGGTTGCGCGGGATGCGCAAGAGCATGCGCAGTAGATCTTACAGTAAACACTTGTGTTTGTGAGTGTACGCTGCATCCGTTATTGGGTTTAGTTTTATTGGAGGAACAGCTGTGGGACATTGAACGACCTTGCTTCTCTAGGTTCGTGTCAAATGAAAATGAAATTACTTATTTTGTTTTGAAGAAAACAGATGGCTAAACGCAGTGGCGTAGCTAGTCCTAATTGGGCCCCGTATCGAAAAATTTTGGGGGCCCTTTGAGCCCGAGTGCGGCGAAGCCCAGAAACAGGATTATGAAATAATGATTTGAGCTATCTATACAGTTATTATTGAAGAGCGAGCGTAGCAACCTCGAAAATGAGAAAATGGAGCTTTCTGGTCCGTGATAAATGAAGATCTTATTGTAGAGCGAGCGAAGCGTGCCCGAAAAATTCAGCTTTTTGGGCAGCGATAAGTTAAATTTTCATAAATTACTCATTACGAACCTCTTCTCGAAAAGAATTTGATGTTATAGGAACATTGTTTTGTTACTTTACACGTTGGGGGCCCTTAACACCCGGGGCCCCCGTATCTTTGATACGGCGGTAGCTACGCCCCTGGCTAAACGACGTTCGATGGAAATCGATTTTTAAATCGTGATAAACGTGACGATGGCTTACGTAATCTCATCTCTGCGAAGCGTTTTCCCAACTATGTTTGGGTCGACTTCCTGCTTAATCGGGTGCAGCTACATACAGTATTTTAATTTCCACATAAATCCTTAATGGAAACAATTATTCTTCCTCATCACTACATAGTATGAAACAAAGTCGCTTCCCGCTGTCTGTCTGTCCCTATGTATGCTTAGATCTTTAAAACTGCGCAACGGATTTTGATGCGGTTTCTTTTTAATAGATAGAGTGATTCAAGAGGAAGGTTTATATGTATAATACATGCATATTATAGTAGTAAAAAACATTAGTATCTACATTGCACCCGTGCGAAGCCGGGGCGGGTCGCTAGTTATATTATAAATGTTATCCCTTTGAGTACATTACTATAGCGTATGGAAAGGACTCCGACACACAAACGGTTCCACATTGAAATTCTTCATCAGTTTTTTTTTTTAATCAAATTTTCTATACATTTTGACCGTGTAGGAATTACACTTTTGTAGGAAGCCGCTGTTTTTTTTAATTACCTATGAACAATTTCGATGCAACAACGACTGCAAATAATTTAAATGTATGCTAAATATAGCGTAACAGTAAATCTTCTGCCAGTAATTGTATAGGCTCGGCTCACAGTTAGCGGCAGCCGTCAAGTAATTAGACCATAGAGCCGATACCTCCACTATGCCAACGGGATGCTGTACTGAAGCTGTGAATATTTACATACTAGCGTCTCGCCCCGGCTTCGCACGGGTACAATGTAGATACTAATGTTTTCTCTACTATAATATGCATGTATTATACATATAAACCTTCCACTTGAATCACTCTATCTATTAAAAAAACCGCATCAAAATCCGTTGCGTAGTTTTAAAGATCTAAGCATACATAAGGACAGACAGACAGCGGGAAGCGACGTTGTTTTATACTAAGTAGTGATATACATAAACTCAAGCTTTTATAGGCCACCTGCTACGATCCTTACTTACTTCTTCCGCCTCGTGCAAATTCATACATCTGATGGTATTCGCACTCACTACAACGTGTAGTTCAAATAACTGAAGTACTAAAAAGGGCATAATACTCGTCATAAGACTCGTAATAAACAATTTTTACTATGAAACCCACGCTGAAAACGCGAAAGACACAGTAAGTTATCTTTATTTGCAAGAAATATGGTACAATTACGTCTTGAAGCTAATATGATTTCACACATTTCACTTGCCTACTCAAAATTCAGCATGCAAAACTCAAAATAAAATTTAAACTCAAAATACCTACTACATATTATATTCACACATGTAAACAACGTATGAAAAGCAGCTGATATTTTAGCGATTTTGACAGAAGAAAAGCCACGTGGAACCCAAATAAATTGGGATGACGACAGATTAAGAACGATGATGGTGACTCTACAAATTGGCACGCAAAAATTACCCAAAAGTTATGCCATTGGCAGTTACTTTCAAATCTCTAGATGTCCTAAGAAAGAAACCAAATACGCACCGAAAAGTTATGTATTAAGTACGCGCTAATTAAAATATTATCATGTAATGAAAACAACATAATAAATTATTACACAACATAGGCATAAAAAAATACCAGTTTGTAACTATTACACATAAATATTTATAGTCAAGTAGATTCAATTTCTAATTAGATTACGTGCTCTTGAAGTAAGTATAAGAAACTTTTATTTTTATCTATCGCACTTACCTAATACAGTTGGCGAATGAAATTTGTGATGATAGAAATCTGTTTAACATTAAATGTTATGCAAAATCTTTAGTGTTAAATCAGCGAAAAAGATCCAGGCTTGGATGCAGGATAAAGCAACACCCGCCTGCACAACATTTAATGTAATGAATTTCCGCAAAGTAACGTCGGATTCCATAACGTATCATTTTTTGTTCAAAATTATAAAAACGTACTAATTATAAGGGAAAATATGATCGTATGTGTATAAGTGATAAAGTATAGTGCCATAGGATTCTTCTGGCATGATACTGATAAGATGAAAATAAAAAAAAGACATTGCTTAATTTGCTTCAATATTTTAAGCCAGAAATAGATACCATCTTGTTAGACGAGCTGGACCTCCAAAAATGGAGAGATTTTAAAGAGACCTACCAGAATTTGGGGGCCAGAAATTGAAGAAGAGAGCGAGGGACGAACTGTAACAAATTAATGAACAGTACAGAGAGTTACTTAAGCAGCAGTTGAATGACGCAGGCAAACAGGAACAGTAAAAAAAAAAGATGCTGGTAAAAAACTCGCCTTGAAATATAAACTTGTGGAATCTGAGGTACCGTACTACAAGTATGTGCCCGACCCAGTCCTCGAGAAAGACCATGTCACGTTGTACTGGGATCAGTCTATCATTACCGACAGGACTATTGTCACCAATAAGCCTGACATTGTGGTGATAGACCGATTAGCGCGCCGCGTAATGATAGTCGATGTTACCATTCCGCATGACGAGAACCTCGTGAAAGCTGAGAAAGAGAAACAATTAAAATATCTCGACTTGGCACACGAGGTTGCCGATATGTGAAATGTGAGCTCGGCTATCATTGTGCCGATTGTCGTGACGGCCATTGGCCTTATGGCCAAGAGCCTCGACGAATATCTTTCGAGGCTCTCTTTAGGCGGTTGGATCAAGGGCCTGATTCAGAAGGCAGTACTCCTCGATACGGCTCGCATTGTGAGGAGGTTCCTGTCTCTGGAACCCTAACCACCGGTAGCTTGGACCCTGCTCCCGATACCGGCGGACAACTATTTTTTTAATATTTTTAATTATTTTTTTTTTAAGAAATTTTAAAAAATGTAAAAAATTAGACGATAAATGAATAAAGGACAACAAAAGATGCTGGTCAAATACATAACCACCTCCTTTTTTGAAGTCGGATAATAAACACTATATCTACCAATGTTTACCTGATTTTCTTTTGTTTACAGCCAACAAAGTTGCACAATGCATAATATCAACGCATCTGTGTCTCTTGAAGCAAAACTAAATAGAATTTAATGACTGTTCTTTGAAACAAAGAAACTATTAAGATTATATATCTATTAGATAGTCATAGACTAAGAGAATCTGTATGATACACAGTATAAACACTCGATTAACTTGGAACAATAAGTTATTGTGGTGAAGATATTGCATTTTGAATACAACATGCACACGCACATTATGTACTTATTAGATTTTAGTATCTTTTTCATCTTCTGACTGCCTCGATGGTCTACAAGCGGGGTTGCAAGCGTCACTGATGAGGTTGAGCTACTGGGTTCGATTCCCTGGTCGGGCAAAGTGTTATTGGGTTTTTGAATCAAAGATTTCTCAGTAGCAGACGGGGATCCTGAATTTGTGCCCTTTTCATGGCAACAGGTTCGCCCTCTATTGCATGCGACTTTAACATAAATGCCGAAATGTGTGTGTACTTTCTATTAGATAGATCAGAGCCAATTCTGCCTAACCCTCCGGAGGTTTAATGCGTTATGTTACATTTTTATGCTACCTTTAATATGTTTTAACGGTGTCTACTTAGGAACCTTCAACCCTCACCTATTTTAGACCATGGCAGGTTCTCTGTATTCAATTGCTTCATGTCAAAGCTTGTAATAATCACCTCGCTCACAAAAACATTTAGCTGGGCAGCCATTAGTGCCAGCCGTTGATAAAATAAACAAATTTATAATGGAATTACGTATGATTCTGGAACGCAGCGGCTCCACAGATTACAGTTAGGGCGAACGGGATCCCCAAGTGTGTGGCCATCTCAACCTATACTTAGTTATAATATATAACTATAACATCACGCGTCGTTTCACACGTTGGGTGTGTAGAGCAAGGCTAACCTAGTGAAATAGTTTTCTTTTTAAATCAGCTGTAGCCAATCGTCCATCTGACGGAAAGAAGTCAGCCACCTACAATTCTGATTGAATTCCTATTCCGATTATACTGTAATTTAAAAATTACTCACATGCCTTCATAACTGGATCTCGAGAATAAAATATGTGCTAGATTTCCACTCTCTTTTCAATATCTACTTACATCTAGATTGACCCAGAGACAAATTCAATTTGAATTTACCGGAAAATTGGAATAATAAAAACTTTTCTTTATTATTTTCTTTATTCTTTATTGTTGTGATTTAATCCATAAACAAATATGGTGAATCAAATATTTGTTGCATCTTATTCAACATCAGATAACTTATTTGAAGCGCCATCTATCACCACAAGTTCAAACTAAACTGACGTACTACTTCAGCTACTCAATAACAGATGGCGCTAAACACTTTCTTTGTCAGTGTCCTACGAAACTTGACGCAATAAAGTAATTTAGTTAAATAATACAACTAGAAAGTGGTTGAGTAATATAAAACCATAAAAACAAATTGGCTTGATCGATAATAATATTGGTTAAGAAGGCGCTTTTCCATGTTGGACGAGGTAATTGAAAACCGAGTGAAAAGCGATTATGTTATGGTCTAGCAATTCAAGAAACTATAGTACTTTCATCGGACAGCTGCCCTTTACATTGTGGGCTATTACCCTGGTCCTATTAGCTATAAAACAGTCCGCAAGTCAACTGTAAACGCTCTAATGTTCTTTATAACTTGTTAAAATGTTCATGTTTCTTGCAAGTGGCCATTAACATAGTTTAAAGTTATTTTGGCGAGTGTTACGCTCAATTTTATGGTCATTCTTGTTTAAACACTTAGGTACTACAACATTTTAGTCAGGTTTAAGTACCAAGAAGTGGACAGTTCATCAGTTCGTAGGTACATTAAAAGAGATTTTTTTTTAAATCGAAAAGGCCAAGTCGACACCTCAATAACTATAATGGTGCGGAAGTGCCCACACTGGACTTTGACAAACGTCCACATCTGTCAGAGACCATTGTACGTAACTAGTCCTCAGCCCGATCCGTTCGGATTATCTGTGGTTCGGTTGACCGCACCTTCGATACGTAAACAATAATCCACCAGCACGCACTGATCCGGTCGAGTATAGTCTATTCTTTCTCAGAGAGAGGAGGCCTAGAAGACAGCAGAAGTTCGGACGTGTCACTTGATGCAAGTGGCGTCGCAAGTCGCATCGCCAGCTGGTAGTAAAAAGTTTAGGTAGGTATTGCGAATAATTTAGGTACCCTTGAAGGAAACGCCTGTTAATTACAATTAATCAACACTTAAGTACTACGGAACTTCCATTAGAATAACAGTTTTTACCATTCCACAGGCTGGCACGAGCAACACAGCACTTTGTAACATTTATGTACCAAATGTAAGCTGTGTAGGAATGCACGATTAAATATCGATACTTTGGATTCTAGGATCGTATCCAATGTATTCCATCTAATTCTTCAACTATCGAATTACATGCTTCTAATCCCTCTAAGGGTCTAGGGAACAGAAAATATTTTTAAATTGTATGATTAAGCAATTTAGGACAACTTGCAGGTATTACAATCTTTTTATTCCGATATTCGTACTATGTATCCAAGCGTTTATCGTATTCGTCTGTATTGATACGAAATATTGGAGTATCGCATCGAGTTTTATCGATACTTTCAATTATCGAATCGGATCGCGAATCACTATCTAGAATAATGAAGTGCAACTAGCGATAACAAAATTCAACACTAGTATTTTCATATTCTTTTAAAATGGTAATAGTGATTAAAAAATCACCAGTAGTTCCTCATGGTACTGTTAATGGTAATAGTGGCAACGAAGCCTATTATGTACTGAGTAATGTATTTGTCGGTACACACTCGGCGTTCGTAGACAGGCGTTATATATCATTTACAGACATGCATGTTTTAGCATTTAGATAGGCCCGTATCATGTCCGCGGTGAAATATTTTATTTCTAGTAAAGAAACTAATCACTGGACACAGATATCACATTCATGAAACTATTTTACACTAACCATTTGTCTTTTTAACGAATACCTCCTAAACACGATAATTATATTGATTGCGTGGCTGATCTATCACAAACAAATCATGTTGAATGTTATAATGGCCATTCAAAGATATTTCGTACAAGACACCACGCCAGTAATCACCAAAGGGTTAGGCAGAGGTGTACTTAAAGTTCACCCATATTTTGCCAGTTATGTTTATGTCCCGTGTAATAGGGGGCGACCCTATTGCCATCAACCGGGCACAAATCCAGGCTCCGTAGTTGCTACGGAGATATTCCGCCGCCACAACAAGTAAAATGTAAGAAAAATTAAGTGCCTACTAAAAAATCATTAAAACGGAAAAAGATAGATAGCGCAAATAAGTCAAAAATGAAAGCAACACGTTTCTGCTGCGTTACAATTGTAATTTTCTCGCTGTTTTGATTATCTCCGATAGTTGTCGTTTTAGTTACGGTTTACCAGTGACAAACTAACAATACTGTTCCATAAAGTTTTAATTTCCGTAAAGTATTTCTAAAAACTAAAAATTATATCCAATTGTCAAATGATATTAATCTTGTAAATTGGTTCTTTTCCATAGATATCTTCACGTTTTCAAACGGGCAATTACCTAGCTTCAACTCTTTGACTAACTGGCCGACCCGACTGTTCAAAAGTGCCTGTAAATGGTTTAGCTGAAATAAATGGTTCTAGTTTGAACACGTTCATTTTCTTTTAAGTCCCACAATGACAGTTCCTACTTGACTACTGTGACTAAAAAAAAACACCGAAACAAACTCTAATTAACACATGTAACACAAACATTGCTTAGAAAAAGATAGTTATTAAAGGACTTTAGGAGCTCGTGGCTAGTTAACAACAGCCGCTCAGTTCAATCTATGGGTTAAGCCGCGCTTGCCTAGGATCGTCCGTGGATGGGTAGGACCATTCATTACATACCAAGTTTCCTCTGTGCCTCGGAAAGCAAGTTCAGCCGTTGGTCCCGGCTGTCATTTGTAGATCTTTGACAGTCGTTACAAGCAGTTAGTGACCCGAAAATCTGACAACCAGGCTTACTAAAGGGTATCGTGTTACCCAGTACTTACTAGGTTGTGAATGTCAGATAGGCCGTCGCACCATGTAAAACACTGGTATTCAGATGCATCCGGTTAGACTGGAAGCCGACGCCAACATAGTTGGGAAAACGCAGGCACATGATGGTAGAAGACTTCAGAGATAGTAAGTAGAGTTAGGTACTCATAGTGAGTTATATTACCTATATTATCTACTACCTACTTAAAAAAGTATATCAATAAGTCGCACTGTTTCCGTACCGTGTCGTCCGCACGAAATTAAAAAAGAAAAGTTGACCGACTTTAGTGTTGGGATCGAATTGATTTTAGTCGATTATGCAATGCTCTACAACAGAACCAACAGATTTGGCGCTCCGTGCTGTTCGTTATGACTTGGGCCCATTTTTTTTTCTGTTCTTGTTTGAATTCGTTTTTGTTCATGACTGGCTTAGTTGTACCTGTCTGAAAATTCAACCAAAGAAATACATCTATCATCATTCTCCTGCACTTATAACAATTTATTTGGGGTCGGCACAGCAGGTCTTCTGCTTCCATACTTGTCTATTACTCGTCATCTCATCGGACACCTTTCTTGCCACATCGTCCTTCACACAGTCCATCCATCGTTTCGTCTTCTACACTTTCTACTCTTATACCCATCCACATTCATACTCAAAACTGTCCTCACGACATTTTCTTAACTCCTCCGCATCACATGCCCATAATAAGCCAACCGATTACCACACAACTTTTCAGACACCGGCGCCACTTTCAGACTTCCTTTTATGTACTCATTTCTTATTAAAAAAAGAAATAATTCTAAATCCCGTCAATGTGCCACGGAACCCGACCACCACATTACAAAGCAATATATTCCGCTGCGTGGATGAACGGCAGTTTTCCCTGGAAAAAGTTATGATAAAAAGATACAGCGGCGGGTGTAACGCACTGTTGGCACTGATGCCATTCCGCCGACGTTATTGACAGCACTACGAGCTGACACGCGAAATAACTACGATTATCCGTCATATCTTATGACACATCTTTGTTCTAAGTGTTTTGTTCTACATACATAAGTTTTATTTTTTGTTCTACAGGTAGTGTGTGGTAGGTTCTGTATGTCCTCTAAAGAAAATTCGTTTATGCTGCATTAGTTGCGTTGCATTATTTTTAAAATTGATTATAATAAAATAAGTAATGAAAGTCATTGAATTATATTTGTAGGGGTTGTAATAGAATATGCAGGACTCATACAATTATTATAAACACATACTGTGTAAAACTACCTTCTTACAAATAAATATTTTATAATTCTTATCCCCTTCCTTCTATATCATTTAATTGATTTATGGTGTATATGTAAAAATAGTGATAGATTTACAATTAACGCCAATACACCAATTACAAAACACCTGTGAATCGAATCCAGGTATGAAGACCTGGATTAAATTCACAGGTGTGTTATAATGCTTAGCAGTAGAAGTAGCGCTTGCGACCAATAGATAGTCGACAGTCTAACTATTAATAAGGAATATGTCCGGTTAAACGTACCGTGGAAAAGTGACAATATAAATGGCAATAGTAAATTCAACGCGTAGCTATTCTTACGGACAGTATTGGACAATAACCATCAATGAAATTACGATAAGTATCGAATCGCGTTATTATAATGTACCATTTAAGATTTTTTAAAGTGATAAACAAACATCTAGTACGATGCATGTCATCATCAAACCTGGAAAAAAACAACTGATAGATTCTTAATTGTCGACGTCAGAAGTATAAGGTCGGATGTACCAATGCAGAGAGTTTGTACATCTGACCTTATACTCCCGAGCCTTAGGTAGGAGAGTGGATACATCCGATCTTAAGCATGAGAAGCATCTCATGTCGAGAATTTCTCAAACAAATAGTGACGTAGGTATTTGCCAACCCAATGACTCAACTATTTACTTATTTCAAAGCAACTAATAATCTAATTTTACAGATAACTGAAAATAATTCGTCTTTTCAGGCCTTGAATAAAGCGTTTTGTTTTGGCAAGTTGTGTCTTGCTCCTGGTATTATTACCAAATACCCTATTGCTACAACGAAGTATTTATTTTTCTCGCACAGGACAATACAAAATTATACGGGATGGAAGGGTCACCATACCGAAAACGGAAACCACGTACTGAGTAGGTACATCATTCTGAACCCCCCCACATAGAATTTTTTCATCGGTAATTAAAAAAAAACAGCTGTTCCATACATTTTGACCGTGTAGGTATTGCACTTATGTAGGAAACAGCAGATTTTTTTTTAATAACCGACGATAAATTTCTATGTGAAAAAACACATAGAAATTTATCAGAACGATGTTTGAGTATGTGGTTTCCGTTTTCGCCTCGGTATCCCTTACACCCTGTATAAAAAAGTAAATATAAGAAAACATTAAAAATAAGACAAACTAAATTATTAACAACTATGTATGTTATTTAGTAAAATAATCCAGTTATCTCTAGTGTTAACTAGACATTTGACTCCAAAACTCCAAACACAACGAAGGGAGTTAGCGAAAGTACAACAAAAAAGGCAAAAGCAAGTCTTACAACTTCGCCTCGTAATTTTAACGAGGGCCACATTTTCTGCATTCGTTACTCTCTCATAACAAAAACATATTATTATGTTACATATGTTAACGAGCTTAGCTGTCACGCAATACCACAATGTTACCATACCAATCATCACGACGAATAATTGCGTTCCAGTGTTTCCAACATTTATCTGCACACATGTATGTATAATAAAGTGATAATAAACGCCTTGGTATGGTAACACCGTTATTTAAAGTTTATGTAGCTTTCTTTTGAATTTATGTAAGATTAAAATAAATACAGTTGTCGGTGTGGTTTTCTTGAAATAGTTGTAAATTGTCTTTGACATGCAGTACTAGCATAGCCACACTAGCATACCTAAATAATTCTTAGCATCTAAAAATGGTTATTTCTTAGTAATGTATAGGTATATAGGTAATATGTGTCACTACCGTCTTACAGATGTCTCGCTGGTCAAAGATATTTCCGAATCACGTAATTCGTCTCAAGAACAAGTCTGCTCCGATGATAAAGAAATTACAATGACGACTATTTAATAAACAGCACAAACACGAAACTATTAAACTGTTTGTCCATATCTGATGTATTGGTACGCTAATTAATAGCTTGTTTGTTAGCTGTTGCATATGCTAATTAATAGGGCGTCATATTCGTAGGGTTATCAGTATCAATTGTCCAGACTAGGGTAGATATTTTAACTTACAATGAAGAAACATCTAGTAACGTAAAAAAAACGGACCCTTGTGAAACACCAACTGCTTTTTACTAACAGATTTTTTAATTTTAGAGTATCTAATATAACCGCCACCAATTTAATCAGCACGTAATTAAAAAAAATCCTAAAAAATTGTAGAATCAAAAGCCGATTAAAGATCATAAAGTTACAAATAAATTCATGGACATTGAATATTACCAATAAAAGACTGGGACCACTAGGGCATTTTAATTTTGACTTTACATCTACAGAACTCAAATGCCTTACTGGTCTCCGGAAACGGTGGTAGCTACCTATTTATTGCAATAGTATGAATTGGAGTACGTTCTAGCTAAAATTTGACAGATATTTTTATTCTGTCCGAATTATGCCCGTTTTGACCGTGATTATTTAAAAAAAAAACTTATCTTTTTTACATTTTAAGGCTTAGAATCTAAGCAAAGGGCACTCGGTAACCCTCAACAGGTCCTACCAATCAGTCTTAGTTTCATAACATTATAGGATATTAACCTTTTGCAAGAAACATTCAGTGCATATGTGCAACGGAGCGTGCATACGCAATGAATAAAGGCGACGCTTGTTTCACGCGAACAATGTTTGTCTTAGACATGTTTTCTGTATACAATGTTGGATTCGTCACGAACGTACTTAATTTCTGTATGGGTGGTTAAACAGTGGTAAAGTTGTGTCGATTGAGATACAGTAGCTGTTAAAAGGAAACGGTGCATTTCCATTTACTTATGGTGAAAGCGCCAGGTATTCAAATTTTAGCTCAATGTCAGGATATACTGCATAATGTTGATTAAAATATAAAAACGTTTTTGCAAAAAAAAATAACCGATTTAAAAAAAAAACACTACCTAATGTTATTTTCTTTTTTTGTGTTTGTTTTGGAAGTCGGTTATTTTTTTTGCAAAAACTTTTTTATTATACCCTTTTTAGTTATCGCATCACACACAAATCCTTGTCATGTATCAATTTCGCAATTTCTTTTACTTGGATGACGTATTTTTTCCAGCTATTTTGATTTAAAAACCAAACTGCTGAACCGATTTTGATGAAATTTCTATAGGACCAATCGGGAAGCAGATCCATTCAGAAAGACAACAAAAACTGAAGGACCTCAAATATTGTAAATAACAAGATTAGAATCTTATCTCTCGTCCCAGCTGATCCGGTACTAATTGACGGCTCTTTCACTTTATAAAACTATGTAAATACACGTAAAAGCAAGACGCAGTTACTTATATTACCACACAACAATAAAAAATATACATTTAGCTTCAAAACATGAGGAGAAAAGTACAAATGACGTAAAAAATGGAGAAACAAGTGCGCATCTGATTCAAACAAGGTGTATTACGCCATAACCACTCATCATTATGTCACGCTTCAAAACCAGAGTTTTAAGAGATAGAAGCGTAATGTAAATGTAAAGTCATACATAATAATACAAAAAAAAAAACCGACTTCCAAAAAAAACACAAAAAAGTGGAAAATAACTTTACTATCGGAAGTCGGTGACTATTGTTTGTTTCATTGACTTTTTTGCTACCGACTTCCGAAAGTAAAGTTATTTTCCACTTTTTTGTGTTTTTTTTTTTGGAAGTCGGCTTTTTTTTGCAAAAAAGTTTTTATTTTACCCTTTTTAGTTATCGCACACAAATCCTTGTCAAGTATCAATTTCGCAATTTCTTTTACTTCGATGACATAATTATGTATTTTTTCCAGCTATTTTGATTTGAAAACCAAACTGCTGAACCGATTTCGATGAAATTTCTATGGGACCAATCGGGAAGTAGATCCATTCAAATAAAAGAAGAATTTTTCAAATCGGTTCATAAATGACGAAGATATGAGGTAACAAACACAAAAAAAAAACATTCAACCGAATTGAGAATATTGAAGTCGGTTAAAAATGAAAGAGACACTGACGCTAAAATGGTTATTCAGTATTCAGTACATCATTTTATAACCCCCTAAACGGAATTTTTTCATCGGTAATTTAGAAAAAAACAGCTGTTTCCTACAAAAGTGCAATATTTACCTACACGGTTAAATGTATGGAACGACTGTTTTTTTTTTAAATTACTGATAAAAATTTTATATTTGAGAGGGTTCAGAATGATGTACTGACTACGTGGTAAGCGTTTGTGTGTTTGTGTTGTTCCACCTTGTATACAATATGGCTAACTGGATACTGGCGCTTAAGAAAGCCTACGCGTTACGATAGAAGTTGAAACTAAATTGCCACTTAATAGCTACTTTGTTAATAGGTTTCATGAAGAAAGTCCGATGTAGCACAGCATAATTAGCCAATAACTTTCCAGTTTCCGACTACTGTGAAACAGGCCTCCACTTTGCCAGTGTGAGTGGGCCGTAAATGCCGCTATCCACTACGCGGGCCCAGTACGTGGTTGGACGATGTCACATGTCATTAAAGTTTTGGTTAAATTACAAAAGGCAATGCGCCTATTTGGATTCGAACTCAAGACTCGAACTCGAGGCTACCACAGGTCTACCACTGCTGTCAATGTCCCATTGTCATAATATACAACAACCAACCTTTTATAATATATGACATCGAAATAAAAAACGTTTTTTTTTTTCAAACAAACTAAATAGCATAAAACTGTAAATAAAAATTGAACCCCGTTTATAATGATTGGTTTACTAATCTTAGGTATAATTTGCACTAATTCACATCTAGAAATGAAATTTAAGGAACGAATTTGCCAAAGGTTTTTGAAGTAGTGAGTAGGCAACATGTGTTTATACCTATACGTGAGGGTAAGGGTATCGTTAACCTGTCGGTGCCAGCCTAATAATCTACATCATGTAGAAAATTATAAAAATGAAAAATAATGCCCTGTGACTAAACTACTGGATGCATTCGATTGATTTTTGTATGCAAACTGGGAACGTCATGAGCAGAGGCCGGAATTAGGTAGAGTTATTTAGGGTAATTCCGGGGGAGATGGCCCTAGTAACTTTAAGACTCTATTGTGAAGGAATTATGATGAATAAAACATTGAATTAATATAGAACATAAACTTTATTAATTACTCTTATTAAACATTAACGAAAAATCACTCTAAAGAACGCAAACAATGTAATTTTAAACTTAAAAAAAAAACTAGGACTGGCCATCTCTCCCAGAGTGTCCGGGGGTGATGGCCATAGTGATCGGGGGGACATGGCCAGTCCTCTTTTTGCCTTTCCCTTTGCCCTTGATTTTCTTGGAATATGGTAGATAAAAGAGGCCCTATAAACCGTAATGCCTCCACTTTGTACTTCTGCCATAGCATTTTTAAGTCTTCTTCGCTCCAGGCACCTCGTCCAGCAGCCGCCTTCCGTAGGTATTGGTTAGGCATCTGTAGAAAATATTTAATTTTAAAAATAAAATAAAATTAGGACATTATATATGGCTATCTCTCCCGTAAATACTATGGCCATCTTTCCCGATTTTCCGGGTGATATGGCCACATTACTTAATAAAAGCAATTTCTCAATATTGTAGTTAATTTTGAGGTCAGGACACGAGAAAGTTTTTTTACTTCACAAAGAAAGCACGAATACGGCCAAAACTTTCAAAACTTTTTTGTGACCATCTAATATGTCAACCCCTTAGTTTAAATAGAATGTGTTATTAAAAAAAAGTCAAATTACTCACCCTTCCATATTTTTTTCGCAAAAAAATCCACTAACACTTGTTGCCCGTGCCAAAACGAATCGAATTAAATTAAAGTATTGCCATCTATTAATTATTACTTGAACTTTTTTTCCATTGGCCATCTCTGCCCTACGGCTGACTCCCTCGAAATTACCCTATGTACTTGCATCGAAATGTTGATATTAATATGGGTCTTCCCGGGATTTCCCGGGATTTATAATACAATCCCGTGTGGCCAACAATATTACAAATAAATAATAATAAAAACCTCAGAGATAGATACTCGTAAGATAAGACTAACTTTTTAATTTAATAAATCACAGGATCTGCTCTTTGAAATTAATCTCGGGATTTGAGGCATATCCACTTTATTCTTTCGCTGTATGAAATCAGTGTAAGTATATAAATAACTCTACCTAATTCCGACCTCTGGTCATCAGGTATACACAATTTAATTTATTGTCGTATTATCCGCGCCACCCTGTATAAATCACAAAAACAGAATCGGAATTCAAACAGCGTATCAAAATCTTTTCTTTCGATCCCATTCGATCATTTCGATCCATTAAATAACAGCTAACTTTATCAGACCATGTGCAATAAGATCCACAGTGCACGCTTTCCGAGTTAGTAATTAACAGTTCATTAATATTGCTAACCACGTGTTGCGTTTATGGTAATTATTAGGGACCGGTACGAGATCGACAAATTACTGTTTTACACGAGAAAATTATAGTACGACAACGTATATTCGGTATGATATTCATATGATATCATAATGAGCTACCCGTTTTTTGGGATTACAAGACTATAAGACATCATCATTACCTGCTTTTTCCCAACTATGTTAGGGTCGGAATCCAGTCTAACCGGATGCAGCTGAATAACATGGACCAACTGCCTATCTGACCTCCACGACCCAGGTATTGGATAATACGATACCCCTTGACAAGACAGGTAATCAGACTTTAGGGCCACGTGTTACAACTGTCATATGCCTTTGACATCTTTACAAATACCCGCTTTGAGACAATAAAGAAAAACACTTGTCACTAATAATTTGTCGAGTTTTTTCTCTCTCACTCACTGACTTAACGCCCCGCCCGGTTTTTCCGAATTTCTCATACGATAAATACGGCAAACAAAGTTGTAGGCAAAGTGGTTCTGATATAAAAATGTAATTTCATATGTACCATGTTTACTTGCAGTATTACACTTCAAATTCTATTGTAGCTTGAAATGTAAAAAGTTGGCAATAATCATGAGTGTACGCCAACGTTTCCCATGGATTCTATTCACTATTACTTGCGATAAGACAACAATTACTTACTTTTTCAATTACAGTATGAGTACCGTAAGGTTGTAGATCTATTTATAACAGAGCATCAGTAAAAAGTATCAACATTTTCCTAGCTTCGCACCTCTTTTTATGAGTAAGAACAGATTGTAACAAGTTAACTAAAAAACTTTAGATCCTAACATTTCATGAGCTGAAGATTAATATTGTGTCGAATCTCCTAAGTAGACAACGTAAGATTTAAGGCACATTGTAGAAAATTCAATCGTCAAACTTTTAAATAAGTAAATGAAAAGAAAATCACTCACCCAAAGCTTCCAGGATAGCAAATAGGATGACAAACATGCATGTTCGGCGTTCTCTTCCCGCTGAAATGGTGTCCGCCATTGAAGATCACTTCCGAGCAGCAAGGAGACGAGCACCTCCCGCTGTCCGTGCACTCCGAGCCACAGCACGACCTGGACCCATCAGTGCTGCACCAGTGGTCCTCACACGGCAGGGAGTACCGCCACTCGGGGGACGGAACCCTGTAGCTGTACCTCCGGTCCCAGTGCATCGAACTCAAGTCCGTACACCTCTCCACGTACGCCCCCGCCAGCTGCTCCATATACTGCTTGTACAAGCGCTTCTGCCTCTGAGTCTGCGACACGTGCAGACGGAGCACGTTCAGGAAGCACATCTTGACAGCGCGCAGGATCCGCGGGAGCACGCCCGCACTCTCCACCAACCGGTACGTCGGCATATGCTCGACTACCAGAAACGCACGGACCACACGCCCGCGGAATCTCAGAGAAAACAGATTTTACTGTCGCTATTAGACCGCATTGCAAACGCGTCGTTAGCAAGGAATTCAAACGTGATTTATTATTTTCCCGTTCGCTTTTGTAATCTGTTAAGTGTTTGTTTCAGTTAACTCGATTGTTACCAATATCATTTGCTATCTTTTGGTCCAAAAGTTAACAAAGATGTTTTGTATCGAAAGGTTTGTTACATTTTAAATTTCGCGCCAAACGTCACGGTTCCATTTGAATGGTCGCGAGTGCGCGGGAGCGCGGTTCGTGTCTGCTGGCGTACTGCGCCTGCGCTGGCGGCGCGACCGCCATAATCGCTTTACGTCAAATTAATTCGCATTTCCCCGAGAGGTGAAAAAAACGGAACAATTTACGGAGAAAATACGGCACCACTGAAAATAATTGGGGTTATAAGCCGTAGCCAAATGCGACCCGCGGTGGTGCTTTGATTGAACACAGCAACGTTTTGCAATGTTCAAATAATATTTAAAAGGGAATGGTTTAAAATGAAGAAAACGTAAGTATTTAATTTATCATTTAATTTAGGTATTAATTCTTTTCCTATCCTAATCACATGTCCCAGCTAGACATAAAACGTTACAGTCTTACATATTACGAAAATAGATTCATACAATTAATTAATTATTTTGTACTGTCAAATAGCTTATTTTTAAGTTAAAAGAATCTTTAATATTCCTTTTTTAAAAGTAAGTAGCCAAAAAAGTAAGTTAAAAATAGTTGCCTAAACATTACAGCGAGTATAAGAAAGGTGTGGTCATTTAAGGGTGTGGTACAGACCATCCTACTGAACCACTTTCTCCATGGAACCAAAATCGTAGATATAAGCGACTGCCCCTTAAAAAAAAAATACCACTAAAAAATCATACAAAGTTCAATACCCACTCGATCCTTATCGATCGAAATGTATGAGGTAGCTAATTTATGTTTTTCGCGATTTCACAACACATTTCGGGCACACTGTATAATTATAATAAATGTATAAATTGTTTTATTTAATCATTGACTTGTAAATAATAAATTCCTTTAATTAATCAATGACTTAAAATCTAGACTAAGTAAATAAATAGGTGTTTATAATGTTAAAAAATGTTCCTAAGGGTGACATGAGAATTATTTACAGGTTTATTTGGAACTTCCTCCTGACCAACACTTTGGTACTTGCTCCATTCAGACGAGAAATGGACTATATTCATATTTCTTTTTTTGCAAATACTTTAGCTACTGACAAGCAATTCTCGAAACAAGCAACAATATTTTTAAATATACCCAAGCAAGTTGTACCGACAAATTTGTCTTCCAAATATTCCATCAATTTATTCTTATTATCCGCTAACAAAAATGAGTTGTAAATAAATGTAGCATTATAAGCTTCGTGGTATACAGTACAGGGGATTTTTTCACCGCACAATTTATTCAAATAATTCATATGCTGCAGGCAATGCTGGAATTCTGACAGATCATGAACTACTTTAGTATTATACTTTAGCATCAAATCAACTTTTCCGAACAAAAATGTTAAACCATTATAAAAAAGAACAGCGTCCCTCGCGGTATTTGAAACTGTCAAACTCGAGCCATTCTTTTTTAAATTTTCTACGACTCGCGATACCGGACCAAGCATTAAGTACGACAGTAGAACGCAGTAAGCGCCTTTGATAAAGTCCTTATTTTTCTTTAAAACATAATACACTAGAGTTATAATAAGAATCCAACATTCTTCAGACACATCCTCAAGTGGTTCCTTGTAATCATATCCAGGTAGAACTTCCTCAAGAAACCGTTCGAAAGCGTCAGACTCTTTCGTTTGTAACTTTAATTTCTTACGGTGTTGAGTAAATATGTCCCTGTTAAAAATGTCTTTATTCCAATGTGTTACTATTTCCTTTACCGAACTTTTCTTGCCCTCCCTCCTAAGAAAGGTAATTGTTGAGTCTTGAGAGTTTTTCAAAAGACAATGGCTGTAAACGATTATATCAATAGCTGCCAGTAAAGCATCGGGTCGCTTGCTGTCGTTCATTAACAAAGATCCACATATTTCTCCTTTCTTTTTCAAATTTATGTACGGAACCGCTATCCTACCATTAGCAACACCTTTGGCAAACCATTTCTTGTCATCCTTGAATAAACCATGAGCTCTGTCTCTTTGAAAATATTTCACAGCAAGGTTGCTCAATGGATATGAGTATATTAACTGTATTTTCTCATAAACTTCCTTAAAAACCTTATTTTGAGCTTCATCGTCTATACTACTTGACACTGTACTGACGACTGTGGCTTCTTTTTGTCGTTTAACCCATCGTATTACGGGCCTTATAATATCGCTATCACCATCTTCAATTATTTCAGCTAGCTTTTCTAAGTAGCCACCACTTTCGTTCAACAAAGCCAGCAATATTGGCATTTTACTATAAACACCAATAGCAGTTTTTACTTTCTCATGCTCGTAGATTATGCACTTTAATTTTGTTGTGCCGTGGTCATATTCCACTGAATTCGGCGCAATGCACGAGACACCGTAACAACTGTATTCTACGTTATTTGTTAGAACTGGACACTTTAGTTTTCTGGCTACTCCCACAATGGCTCCTACAGAATCATATTCGCATACAAAATACTTTACATTCATTTCTTCTAGTACTTGTTTTTGTACGTCGTTGATGAGAAGGGGTTGAAAATATGCTGCCATGTCTATTCGGAGAATATTGTTTCTGTCATTGATGATGCTTTGATGAATTTCTTTTAATTTTGATACATCGTGTTTTGTAGCTCCGCTGAAGATGACGTAGCATTTGACATCTTTGTCGACAAAGGCACTGAGTGTTTTGATAATGAAGTCTGCGTATTTATCGCAGTCTGGGCCTAGGACGAACTGGCAGCCGCTTTGCTTGTATGTATCCCTGAAGAAGCTGTCACCGTCGATGACGAGTTCGCAGTTTTCCAGAATGTGGGGTGAAGACAGGTTCTTATTGCCTTTGATGTACCGCCGCAATGCCGTGAACTTCATCTTGATGGATCTGGAATGATGATAACATTGCTATAAATATTGTGACATAAAGATTGAAATAACAGAAGTTGGATAAACAGGGATTAGGTACCTATTAGGCAGCGAGATATGCAGACGACATAGTTGCCGTCGGAGGAAAAACCCCGGATGAGGCTGGCATAGGACCGTGGAGATTGACACAAGATAAGAGAGGCCTATATCTACCCAGCAGGGGGTGGGTTAATTCAGATGATGATGGTGATGAGGTATCTATTGTCGAAGAAATGCAAAGTTAAAAAAGGTGGTATTGATGGAGAAACGATCAACCTAGAAAAAGTCTCATTCAAAATTGAACCCACATCCTTCAGTCATGAAAAATCGCAATATGTTGCTGTCCACTAGTTCAGACAAGTTATGATAATAGATAATTCTAGATTTTCTCCCCACACAGTATATAGAAACATGGTGATAACGCATGAGTAAGCATGGTGGTCAATAGCCGAGTCGCTTATGCATTGCGAGGAGACTTTACAAAGGGATAAATTATAATGTGATTTGTCCTGTTGCCCGCGACTTCGTTCGCGTGGAAATATTGATGTGCTTGTGTGAGAAAAAAATAGCCTACGTGCTATTCGAGACTATCTCTGTGCCGAAGGAGTATGCCCACTTTTGGGCGTACGCGTTACAGTCAACTGTTTTTTATTGTAAAATTATCGTCATTTTATCATAAAACAAAAACACAAAAAAAAATCCATTTGACAATTGCAAAACTGAGAAAAATGCATAAATGCAATAAAATGCATTTTTCTCAGTTTATTTATTTATTTACGACTCTCACTAGGACTCACTATCAATCTTCAGGTTAAGCCGCGCTTGCCTAGGTTGGTCTGTGGATGGGTGACCACCCATTACGTACCGAGTTTCCTCCGTGCCTCGGAAAGCACGTTAAGCCGTTGGTCCCGGTTGTCATTTGTAGGTCTTTGACAGTCGTTACAGGTAGTCAGTGACCCGAAAGTCTGGCAACCAGTTTGACCAAGGGGTATCGTATTACCCAGTACTAACTGGGTTGTGGAGGTCAGATAGGCAGTCGCTCCATGTAAAATACTGGTATTCAGCTGCATCCGGTCAGACTGGAAGCCGACCCGTACACAGTTGGAAAAAGGCTAGGCAGATGATTTACAACTCTCACTAGTTTAGTATGGATAAAAAGACATTGTGTCAGGTTTTAAAATACATGTCATCATTTATCAAACATGACCTCATCGTCAAATCATTCGCTTAGTTGTGCTTGCGCCGGTGAATGTGTTCTGTTGCGATATTCGTATTTTTGAGATTTTACCAACGACTTTGGCTTGTTCCTGGAATCTGTCTCTCACGGACAAACTTGGCTCAAACACGGACTCTGTATCTGCTCCTCTGACTGACTACGGCTTGTTTCTAAGGACTGCGATATTATCAATCAGCATGGACAACAGTAACTGCATTAATTGTGGTATTGCTACATCTTGTTGCAATATAACCTCCTGCACACTTTCGTGATAGTACCTAAGTATGTTAATTGAAAGATGAATGACAAAATAAATTAAATATATAAAAATGAGTCCCTTTTTATTTTCAGTCCCAGTAGGTACTTACCTAAGCACTGGATATATACATTTGCTGTACAGTATAGACATATTGAACTCTTAGCCAGACTATTACAATAAAGATGTCATGAACCTAACTAATAAAAATATGTTTACAGGCAATTAACATTTGACATTGTTGCACAGTCCCTGTTATATTATTGATGGCATGATCTAGGTAGATACTACAAAAAAATATGAGGTTTCGGTATAATTATACGTAAAAAGAAATGCCTGTAACTAGTTTTTCATTACAAACCAGGTAAATAAGAATTATCTTTGATTTAATCGTATCGTTGTTTGTCACTTCATGCATTCTAACCTAACTTAGCTATAAATTCAAATTTAAAAAATCTCAGAAATGAAATTCCCAATTTAATTGAAATTTTGTCAGATTATACCTGGTGTATTTCTCCGAAAAAATGACACCAATTTCATGACATGGTAGGCCCAAAGATATAGGGAAAATGGGCTTTCTCCTTTCATCCAGATCTGTTCAGCCGTTCTGGCGTGATTGAGGGACAAACATCCATCCAAACTTTCGCATGTAGGTATATACATATATGTACCTATAATAGTGGTAAGAATATGGTAATCACAAGCCACCCCACTCCATATCTATAAGTACTTCAGTCGATTTAAAAAGTCATGAGTCACAAAATCACGCTTGTAAGTCACGAAAGGTTGGGCAGAGATGTATCTATTGTGGGTATATTACACTCACATTTCATCAATAGGGCCGAGCCTATTGTAATGTCTTCTGACACGACTCCTGACTCCGTGCTGCTACTGTATGTTGGTCTAGAAGTCGACCACTGAGCATGAGGTCCGGGGTTTGATTTCCAGGTCGGGCAAAGTGTTTGTTGGGTTTTTCCTTCAGAAATTTCTCAATAGCAGCCACGAAATCTGGTTGACGCCCCATATTACATGGGACTTAAACATAACTAGCAAAACGGAGGTGTACTATTAGGTATACCTCTGCCTACGCCCCTAAGATAACCCATTGACCCAAAACTTTATGTAGCACACACACACACACACAACCTCACGCCTGTAATCCCCGAAGGGTTAGGCAGAGGTGTACCTAATAGTACACCCACATTTCGCCAGTTATGTTTTAAGACCCATGTAATAGTAGGCGGCGGGCCTATTGACATCAACCGGGCACAAATCCAGACTCCGTGAATGCTACTGAGAAATCCTGATGGAAAAACCCAATAACACTTTGCCCGACCCTGGAGTCGAACCCAGGACCGCATGCTCAGCAGTTGCGCTTGCGACCACTACACCACTGAGGCAGTTAACGATTAATTAGAACTTTAAGCAACGTAGAGTTTATGAATAAACTCTAAACGGGCGAAATATAAAAAAAAAAATTAACACTACCTGCTGGATACTCTGCTCACCTCAAAGGAGCTCAACAGTCGTGAAGATAAAACAATTATATGTACCAACAACTTTATGCTATACCCACCTACAAGTATGAGGTGCATACCCAAATTACCGAACCAAGCGTTTTAAATATGAATCAAAAGTTATTATAATGACATCATTATCATTCATCCTGCCACTATCCCGATTTATTTGTGGACGGCGCAGTATTACTTCTTCTTCCATACTTCTCTGTTACTCGTCATCTAAGCAGTCATCTCCTTTCATATCTTCTATTACACATTTATTATAATAACAGTAAATAAAATAAATAATTACGTCAATGAAAGTGTTATATCTTACCTTGTTAATAAATGTTGCCACTCGAAAGTGAACTTTACTAACACTTCACTATATTAACTGATTAACTGGTACGTCCTGCGTTCACAAAACACAGAAACACATTGACTCTGAATAAAATGATGCAAGAAGCTTATATGTTAGTCATGGGTACTTCCCTTGGTATATAGCTATGTATAAAATACACACATCAAAAGTATCTAGGGATCAACATATATTTTTGCAATAACTTTTCTCCTGATTGATATTAATTAAAATTTTCTTTAAGGATTCATCAAATAAAGTGTTTTCGTTTGTCACAGTAACGATAAACCAAGTCACCTTTGCATTAATAAAGAAATTTGCCATTTTCCTAATAAAGGGATTTTTGACATTTGAACCACTAACATTAAAGTTCGAAAAAAAGACTGAAATAACAGTTTTCTTTAAAATTTTATTGGGTAACTTAAACAATTAATAATCCGTGTTTCTACCGCGAACACTAACAACACAAGAACATCGGTTTGGCATACTCAAAATGAGTTCATCCAAATCACGCTGTGGAATGGCCGCCCATGTTCGTTGCAACAACAAAAAAAGGTCTTCTTGCGACTGGATACCCTCCATATTCGGCAGAGCTCTTCTCTGTAGCATATCCCATGCATGCTCAATCGGGTTCAAGTCTGGCGACTGAGCAGGCCAGGGCAGGACATTGATGTTAGCTGCGGCGAGAGTCTGTCTTACAACTCTTGCGGTGTGCGGTCGTGCATTATCATGCATTAACTGAAATAAGGGACCGATTTGCACTTGTAGAGGAACGATGACGTCTGATACAATCGTCTCAGCATAAATTTGAGCGTTGAGGTTGCCTCTGATCCAAATCAACTCAGTTCTTCCGCCGATCCAAATACCCGCCCATACCATGATGGTTCCACCACTATAAGGATGGACTTCCTGGCAGGATTTTAATCGCTGTTGGCGTCCAGGGGTTCTCCAGTGTCGTATACGTCTTGTATCCGGTCTCATACCAAAACGAGACTCATCAGAAAAGCACACGAAACGCCATTGTTCTTCTGCCCAATTTCTGTGTTCAAGAGCCCATTGATATCGAATCCTACGATTGTGCATTGCTATAGGTGGTACCCGTAGCGGTCTTCGGGAATGAAGGTTCACTTCATGCAAGCGGTTTCTGACTGTTTGGTCGCTAATTAAGTTCCCTGAAGAGTGATGAAGCCTCACGGCTAACATCATGGCGGTTATTGTTGGAGCTCTTCGAGTTAAGATTTGAATGTATCGGTCTTGTCTCCGTGTGGTGCAGCGATACCGTCCTCCATGGCGCTCAGCCACGGTACCAGTGCTTCGGTAACGTGTCCAAAGTCGACTGATAACACTCTGACTTGTATTCAGAGCTAAAGCCACAGTACGTTGCCGGGAACCAGCTTCTATCATTCCCACGGCTCTGAGCATTTCTTCCCTGCTTAAATGACGTCGCCGCTCCATAATAACGTTGGTTTTAATCAGTAGTAGGGAAACAGTAGCACTAATAATGTCTTCAATGCGTTGTATGTTTTTATAGGGAAAATATTGACAGCTTATTTTCATCTTTTACTCGAATTTGATTGAGAGTTCCTGATTCAAATTATGAAATGCACCAAAAAGGATCCATATAAATTTATAAAATCATAAATTTATTACAAAGCCACATCTCAATCTCAAGAAATCCGCATAAAAATGCTTGATCCCTAGACACTTTTGATGTGTGTATATCGAAATGTACACATCATGCTCAATAAAAATCCCGGCCATAGACCTATGCCATAGACTTCACAAGTTCAGTGTGCTATGGTTCTTTTGGTATGTGGCCAGTTTCAGAACTAACGCCAATATGATTTTTTAATCCAATCTCCGTAGACAATTTCACAAATGTATAGAAGTGTATAGTCTACCAACTGAATCTTACCAAAAAACCATGATGCACTATAGTATTTTGTTTTACAATGAATAGTGTTTACATGCCTTTTTAAAGTCCCTACAACTGAGCTCCAATGGCTCTTTCAAATATATTTATACTAAAGTCTAAAAAAAATATTATAAATATTATTATAACACTTTGAACTTTAAAAGCAGAGTTTGATGGAGCAGACAAAGGTTGAGACAAAAAAAAATGATTTCTGCACTGGTTTCCAGGTGCCCAAGTTTTCCAAATATATGTACAATTGGATATTATTTTTGTAATCTAGCCTTACTTTTCATATACTTAATCGAACAAAATCTTGGAAAATACGTTTTTCTTTTTTAAACCACATTGAAAGTTTTCAGTATCTATCCGAACGTAGAACAAGGTGACTTTTGTGATTTGTTTGTTTGCGTTTGTCATGTCATCTGACATCGAGAATTTTTAACTAACTCTGTTTTTGTTTTGATTGCTCGATTCCGCCAAATTTTAAATAATATTTACGATAAATCTTGGAAAAAAATATGTCAACAATCTGACAATATCATGTTTTTTGATTCATACAAAAATATTGGTGCAATCATAAATGGACCAAGAGAAGAGAGGTGAGCAGGAAGCTATAGAAAAATTTGATTTAAAGTTAAAATCTAAGCCAAAGGACGGTGTCATACTACAGCTGCATCACACGGTTCGCGGCTCTAATGGCGAATGCCGTAGAATACGATTCTCTAGCGGCGTTTTCGACGACAACAATGACAAACTCGCGTGTGCGGATAACGCCGGCAACATTTTTATTCTGGACTTTTCCGACCTAAAATTTTGGAAATTACCCGGAACGGGACCGTGCACTGCCTTACAATTCGTGCCGAGCAAACAAGATACGCTTATTGTTGCCATGGCGAAGAAGAACGAGATGAACTTCTTGGACACCGAGACTGGACAAATCTCTCTCACGCTGGTGGGGCACACAGCACCAGTAAGACACATCGCCTTCTCTAACCATGTAAAAACAAACAACCTTCTGACAGCAAGCCCTGTTGAAGCTATTCTGTGGGAGCTACGCAATTATACCAAGTATTTCACCTTGAACACATACCTCGGTGCTCAAATTCAACAAATAATGTTTTCTCCCGCTGGGGAATACCTTGTGGCATGTTTTCAAAATGACACAGTACAAATTTGGAAACATGAAAACATGAAATCTGTGAAGCAGATAATACCAAGTGAATTGAAACACATGAAAAGTATAGCGTTCACTATGAATGGTCGTGCTATGGCCATGGCTGGTCTCACAAACATGTTAATACTGTTCAGTATGGACACCTGGAAGGCCCTAAAGTCAATAAACATGTCTAAATACAACATAACTGGTGCTCATCAAATAGCATTTATTCCACAGTTATTTGATGGTGGCGCAAACAAAATCCTTGCTATATTGAGCAGTGATTGTATACTTAATTTACTAGATGTAGAATCTTTACATGTAATCCATATTATACATCCCGAATCATCAGGTATTCGTAGGTTCGTTGTCAGTCCTACAGGAAAATACTTCCTCTGCATACTGCAACTTGGTGAAGTCAATATCTACAATTGTTCATATGTAATGGATTCAGTTCAGAACTGTCAAAACTGTGTAGTAGAAACTATGAGGAAGGAGGTCCCAGGCCCCTCAGCATTTAAAGTAGCTTCCCAGGATCAAGCACATTCAAAATCCCAAATTGAAGAAAAGATGCGTGTTTGTATGGATAGTGCTAGATTAAGAAGAATATTGATGCAATATGGTGAATATCCTGATAAGTTCCGCTCAATCATCTGGAGGTCACTGTTGGATACTCCACGGAATAAGGCTGCTTATGCCACCCTCATTGAGAAAGGCATTCATCCTGCTTACAAAGATATCGAGAAGCAGTTTACTATCCACAGTGCAGTGACACTGAAAAGCTTAAAACGCCTCCTGTCCTGTCTCTCTCACTGGTGTCCATTATTTGGTGTCATGAAGTTCTTACCTGGTTTTGTTTTCCCATTTGTGAAAGTACTTCAAAAGGATCCTCTTTTACTATTTGAATCCGTGGCCAGTGTATTATGCAATTATTGTCAGCTATGGTTTGAGTATGCTCCATTCCCTCCAATAAGTGTATTGGCCATTGTTGAAAATATTCTGGCTGAGCATGATCAGCCACTGTTGAACCATTTCTGTGAAGTTGGCATCACAAGTCAAACATATGCTCTTAAAATACTAGAAACAGCTTTTAGTGAGGTACTAACATGCTCCGAATGGCTGATACTATGGGATCATGTACTTAGTAATGAGCCCGCATTCATTCTCATGGCTGTAGTTTCATACAACATTGTGCAACGAAATGCATTGAAAAGGCTAAAGTCTCATGAACAACTTGAAAATTTCTTCCATATGCAGAACCCTATTGACAAGAAAACATTTCTAAAGAAGGCTTATGTGCTGTTAAATGAGACACCAGAAGACATACACCCTAGAAGATTTTTCAAACCCTTTGTGTCACTGGAAAAAGGGGGATGCTATCAGCAATTTATTGGATACCCAAAAGCAACAATTTGCCTTAAATTGGCTAAAAAAGACAGGGCGAAAGGTCCAAACACTGAAAAGTACACTTTAAAAGAATTAACCACCAAGGTTCAAGAGAAGGAAATTACTAATAGAGCAAAACATGAAGTTCCAGTTCCAAAATCAGTAAATAGTGATGTGGAAAGTACAGAGGATGTCCTTATTGAAAAACACAGGAAGGTGAAAAAGACTAATTGTGATGCTGTACAAAACAGAGGGGATTGTTATGCAAAGGGTGCAAGAGAAGAACTGATAGAAAGTATAATTTATCCTGCTACAATGCATCTACAGAGAAATAAATGTATTGAAGAAAAAGCGTATAGAAGAGACAAAGAAGCCAAGCATTCAAGAACAAAAACAAAAAAAAAAGAATGCAAAAATGATTGTTTAGAAAAAGAAGTTGAAAAATTAATAAGAACTTATACTAATTCTGACCCATCTGATACTTGACTCTATGTGCTTCAAATACATAAGTGTTAATATAGGACGGGAACAAAATAACATAATATATGTCGGAGACGGTCATTAGTACAGTTGCTAAACGAAGCGCGGCACGTGATCCGAGTGATGGCAGCACTAACACTCGGCTAACTTCGTGCTACGACGGAGCCTAGCTAATGGAGGAGCGTGAGGGCGAGGCAGTTGCCTTCCGACCGTTCTACAGAACAGAACCTCCAGTCTAGGAACTGTCCTACGCTTCGCTTAGATATAAATTGTGATTTACAGATTATTATTAAAAAGTGATTATTGTGAATTTACTGTTCTTCTTTGCTCGATCAGCCTATTATCCGCCCACATAATGTCTGAAGATGGTGCCAATAATGCTCCTGACCCGATATCAGAATTGGGATCCGATCGAGCAAATGAAAAAACACGTGGTGAGAACCCCGAAACTGCACAATGGCGGATGATGCTCGAAATGCAAAACGAGCAAATGCGAGCACTTATACAAACCCTGAACGCGCCGCGACCCAACAACCACGTGGCCCTGCCGGAGTTCAATCCAGAAAATAGAGAAGCAGACCCTCAATCATGGTGCGCGACCGCCGACCTGTGCCTTTCTGATAAACCCCTGGAAGGATGCCAGCTAATCGTCGCGCTCAGCAAAGCCTTGAAAGGAACTGCATCAACGTGGCTGTCACAAGTTACTTACCCCGGAATCACTTGGCCACAATTCAAAGAACTTTTTTCAGCAAGGTTTGTGCCCACAGAGACAATTCCGGCTACGCTCATTCATCTGAATTCTAGTAAGCCCAACGAGGGAGAAAACTACGCAGCGTACGCCAGCCGATTGATGTCATCCCTGATGAATCGTTGGAAAAATGCAAGTACTGAACAAATTGCTGTGTCCGTTGTGCTAGCTCATTTAGCCCAAATTGATACACGATTACAACGACTTGCTTTCACCACTGAGGTTAATTCGCGCCATAACCTGCAACAGGAATTGCAAGCGTATTCTTATCTCAAACGTAAAGCACCACAAGACGCGAACGATACTTCAGATAACGCCAAGCAACCCAGGATGTCGATGCCACTGCTTAAATGCTTCATATGCGGCAAGCCTGGCCACAAACAAGTCGATTGCCGTTTTAAAGGAAAGGAATTTAAGAAACACCCTATACCATCCACTGCACCTGCACGTGCAAGTCAGCAGCCAACACCGAAAGGAAGTCTCATCTGCTTCAAGTGCGGGCAGCCCGGCCACATTGCCTCGCGCTGCAGCAGCGCCGCTCCTGCTGTTGCGGCAAGCGCAGGCGCCGCGCCCCGCGCTGAGCACCGTGTCGACTTGTGCATGGTCGAGCCCCCTTCAGGATCACTTACGCATAAAGGTCAGTCGATAACATTTCATTTCGATTCAGGAGCAGAGTGCTCATTAGTTAAAGAGAGTTTTGCCAAAAAGTTGTCCGGTAAACGTTTTAATAATGTTATTTCACTCATAGGAATAGGCAATAAGAATGTCAATAGCACTGAACAGATTTTATGTAGCGTAGAAATCAACGAATATTCCACCGAAATCTTATTTCATGTATTGCCCGACGTTTATTTACGCAGTGACGTAATGATTGGTCGAGAAATATTGTTTTCCGGTTTTGTTGCTAGTATTAGTGCAAACGAGTTTACATTAACAAAGAGCAATTCTATTTTTTCCTGTGCCACAATTAGTTCCCAACAAGTTATAAAGAATTTGGATGAGGTAGACACTGACATTTCATTAGAACGTAAACAATCACTTGTCAGTTTATTAAAAAAATTCTCACAATATTTCATCTTCGGTTTTCCAAATACCCGCGTTAACACTTATAAACTAGAAATTCGTTTACTAGACCCAAACAAGACGGTACAAAGACGGCCTTATCGTTGCTCGCCGGCGGAACGAACAGTAATGCGCGAGCGAGTGAATGAATTATTAGATGCCAAAATAATAAGACCTAGTAATTCACCTTTTGCGAGTCCGGCGTTATTTGTAGAAAAATCTGACGGTACGAAACGTATGTGTATCGATTATCGTGAGTTAAACAAAAATACGGTCCCGGATAGATACCCGTTACCGTTGATTTCGGATCAGATTTCGCGTCTTAATGGAGCTAATTATTTTACAAAATTAGATTGCGCTAGTGGCTTTCATTTAATACCGGTTAGCGAGGAATCTATAGAGCGAACTGCGTTTGTAACACCTGAGGGACAGTACGAGTTTTTAACTATGCCTTTCGGGCTACGTAATGCTATCTCTGTTTTTCAGCGGGCAATAATAATTGCGTTAGGTGAATTAGCCTATACATATGTGATCGTGTATGTCGACGATTTGTTGATAATATCCGAGACCGAGGAACAGGGCTTAGAGAGGTTAAGTGCGGTTTTGGAGGTTTTATCTAAAGCAGGCTTTTCGCTCAATCTTAAAAAGTGTTCATTTTTAAAAACGCATGTACAGTTCCTGGGCTATGAAGTAGAGGCAGGTGAAATTCGACCAAATAAAAAGAAAATTGAGGCACTCACTGTTTTACCTCCTCCCGAATCGGTGACTCAACTTAGGCAATTTATCGGTCTTGCTTCATATTTTAGGCAATTTATACCCCGTTTTTCTCGGTTAATGGCACCTTTACATAGACTGACTTCAAGTAAATGCCCGTTTGATTGGAAGGCGAATCACGAAGAGATACGTCAACAGGTAATTTATATTTTAACAACAGAGCCGGTATTGATGATCTACAACCCCCGTTACCCGACAGAACTACATACGGACGCGAGCATGGAGGGTTATGGAGCTATCTTGTTGCAGATAGTAGAAGGTAAGAAACATGTGGTTGGTTATTACAGCAAGCGCACAACAGCAGCTGAATCGAGGTATCACTCGTATGAGCTGGAGACATTGGCCGTGGTGAATGGTGTAAAACACTTTCGTTCATATTTACATGGAAGGAAGTTTGTTGTGGTAACCGACTGCAATTCTTTAAAATCTTCTCGAGACAAGATAGATCTAACGCCGAGAGTACACCGTTGGTGGGCGTACCTGCAAGCGTTCGATTTCGACGTTATGTACAGGGCAGGTAAGAATATGACCCATGCTGACTTTTTCTCCCGCAACCATTTACCCCGTCACCAGGCAAAGCAGGTCACTAAAGTGGAGCAGAAGCGTGTTGACATAACAGAGCTTTCCGGAAACTGGCTGTTAGCGGAACAACAACGGGACGAGGAGATACAAAAAGTCATGGCTGAATTAAACAATGGGGAGTTGAGTGGTGAAATTGCACGGACATATGAGGTACGTTCTGGTTTACTTTACCGTAAAATCCAACGCAACCGGAAGACCAAGAGTCTACCTGTGCTGCCTCGTAATATAAGATGGTCAGTCGTTCACAATATACACGATTCCATTGTTCATCTAGGCTGGGAGAAGACGCTAGAAAAGCTCTACGACTACTACTGGTTTGAAGGTATGTGTCGCTATGTTCGTAAGTTCGTGAATAATTGCGTTACATGTAAAGTAGCAAAATGTCATTCAGGCAAGGTACAGGCAGAGTTGCACCCAATACCAAAAGTTGCGGTGCCGTGGCACACGGTACACATCGATGCGACAGGTAAGCTCAGCGGAAAACGCGATAACAAGGAGTATGTGTTCGTACTGATTGATGCATTTACAAAGTTTGTCCTTTTACATCATACGATGCACATTGACACCGCCAGTAGTATAAAGGCTGTGACAAGGAGCGTATCATTGTTTGGAGCACCGGTACGGATTATTGCTGACCAAGGTCGTTGTTTCGCAAGTCACGAATTTAGGAAATTTTGTGAGAGTAAAAATATTAAGCTTCATTTAATAGCTACGGGATCATCGCGAGCTAACGGTCAAGTTGAGCGCACAATGAGCACGTTAAAATCTATGCTTACCGCGGTTGAAGTGAACGAAGATAGGTCATGGCAGGATGCGTTAGGAGACGTGCAGCTGGCACTAAACTGTACTGTCAATAGGGTAACAAAAGCAAGTCCACTCGAATTACTAGTCGGTAAAGTCGCGCGCCCTCTTAGTCTAATAGCTTACGACGATGATACTAACGCAGATCTCGAACAAGTTAGGGAAAACTCAGCTCGGTTAATCGAAAAGTCGGCTCTATATGACAAAAAACGGTTTGATAGCACTAAGACGCGACTGGATAAATTTTCGGTGGGTGAGTTTGTGTTGCTTCAAAACGAAGAACGCAACCAGACTAAATTAGACCCCAAATATAAGGGACCATTCAGAGTTGTAGAAGTGTTAGAGGGAGATCGCTACACATTGAGAGCATTAAATTGTAAGCGTACTTACAAGTACGCACATGATAGGTTAAGGAGAATGCCCGAGGGCCAAGTACCGTTTGAAGTAGAGGATTTAGAGTTGAGAGATAGTGTGGAAACTTAGTTCGGATGGTCAGACCGTACCAGTAGCCATTTCGTAACCGTAGTCCGGTAGAAGTCGGTGTCTGCTTGTAGCAGTCCGTGGATGCGCGGTGCGCGGGTGGCTCTGGCGGAGGTCGGGTCTGGTAGAGGCCATAGAGTCATGTGGGACTCGGCGTTCTTGAGGAACGTAGTAAAACAAACAAGGATTTGTTGGAGGGCCTAAATGTTGGCAATAGGCCACGAATAAGATTCCCACTTTTTGTGATGATTAGATGGATTAAGAGGTACTTGGTTGCTCTAGCATTTTAACTGAACTAATTGTTTGTTTGATCTAATTTTTTGTTTTTTTTTATTTAGAACTTTAGGCATAGAGAATTATTTGTAAAGAAGTAAAGTCATTGTGATGAAGTTTATTTTTATTTTGTAGTTGTTAGTTAAGCTTTGCGTCAGGAGTAACCGAACGAAGAGTACTGTGCTATGTTTTCCTTATTGCAGGATTATCACACGAGGACGTGTTAGCGCAGGATGGCCGTGTCGGAGACGGTCATTAGTACAGTTGCTAAACGAAGCGCGGCACGTGATCCGAGTGATGGCAGCACTAACACTCGGCTAACTTCGTGCTACGACGGAGCCTAGCTAATGGAGGAGCGTGAGGGCGAGGCAGTTGCCTTCCGACCGTTCTACAGAACAGAACCTCCAGTCTAGGAACTGTCCTACGCTTCGCTTAGATATAAATTGTGATTTACAGATTATTATTAAAAAGTGATTATTGTGAATTTACTGTTCTTCTTTGCTCGATCAGCCTATTATCCGCCCACATAATGTCTGAAGATGGTGCCAATAATGCTCCTGACCCGATATATATTTAAATTAATATTAGTTTATTGTAATTACTGCCCGCTAGCTAGTTAGGTTCTGCATTAAACACTTTTAATTTGTACTAAAATGATGAGTAATTATTCTTTCTTGGAAGAAGGTCTTGGTATGGTTGATTTTATATGACTGAATTTCTTTCTTGAAGAACTGAGATTAGGGCTTGCTTCCATGTTCGATCGAGGGGTACGTACTGGTGTAACTATTTTTGGCTTGAACAGACCTGCAAAAATGTTAAGAAGTAAATGGTTAAGGTGAAAGCGCCAAAATACCCCGCGAAATTCATATTTGCTTACGTTTTTTTGCAATTTGCAGGTCCGTGTCGAGATGTATGTTGATTAAAATATGATTTGCGACCGTAACATATATTGGGTTTTACAGAGTATCTTTCAAATCATCAATACAACCCTCTAGGTTCATTTAATCCCATTGAATGACATTTCCATGAGTAGTCATTGAATAGGATTTAATGAACTAGAGGTTTGTATTGATGATTTTAATGATTATAATTCTGTAACTACATATGCGTTACTGTCGCAAATCATATTTTGTTTAATATTCAGCCTGACACTGTACTGGAAATTGCAGAAAACCAAAGAAAATTTGAATTTGGCGGGCTACCCCGGCGCTCCTCCTTAATAAGAGACGCTGGCAATTTGTTAAGCATAATCAACCTGTAATATTCCCACTGCTGGGGCACACGGCTTTTCCATAGGAGAAGACCTATACTTATATGTATAGTAAGGTAAGTGTCTATAATCCATCACTCTGGCCCAGTGCGTGCGGGTCGGTGGATGACACATGTGCTCGAATTTTTGGTTCTAGGATATTGCGGATTCCTCACGATGTTTTCCTAAACCGATTTGAGAGCAATAGAGATGATGAAATAAATTGCACAAGTGAAGTGACTTGCAAGTGTGTCGAACCCATAACGACACTTAAGCAAGTCGCAGTAACTGCTCTCACATATAGAAAAAGTAAATTAGATTGTGATCTAAGACAACAGAGCCTCTTAGATAAATTAAATGCCTAAATAGTCTCATTAGTTAAAAAGAAACTTACTGTTAAGTTTACTTCTCGCGTCTTGCGCTTTAGTCTTATCAATGTTCATACTCGGAGATTCCTTTTTCCCCTTAAAAATATTTGGAGATATGCGACGCAGTCGAGAGGTGATCGTCTTGTCTTTGGCAGTTCCTGACTTCGGCGCTAAATTAGATGTTGAAGCGCTTTCAAATCGCTTCAAGCGACTTTTTGTTAAGTCTTCCTTGACAATACCTATGCCGGACAGATTTGGGCTTGATGCAAATTGAGCTTTGGAGACTTCCGGACACTGTAATTAACACAAAGAGAGATGTTTACATTGCAGTTCTAATTCCATACCCGAAATAAGACCCAGGGGTGGATGATAAAAGTTAGATGATGATGAATCTTTGGCAACATGAGATTTCTGAAATTCGATGACGGTATACAGCACTAAACATGTATTATAAAGGTCGAGCTTATTGCCAAACGGGAACTTCAAAGCTGGGAATATCCCCGCAAAAAACCTCACAATCTGGTCTATAAGTAGAACGTGCTACTACAGGCCTTCCGCTTGACTGGGAAAGTGTCTGAGGTATCACGTTGCGAGAGGTAAGGCATGCACCCGCTGACAGACGCTAGCACCCCTTGCGTATCGCTCAGCTACTTCAAACACGGTCTCAGTTAAACGGAAGACCTATAGCCCAAAAGGCAGTTGCACCAAAATGTTTTAAGTTAGCAAGAAAAGTTTGTTCGTAACAGCTATACATCCTTTGTTTTTGTTTTTCTGACATTTCTTACTTGCTTCTTATTTGCTTACATTTCTTATGTGACAGATTTTTTTTATCCCGATTTCAGGGTTGGTCCCGTAGTAAAAGGTGTTCATCATGATGAGTACAACGCCCCCATTCGAGGTTTAGGGTAAACTAAAACTAAGCTTTTATTTAATTTTATAGGTACCTTCAGCAACGAAATCTTGGAGACGTCCAGCGTCAGCGAGGACATCGACGAGTCATGTTTGGCGTCCTCCATAAACTCTCTGATGACGTATGCCAGCTTGGTATGCAGCTCTTCTGCGGCTTTCTCCGCTGCTATCAAATTTTCCAGTAGGGAACTTTGAGTCGCTTGAATAGGGCTGAAAATATGAAGGCATGATGCAACTGTCGAATTCACACAAGTGTCCAATCAGCGAAAGTGAAGTATTAATACTATCGAATTAACTAAACTGACGAGTGAGGGAAAATGACCAGTGTTACGCAGAATCGTTATTAGCAATTCAACCTTAATTTCGTCACTGGAGCTCATTTTGTGGACGTGCAACGCTTGCGCACTGTCGGTTTACTTGCAGTCGACTGACAAAATGGGACGAAACACGCCACAACTGCAATAGTCGCCACTGGTCGGCGGCTGCCGTCAACGTTTTATTACCATTGAGTGCCATTGACAACGTGTCGCTCGTCTGTAAGAGCCCTAAACTAACAAAATAAAATATACTAACACGGAATAAAAGACGAGCTTGATGAGTCAACCTTTGCTGATCAGCAAATATGAATATGTTTAAAAATTATTAATTTTTAAAATTACCTTGATGTTTTATTTCGAATCTTAACACTGCCAGGAGTGGATGCTAGCGTGTATGTGCTCTGTCTGCGACACATTATCTGCTGGAAATCAAAAGTTTGTAGTATCGTATAAGTTGTAGGTAGTACTCACGGTGACCAATCAAGCTATATAAAACCAGTTTATGCGGATCTCTCATTGTATTGGAAATCTAAACAAAGAGGGGCCAGAATAAAAAAAAAATGGTAATGACAGGGAAAACAAGTGCTTTTTGGCTTCCTTACGAGTCTTTTTACAACTTATAAATTAATTAAAGTAAAGAGTATAGATATACCAATACCTTCTTGTCTTTACTCTCATCAGCAGATGCATCAGCGAGATCTGCCTTCTGTAAAGGCCCTGGATCAGGCAGAGGTTGTTCACACTCCCTCTTAGGTGCCGTGAGGGTATCCAGAGAACGATAGCGTGTAGGCGTCTCGTTTTTGATCGGGAATTCCCTGAAAATAAATAGGGAATTCGACTCGGTTCATTGTTTGTAAACTTTCTTGCATTTAGCATGCCGGCCTACTTAGTAATTTTTGAAAACAAGATTATTTTTATCGTTGCATAGCACTTTATGGAGGTGCAATGAGTGGAAGAGGATGGCTCAGTAGTGAGGCATTATTGGCTAGAACTAGATATGTAGGTAAAGAGTATAAAATAATAACGAATGTTCACTGTTTGGTGTGCCTTGAAGTATTCTTGTCTTGTTATTAAAACTCTTGTTGAACTGAGACAAGAACCCACGGAATGCGGGTAGAATTCAGGCGACACTCTGACCTTCACTTTGTGTGTTGACACAAAGTGAAGGTCAGAGTGTCGCCTGAATTTTATAACTTGTATGGAACTAT
The DNA here is from genome assembly GCA_964057025.1 of Standfussiana lucernea. Taxonomy (NCBI): domain Eukaryota; kingdom Metazoa; phylum Arthropoda; class Insecta; order Lepidoptera; family Noctuidae; genus Standfussiana; species Standfussiana lucernea. The sequence continues at coordinate 13,471,136 of OZ059801.1, read as the reverse complement.
AGAGATGATCAAACAGACGCGATTTCGTCGGTTGTTTTAATTATTACGAAGTGTCGCGGTGGCAATACCCAATATAATTAAAACAATCGACAAACGCATGCGCGTATCGCGTCCCACGCGGGTAGCGCCCCAGTTTGAACAGTTCTTAAACTACCTATCGTTTGGGTGAATTTAGATTGTAGAAAATGAAGTACCTAAGGACTTTTTAAAAACACATGGAAACCGAAAACAATGTGGTGGAAACTTCTTAGATTACAAAATCATATTATCTTACATTTTCTCAGGCGTTTTCAGTTCAAGCATGCTGGCTGACTTATTTTCTATAGCGTCCATAGGTAGCTCAGCATCCGAATCATTGTGCTGCTTGATACATCTGATCATCTCATGGAGCTCCTTCGACAGACGTTCGCGATGACTCTTCGGAAGAGAACCTAGTAAGGAGCATCCGAATTCCTGAAACAGGAAATTGTTACACATAATGTAACATCACGCTTGTAATTCTCAACGGGTTTAAACAGAAGTACACCTAAGTACCTACATGTAATAGGGGGCGAACGAGCCTACATATATTGCCATCAACCGTGCACAAAACAAGACTCCGTGGCTGCTACAGATTTCTTGATAGAAAAACCCAGTAACACCGCCCGACCTGGGAATTCAACCCAGGACCTCATGTTCCGCAGTCGCACTTGTGACCTCAAACAGTAGATAGGTTATTTATGTCACTAAGTAGGTACCTACAAACCTTTGGGCAAACTTACGCAATATTAATTTAATACAAAATAACACCAAAAGTAAAATGAAATAAACGGATCCGCTAACCATAGATAACTGTAGAAAAGTCATGAAAAACCACAGACAATTTATTATAGAAACCATTAAACGGTATAGGTAGGTACTTTCCCTGCGGCCAGAACGGATGCCTCTCTAATCAGGAGTTCCCCCGGCGTTGTTGATGCGTTCATTTAATTTCAACATAACGGACGTGGTGTTATCTTATAGATAGGACACCCATTGATACAACGTTTTACTGTATTAACGAATTTGAGATAATAAATGCATCACACTATCACATAGATAGAGTGCCTACTGTAAAGATACGGGACGGAATGCAATCATCATAAGCCAATCTCTTAGTTACTGCCTCTAAATTCGATTTATTATCTAATATGTAAGTATCTGGTTAAATTTAACTAACATACCATACCCATTTTCATGAAAAACCGCGCTGTTGGATTTAATGGATTTTCAACTTTCAGTAATAACGGGTTATGGAGGTCAGACGGGCAGTGGCTCCATGTAAAATACCGGTATTCAGCTGCTTCAGATTGAACTAGAAGTCGACCCCAACGTAGTTGGGAAAACGATCATGGTAACCCCACGGGTGGGTTACAATGATCTGTTAGTGCAGGAATGTTTTAGGACTATTCCGACAGTGGAAAAGTGACAACGCTAAACAGCTGTCTAGTGCCATCTCTTACCCACTCTCGGAATAATACTAAAACATTCCCGCGCTAACAGATCATGGTAACCCACCTGAACAGAGGTTATTGTATTGTGCCTAGTGTTACAAAAAAATGAACGTTCGGTTTCGTTTGACCGATCTGTTACGCCGAAGACTTAGGCAGAAGTGTAATTAATTGTATACCCACGTTTCGCACGTAGGAGCTGAGCCTATTGCCATCTACCGGGCAAACTTCCAGACCCCGTGGTTGCTTTACTGAGAAATTCCTAATAAAAAACCCAATAGCACTTTGCTCGACCTGGAAATAGAAACCAGGACCTCATGCTCAGCTGGCCAACGACGCAGTTTTTTTATTATTTAGGTTCTACAATAAGCGGACTAGAAGCCGACACAAACATAGTTGGGAAAAGGCTAGGCAGATGATGAGGTTCTACAACAGGTCCTACCTTGTCCAGTTGTTTTCCCCCGGTGATGCCCGACACCTGCCAAACGCCACTGTTCTGCTGAGTAGTGGTGGTCGGACACGAACAGGACAAGCTCGGACTTTCCAACACCACGTGGAGACCTGAGGACTGAAAAGATTATGTTGTTATTGTCTATCAGATTCAAGGAAAGGGTGTGTACACTGTACATGCATGAGATAGAAACATCCCCAAATAAATTGTGATAAGGGCAGGAGAATGATGTTGATGGTACATAGAAGCAGTGATAATGTTTTAATTTTTAATGATTTTGTTACTAGTGTTTTTACTATATAAAAAATGTGACGAAGCGTGTCTGTGTGTGTGTGTGTGTCGTAATGTGTGATGTGTGTGTGTGTGGGTGTCTTGTGTTTATCTATATTTAATCGATTATTTTTTATTATTTATTGTTGTATATGGATATTTTGCCAGAAATAAAACACATTTTTCTTTATTAACTAAATGGGCAACTAGCCTGTAATAAATGCTTTGCAATAAATAAATGCTTTGATTTTGAAACTGTACAGGTAGAATATTTATCTGTCAGTTGCAGTTGCAATAGCAGATAATGAGACTGCTGCAGGTCCCTAGTACCTACCTATCAAAAAAAAATTTGTGCCTTAAAAAAATCCTAGCCGTGTCATAGAATCATTACAAAAACCGAGCCCACACCAACACTGCAGCCAATTGCCAACTAGACTTCTAAAAATTACATTAAATTTCTATGATTGTGTTGGCATATCACGAAAGTTACCTATTGCATGCAGCGTCGTATGGTAACTAAGTACTTAGTGCAATACATGTTGCTTTAGAATTCACGTCTTGCAGCTGTCATGCACCAATAACTTCTACAAAAATAGAAATTCAAGCAATCAGATTTATTGGTTATAAATAATATAATCGAATTAGCTAAGTACCTGCCTAATAACATGCCCGAGATGATCTAAACGTACCTAGATATAAAACCTACTACATTGTAGCACTTGTACGTTTGTAACCAATTGTAAAGAAAACCTATTGAACTCTTTTTACTGGAATTCCCCGATTCAAAAACAATAGGAAAATGTGAAAAAAATATAGACGAAACACCACCGACGACATATCGACAATCACTATCTCCATCGACGTATTTCAGTTACGTTTACACCGCGCGCTCGTGCTAAGGCCTCTAATGATTGTTTTTACCTGACAATTAATAACAACACTCCTCATCCCGCCGTCCTGGCTGACGTTGCCGTCGCTGGTGTCCAAGGACTTGACGCTGAATCCCAGACATTGTAGCAGAGCACACAACTCCACCACATCCGTGTATGCTTCCTGAAAATAGTCGAAGATCTCGCTAATATTAGATACATAACATCACACCCGTTATTCTCCAATTATGATCTGCAAGGTTAAGCCGCGCTTGCTGAGATTGGTCCGTGGATGGGTGATCCATCATTACATACCGAGTCTCCTCCGTACCTCGGAAAGCACATTAAGCCATTGGTCCCGGCTGTCATTTGTAGATCTTTGACAGTCGTTGCGAGTAGTCAGAAGCCAAAAGTCTGACATACGTCTTACCAAGGGCCCACCCAAGGGGTATCGTATTACCCAGTTACCGGGTTGTGGAGGTTAGATAGGCAGTTGGCGTTTCATGTAATATACTGGTACTCAGCTGCATCCGGTTAGACTGGAAGCCGACCCCAACATAGCTTGGGAAAAGGCTAGGCAAATGATGATAGGTTAGTCCGAGTTGTATCTATCACCATAGATCAAAACTACGTCTATGACACCTACATAGTCATGGTATGCTGGAAGAGATTTCATTAGAAATAAGCAATACCTTTGTACTCTCTTTTCTGTTCCTTTCTTGATTTCTGTATTTAGTGTGTACATAAATAGTTAAATAAATAAAATAAAAAAATAGTCCTCATATGACTTGACCAATTTTATGTCTACACTTTAAAAGAGACTGTTTGTATCTATTTCTTCTCAGAGTAGACGGATAGAGGAAACCCACCAACCCGATCTAGTTTTAAAACATTTATTTGAATAGAATAATCATGGTTTGCGTGAAATATGGTACATTGAGGTGTTAAAGATAAACAAGTTGCATATTCCGCTTACTAAAATTCAGCATGCAAATATTGTTATATAAAACTAAGCTAACAATTACAGTTTAGACAAGAAACAGTAAAAATTCAGCAAAAAATAAATATTATTTGAATAATTGAAGATTGAGTTGAGGTCTTGAACCTTTTACAATTAAATTAGAGACAGCTATAAAACCGAATAATCCTACGAAATACTTTTCAATGGTGGTGAAAAATTATCGAAATTACTTACATTTTCTATAACAGACTGCGACATTTTGTTTCTAACAAAAAACTACTGAAAAATCAACTGATTACTGGTAGATGCTTATTTAAAAAAAATAAGATCAATATGTCCTCACTTATTTAATCGGTTACAATACAACTGCTTCAATACCGCCTTTAGAATTTAAGTATTTGCCATCAATTTGACAAGTAACTTTATATTATTCAACTACCCGCTTAATTTGGTTATGGCAAAGTGCATTTTGCCATAACCGCTTGACTTGGGCCAAAGACTACAATATAATATAGGGTACTTGGGCTTTACAGCCGCGGCTTAGCACTTGATGGATCACGAATTTTTTAATAATAACATAACATCACGCTTTTAATCCCTGAAGGGTCAAGCAGAGGTGTTTTCGCCACTTACGAGTATTTTCAAGCCCCATGTAATAGGTGGCGCGCCTATTGCCGTCAACCGGGCACCTATCCGGACTCCGTAGCTGCTACTGGGAAATTCCTAATGGAAAACCCAATAACACTTAGCCCGACCTGGGAATCGAACCCAGGACTTCATGCTCAGCAATTGTGCTTGCGACCACTAGACAGAGTCAGTCAGTAAACAGAAACAAGTAGACAGAAAACAAGTTTTTAGAAAACAAATTACTGTTATCTAAATGTAGAATCAATGTTGAGTCAGAACATAATTATTACCGCAACTAGAAGGTTTAAACATGTCGAGATAAAAGCCTCACACGGTTTCATACTTTGTCTAAGTATTTTATACTAGAGAGGCACCTGTGTGTGCTTGAATTAATAAATTTAAAAACATCTAGTCTTTTCCATTACTATTACGCCTTGGCTATTCATTGTTTTAAAACTAAAAATTGTGTATGTTGATGGTGGAAGGTGATGCTGCATTCTACATCCAAGCATGTATCTTGTATGTACTATGTATCTGTACATAATGAAATAGAATGACATTTTAGTGTAACGGATTTCAGCAAAAGAAGAGAGAGAGAGGTGGCGCTAGACATCTCTCTCACACTCTCTCTCGAAATAGAATGAAAACGTTCCTGTAATATGGCGTTATGTTAGGCTACCTGAACTTATTTTTATAAAAATTTGTTTCCAACGACAGAAAGACCGAACATTTTAATAAACTTGCGTTACATGAACTATCACTATATTTATAAGATCTTAAAAATCACTAATGTCTAAACAGTGTTCACCATATTATAAAGGAGCTGTTAAAATAATTTCGACAGTCAAACCGCTACTACATAGTTCAAATGAGTGCAAGTCTATAGAAATACGTTTAAAAAAAACCGAAAATAACGGGTAGAGTTGCGGACTTCAGCCCGATTTGCAATAGGTACTAGTGAAGACAGAGCCCAAGATCCTAAGACCAAGATTTGTTCAAATTGAGTTGCGATACATCAGTTTTAGACTTCAAAATAACGGGAAGAAACTCCCCAGCCACACATCTGTCTGTTAAGTTAGAATAATTGGACGTTAAAGTGGCAGTGAGCGCTCTACTGAAAAGAAAAACAGCTTTTCGTACAAGAAGAATGTGGAACAACCTAGCTTACGTTTTTTTAATTAATCTAGTTGGCATTTATGGATCCGCAGACATGCATTTTTCATTGCCAGAGAATAACATAATAGAAACTATTAAATACAACTCTATAACTAATTGTATAATAGCTATAAGTAACCAGGAATTATACTTTAGACCTACGGTGGCAATATTAGAGCAACCAAGCGAGGGAACTGAAGAAGATGCATTCATTATTGAATTGATTGATAAATTAAAGAAATATAACATACCTCAACTACTTGTGAAAGACATTCTATATGAGAAGAATCATGATTTGCACATTAATTCTTTGACAGTTACCTTTTTCAAAAAGTGTGATCATGTAAGCAACTTTAATTTTACAAAAGTCGATAAGGACATGAGATTTCTTATCATAATATCGGATCCTACAGACGATGACTGTGTCGACAAACTTGAGCAAATAGGTGAACGTGTAAGCAGATATGCTGTAACATTCATCATTCAAGATTATCAAACAGATAAAAATGAAATATTCACTATATTCCCGAAAATAGATGGAGATACGTGCGAAGAGGTCGTTGACAAACCAACGCGTATAAATACCTGTGTTAATGGAACCATACAACATGAAGAATTTTTTCCAATAAAAAATCCTGGAAATCTCAATAAATGCCCATTTAGAGTGGGCATGGCAACACTGTTTCCTTTTTCAACGATACCGAATAAGGATTCTCTCAAAGAATACGATCATGTCGATGAAATCCAAGGATCTGATTATGAAATAATGAAAATCATTAATGAATATTTCAATGCTACTTTAGAAATACATTACATTTATAGAAAAGAAGAAAATCCTTATGATAACAGAGGTTTTATGGAGTATGTACTGAACGGGAGCTTAGACGCGTGTGCCGGTGGTCTTTATAGAATATACGGAGACGTAGTCGAATACTCAGGCATATACGTTCGTCAAAGTGTTTTTTGGGTCTATCATGCTCAAAGAGCAGATAGATCCTGGGAAAATTTAGTAAGTAAGCTAAACGACGTGTATTTCTTTTTTATATTTTATATAACATATTCAATCGTGTGGTGTTTAATTTCTCTTTTCGATGGAGACTCTGTATCATTGATAACTACTTTGTTGTATGGCTGGGGAGCAATCGTCGGTGCTACTTCTTTGCAAGATGCAAGGTCTAACAAACAGAAATGTTTGAATTTAATGTATTTAATCATGTGCATATATTCTTCTGCCTACATAAGCATGCAATTTTATTCATTCCTCACTATTCGGGCGCCACCACATTTGCTTAAAACAAATAATGATGTCATGACATCTGGAAGAACTCCATACTTGAAGAATTCGTCGAAATATTTTATACAGGAAGAGAAGTATACCAAGTTCGCGGACAGTTCCGAGGATTGTGTGTCATTTTATGACTGCGCCGAGAAAACTTTGAAATACAATGGACTGACAGTTATTTTACAAGGTAACTTTGATATTTTTCAAGCCACTTCAGCTGTGAATGATGAAGCTAGAGTTCTGAGAGCGACCGAGAACATGCTGACTGTGTTTAACGAAATGATACTCAGAAAGAATAGCTCTCTCGTGGCCAGATTCCAGAGTGTGATGCAGCGGTTATTTGAAGCTGGTATAACAAGAAGATTGTTCACCGAAGGTATAGGTATATCATGGGTGGCTAAAGCAACCAGTGCTAACACTAATATGATAACCAGTAGTTACAGTTGTCAAGCTGGTTGCTCAATAACCTTGATACAGTTCGCCGGAGTCTTCTACGCTTGGATTATTGGCTGCGTGATTTCTTGTTCAGTTTTCATGATTGAAATCTTATTGCAGCGTCAAAAAAGGCAAAGATTTGTAAATTAAAAAATTACGATGTCATTTTATAAATTAATGAAGCACACTAAAGATTTTATAGTTATGTTCTTTTTAGGAATTGTTAAAACAGTTTATTTTTACCGCTTTGTATAGTTTAATACACTACAACTATGCACAATCTCGCTTGTGACTTAAATAATGCTAGAAGCATATTGTTATTTTACTCCTGTAGTGAAGTTTTTTTCTTAACTATCATGTAGTGCTTTGCATCACTTTTGAGTATTGAAAATGTTGTAAATTTTATAAGTAAGTTACAATTAAAACTGTTCGTTCGTTCAGCATTACTTGTTTTCGAATTACGTCATGTCATATTTATTAAACGAGTGTTCTTTTTACTACTCTGTAAGTTTTTATTTATTTTATTTCACTTACAGTGTTATAGATTACGAATCAGGTCGAAAGATTCTCATCCTACATTGAAAAGAGAGGCTCTTCCGACTAGCCAAGTGTTGTCTGGTGGGCTACAGCCTAATCATAGTTTCCGGGCTGTTGTTGAAATTGATTTAAAAAGTAAAGTATTAAATGTTATGCAATAGTACATTTTGATATAAGTGGGGTAACTTTGTTATTGCAGCCGGGGTGGAATTTACACCCGAGCCGCAGGCGGGGGTGTTATGGAGCCGAGAACTGCAGTAACAAATGACCACGTGTATCATTCATTCGGAATATTCGGTAATCTATTACATATTGATAATGAAGTAGTACAACACAAAAAGTGAACATTAATTTGCCATTCTGTTTAAAAAAATATCGACACGTCAGAATCTATGTTTAATGTCATTGTCCCATCACTACGGCGACGTCACCTTGAAATAGCCAATCAGATCACACTTGTCGCCCCCCGCGCACCGCTTGCCTACCGCTAAAGGTGAACTCAAATACAAAACAAATGATCTTCATGCGGAATCTACAGGAGGTTGACTTTGGTTTACACCTTGTATATGAGGTTAATATCTGAATTTACTGACTGCTACATTTTCTAATAAAGAACGGTTATAATGACAAACAAATGATTATTTATTTAAACTTGATGTAAGTACATCAATAGTGCACATACGTACTTCATACCACAAGACATTCTCTATCAGCCAATAATTAGTACAACATTGTGACAGAGTACAAAAAAAAACGGCCATTATTTTACAATAAACTTTATTAGAAATTATTCAAATACAATATCTAAGTTATTTTAAGGGACAACATTCATTACACACCTCGAGAGATCCGAGTAAATAATGAATACATATCCCGCCAACATCCGAGTGCCTGAATCATTGCAAAGACGAAACAATGTTAACAAAACAAAACTCCATTTGGAAACAGCATAAAACCAACAATCTGTACAATGACAAATGCACCCAGATTACATACAAATAAGGCATTTAGTTGTAAGTCATGTAGCGAGGTGTTGCGGAGAACTTAGCGTAGGACTTGATGACTTTGTTGACTGCCTCCAAGAAGTCCTTTTCTGTTGCTACCTTACGGCGAGCACGGATCGCGAACATACCCGCTTCCGTGCATACGGACCTGAGGAGAAACGTTAAGTGTTAAAGACTTCCAAATGTATTCTTAAACGGACTTTTACTTTAAGGGATTCTTGGATAGAGTTGTATGGGTAAGTTATGGAATCAGATCACTAACTGGGTTGTGGAGGTCAGATAGGCAGCCGCTCCATTCAAAATACTGGTATACAGCTGGTTAGACTGGAAGCCGACCCCAACATAGTTGGGAAAAGGCTAAGCAAATGATAATGGATTCAAATCAGGGTTAATTTTCGGAAATTCATGACATTGAATGTTATGTAAAAAAATTGTTTCAATTCCGCAAATAGATCCCGGTTTGGATGCAAGATCCAGCAACGCCCTCTCGATGGAATCATGATTAATGATGACATGAGATGTATAATGTATATGCCCCCTGGCGCGGTCATGACTCATGTATGAGGCATACTTTTGGTCACATATTGCTTGCTAATGTTTGTCGGAAGAATCCCGGTTTCCTTACAATGTCTTTCGACACCATTTTTGGTCAGTGGTGCTAAAGTAATAAAGTCCCTTTTCTGGGTTCCAACCTACTTTATCGTGATCTAAAAGTCGAAAGACGCGGTCGTTAAACAAATAATTACGTACCGAATTTCAGCACCAGTAGAATTAGGGCACAATCTAGCCAGCAGGTCGAATCTGATGTCTCTCTCCACGCTCATTGACCTCGCGTGGATCCTGAAGATATGCGCCCGACCTTCGAGGTCAGGTAGACCGAACTCCACCTTACGGTCGAGACGGCCGGGACGCATGAGCGCAGGGTCCAGGGTATCGGGTCTGTTTGTGGCCATCAGGACCTGGGGAAGAAACATTTGTGAAGTTGTGGTAAAAAAAAAAACTCCTTTTTTCTAACATCTCTTTGTTAATGTGTATAAGAACAACACACAAGCTTCCAGTAAACGCAAAAAAAGGTAGGCATCGCTACCGTATTTCCCAATAGCCAATAAGGGATACGCATAATAAATGTGTGGCTAAATTACTTTATGCATACGAGTAGAATATCCATCATTTTAGGGGTAGTATAAAATATCCACCAATTAGAGTATCGACGTAGGCTGGCTGTCGTTTTCATGTGGCCAGAAGTTGATCATTGTATTGTTGAACAAGCAAAAGGCTAACGCAGACATAATAATGATAGAACACACCTTAATGTTACCACGGGGATCGAAGCCGTCGAGCTGGTTGATGAGCTCTAACATAGTTCTCTGGACTTCATTGTCACCACCAGCGCCGTCGTCGAATCTAAGGAAACGTTTATATAATTAATACAAATATATTGAGTACACTAGTGAAAAATTTATACAAGGTAAGTTAAGTTTCACTGTGGAATCAACTCTGAAATCGCGACGACAAAATCTGCTGTTCCTTACATCTTGCCAAGATTATTCGACCACAAATGTAGATGTAGAATTTCAAGTTTGGAGTTCGCTTGTTCAGTAAAATTATACGAACTAAAGAATAACCGTTAATATTTATATAAAATTAAAACCATCTCTCACCTGGCACCGCCGATAGCGTCAATTTCATCAAAGAAGATAAGACAGGCCTTCTTACTGCGTGCCATCTCGAACAGCTCCCTCACCATACGGGCTCCCTCACCTACATACTTCTGGACCAGCTCCGAACCTAAGATCGACGGCATATTTTAGTAAAAGAAAGATAAATACTGCTCAATATAGTCTTTTGTTTTTGGATGGATAACAAACAAAAAATGTAGCGAGGACTTTGTAATAGCAACATGATTTTAGATTAGTGTTTTTTTTTTAAATACCACTCTAGGAATTTCTCCTGTATCGCGGTTGCTTTTAAAAATATTCAAACTCACAAACACAAACAGTCAGAGCCGGAACAACTACCATTCAAATGCATGATTATGTTCCGTGCGGGGATCGTACCCGCGTCACGCAGCGCAGCAGCCAATCGCTCAGCCGCTGCGCCAGCCGTGCCGTCAAACGGTGGTGCTGTTTTGAGATTTTAGCCTGTTGTTCTCCCGAGAGATCTACGCTGTCGTAAAGGCAATATGTCTGTCTAAAATTATTATTTTCACACATTTTTGCAGTTAATGGAGGTCAAAAAGGTCCTAATTATTTATGTAGAAAATAGAAACACTACTTTAAATAAATACAAGATGTTTTGTTCTGCAACGTGCCTAGCATTGTCAATAAGCTTAAATTGACAATTAGAAGATTGCAGATAATTTATTTAGTTTAGGGGAGGCGTATCAGAAATCTGTCTAAGCTTATGGACAGGCTTCTTTCTTAACTCCCCATAGTAGAACATAACTAAATACTATATAAACAAACACTGCCTTATTGGTCGCAAGCGCGACTGCTGAGCATGAGGCTGGCTGGCTGGCTTCAATTCCCGGGTCGGCCTAAGTGTCATTGGATTTTTCCATCAGGAATTTCTCAGTAATAGCCACGGAGTCTGGATTTGTGCCCGGTTGATGGTAATAGGCGCGCCCAATATTACATGGGACTTGAACATAACTGGCGAAATGTGAGTGTATTATTAGGTACACCTCTGCCTAACACTTCGAAGATTACATGCGTGATTTTATGTTAAGTTGATAAACAAACTGTTAATTTTAAAGAAGAAGTGTATAGTCTATCTCGTAATAGCTTTGCCACTTTGGACTAGAGGTTCCAGTCAATTACAACTTCACTCAATTGGAATCTTGTCTCGTAGGTCTCAAAGCTTGGCCGTGGCGTTTTAATGTAAAGCAATAAATGTGCTACAAAAATCTTTTGGCGTACAACGTTAGTATTTCTTTTTGTAAATTCCTTGAAAGAACTAGATGACGGCGTTCGTTCCGACTTGAGCCGGGAGCCAAAAGATCCATAATACAAAGTCATCTAGTCAATATTATATTTCATGCAATTTTTGGGATCTATATTAGTCTAATATCGAGTCAATTCTTCCAGATACTCACCAATGACCCTGATGAAGCAGGCATCAGTTCTGTTGGCGACTGCTCTGGCGCACAAGGTCTTGCCGGTACCGGGGGGTCCGAACAACAACACTCCCTTGGGGGGTTCGATACCAAGCTTCACGAATTTCTCGGGCTGTTAGGAAATGTTGATATTATAGTATAGTACTGCGGATTACGATCTTAGGGTGCAGTTCCGAAGACGACCGCATCAGCAAAATCCTCCCAATCATTATGACAGACCGCAGCAAGACGACTGATTGCTGATTGTGCGGTGATGATGAGGTCTTCGATTCGATTCCCGACTCGGACAAATTGTTATTTGTTTTTTTCAACCAAGAATCTCAGTAGCAGCCCAGAGTCTAGCATGGTACAGGTTGATGGCAACAGCTTCTTACATAAGACTTAAAAATCACTAGTGAAATGTGAGTGTAAGTTCTGTATAAGGTACACCTCTGCCTAAACTTTCCGGGGTCACAGTGTTTTGTTTTATTGCCGTAATTGTTATATTATTTTTACTGAGATTGATTTTCGAAGTAAATATTACAGGTACATCCAGTTTTAAAATGAACTCACATGTAAAAGTGGAGTCTCGACGACTTCCCTGAGCTTCTCAATCTGCTCCTTACATCCTCCGACGTCGGAGTAGGTGACATCCGGTTTCTCTTCAACCTGCATCATCGTCACGGTGGGGTCGATCTTCGGAGGCAGGGGAATGTGGATCTGGTACTTGTTGCGGTCCACACTGATGGAGTTTAGGTAGGTTTTAGTTGATTGTTTACAAATTATTGCTGTATGGGCTTTTTTGGCTAGATTTATTCTTCTAAGTATGTCAATACGGGGTGGAAGGGACACCGACGCGAAAACCGAATCCACATACTCAGTACACCATTCTGAACCCCCTACTTAGAATTTTTCGTTGGTTATTAAAAAAATAAAATCTGCTGTTTCCTACAAAAGTGCAATACCTACATGGTCAAAATGTATGGAACAGTTGTTTTTTTTTTTTAATACCCATGTATATTTGAAATATGCTTTGAGTTTTAAATTCGACCAATCACAAGAGAGCGAAACAAGATGTGAACATCAACCTTCAAAATGATGTGTGTACTGAATACGTGGTTACAGTTTTAGCGTCGGTGAACCTTCGACCCTGTACCTATGTATATGTGGTGCAAGGTATAATCTGATATGAATCTCGACCATATAAGACTTATGCAGTGAACCTAGGTATGATCTCGGAGAGGCGTAGAGAAGTTGCCAATGCTTGAAACAACCACCAGTTTATTTCTCCTTTACCAATTCTGCCCCGTAACAATAAATGCAGTACATGCAAAATGGCGGTTTTGACAAAAACGCGGTTAAGTGTTTATTTTAATTTTGTGTTTGTTAGTGTTTTGTTTTTAATCTCTACTTAACTTATCAGTTAAAAAAGAGATTTCCGAACCGCGTTTTTCTCAAAACCGCCATTTTGCAGGTACTGCGTTTACTGTTACGAGGGCAGAATTACTAGGACGTCGAAAATATCTGTGGTCTTGTCTTCTAGATATAATATTGAGCTAGAGGAGCTACACTAAGCTTTTCAGTTCAGTAACCATTTTAAACCAGGTTTTATTTAGTCACTACCACGTTGGTCTAGTGATCGCGAGCCCCACTGCACATCATGAGGTCTTCGGTTCGATTTCCAGGTCGGTCAAAGTGTTATTGGGTTTAATCCACCAGAAATTTCTCTGTAGCAGCCGGCACACTGGAGCTTTGTCCAGTTGTTGGGAATAGACTCGCCCCCTATTACATGGAACTTGAACATAACTGGCTTTTATTAACGATGCAATAAGAAACTAGTATCTATTTTGAACATTGTATTTTCGTGCGTGTCATTCAAATGACAATAATTGTATTTACTGGAGATAATCTGGTCGCCCGGAAACTCTTGGAATTAAGTATGCACGTTAAGATTGGATCGCTCCATGTCACGTGGAGGCTTTCAGAATACAGAGTGACAAGTCCACAAATATTTTCGTCATGTTCTACAAACATTAAAAAAAAAAGCAGCAGAAAGGCTTTCCTAATTTCATAATAATCGGTATAAAGCACTGGCAGGTCTAATTGTAAAGCATTAGCAACTCAAATATATCTCAGCGAGACAAAAAAAAAAAACTTTGCATCAAGTCATACCTACTTGCGGAGCAAGCAAAACCGTTTTAAACAAAAATATTAAAAAAAAATAGTAACACTAAGACAAGCTTACACCACATAATATGACCCAGCCTGTCCCCACTTGCTGCCCTCCCCAAAATGACGCCCTAAGCCGAGGTCCGAGGTCCCACAGGGGGTGCCCTTAGCGAGCGGTCATTAATTGTGTAATTTAGCTTGTAAGCCCTGGCTGGGGGCCTTAAATTCATTTGACGTCACCACAGGATAGTCCGGTTAAGTAGTAAACCAACCCTAGAGAGTTGGAAAACTGCGAGCTAAAAAGAAGCTTACACCACCGATCACTCAATACACTTAACGCTAAACATACTGTTACGAGCTGGGTATGGGATAAATTAATTACTACCAATCAGACAATTTAATAACTTTATTAAACACAAAACACTTAAATCTTAATCACAAGTACACTACTGATCACTATTCGCTTAGATATCGCACTTCTAGTTCACTTCGATTCGCTCCGTTGTATCGCCTGAATCAGACTACTCCCCGTGTGTCGGGGCTTGTGCTTTTTATACTACCCCTTTATTCACGAACATTCCGGCGATGTGTAGAACGGTTCGATAGAAACATCAACAAAAAAAACATTACCAAGTAGTAGGCAAAAAAATAATAACCTACTTGTACCGAATAAAGAAGTAGGTACTTTATGCGCTCGGCGTACGGTCGAAATTACAATGACAATTCCTAATATTTTTTATAAGTAGTTACCTACTTAACTTTGAACTAATAATAATGGCACGCTTCTCGAAGTTTTTAGCGCAAACACACTGAATCACGTCCTTTCTCGAAAGATCTCGTACGTACGACGTAACACTGCCCCCTCCTTAGACATGCTCGTCCCGAGCATCATTAGTCCCGTAGTATCGGGCCAATCGGTCTACATGAACAATCTTAGGCGCACCTCGTAGACCCTTCTGTATTCGGTAGGTGACATCGTTGATCCTAGTCACGACTCTGTATGGTCCATCCCATTTTGCTTGCAATTTCGGAGACCTCCCCTTGCTCCGCACTGTTTTATGTAACCACACCAGTGAACCCTCGTCGAAAGCCCTACTGTTTGCCTTGCGGTCATAACGGGTCTTCATCTTCTCAGACATCTGTTGGCCGGATTGTCGGATATGCTCATAAACATCATTCAACTTGTTACGCAAATCATGTGCGTAATCTGTTACACTACGTGGAGCATCAGGGGGAGTTCCAGTGATTAAATCTGCAGGTAACCGTAATTCCCTTCCAAAGTTCGCGAATGCTGGCGTCACAGTCGTACTTTCGTGGACTGCGCTGCGGAAGGACAGTAGAAACGGCTGTATGTGCTTGTCCCAATCCCTTTGCCTGCTTTCCACGACTTTTGCCAGATATCTTTCCAACGTTTGGTTGAATCGTTCCACCATTCCATCAGATTGTGGGTGGTAAGAGGTGGTTCTGGTTTTGTAGGTACCCATCAATCGACAAGTTTCCTGAAATACTTGCGATTCAAAATTCCTTCCTTGATCGCTGTGTATTTCTAAGGGTACTCCAAAACGACAGAAAACTTCCTGAACTAATTTATCTGCGACAGTTGTAGCCTCTTGATTAGGAATGGCGAAGACTTCTGGCCACTTTGTGAAGTAATCCATGACCACCAGGAAGTACTTGTTTCCGCTCTCACTTTCTGGAAATGGTCCCGCAACGTCTAGTGCTATCCGTTCCCAAGGGGCTCCAACGTTGTACACTTTTAATGCACCTCGGCTGCGTGTGTGGGGTCCTTTCACGGCCGCACAACTGGTACATTTGCGACACCAGTCCTCCACATCATCTCGACAGTGGATCCAGTAAAAGCGTTCTCGAATTTTTAGTAGAGTCCTTTTTACCCCCATATGTCCTCCTGAACATCCATCATGGTAGAGCCGTAGAACATCTGGTACCTTAGCTTTAGGGACAACCATTTGTAGATGACAGCTGTCCCCTCGAGCGTTTTCCCATTTACGGCACAAGACTCCATCCTGGATCACCAAGCTGTTCCATTGCGCCCAATAACTCTTCGTGATGGAACTCATCGCAGCCACATCACTCCACTTAGGTTTAGGAGCACCAGCTTTGATCCACTCGAAGATCGGTTTGATGTCAGAGTCATTTTGCTGAGCCTGCTGTAGGGTTTCCTTCCATTCATCGCTGAGATCTGTTCTAAGCATCCTCACGGACACTACTTCCTTAGTCTCTTGCCTGGCACAGTGCTTACAGTCTTCAGGACAAGGTCTTCTTGACAAGGCGTCTGTCTTAACGTGAGTTCTCCACTGTTGCTGGGCAGTCATGCATGGCATTTCAGCCGCTTTTCCCTCATGGGGTTGACCTTCTCTCATTGTGCTTCGGTTTTTACAGTTTGACCGAAGATGACCCCTTTCTCCACAAGTGTAGCACCTAGGGCTGTACCGTTGCGGAAGCTGGCGTACAGGTGATGCCACAACTTGCTTTGGACTGCTAGACCAAAAGTTGCATGAAGATCCTTTATGAGGAGCATCTGCTCGTCTTGGCGGCGGACCTGCTCCTCTTGGCGGCGGACTTGCTCCTCTTTGTCTCGCTGCAACTGCTCTTCCAACCGGCGAGCTTGCTCTTCTTGACGGCGAGCCTGCTCTTCTTGACGGCGAGCCTGCTCTTCTTGACGGCGAGCCTGCTCCTGTAGCAGCGCCATTAAAGCTGACAAGTCTGGCGCCATTGATGCTGTAGAAACTGCGGATGGGCCAGCGACTGGCACTGACGTAGGCTGGACACCACCCGGTGTCTGTGTTGGGGAATCTCCAAACCGCCTTTGGTCCATGTCCTGCTGTCGCTGACTCCTGGTACGGATACCGTCCGTGTCGTCCTTCGGTAGAATTGGCATAATTTATCCCTCACTTCTGACACCAAATTGTTACGAGCTGGGTATGGGATAAATTAATTACTACCAATCAGACAATTTAATAACTTTATTAAACACAAAACACTTAAATCTTAATCACAAGTACACTACTGATCACTATTCGCTTAGATATCGCACTTCTAGTTCACTTCGATTCGCTCCGTTGTATCGCCTGAATCAGACTACTCCCCGTGTGTCGGCGCTTGTGCTTTTTATACTACCCCTTTATTCACGAACATTCCGGCGATGTGTAGAACGGTTCGATAGAAACATCAACAAAAAAAACATTACCAAGTAGTAGGCAAAAAAATAATAACCTACTTGTACCGAATAAAGAAGTAGGTACTTTATGCGCTCGGCGTACGGTCGAAATTACAATGACAATTCCTAATATTTTTTATAAGTAGTTACCTACTTAACTTTGAACTAATAATAATGGCACGCTTCTCGAAGTTTTTAGCGCAAACACACTGAATCACGTCCTTTCTCGAAAGATCTCGTACGTACGACGTAACAATACTATCATCTGCCTAGCCTTTTCCCAACTAGGTTGGAGTCAGCTTCCAGTCCGGATGCAGCCGAATACCAGCATTTTACATGGAGCGACTGCCTATCTGACATTCATAACCCAGTAGCTGAGTAATACGATGCCCCTTGGTATCTCAGTCACCTTCAAACAATTGACCGAAAAATCACGAAGATTTAAATTCGTTTAGCGTTAAATGTGTTGCAAGTGGGTCTAAAACTCTATATATGCAAATATGTAGTACTTAAAATAATACCTGTCTGTCTGTCATGGCTTTGCTGTTTCATTTTGGAAAAAAAATGTTTTAATCCTAGCGAGCAATGAAATGTATACTCACATCAATTTTTAAAAGTGATTGCCTCGCACTGTATAAATAAACGGTTTTCGGTTTCACAAACATAGTATTTTGGAAGCCATATTATTACGGAATAGGTTTTACCTCAAAACCGATACTTATACCGTTATTTCACGAGAAAATCGCTTTTAAAGAGATGGGTTATTTGGCTTGCCCAACGTCCGCCATTTTATTTATTTTGAAAATAACGGCTACGCATAAATCTTGTAGTAATCAATACAAACAAGTTTTGTTTGAGCCAAAATCTTCTAAAGCGTCACATTTCCGAAATATAAGCTTGTAAAGTTCTGCTGATGGCGAAGATCATAACTTTGATGGCTTATTTCTCGGAAACTTGACGCTTTGAAAATAAAATAAAATGGCGGAAGTTAGGCGGGCCAAACGTCACACAAAAATCTTCCTACCCCTTTGCTAAGTGTATTTAATATTCATAATTAATCCTCGTGACTGTAATAAGAGGGTTTAAACCCCACTTGATTAAAACGATGAAGGACAAGCAGAAAAATACTACACCAATTTCTCAAAAAAAATAACTTACCCAACCCTCATCCCTTCTTCAATATCAGTGGGAGCGACAGAGTCAGCGAGGTCCACGACGAACTTGGCAAACTGTTTCACATTGATAATGTACTTCGGGTCGTTTGAATCCGCATTGATAATCTTTGTGCATCTCGCTACCTGTGACAAACATTATAATGAACAGAGGATTCTATACTCTGTTAGAGTTGTTACAGTGTATTTATCTTTACTTGCCACGGCTTGCGTACACTAAGGGATCTGCTTGAGTCGATCACGCATCACAACATTTTCCGCTCTTAGTTCGGCGCGGTATCGAGTTATGTCGTCCGAATCGAAACGAAGTGAATTACGCCTTTCGACATCTTTCGGACCGACTCAGGCCTGCCCGCATCGATGAGTGTGTTCACTCCCTAATCCGACCTCGGCCGAACTGCTCGTATAATTCTGTTCAAACTTTATGGGGGTTCGGAAGTTAGCTGCGAGTGACGGTGTTTGCATTATACAGTCAAGCCGATACGTCTTCTACGCCCGCTGATACTTAAAATTGTGTTCTGCGCAGCTTTACGCTAGATGTTCCGAGCCGCTATTTGAGCCATTATCCTACGCGGACCGTCACTCGCAGCTAACTTCCGAGCCGCCATAAAGTTTGAACCGTACTGTACGTTGTCGGCAGAATATTTACTTTCTCGGCAGAACTTGGTCGATTGAACCATCCATATTTATTCAAATGAAGAGTTATCGGTTAAAGTCGGATTAGGTCACACCACCACCACACACACACCATATTATGGTTAGGGTACACCATATTATGGTGAAGAATTTCGTACCATGTCTGTTCAGCAAATAATATAAGGGTCACGACACAAATGTTGGCGCGCATTCGCCAAGGTCGATGCGAAAGGATGCTTACTTTTTCTTCAATACAAAAAAAAAAAAACAAATGTTTTTTTGTCTCACGCGTGGTGCTACTAATACCATCCATACGTTATTAATATTACGTAAAGGGTTAAGTTTCTATGAATGTGGAGCACGATTTTCGGACCACTGTGCGGCGGTCGCGGCGTCCTCTTAATTGTGCTCTTCTTGTAAGGACAGACCGTCGAAAGTCGTCGATCATTGTGTCGTGACTCTAACACACGTATCTATAAACAAGTCAAAGTGTTTACATGAGTAAAAATGTATTTTTTTAGGATACGATTTTTATTATATAGTTTTGTTATTTTCTAAAATTAGAACTGTAAAAAGTTAGAATTCTTAGTTTTGCTTTCTTTGACGGTTCTTACTTCATTTAAATTCTGGTCTATTGCATAAAAAAAAATGCATTACTTTAACTTGACTATAGATACGGTGTAAGACATTAGTAAGGAAAAATACACTGTGCTAAAAACGAACAGCCAACAAAATAAGTGTGGCTCACAGTACTAGACTTAACACTAAGCTTCAGTTTGTTAGTCTCATATTCAGTGTACCTCACTACTATGTTCTAGGAGCCGGTTATACCGATTGTTAAGTTTTAAAACAACCACCAACAGTCTGGACTCCACTGGGTCAACTAAAACATTAAGAAATTATCTGGGGACACCTTCATTTGGTCAGTGGGTCATCTTATTTATTTATTTATTAAAACTTTATGAAGTAAAAAAACTGTTCAAAGGCGGACTTAATGCCTTAATAATAAATATGCTTTAATCTTAGGGGCGGTTTAAATTATAATAGTGTCACAAACCGAAATTAAGGAATTTATCATATTATCCATATTGTAATACAAGGAGTATGCTTCAAATTATGGCACCTCAATGGAATACATTTAATTTTTTTATATTATATACATGTACTAGCTGTGCCCGGCATGCGTTGCGATGCCTTATTTACAGGAGCCAAAAAATGTTCCCACGGCTGGGACACAGGCCTCCCCCAGGCCAGGTGGTCAGGAGGTCCAGCGAGTGCTGGTGGATGTCACAATCCTCTCGATTTTTTCGGATCTAGGACATACCGGAGTCCTCAGGATGTTTTCTTCCACCATATTGATATTTAAATATAAATTGCACGAAAATAAAGTTAATGTCTTGGTTGGAATTGGAACCAACCACCTGCAACTCGTAAGTCGCCGCCATTTTAACCGGGACAGCACTGATCTATACATTTTGTAACTTAAAGAGACTTCGTACGTGTGGCACTTAGAAACAAAAAAAAAGAACATTTCTGTGGTAAAATGTAGCCTATATTTTAAGTTAGGCATCTAGCAGTAAGGCGGTGAAAACTGCGTTCAAATCCATACAGTAGTTTTTGCGTGATGCTCGTACAAACATACAGGCAGTAAGACAGGCGAAAATTCTAAAACCTGTTGTTTTGGCTTCTGTTGCTCTAATAAAGACCCCCCCTCAAATTTTTTTTGCTATATCTTCAATGTACAGACATCAGACTGCTACAATTTTATAATATGTATAGATTAATAATTGTGCTTTGTCAACAACACTACTTCTAGTAGTGACTAATAAATAATATTCTTAAGTGACCCACAGATAATTCCATCATGTTTAAAAGTACAAAAAGACATGCAGACAAAACCACCGAAAGCAAAAGCGTGATCAAGTGTTGTGTCTAGAAACCAGCTATCAAATCTCATCTCGGCTGTGTAGAAACAACCTTGTGATTGCTTTGCCACAATTCCCACTTAATTGACACTTCAATAAGGTTGAAACTTTTCAACAGTCACATAGACAAATAGACCTTGATTCTAGATGTATAAGTGTCATACTACTTTAAGGTGATAAAGCAATCTCAACATTGACCATACCAGTTGGTATTAGGATTAGTTATTATTAGTTTGAAATTTGACAATTACAACAGCCTCTATGAATAAGCTCTCTAGATACAAAGCTCATACCATTTTATTTCTAGCATAGAGATAAGTAGTTTTTTTTTTTTTTAAATAAAATGCACATGGAAAACAACTGCTTAAAAAAAACTAAGATTTAAATTGTTAGATGTTGATGCTGAACTCAAAGGTTTGGCTGAAGGTAGCCGAAGCTTCATTCGGACACCATTAAGCTCACACATCGCATGTGGGTAGATTGATATGGTTTTCAGTATGAGCAAACTATGTCAAATGACCCTCAACAAAACAGAAACATGACCAACTTCTCTGAATTTTTTAATAGAACATCTAACTATTTAAATATTTGCATAAGTATGCACCACTGCGACAAGAGATGTATTAGAACAACAACAACAAACAAGCACAATGAGCTTGACCCCATTTACTGTAGTGACCTATGTAGGATGCTTAGTCGATACTCCACCTAATATTTATTCAACTGAACAGCTCATCCTCCGTCAACTAGATTGATTTTAAGAAACTGGTTTGTTTTGATGCCTACAAAACATTAGTTTAAGCATGCATCTTCAACAAAGTATTGTGGACACTGTCCCAATATATAATACAATACAAAAATATTAGTTAAACATGAGCTGAGAAAGAAAATCGATTGTCCCAGCAACAGATATAATAAATACAGGAGATATGATTTGTAAACAAATGTATTCGTGTTCAGATGTCGCCGTGTTCTCCCCACTTAATTCACTAACACAAAAGCAAAAACTATAAGAACAGCACACGAGCTCATATTTCTCCCGCACACAAAGAAACTTACAGCAACACTAATAAACTCACTAATAGAACACAGGCATACATAGGGCGGGGCTTCTACCTGTAGCTACGGACTCAGAATAAACACACATCGCAACTAGTGATGTGAAGAGGTAATCGTAGAAAAAATAGTATCGATGAAATTCAGTTATATCGTGTTTTTTTTTGTGGGAAACCAGTTTGGACCTTTTCCTGTCGCATTTATCCACTTTTCTTTTATTTTTGGATACTTCGGATAGCTAAAATGTTAAAATAAAACCAAGGTGTGAATTGTGATCATGATATCAATAATACATGTGTAAGAGTACCGCAATAAATTAAAAACCCATACTTGATTCAATAAAAAATAAGTCGAGTAATCAAGAAATAGTAATGAATTGTATTTTTCAGTAATTAATTATATAATTTTTATCATTAAGTACCTTACATTAGTAAACAACAGCTATAAAGTTCCATGTAACAAAAATAGTCTAAATTTTTACCCTTGTGTAATCATTCGTACTAAGGGATCGTATAAAATATCGACAACCACAAAAGTGACATCACCTCTCTAATTATCTACCTAAAACACACCCGCTTCACGAAACTATCGTGTGAGTGAGAGTAAAAGTAAAACACTTATCCATTGCACTATTAGACCAGCCGATTCATTGATCGATGTGTATTAAGCAAACAATGGTTGTTGTTCCTAATGAAAATAATTGCTTTTGGTACTTTATCGTGTTTCTAGTATCACGAAGTAATGTTTTAGTGAATTTAATGAGAAAAACAATCATATTTTAGTACTTACGTGTGAAATGAGATGCCATCTTTCGTATAATTCACAATAGAGGTGTTATTTTTGCAAACAACCACTGTACAACGCGGCATTTTGTAAAAAATCACAAGCAGTCAAGACGTCGCAAGTTGACATTCGACTAATGGCCGAAACTGGCAACAAGCCTCTTTGCGGCTAGATGCGTTCGCATGCGCCACGCCTCCTTGCCATATCTCCTGTATTTATTATATCTGTGGTCCCAGCTCAAGTCCCAGCCTAATTTTATAAGCTTCAGTAGAAAGAATCACAAACAAGAAGATTCTGTGTTATTGTTATTATTAGGCATGTTATTATTTGAATTAATTAGCCAATTTGTTAACTGAAATTAAGGAAATACCTGCAATGGCTGCTCATTCTGAAGGGTCTGCTTATCTGCTGCAAGATCCCATAGGGCAGGAGGAGCCAGCCCAGTATCTGACTCCTTGATCCCTGTTAACTCATTAACCCTCTTCATCACAGTCTGTATACCGTCCTCAACCTCTTTGATGATCTTCGTGTATTGTCCTTGGCCCTACAAATCAAAAAGTTATTTAAAAAAATTGAGAATCTAAAAAATGCCAGTCATCAATATCCTTTCTCCACTAGTAAAGTACTTATTATTTTACTTACGTATGACTTTAGAAGTGCTATATCTCCTTCATCAAGAGCTGAAATACATAATGCATGATTATTTCTTCTGAAAATACAGCCGTAACTCATTCATGGGTTATGGAATAGATTACTGCAAGTGGATGATGCAGCTATTATTACTTACATTTGATTTCTTTTTCCGGCTCCTCTGTAGCATCCTTGAGCTTACGCATATCATCACCTAAATGGTCTGGCATATTGAAGTTTTTCTAACAAATAAACTAATATTTTGTAAAATCAGCACAAACTCACAAAGACGAACAGTCGTCCGTCATCAAATCAATAATTTCTTGAGGCACTCCTTTTTACGATGTTGTCTTAGCTTTGGACAACAATAAATTATCTTATCAACATAGGTTTAACATGTTCACAAGGTAAGCAACATATGCGTGTAACGAAACGCGTGACTATAATTTTTTTGTTTCACGCAGTTTATTCATGTTTTATTTGTGTGAATTTCCCTTCATCTGCCTTATTTCAAAATAAAAAGTGCAGCTAGAATACGTTTTAGTTCTTTCGTCGCGTTAAATGCAACAAAAAGCTTAAATATTTTGTTATCCTCACTTTTTTAATTGTCGTGTAGATGAAAATACTACGTTGAAAGAACCGCATTTAGCGATGACAAGCAAAATAAATAGTGCGTTCGAAATAAGAAAATATTCGGCACTTACTTTTTATTTCATTTTATTACTCTCTGCTGTTATATTTAACTAACGAATAAAATCTTAGTTTAACTCATTAATTTCTCTAACAAACGGATTTTATGACTAGACAAAATTATTTTTAAATTCTTATAAAATCAAACGCATGAATGCATTGACAATGTTATGTACCGTGCGCCACCTGACAGCTAATTTCAGTACTAAAATTTTGTATTCGTAGTGCTGAATGGAGAATCACATTTTTTCGTGTTTTCCATGATCATAATCTCCTGAATTTGCGAATATTTTCTTTTAGGTAAGTGTGAAAAACTATGATATAGACCTTTGTTTGATTTGACTGTAAATTATATGAAAAGAAATGGCTGCTTCAGTCTGTCCCTCCGGTTATGACCCACAACCTAATGTCAAAGCCCGGTTTCATTTAACATTTTCATTGTATTACGCACTGTTTAACATTTAATCAGATGCGGTTATTATGCATTGGATAATTGCCCAACTGAGTTGAATGAGTGTTTAAAATATAGGCGTTAAGTAAGTATGATTGAATACGCGATGCCCCCGGTATGCGGTTGGTACTCAATTCTAGTTTTTCAACACAAAAATCTTGGTTTTTATCTTAACCTTATCTTATATGTTATCGATCAATCGTGGATCATCTTCTTTCAAAAATGATGTGTGAATTCAATGCCACACCATTGCCATGTTTTGCATTTTTAGAAAAGTGAGTATTGTAATGTTCTTTGTTTAAAATTATTTATTAATTTGCGCCACATGCCTTTGTGTTCTTGTTCTGCAATTTGAAAAACAATACACATTGTTTATTACATCAGTTCAGTTTTAGTGTTGCATGGTTAATTCTTATCAGAAATATGTATGATAACCTTATTTGTTTAA
The DNA here is from genome assembly GCA_964057025.1 of Standfussiana lucernea. Taxonomy (NCBI): domain Eukaryota; kingdom Metazoa; phylum Arthropoda; class Insecta; order Lepidoptera; family Noctuidae; genus Standfussiana; species Standfussiana lucernea. Next base: position 13,445,844 of record OZ059801.1, on the reverse strand, counting down.
CCTTACAATAAGAATATTTCTTAGTTTAATTGTGGCTTCTGGTCCATACACCACTGATTCCTTGGTATGTATTTTTAAATGATTTTTTTATTGGAACAATTTTCTGTATGAAAAGTACTAATCATACTGTATGTTTATAGTGCTTATCATTCTCAACAAGATATAAAAACACTGAGTTTTTGATTGATTGATCTTAATTTTATTTATGCATTCCAAGTTATTTTGGAATTGTAACAATCTGTAGCTTAAACATTAAATTCAATCAGCACTAATTCAACAATTCAATAATGTTCATAATTTTTTTTTTTCTCTATTGATTTTTTTTAATCAAATAGTTATACAGTCATTATGAATCAAATTTTGATATTGATGTCAGAAGTACATAAAATATAGGCCAAGATTACTTTAAACTACAACCAACATATAGCTAAACACTTGTTCACTGACATATTTAAGTGTAATACTATAAATATATAGACATCATTATGTTGTTGCTCAAAATTTACTATAGCTACAAACGTCACAAATGTTTGTATGTACAATTACACTTCACGTGGGATGCTTTCTATAAATAACCATTGACAACGTAGACTAATGAAAGCACAACACTGTTTTTGTGTATAGAGGTTTTATATTTAATCAAAATATTTCTTTTTTTTTTCTTTTTAATTGTTATTGTGGTTTTAAAAAGACATTGGTGCAGTAACAGTTTCATTTTTAATGCTATAGTGTAGTGTGACAATGATGTTCATAAATATTTTTGGATGTACTGTGGACTTGTGTTTTTTGCATTGTAATGTTTGGTTTTAGGAACTTTTTCTTCAAGGTAACTAGGTAACAACTGTGTGTGCACTTATTTTTTATTATATTACAGTAATTGCACTTATAAATATAAACATTTTAAAGATACTTGTCTCTTGATACACAATTTACTTTATACTTTTTGTTTTTGAGTTTAGAAAAGACGATGATTATGATGAAACATAAAGAAATAAAGGACTGACTTAGCCTTATTTCACTAACAAAAAAAAACTTACATTAAACTTGCTATTTATCACAATATACACAATGATTGTCCATGGGTAATTGAGCAAATAGGTTTATCAACTAATTGCAATAATCAGTAATTACTCACTGATATGAAACTACTTTCATTTTCTAGTAATAGGCTGGTATTACTATATTGTTCAGTTACTAACTCAATATTGTTGCTTTAGAATTTGTTGCAGAAAATAAGTATGATAAAACTAAAGAAAAAATGAGCATTGTTTAAAAATCTTATTACATACTTCTAAATTCTGCTATCTGACTTTAGGCATTGTGTAAAATTCATCATCATTCTCCTGTACTTATCCCAATTTAGTTGGGATTAGTGTAACATGTATTTATTGATTTATGTACACACAAAACATGTGTTCTTCTTCCATACTTCTCTATTACTTATCATTGCAGCAGTCACCTCCTTTCTAGCCATATTATCCTTCACACTGTAGTATATATATATAATATAGTCCATTTTCCTAAGCAAAATTAGGTACTCAATTTTACCTGAGTTATCAAAACCATGACAATAAACTGTTATTTCTGCATTGTAGGTGAATACTAGACACTTGACTATTTCAAACAAGTTGCCTAAAACCTTTCCTTTAATTATTTCGGCGCGAATTTTATGACAGAGTCGAATGGGCGGCTTCGTCGTAAAATTTACGCGCCCTTGTGTGTTTAGGGATGGCCAACCTTAATTAAATTCTTCCAGTAACTATTTATTAATTTGGAGCTATGCCATAATGACTGCTATTAGAGGCTCAGGAATCTAGCCGTAGCGATGGAGGTTGTGTTATCTCGAATCTTCTTCATGCCTCCTGGAATAAAGATAAATAAATCACTTATTACTTTCATCAGAAATCCACTTCCCGTCCTTAACCTAATTTATTTGGGGTAGGCGCGCAACACGTCTTTTTGCACAACTACGTCAGAAGCGGGTCTTTGGCACATCTCTATAAGCTGTCATAATCTTATATTTCTATCATAAACATATTAATGCTAGCCTGTGTTCTCCTAGTGTCTAGTCTAAGCAAAGGATCTCCCTCAATTCATCCCCTTAGAAAGAAGTAAATCCAAAATCTTACTAAAATATCTTTTATTTGCCAACTAGTGCTGCTGGCGAGTTGGCGAGATGCACACAGCCACTGCAGATGGGCAGTTCCGGAGTACCAACGGTGCCACACACGGACGTGACAAGGTCGCCATATTGGATGCTGGATCTCAATATGGGAAGGTAATTAATATGATTGACAGTTGGTGACGAAGGACTGGTTTGTTTAAGGTGTGCAACACACTTGTTCCGGCAGTATTTGTTGAATAACACCCATTCAGGACTGGAGCAATTACCTATACAAGGTGTAGTTTTGCATCCTCGTCAAAATTCAGAAGGAAGTCATAGAAGACGTTAATAATCAATATAAATTGCGGTACCTTGTCAATAATGATAAACGTTGCTTTTTTTTTGTTGTTTTAATTTGACACTATTTCAGAATGAAGCCCTTCTCAAAAGAGGAGAATCACCCGTTTATCGAATAAACGTCTGCGTTTGTTTGTGTGTGTGTGAAAGCGCGGTTATAGGGCTAGTATTAGAAGGGCCGCGTTTAAATACGGGGTAGGTACACTAACTGATTTCCGATATTAATAAATATAAAAAATTATCTACCCATTTTATTATTGATTAGGGTCGAGAATCATTAGTATACCTCCTTGAATTTGACGAGGATGCAAAACTACACCTTGTATAGACATTTAATTTTGCCACCAGACTAACATTATAATAATATCATAGATAACCTAAGGGTAAATGAGCCGCCCATATTTCGTTGAGGTAGAAGATTTTTCATTCATACATTTTTATTTTCCAACTTTGAAATTAAAAGTTAATCGTCAAAGCCATTTGATGGAACCTCATGAAATGATTTTTCCGATCTTGTCCAATCGACTGCTAGTCCAACGTTCATCGTAAATCGCACATGTTCTGCCCTTTCTGTAAATAAAACAGTACAAGTAACTAACTCATGGAAATGCAGTTCTCAGACTTAACTAATACGCATCGCCACGTGGTTTTTACCGTACGCAAAATATTTCCGCGCTCCTAAATAATAGATCAGAAAATATAATCAATCAATCACTATTAGCCCTAAGATATTATTATCGCGTCTTATAAGTTCAATGCCAGCTAATCAATTATCTAAAGTCAACATTTCATAACTTTACCGCCTACGCGATAAGATGTTCTCGAAATAAAACTTCTGTTTGCATAATTATTCCGACGAATTTCGTAATAATTGGTAGATGTTTCGCCTAGGAATAGAGTTAGCAAGATAACCAGTCAATGATGTTTTCTAATCAGTCCAATTAAAATTGAGATGTTTTGTAATTGATTAATGTCTTTTTTACTGTGACTACCTTGTTGTTCGCAAGCGCTATTGAGCTTGAGGTCCTGGGCTCGATTCTCACGTTGGGCAAAGTGGTTTTGGGTTTTTTTCCATCAAGAATGTCTCAGTAGCAGTTCTGTGTAGATGTTGATGGCAATAGGCGCGCCTCCTATTACATGGGACTTAAACAGCGAGCTTAATGTGGCAGCATTATAGGTACACATCTGCCTCACCCTTCAGAAAAATATAGGCGTGAGTTTATTTTTCTGTTTTAAGTTTTCGGAACTTCTCCCTCTTCTCATGCGCTTCAAATTAAGGAAACATAAAATAAAAACCGAAATAATTTTCAGGAAACTAAACTCATGGCTAATCGCGGTAATCGTAAAGATTTTTTACGTCAGCACTTCAACGGTTTCTCCTTATTAAGTTTCGTTCATGAAACATACTAACTGCTAGTTTCTGATTTGTGTATTCGATTTGAGAACTAATCACAGTCTACTTAAGGTGATTTCTTGATAAGTCCTTAACTTCATTATTTTGAAACCAGCAATAATGTACATTTGCACCACAAATGACTAAATACATAATTTAAAACAGCGTTTTGTTTCTGTTAATCGTTTGAAGATGACATCAAGCCTGTAATCCCCGAATCGTTAGGCAGAGGTGTTCACATTAGTGTATCCTCATTTAGCCAGTTATTCGTAGTTTAAGTCCCATGTAATAGGGGCGAGCCTATTGCTATCAAATCCAGACTCCGTGGCTGCTACTAAGAAATTGCTGATGGAAAAACCCAATAACACTTTGCCCGACCCGGGAATCGAAACCAAGACGTCATGCTCAGCAGTGGCGCTTGCAAGCACTAGCCCAACGAGGCGGTAATTACGTTTAGATACATGATAGAGACATTGTGGTTTAAATATGTTTGGCGGTATACGCATTTAGTAAGTTGTGGTATAACGTGTAAACGTGCCTAAGGCTCGTACTCCACCAAAGAGGAGACAAGCGGCGACATGCAATATTCGACCAACCACGGGAAAGACGAGAGACACAATGAAGATTTCAACCAATATGATTGGTCGATTTCCGCACGTCTCCTCTCCGCTTTGGTGGAGTCCAAGCCTAAGGGTAAGTTTCTACCAAAGATATGCGAGGAGTGAAACCAACCAACATGGCTAGCATAGATTAGCTGTGAAAAGAAGCGATCTTATTAGTTACTCTCACACACATCCCTCGATACGTAATCAGTAAATCACGCATCCTTGCACATCTCTGGTGTGGAACACAGACTCAAGCTTAATAAAAGTAAATTAAATTACATCACAACCTCCCACAAAGGCAGATCATGCAGATTATGCTCCTTGATCATCTACAATTCTACATCATTCTCCTACTCTTATCCCATATAAAAAATCTTAACCACAAACCATTCCCCCAGGTAATAGACCGTCGTATCCGCGAGCTTCTCGTGGAGTCGGATATCCTGCCGCTGGACACGCCAGCATACCATCTGAAGGAGGCTGGGTACCGCGCCATCGTCATCTCTGGCGGACCTAACTCCGTGTACGCTGAGGACGCGCCGAGATATGACTCCGATATATTCAAGATCGGCCTGCCTGTGTTAGGTCAGTTGATTTCTTAATACTCTTATGGTGGATGTACGTCCTCGACTGAGAATTCTCTGTCTCATCCGAGACGTCTCGTAAAAAACCGTGAGAGACATAGAGAGAGAGCTCTCGATCGTGTACAGCCACCAATACTAGTAGGAATTTCTTAATAGCTGCGCATGAATCAGTTGACGAAAAATTATTAAAAAAAAATTAAGAACATTTTTACATCTGTTTAGTTAGTCGTCCGCAAGAAAGAAATAGCTACTTATGTAGAGAGCATATAAAAACGATGAACTTTTTCTTTAACAACAGGATAGAATAAATAAAGAGTATTAAAATAATTATTATTAGCACAAGTTTAGTGTGTTTCTATTCGAATAATTTCAACGTGCCAGCTACAATTTACATTTGCGTGTCCGACGAATCCGGTTCCAATCAGATATTAGTCGTTTCGTGTGACTACAGTCGCATGTTTAAATGACCGTTGTTTTGTTTATTGTATTTTGTTTCATGCAATTATTTAGCTTTGTATCTTTGGAAGACCAAGACTGTTGATTGACGTAACAATGAAACTTGAAGACGCTATCTCTGAAACTATTCTGCTTAAAACCTTTTTCATGTCTTTTCATGACTATTGTTAATTTATAGTATTCAGAGTGTTTATTGTCATTAAGTGTCTCAATATAAAAAAAAAAAAAACTTTTTTTTTAATGCTGGCAAGTAATGTTTGCAACTTTGGGTATAGGTATAATATTAAATAATTTTGCATGCCGTAAACTGTATCGGGACTTTTTTCAAAATAACCATAATATCTGTATACCTACATTATTGGCAAATAAATGATTTCTATTGCTAAGGCCCGCTTGCAAAAGAAATCATTAAGGGTTTAACGTAAAATTATTTAAAAAATAATTCTGTGTCTATCTTCAAACGGACATCAAATGGACAGAAACAGAACGATATTTTACATACGACAGCTGATTATTTTTCGCGACAACAGTCCCATGGACAAAGTAATTTAGTTTGATGGTCTGTAACACACACTTAAATATGACCAACAATTAAGGTTTCTTGTAGTTTTTTAAGTTCCAAATTGTTCTAAAACTAGCAATTTGTTGTGCAGGAATATGCTACGGCATGCAGATGCTGAACAAGGAGTTCGGCGGATCTGTTCTACGGAAGGAGGCCCGCGAGGATGGACAGTTCGAGGTGGAAGTCGAGACAACATGCCCATTGTTCAAGTGAGCTTATCAATCTAAGAAGGCAAAATATATTTAGAAAAAAACACACACAACACAGGCTGTTCAGTCAGTACCCTGCATTGCTTGGAAAAAAAAAAGTATTTATTGGGATTCGCACACGTCAATTGTTATATGAAACTCTAGTACAAGGCCTATAGGCCCCTATCTCAGCACTACTTGACTCCTACACAGAGGAATCGGTAAAGAGGGCGCAGGTCAGGCTGGGGACACTTACGTTGGAGATCGTTTATAGCTAAAAGACCGCTCGTAGTGGCACCAATAATGTTAAAGAAGTATTTATTAAAACATTTGCAACATTAGTGTGAAGTTTCGCGAAATCCCGAAGAAAACATTGACTGCCGAATCAATGTTCACAGGTAATTCTCAAATACCAGTCATAACCCTTCACTTTCTCCATCAGTCGTCTGGAGAAGTTGCAGCCAGTGCTTCTGACACACGGTGACAGCGTGCAGAAGGTCGGCGAGAGATTCCGCGTCGGCGCGCAGTCTTCCAACCATCTCATCGCTGCTATTTATAACGAGCAAATGCGTCTGTACGGCGTGCAGTTTCATCCTGAGGTAAATATGACAAAGAGCCAGAAAAAACACCTTTTTTCTCCCATAAGAGCGTGTACGCCGTACGGCATTTCATACAAATTTTCAAGTCCTTATTTTTCGATATGACTGAACCGATTTTGATGAAACTTCATACCCATAAGCAGGACACATAGGTCTAAAAAGTTAATGAAAAACATTTTCGCAAAATTGTGTTACAGTTAAATTAGACCGATTTTAAATTTTCCATACAAACAAATTTCCAATTATCTTTTTTTAAATAAGACATTTCGAAAATGTTTTTCACTAACTTTTTAGACCTATGTATCCTGCTTATGTGTGTGAAGTTTCATTAAAATCGGTTCAGTCGTTTCGAAAAATAAGGACTTGATAATTTGCATGAAATACCGTACGGCGTACACGCTCTTAATGCTTATTTACGTTTTCTACTACTGTTTGAGTGTCAATGAAACTGCTGCTTTTCGATGTGAAGACTCCATAATATTTGCTGGGTGGATTACAAATAAAAATCGCCGATGCGTACGCACGGTGAGTGACGGCGAGCGAGTGTCCCTCGGTTTGGTCGAGGGCCTAGCGTTAGGTGGGGCATTAAGATGATTTAAAATCGTATGACGCGATCCCCCTGGCCGGCGCGACGTGATGGTCTGGAACATATTTCCCGGGTTGAAGTAAGTACACATTGCGGTTTTAAAAACATAAGAGGGTAGACTGGAACTTTTATCTCAACCTCCACATAAAAGGTAGGATCCTCCGACCAGATGGGTCTTGTGTTTGCCGTTGGTTAGTATCGGGTTTTAATAGCGCGATGGAGGATTTATCACTTTAAGTTCGCGTCGCCACAAACTCATCTCAAGCACGTTTACTTCCCAGGTGGATCTAACTCCCAAAGGCAAGCAGATGCTGTCGAACTTCCTGTTCGACATCTCGGGCCTGTCGCGCACGTTCACGCTGCGCTCCCGTCGCGACGCCTGCATACACTACATACGGGAGACCGTCGGGGATAACAAAGTTCTGGTGAGTACCTGCGTTCTCACTGGTTGGCCACTTGCAGATGCAAGAAATGAGAAAAACGAAACTACTATTCGATACGCCCGGCGCTCCCTCGACAGCTAGGACTCGGTAACGCAGAATCTAGCCGACTAAGCCTTTGCCACGATAGCTCGAACTTAAGTCCAAGTCAACGGCTTGGCGACGAGCTACACGCTCAAGAGACCACGATTGCTGAACAAGCACATGAAAAACGGGTCATCAATACAAATTTAGTTTAGCCAGTAGAGTTAGTGATGCCATAACATGTCATAATTTCAGGAATTAGTCATTCTTTTGTGTGATAAGAACTTGGGGAGTTTTTATTGATTATTATTTTACAAATACATTTTCTTACGGCCGCAAATCATCAACAAACAACCTAATACTGACCTGCACATTGCCGATAACGTTAGAGCATTTAAATTTCGGGGCCCATCCTGATGCTTCAACAATAATAATTATTTAATTTCCTGTAAATCTTATTGAAAACTTAGCTAGCGTGTGTAAAAAATACTCATTCTTCAACCGGCAGGTGTTAGTGAGCGGTGGTGTGGACTCCACCGTGTGTGCGGCATTACTGAGAACCGCTCTCCGCGAAGATCAGGTCATCGCCTTACACATTGATAATGGTAAGTTTTCAGCACCATCATCCCTTGTTCAATATAACTTGGGGTCGCGTTTTTTTTTCCATTCACCCCTGCCAACCGTCACGCTATTTACATATATTTCTTTCATAATTGATCATTCCTCACACAATGCATCTTTCCCTCTTTCTCACTCCATCCGTCAACATTCATATTTATGACTCTTTTAGGGTAAGTTAACCTAAGCCTTATAATCTATACTAATATTATATAAAGCTAAAGAGCTTGTTTGTTTGGTTGAATGCGCTAATCTCAGGAACTACTGGTTCGAATTGAAACATTCAAAATTGTTGGATAGCCCATTTATAGAGGAAGGCTGTAGGCTATAAAACATCACGCTGTGATTAATAGGAGCGGAGCATTAATCAAAAATGTTATGCAGATGAAGTTGCCCCGGTCAGCTAGTAAATCATAAATACCGTATTACACCACCTACATTTATTTCTTCTGTACACTATTACGACGACCCGAATGGCGCAGCGGTAGTGAGGCTGCCTTACGTTCATAGGGTTCCGGGTTCGAATCCCGGTAGGAGCAAGTGTTTGTGTGATTAAGCATGGACATTTGTTACCGAGTCATGGATGTTTATATGTATAATAAGTATGTATTTACAAACAAAAAGTATCTATGTAGTATATCAACTATCTAGTGTCCACGACACAAGCCTCGTTGCTTAGTGTGGCACTAGATGGCGCTGTGTGTAATGTCTAGCGATATTTATTATTATTATTTATTATTATTATTATTATTTCAGTCTGTCACAGATTCAGTGCATTTGCCTTTAAGTATGTAATACATGGGCCAGTTAATTGCATGACAACCATTTCAAAGAGATTAATCATCTGACTGCTTGGGGACACATGCACTGAGTGGCCAATGGAAAAGACTTCCCTCTTTTATTTGGCACTCAAATTAGACCCTTAAATCAAAACGCAATTGATTTATTTCTTATAACAATCATGTTTTTACCGGACTCATTAATAACAAAGAAACCCCGGTCACGCTATGAAATGAAGTCTCTGTATCGTTTGTCTTTGTATTTCATAGGACAAAGAAAAACAATTTTAAGAAGTTCATTAATGATTCCCTTTGTATGTCAATGTCATACTTACTTCTTCGAACAAAATACACTATGCTTTCTTAACCTCACTTGGCATTATCCAAAATTGTGCCGTTAATCAATCAGCCGTCACTTTAAATGTTTTGAATGAAATGGCTTTGCTTAAACTCAACTGGCGAAATGTGGGTGAACTGTGGTAGGTACACCTCTGCCTAACCGTTCAGAGAATGCGCGATGTTAAAACATAATCAGCTTATAACGTACCTAGTGTTGGGACACAGGCCTGTGTGCGAGAGAGAATGGGCTGTAATTCACCACACGGGCGCAGTGCGTGTTGGTTGATGCCACATGTCTTCAAGTTTTTGGTTCTTGGACATGTTACTATTCTTATGATGTAGTCCTTCACCTCGTTGAAGCCGAAGGACTGCCTGCCTCGTTGGTCGTTTGATCGGTCAATTTCTCAGCAGCAGTTACGGAGTCTAAATTTGTGCCCGTTTGTTGGCAATAGGTACGCCACTGGACATGGGACTTGAAACATAACTGGCGAAATGTGTATGTACTATTAGGTACACCTCTGCATAACTTATCGGGGATTATATGCGTGATGTTATGTTATTCATTCACCGTTTTTGATCAGTGACGATGAAATTAAATACACAAAGTAGATATTGCGTCTGGCTGGGTTCGAACCCACAACTCGGTGAGTCCTGGGTTATCACTGCTCTTGCTTGATGATGGTATAAAATTGTTTTGTTTGCAGGGTTCATGCGTAAGAATGAGAGCGCTAAAGTGGAGAGGTGTCTCAGAGAGCTCGGCGTACGTCTACATGTAGTCAATGCGGCTCATCAGGTATGTTTGTTTTTTTCATAATATTGTAAATCGTAAAAGGTAGGACTGCACAAATTTAGAAAATTTTGTTTGCTAGATTTACGTGCACAACATAAGAGATCTAAATGTATCTAAGACTTTAAAACAGTCTGTCACATTTTTTTTTACACGATAAATAAGTACGCAAAAAATAAACAAATGACAATAAAATAGCTAGCGAAATTTGGTCCTTCTATAGGTGACTAATAGAGGTTGACTAGCATACATAAACTCACACCCTTTTCCCATTTCAGGGTTCCGTACGTCCAAATGAAAAAACGGAACCCTTATAGAATCACCCGTGTCTGTCTATCACAGCCAATTTGCTCCGAATCTACTGGACCGATTTGGCCGTAGTTTGGTTCACATAATTATGATTATTTATTAGTCTGTTACGTTGTAGTTCCGGCAGGGCAGCACGGCGGTGCGCGAGGCTGGGGGGCGCGCGCGGCACACGGCGCTGCTGTGCCACGCGGCGGCGCCGGAGGACAAGCGCAAGATCATCGGCGACGTCTTCATACGCATCGCCGAGCAGGCCGTGCACGATCTTAACTTGCAGTCAGTACCGTCCACAGACTATTTACTCACTTATCAACAAAAATATTGACTGGAGCACATGACATATCTATATGTATAAAAATGAATCCCTATTTCCCTTTTTCACGCCATAACTAGGGAACGACCAAACCGATTTCATTCATCTTTTTTTTATTGTTTCTAATACTTTGTAGAAGGTTCGTAGATAGATAGTAAGTAGGTACAATGCCGGGCACAGCCAGTAAATTAAATAAATTCAAACCAAACCATTTATTTTAAATAGGCTATTAACGAAAATGAAACTTAACCAGGCATTATCAGCCTATAATATGCCTACTGGTGGGACACAGCTCGGACTCTTGTCTATGAGAGGACCACGCGGCCCCAATGCGGGTCAGGAGATGTCACATGTGTTTGAATTTTTAATTTTAGGCCATGCCTGTTTCCTCACAATATTTTCCTTCACCGTTATGAAATCAGAAGTAAAACAAATGACCAATGTAATTTAGATCAGAATGATTTTCTGAATATGTGGTAACCGTTCATGCGTCGGTGTACCTTTCACCCTGTAGGTATACTTATTGTTTTTGGGGACTGTCTCTTGTAAACTTTGTCATTCAAAAAAACTTTTTTGCATAAAAAAAACCGACTTCGAAGTCGGTGACTATTGTTTGTTTCATTGACTTTTTTGTCACCCACTTCCGAAGGTAAAGTTATTTTCCACATTTTTTGTGTTTTTTTTGGAAGTCTGGTTTTTTTTTTACAAAAAAGTTTTTATTTTACCCTTTTTAGTTATCGTATCACACACAAATCCTTGTCAAGTGTCAATTTCGCAATTTCTTTTACTTGGATGACATATTTTTCCAGCTATATTGATTTAAAAACCAAACTACTGAACCGATTTTGATGAAATTTCTTTGCGACCAATTGGGAAGTATGTATATCCTTTCAGATAAATAAAAGAAGAATTTTTCAAATCGGTTCATAAATGACGAAGATGAATTGGGAACCTCCTCCTTTTTGAAGTCGGTTAAAAAGTTGTTGTGCTGATTATGCAGCTTAATTTGAAATGTTTTTTTTTTTATTTTTTTTTTCATTTTGATCTTAAATCATTACTTCCTCCACAGGGAAGACCAAGTCATCCTAGGCCAGGGCACACTAAGACCGGACCTCATCGAGTCGGCGTCGTCGCTGTGCTCCAACAACGCAGCCACGATCAAGACTCACCACAACGATACGGAGCTGGTGCGGGCGCTCAGACAGCGGGGCAGGGTCGTCGAGCCGCTGCGTGACTTTCACAAGGATGAGGTAAACTTAAAAAATTCAAAGCATTTATTTCAATTAGACCATTACAGGCACTTTTGAATGTCAAAACACGAAAAAAATAAACTAAGCTACAGTCCCAGTAACAGGGCATAATAACTTGTGAAAGTACTGTAGTTGCCTTATAAACTCCTTAGCGTGTCGATGACTATCTACATGGAAAGGTCCTCAAGTTTCCAGCCTGAACTATTAAATCTAGGATAACATTTCCAAATATTATTATTACTTTTCGGTATCGTTTCCTTTTTATTTTAATATACTTTTAAATGATGCCGTAATGTCTGACAGGGAAGAATGGAAATAGAAAACGTGTTGCGCCGACCCCAAGTAGAATGGGACGAGGACAGGAAGATGAAGATGATTGTGGGTAGCTAGGGAACTGTTCAGTAATTCTTAAACTGAACAAATCTAATAAATGGTTCATTAGATCAATCACAGATACAAAACCATCATGTCACAGGCTGGACACTTGGACATGCTCGATAAATTGAGTCTAGCTAGGCTAGACTGATGATCATAATTATGCTTGTCTCCCAGGTCCGAGCCCTGGGCATGGAGCTAGGCCTGCCGACACCGCTGGTGGAGCGGCAACCGTTCCCGGGGCCCGGCCTCGCCGTGCGCGTGCTGTGCCAGGACGAGCCCTACGCCGAGCGGGACTTCGCCGAGACACAGGTACCTACACTCCAACTAGAACAAGTGTGCGCTTCGGTAATCTTCGTGTTTCCGAATTAACACGAACATCGCCTCTAGTTAATTCCACCCGCTATATTTGCACAGAAGCGAAGCTTCTGAGTTTTGTAAAGTCGCGTTTTTAATAGTACAGCCACGATCACTATATGTAACACTTACGTAAATATAAAAGTGATCTTCTCCTGAAATACCAATTCCAACTTGGAGAATAGACCTATTTCATAATAGTATCGGTTTCAAAATACTAACTTCGTAATAGCATAAAATTACGATAGGACAAAATCTATGGCTACATTTGATATTAATTAAAAAAGCTTATACAGTCCTGTCACATTACTTTTACTTCTTGACTTTGCGTCACTGTCAAACCGCAGTGATTTTTAATATCGGTTGCTGTTGGGTTGTTGATATAAATGAATACAACTGTTCCGCAGGTCATAGTAAAGATAATGGTGGAGTACGCGTCGATGTGCGTGAAGTCTCACGCGCTGCTGGGCCGCGTGGCCAACGCGAGCACTCCGGCCGAGCAGGCCGAGCTCAAGCGCATCTCGTCCAAGTCGCCCGTCGCCGCCACGCTGCTGCCCGTCAGAACTGTTGGAGTTCAAGGTATGGGACACGACACTTGATACGGTCCAACAAGCTAATTGGTATACAGTTAACCATCAATCATTTTTACTATTTGCGCAATAACTTTTTAAGCATGTGTTTGTATTCTTAAAAAGTTATTGCACAAATAGTAAAAATGATTGATTTTGGCAGTGTAATAGAACGATGAACATTTATAACTGCATACCAATTTGCTTGTGCGACGGTACCTGGTAGTAGAAAATTAGAATAAAAAAAAATAAAAGTAACTAATGACGCCTGGCATAGCTGGTTCCAAAAATAAAGATTTTTTTAAAACCTGTATGTCTGTATGATTTTCTTGTGAATTATATGAATGAATGTGGATCGGTATAAGAGTAGAGGAAGACCAAAGAAACGATGGATGGACTCTGTGAAGGATGATATGGCAAGAAAGGAGGTGCCTGATGAGATGACAAGTAACAGAGAAGTATGGAAGAAGAAGACATTCTGCGCGGCCCCAAAAGAATTGGGATAAGAGCAGGAGAATGATGATATGAATTATGATTTCTTACGATCATAGTAAATCTTTTATGTAACGATATAATGTTTTTAGGTGACGGCAGAACGTATAGTTATGCCGTGGCTCTCTCGACGGAGCGCTACCCGCCCGACTGGAAGGACATGCAATACCTCGCCAAACTCATCCCGCGTGTCTGCCACAATGTTAACAGGTATGATTATGATGGAATGTACGTAAAATCAATTGAAGGAACTTCTAATACAGAAATAAATGCTTTTAGTTGTAATTTTGATTAAAAACGAAACTTTCAAAATGCTAACTTTTTTCGTGCCCGATAATAGTGTTAATGTTTAGTAATATTTAAGTCCTAAATAAGTTACATTCAGGTCCCAGTAGCAATCAATAATTATGTAAGAGAAAGCCAATTTCAACTTTCTAAGAAATATAAACTTATGCATAAAAATTTAAAAATATTGCGTAAATATCAAACATATAAATACCTGAAGAGAACTAAACAAAAAAACAAAGCGGTACTGAAAACTAACCAAAAAAAACCGGTCAAGTGCGAGTTGGACTCGCGCACCGAGGGTTCCGTACAAACCTGTGGGTATATAACTTTTTTTTATATGACGAAACTAAAAATTTACGGTTTTCGTAATTTTTCCTATATCTGTACTATAAGACGTGACTTCGTACAAAATTTCAAGATTCTAAGTCCACGGGAAGTACCCTGTAGGTTTTGATTCCCGTGCGAGTTTCGAAAATTTGCGGAAATTTGCGGCCTAAGTGGCTGTATCTTTTGATTGCGTTGACTTAGAAGGTTGATTTTTCTACAGCTTCCAGGGACAGTAGAACTAAGTATCATATAGAAATTTCAGTTTGATACCTCCACGCGTTCCTGAGAAAAACGGTCTTGACAGACGGACGGACGGACGGACGGACGGACGGACGGGCAACAAAGTGATCTTATAAGGGTTCCGTTTTTTCCTTTTGAGGTACGGAACCCTAAAAATATTACTCAACAAAGTTGCCTGTCAAGTTCTTACCGTATCGATGACAATTCAAATTGAATCCGCCCAAAATTTGACGACGAATTTGGCTTTTTTGGTTTGTGATGTGCAAAAAACAGGACATGCAGGACTCGATATCAAGTGCCTGTCATAAGTGTAACCTATTGACTGTTGTGTGTTCTTTCTATAGCTAATGAATGTCTTCTCCCCCAGGGTTTGCTACGCTTTCGGAGGCATAATCAAGGAGCAAGTGACAGACATCACGCCGACCTTCCTCACACAACAAGTTATCTCAACTCTACGTCAGGCGGACGATCTTGCCACACAGGTAATATTATCGTTTTCGTTTTAGCTGACCCAACAGGCCTTGTCTTGATTCAATTTAAAAAAAAATTACTGTATGGTGACAACAGCAACCGTTAACGGGTCCAACTGTAGCTAATTAATAACCATTCAAGTGCCTCAATAATGTATTAAAATACATTAAATAAAAAGCACATTTATTTCTCCATTAATTTAGTCATTTACACAACTAAAATAAAACAATAAACTCTTCTACTTACCGAAAATACGATATTCTATCCTTTTATAATATTCTAGACGTAATTTTTTTACCAGAAGCTTCGGAATTTTTAGCGTCCGTGCAGCAGCAACGGGCGCCATCTTGAATGTTCATTTTGGTATCAGATAATTAGCATATTGTGCTAGCAATGACCCCAAAAACCCTAAAAATTATACTCATGACAAAAAAATGTATTGAGTACCAGTATTTTACATAGAGCGCGACTGCTTATCTGACCTCCACAACCCAGTTAGGACTGACTGGGTATTACGATACCTCTTGGTAAGCTTGGTTGCCAGGCTATCGGGCCACTGAACAGCTTCAAAGACAGGGGTCAGGTTGTGGATAATGATGAACGTTTTTTTTTTTTTCAGGTGTTAATATCAAGCGGCTGCGCAGGCCGCATCGCGCAGATGCCGGTGGTGATGATCCCGATCCACTTCGACCGCGACGCCGCCGTGCGCGCCCCCTCGTGCCAGCGCTCGCTCGTGCTGCGCCCCTTCATCACGTCCGACTTCATGACCGGCGTCGCCGCGCTGCCCGGCTCCGACGCTATGCCGCAGGATGTGAGTACTCTCTCCTGCTTACCCTATTAGCTAGATGTACGTCGGTTACAGTCAGCCTGTACCAGGCCACTGTTGGGTAAATCGATGGTCCCTACGTACAAAGCGACATCGACAAAACACTCATGTTCAGACATGTCGCTTTGTATGTAGGAATCGTCGAAATGCCAACCAGTATTTCTTCTATATTGCCTCGGTCGTCTGTCTTTATTAAGTATTATTGTGCTTTACCCACTAGGAGCTCAATAGAAGCCATGGAGTCTCTTCAATGTATTAATGAATTCAACAATCCCCAAAAGGGGAAAGTAGGGGTGTTCTCCGTTCAGTGGCGTCTTTACTTTTGTTATTAAGTCCCATGTAAACAGGTGGCGAGGCTATTGTCCTTTTATTGCTACTATTTTGGTACCAGGTACAACAATTTTCATTATATCAAAATTAGACTGATGAGCTGGTATCACAGCCATATGGTGACGCGGTAATAGGTTATGTAAGTTTCGAATCTAACCAAACGTTGTATCCCTGCAGGTTGTAGACAGAATGCGCAAGGAGCTGCTGAGCGTGCCGGGCATCTCGCGCGTGCTGTACGACCTGACGGCCAAGCCGCCCGCCACCACCGAGTGGGAATGATCGCCGCGGCTCTCACACTTTTATATATTTTTTTACTGAACGAACGCACCCACGGGCAGTGGTCGCCGCCATGTTGTTTTATTTAGATGGAAGGCATCCCCAACGCGACGTAGTGAAGGCAACTATATCTATAGTGTTTGTACACTATTGTTATAGTACATGACTTACGGGAACATTCTTGACTTATACTATCGTTATTCAAGTGCCTAATTAGTGCAGCATCGATCTCGCCAGTTACCATTTCTGTTTCTAATACTACCCGCAACTATTTCTTCCTAACGAAATGTGAATTCACGAGATCGACGCATTCCACACCTGTTATTAATTTTTAACTTTTTAAACTGTCGTTACTATCGGGCATTCGTCTCATAAATGACTATTTTATACGATTTTTCGGTTAAACATAACGTTGATTTTATTTTGTTATTAGTGTTTTAGCTGTATCGAGTTTTAATTTATCATTTGTAAGTTTCAATGGTCGCACCACTGCCCGGTATAAAGAAGTTTTTGTAAATACATTGGTGTCACATGTTATAATAATTATTAGCTCCACTGATCAGTTTTGTAACATGTAGTAATTTATTGTCAAAGGCTGTGTAAAAATTTATAAAAAAGCCCACAATTATTCCGCGCGACAAGATTGTTATAAATGGATCTTATATGAAATCGAAGACACATTGTGTTTTATGGAATGGTTCAGTGTTATTGACTGGAAGTTTCATAATAAAAATTATATTATGCTTTATTTTCATATTGGATTTTATTTCAAAACCTTTTATCACAATTCCATATAAATATTATAAAATAACACATAATAAATCAATAGAAAGTCAGTCAGTGTTAAAAATATTTCATGCAATAAGAACCCTCAACTATCAGGCACTAACAAATTAATGTTCTTGCCAGAAGAAACCTGTCCACCTATGAAGGTTTCCTCTTCACCTCTGATGGACAGACCCTCGGAGAGGGCTACTTTCTTTTCCCTCATCATTGCGGCTTTCACCCAGCGAGAGCTACGGCAGTTACTACAAGGATGAAGAGGTATAAGTTCTAAGGAAACAGTTCTGTTGTTACAATCAGCACACTTGAAGAACCTCTTGAATGAATCCAAGACTTTCAGAGGATGTCTCTCGTCCTTGCAAATCTGTGCTGCTGAGAATGCAGTGTACTTGCACTTCACACATCTCACAGCCTTGCAAGCCAGCTTGAAAGTGTTCAACATTTTCTCTTCCATTTGTTCTTTTTTCTCAAGTTTGTGGAAGTACTTCTCTTGTTCATCATCCTCATGCTCCTTGATTAAGTTCTGGTGAGCTGATGTTGCTTCTAGAATTTTCTTGAACCTTTCGGACATCACAGTTTTAGGTTTCTTCAGCTGAGATCTTGGTGTGTCATCATATTTTTTACTGTCATTCTCATCACTGCTGGAGCCATTTAACTTTTCTAATGCCCTCTTTTTACCAGTTTGTGTCCCTTTTATATTATTTGGGTCTACCTTTTCTAGACCACCATTTTGTTGTATCAATCTGAATGCATTTGCCTTGGCTCGCTCTGCAGACTTTTGTCCATAAGTCATGCTTAA
Organism: Standfussiana lucernea; assembly: GCA_964057025.1. NCBI lineage: Eukaryota > Metazoa > Arthropoda > Insecta > Lepidoptera > Noctuidae > Standfussiana > Standfussiana lucernea. Next base: position 13,427,421 of record OZ059801.1, on the reverse strand, counting down.
ATCTATAGTGCCACTGCCTTTTAGGCCGAAAGTACCTCCTCTGCTAAGTTTGGGGGAGGCTCCAACTCTTTCAGCCAAGCTTAAGCTTTGTGACTTGATATTTTGTGGACTGGAAGTGAGTTTGCTAAGCCTTTCAGTGTCACTAGTTCTTTGAGCTGCAGGGCTATGCAATATCGTGTTGTTCTTCATGGGACCTACCCCCTGAGGTGCTCTGTTCATCATAAACTTATCTCCTTCAGATTTATGGTACTCGCTCAAAGACATCAATCTGTTATTGTCCCTTTCTTTGACTTTGGCGGTGTTGCCAGAGGGTAAAGCAGAGTATGCTTTACCTCCATAAATTACTGTGCTTTTGCCAAGAACTTTTTTTTGTAAGTTTACAAGTCCTTTGCCCATAGTGGAAGACTGCAATTCTTGTCTCCTGGAGTATTGTTGATACTCTTGCTTCACATGATAAATGCACACATCACATTGGCTTAAATTGACAAAGGCTGTACATTTCTCACCATTCTTCTTTTTACTTTTGCAAACACCAAGATCCTTGGACTGTCCCAAGATCATCACTCTGTCAGGATTCTCAACACTGAGACTAGCCTGTTCAGTACTATTTTGAGACCTATCCAAAACATTCGGATTTAGAACTGCCACTACAGTGCCTTCTGGAGTTTTCCATAAATCATTGTAAGCTTTTCGAAATAAGAACATGGAAACTGTCTTGAAATCATCTTTGAGGTCGCAAAGAGTCCAGATCATGAATTGGTTGCCTTTTACAGACTTTTTGGGTGCACTTTTTCTTACAATAGCACCACCTATCACCCAGTCTTTGGAAAGGTCTTCATTTTCGACATGTCGCTTCACTCGTAGCATGTTAATAGCCTCTCTACCTTGCATGCGGTCCAAAAGAGCCGTACTTGATATCAATGGCTTAGTAATTCTAATACCGAATACTGGATCAGTATAAATATCAACAGCTTCTCTGTTCTTCTTGATTTCTGGTGCACAAAATGTATTTTTGTTTATCTGTTCAGAGGGCTTTTTGGTTTTGAAATTATTTCTAGCAATTTTTGCGTCCATATTGGTTTGTCGTAACCTCGTCTCGAAGTCAAGCCTTTTATCCGTCTGTTCATGTTCCTGGTTGTCCAATATCTTCTTAACCTCAGAACCATAGTTACTGTACTTGCGTTCAGTGTAATTTCTTTGTTCTTCATCATCTGATGAATCTGTATCGCCATTGTGGATAGCAGAACTCTTAACTGGCTTACTGTCATCAGGTTTCTCTTCAACTTCTAGGTTACTGCTACTTGGTTGGAAGATATCAACTTCCCGGACAGAAGTTTCCTTCTTTTCGTCATTTTCAGCCTCTTTTAGGTCCGCACACAACAGTTCTTCTAATTGTGCTAGTTCGTCATTCTCGTCCATTGTTTCCAAGACTAAAATATGTAGTTGTGCTTACACAAATCACTGAATTAAGTAAATAAAATTATACTTGGCAAAATTGGCGCGGAAGTTTTATTTATTTCGTACGTGACAGTACAGCTGTACAGATAAAATAAATATTTCACTTATTATTTGGCGCTTCCGGTTCGTTCAGAAATAGTTCCTATTAATTTAGGCGGCGATATTGACACACAATAGTCGAGTGGAGGATGCATTATTATCGACTAAAAAGGTTCTTGGTTGTCAGTTAGTACCTATTATTTCCATGGCTTTAGTAATTTATATTCTGTGGTATTATAATTTTGTTGACAGACAATAATTGACTGTCATATTTTGCGATTTCTGGAATTTCTCAGGAGCCGTGCCGGAATTAAAAGGAAAAATCACATTTTATGCCATATTTGTACGTCTTAACCATCTATCTATTGCCAAGTAAATCTAAAAACATTGCGGCGATATAAATAACAATGGCAGGTATGTAATTCGTGCTTTAGCGGGTGTTGTTGCAGTTATTCTTCAATATTTACATTATTTCAATGTTTAGACAATCAAGATGCACCGGCAGCTAGCAATCAAGAAAATTCGAAACCAGGGCCGCCAAAGGAAGGTGCTGCAAGTGCTAATGAACCTATTGCGGATGTAGTAACAGCAGAATCACCCCAGCCCGAGGCGACACCCCCGCCTCCCGAAGAAGACTGCCAAGAGATCATTATAGTGAACGAGCATACTGAAGAACTAGACCTGAACCACGGCAGGATCGGGAAAATCGAGAATCTTGAGCCTTTGAAGAACTTAGAGAGGTGAGTCATGCTTTTAACCCGTTCTTTTAAGTGTCTATGGAATTCCTTTCACTTTTTCTTAGTCACATGATTATAGAGCAAGTATGACATAGCAATTTTCTCTTTACAAATATCATTTTCATCTTCCCGCCTTAAATCCGCCACTAAGACGAACCACTGACCCTTTAACTAGATTCAAAGCAACATGTTCTCTTCATTCAATATCCCCTGTCAGCCATCAGTATGATTCACTCCCTTTTCTGTCATATAATTCTTCACTAAATTCATCCATTCTTCTTTAGCTTTTCTCTCCATCTTCATCCTCTATCCTTTGTGAACAATTCTTTAATTACAAATACAATACAAGTGGAAAAGTTTTTAATAATACCAGCTTATTACTGTCCACTGCAGGTTGAAGACCTCTTCTCATATAGACAAGGCATTAGCATTGATCACCACAACTGCTCAAGGTGGTTTGGTGATTTCAGTCTTATATAAACTATAAGTCCATTGAGAGGAGCTTGTGACTAAATAATAACAGCCGTTTGGATCAATCTTCCACAGAAAGCATGTTAAGCCATTGTTCCTGGCTGTTATTTGTAGATCTTTGACAGTTGTTGTAAGTAGTCAAGTGGCCCGAAAGTCTGACAAATAGTCTTACCAAGGGGTATCGTATTACCTAGTACTAATTGGGTTGTGGAGGCCAGAAAGGCCATTGCTCCATGTAAAATACTGGTATACAGCGGCATCCAGTTGGACCAGAAACCGAAAACAACATAGTTGGGAAAAGGCTAGGCAGATGGTAATTGACTATAACTCCCGGCTTCCTCACAAAGTTTTCATTCAAAACATTCGTGTTTATCTAGTGCCAAACCTTATCAGTATTTTATATTTAAGATGAATGTGTTCTTAAGTACAGTATTAGCTATTGTTCTCGATCTTATCAATGTTCTATTGGGTGGATATTGATTGTGACTGTACTTGGGTAGTTCATAGCAGTAGCTCTTAATCAATAACTTTGAAAATAATTGATGTTTGCTGTAGCAATTATAGTTCAATTTATTTTTAGTCATTTTAATTGGGCAGAATCATAAAAACTAGAAATAAATTGAACTGTATACTACACATAGAAAATGAAATAGATATATAGATTTTCAGTGAGATTAAGTAACAGAATTTTTTTATTGTCAACTTAACATGAATGTGACCATCTTCTGATGCGTCAGATTTTCAAATTAGACAGCTCTTTGTAAGTCTTGTTGTTATTGAAAAAGTAAAACATGTTTACCCACATTGTCAACTACTTAAGAGCTAATTAAATACAGTTGTGACTTGTGTACCGCATCCAATGTCATGTGACCATAATAAATGAATGACACCACACATCAGTGTCACAATATAATCAATATAAAGGTCATTGTGCTGCTCCCACTTAATAAATATGATCAATGAATTATATCTCCCTTGGAACTGGATTAACAATTACTGTTTTGTCTAAGGCTGATAATTCACTGGTGATTATTGATAAATAGATTCGAATGGAGATAAACAGCTTGATTCGATCCAGTATTTTATGAAGCCTAAAAGGCGACCGAGACTGTTTTTAAACGACTTCAAAAAAAGGAGGAGGTTCTCAATTCGGTTGTATGTTTTTTCTTTTTTTTTTTTTAATCCGCAACTCCACGACCAACGCGCGTATTTTGCGTACGGGTGGGAACTTTATTCGATCCACCCCAGTTCCCCGAGAAAGGCCAACAAAGCCTTGATGTTGCTGGCAATCTTGCGGAGAGTACCTGGGTTACCGAAGTACTTTGCCCTGTATGAGGAAACCTATGGGCAGTGCAGAAGCACGTGGGCTGCTGTCTCGTTTTCCCCCATGCAGGCTCGACACAGTGGGCTATCTGTGGCTCCTATGACAAAGAGGTGTTTATTAAAAGAGCCGTGTCCAGTGACGGCGGCTGACCTCCACCTTTACTAACAACTAAAAGCCAAAACCCAAGTTGGGCCACCAACTAAATAAATTCACTCAAATCTATTGTTTTTAAAGTTCTACTTAATCTAGTACAATGCAAAATAATTAACGGTTTAACTAAACTCGCGTTACCAAACCCCTCTTGATAAAGACCATTCGAGATGATTCAAGTTAATAAATCCAATGAAGATGTTACAGTAATTGATCCACAGTGGCCCCAATCTTCGTTAATATACGAGAATTAACTTCCAGTACTAATGGAGAGAAGCAATTCCATTATTAACAATGAATGACCGCCTACATAGCCACTAGTCTCTAACTAGGCGGTAATTTATTAGGAAATAGCGATGTATATTGCATTGGTTTCATTCGCTAATTGGGTAGTATTTATTTTTTGCTTTTAAGAGGTTTCTTTGTACTCTGGGTCCACTCACATCTACATATATAAAACATAGCAGTTTTAATTCGCTAATTGACAGCATTTCTAACAATATTCGTGGTTTGTCAGACTCAAAGCATTTTGCTAGCACTCATTTTAAGGTCCACAGCAGTAAGTACAGTCACGAGCACCAATATGTATACTAAAAGCAATTTTCGCGAGTAATAACGATCGTCACTTGGAGATAAGATCTATTTCATAAAAATATATGTTCCAAAATGCTATGTTGGTAACAACATGAAATTTTTATCAGAACAGTAGAACAAAATCACTTTTAAAAGTGGCTAAGTGTTTATGTATTGGTGCTCGTGATTGTACACAGCTGGGTACCTTGGTGGTTGTGATTGAATTAGCCCCAGGGTCTCGCTACACAAGATGACCAAACGCGAATTCCCAGTAAAACTTTCTTCTTCTTCTTTGCCTGTCGATGAACTCAAATAATACCCGACCAGTATGTAGCCTGCACATCTCTTTCGTTGGCTTCATTTAAATCCTGGAAGGTGCAGGTGGCTGTGCAGGATGGGCAAGAGAGGAGGTGGGCATATCCTGCTAAGCACCCAGCATATGGGTCGAACAATAATTCGTTTGTGTGCGCACAACCCGCCTCCCGAGTCGTCGCTAAACGTAGCTAATTATAGTGATCTTTATTGTGTGGACAATATGGTCGCTGTTAAACTGCTGCTGTCAGTGTGTAGATGACGCGCATACTTGTAAAAACAGATTATTTGAACTTCGCATTTAAATTGTTGATTCCCTTCAGGAGTCGAAAATGCTGCTGCAGGGTTGAGGCTATTTATCTGCCACATAGACAAATTAATCTTGTCGACCTGCAAGTCACATTCGACCTAAGGGTTGTATAGCACGACGACGACGAAACCATTTTTACGTTAATTTAATAATTTCTTCTCTTATTTCCAGACTATACCTGAGATGGAACCTGATCAAGAAGATCGAGGGTCTGAGCACATTGAGCACGCTGGTGGAACTCGAGCTCTATGACAACCAGATTGTGGTCATAGAGGGCTTGGATGGCCTTGTTAATTTAGAGTGAGTTCATCCATGTTTCAACTAGTTTTTAGCCTTTTAGCTCACTATTTGTTGTTTTCTTGTTTTTAAATCTTGAAGGTAAGAAATAAACTGGCCAAAAGGTACTGTTTTTTAGATCATTATACCAAAATACAGCAAAATCTGAATGATTCTCAAATGCTTCGAACATAGCAGCACTCGACAGTTTTTCCGATCCGCATGACACTCGCATGACACTCGAAAATTCTCTAGCACGCACATTGTGCCGCAATCAAGTTTTCCAATATTCCATGCATGTTGTTCAATTTCTCTCAATCTAAAAACCTAATTCGGACGATTACAAACTTTAAAACAATATATAGAAATCAGTCTAGCCGTTCGTTATAGTCGTAGCGTGCTGTAGGCTGTAGGACGCATGCCATACGATACAGCACGTTAGGCGATGACCAGACAGAAAAGACGAAGACGCGTCGCGGACACGGCGACCCTTTAATTTACTTTCATACCAAATGTATAGAAACGTCGCGACTTTACGTCTTTTCTGTCTGGCCATCGCCTTAGAATTTCACGTATTCAGTACAGTCCCGCGCGGGTGTAGGTAAGACCACTTGATGCTAAAACCGCCCTAAATAAGTTATGTTTATTTTCTGTGTCGCTTGCTCAAAGATTACCTATAACCCATCATTTTTCTTTATTCCAGGATGCTAGACTTATCGTTCAACAGGATCAAAGAGATAAATGGCTTAACGAAGCTTCTGAACTTGAAGAAGCTGTTCCTTAGCTCCAACAAGATCTCGGAGATCAAGAACGTCAATCATTTGCCCAAGATAGAGCTGCTTGAATTGGGAGATAACCGATTACGGGTAAGTTTCAAAACCTTTTATATCGAATGAAATAAGAACAAAGACATAAAGAAAATATGTTTATTTGGAACCTGCCACAAGTGCTCACAACATAAAACAAGAATAAAGAATATGGTATTGTTCAACATATTATGTTTCCGTATACACTTTTATAACATGTTGCCAAAGTCCGTTTTAGAACAGACCGATGGAAAGTTCATAAACTACATCAAACGTGTCCTTATTAAAAAATCATACTACAAAATTAAAGACCATGTCGAAGACAAAGAAGTTTTGCTTTAATTCTGTCTGCGCATGCGGCCCCCCTGGTAGCTCATAAACGGTACAAATATGTGGATGTCTAACTATTCTCAATTTTTTTTCTTTTCTTTTTAATCAGATGTTTTACAATAGTTTTCAAATCATTTATACACCTTTTGTTCAGAATAGTTACAGCACTAATGACAATATTTGTGTTACTTTTTTAATTTAGTCGTACAATATTTTATTTTCTTTGTATAGATTCTTTTTTATTTACCGCTTATTTGTGAATGTGTGAACATTGCAGGCCTTATATATTCCTAGATGATGGTTAACTTTTGTTAATTTTTTATCTTGTTCTACGTTTTTGTAGTAAGCAACGACTTACTGTCGGGCCTACGTTGTCCTACCATACTTAAGTACCTACTAATGCTGTAACATAAATATATTGTCAAACCAAATGATTTTCAAAGAGTAACCATGGAGTTTCTTGCCGGTTCTTCTCCATAGGAAACGACCAACGCGAACGGTGCACCATTTTTCGGCGTTTTATAAGTGCCCATGTAGGCCTATGTGAAAAAAAATATTTTGTTTTTTTAACAAAATTCCGGAGAATCATTCCCCGACGCTGATTTTCAACTGGGCCTGGAATACTAAGGTGATGGTCGTAAAACAGTCTTATAGCCATCATAGTCCACTGCTGCACAAAACCTGCTTCTCCCAAGCAGCGCCACAGTCTGTCCCAGGCACCCATTTAATCATCGTCAATACAAATAAATATACTGTACTACTACATACTACAATAATGTAGGTACACCTCTGCCTAACCCTTTGGGGATTACAGGCGTGATATTAAATATGTACAAAAATGAAATAGGTAACTTTATCCAACTTAAGCACACAAGGTAAGAACTGTTACTGAAAATTACATATTACACCGTAATCATGTTCTTAGAGAACGCTAATTTCCATAATAATTATTTTTCAAATTAAATAACACCTTTATGCCGTGACTAAACAATAACAGACATAAACAATCATTTTCATAACTAAGAACCCTTCATTCAGGGCTCGTAATTAGTTCCTTGTGCCTCGATAGATGGCGTTGTACGGTTAGGCGGCGCGCGGCTGGATCGCGCTATGGTTTCGTTACACGGCGGGATATATAGTCAGCTTGTCCAACAAATGTATTTTATCTCGGTCCAGTACATCCCGTACGGATGCAAATATTTTTGGGAAGTCAGATTAAAAAACTGACTTTTTTCATGAACTTACATTAGACCCTTTTTATTCAGGGTGACAAAATCTGAAAAAAAGAGGGTTGCAGAGCCGAGATCTACAAACGTTACTTAGCACGTTCTTTGAATAATCATTTATACCGCGTTAATTTTTTTTAATTTCGTTTGTGTTGTGTTGAGGGAGTTTTCGCCTCTAATGTAACAATCCAAGATTCGATTTTGCACTACACAAGTGATTCTTAAAAATTTTATTTAGATGGCTGTACACACTCGTCGAGACACTCAAGACTGAGTGTATACAGGGTGTTTCTTTTAAGTGGGACAGTATTGGGAAGTCCGAATATAAGCTTTTCTGGGAAACATTTGCTCTTTCTTCATGAGAATAATTTTGGTGTACTTACTTATTTTTTTATAATACATCAAATAACATCACGACTGTAATTCCCGAAGGTTAGGATAGAGGTGTACTTAATAGTACACCCACATTTCGGCAGTTATGTTTTAGTTCCATGTAATAGGGGGCGAGCCTATTGCCATCAACCGGGCAGCAATCCAGACCTCCAGAAATTTTTGATGGAAAATGCTGGTAACACTTCCCGGCCTAGGAATCGAACCCAGGAGCTGAAGCTGAGGAGTAGCGCTAGCGACCACTGGACTTACTTATTTAATCTTCTTATCTTCTTTTATCTTACAGGAAATCAAAAACCTAGGAGGGCTGACAACCCTCAAGCAGCTGTACCTAGGCAAAAACAAGATATCGAAAATACAGAACCTTGAAGAACTAACAGCACTTGAAATATTAGTTCTACAAAGTAATCGTATTACAAAAATCGAGAATTTAGACGAGCTGAGGAACTTGGAACAGCTGTACATATCTGAGAACGGAATCACTGTCATAGAGAATTTGGGAAACCAGGTCAACCTGCAAACCTTGGACTTGGCTTCCAACAGAATTACTGCCATCGAAAATGTAAGGCATATGGTCAATTTGGAAGAACTATGGGTGAGTTTCTTTATGTTATTACTATTCTTCTTCTTTTTTATCGATGGTGAGACTTGTCAATTATTTGGGCCCAGCAGGTGACCACGTAAAGGGCGACGTCTTTAGCGTTTTTAAGTCCTCTAATTCTGGAACTAGCTTAATTCTCATCATTATAAAGTTGACATTTCCTGAATTGAAAATGACCTAAATATGGAAAAAAAATCGTGCGTTCCGAGGGACGAAGGAAACTCTGTATGTAATGGGTGGTCATCCACCCACAGATCAACCTAGGCAAGCCCAGCTTAACCTGTTGGTTGATCCGAGCGGCTGTTATTATTTAGCCACGAGATTCTCATAGGTTCCACATAGTTTTTTTTTAATTAGCCAATTCAGTCCCACTGCTGGGCAAAGGCCTCCCCCGTTCCTTTCCAGCTGTCCTGGTGTTTTGCCTTCTCTGGCCAATCAGACAGGAACGAGTCCAAATCGTCACGCCAGCGATTCTTGGGCCTGCCTCGGTGACGACGACCGTCTTCAGGCACCACCTGTGTTACGATCCACATAGTAATTTATTATATTTAATTTTCAGCTAAACGACAACCAAATCACGGACTGGTCATCAGTGGACTATCTAAAAGAGAACAAGAAGATAGCGACGATATACCTAGAGCGTAACCCCCTCGCAGTCGACCCCGCGTACAGGAGGAAACTGAAGTTAACCCTGCCGTCGCTGCAGCAGATCGACGCCACTTTGTGTAGATAAGAATTTTTGTTTCCTTCTTTTTGTAGTTATGCGGGGTGGTGTTGAAATAGGGAAGGAAAACTTAAATATTTTGGAATTTTATCCGTCAAGGAACGTCTAAAATCCGCCCTCACCTCACAAGAGCTCCACGTATACGTATTATCTATTGTGTTTTCGTGTACAACTTTTCTTATACACTATCGCCGGTTCAAAAGAAACTGTCGGTTGTCGTACTAAAAAAATCGCTAAAGAAAAGCCCATTCCTCTTAAGTGAGATGATTTCAAATAAAAGTTATAAAATATGGCCATTTTATTATGCTTTCTAAAAGCAGGCTGGCAGGCGGGAACCTGTAGCCATTTGGAAAGAAAGGCCCCTTTAGCTATTTGGCAAGAAAATATAAATTTGGATGTTTTTAGTAATAAATATTCACTCGTTCGAAGGTTTAGAATATACTTAAAATCACCCCATGTAAATTTGGTATGTAGCGGTACTTTTGTGGTGCCTAACTAACCCAAGCAATCGGTCGCGCGTATACGTTTCCGTCGCGTTTATACGTCGCTCATTTGCTTTGAAAACTGGATGGCGTTCTTTGTAAGCGCGACTACGCGTTTGTCTTCACCGAACAAAATGAACGTGACGTATGCGTGTTCGCGCTACGATCGCTTATGCTAGGACGGTGCCGTAGAATGTGTGTAAGTATGATTTATGTATTTTATGTAATTCTGTTTAGATGTAGAAGTAGTATTACGATACGCTGTCACTGTGTATTAAGTATTGAATAATTTTATAGTTTATTTATATTGTTTCATAAGTAACCAGTGCATAGCAAAGTTTTTTTATTTAATTTCGTTTCAAGAAGAATGTTGTGAACAGTTTTCGGTAAATAAATTAAGTTTTAAATAACACACCTTCTGCTCTTTAAAAAGAATTTTAATAAATTAAATTTAATGTCATATTAAAAATAATTTGTAAAATTGCTTAACAAAAAAAAAATATTTGTGCTATATGTAACAAAAAATATGATAATTATTTAATTTAAAACTAGATGTTTAATTACGTTAAAATCTCGCAGTACTAAATTTTCCTGTAGGTTCATGATATTTGACGTACTTATGAGCATTTTTTTAAAATAAAAATGCCAAATAAATATAAGTGCCTATTTCAAATTGTCCAAATTCCAGAATATTGTAGAATGTGACGTATTAATATGTCCTTCATATCATTGTTAACATTTCAAAAATTAAATAGAAATTAAGTACCTACATACATTCGTATTTTGCAAGGAGATCACCCACCCTCCATAATTTTTTGGGCTAATTTCAAGTGCCGACCAACAAAAATAAACTTATTATTTGGATAGAGCATAACATATTAAGCATTTTTTATTATTACACCACCTAGGTGTAATAATAAAAAATGCTGTCAATCCACCGAGAAATTATTCAACCACAAAATATCTGAGATCACCCAGAATGGGCTATTTTTTGGTTGAATAACTTTCTATTTCAATCTGGGTGATGTCCTTTAAATCTTCGTCATTTTTCATTTCGCGTTTTCGTCCAAACAAATATAACCTCAAAGTCGAATCATTTATTTCTATTAGGCCAGTTCTTCCATATTATGCCCGATTTCCCTTATTCCGAGCAACAGTCTTCATAAATGCCTAAATAAAAATATGAGCATTTATTTGGGTGTCGCTTAGTGTTAAACGACCGATAATTTTTTTCGTCTGGCAACTTAAACAAGAACTAATTGAAAAAAAAAAACAATTTTTATGACATTCTTATAAATGTATGTTTTATTAACCTAAACCTAAGCATTTATGCTATCAAACCGTACCAATAAACAAGGAATTGAACATAGATTTTATACTGATGTAGTGTATACCTGTTGTGTGATGTAGATTGCGTCATAGTTCTTTTTGCGCGTGGCCATAGACAGAACTAACGCGAACGCAGCCATCTTGGTTTTTCAACAAACTGTCCACAAACAATTTCACAAATGTTTACAAACAGTGCCCTCCTGACAATGTAATTTCAGCGCCAATAGAACCATGACGCATTATAATTTATATTTTCATAGTTGTGGTAGACGTCATGTATGTTAAATAATTGTGTATTTTTGCAACATGTTTGAAGGTGGCCTGGTTTTAAAGTTTAAACAAAAACATTGAAAATATATTGTCAGTCCCAATAGCAATTACACTCTGCGTAATTTATTCATGTGAACTATTAAATAAAAATATAACAAATATCTCAAATGAAATGCTATATCTATCAGAAACAAATAAATTTCAGGTAATTTGTCAGATTTCTCTTTAAAACCTCGTCTTTCATTAAACACTTCACTGATTCCAATAAGTTTTTGTATGTCTGTAGTTTATTTATATGGTGCATTTTATTATTTCAATCCTAACACGTCAAGTAATGTTGTAGCAGCCCAATGTTAAATGTTATAAAATAAAACATGTTAAAAGAGTTATTTGAATATGTAATGGAATTCCGAACCCGTCCTTCCCATGTAATAATTTTAGTCACGTCAAAAATATTATAATATGCGTCTTCGGTATCCACTAAGACACATTGTTTCAGAGAATAAGCTTCTTCCTCTTCTTCGTCGTGTCGATGATTCCCATTTTTTTTTAAATTAAATAAGCTTCAGAAACACCATGTATACAGGGTCGGTGTCCCTGCCACCCTGTATATTTTACAGCAACAATGTTTCGGAGATGTTCAATATGTCACCTATTGTTGCAAAACATGTAATGTTAACCGTCAGAAGCCAGTTAAGCACCGACAATGAAAAACATAGCCAATAGACCAGCAGTTATTACTCAGAAAATATACAGGATGGTAGGGACACCGACGCATAGGTGATTTAAAAAAAATCTGCTGTTCCATACATTTTGACCGTGTAGGTATTGCACTTTTGTGGGAAGACAGAAACAAACAGAAGATTTTTTTTTGATAACCAAAGAAAATTTTCTGTGTGGGAGGGGGCTCAGAATGATGTACTGAATACGAGGTCACTGTTTGCGCGTCGTTGTCCCTTCTACCATGTATATGGTCACATCGAATTAGCTAGCAAAACTCCTCAGACATCTCGGACACAATGGGTATCAATGTCTAAAAAAATCTATACTAATATTATAAAGCTGAAAAGTTTGTTCGTTTGGTTGAACGCGCTAATCTCAGAAACTACTGGTTTGAATTGAAAAATTATTTAATTGTTGGATAGTCCATTTATGGAGGAAGGCTATGGCTATGTAACATCACGCTGCGACCAATATGAGCAGAGCATCAATCAAATCAAAAATGTTACGCAGACGAAGTTGCGTGGGTCAGCTAGTGGCGAATAAAACTGATATAGTCAACGACCGCAGTTTTTAGTCAGGTAGCCACATCAGTGGAGTTCCTCTGGCTAAATTAATTTGACCCTTAAGTATAGTTTCACCAAACAGTACTGCAGAGATGTTGTTTCCAGGCAGTCGCGGATTCTCGCAGCAATCTAACAAAACGCAAGCAGAGCACTCGCGGCGTACTACGTAGCCCCACCACCGTACTGTCTAAGGTCAATTTCAACATGTAAATAAATGCTGGCTATTGTAATAAATATACGAAGTTTTAATGTGTTTCTTTTGTTGGTAAGTTTAGATATTTATGTACTGGCGAAAAATTCTTATAAAACATGTTGAAATCTCTACTCTCTTACCACCTCGTTTAGTGGTCGCAAGCGCTACTGCTAAAAATGAGGTCCTGGGCTCGATCCCCGGGTAGGGCAAAGCGCTATTAGAGTTTTACAGCAGGAGTTTCTCAGTAGCAAGCCTAGTGTCTGGATTTGTGTTCGGTTGATGGCACAGTGTATGAAAGTCTATTCTCTTACATGAAATCATGTATTTCGTTAGACAAATGTTATAAGGTAATGTAGTTATAAGATCTTCAATGAGGAGCCCATTTAAACTAGCAGCAACTAAAACGTTACCCTCAGATCGATTTCGATACGTACAACATTTACAGCCGGTTTCGTTTTGAGTTAAGCTGTCAGGGCGAAAATGGTCAAACTAGAAAGAAAAGTTTTGGAGCCAGTAATTTGCAAATCTCTTATTTTCAATCCAGCTTGTATTTGCCCACTTCTGTGCAAAAGTCTCCGACCATTATTTCCATTGGTCCCGGTTCAGCGACAATTCTTAAAAGACATTCAGGTCGTTCACATACTGCAAATAGGTATCTTATGTAATTTGAAGATCTTCTTCTTCATCATGTGGTTAGTGTCTAACCTGGTGTCAGAGTTTTTATACCGCCCAAGGGCCTCTGACTTGGCTTTTACATGCCGTTGAGAAATATCTCTCAGACATGCTGGTTTTCTCACAATGTTTTCCTTCACCGAGGCAAATGATAATTATAGATACACCTCTTATACTCATAGTTATCTATCTAATATATAAACATTATTATCATTTATCTCCATTCATATTTAAACAAGGATTTATTACATTCGATATCATATTCCTAGTGCCTACCTAACCTAAAAAAGTCGTTTCCATAAGTTTCCTTTCATTTCATCTATTATTAATTTATCACATAAAAAATCATTAAACACTTTCCCCAGTTCATCGTTACGAAGACCTTAGGATCTTTGACCTTGACAACTAACTGGTATCACTAGTATAGTCCACTGTCCCGCCGCGCCGGCCGGCAAGCAAGCTAGTACAGCGGTTTAGTGGTTACATTTCCATAACAACTTTGCTACGTATAGAAAACACATTCCGACTGCCACCCGACGAACAAACACGTATCAAAATGAAGTCGTTTATTGAATATTCTCCCAGTTCTGATTTTCCTATCGAAAATCTTCCCTACGGGGTCTTCACTTCACCAAACAATGTAAGTACGATTTTGTCATACGATTTTTTTGCAATAACATTAAATTTATTTGGGTAATCGAAATTGGTGTTTATGTTCTTAGTATTAAGGTTCATGCATGTGCAGGTTTTGTTCGGATTATTGACCGTAATCAATGTCTTCTTTTTGACATTGCAAACTGGCATAACACTACCAAATTGGGAAGCACTGTCGCGTGATAGTGAAAGTGACGAATGTACATACAATTTAATTTAGGAGGGTTGTCACATTTTATCTTGAACGTCGAGCTAAGTTTATTTTGTGCATATTTTATCTTGTTGTTTTTTTTTATGTTTTAGATCGAGAAACACATCGGTGTGGCAATTGGCGAGTTGATATTAGATCTGAACGTAATCTCAAACTTATTTGATGGACCCCTACTGAAATCCAAGCAGAATGTTTTTAAGGTAAACTAGTTAAGACATACCTAGATAGAAAATAATAAATGTAAATGTAGCTGCGCATGCACATCATACTTAATCAGGAATTCTTGTTGTTTATAGAACAACAAATATAAATTGCATTATCTTATTATTAGCATGTAGGTACCTACACTAGTACCTAATGATTTATTTATTATTTGTAAGGATAACAGCTTAGGCATCACTTACCTACCTTGCTGGTACAAAAGCAAGTTGTAAACAATTTTATTTTCATAAAATAAAGCCAATATCATTCTAATAACTTGTAACACATACTTGTTGTCAGAGCTTAATTAATTGATCACATTTGCATAAAGTGTAAACAAGTTTATTAAATAAGCTCAACAAGTAGGAGTGGCTAGGCTCACGTATGTGGGTACCTTAGTTAATCGTCAAACAGAAGCTAATTTAATAAATTAGTTTTTGGATAAACAGTTGTCAACACCATGCCTGTAATCTCCGAAAGGTTCGGCAGAAGAGTACCTACACCAAACTCACATTTCACCAGTTGTGTTTAAGTCGCATTTAAAAGGGGGCGAGCCTATTGTCATAAACTAGAAAATCTTGGACTGCACGGTGCATAAATATCATAAGTAAGTCCCAGTAGAGTTTTTATGTATTTTACTGTGTTTTTTAAGAAACAGCGAGAACGATTTGAACGCCAAAAGCGGAGAGATTTGGAAGAGACCTACACACAGCATTGAGTGGCCAAAGGATGAAGAAGAGAACGACTAAATTGTATTTTCGATTTTCTAGCACAGACACACCTCCAATATTACATCGATTACAATAAAACAAGTGTAAAAACTTCCGCGAGACGTGAATAGGAATTACATTAGAACGGCGACGTCAACGGGTTTACGATTTAAATAGATTTCTTGTTTGTGGTAAACAGGTTCGATATTACAAGATATTTTGCAACTTATGAGCAATAATAACGATCTGAGCTTGTTTGCGGGGCGAACATGGCCAGATATCGCACAAGATAGAGAGGTTTGGAAGGGGAGGCGTTTACCCAGCAGTGGGACATAGTTGAGAGGCTAGCATAAAAAGGAGCAATAATACAATGTCTTATTTAGAATCGTAGATTGAAAAGCTTTGAAGTTATTCCAACTTGAAACTTCTACAGCCTTACGCCCTTCTTCTATAGACATTACGTCGTTACCTATCAAATCAAAAAAGAGTAAGTAATAAACACACCACTTGTAAAGTTGACAAAAATATAATCGCAAGCGCGACTGCTGAGGGTTGGGTCTTGGGTTCCATTTCTAAGTCAGGCAAAGCATTATTAGGTTTCTATCAGGAATTTCTCAGTAGCAGCCACGGCTGTTGGCAATAGGCTCGCCTCTATTACATAGTACTTAAACATAATTGGTGAAATATGGATGTACTGTAAGGTACCTCTCCCCAACCTTCCGTAGATTATAGAAGTAATGTTTTTTTATATTTCAATTCTGTTAGTTTTGTAGAGAAGTTTGTCATCAGCAACATTCTTCTGCTCTTATCACATTTTTTGCGTTCGGCGCAGAACCTGAATGTATTGTACCTCTATGTATTGTAGAGACGTAAATAGGACAGGCGGAGCCAGTTTTCGGTCCCATAGTAAAAGCCGGGTGTTCCCGGACCATAACGGGTATCGCATGCCCTAGACGTAGGTAAACCGTTGAAAAATCTAGGTTTGTGTCAATTCTTTCAGGAACAAACACTCAACGCCTTCATGGCGCTCACGCGTCCCCATTGGCTGGAAGCCAGAGCTACGCTACAGAAACTTCTAGACGCTGGCAATCCTACGCTACAGAACGACAGTGAACTTAGAAAACGGTACAGTCAAATTGCATTTTTAAGGCTTGTATACATGTAAGAAGTTTGTAGACGTAATTATAAATCATAAATCAGCGAATACGAAAGACCAAGAGCATTAAGCAGAACTGAGCAAACTCTAGAATTCTAGAATATTAAACAGAAAGAGCAGGCTCTGATTAATGTTCGTAAAAGCGAACGTTGAAATTTTTTTACCCTTTTTAGTAGTGGTCTCTCACACAAATCCTTGTCAAGTATTAATTTTACTTTGTAACTAAAAAATATACCCTAATCGCTTGAAGTGTGCCTATAAAATTGGAAGACTTCCCTCAATTTCTCCAGGATCCCATCATCAGATCCTGTCCTGATGGGACCACTTGGGAAGCCCTCTCAAACAAAAAAATAATTTTCCAAATCCAGGCATCTTCGAGTGTCGGGGAATATGCACAATTTAAAAAAAAAAGATTATTTGCAAGAAATACACTATATACAAGGGAAGATCTTAAAGAATGTATCCTAAAAGTCTCTGTATTCTGCCTGCAAGCAAGCGTGCAAAATATTAGTTATTAAATTATTAACATTGTTCAATCGTTTATCATGCAATTAATTAATTATTATCATAAACA
This sequence comes from Standfussiana lucernea, assembly GCA_964057025.1. NCBI lineage: Eukaryota > Metazoa > Arthropoda > Insecta > Lepidoptera > Noctuidae > Standfussiana > Standfussiana lucernea. The sequence continues at coordinate 13,409,956 of OZ059801.1, read as the reverse complement.
AATTTCATATATTCAATTAAGTAGATTATGATTATTTCTAAATTTCTGACGAATTGAGAACCTCCTCCTTTTTTGAAGGCGGTTAAAAATCGGTAATTATTTAATCGGACGACTCTCAAATTGCGCACATTAAGCGATCTAAACACAGGTCCCAACAACCGCCACAAATTAAAACATTTTTCTACTTCCAGGGCGTTCGTGAAACAAAGCGATGCACAGATGCACGTGCCGGCCGACATCGGCGACTACACCGACTTCTACTCGTCGCTACACCATGCGACCAATGTCGGCATCATGTTCAGAGGCAAAGACAACGCACTGTTTGACAACTGGTTAGTATAGCTAGTATTACAAAATGTGGTATTGAAAAATATTTACCCTCCGCCCCCTCGCTGTAGGATTTTGAACCGGATTTAAGGGTTGCGTTTCCAAAATCGGTATAGAAAAACATCCACCCATTCCTTTTCACGCAGCAAAATGCTTCCTAATCCTTTGGCGCCATTACCCTTTTTTTAGTTAGCCCGTATTGTCCCACTCCTGGGCAAAGGCTTCCCCCATTCCTTCCACTTCTGACGTTGGTGTGAGGTTGATGAATTCGCGAGTAAGCCATCCAAGGTGTTACCCTTATTCATTGCAATAAAGTCGAGACACTTACAGAACTCCGGATTATTTTTGTTAATGAGCTATTCTGTCTACGTCTTGCTTACATTCGTCTGCTATTATGTCTACAGGAAGCAGCTTCCAGTAGGTTACCACGGTCGCAGCAGCTCTGTTGTCATATCCGGAACACCCATCACAAGACCGTATGGACAAACTTTACCCGTTGAAGGTAACAAATTACAATCTCTTAGACAAATTCATTCTTCTCATCTTGTCTTACAGCGTCTACCACTACGGCTTATTTGTCAGGAATGGTTGAAATATCTGACATCACGGTCTATTAGTTTTGAAACAAAATAAATCTATCTATATGAAACACAAAAATTGTTTCTACATATGTCCGTTATAGGCTTTGAAACCATCTAACCGATGTGCCCCAAACCAGTTTCAGTAGAAGGCAATAATGCGAAGATGGTTTTAGACCACTAAAATAATGCATTAGGCACTATAGCGTAGTAGCACACGCCGGGTATCCGCTAGTTAAAAATATAAATAGCATATGGTTTACAGTTATACGTCCAGGCAGTCGACATCGTCAGCTCTATGACCTCATCTTGTACATATTTTTTTTACTTGACAATCAATCTGGTCTATCTTACGTCTTTTCAGGAGCCGCCCCGCACTTCGGCCCCTCTCGCCTGATGGACTTCGAGCTAGAAATGGCGGCGTTCGTCGGCGGCCCTCCGACTGCCCTCGGACAGAGGGTCACGGCTAAGGAGGCCGAGGAGCGCATCTTTGGACTTGTGCTTATGAATGATTGGAGCGGTATGTGTGATCTTACTAGCTTCCGTCCGCGGCTTCGCCCGCGAAAATGCTTTTTTAAGCAATATATAATTTTAGTTTAAGCAGCGCTTGCCTGTGTTGGTCCGTGGAAGGTTGACCACCCATTACAAACCAAGCTTCTTTCGTGCCTCGGAATGCACGTTAAGCCGTTGGTCCCAGCTGTTATTTGTAGACCTTTGACAGTCGTTACAGATAGTCAGTGGCTCGAAAGTCTGACAACGAGTCTTACCAAGGGGTATCGTATAACCTTTGATTATATAATGTCTAGATAGAGCGTCGCCCTACAATCGTATCAAAGAAAACGAGTCAACATTTTCAAGTATGTGTGCGTGCAGGCGTCGTTTTACACTATGCGTCTATGTATCTGTGTGCGTAAATAATGATACCAGCTACTACAATTCTCCCATAAATCACATAAAAAAATAGACTTATTAAATAAGATAAGTTTTAGGTGTATGACACGATCTGCACTGATTGGCGGGCAAGCACTTGTGAACCAATAGTTGGTTGACACTTTTTGACACGTTTGCGCGCACTTGACGCTCCATCTAGACATTATATAATCAAAGCGTATAACCCAATACTAACTGGGTTGTGGTCAGATAGACAGTCGCTCCATGTAAAATACGCATATGTAGCTGCATCCGGTTAGACTGGAAGCCAACCCCAACAAAGTTGTCAAAAGGCTAGGCAGATGATGATCTTTATAACTTTTAGATGTTGTGACTGTAAAGTTTCATCAAAAACTTGTCGAGAAATAGTAACAAACATCCATCCATTCTTACGAACTTTCGTATTTTTAATAGCAATAAGATTGTAGGTACTGTAGGCTGTACTTTAAACCTAAAACAATTAACACTTTATAAGACTGATGACCTATCGAGCTAAGTACAGTAACGATTTATACGAAAACGACTCAATTTAGCTTAGAGTGCCTAGGTTATTGAAGGGTATAATTTTAGTAGGATCAAAATCCCTCAATCCTCAGGCTATTGGTAAGACTGTAATATCATCCATCACTTACAACAAAACTCGGGGATTCATTAATAAATAATACACATGCTCAAACTAGCAGTCATTATAAAAATCGATTTTGCGTTTTCCAGCTCGCGACATCCAGAAATGGGAGTACATACCCCTGGGCCCCTTCACAGCCAAGAACCTGGGCACCAGCATATCGCCCTGGATCGTCACCATCGAAGCCCTGAGACCTTACGTGGTGGACAACTTCCCTCAGGACCCGACGCCCTTCGCGTACTTGAGACATGACGATAAATTCAACTTTGATATCAAGTTGGAGGTGGATTTGAAGTGTACGTGGATTTTTTTGCTATTTTTTCTATGGTTTTAATGGATTTAGGATCAAAAGAAGATCGATCAGAAGATCTACAAGTGCTTTTAGCGCCAAATAAACAATATGGACCGACTTTAATGTCGTATAATAGTTCTACATTAATATTGGTTCTGTGGCCCAGTCATCACATGACAAATCTATACTAATAATATTGCAAAAAGCCAAGATTTGTTTGTAAGTTTGTATGTAGGGGTAATCTTTGGAACTACTGATCCGATTCCGAAAATTCTTTCACTAACGGGAAGCTACATTATCCCCGAGTGTCATAGATACATTTAAAACGTTCCCGTGGGTTAATTTCCGTACAAAACGGGAGCGAAGCCGCGAGCAAAAGCTAATCATCTACTCGTATAAAGTGTCATGTGTCAATTCGATTGAGAGATTTTAACAGACTGCTCCAGAAGGACGGTAATGTTGTATGTGTATATTTGATTAACGTTTTAATTACTATTAGCCCGTAGTGTCCCACTGCTGGGCAAAGCCCTCCCTCCATTCCTTCCATCCGTAACGATTTCGCATTGCCTCTTTTAAATTTTTACCAAAGTCATTCTGATTGTCCCGCCATCTCCTTCGTGGTCTGCCCCATGTAGCTATTTCACCGTACCAACCTTCTCCATCCACCCGCATTCTCCAGTCAGCTCGTGATCATGTCGCTTGCAACAGCGTCGAAATATCGGGAGCTCATTATAAACATTAAACGCGGAAGATGTCGTGTTGCCAATGGTTTATTTATTTGTCTACTTACATCTACCGTTACGGGATAACCCAATGCGATAAATGCACCTTAATTCATCCTAACTTAATTTATACTAATATCTAATACTAATAACCACAGATCTGAATATGTAGATAGGAAGTAACATGTCGCTCGTTTGCGACAAGGATGACATAACTCAAAATTTAGATTTTTCAATGTTGTTTGTAGTTGAATATAAAATTAAGGAAAGCAGGTATTAAATTAAGTAACGAAATACGTAAAACAAACCTTTAATCTTTTGATAAAAAGTTTCTCTATGCAAAAAAAAATGGCAATACCTATACTGAAAATATTTTTAGAACTTACAAAAAAGCTGTCCTGTATTTCTTATTTTTGAGTTATGTCATCCTTGTCGCAAACGAGCGATGTGGATAATACCACCGTCTAATTTAACAACTTTCTTCCTTGAAGTTTAGGCTATAATACTCTACCTATTCCAATCTCTTCTAATAACAAACAATGCATTCCTTGTTAATTCACCCAGAGAACAACAGAATAAGTCCATCTCACTCACTCTATGAGGTTGGGCGTGCGGACTGCATGCGTCAGTGGCGCCACCTTTAGAATGTTGGTCCGAGCGCGGTTCCACTATTGTTTTGTTTTATTACCACGTTGTATTGTTTTATTTTCGCAGCGGAGAAGTCCCCAGTAGTCACAACGATCAGCCGGTCGAACTACCGCTTCCTGTACTGGACGGTGAAGCAGCAGCTGGCGCAGCAGACCGTCACCGGCTGCAACCTGCGAGCCGGCGACCTGCTGGGATCTGGCACTATCAGTGGAGAGGTCAGTCTCATCTATACTACAAATAAATAAAATTGAAACAGAGTAAAGATAAAACTTTAAAAACAGTGTGCCCGACCCGGGAATCGGGTTATTGGGTTTTTCCATCAGGAATTTCACAGTAGCAGCCACGGAGTCTGGATTTGTGCCCGGTTGATAGCAATAGGCTCGCCCCCTATTACATGGGACTCAAACATAACTGGTGTAATGTGCGTGTACTATTATGTACATCTCTGCCTAACCCTTCGGGGATTACAGGCGTAATGTTGGTGATAATTTACTCTTTGAATACTATTTGAAAGCCAATCAGAAATAATACAGCTAGAATCGTTGTAATTTTAGACTTTCTTTTTTTGGAACATGGTTAGTTTTTTTTTTTTTGATTTTAGTATATTTTTGGTAAGGAAACTTAGGATCTCAATGTATTTTTTTTGGTAGTCATTATATTTAATCCCATAAATACCACTATCTCATTTTTCACCCTACAGGTAGCAGACTCCTTCGGAAGCATGCTAGAGCTATCATGGAAGGGAACCAAGCCGCTCCGTCTGCTATCAGGCGAAGAAAGGAAGTTCATCCAAGATGGCGACACTATTACGCTTCGCGGGTTCTGTGTCGATGATAACGGCACTAGGATCGGCTTCGGAAAGTGCGAAGGGAAATTGTTGCCGGCCATACCTTTTGAAGAGTGATCAAGAAATAAAAACTATGTGATGTGCCTTTGTGCCCACGATGTGCCTTTATATGTATAACCGTGTTTTAATGTTGAGTAATAAATGTATGTTATCATTTTTATGTTTTCCAAGTTATTTTTCCCGCCCTTTATTTTAAAAAAACCCTGACCACCCCGAGAAACATCTGGAGACTACAACCTTTTGAGAAACATTTTATTTCCAAGCGTGCAACTTAACCAGATGTGCGCACTCTTTGTGCGCACATCTGGTTGCAATAAGCGAAGTCCCAAAAGAACTTTTACAACAATTGAGATATTTTACAAAAAAAGGTTATAAAAATCCATTAGGTACATATTTTAAGTATGGTAACGAGTCGAACTGAGCATGTTGAATTTCTTCATAACTACCTAGCAAGTCGGTTTTACACTTCAATACGATCGTCGCGAGCGTTAGCGACTCGTTATCACGTTAGCGTTGAGCGTTAACTCGGTTATATATAACACCAACAGGCTATTACCACCGGTGAGATGTATTAAGTTATGATAAGATAGAAAAATATTTATGAACTGTGAGACATCTGTCTGTTTGTGTGGCTGTTGTTGAGCGAATGGGTGAGTATAATAATGTTTTAAAAGTGGCCTTATAATAATTGTGTACAATTATGACTATCATAATTACATTTCTGGTAACTAAATAAATAGACGCGTGTTGCTGGGGAGTTTGTTTCATAAATTCTTAATTAATGGTATCTCTACAATAATTCTTAATTAATGGTATCTCTACAATAATAAATTCTTAATTAATGGTATCTATACAAGTACAATAAGTCCATTCCTTAATTTCAAAACGATCGGTTTCTGTGACAGATGACACTATGGACTGTCAAAAACCCACGTCGGATTATAAACACTATATATAATTAATTATTCTATGTTATTTTCTGCCGCTCAAAGAAAAGTGAAAAACAGAAATAAAAGTTAATTCATTGCGGTTGTCGAGTGTAATAATTTAGCACAATGATGCAGACTTTTATTGCAGTGTAAAAATAATCGAAGGATTATTGTTATCATTTCACAATCATGTAAATACAAACCTAAATACCCACATACTACTTGCTTTGTTATTAATTTCATTTTTTCAGTGTTTTCTTAGCTTTTTAATGAAAATTCGTTTAATCTATTAAACCAGGGGTTTATTCATGATCGCTGCATAAAGTTTAAAATGAGTAGCGACTCTTTTAGTGAATTTTGCTTAAATAAACCCCATGTGTTACTTTTTACTATTACATAAATACCTTAAACGCACTAAACAAATTAAGAGTTTGCAATGCTTCATAATATTTTATTTCATATATGATTTTTAGAGCATCAAAATGGACAGAACCGCAGAAAAGACACTTGACTTTAAAGCTTCTGATGTGAAAGCATGCAGAATGTGTTTGGCCACAGATATCAAGCTGTACAGTGTACAAGACACACACCTGGAGTCTTGTATGAAGTCTATTGGTGGCCTTAATGTAAGTACTTTACATACTTTATCTATTTGTTCATAATTAAACACTGGGCCTCAAAAGGGCAGAAATAAAAGCAATTGTGTGTGGCTGTAAAGAGAATGCTTTGGGGATGTATGGTTCAATGCAAATGGTGACAATAATAGATAAAACGGGCTATTTACCATGTGTACAATCCATTTTGAGTTCTGATATTTCGGCACTGTTTGCAAGCACGATGGATTGTAAACATGGTTTTATGTGTTAAACAAAGTGTTAGTGAGCATCTCAATTTAAAAACTTACATTCGTATGTATAAGAAATGAGTACCTATACAGCAAGTCTGAAAGTGACCACAATAACTGAAAAAATGTATGGTAATTATTTGTCATGGCATGGGCTTGTATTATGAAAGAATGAATCAACTATTCTGAGGAAAATGTTTAGTATGAATGTGAACGGCTATAGGAGGATTGGATTCAACTGGGAAATATGGAAGAAAGGAGAGACCCACAGTAAGGGATGAGAAGACTTAATATGTGGTTGTAAAATAAAAGACAATTTCAACAATACTTTTGTTTCTTTCAGAATACCTATGAAGGCCTACCAAATGTTATCTGCTATGAATGTGCACCAATATTAATCAAATGCAATAAACTTATAGAAAAAAGCAAAACAGTAGAGATTTCTCTTCTGGATATATTTAACAAGAACGGACAGGTAAACTTAAAATAAGAATAATATTAAAAAGGTGGTCTGCTGCCAAAATTTATAAAGAACTAAATTGACTGCCTCTTTGATTTTTTGGTCTTAAGTGCTTCTACTGAGCAAGAAGCCCTGGGTTTGATTCCCTGATCGGGCATTCTTGGGTGTTTTCATTTTAGTAATTTCTGAGTAGCAGCCTGGATTCTGGATTTGGTCCTGGCAAGTCATTAGGCTTGCTCCTATTACTTGGGACTTAATAAAAACTGATACATTAGGTACACCTCTACCTAAACTTACAGGGGACAACAGATGTGATGTATTAATAGCCTTTATACAGACATCATAATTATACATTAATAGCTTATAATTACATGCAATTCATCATAGCTCAATAATAATATAGTACAATTCACTCATACCTAATCACAGCCTGACTTTTGTTATTAATATTATTATTTCATTGTCACCTGCCTATGTGCTTTTTGTTGGCAAAGGCCTCCCCAAACTGTCTACATTTCTCTATTGTTGGCTATTGTTGTCCATCTACCACCTGCTATAACTTCTATCTTGTCCACACAATTTCTTGGTGGACTACCCCGATTCCTTTCCTATGACCTGTGAACCGGGGCATAAAGATGTTATGTGGTTGTTGTAAATATTCTGTATTTTTCAGATAAACAAACTTCTCATTCAAGAATATACAAAATCCAACCCAAACTTGCAGTCTTCACTAGATTGCTACTTACTGCAAACGTATTTTCACATCCAATATGATGAAGACAGCAACAAATCCAACTTCGTCCAAACAGAATCAGATCCGAAAGCAAATATAAAACTAGAATTTAAAAATGAAATTGAAGAGGAACCTTTGGAAGGGATGTCCGGCACAGAAATACTAAGCATGTTCAAAAATTTAAAAGAAGAAGAAAATGATAGTGATGTTGAGGTAATAGAAGTACCTAGGCCTGTAGTTGAAATCATCTCCGATGACGAAAAGATGGGCGATAACTTTATCAGTTTGAACACGTATGATGTAAAAGTTAATCAAAATGTAAGTATTTGTTTATTTTTAGTTGTTCACATGTGTCACTGTTGTTGTGCAGTTTTTAAGGCCAATTCGACCCACATCAGCTTCACCCTATCCTTCGGATTTTATACAAACTTTTCAACGCCTGTTGCACCCGCTTAGGGGCTGAAATTTCAATAATCCTTTGTTAGCGGATGTCTATGTCATAATAGCTATCTGTGATCTGTCCAACAGTTGGGAGCTGTTCATTGATTCATGAATAACGATTTTAAGTCTTGTTTAGAAATAATAATTTAATGTTAGACCAAGGATATTAATAAGAAATAATCATTATTTAAAACAATACAGTCATGTTCTAGCTAGAAAATTATTTTCATGCCTACATCTAAATCTAAACTAGGTTTCAAACATAACAAGTTAAAAAATTTATTTGTTCTTTGTAAGAGAAATATAGAAAGAATATTGAGAGAAAACATAGAAAACTATTACTGGGTGTCATAATGTATGTTATAGTTGACTACCAAGCGGTCGAAGCTAGAGAAAATCTAGTCTTTCCATAAATTTCAAACCATAAAATCTCTTTCAGGCAGTCAAAGGATTATTAGCTTATGTTGATGACGTTCCTCGCTACCATAAACAAAAAGCAAAAAAAGGAATAGGCATCCCAAAGAGGGGAAAGAAGACAAAAAAAAAGAGGTTTGGTGTCATAGACAAACCACCTTCCTATCAGGAAGACAGTTTTGTGAGGAGATACTTCAATATTAACCATAAGGTGAGTTTAAATGAAACGAAACAGATAACCCCAACAAAAGCATTATTTTCTTGATGTTTTTGACATTGCTGCCTCTTTCGTTAGTGGTCGCAAGTGACTGCTGAGCATGAAGTCCTGGGTTCGGTTCCTAGGTTGGACAAAGGGTCATTAGGTTCTTCCATCAGGAATTTCTCAGTAGCAGCTACACAGTCTGGTGTTTGGTATTCATGCCCGGTTGATGGTATTACTCGGGCACAAATAAAATAAATCTTACCGCATTTATTTAATTACAGCCAACGAGAACTAATAAGAAATACTCCTGCAAACACTGTCCTGAGGCTTTTGACTATATGTAAGTTTTTAAGCTTTTTATTTAACAATAATATAATATACAAGATTAGTTTTAGTATATGCAAAACCCGAAACACGCGTCTAGTATTTTTATGTAAAGAATCTATGTACAAAATTTCAAAACTGTATCATGAAAAATCACAAAGTTATAAGATTGTTATGTTACCTATACAAAAACATGCTCACCACGCGGCGCCCCACTGTGCGCCCGCGCCTAATGCCTGTATTGTGCGCGTATGATTGCGGATAGATACTAAGTGTCGCTCGGTGTCCAACTCGTAACCTTTTTTAAATATTTTTTGGACAAAATATAACATATTATAAAAATTATTGGAATCGATTCAGTTACTTATTCTGAACAAACTATATTCTGGTTTCGCATATACATACTAAAAATAATGTTGTATACACTGCTTAGCTTGAAACTAACTCACATAAAAGAATACCCAATACTTCGGAATGGGGTGTACCATATGCCTAAAACTAGATTTTTAGTTTTGGTCAACCACTCAAGAGTTATATACATACATACATAAACTCACGCCTTTTTACCCATGGGGGTAGGCAGAATTACAGAACGTCACCTGCTACGATCCTTACATCCTCCTTTCGCCTCGTCTACAATTGGTTCATACATCATCGTTCAGTATTAGTTACTGTTATGATAATGAGGTCCTGGGTTCAATTTCCAGGTCGGGCAAAGTATTTTTTTTTTTCAGTTGATAACAATAAGATCGCTCCTCATTATATGGATCTTAAAACATAACAAATGTGAGCGTTCTATAAAGTACACCTCTGCCGAACCCTTAAGGAATTACAGGCGTGTTGTGATATTATATTTTATTATTTAATTGATAATTGCATTCTAATTCCAGGGAAGATGCAAGAGACCACACTGTAATCGGCTGCCAAAGAAGTACTGGACGTCGGCATCGGTCTGCTTCTCCTGGTATTCCTTGTTTAGAACCCAATATTGCCTGGTCAAATGAACCAAATAACTGGAAAGATTGGCCGGGCAGCAGTAAATAGAAAAAGTAAAAATTAAAGTAAATAGTAATAGTTTTAATCTACTGTCATATTATATTATTATACAGGGTGTTTAGAACACGAACCGACACACTCTATTGATGGATTGAGGGTTTCAAATGTTAGCGCAAAAGTTTTTTTTTTTATAATAAATGTTAATTATTTTCATACCCTAACTCAAGACTTTGGAAGCAGAACCGTCCGTCTTCGAAAAATCTTGTATTTAAAAGTTAATTTTATTTGAAACTCTCACATTTAATTTAGGTGCAAGTGAAATAAAAATAAAACTTTTTGGAAGTGTAGGTAAAGTCAGTGACATTATTTTTGTATTGTATTTGTACATGAGAATATACCTTTTAGTACCGCACATATTTTAACTAGTAAGTAATTGTTAGAATAGAAACTATATTATAATCCATATTTGAAAATCCGATTCCATTTTTAACCGACTTCAAAAAAAGGAGAAGGTTCTCAATTCGGTTGTACGTTTTTTTTTTTTTTGTGTTTGTTACCTCATATCTCCGTCATTTATGAACCGATTTGAAAAATTCTTCTTTTATCTGAATGGATTTACTTCCCGATTGGTCCCATAGAAATTTCATCAAAATCGGTTCAGCAGTTTGGTTTTGAAATCAAAATAACTGGAAAAAATGTCATCCAAGTAAAAGAAATTGCGAAATTGATACTTGACAAGGATTTGTGTGTGATACGATAACTAAAAAGGGTAAAATAAAAACTTTTTTGCAAAAAAAAACCGACTTCCAAAAAAAACACTAAAAAAGTGGAAAATAACTTTACTTTCGGAAGTCGGTGGCAAAAAAGTCAATGAAACAAACAATAGTCACCGACTTCCGAAAGTAAAGTTATTTTCCACTTTTTTAGTGTTTTTTTTGGAAGTCGGTTTTTTTTTGCAAAAAAGTTTTGTTGAAGTTTGATCCTGGTGCTTTCTTCATCGAATGGGATGTGACAATATGTTTGGGTTGGATTTAGTCTGTTCTTCTCATAGAATAACAGACAGGTTTGTTTATCTGAAAAATACAGAAAATTTGTATAAAAATCCATCAACAGGCGAAGCTGATGTAGGTCGAATAGCCCCTAAAAATGACAACAACAACAGTGACGCATGTGAACAACTGTAAAAACAAGTACTTACATTGCTTTCTACTTCTACATCGTCAGATTTCAAACTGACGAAGCCATCACCCATCTTTTCATCATCAGAGCTTATTTCACCCACTGGACCAGGTACTTCTAATCTATCGTCAACATGACTTTCACTGTAATTTTCTTATTATGTCAAAGAGAGAGACAGTAGAGTAGTAGTTTCAGTATAGTATAATTTACTCTGTGGAGAGAGAGGAGTGAGAGATGTCGGGCACAGATAAAAAATGTTGTGATTTTATCTGTGCCATTTTTCGAAAAGCCCCTCTTGAATTTCTTTTTTAATTCAAGTTTTATTTTGTTGAGATCTGAAACTATTTTGATGAAGTTTGAGGTGTTACTTTTTTCATCGTATTGGATGTGAAAATATGTCTGTAGTGATAGTCAGTCTACTGAAGACTGCAAGTTTAGGTTAGATTTGGTTTGTTCTTCTGGGGGTCTAAAATGGCCGCTATTGCAAAATCTTAATAGGTTAATAATATGAATCACGTTAAAATTCTTAAAATGGTAGGTATATTATGAATTGTCACTTTGTTACCATTTTAGGAATTGTAAAGTAGGTATTACGAGTATTATCCTATTATGATTTTGCTAAAGCGGCCATTTTAGGCGCTCTGGCCACGATAAATCCATTTAATACAATTTTCCCTTACTGTATTTGGAATGCCGTTGAAATATCGTGAACAAAATTGAATGACGACACGGATGGCTCAGCGGCTAAACGATTGGCTGCTGCGTGTCGCTGCTTCGATTCACGCACGGAACAACTTTGTTTCTGATTGTGAGTTTAAATATTTGTAAACTCACCCAGTATGCAGGAGTAATTCCAAGTGTAGGGCAAGGTTAAAAAAAAAACAAAAAGTATGAAACTTACTTTATTTAGCAAACTCAAGTCAAAGAACGGTTGTCAATATAGCCCTTACAGTCACGATAGACGAAAGTTACCAACGCTGTATCTGGTCAGTAATATAATTATTCCTGTTTTAGTTAATAGTTGCAAGTACTTAATTAAAATATTGTACGTAGCAGTTATTTATTATTTATAATAATAATATAATATAATATATCTTTATTGAACAAAAATACCTTACAAATTTGCTTAATATCTAGCTCGTGTTACATAATTTGTGAAAGGCGTACAAATATATTAAACCCTGACTCCTAAACTAGGTTATCCTGTGTCTTAGGAGTCAGTGTTCTACTGTCGCTTGGACATTATCTTAACCCATAACAAGTTAACAGTACAAACGCTAAATCAGCAGATTATTACATGGTAAATACATACAAAATGACATAAACAAGGAAAGAAAAAGAGGTGAATAAGGGGTAAACTGAGACTGAGTGTGAGTGCGTGTGTGCGTGCGTGTATGTATGTTTGCATGTGTGTGTGTGTGTGTGTATGTGTATGTGTGTACGTGTCTGTGTGTGTATGTGTGTACGTGTCTGTGAGTGTGTACAGTTGTTTAGAATGTTATTAAATTACATGTGAAGGGAATTAGTGTAGTTCTGCAGTGGCCTGTTACAAATTTGTTTAAATAATTTAAGAAAACTTTATCTCATCAGTTTATAGAGGTTGGTGAATTAATTAGCTGAGTCCCGCAAAACGACTACCGGAATAAGACATAATTTTAATTAATAAAAAAATGTTGAAAAAATGTCACCAGCCTGTATAAAATGCAGTGAGTATCAGAAAAGTGTGGTCATATTTAAGGTTGTAGACCATCGACCTCAACAACTTTCTTCACATTCATGTATTTTACACGCTTAAAATCATCGTAAATATGACACTTTCTGATACAATACAATATACGCTCTGTACTGCGCCTGACCAAACCTATTTGCATTTTCTAGTCTCTCTCTACAAGAGATTTAAATCGTTAGATTTACACACACGTTAGGTGACAAGAAAGAGTGTCCACGTGGCACTAAAGATACGATTTTTAGTTTGCGTGAGCGAGCCAATTCTGTAACTTGAACATCTTTTAACGCGGTCGGGTGAATCTAACGATATAGATACATCTTTGGTCTCTACTGTACTGTATACCTGTATGTTAATATAAATAAAAAGTGCCTTTTAAATATCGCTAATGTTTCATTACATTTTCCTCTTTAATACTCTTTGCCAAATACAAAGCCACACATTTTTTATAGGTACCACAGGCCAACAAAGAAGAGATAAAACAGTAACCAGTCGGTTCGCTCGTGAAAACTTACGTAAGAAGTTCGTAGGGTCGTCTCACAATTAATTTGTTGTTTTTCTCCGTCTATGTATTTTTATCTGTCTTACTTTGTAATTATTTTGTTATGTATACATAATATATGTATTTATATTGCACCTACTATGTTTTGTCCCTGCATCATCGGCAGGCTGGTAAAAAATGCTCAAGGCATTAAGTCCGCCTCTGTACAGTTTTTTTTAAATAAATAAATAAACGGCAGGCAATATGAATGAAATAAGATTTTGTAGGTAGGTTCGGAAAAGGAGCGTAATTTTAGGCAACTTTAAATTTTTTCCTCTCTCAAGATGGCTCATGTCTGATGTCACTTTTTCAAGTTGTCTTTTGCATTCAAAACATTGGCGACGTAGTTTTGAAAATAATCAGGTTTATGGGACTAGTAAAAATAAACCTTATGGTTCTTAACATATTTCAACGGACTTCATTAGAAGCTCCTTGTTTTAACTGTACCTATGTATAAAAATTAATTGACCGACTGTTTTTAAAGGCTTTGTTTAGTTTCCTACAAAACTGCAATACCTATCAAAATGTATGGAACAGCTGATTCTTTTTTAAATTAACGATCAAAATTTTCTATGTGGGGTTCAGAATGATTTAAGTACTGAATACGAGGTAACTCAAACTCAAAGCATTTATTTCAATTAGACCATTACAGGCACTAACCGTTTTAGAAAGACGGCCAGTGATGTGACGTGAATGTTATCACTGTTAGATTTCACCTGTGAAATATTTATAAATACCTACTACTATCGAAAACAATCTATAGTCGGTGAAATATGAATTCAGTTAACTTTATAAAAAAGGGAAAATATACGAATTTCGACCTTCATTCAGATGGGTGCCGAGCCTGAATTAAATAGTTGTTAGCAATCTTTGTCGATAAAATTATATTCCCACCTCTACAAAACAATTGATTGTCATTTGTCAGTGCCCCGGGTGCCACGGACTACTACAACAGAGGTCGTCCTGTGACGTCATAAGCCTAGGCCTCTCAAGGTCACAGCATAGTGCAGCACCAATCGGGTGAGCGCGCACGCATCCTTCTTTCCATACAAGAAAGTACTCTTTGCTTCTTTCCCACTTTGCTCGTAATAATTATTCTATTTTACTATTAAGTATACTGAAATGAATGAAACAAAATGAAAGAAGAACTAGACACAGATGAGCTGTTAAAAATTTATAAGGTGTGGACTCAGAATATTTTGTGGAGGACATTGACATAGCAGATAATTCTGAGATATGTCCAACTAGATGATAATAATAATAACGTTTATTCATCAAAAAGTAAGAATTCAATAAGTGAAATGTTCGGTAAGCCACAAACTACCTAAGCGTCGCTTTAGCTTACAGTTTGAGGACATTTATAATAAATCGAATATATCTAATAGACCATAGACGAAATCCCTAATCAGAATTGAATTTAACGTGCTCTGAGCGCCATCGCGTCAAGAGGACGTGAAATGAAGTCAACGAATGACGTCGTGAATCAAATAGGGTTGTACGTACCCGCATTTCATAAAGTTCTGATTGAGTTATGCATTTGTTTCTTTGATACTTTTAATTTGTATTCGTTTTTCTTACTAAGGATACTGTGAAATAAAAAAATGTGGAAAAATTTAATCAGTTTTTATTAAATATTCGTAAAATTATAAATAAAACTCATCTTAACGCGTATAAATTTCATTCATCGATATGACGATACCCTCACCACTACACCACATTGTTTACTGTATATTTCGTTATATATATATATTGTTTTTCTAACCTAACCTAACCACATATTTTGGCTTTGGTGCCAGTTGTTTTGGTTTCCCGTCCCTGACGAACATTCGAACTGACCGTCCGCGTTGGGGGCGTCCCATCTCTGGAATAAATTATATAGATTAAGAGAAACAATAGAATACTGAGACAACACGATACACTTTGTTACTGGTTTCAGCTTCCTACTACTAGGTGAGCTCAGCAAATTTTTTGTGTTAAGGGACGACCCCTTAACGCAAAACATTAGTTGAACCTTTAATCACGCGAGGTTTGAACAGGAGGGAGTCAGAAAAAAATCACGATGGAGGAGATGGGATAATGTGACAATCACGTGTATTTTTTCGTGGGACGATAAAAGTTAATTTAATGTGTGACATGTCAAATATTGTTTGCCAATAAAGAATTCACTCATGCAAGCAAATGTGTCAAAAAGATCGTTTTTTTTTTAAATTATAAGAGGCTTTTTGTCTGAAACTATTTGATCTTTTCAATAATAAAAATATACAGTGATGCTGGGAGGGTGGAGGAGGGGTATACTAAAACCTCACCACGTATCACCAAGGATGACGGGGGGCTATAAAAGTGGCCTAAATAACCTCACGTAATTGTAGGATGGCCCCTAACCGAAGAACTAAACGTAACATCATCATTGTCTTTCTCCTGGGATAAGGGCAAGAGAATGATGTGATGACGAACCAAACGTAAGCAAAAATGTGAGCACGCGTTTCATACGAGTATGAACATTAATTTAAACGAATAAGGTTCGTATAAGTACAACATCCACTAATATGTGTAACTTTGAATATTACCGATTTCCTGACAGTAGACGATTTTTTGAAGTTTTCTTGAAAATTTTTAAATTCGCACGAATTTGTACTATCTGCAGATTTCACAATCGAATGATTATCTTGCCACAGTTTTCTTTTTTCAGCTTTAATTGTCTGCTTATTGGATGGCGGTTTATGAAATACTTGTGATATTCCTTTGGGACCCTGAGAAAAAATAACATAAAAATCAATGCGGGAAATAACCTCAACCAAAGATCACTGTGTTAGATTGGTAGCCATTAGTTAGCAGTCCATGTAATAAAGGCGAGTTTATTGCTTTTACTGGGCCTAAACAGGCCCGGGCTACTGAGACAATGGCACAGTTTTCCCGACCTAGGACTCGAAACCAGGACCTTATGGTCAGTTGTGGTGCTTCCGACCACACCAATGAAGCAGTATATTACAAGAGATTAATAAAATCTGAACATCTTGTCTATTATATGGGACCAAAACATAACTATTGGCATATGGGCGAACTATAGGGTAGGGTACACCTGTGCCTAACCCTTCGAGTATTACGCAAGTCAAGTGGCGTAGGTACCTATATGTATAGCTACAAGATCCCGAAAAAACTGTCAGGTAGCCCACCAGACACAACTCCCGTCTCATCGGAGGATCCTCCCATTCCAATGGAGTATAAAAAACTCAAAAAAAAAGAAAAGTATCTACTCATCAATACCTCTAAACCTTATACTTACGCTCCTCCTCATCTTTTTCCCTATTACCTTGTAAGGAGTCAAGCTTATGAGGTCCGGAATTGCCTCATCATCTGAAACTTCTATTATAGGTATATCTTCTTTTATTTTTTCTAAACTGGCATCATCAAGCTCTTCAGTTTCTGTATTCTCTTCTTTTGTTTTGACTTGAATTTTTTTATCCTCAATTTTCATTTCATTTAGTACGTCTCGTTTAGTTCCTGTTTTAACAAACTCGGATGTGTTGTTGTCATCATCGTATGTGATGTGGTAATAATTTATTAACAAGTGGCAGTCTAGTGATGATTGCAAGTTCAGTTGCGATCTATTTTGGTTTTCTATGAGAGCTTTGGTAATCTGAAAAATTATGGAAAACTTATTACAGTACGTCAGCGTTAAGCTTCTAAGTTTTTTTCCGTCGGTTGACGTGCAGAGTGGTTCGTACGAAATACAATGTGTAACATAATAAACGCAAGACCTCTCGTGTGGTGTCTCGGACCATGAGACTGATCAACTTTTGTTTTATGACTTGGAAATTCATAACTTTTTTTTTAGTTAGCATGCTTAGGTAGGTACTTACCTACGTGTTGATCGCGTCAGTTCTTATAGAAAGTCAATTTTTTTTTTGCGAATTTCAAGAAGTCGTAGAACAAAAAAGGTTTAGTTTCATGGTCCGAAAAACCAAACAGGTCTTGCGTTTACTATGTTACACCTTATATATATTTTTAATAGTGTTCATGTTTCTATTATAAGCGATGTGAATAAGTTTTATGCTCATTAGAACCTTATTCTATAAAGAGTAGTGTTGATATTCGTTTGAAGCACCAATCGTACAAGCCCGGTATACCTGTGTGTTTTGCTTTCAAGAAGGTATACGAGCTAATTCATACCTGTCCATTCTTTTCAAATATATCGAGAAGTGTAGCCTGAGCCGTTTTGCTTTTCTCTACGAGTTTTTTACACTTTATCAAAATTGGTGCGCATTCGTAGCACACAAAATTTGGGAGATAGGGATTCTGAAAGGAAAATATTAATTTAAAATGTTATTATATATGGGAACATCCGAATTATGAATAAATCTAGACGGTAGGTACGATTTAAATAACTGTAAGCTACATAAAAAAGATACAACTGTTCCATACATTTAGGGCCACATCGATGAAATGTAAGGAACAGCTGTATATTGGGGTAATTCAGGTTTCAAGTTTGGTCTCATCCCATTGTAAAAGATGTCTATAAATTATTATGAGTTATATTTTACAGTTTACACCTACTGTTTAAGAAAACATAACACCACGCCTAAATTTCCCCGAACGATTAGGCAGAGGTATACGAGACTACTTACACCCACAGTCCGCCAGTTATTTTTAAATCCCATGTAATGAGTGCGAGCCTATTGCCATCAACCAGGCAAGAATCCAAACTCTGGGCTCCTATAAGAAACACCTAATGGAAAAACCAAATAACAGTTTGCTCGACTTGAGATTCGAAGCCCTCATGCTCGGTAGTAGCATTTCGTCGCTGTAGAATGAATACCTCGTATGTCAAAAATTCTTTTTTGTAAAAATCGTATGAAAACCACGTATTTTATAATACGGCGAAACTGTGAACCCAGTATATGACTACTAGTGCCATCTATTATATTCAAAACATGAGACAAAAGCACGTAAAAATATTTTAAACATTGACAAAATTAAACGTTTTTTTCGTTTCCTGTGAAGTTTGGTTTCCTGGACATACGAGGTTATCATTCTACAGCGACGATTCATCTTCATCCTTGTGGGTAGTATGAAGTACTTACAGTAAAGCCGTCAATAGTTTCCAAACAAGACCCTAGGTGCGTGTCTTGTAGACTGTACAGCTTGTTATTAGTCTCCAAACATATCCTGCAGGCTTCCACGTCAGTTGCCTTCATCTTGAGGTCTCCCTAGAAGTAATCATTTAAGTATATTGAAAGGATACGTTAGTCAGTTACGATTTGCATAGGTCACTTGTGACCTTAGATGCAAATTTATTTTTTTAAATGTTTTTTTCTGGAAGTCTGTTATTTTTTTGCAAAAAAGTTTTTATTTTGTTTTGTCGTGTGCATTAGGAGGCTGGCAAACTCTGACATGACGATCACTTAGAGGCGTTTATGAGAGAGACAGAAAAGTGTGAAAGGTTTTGTGGAAACTGTTTGAGTTTGTCATGGTATGGACATGTGATGCGGAGGAATGAGGAGAATGACTTTTCCACTTCAGTAGCTCAAACATGTAGGTTTTGCTGCCTGAAATCAGTGAGCAAAATGCGATTTTGCTCACTGAGTGAGACAAAGTAACTTTTTAATTTTTGTTTGCAGAAAGCCACGAATATCTAATTCAGCCTTGGGTTAATCATACAATTCGAAACATTCACACTCTATCACTTTCCCACCATTACAAAGAGAGAGAGACAAAGACCTATCGAAGTTCCGATTTTGAATTCGACCTCAAAGACAAACACGTTCGGAATTTCGTACTAACTAAAGAAATTTTGCAAAAAGATAATTATGTATTTTAATGTAATTTATTGAATTTTTAACTTATTGCTGTATTTAAACGAAAATAAGTATTTACTGCAAATAAAACTGATTCTATTTAACCTGTAAATATTTATTTCTAGTTTCAATAATGTTACGTAATATATTTTGAATAATAAAATATCATGGGTGCTATTTTAGAACACGCCTTAATTTAAATAAAAGAGCGGGAATAAAATTTCGTGGTTGGCGTAGAGTTGAATAAGTTAAAAAAAATTAAAATAATCGTAAAATATGAGTGAAACTAGTGACGAGAACAGTATTTTAACACCGGAAGAGTTAACACAACAAGTTATTAATGCAGAATTAAGTTTCCTACCTGAGAAGTCTCGCGAGATATTTCTCGCGAGACATATCGCAATGGCATTGGTATGCTTTCAGATATTTCTGAAAGCATACCATGTCTTCAATGAATGGAGACCTAAAAAGGGCGCAAGCAGTTTTTCGGAGACGGTGTTGCTATATTATTTTTTAGATTTATCACAGACGAGGCGATTATCTACAATGTGGAGTATTTACTCAATGTTGAAAGCTACTTTAAAAACAAAACATAACGTGCATATTGAAACAAACGCAAAACTCGTATCTTTTCTAAAAATAATGTCAGTTGGGCATAAGGCTAAAAAGTCCAAAATTTTCACGGCCCTTATCATAGAAAAAATTCTTAATGAAGCTCCGGACTGCAATTTTCTTGCCGCAAAAGTAAGTGGTAAGTACCTATAAATCCATGTTGTTAGTTATTAAAATTTGTGTGTACACTGTTATGTATAAAGGTACTTACTGCCTACTACTAATTTTTGGAGGCGCAATGAATCCTAGTCTGGCTGAGCAATACTGTTAAAATATTTGTTACGATATGTAAAAGATGCTGTAAATGTTAAATTATGCATATTAAGTATGTAATATTTTCATTACAGGTTGTACTGATCATAGGAATTAGTGGAGCGTGTCGCAATAACGAGCTATTACAGCTAACAGTTAATAATATCGAAAAGCATTCAGATAAATTACTGTTAGTAAAATTGAAAAATACGAAGATAAACCTTGACAGGTATTTTGTCGTATGCGAAGAATATGTAACTATTGTAGAAAAATACCAAAATTTACGTCCAGCCAATATAAAAACCGACCGATTTTTCATACAATACCATAATAATAAATGCTCAAGACAGCCTATGGGAGTAAATAAAATAGGTGCTATACCGCGAGAAATTGCCACTTTCTTAAAACTGGAAGAGCCTCAGCTATACACGGGTCACGCTTTCGGAGAACTTCGGCAACGCTCTTGGCTGATTCCGGAGCCGATCTCACCACTTTAAAACGCCACGGCGGGTGGATGTCCAATACGGTTGCAGAAGGCTATATTGAAGACTCAATAGAAAATAAGTCGAAAATCTGTAAGCGTATGTATAGTGGAAACAATAAGTCTGAATTCGACCTCGGATCCTTGGTCTCACCCACGCCCATCCACTTCCAACGACGCACAGTGTACTTATACAGAAAGCCGATCAGAGTCACCAACGTTCACCGTTGTTCCTTCTCAATCCGCCACCGAAACAGAAACCTTAACCCCAGATAATCAAACTCAACTCAATGCAACTACCGGGTGCGGCGATTGAACTGTCTGTCTCTATCTAACTGTTTTAAAATTCGATCCACTGAATCGAACGCCGCCAAAATTTTAAATGTTGGTCTTTGAAATGTTCTCTATCATCATTTGAAGTGATTCTGTTGTGAGAGAAACACATTCGAATTTAGAACAATGGATTTAAAACGAAATTCAGTAATTGCTCTTCATTTGGAGGGAAAATCGAATATCGAAATACGTCGAGCGCTGCCAAATCTTCATATTCAACGTTATAATGAGACTGGTAGCGTTAAGAAACGCTACGGTGGCGGACGACGCTGTAGCAACGGCGCCAGCAGTTGTCGAAAAGGTGCGTCATCGATTAGACAGAAATCCAGCGCGCTCAGCAAACCAGCTCGCGCAGGATCTCAAGGTGAGCGATCGCAGCGTTCGTCGCATATTGAAGGAAAGCTTAAAGTCAAACCATTAAAAAAAAACCTTTCTCAGGAACTCACTTCTTTACAGCGTAGCAAACGGTTGGATCGATCGAAAGAGCTGATTCGCTTGCTCGACTCTGGCGAGCTTCCCAATTTGGTGTTTTCAGATGAGAAAACTTTTTGCGTTGAACAGTTTTCAAACAAACAAAATGACCGCGTTTGGTTGAAGGGACGTGTCAGCGACCATTCAGACGAATTGCAAGTCACTCGACGCCAAGGAGCCGACTAAATCATGGTCTGGGCGGCGGCGGTGTCTGAAAAAGGACGTTCTCCGCTCGTTTTTCTTCCAATGGGTCGCAACCAAGTCAAAATAAACCAACAAATCTATCGAGACAAAGTCTTGCGACCAGGGCTGATACCGTGGGCACGCAACACCTTTTGGTTCTGAGCGTTGGACTTTCCAACAAGACTCGGCACCATCGCACAGAGCAATTGGAACGCAAAATTGGTTGAAAGCAAACGTTCTAGTGCTGATCGACCGAGATATGTGGCCATCGTCATCGCCCGACTTGAATCCGCTGGACTTTTGTATTTGGTGTGTTTTACAGGCCAGGGCCTGTGCTAAAAAACACACTTCGGTGGAAGCGCTCAAAGTGACTCTTACGCGAGAATGGAATTGTTTGAGTGACGACGTCGTTCGAGCAGCCTGCGCTTCTTTCAGAAAGAGACTTCAGCTTGTAGTAAAGGCTAAAGGCGGTTTTATTCCTTCGGAATAATTCATAATAAAACTTTGGACTTTAGCTATGTATTTTCACATGGCAAAAGTGTATAAATAAATATTGAAAATTAACAGAAATATTTTATTTTCACACACGTACAGTTCATTCGCCGCACCCGGTATAATGTTGCCAAATAAATCTGTTACTTTTAATTTGCAGAATTGCAGTAATTTTACTTTTAACTTTTAAAATGTTCCATTTTATTGAATTGGTACCTCTACCTACAATGTTAATTATTTTGATTCACAATAAATAGTTATTTCAATCTATTCCTGTTTATTATTTTATCTGCTAAAGTGTTCTCGGTGCTGAAGTGAAAAGTTATGTGTGTTACACGAGAGCAAAGTTTTTTGCATCTCGTGCCTTTGAATCCCTCGCCACACTCAGGATTCAAAATCAGCACTCGCAGCAAAAAACGACTTTGCTCTCTTGTTGCACAAACAACTATTCTCCACGCACATCTTTTCCTTCATTGCCAGAAAGGCAAACCACTGAGATGACGAGTAATAGAGAAGTATGGAAGCAGAAGACAAGCTGCAAAGAACCCTGAATTGAATTATCTAGGGGAGGACCATGATGAAAGATTATTATATTGGAGAGCCTAAAGACGGTCAGATATGTAATTATACTTACGCGTGGAAGCATCGGTTGACAGTCGTTATTCTGTGCCATCTTTTCTTTTATTCATTAAAAAATCTGAAAGCAAAAAGTACTATGAGTTTGAATCCAATATGTATGTACACCACCGATATGAAAAAAAAACGATGCCGGTCGAATTCATAATCTCCTCCTTTCTTAGAAGTTGGTTAAAAAATGTTGTCTACCCGTGTTGTCCTACTGCGGCAAAGTGTTTTTATGTTATTGCCCCCAAAGTGTTATTATGTTAAAAAATAAAAATTCACCGTAATAAAAAGCACAAAAAAAAACACAAAAATTCATTGCACTATAAACTTCAGTTAAAAGCGCCGAACTGACTTTTAGCTAATTACGTAAGTCGTTCACTGTTCCCTGCTCTTGTCTAAAAAAGACTGCCCGTTGTGCTGACCGTCTGGTTAGCACGGTTTTGACTCCACCCCAAACATGACCACATGTGCAAGGACATTGAAAATAGGTACCTGCTAAAAGTATTTATTACCTAGATGTGAGAGTTCCTTTGTTTGTTACGCTAAATGAGTGTTTCGGTGATTTTCAGAGCGCCATTTTCTTAGAAAAAATCTGGGCTCGCCTTTAGCTTTTGTTCTAATTTGTACATCAGGCGCTTACATAGGTACAATAACTACAATTACCCAATAAATCTCAATTGTTTGCCTCTCTCTTGTTCGGCAAAATGATACAATATAACCCCCTTGCAAGTGCAGTACCAATACTGAAGGGTGTGACGTACGATAAAATATGCGCGCGCAGTAAAGCTGGGGAGCCGCTCTTTGTTGTTATGTTGTTATCGTTGTATTTAATTAAGTCGTAAACACTTGTTAGTTTACACATTCTCGAGTACTCGGGAGACTCGTTTGTCCCACTCCGGATGATTGAAAACTACTGAGAAGTTCTTTGACTATCCGCCAAGTTAGTCTATTGATCGCTGACATTTTACATCATCTCATGGTTTACGACTAGAGCAACAATTTCTGTCCAGAAAAGATTTTCATCCAAGCTACCATTTTGGAAATATAGGACGTTTTATGAAAAAATAAACAAAAGCTCATAACTCGGAAACAGTGCGTGGTACACGCTTCTTAGAACTTAAATGGTTTCTAAGGTCAAGGTTAACCCGATACTGTAATAAAATTGGTAAATTTCCGGAAAAAAAAATGTAGTCTCAAAAACTTTTTTTTTATATATTTTTTTTTACTTTTCTTTGCTTCCCATAGTGTCCCTAAGCGTATACTCCAACTCCACAAAATCCGCCCCTAAGATGATCCACTGACCCGCAAAAGTAATGATTTACTTACCTAATTGTTTATTTCGTGTTATCGTGGTATGATGGTTCGAAACAATTCGAGATAGAGTGTTAATATTTTCGTTCTTTACTTTTTCTGTAAAACTCGACCTTACCCGGTTTTGAGATCGCTTCGCTCATTATTGCAGCGAACGTTCTTTTAATTCTATGGGCGTCCGCTAAAACTCGCGTGGGTCGTCGTGGAGGTGTGCTACCACGCGCACGCGCATTTGAGCGCTGCTGATACTATTTTTCAATACAGACACGTGATGCTTGCACCCGCGGGTGTTTGAGCGGACGCTCTTAGACTTTTCAACATAAATGAACCTAGTGAAAAACTTCTACTTCTGCACGAATAATGTAAAAAAAATCTAACTAATTTGAGGTGCTAAAATGTTTAAGGTCGCTCTTGCATTTAAAATTTCCAAAGCTCCGTTGCCCATACAAGTCGAGCCAGCTGCAAACCCGCATGGGTGAATTACTTGTGCCGTGCGTCTGGTGTAAGGAAAATCGAATATTTTGACAAGCCTGTGAAGCCGACATTAAAATAGTTGACTTAAAAGACACGTGTTCCAAACTACTGCACGTATCTACTTCTCACATAATCTGTGCACAAAATTGTCATTTGTCATTTTGCTGCGATAATCGTTTCACGACTTTTGTTTTCTTGTCTCAAAATAATCCCGAATAAGTTCACGTGTTCCATTATATCTACGTAAAAATCAAGTCGCGGGATCGATATACACGATAACATACTATAATAAGTTAACAATTCGGTTGTGGTACATGTGTGTACGGTCACAACAATGGAGAACCTTGATCTCGGCAATAACAAAAACGTGTCTCTTAGTCTGATAGCGGAATACGGCGGCTCAGATTCTGATTCTGACGATACGGAGACTCGTTCGAATGACAATACGACAGATTCTGATGCCGCAGATTTAACTGAGATGGTGCTGAAGAATAATATAATAAATGCGTGTGCTCACGGGCCGTTGTCGAGGCCGAGCGCCCGTGACGAAGCGGATGTGAGCAGACACATGATCATCGACAGTGCGGAGAGTGGCGTGGTGGAGTACGAGGTGACGGAGTACCGTGATGCTGATAGTGACTCCGACAGCGACTCCACCAGCGCCTCGAGCGACAGCGATGTGGAATCAGTGAAGGACATCGAAGAGATCTCCAGTGGGTAAGTACTTACGACTACCTCTTACTTACTGTTACAACACATTTTAAATGTTTACAGTATCTAAAATGCAAAATAAACTTAGCTTTTATTTACACAGCTGCCTTTTGTTTGTTTTGCAAAAGTTAAGGTAGGTGGATTAAAATCGTAATTTACATGTTTTTGAAAGTTGGGGGATATTATGAAATCTTTGTTTATACTTCTGTTTTTTTTTTCCATTGCTTTTGGAATTAAAAGATAAGAAGTTATTCTTTGAGCAAATTCCTTGGGCACCATAGTAAATTCTAATAGACATTGTAGGTGTATTATGGCTTGAAACAAAATATATGTATTGATAAGGCAAAGTGCTTAGCATAGGTTGTCAAGAAAGTTATTTATATAATGCATTGTTGTAGAATCTTCATTAAAATAATAAAAGAGTATCTTGTGGAAAAGTTTAAAAACCGAAAATCATTTAAAAATTGAGAATCACAACTGTTCTGACCTTAATGTTACATAAGACAGTCCTCAAAACGCCTGTCCTTCATCACTTCCTAGCGTTTTAACTGGTAAGACGAACTAGCATAATAAACTCCCCAGTTTGTACGGAGAAGCACTATACTTACCTATATCTGCCACCACGCTGCAGTACTCACTTCACATATCCACCCCTAAGATGACCCACTGACCCATAACATAACCTCACACCTGTAATTCCAAAGGGTTAGGTAGAAGTGTACCAAAAAGTAGAGTTATGTTTAAGTCACAAGTAATAGGGGCCAAGCTTATTCCCATCGACCGGTCACAAATCCAGACTCCGTGGCTGTTACTGAGATATTCCTAATGGAGAAACCTCATAACAATTTGCCCAACCTGGGAATTGAACCCAGGACCAGGATTAGTAAAATCTGAAAACATAATTTGGACATCCTTACTGTGCATTCCCACAAACAAGTTGATAACTCTATCTCTCTTTCTCACTGTCTTCTTCAAATCTTTTATCTCTCCTGAATTTTGCACCATCATACATATTTAGGCAGTTTTTACATCATATTAGAAAACCATATTTCACCAAGTTTCATCTTCTTATGTAATCTGTCTATTTTAAAATGATCATAATGCAAGACATGTGTTCTTATTTATTGGGGAAGCCAAGTAAAGACAAAAGAGAACACACATCCATGGGAGAAACATATCTCCAGCTGTAGATTATAATAAATTGATATCCTAGACTGCACCCCAATTGTGAAACACGCTTCCAATCAGAATCTTTTTGAAGAACTTCCTAAGTGTCTAGCAATATAAATAATTCAATGAATTACATTGAACAGTCTAAATCAGTCAGTTCAGTCTAAATGTCGTGGTATCAGTATGGAGCAGTGATAGCCTAGTGGTGTGAGCGTGGGACTGCTAAGTCATACATGTGTAAGTAAATTAAATAATAAAAAATAAATAATATAAGTAGTGATAGCCTAGTGGTGTGACCGTTGGACTGCCAAGTCATAGGTCTCGAGTTCGAACCCAAGACATGCACCTCTGACTTCTCGGAATCCATGTGCGTATTGTATAATTATCACTTGCTTCGGTGAAGGAAAACATTGTGAGGACACCAGCATGCCTGAGAGATAATTCTCGACGGTATGTAAAGCCATGTCAGAGGCCCATGGGCGGCATAAAACTGACACCAGGTTAGGCACTAACCACACAATAAAGAAGAAGAAGACTTAAATAATTCTTCTTAGTGTGTCAATAACAATTAAAATTGAGTCAGCCCAAAATTTGGTGATGAGTTTGACACTTTCAGTACCGTCCATCAGCTCCTGTGATGTGCAAGCAACAGGAGCAGAAACAATTGCCTGACTGATTTAAGTTTGACAGTGTTCCAAATTGTACCAGCAATATTTACAACAAAGATGTGAAAAAAATAATACTACATAAAAACGAAGACATCAATAAGTTGCCAAGAAGACATCTAAGCCAGGCACAGCAGGTCGTCAATGAAGGAGTTAATTTATTACTTAAGACAGCCAGTTTCTGAATTAATATGTATTAGAAGAAAACAGCTGTAGTGAAAAAGTAGACTATTAGAAGCTCCAGGTTTCGAACCTTCACACATTGTAAATATGGTTGAATTTTTATGAGAATACATTGTCAATGGTAAACTAAATTTATTTCTAAAAATACCAATAAATAAAGGAACGAAAATCTCTTTCTCTCATTCTCAGCAAATTATAAAAATATCAATAAGGCTTACATCATATTGTGATAAAAATAATCCCAATATTCCTAAGTATCTGTTAGTGTTCTGTTTACCAATTGATTTGATTAGTTAATAATCCATATTGTCATTGTTTAAAATGCAAATATGCTTAAAAGATAGAGATAAGAGCTGATTGTATGTTTATATTATGTCAGTTTAACACTTAGTGTGTTGAATGTCGTTGTTATTGGCTAGATTAATTAGGTATCACAGAGCACGGAATCAGCGCGCCGGCAGCGTCTAGAAGCGGCATTGTCATCTTCCTGCCCTTGTCCCAAATACAAATAGAAAAAATTGTAAATATCCCGTTTTGCAGTGTCAATGATAGTGTTTAGTGACCATGTTAGTTTAAAAACTTGTCCCATACTATTTGGGTCGGCGTTGACACGTCTTCCATTCTTCCCCGTTAACGGTCACGCTATCATTCACTCCATTTTCTTTCATATAATTTCTTACATTCCACGGCATTACTATTAAAAATCGGTAAAAGTTCGTTAAACTACTATACTATTATTAGTATTGTAAATTGTAATACGAGTAAATGATGACACGCCTGGTTTGCAAGTATGAAAAGTGTAGGCAATGCCGCATCTAGACGCAGTTTGTGCTCTGTGGGTATCATGCTTACAGGCTAGATGCCCTATTATTTGCCACTTGTGTAATTATATTAAAGGAGAAAAAAATGTTAAATAAATATAGTAAGCATTGTGTTCTCTGCACGAGGTAAGCAGGCATACATAAAGCCGATTATGTAATTTCCTGTACAAAAGGGAACTTTAGTAACCTTATCAGCATTAACTGTAATACACACAAAAAAGATTCCCTAAATTAATTTCACGCAAAAAAAAAATATCTACACAGTGGGACTTCTCCAATAAATAAAACAACAAAGGAAAGGGGTTTTTAAGGATCGTAGCAGGTGGAGTTCTCTTTCTGCCTACCCCCATGGGAAAAGGGCGTTAGTTTATGTATAAAACAACACAAGATAATAATTAGTATCATTTATTTCCAGAGAAGAAAACGAAAATCGTCCTAAAAGGACGAAAGAAGCCCCGAAAGTGACTGGTGAAATCGGCCTGGATGACTTGCCTCCTATTGAAGACCTTGCCATCAGCCTGCCAGCACAGGAAACCACCAAGATTGGAACCATTGCCAGCATAGTTGATAGATTAGGTAACTTAGACATTTTTGCATTGTCTTTTTTTTATTTCGATAGTCTAGCGCGGGGATGGCGAACCAATGGCACGCGTGCCATGGATGGCACGCGACACAATATTTTGGGCACGCCGACGATTTTAACTATATTTTAATCTACCTATGGCCTGAGAGTCATTACTTTCAGATATGATTAACATTTTAAGACTCGCTTAGAATTGGCAGATGACTCCGGCATGCATTCTACCAGAAGTAACCTATTACAACTCTAACTTAAGTTATTTGTCATCTAATCTGCAACACAGGAGTCACATTATTTTACTTTACTTTGAATTACACGTATAATTGAAACATGTACAGTGCAAATCGTAATTTTTGGTAGTAAATAAAGAGTTTTGAGTCGTTAATTTCCCAATAATCACTAAGTCAAAATTATTTGACGGCACATAAAGATGTGGCCATTGGGCCTCACTAAACATTTCTTTAGAAAAAATGGCACGTTGAGCTAGCTATAAAGGTTCGCCACCCCTGGTCTAGTGAATATCTAGTCCAGTGGTCGTAAGCACTACTGCTGAGCACGAAGGTTTAGGTTCGATTCTCAGGTTGAGCAAAGTGTTATTGTATTTTCCTGAGGATTTTTTAACTAACCGTGCTAGCCAAATTCAGCTGCATCTGGTTAGACTGGAAGTCGACCGTGTTTACCATATTTTTTTTTATCAACACGGGTCCAGATGTTAGATGGTGTGAGTGGGCTAGGGAATACACAAGTTGTTATCTACAGCAATAGTTGCGGGGATTTCCCGATAAATTACGCCACAAAAGTGTTGGCTATTATTAGGCCTTGCACTCATTGGCGGGATGGTGACGAATTATAATATAATTTACATAATATTTTGACATTCTAGTTGAAAGTTTAAAAACGATGGTCGCAACTACCATAAGTCTTAGGCCTAAGTAACAACCATCTTCTATAGTAGCGAAAAGCCTACTGATATAATTATGTACATATATAGTACAGTAGACTGCATTTTGACCTGTAGCTGGCCTAGCGTAGTATGACGTTTCAATGGAATAAGAGGTCAGTTTATACAGTTTTTAGGGTTCCGTACCTCAAAAGGAAAAAACGGAACCCTTATAAGATCACTTTGTTGTCCGTCCGTCCGTCCGTCCGTCTGTCAAGACCGTTTTTCTCAGGAACGCGTGGAGGTATCAAACTGAAATTTCTATATGATACTTAGTTCTACTGTCCCTGGAAGCTGTAGAAAAATCAACCTTCTAAGTCAACGCAATCAAAAGATACAGCCACTTAGGCCGCAAATTTCCGCAAATTTTCGAAACTCGCACGGGAATCAAAACCTACAGGGTACTTCCCGTGAACTTAGAATCTTGAAATTTTGTACGAAGTCACGTCTTATAGTACAGATATAGGAAAAATTACGAAAACCGTAAATTTTTAGTTTCGTCATATAAAAAAAAGTTATATACCCACAGGTTTGTACGGAACCCTCGGTGCGCGAGTCCAACTCGCACTTGACCGGTTTTTTTTACTAAACGTGAAATGCCCACTCTCCTCGCTTAGAAAATTTACCAAAAAAAACGGTCAAAAATCCATAAACAAACGCTTCCAATCGATCGTGCCATTCAGCTCGGTTCTCGGAAAATCTCAATTAGCTACTACCAGTCAACTTCCGAAAATCGTCGCTCAACCTAGCCCGAAGGCGACCTACGTTTCGTTTGCCGATTTGCAGTTCTTTATCGGCCTCATAAAACCGTGTATAAGTTTAGAGCTACATCGATTTGATCGCAGCCATCTTGTACAAGTCACGATGGCTGCCCTTGATCACCGCAAGCTTGTATCCATGACCTCCATCGATTTCCGCATCGTTCGCAGTCGATAGCAAAGCGACCTTTCTCCTTACGAGTTGTCTGAAACTGTTGTTTCCGATTAATTCCTTTTTTGTCTAATACGCGTATAAGAAGCGTAAACGACGCACGTAATTTATTGTGTTATTTCAATAAGCCGTTTACGATTCGTCGCAATAATTTTTTAAGATGTAGTCACGATAACATTAGAAAGCACTGCATGCATTTTTGGCGCAGTGGCTGAGCGGTTGACTGCTGTGATATGCTAAAACGCGTTCGATTACCAAACTGAACAAATTCTTTAGCCTACAGAAAACAGACTGCAAAAAGCCCTGTTCTCGATATCCCAAACTATTCAGTAAAGACAGCCACATTAAAAAAAAACAAGTTGGGCTGAGAAACAGCACTTATTGAACGTCAAAATTACATTAATTAGTCCAAAACGCCCGCCCTTCATAACCCTATAGCACACCATAAATATCATGTCCATAGCGTCCCCATGGGAAAAAAAACAACGAGTATTTGTATGTCTATGTAAAATTTACATTTTTAATTATATTTTCCAGTGATAGTTCGTGCACTCCCTGAGACACCGGCCGTGGACCTAGACAGCGTGCTGTTCTTGGATAATGGCTCCAAAGCATTAGGAAGAGTCTTCGATGTGTTTGGACCCGTAAGTATAAATTAATTATTACTTATGTATTAAGATACCAGGTTTATCGTATTACCCAGTAATTGGGTGGTGGATATCAGATAAGCGGTCGCTCCATGTTAAATACTGGCATCCAGCTATACTGGAAGCCTACCTAATGAAGGGCTAGGCATATGCCATCTTAATACGTTGCCGGAGCGGCTCTTTCATGCCCTGTGCAAACAACCAATCAATAAAAATCAACTCTACATGAAAATTCTGGCCTAATCTGCATTTTTTTGTCCTTGTAGTTTTAATAAGTACACTGTATGCGACATTTTTAAGTCAGCTTCGCTTTGATGTGTTGGCTTAATCTCAAACTTAGCTTGACACAAATATACCCAATACTTTTCACATGACCCCACGGGTTCAAAAAACTGATTAGGACATCAGCCAATTTGTTTGCCTTTTAAAAATGGAAGCACTTAAATTGGGGTAGTATAAAATAAGCTTGGCAAATATCCAGAGGGCACATTTTCTTCCAATTTTCCCTAATTTATATGGCATTTTTATTTCTACACAATATGATGATGGCAATAATAACTTGAAATGGGTATATGGGAAATGTCCCATAAAAAATGAATGAAAGGCAGCTACACACTTCTACACATCGAAAAATGTATAAACAGCCGCTTATATTAAACTATTAACTTAAAGCAGCCTCTACGAATAAACCCATCAATTCGGCAGTATTTGTTAAATAACAAGGCCGACCCGATGCAAATACTTACTAGACATACATACAAGGTGTAAACGGAACCTTCACGAAGCCGTCAACCAAGCATTCTGTACATCAAACTAAGTAACTCTACGCAAAAAATATTGCTGGGAAACGACTTTTCATTTTTTGGAGTTAAAAATCACTGTTTGCGTTAGGACTTAATGTAACGCACTCAAAACTTTGTGCTGATATATCTGTTGAATAGTAAAGGGCTCATGGAGATAATTCAAGTAAACAAGTAAGTTAAACATTAAAAAAAAATGTGAAAAAGTTGGAACTTTGCCCACCAATATCGCCGTAACTAGAAGGTTCTCAGGAATGGCCCAGAACAAAAAAAAATGCATGACGGGAGAAGATTGCCTTTCGACTTCGCTAAGCGTCTTTTTACACCCATTATTTGAGACTCGTTAATGCCGAATCGAAAACTCAACCTCGCACCTACCACGGCTAAAACATCTTCCGATCGGCTACAATTCGACCGAAGCCGAGCGGTTAGTCAGTCAGGCGGCGTTTTTACCGCCCGACTGTGCCGACCTGCACATGTTTGTAGCAGCCTTGACTTAACAAAGTTAGTGACTTAGAAGATAACTTTGAATATACAGCTTCGCCCTTGAAGATTCATAAGTAAACTATGTAATATTTATTTATGAGTATGTATGAATGAGATTTATTTTGATGGCTATCTATTACTACAAATGATCTATAATGGTAGTTATTATCATAATTATGGGCTTTAATGTTACTGATTTAAATAATGTACAGTGATGCGGCAAATTAAAATAGGTCTTAGAGGTCCGTTTTAATAAGGAATAACCACCTGACTTTGTCTTGACGCGTGAGGTACAGTGTGCCGCAAAAGATTTGTATTTTTTTTCTGGTCTTTTAATATTAAGAACTGCAGCAACTAATCGATCATCTTAAGGCGAATTTGTGACAATATTCCTCCATAGCCCATATTAATTATGAAACATACAGCTCTTGAACGCTGTTTAGATGTGCTAATCGCGTTCAGTTTCATTGGTGAAATCCGCTCTTAGCCTATCACAGTAACTATACTGGATCTCCTTCAAAACTCAGTTCTATATTTTATTGTATAGATTGGGATCAATTATCTCACTTACCGTGACACTTAAAACAGGTTTTGTAAACTAGGGAACGCCTCCCCCCTCTGCCCAAGAATATTGTGCCGTTCCGTCATCTAAATACCCTGTATAGTTGTCAGCCTCCTAGCAAACCTGTCACAATGAGCCCTGTATGCGCAGATAACAGAGCCGCACTACTGCGTGCGCTTCAACTCGGTGGAGCATGTGCGCTCGCGCGGCGCGGCGCCCGGCGCGGACGTGTACATCGCGCCGCAGACCCACCACACCAACTACGTGTTCCTTAGCGAACTTATGAAGTGAGTCAACACCATTTGGTAGAGAATAAAACTGTCGCTTCTCGGACATCCTCCACCAGTTATATTGAGCCCGCAGAAAGGTCACAACGGGCAATCACTTTCATAGCCTACCTGAAAATATTTAAACAGTCAGTTTTACCAAGCCAGATAGACCACTACAGGTACAATTTAGTCTGATGAGTACCGTCTACTGAGATGAAATAAAATGTGACTGCGGAGCCATGGCCCACCCCTGTCCTGCTCTTTGTGTAACTCCACCTGCCCCTTGAAGGACCTGTCCGAAGCTGCCACTAACGCTGTCGGGGTGGCAGAGTTCTCGAAACTCATTTAATTTTACCTTTAAAATTCCATCGATATGATTAAGATTTGCTAATGCCGTAAATATGGGGTCTAAACTGTTACCAATTCAGAACAATCATGATTCTAGACCTCCAGCGGTATAAATTCTTGGTCCATTACACTGTGTAACATAGAAAATGTCGGTTGCAATAATTTTATTTTTCTAATCCGGGTTTTGGAACGAAAATCTACATAAAAAAGTAACAAATGAATTATCAAACGTTGTGATTATAATTATAATTTATATTGGCTTTATAATTATATATTTTTTATATGTATTTATATTTTTATATTTATTTCGTTCCAGTAACCGTCGATCTCCGTTTATCTCATGTAATAATTTCCTATTGACTAAGATAGGATTTATTTTTAGCAAATTATATTGTGAATGTTATTTACCTACGTATCCATAGCTGTTACGTTGGTCTCGTGGTGGCAAGCGCGACTGCTGCACGTGGAGTTCTGGGTTCGATTCCCGGGTCGGGCAAATTGTAATTAGGTTTTTCCATTAGGAATTTCAGCCCGGAGTTTGGAAGTTGGCGGTAAGATACCCCCGTACTTCGGAAAAGCACGTTAAGCCGTTGGTCCTGCGCCTGATTTCTCTGCGGTCGTATCGGATTGATGTCCCATCCCATATTTATTATCCAAATTTGGGGAGTTAAGAAAGAATCCTGTCCATAAGCTTAGACAGATTTCTGATACGCCTCCCCTACAGTAAACTATCTGCTATGAACAACCTTGTCCAATTAAGTCTATGGACAAAGCTACACGTTGCAGAACAAAACATTTTACTTTTACGACACTGGTCGTTGTTGTTATAGAAACTGTCATGGATGGACTGTATGAAAGATAATTTGGCTAGAAAGAAGGTGACTCATGTCATGGCGATTAATTGAGAAGTATGGAAGACTTACTGCGCCGACCCCAAATAAATTGGGATAATCGGTAAAATACTAAACATTTTTTTTATAATATTTCAGAATAAAAGGCTCCGACGCATCGTGGCTGCACGACGTGGAGCCTCCCCCGCATCAGATCGATTACTCCGACGACGAACAAGAGCGAAATGCCCAGAAAGCCAGGAAAGAGCATTGGAGAAACAGCATGACAGAGGAGTCGGACGGAGAGACCTCCAAGAACACGAGGAAATTCGCCGAACGACGCAACCAAAGACCTTCAGAGTCCAGCAGCCGGTTCGGCAGCGGACCCAGCCGGGGACGCAACCCCTTCTCAGCAGGATCTAGGAGAAATAATAACCCCAACGTGTTCCCGCGCGTGGCCAGGCCCTGGCCCAGCAGCGCAGCGCTCCGGACGCCGCCCGGCGCCGACGGGCCCTACAGCGCGCCGCCCAGCTTCCCCGCAGCGCCGATGTTCCCGCCGCCCTTCAACCCCAGCACGCCGCCGCCCTTCCTGGGCAGCATGTTCCCGCTGGGCGCGGCGCGGCCGCTGCTGCTGCCGCCCTTCCGCCCGCCCGCGCCCTACTGCGCCGCTCCGCACGCGCACTGGCTCAACAACGGCCCCCCTCCCCCTCCGGGAACCTAATGCGCAACACGAACTACTCATAAGGTCTATCTCATAATAATTAGTCGATAGTTAGTGCAGTAATATGTCTAACAATACTAAAGTGTGGTTATCCAAAAATAAATTTATATTTATATGGAATAAACAATGATTATTACAGTATTTTGTGATTGATTTGCTTCTGGAAGATCACTAGTTAGACCGATGTAGGTCGCCCTTACACGTGTACATTGTAACAAATTGTGTATCCTTAAATATAAAAATCAAACCCAAATGTAATTTTGTGATTTCTTTATTAAATATTTCATGTTAGAAATTAACTAACGATCGAATTTCATAATGTTAAAATTAAAAAAAAGTTTTTATAATAATAAAGATTACATCTAAAAAATACTGCTCTCGGACTATGCAAACATAAAGGTATACATCTGCTGCCCTAACTGACGAATCGTCAAAGTAAACTGGTTAAACATATAATAATTTTGCACTCAAATGATCACAACGTAAAATGATGAACATTTCACAAAATACAGGAATATAAAACGTTCATTAAAACTAAACATACTATACTATTTGTCTAAAAACTATCCGGTCGTAAGATATATGATTTACGACGAAATAATTTATGGATACATGCTTAGATTGCTGATTTGAGGGGAAAACACTACACATAGCACAATTAGCGTGATAAATTTTACTTGAATGTCAAACTTGTTATGTCAATTTCGCTCCGATTTTATTAGGATATTACAGCATAGTTTTGCCAAATGAACCCACATAAAAATTTCTCCCCTTTTGCCAAGTAATTGTGATGTAATTTAAATCAGTTCTCTAAGCATACCTTTTGAATGTATTGGTGCTGAGTACACTGGATATGTGTATTGGTTTGGGATTAGTTTGAGGTATTTAACTGAATGAATAAGTGATTGTGGGTTGACCCATTTTGACAGAACTAAGCTCATTTCGCATTATCGTTGATGTTAGTGATTTTTCTATATGAATCAAAGTAGTTATGGGAATTGGAGCTAATCAACATTGGATAAATCGGTTTTACAGGCTGTTAGTACAACTAAGACTTAAAATTACTGCCAAATAGCTGCTTAATAATTGCACTTCTCATTGAACACATTAAAGAGGTTGGTGGTAGCACTGTTTTGGCGAAATGCAGATATATTCATGAAATGCGTTACTGTGGGATAGAGGAATTAAGTAATATCATTGCGTATATGCGCTATGTGTAGTTTTGAAAATCAAACTGTTTATGCCAAAGAAAATTATTACAATTTTGTAGGAGTGATTGGATAATAAAAATAACCTTATGTTAATGCCCTCAAAATATAGCATTAGGGATGAGCATACAATCTTTTTATCTTCATAGACAAATAGGATTCGAAGCTTAACACGAGTACTCAATGATGTCATTTTAGAAGTATTTCACGGTTGGTAAAAAGATAGAATCGGGAATTCATCCGCATAGCAAACGGCCGAATTGTCAGTATGTGAAATAAAAGATAAACTTGGTCACCATAAGAATTCATGTTAAACCTCCTGATTTTATAAAAGATTTGCATTTTTGTGTACAATAACTAATAATTTTAGACAGCGTATACTTTTAAAACAATACAATTTCTTCAAATATCAATAATTTTGCAACATATCGCACCAATACAAAATAAATATAAATGCAATTCTTGCTCTCGATTCAAACGTCCGATTATAACCATCATATTGCCAAAAATTATGAACCAATCAGTATCTACATATATTAGGTAAAACCTTTTATCTTAAGACTGAACTCCAACACTTGAAAAATCTCCATTTTGAGACAAGAGTCTTTGAGAAGAACATAGTGATTTTAATATTATATCAGAGGATTTTTAACTCTGTAATTTTAAAATTGATTTAAATTTTAAAGCAACCAAAACAGGCTCTTTGCCTTTTATTTATACTAGGCATTTTAGAATAGATGCCTTTAATTTTAGATTTAAAGCGAAGCCAAATATCTTGATTACCAACACGACCTAATTACCACACACATATCAATCTTCTAAATATTGCTTTTCTGTTAAAACAGTACCAAATGCAGATATATGTAGATAGTGACCGTCAAACCTTGAAGGGAACACAAAAACTTAACGACAACGGAGCCAATAGGCGCTTGTAAACACAACTTAAAACACAGCTTACTATACTATTACGTGTGACGGGAGTAACTGATTACTGACAACTTATCTTAGTTTCGTTATAAAAATACAGATTCCTATATTAAAATAATTCTCAATAAGCTTAGCTTGCCGTCTGAGACTCATGATTACATGCCTCTTCGGGGCTTCATTTACGTCAAAATGTTCACAATAATAATAAGTCTAAGGTGACACCCGTTGGTGCGAAATTTCGTACTCTGCGATTGGAGCCAACTTCCACTTACATATGTCGCAGAACTTAAGCATAAGTACGCGCAACTGTGTCCTTCCAGCTGTCCAGTAACACCGTTGCATTTAGTCGCACGCGATTTGTCGCACCAACGAATCCAAACCATAAAACGATACACATCAACAGAAAACGAATCCGAGCAGTCTTCCATTAAATACGTAAAAATATATCGCAATGATACTTAAACAAATCGACGACTATCACTAATAGTGAATACTAAAAAAGATATACTCAAAGTTTGATCATAATATAAACTTAATTCTAAATGATTAAAGAAATATTACGTCTCAACTACTTCATTAATTCAAGGGTTATAGTTTTGTATCGATTACAAGTTAGGAACTATATCTACTTCTGTACAGATTATAAAGAAAATATTGATTATGATTTTTCATAATAGTGAGTTTAATACTTTTATTATTACACCGACATTTAATATGTATGCGTACGCAGACTTCTACATTAGTCTCTATCGAACATAACGAGGAACTAAAATGTGTTTGATCGAAAAATATCATATGAGTCGGCGTCGACCGTCACACAGCCCGCTCCGCCGAAATACAGCTGTCTTTAAAATATGTGGTTATATATTGCGTAATCATTATACATAGAACTACGTTATCCATTGCTTTTACAGGCAAAACTATTAAAGAAATATATTGTTAATATGTCAATACAATATGTTTCTGCTAAAAATATGTAGCTTATTCGTATCACTTGTTCGTGTGGTGTTGTCGAGTTAATATTTAGAATATTAAGTTTTATATTCATCTAAGACACTACGTACTACATTCTAATATTCACAGAGATTGATACAGTTAAGAATATGGAAAAGGCGAAACAGCGTGTGCCCTGCTACACAACGACTAACTATAAAATTAAAATAGAAAATAAACATAAAATAGACAGCCAACCAGATGCTAACGTCCGCACAAGCACTGCTCAAAAATATTTCCTAATCACGTAATGGAAGTCAGTCTCTCGTTATATTTAAAAAAAATCAGATCAATCGAGAGATTTCGCGTGTAAAAAACAGAAATACTTTTGAGGAGTGTCAAATAAAAGTCGATGCACACACCGTCACGTCTGCTGTGTGGGCTTAGTCAAGCCCTGTCGTTCGCGGTGGTGTGTATATCGTCCTAAACGATTAAAACAGTGAAGGCAACGTTAAGTGCACATTATAATAAACATCGCGTATCTAAATAGTGTCACTGTTACAATTATTACTCAGTAAATATGCTGCCTCTATGTAGATATTCGCAAAATACACATCTATACTTAAAACTTTTCGTTTCGTTATGTACTGCGAGGGAGTCGGAGTCTATTTACGAACACCGAAGTAATTATTTCCTTTATTAATGCTACTTCGTAACGTGTGGACTTTTGAGTTACATATAAAAGTGTCAAAACACTGTTTTCAGGAAATCATTTGGAGTAAGCACCTTTTTATGATAACTATGAATTTCTTGTAACATGGACATGGACCTAATACAAATTACCTTGCTATTGCTGCCATAACATAACGCCTGAAATAACCGAAGTGTTAGGCAGAGGTGTACCTAATAGTACACCCATATTTCGCCAGTTATGTTTAAGTCCCATGTAACAGGGGGCGAGCCTATAGCCATCAACCGGGCACAAATCCAGACTCCGTGGCTGCTACTGAGAAATTCCTAATGGAAAAACCCAATAGCACTTTGCCTGACCTGGGAATTGATACCAGGACCCCATGCTGCATGCAGACCAATGAGGCTACCATATGTATTGAATATGTAATTTCCCCACACAGTACACAAAAAAAACAATATTGTGACAATTAATATTTTGTTCTGATAAGTATACAAGTCGTCTAATTGAGTATCACGATTAAAATTATGTAAAGCTTATGGCATTATTTATGGTACATTAGTTGACCAATAAAATAAATATTTCATCACCACCAATTCTAAATGCATTTTTGACAGTCACTTGAATTTAAGACATAAATGAGTATCATTGTAGTAGCATTACTGTGTTTAGGAAGACTTTTTTTTTTGTAAAACTTTGAAGGTCGGAAGGTAGATCAAGTTTTTATTTCCTTTTTTGTTTTACCTATTTGCATGCAAAAGTTTATCATATCTTTTATTGATTAGAATGTGCATTTTTTAATAACAAATGTCCTTTCGCCTTGAATCTGAAGAAAGTAGCCGCTTTTTAAGGCTCATCTGATAGAGCACCATCATTAAGTATAAAACTGGCTTCATACCTGTGATGACAAGGAATTAGGATTTAATTGCTTAAGTTCATTGTGGAAGTATGACAATTTCCCATTTTCATTCCTGTACTAGGCGACTTGTTTAAATGTGGTAGCCTATCCTCATTATATTATATACCACTTCAAAAACCAC
Source organism: Standfussiana lucernea (assembly GCA_964057025.1). Lineage (NCBI taxonomy): Eukaryota > Metazoa > Arthropoda > Insecta > Lepidoptera > Noctuidae > Standfussiana > Standfussiana lucernea. The sequence continues at coordinate 13,369,708 of OZ059801.1, read as the reverse complement.
CATGTATCAACCATCGTGCCCACTTAATTCCGAAGTGAATGCTACCACAATAATAAAATTACTATAATGTCTACCCCATATTGTTTAGCATCTTTTCTACGACACCTCGAAAAAGCTGCAATTTAGAATTTCCCAAATGCATATACACATTAATTGCAATTAAGAACAAACGCTTTTTAACACAATAGTGTGTTACGTAAAATAATATAAACCGCACGTATAATATGATTTTTCATCAAAAATCGCAACGTATAACTATAAACTTGCATTGACTCTCAATCTGAGATCTCGCAAAATATAAAAATCATAGAACCTTCATAACTCACTCACAATCCTCGCTAAATAACAGTCTGCAGCAGTAGGCTCATATCTTCAATCCCGTACAACACCGAAGTATACGGGGTAGACGAAAATTGGTGTGAAATCTTATGTGTTCTCGACCGGCCTGATGGTACAGTCGCCCACCGTGGTGATAGGCGTTATGGTGACCGACGACGGCGTGGACGAAGACACGGTGCTGGTCTCGACGATCTGTTCCATCTTTTCATCCTTTTCATCGTTATTCGGGGGTAGTTTGACGATCTGGCAGTCTCCTACGGTCATGATCTGCGTTTCCATGGCGACGGATGGTACGTTGTCGTCTTGTCCGACGCGGGAGTCGTCGTCGTCCGAGGAAGAGTCGGAGACGTCGATGGTTCTGTCGTGCGACTGGTCGGTGTTGAGGCTCTGGTCGGTGTCCACGTTGCGGTCCGGGTCGACGCTGGTGACTCCGCCGTACTGCCCGTAAGCCAGCGGGTTGTATATCATCTCGGTAAGGTAGGAGAAGTCGCCGAAGGGTAGGTTGGTCGCGTTGTAGTTTTCGTTGGGTCGTCCGTCTGGAAGATTTACGATTTCATTTCAATATTTATGCAATAATTAATTTTATTTTATATTAGTTTTGGGTGCATCGATATTTATAAAGCTCGGATATTTCCACAGTCAGTGTTTTGTGCATTTTTTTAGATTAAAATATCTACATGCTGAAGCAAAAAATATGTATATTTGTATGTAATATTTTACCTACTTGCTGTGTAATACATAAATAAAGTTAGTAACGATTAGTTTTGTTAGTGAATTTTAGTATAGTATTTATGCAGTCCGAGCTTTGTAGCGCATTATTATGTTATTAAGATTTCATCTTGTGGCGAGGGTTTTACTAATCCACACATTTTAGATTTAACTGACAAGTAAAATACTTCGTTTGAAAGTCGATATTATTCATGTGCCGAGTAAACGTGATGAGGAAAATACTTGATAGCATGTTCATATTCTTGATATAACTACTACTGTATAACAGCTTATTTATAGTATTTTGTCTTGCGTGTCGACGGCATCTAAATTGAATCGGGCCAGGATTTGACTGGCTAATATGTAATAGGGTAAACAATAATATTTCGTGTTTGATTCCAAAATGCAATCATGACTCTGCCATGGAGTAGACGCTACTGAAGTACTCGACACTTTTTATACGTTTCAAAAACAAATGATTACCAATGTGCTTTTCAATCAATAATTTTTTTGTGAGAATGATAGCCTCTGCGAATTTCACATGCCTTAAGGTGGAAGCGCCAGGCTAGCCCGCGAAATTCAAATTTTCTTACGTTTTTTGCAATTTGCCGGTCATTGTCAGGCTGTACGTTGAACAAAATATGATTCGCGGCTGTAATAGGTATTTAGTTGCAGAATTATAATAATTAAAATCATCAATACAACCCTCAAAGTTCATACAACCCCATTGAGTGACTTATTCATGAAATAGTTACGTACAGCCTGACAATGACCGGCAAATTGCAAAAAAACGTAAGAAAATTTAAATTTCGGAAGGCTACCCTGGCGCTACCTTTGCGTGGGCAAATGTCCCATACGGCATTTCAACCAATGTTGACAAAACGCACAAACTCAGCCTAAACTTTAGTTTTTCACCACGTCACGTAAAACCCAAGCCAATTCCATATAATACCGATTAGTACCGACATTTGTTCCCAATTTTGTCAAGTGTTAACTGTCATGCCTCAATAGTGGTTGGTACTAACAAAATTTGTTGATCGCGAGACCGTACTGCATCGGTATATCCATATCCATACCTATGGAAAGATATGCGTTAGCGGGCGGTAGTAGCGTTGGACCTTATCTCTTGTCAACACTAATAATACATAACATCACGCCTGTAAATCCCGAAGGGTTAGGCAGACGTGTACCTTATAGTACACCCACATTTCGCCAGTTATGTTTAGGTCCCGTGTAATAGGGGGCGAGCCTATTGCCATCAACCGGGCACAAATCTGGACTCCGTGGCTGCTGCTGAGAAATTCTTGATGGAAAAACCCAATAACACTTTGCCCGACTCGGGAATCGAACGCAGGACATCATGCTCAGCAGTGCGCTTGCGAGCTCTAAAACGAGGCGGTTAAATAGTAATAATACTAGCCTATTACTGTCCCACTGTTGGGCAAAGGCCTCCTCTTATACAGATAGGCATGAGCCATAATAAGTCTAGGTTTCCGCACAATGTTTTCTATCTCTGGTATCTATTTTTTATTTTCAGTGTAGAAAAAACTAAATGTTTGGGTAAAACCTTAGTCAGTTTATTATTTTTGAGAGGAGACATTTGCTCTGAAGTTTCACAGTTCCATTTATGTATTTTATTATTATTCTTTCCTGGTCATTTCTCATCTCTCTTTTAAGTTCAATTAAGTTTAAATTCCATAAAAATATAGGTGGTTAGACCTTTCGCTCTCGATTACAGTGTGGGTGTACCTCTGCCTAACCCTTTGGGGATTACAGGCGTCATGATATGTAAATCTTTTTCTTTATTATAAAAAAAAATACAATTTTATTTTTTATCTATTTCTTGAATATTTACAATATTGCCATGCAGCATGAATCAGACAAACATTATGTATAAAGTCAAAGATAATTGGAAACAATAATGATCCAAGCAAGAGAATAGGTCCAACGCAATAAAAAAGCTTAATGCATAAAGGCAATGTTGTGTGTTCATATCTAGTATAATAAGTACATATATTTCGTCTAAATTATATTTTTCCAGCAATTATTATGCAATTATGGAATGCGAATGCTTATTCATTTCTGGCAGATTTATAAAATGAATACCAGTTTATGGATTTTCATACAAAACTGATATTATCAACCATCCATCAGGAATTTCCCAGTCGCAACGGATTCGGATTTGTACTCGGTTGATGGCAATAGGCTCGCCCCCTATTACATGGGACTTAAACATAACTGGTGAAATGTGGGTGTACTTTTAGGTACATCTCTGCCATACACTTCGGGGATTACTGGTCTGATGTTATATTATCATCTGCTTAGCTTAGCCTATGTTGGGGACGGCTTCCAGTCTAACTGGACACAGCTGAATACCAGTGTTTAAATGGAGCGACTGCCTTTCTGACCCTGGTCATCATTCAATAAATCGCTCATTTGGTACAACAATGACGTAATTACACTTTTTTTCAAAAACAAGTTGAATATGTCAAAATGTGCGGAAAGACTATTTACGTCGGGAGAAACATCGACAGAATTGAATTTGTAGTGATTTGCCGCGAGATGGCGCGAATGTCATTGTAGCATTGAGTAAAATGGCGCCATTTCTGCTGCTACAACGTCGGGATGGCCAGTTGCGCGGGGCGCCCCGCTGAGTGTGATTGTGTTTTGGAGCTACAACGACGTAAAGGTATTTATGACATTTAATCCGATACTTTTTGGTGCAACAATGCCGTAATTGAGCAATTGCGGCGTTGTTGCTCCAAAAAATATTAAGTTCTTGGTAAAATAATGACAAAATTGCGTAATTACGTCAGTGTTTGTCCAAGTAAAGTATCTTTCTGGTGAAACAACGACGGAATTTTGTAAATATGTCGTTGTAGCTCCAAATATGGTATTTTTTGATAGTTCAGTGACAAAATTGAGTAATTACGTCGTTTTTTCTCCAGATAAATTAGTAATCTGTTGAAACGATGTCAGAATTGTGTAATTACGTCGTTATTGCTGTAAATAAAGTATGTTCTTTTTTTTTTAAATAGACGAAATTACAGAACTGTGTCATTGTTACTCCAGTACTTTTACGTGTATTGTGTGTTTAAGGCTGAGTTACTGACTAGGAGATAGTTAAATACATTAAAGAATTTATGCCTATATCAGCCAATACATCTAGGACTATATTCATTTAAACTTTCAGAGAATATTATTTATGATGGAAAACCGTGCAAGGAGATTGGTGAATTATTGTACAATGGAAAGGAAAGTACAACCATTTGCAAAACCGAATGCTTCCGAAGCTAGTAAACGATGCAAAGATGGTAAGTATGTAGTATGTAACTTAATTCTTATTTAATAAATCACAATTAAAAGTACCTATCTCATTCATCTATTAAAAGTAAGCAGTAATCGGTTGACATAGACAATACTTTCGATTATGATTTATTAAACACATAAGTATTATTATATATTTTTGTTGCAGAAAATGAAAAAGATATATTTACACCAAAAAAAAAAGTAGTTCATTATGAAAATAATATTATTATGCATACATCAAACTTTCAAGCTCCAATTGAGTCACCAACTTCTGTTAACCAAGCTATGGATTCTGATATTATTATGACCTTGGAAACAAAGTCAAAGTCACTGACTTATCATGATGTACCGGAAATGAATACACGAAATGATGCTGATTTTTATCCACACGACGGTGGAGATGAATATCGTCCTGAAAAAGTTAATAATAATATTCCACGAAATGATGTGCCTGACTTAGACATACATACATCAAACTTTCAAGCTCCAATTGAGTCACCAACTTCTGTTAACCAAGCTATGGATTCTGATATTATTATGACCTTGGAAACAAAGTCAAAGTCACTGACTTATCATGATGTACCGGAAATGAATACACGAGATGATGCTGATTTTTATCCACATGACGGTGGAGATGAATATCGTCCTGAAAAAGTTAATAATAATATGCCACGAAATGATGTGCCTGACTTAGACATACATACATCAAACTTTCAAGCTCCAATTGAGTCACAAACTTCTGTTAACCATTTGGAAACAAAGTCATTGACTTATGATGATGTACCAGAAATGGATACACGAGATGATGCAGATTTTTCTCCAGACGACAGTGGAGACGAATATTGTCCTGAAAAAGTTAAACGTACATGTCCAGTAATAGGTAGTAGACGAAGATCATTATCATCAAGTTCTTCTTCTTCTAGCTCTTCCTCATCATCGAGCTCTTCCTCATCATCGAGCTCTTCATCATGTAGTAACAGTTCTAAACAAAGTGTTTCAATTTTGTCGCAGAATCAACCTTTAATTTCAAACCATGACAACAACCCTAGTACTGTTAAAGATGGTCAAGATCCATCGGAAGACAATAGTATTCAAAACCATAAATCTACTGACATTGATCAAAATCTAGAATCAAAAACAAAAAAAAGGTTAAGAAATCCAGCGGCTTGGAAGAAAAATCAACGTGCTCAGCTGAAGAATTCAGGTCATGAGTATTTGTCTCGGACGGGCAAGATCATTCCTGCAAAAGAGATTAAGCCCCCTTGCTCTAACAAATGCAAACATAAATGTTCAGAACACATCTCAGAGGAGCAAAGATATGATATTTTCAAAATGTATTGGGGTTTATCGTCTCTTCAAAGACAGCGTGATTTTTTGAATTCAACAATAACTGTGCTACAATTGGCACAACGTCGTTTGAAAACTGGTGTAGAAAAGAACAGAAAACCTAATACTTATTGTTCCTTGATGTGTAATGGTAGGAGTTTCAGGGTATGCAAATTATTTTTGTTAAATACATTGGGGATTTCCGAACGTACTTTACGTACCGTAATCGAGGCCAAGACAAGAAATGAATCTAACGGCGTAGCACCAATTGACAAACGTGGCTGCCATGGAAATCATAGAAAGACTAGTTCTGAGCTACAAGAGTCTGTACGGAATCATATAAATTCAATTAGTAGAATTGAGAGCCATTATCTCCGGGCAAACACCACTAGGGAATATATTGATGGTGGCCTAACAATAGCTCATCTGCATCGCGATTATAAGAGATTAAGAGAATCCGAAAACAAAGAGGCTGCAAATTACGATTCATATTTTCGCATATTTAATACGGAATTTAATATTTCTTTTTTTGTGCCAAAAAAAGACCAATGCGATATCTGTGAACAATATAAAAATGCTGTTGGAGAGGCAAAAGAAAAAATAGAGACTGACTACGCAGAACATTGCCGGCAGAAAGTACTTAGTCGAAAGGAAAAGAAGACTGACATAGAAACATGTAAGAATACAGATAGTAACGAAATAGTCGCAATTTATGATCTTCAAGCAGTTATGCCAGTGCCAGTCGGCGAGTCCTCGTCTTTTTACTATAAATCAAAATTGAACTGCTTAAACTTTACAGTACGTACCTATTATAGCTCAAAATATTCTTTTATTCTCTTTTTTTTGTCAATAGTTTGAAAACTGTCTTTTTTTTATAGGTATCAGATGTAAAGGACCAACAAACCTATTGTTACTTTTGGCATGAGGCTCTAGGAGGTAGAGGAGCAGTTGAGATTGGTTCCTGTGTCTTTAAGTACCTGCAACGTGTAGCTGATAATCACCCTGGTTGTAACATCACATTTTATAGTGACAATTGTGGCGGGCAGCAAAAAAACAGGTTAGTTTCATTTGTTAAGAACTGTTTTTGTAGTTTTGTCACGTGTCTAATATTTTGTATATTTTTTTTTCAGGTTTATTTTTTCCATGTACTTGTATGCAGTCAAAACGCTACGAATTAATAAAATCACACATAAATTTTTAATAAGGGGACATACCCAAAATGAGGGAGATGCAGCCCACTCCATTATTGAAAAGGCTATAAAAAGAGCCAAAAAGTCGGGCGCTATTTACGTACCAGATCAGTATGTCCAAATAATAAGATCTGCAAAGGTAAAAGGCAACCAGTTTAATATTGAAGAACTAAATTTCGATGATTTTTATGATTTGAAAAAATTATCTGACGAAATCGAACTTAATACTGTCAAAGATGTGGACGGGAACACGATTAAAACCTCAGATATCAAAGCAATAGAATTTACGAAAGACAACGATGCAGTATACAAGTACAAACTCAAATTCGACGATAACTGGAGTGAAGCTGAAATAAAAAAAAAGAAACAAAGATCTACTAGTCAACGAATCACTAAGGCTATAGAAGATATTAATTTGGTTCCAGCGTATACTTCAAAACGAGAAATTTCTGCTAACAAGAAAATTGATCTAAAAGAACTGTTACAAAAAAACATTATTCCTCGCTATTATTCAGCTTTTTATGAAAGTAAGTAAGTTTTTAAATGTTATTTTTTTAAGATTAGAAGTGTTTTTGAGTTTTTAAATATTTAATTAATATTCATAAATAAATGTTTAAGTTGATTAATTCAATTATTTAGTTTTATTTTGTCACAAATGCAAAATTTCCTAGTGAACGCGTTATTTTTAATTTTTTATTCTGAAGCAACAGTGACGTATTTACAGGTACCTTTTTTATTTATGTCTATAATTTAGGTTATGTACAATGTACCGAGTAGATTGGGACTTTAATAGAAACTACACATATTGAACTTACTTTTACAATCGCGACGATTATAATAAGTCCCTTAAACATCCCATACCTTTAATAGAAATCTTTGATTGGCTCTCCTGTAAAATTTCTAAAAGTGTAATTACGTCATTGTTGCACCAAATGAGCGAAATGTTGTTTGGGACTCTAACCATACTATTTTCATTACTTTAATCAATTCCAAGAAAATAAATTCAAAAGTTGATGATAATAATATTGAGAGTTCAAGACGACACATGATGTAATTTTTGTAGCAAACTAGATATGTCTACACAACACACTTACACAAAAATGGCAATAAAACACACACACATAGACGAAAATTAAAACAAAAACACGTGTAAGTGGGTGACACAATAACGGTAGAATATTATTCATTACAAAAACATTCCGGCCGTGACTCAGGACAAATTGTGTGGACTTAACTAGTGTAATTGTGTAAGCAAAAAGAGCTGGGGACTTTATTATAAACTACAATCTTTGAAGAGCTAAATACACGTTGTTCACACTGTATGACACGAAATTCTTTAGGACCCCTAGGGTAGACATTTTTTGAGGGTTACTAAGAAAAAATATTGTGAAAAGGTATAGAACAGATTTTTTTTATATAGGTAGATGGGATGTATGTATAAGTTTGTGTCACGATGTCGGGGATTCCATCGTAAAACCTAGCAGGCGGACAAACAAAATGAAACATTGAGAAAGTTGTCGATCACGGTCAAGGTGGTTTGTCTTAAGAAATTTAATAATCTTTTTATATGTACTTTGTTATATATGGTATACAAAGTAATAATTGTGTTCAAAGAAAATATGGATGGATTGTGTGAAGATCCTTCATATGAAAGAGAAAAAAGTAGTAGATTATAGCGTGATGGTTGACAGAGAGGAAACCATGGATAGATTGTGTGAGGAATGATATGAAAGAAAAAGCAGTGAATCATAGCGTGGCGTATGACAGAGGAGAATGGTAGAAAAAAACGTGATGCGCCGATCCCTAGTAACATGGGACAAGGGCAGGATGATCAGGAATATGTGTAGGATCTGTCCTGGCGTACACACCTTGCCTGGGCAGCAGGTAGTTCTTGGGCGGGCGGCCGCGCTTGCGCTTCAGCAGCAGCTGCTGCGCCGCGCCCGCGCCGCCCACCACCGTGCCGCCCGTCAGCACGCAGCCCTCCATGTCTGCAAACATAGGCGCTTGTTACGACTGCCGGTGTTATTCAGTGGCCCACATGGAAAGCTTACCAAACTAGTAACGTATCAGCAATGCCAGGGAGTAGGAATTGCTTTTTGAAGGGATGGACCGTCAGGTCTGATTGCTAGATATAATCGCCAATCCCGGTCTTTTACCTTCTGATGATTTATGACTCCTACCTTGTCTATTCAACCATCCATATTTTGTTTATGTTAATAAAAATGAAGAACTCGTTGGAAACCGTATCACTAGAGAACACACACACATTTTTGTTATTTGGTTTTATGGAAAAAAACATTTCCAGAAAAATGGAAAAATGCAGTAAAACTGAACTGGACTTTTGTTGAAGCAGCACATCGTCTGTCGGTCGGGGAGCAATAAAGTGAATTAAAATGTATGAATATGAACACTTACCCATTGAAGTCTTAGGCGGGCGTCCTCGCTTCTTCTTGATCTTAGGCGTGAGCGGCAGCGGCGTCTTGCGCGGGCGGCCGCGGCCGCGGCGCGGCGGGTCCAGCAGGTTGTCGGGGTTGATCTCGTTGCGCACGGGCTCCAGCGTCGCGTTCAGCACCACGGGGTTGGCGGCCGCGCTGCGCGGCGGCAGCATCACGTCTCCGGAAGGGGTGAAGACCAAGTGTCCGGACTCGCGATGTGTAGTGCGCACCATGCCGGACATCACTTCAGAGTTGTTCTCGCGTTTCGTTGAGGGGGTATCGTTTGCCATGTCTACTGTTGGGTCTTCCTGTAATTTGAGGGTTGATTGGTTAGTAATGTTTTAAGATGAAAAAACAAAAATATTAAAAGGAATGCGTTTCGATTCTTCAAGGAACTGTTACGTACGTGTTTTGTAATTTCTCAAGTTATCGTGAGGGAATGCCGATTTCATTATAATTAAATAGCCGAGGATGTAGTGCTGGTTGACTTTTAAACACGATGGTGGAATAACTATAAGACTTAGCTAGACCCTTCTACTCATTTATATCACTACAGCAGGATGGGCTTACTGTTACGAACAGTATTGGCACAGTGCAGTTGGTAGGCACATCATACACTTCAGAGCTAGTAACACAGTTACCATGCTTCTGATATTGCCACGACAGGTGGCGGTGACCAACCACTTACCATTAGATGGGCAACCTGGAATGCTAGCTTATTTTCTGATACCATAAGACCCGGTTTCCACCAAAGCAACGCCAAGCGGATTGGAGGGAAGACGTGCAAGATTCAACCAATCACAGGAGAGAGGAATGACACGATGTGGATTTCAACCAATAGGATTAGTCGATATCCACACGTCTCTTCTCCGCTCCCGTCGTCGTTGCAAGGGGCAATAAATGCACTGTTACCAGAAGGCAGTCGCTCCGTGTAAAATACTAAATACTGGTGTTCATAAATCTGGTTCAACTGGAAGCCGAGCCCAACATAGTATAGTTGGCGGAAGGCTAGGCAGATAATGAAGATGATGAATAGGTCGGTTACCTTCTCGCAGATCTTGGTGTGCACGCGCAGCTTGTCGGAGCGCGCGAAGGAGCGGCCGCAGCCGCCGCACGTGAAGGGCCGCTCGCCCGTGTGCGTGAGCTTGTGCCGCGACAGGTGCGACGAGCGCTGGAACCTAAGCACCACAACACATTCTTACTGACCCCTACACACTTCATACACTTACAGAATTATACAGCACAGCCAATTGCACCTTCCAGGATTTAAACGAACCAACGAAAGAGCGGTGCAGGTGGCTAAATACTAGTCGGGTATTATTTGAGTTCATCGACACGCAAAAAAAAAAGAATTTTACTGTAGAGGCATAAATAAAAAAAAAACACACTAAGTGTGAATTAGTACATCTAAACCGCACATAACATGCTTTAATAAAGTATAGTAGGAACTGAGGATGACCCATTGAAAGTTTGAGGCTGGCTTTCATTAGCTCTAGTAACATCAGATGTGATGCCGCTAGGGCTAAAACCAGGAAGCAAGGAAACTGCACTCCACAAAATCCACCTCCCGTGTCCACCGTATTAATGACTGACTCAATTTTGCACTGAGTAAAGTTCAGTCTTTTTTTTGTTTTCGTGTGGTTCAGTGCTTAGTCCAGAGTTTTTATGCCGCCCTTAGGCCTGTGACTTGGTTTTACAACCCGTCGAGACATATCTCGCAGGCATGCTGGTTTCCTCACGATGTTTCACTTCAGCCGAAGCAAGTGATAATTATACAATACGCACATGAATCCGAAAAATCAGAGGTGCGTGAACTCGAGACCTATGATTTGGCAGTCCGACGGTCACACCACTAGGCTATCACTACTTTTTAACCGACTTCAAAAAGGAGGAGGTCCTCAATTCATCGAAACCTTTTTTATTTATTTTACCTCATATCTTCGTCATTTATGAACCGATTTGAAAAAATCTTCTTTTATATGAAAGGATATACTTTCCAATTGGTCCTATAGAAATTTCATCAAAATCGGTTCAGTAGTTTGGTTTTTAAATCAAAATAACTGGAAAAAATATGTCATCCAAGTAAAAGAAATTGCGAAATTGATACTAGACAAGGATTTGTGTGTGATACGATTACTAAAAAGGGTAAAATAAAAACTTTTTTGCAAAAAAAACCGACTTCCAAAAAAAACACAAAAAAAGTGGTAAATAACTTTACTTTCGGAAGTCGATGGCAAAAAAAGTCAATGAAACAAACAATAGTCACCGACTTCCGAAAGTAAAGTAATTTACCACTTTCTTAGTGTTTTTTTTTGGAAGTCGGTTTTTTTAAATAAGATAACATAGTTACCTGAGATCGCAAACATCGCAGACGTGGGGCCGTCCCTCCTGCGCGTCGTTGGTCGCCGAGTCGGACACCGAGCCGCTGGAATCTGTCTCCTCATCATCATCCAAGTTCTTGTGGCCGCCTTTCTCTGCTGAAATGATTGTTGATGTTAGTTTTAGCTCAAGTAGCAGACTTTAATGATGAGTGATGACTGTGAGTTATACTGTGATTCATAAATGGCCTGTTTTGATCATTTTGGTAATAGTATACTGGGTGGAGGGGCGCCGACGCACAAACTGTTACCACGCATTTAGGACATCATTCTGAACCCACCCACATCGAAGTTTACCATCGGTAAAGAAATCTGCTGTTCTATACATTTTGACCGTGTAGGTATTGAACTTTTGTAGGAAACGGGAGATGCGATGGGGGGTTTAAAATGAATCCCACCGTTGTAGGTATTAGTGTGCCGGGCTGGTTCCAAGCTTGATCTAAGCTAGCTATGGGATTGGTCAGTTTTACGCATATCCCTTGCAGCACATAATCGCGCATGTCTTGTAAAAACGCAGTCTGAAGCGTCAGGACTAACTTACGACATGAGCTGGTAATGCGATGATGATGATGAAGTCGAATAAATAAATAAAAGCCTCGATAGGTTACCTATAAAAAGCTCACCGTCTGAATCGTCCTGGTCGTTATTGGTCGGTTTCTGCAGTACAGCCAACTGCACCACTTTGATCCCGCCGTGCTTGGTGTCGTCATGTTTGCCTAGCTCGTTGCTGGGAGCGCCTGAGGACAAAAATATATGGAAACCTCAGGATTTTTAGAATAAACAATCAGTGTGCTCGATGGGATTTCGTATACTCCTAAAGGGGACGTATTTTCAATCTTCCTTATTACTCGCCTTTATTATACGTTATGCTTGCTGTCAGTGAATTGAATGCCATGTGAATTGCACATGTACACGTACAGTACATTACATTTTTAGTGAGATTTTACAGAGGTTATTAAAAGTAATCCAGTAAAAAGACCCGGAGTTCTAAAGTATTGACAAGTAACTCCTTTGTAAACTGTATTGAAACGGAATAGGTCCGACTCAGAGCTATAGGAATATTCTTAAAAATCTCATCAGTTTTCGTTTATCCACTACCACCGTTAATACCTAGACCTGTTGGTGGGTTACTCTTTCCCACGCTCGGAATAGTGCTAAAACATACCTGCACTAACAGATCATGGTTACCCTCTGAGCACGACTTAAATAGTGACAACCAAGAACTATTACAAACTACGTAGAACCTCAAAACCCTCAAAGCTCAGTTATGTAGTTACAAATTCCTGGAAATCTCGTCAGTATTTGCTGGGAATACGTTTTGTCCCGACCCCTTTTTACGCCACAGGTACCGCATCGGTTTACCACGAATTGCATAGTATAGCATGGCGCCTTGTATTTCCCGAACAAATGCATGGACAGAGGTGTATATTTAATACGGGGTGGAAGGGACACCGACGCGAAAACGGAAACCACATACTCAGTACATCATTTTGAACCCCCCGACATAGAAAGTTATCGTCGGTTATTAAAAAAAAAACAGCTGTTCCTTACATTCTGACCGTGTAGGTATTGCACTTTTGTATTTTGTTTTTTTTTTTATTACCGATGAAAAATTGACATAGAACTCTTATTTTTTACGTTTAAAGTGCAATACCTACATGATCAAAATGTATGGAACAGCTGTTTTTTTTTTTAATAACCGACGATAACTTTCTATGTAGGGGGTTCAGAATGATGTACTGAGAGTATCGATAGTCGAGCTAATTAACACCTCTGCCTAATCCTTCGGGGATGACACGCGTTATGTTATGTAATAAATCATTCAGTAAACCTATCATAAATCTAGGTTTTTTAACCCCACCACGTGCAGCTAAGCACTTCTAGACAAACAAAACCAGTTTAGAACGATTATGCTGATGATCTTTAATCTAAAATCTACAACTACAAGAGAATTAATTATGATATAATTCTTGATATGAATGAATCAGGAAGTAGTCAATTGTCTCGCTTAGTCACGAGTTTTTTGTATGTGGAGCATTTTGGGAACCGGTTTCGGAGTAAGGTATATTTTTTTGAGGAAAATCGTTGAAAATTACTAACGCGAACGGTGACACATCTTAATTGTTATTTATTCGCGAGTTTTCAAACGACATTTTCCTTTTAGATAGTTATCACTTTGAATAGATATGAAACTGACATGGACAGCATGTGACTTACATAGCGGCAAAACTAGCTTTTACCCGCCATCATGGAGGTCGGAAATTATCCCACGGGAGCGTACTACCGGGATAAAAAGTATCCTGTCCTAACTCAGGCCTACCTGTGGGTCCATCGAAATCGACGAAACGATTGATTGATACAAACAATACAATTGAAGTGTCTGTTTGTAATTTCAAAATAAGAGCTTTTTACTGAATGCATATGAAAGTATAGTAGTGGGATACTTATAAACAAAAAAAATGTATATCTGATTGTTTGTTCCGACTAATCTCCGAAACGGCTGGATCGATTTCGACGGGACTTATTCTGGCAGATAGCTGATGTTATAAGGAGTAACTTAGGCTTTTATTTTAGAAAAAGGATTGGGGTTCCGTGCACAAAAAAAACCCTTGAAATTATAAACAAAATCTGATTGAAAACGACGCGACGAAGGTCGCGAACAACAGCAAGTATAGTATAAAAGCTTTAACATCAACCCCGGCAATAAAGCTTTTGCCCTACAGTGAATCGATTACAGACCGGTGGTTTATCTATACTAATATTATAAATGCGAAAGTTTGGATGGATGTTTGTTGCTCAATCACGCCAGAACGGCTGAACGGATCTGGATAAAATTTGACACAGAGATAGATTATAGTCCGGAATAGCACATAGGCTACTTTTCATCCCGGTAGGTCAATTATCGAACTTCACGCGGGCGAAGCCGCTGGCATAAGCTAGTTAATAATAAATCTGAGGAGGCTCTCGTTAGGCAGCTGGATCAAGGGCTTGATTCAGAAAGCGCTACTCCTGGACACGGCTCGTATTGTTAGGAGGTTCCTTTCTCTGGTTCCTTTCCTTTATATAGGAATATGAAATGAACAAGGAAATAAACTTTCTTCACGAAATCAAAAGTCATTTATTCAAATTAGGCTGATAATCAGCACTTTTCGAACGTCAAAATTTACGAGAGACAGTCCCCCAAAACGCCCGCCCTTCGCCACTTCCTAGTGTTTTTGCTGAGAAGAAGAACACAACAAAAATATATAAGTTAATAACACAAGACATGTGTCATCATTACAAGGCTTAATTGCTTTTCATCAGCTAAATAATTGATTGTATTAAGTGAAACAGATGGTGCTTGTACTGTAATATGGTCAGTTCAAATGACAAAATTCTAAATTATATTCAGTCTCCACACATTTGGGTGCATGGGAGATGGACGGTACCGCGTGCCGCCGAGGTCGGCTCAGAAAGAAGTGGCGATACGACTTAGATGTGTACCGCGAGGGCCGGTTCGAGGTGGTCCTGGAAGGAATTGGGAGACGCCTGTGCCCAACGGTGGGACAGTATAGACTAAGCATAAAACTTATATATTTATTTTTGCGGGTAGGTTTGTACAAAAATTTTTGCACATGATTTTTTTAAGCTATATGAGGTCGGTGTTTACATAGTGTGCTGGTATTTCAGCTGCATCCAGTTAGACTGGAAGCGGGCCCCAACATAGTTGTGAAAAGGCTAGGCTATATCATTACCTATGTGGACAGCGTTTCTTACTTGATTACGCTGAGAAGAAAAAATTGTAATTTGGAATCCATACTATAGTGAAATATCGACCATAAAAGATTTAATCTATAAACCGTTTTAGAAACTTTTTGGTAACTGTATATGTACATATTAGTGGTCATGACTGTATAGGTCGAAAGCACTACCAAGTCTCATCGATCAAATAGATCGTGATACTTGCAAAACAGGAACTGGCTCCATCCTAATCTAGATTTAAATATACATATTTTACAATACAATAGATAGGTAGTAAAGCAATAAAAAAGTTTGATATCAAACGAAGCCATCGGGCTATATTGTACCAAGAAACCCGACAATAGATCGCGGGCAAGACAATAATTTAGTATAATTTTCTTTCACAACATTTTGCACAATCATAGGCCCACACTGTTATAATGTATAAACCATTGTGGTATATGTTTTATTTGTTTTAACTCTGCCATTGTTCACATTTCCATAACTTCATTATTTTATAAACTAGTTTTTCATACGACTTCACCCGCATATTTTGTTTGATGTATTTTTAGTTTTTACTAATTCAGATCATTATCAGAATAAGTTGTGTGAAGCTTTTTTATGACAGTAGAACCATTAAAATGTTAGTTACAGCAATATAATAAACGTTTTCGTTACCTTCACTAAAATCTACTAGTCTATTATTTTATCTATGACTCACTATATAAAACCCGACATTGCAAGACATGTATTATTATAATAATATTTAGTACATGTATAAAATAGACAATAAAAAATGTTCGCTTCGTGTGAACGTACCGAGAGGCAAACAAAGGAGTTTTTTATCTTTACGAAATTACGATGACTCGAAGAGTTCTGTTTGATTAATTTCCTATGAAAATTACTTGTACGGTCTACTTGGCCCGGTGGAAAAAGTATGTTAGGGCTATATTTGGTCATAACGTGATACAAAATGTCGAAATGTATAAGTGAACTGGTTTTTGTCCTTTTGGCGACGACCTAGAGTCGCGCGGCTGTCTCGAGTTCTAAATTAAAATGATTATAGTACTCGGAACAGGTAGTTAGGCCATTAACAATGCGCGTCATAATCATTTGTATCCTTCTTAGATCTGTATTGTACAAATTGTGCGGGAGAACAAACATTCCATTAATTCATATAAGTTTTATTAAGATTTTTAAATTGACTAAGGAAAAAACACATGTATTAAAATGTATAATGGCCGAAAAAACAAAACAAAATAGCGGCGAGTTCAAAAGTTGCAAGAAACGGTATTCGAACAAAAAAATCCAGACGATAAAAAATAGTCTTTGTCTTCACAAAATTATTATGATTAGGTTTTGTATCTAAAACTACGAAGTTTTTTAAGAACAAAATATATTTTAACAGTTGAAATCATAATGGAAACTGCTGTGTTTAATTCGATATTTTTAAATTAATTACCGAGTTGGTAATTTTATCTGAACAAGACAATGCCTGGACATTAAAAAAGAAGCGACTGTGACCCCTGAGTTTGTTTCGGAGTTCAAAAGTTTCGAGATGCATGAAATTACAATCAATCAGTAAAAACAGTAGAGGAAAATCACTTTCAAAAGTTTATGTGCATGCAACTTGTCCATGAAAATAAGCGATTATCATCCATCAATGGACGGATTACATGGTCACACTATATCTATAGTAATGCAAACAGGAACCGTAACATTTACAGAGAGTTTATTGTTCTTTTAACTTTTTATTTATTTTCCTCAGTATGGTAATGTATTCCGAGATACTTTTTATCGACCAATCACAGCATGAGAATATAATAATGATATCGTTTTACATTTTTTTTTTCCTTATTAATTTAACGATGCCAATTTGTAATTAATTACATCGCATAAATAATAGAAACAACGTTCTAGTTTTTTATTTCAACTTAAAAAATATAATTTGGTAAAGGAAATGTTTATGGCGTCATAATTAAACAAAAAACTGACATTTAATTAGAAAAAAATTAAATTGTCGTAAAATGTAAAACATCTAATTAGGTAGGTACAAAAGTTAACCGGTTTTATTAATTAAATGTATAAAAATATGTATTGATAAGCAAACGAGATCAATCAAACGGCAGACAATTCAAAACAAGATTTTTTTGCATAATACAGTCGATAAATAAAATCTCCTTAGCGCAATACTTCGAACAAAAAAAAACATTCCAAGTGACATTTCAAAATTAAAAAGTTAAACATGAATAAAACAATATTGCATTGCATTCTATAATTTTTTCTCCAATATTTCTCGAAATGACAAGGTTTTAATTTCGCAAGTTGTTATTCCGCATTTTTTTTATTAAAAGAATCCGCGCTTTTACAAACTTAAATGTCAACATAAAAAGAAATCGGATGACTAAGGGCAAGAGAATTCGTTTTATATAATTTTTCAAACGTGTTTCTGCTCAAAATAATTTTAAGTTAGCATATTTCGGAATTTCGAGCAACGCCCTATTCTAAAATAAAAACAAGAATTTGTTCGACGTGTATTCGGAATTCAAAATGGCAGCGAATAAAAATAAAGAAGTATACTTATTATAAAAAGTAGCATTTTGCTTTAAATACGCAGGTGCATTCGTCCACATTGTTAATGTTTTCATAATGTGGCCGCTGAATGAATAACAAACATTGTAATATAAATAGTTTAACTTTATAAATCGTATTGTTATTCGACGGAAATCATTATTAACAATCCAATCTAAAACATTGTTGTGTAAGGGCCGGTGTTGCAAGGGCACATTCCTTGTAGAAACTGACATTCAATAACTCCAGTGGATTACAATAATTTTTGCAACATATTTTGAATGAAAAATAATGTCTACATCCTTTATAAGAAAAAAAAAACTAATTAAAAACAAGCTAAATCACTTTTGATGGACGGAAATGAAATAAAATATGATAATTTGGGTCAGAATCATATTTTTTTTTGCAAGCATAGACATCTTAATTCTTAAACATAATCTATAGTATAAAATTGATGTATTCTATAGACAAAGTGGCCATAATTGATTTGCAATCGATTTTCAAAATGACATCATCGCATACATTATTATGAACACAGCCATACACAAAGAAGGTATAAAATATTTTAAAGGTTATATTTTTAAATGAGAATTTATCCTTTGCAACCAAGCCAAAAAAGGTAAAATTACAATAAAAACAAATCAAATTATGTTTGGAAATATACCAAGTTAGGAATTTTTAATAACTTTTAAAAGCATTCATAAATATTTATGAGAATAAGCTGCAGAACCGAATTTATATTATATCTTATTATTTGTTCCATTATTAGCCAGATGTTTTATGTAATTTAGATTTGACTGTCTATAAGGATTTAGATTTTTTTTTAATTAGAAAGTGTTAGTTAGGTGTATATATATTTAATTACATAGACTCTAGCCCGGTAGGGTCTTTGAATCACGATTTCATTTAGCTTTTCGTTCATTGTTCTAAGCAAGTTAATCACAATTCACAAGTGTCTATGAATTTTTGCTTTATGATTATAAAAACTTTCACCTTTCGTCGGGTTTTCATTACACAATGGCTAAGTAAGTCAATATTTCTATAGAAATAAGAGCAATACGGATTATACGGACCCGTGTTTAAAACTATCGGACCTCGCATATACCTATCATAGGCCGTAAACTATGGAAACTAGTTAGATCGTCACGCATCAACGGCTCTAAACTTTTTTTTAATCCAAGTTAGGTAAGTTACGTACTTCATGAAGAAACATGCAAAGAAATTTGATTCCAAGACGTGAATTTTAAGTTTAATAAAATTTTGTGGTAAATTAAACTTTTTTTTTTACAAAACCTGCATCTCGTCATAATAAAGCGCAAAAAAATAATGAACCCAAATTCTGAGAATCTTGTTTTAGCTTTTTATATTTTTTAAGTGAAGGGAAATATAAATCACGACTTTTTATTACGTTGCCGGACTGACTTCACACATTTGGTCGTGACATTCAAAATTAATTTAAAATATTAAATAAAAATACCTACATCATTAGAGTTAAAAATTATTGCTTTTTATTTTATGTTAAAATAATTGAAATCTTTACGCTTTGTTAATTTCCAGTCGTATAAAAGGAAAAAATGTGGTATTTTTTATATTAAACAAACCTAATTTGACTTTAATAGGAAAGACGAAGGTCGTACAGAACATTTTATGATTGGGTAAGTACTTAGACTTAGAATATAAATATGAACAACAAAATAAAATACAGAATAATATTTGCAAAGTCAACGAATAGGGGACTCTATTCGTCACTAAGTATTCGTATTGTACACTAAGTGCACCATATTGTGAAACCATCAGTAATAGGAGTAAAATATTTTTTTTCTACCCTGAATTTATGCGACTTTACCCTGTTGAAGCCACATTTATACAATTATTTTAGCATCATTATCCTCTCTCTAGAAACTTCTTGATTTTCGTCAAGGACGAACGAACCTTTCTATTTCTCAACAACTTTTATTTTAGTGTGAAAATCCTCATGGATACCCCCCTCCGTCTGGGGCGAGCGGAGGGTTATGTCAGACTCTAACCGACACAAAAAAAACCGACTTCCAAAAAAAAACACAAAAAAAAGTGGAAAATAACTTTACTTTCGGAAGTCGGTGACTATTGTTTGTTTCATTAACTTTTTTGCCACCGACTTCCGAAAGTAAAGTTATTTTCCACTTTTTTTGTGTTTTTTTTTGGAAGTCGGTTTTTTTTTGCAAAAAAGTTTTTATTTTACCCTTTTTAGTTATCGTATCACACACAAACCCTTGTCAAGTATCAATTTCGCAATTTCTTTTACTTGGATGACATTTTTTCCAGTTATTTTGATTTCAAAACCAAACTGCTGAACCGATTTTGATGAAATTTCTATGGGACCAATCGGGAAGTAAATCCATTCAGACAAGAGAAGAATTTTTCAAATCGGTTCATAAATGACGGAGATATGAATTAACAAACACAAAAAAAAAGAACCTCCTCCTTTTTTTGAAGTCGGTTAAAAAACCCACTGTTCCTACTATGTACTACCATATTGTGTCGGGAGCCCGGGAGATACAAGTACATTGGCGCGCACCCCCGACTGGTATCAGCCCGCTATTACTTCTCAACACCTGTTCCTAACTTCAAAGATCAACCAATCAAATTATTGATCATTTCACACTGAGGTTTTTTGTTAATTCTGGGTTGAGCCCACCTTTGCAACTAAGCTGTCCTTGTTGTATTGTTACAATGTCTCTTTATTATGTATCTGCACCATAAAGAATAAGTTAAAAGACACACACATACACACATCACATACACACACAAAACATACATACACATACACACATCACATACACACACATAACATACATACACATACACACATATTACACATACAATACGCTACGCGTACGCTGACATATTATATTAACAGCATTTCAGAATCCTGAGCCCTTAAGGGAAAATGTTTTTGGAATCAAGTCATTGCTTCATAAAACATAAACAAAGGATTTGACGTCAAATGATGAGGTGGATTGTTGTACTTTTATTGTTCCTATTCAGGTTTTAACGACCCCCCGTGTGGTCAGAGCCAAGTTTGCCACGCAGGTTTTATCTGTCTGAAGTAGTCACCAAGAATAAATACTTCTTCGTCACATGTTGATACTAATTCAATTATTATTTTAAATTGGATTAAATGCAAGCCAAAGCAACATTGAATATTGAAATACTTATGCTAATCATTTCATTAAGTTATTTAATGCACAAATATTTAAGATCTAAATTAAAGCAGGAATCCATTTCAAAACAACTGTATTGAAATCACCTTAGCTTTCTCCTTTCTTCAAAGTCAAACCAATTGAATGAGACAGATCTATCATCTACCTATACATAATAAATCTGTAGACGTGGCGTTTCTGTACATTGAAAATATTTAGAAGAAAAATAGTAGGGGTGTTAAAGGATAACAAACAGAACCCATCTATATCTATACATACAATAAATCTGTAGACATGGCGTTTCTGTACATTGAAAATATTTAGAAAAAAAAATGTAGGGGTGTTAAAGGATAACAAACAGAACCCATTTCTAATATTTTTAGAATTTTTGTCTGTTTGTCTGCAGTCTGTGAGTCTTCGGCTATGTTTGTTTGTTTAAGTATCACGTGTAAATTACAAAACCAATGTGGTTAGTTTCAATGCACAAGTATTGTGCGTAACTTAGAGAAGGTATTCGTTTTTGTTACATTGCAATCCGTGCTTTTAATCAAAAGATATATGAATTTAAAGTGTTCAAGAAGCAATCATCATCATTACTTAAGATCAAACGCAACGACATCTATTGAACCAAAATGGTACTAATGAATAAATGTGCTCACAAGATCACTTTTAAATCGACTGCCCGAGTTTTTCAAAAAGTTTTGATAGCAAAAGGCTATATGGCGCTGCTTTGAAAATCTACACAATATAGGGTGATTGTTCGATCGCTTTCCATGCATTACATTTTACGCCAGTTTCTGAATCGCGGTGTTAAGATTTTCCATGAATGAACTACACTCGCGACAGTGTGTGGTCGTTTATTTTGATTGATTAATCTCCTAAATCTATACATAAACAATATAAAAATTGTATAAACAGAAAACGATGTTCCGAAATGGCGTAACAATTACTGCATGTGTGCTACTGTTCACATTTTGCAGAAATATTCCTTTCTTAAAACTTTATTTCCTACAAATATTCCGTTTTAGGCTACCATTTGAAGGCTTCTTTAAATAGTAGCCTATATATTATCACGCTATGTTCTTGAAGAGGTTCATTATGCCCGTATTTTTCAATTGTTTGTCATTTCAGTTATAACAAGCATGAGAACGGATATTCATATATTATATCAACTCAGCTCTGTAAATTACGTGGTTGCAAGTACGAGCCCAAAAGTAATTTTCCAATTATTTTTTTTGTATTGATATCGTTTGCATTTCTATTTTTCTTCAACAATTTCTCCATAAAGTAATAAGGAAGTATGGAAGATGAAGACATGCCGAGCCGACCACAAATAACTTGGGATAAGAGCAGCAGAATGATGATGATAATTTCTACAAAATCCATAAAGTAGTATATAGTGTGTATAGAGGACAGATTCTCATAAGTTTACATGTTCTTGCTGTAGTTTAAGTATTTTTCTTTCTCTATTTGCAAATGAGCGTCTTTTTTAATTTTTAAGGATATTAACCATTGGGTTTGGGACCCAGGATAGATCATGAGTTGCATGAATTTGCTGTCGTTCATAAACTTCTTCTTAGCGTGCCGATGGCAATCTAAATTGATTGCCCCCAGAAATTTACTATGAGTTCCTTTAATACTTAAAACAAGGATGTACTAACAGGTTTTAGTTTAAATTAACAGTAAGTCAGTTAATTAGTATATTATTTGTAGAGGATGTTAGGTATATACTATGAATTCACGTTCCCATGTAATGTACCCTGACAATGTCAAAAGAATACGCGGTCACGTGAGCGAAGCCGCGGGCACAGCTAGTTATTTATAAACCGGTTGTGACCCTTGGAATAAATACGTAATGATGTTTTGAGCCCACATCTCCTCAATTTCTTCAGGCCGTTACTATCCCAAAAATTGATGGCAGATGATGTTGTTACAAAAGATACAGAAGGATAAAAACTTCATTCATTCTTCAATTTCAAGTCATGACATTACTGCAGAGAATCTTCGCTTACCGAAAAAGTACAGAAAAGTTATCTACATATATATTTTTAAATGGACCTCCTCAAAGATTCCCCCATTTTAGTAGGGGGGGCATTAATTATGTGAGGCGTTTATGGCAGGTAAGGGTGTAGAGTTGAATCTCACCCAATCTCACGATCACGATGGAGAGGGGGGGGTAGGGTTCCGGCAAATATCCCCTTTTCCCAGCAAGAAACAGTATAAAAACTAGAAAACTAAACATGTTAAAGTAAACATGTTTCTCCACTAAAATATTGCTAAATCCTACAAAATAATATTTTGATTGCATAATAAATTTCGATGAAAATATTTAAGCAATGTAAGTAATGGACGACCCCTGGTCACTGTAATTCCTGCGGCACTACCACTAAGTAAAACTTTAGAAAACCCAAAGCAATAAAATCAAAACTTACCAGGCGAAGTGAGCTTCTGGCGCTCATCAGTCTTATTATCATCTTGGAAGCGTACAGTCATGGGTTTCTTTTTAGCCCGGAGCCTGTCATCATCAGGAGACAGGATGGAAGTCCGCTTCTTGGGGCGCTCCTCTTCCACGTTTATCTTCACATCCGTGGTTGATGATGCAGCCACTGTTGGGAGGAATGACGATTTAGGAAGAAAGAAAATACACAACATATTCTGCTATATACACACAGGTGAAAAATTTGAAATGTGCGTGTCACCGCTGCGCCAAATAAGCCCAGTTCAACAAAAAACAAATGCAAGGCAACTAGTGCCTGACGCTGGTTTTCAACTGGACCATAACCTGTAGGTCTATAAAGTCATCGATAGTGGAAATCGTGTTATGGAACTCAAACGGAGTTGGGCAGTACACCTATAGCCAGACATGGTGATGAAAGGTGACGTAAAGCTGTGACTGAATGAAGTCCAAGGACTGAAAAAAGAAGTGATGGTCGTCCCGCTACGAGATGGGCAGACGACATTGTTGCCATCGTGGGTAAAACCTGGAAGGGGCTGATACAGAAACGTGGAGATTGGACCAAGCAAAGAGAGGCAGCGGTAGGTGAAGATGATGATCATGTAGGTCTGTTCAGCTTTGGACAGGTAAGTAGTCTTAATTATGTCTATAATGCCGCTGGAATAGAAGAGCCTAACCTCGACCTCGTAGTGTAAACCAGAACTGGTTTCACTTCTGGCACAGAATACATAATAGTACAAGCTTCTGGTGATTATCTATTATTGTGTGCTCCCGATAACAGCTCGGGCGCTTGCGAGAGCGTTGAAATCTCGGAAGCTCACAATAATTGCTAATCACGGAAGATATCCCTTAAGTGACACTGTCAGTTCACTCAGGACATCTACTGTTCGACATAAAGGTAAGTGATAAAATGACAAATTTTCAGTGATATACTCGTACCAAGAATTTAGTTTGTAGGAAAAAGTAAGAATACAAGAACACGTGGTCATTTTCGAGCCGAAATCTAAGCTGAGGTAGTAGTTGAAATGGTTGCATGGCTATTGGCATCTGCAGTAATTACTCTCAGGTAGCATTCTCGCAGGTATCAAATATTTGTTTATCGTGGGGTTTTAAACTACAGACATTGCCAAACGCACGATACAGGAACAACAAAGAAGCGGGGCAGTTTTCCTAAATCAATGCTTTACAACGGGGGTGGCAACTGTGACACTATTGGCGCTAGTATAGCTGGTTCCAAGCATCGTCATAGGTTGAAAATCTGCTAATGTCATTTTATTCATTTCAAAATAGCTTGACATCATTGGTCAAATTGAGACCTAGCTATGGTCGTGCCATATACAATTAGCTTTTAACGGACTTCCCTATCATTGTATATCGGTTGGTGCCCTCAACTACATCCAACTTCCACATTATAGAAAGTCTGTATGTTTGTAATTTTTGATGTTTTTTCATGAATCACGCCTTTGAATGTTTGACACACGAGTAGACCATGACCTGGATGGATACATAGGCTACTGTTCATCCAGGAAGTACATTCTGAGGCATTATATTTCGAAATTAATCAATGAATGAATGCCGTTTTTCGATGTGGGGAAAGCCGTATATAAGATACCAAAAAGAAAGACAGACAAATGCGTTCATTTACATTTAAAAAAAAAATACCATATAACCAAGAAAAGGAAAAAAAAAACAATGCTGTAATACAAAAAGGCCTCAGCTCAGCATAATGCCAGATGGCAGCACAAAGTACCTACGACCCGACACTGATTTTTAGCTGCACTACACATGAGTGCCACACACCATATTATTATAGTAAGGCAGGAATAATTTATCTTCTCATTAACTTACCTTGATCATGCTCCGTCTGTATACTGGCAACGACCCTCTCTCCAACGATCCCACGAGAAGCGTGCATAGCTTCCTCCATCTCCCTTGCAGCAGCCGCCAAGATATTGTTGACAGCAGTATGCGTGGTGGGCGGGTCCTCGCGACGACGGCGACGAATCTCTTCAGCTCGCATCATGGATTGCTGATACATGTGTATCTAGGAATTATTGGTGATGTCAGGTAATGTTTTGATGATGGTTAGTTAAGCTTTGGTAGGGTTTAGCAAGCGTTAGGTAGTGGTGGCAGTGGAGGGTTTTTTTTTTGGAAGTGTGATCCCAGTTTTCGCCCGTGATGATTTTTTTTAATGAGGGTTGTGGGGTTTTTAGGCTTTTAACGTACATTTTGGTAGTAAACATTGAATTTGGCAATAAACTCATGGTTATAAGCAAGTCTCAATATATAAAATCAGGTGTCACTGTGTTCGTATACGCTACTCTCCGAAACCACCTTACAGATTTCAATGAAATTTTGGTTCTAGCTTGAAAGATAACATAGTTCTGGACCCGATATGTGGTGCCATTCGAAGCAGGGACGAGTAGTTGACATATAAAATGTATGTTTTTTTATTCGCATTACGTCTTTTTAATAACATAGGTATCGATTGAAATATGCAGAATTTGCTCGATATTCAACTCATAAATTATACCAAAACTAGTTGTGATTCCAATCAAACTATATTCCACTAATTATCTCATCAATCGCATTGGACACCTAAATAATTATTTTTCTTTGGAACAACTTCAAAATCATTCGAGTCACAATGATTATAAATAATGTCTAATTCATTATCATAATTATTATAAAATAGATCAAGAATTCGAGATACAAGAATGAATCAATTCTGTTATATAACTGAGAAAATGAAACGGGAAATGATTTTATTACTTTTTCTAATAAATCACAATAGGTACGTAATTCATTACCTATATGTGACTTCTACATTGTTCTAGGAATATTAGAAACACATACAATGTATTAGCAACCTTATCATACCCGCATGCAGTAAAAACTAGACGGGAGAGAGGTTACTGCCCTCTGCCCCTTAGGTTAACGCCAGACAGAAGGTAGGAAGACGAACGAAGGTGGTAACAAAGCGTCGATCGTCTCGTCTATACTCTCCCACGGCGCGTTCGCATTTCTCAGGGTTACGGCTTTTCGTTTTCAAACTCAATACAATTATGAATCGCCTTTAATTATCATGCTGTTTCTGTTTGTTGCTCCAAAAAATGTTGATGTGTCCCCCAAAACGTTTCCGACCTTCACCATTTTCTAGCGTTTTAACTGGGGAAAAAGTAGTGGCGGAACCAAGTCTCCAGCTGGTGTCGTTTACGGATTCCGTGTTACGGTGAAAGCGCCAGTGTAGCCCGCGAAATTAAAATTTAAACAAAACATGATTCACAGCCGTAACACGTATGTATTTCTAGTTACAGAATTAAAATCGTCAATACAACCCCTTTAAGTTCATTTAATCCCATTGAACGACTATTTCATGAAGAAGCCAATCATCAATAGGATTCAATGAAGTAAGAGGGTTCTGATGATTGTACAGGTAAGGCTGTAGCTGCTCAGTATTACAATTTCTAATCTAGTCCAATGTAACTATGCTTATGGCTAGTGGCACAAGAATAAACTCAATGCATTTAAGACGAAGAAGCGTTTATTTCAAATGTACCAGTTACGGGCACTTTTGAATTGTTAAAAACAAAAAGATGAAGCTATAGTCCAGCCACAAGGCATAATAACTTTAGACTGTAGTTGCCCACGGTGGTCAATCAACATCTGCCTCGCCTTTTGCCAACTATGTTGAGGTCGGCTTCCAGTTTAGCCGCACGCAGCTGAATACCAAGCATGGATTGACTGTCTATCTGACCTTCCTTTTTTGACCATAAGTGGTTAAAGCTCTATCCACACGGTTCTGGGTCAGGTCTTTCCTGGCTTCGAGGTGGGATCAGTGTTCAGTTAACGTCAGAGCATGTTCAAGAATCCTGAGGACTCTGACGGCCGTGACCAGAAACCAAGTATTTCATTAAACCCTTAAGTCTTGATAGAAAAATTTAGTTTCTCCTAAACACGTGTATTGATCAAACAATATCAACGCGATTTTTAGGTGTGTTTGTATTAAAAATAAAATGTTTAGCCAAATATTATCATATTTTCTAACGCAATGTTTCTACGAAAATTCCACCGCATTCTAGATATAAAGATATGGCGTTCAAAATAGACTTTTATCGCGAAATTATTATAAATTTTTACTTCCATAACCCAAAGTTATCTGAAAACAATATTATTTATCTTGAATTTTAATATTGTTTAATATTATTAAATGGTGATAATATAATGATTAATATAAATAGCTTACAATCACGTATTTTGCACACCAAATTTTAATGACGTTAATAAAAATTTCGGCCAGTCACGTGAAAATTTACCTACTTACTTTTTTCTACTTGACCATCAGATTTTCTGAAACCCGCCAATTTATTTTGGCCTTGGAAATATATAAATAGCTGACCGGCAAAATTATTAATTAAATATAACATCACTGGCCGCTTCAATTACAATTAAAATAAATTACAAAAAAAAAACTAAGACTCGGGGTTTTTCCAAATTTTTGTTAAAAACATCCATATTCTTTTGAGAATGTACATTTTAAATGAACAGTTTTAAATAGCATAAAATAGAATAATAACTGTTCATGAATGTACCTCTCATTTATGTACAGTCACCGACAACGACGGCGCGGCCAAATAATAAATGACTAAGATTTCTCGTTATTACAATTGCATGTTAATTTAATCATTTAAATTGTGTTGTTATACACGTGTAAGAACAGAGGCCTTAATTTGTATACTACACTAGAAAATAACAAATGACCATGTAAGTATTTATGTTTGCGGTGATCTTGGCAAGAACTAGACCGATTTTCATGTTTTTAATTGGTAGAAAGTCTATTGTTCTGTCAGAAAAAACATTGATGGATGAGTCACTAGAATTTGGGAGTACTATATACACCTCTGCTTAACCCTTTGGGGGATACAGGTGTGGTGTTATGTCATGTGTTATTTATGTCTTGCTTTAAAGTTATTTTTTAATTAGTAAAAAAGTGTAGTCTAGAAAACACAATCATTCTTCTTTCGTTGGTCTTATTATTTTAATTTTGCTAATATAAAAAAAAAACAAATATTAAAAGACGAAATTTGGCATTTTTTTATTTTCTATGCTTTGGTTTACTAGTATTATGAATATCAAATCTTATACCTACTAGATTCGAACTTATTCCGCTATCTCAATGTTTCATCATAATGATGAAATAACATTTTCCATTTTGTAAAATTCGTTATAAATTATTTATACCCGGATTTTACATCTTTTTTGTCATAACTACGTCAAACAAATCTATAAAAAAGTATTACGCAAACAAAACACACAAAGGTACCTTTGCATAAACAATATTTATTCTTTTTGATTCGAAATTTAAATAACTATTGACTATAATCAAATAATGTTCAAGGCTACTTTTTTACGAAAAATTAAAATCGTCAAACTAAAATAGGCAAAGGAAATACCCGAATAGTCAGCACTTAACAAATAAAAAAGGTTGAATTACCATGACTCAACGAGTTAACTCTAAATAACGTCATAATATTTATTTAATGATAAATTATCTGATTAACAAGTATCCACTTTTAACAAGTACTATATTGTTTTTTTTTAATAAGTATTTTTATTTTAATTTCAAGCATTGATGAATGTAAAAAAAAAACCTGTACAATGAAGAAATAACCATACCAACTTCCATAATTTTAACTAAAAATAATAATCATGGTGAGTCAATTAAGGCAATTATTCTTAATTGATCTTAAGTGGTTTGCGGACGCTCCTTAAAAATAAAAATGTATCACCACGGGGGAACGGAAATAGATTTTAAATATTTATGTGAAATCATTAAGCCTAATATGGCAAAATGGTTTAATTTTTAGATAATGTACCATTCCAGTACCGTGAATAGCCTTATCTACCTGCCTATCTTCTTTGTGATATAGTGTTAGTATTGTCTTCGCCGTTTATGTTTGAAAACTTAAAACAGGCAATTTTGCTCATAAAAACAGTCATGGGCTAATGCAGCTAAAAATAAATTTGTACCTTTAAGTGTTAATAGTAAGTATTGACAATTATCATCAAAATTATTTTATTCTATTCAAAATAATAACAACTTTTATCTGGAACCCGTTAACCAACATTAAACTATAAAAACGATGGAAAATTTTATTTTGACCAATTGGCACCTACAAAAATTAACAAGATCATGAAAAAATGTCTCATTTAAAAACATGAAGCACTTTTATTTGGGAAGCTTATTTTTTTATTTCTTGTACGTACCTCTAGTTTATTAACATAATGTAGGCAAGTTTTATGTATAAGAGTTATAATGCAAAAAAAAATATCATGACTAGTGCTAACATTTTGATTAAAGCCAAGATACTGGTAAAGATATGCAAATTAATAATGTTTCTTATGTGAAGATATTACTTGTATACAAACAATGCCTAAGAGCAAGACCTAGGTTTGATATAATGTATGCTTTTATAGTTTTATGCATATCTAGCTAGACCACCTGTTATCCAATTGTTAATATGATAACATGCCATTAAATTCACAGTATTAAATTTTCTTTCAACTTTAGTTGCCTTCATTTGAATAGGAATAACATAAATGAAGAATTTAATGCTAAGTGTAATATGATTTCATTAATTTTTTTACACATTTTTTAGGAATCTCCTGAGAACTACGAGTGTTACCGAGCATCAATGTTTACTACCAAATGTAACGCTGTAATGAATGAAACCAACCAACCACCAAACGGGAACCATGTTAGCCCAGCTTTGATGAATAATAATGTTATTATAGGCAAAGGAAACTCACCTGTTTCAGCCTCTCCACGTCAGTCCTTGCTTGTGAATATGTGGGCTGTGCTGACACTGAAGTCGCAGGGTATGATGGATACTCCAAGTTCACATTCAACATCTGTGCAGCATTGTCTCTAGCCTCATACGCAAGCCCTCGGATCTCTAGCTCTGATGCAGTATGCATCAGAGACTGCAGGTCCAGTTCTTGGACATCCACTGAACCCTTGTACATGAACTCTACAAGGAGGTTGATCTCCGAGAAGGGGATCCCCTTCAGAATCACTATTGGATGTTGACATGGGTTGTCCCTAGCAAAAAACAAACATTTTATCATACCTACATGTTCTGACATTTAAAATACACTATCTCATTATTTATTAACCAGACATTTTTTCTTCTGTTATCACAAGATAATAAAAGTAATTATTGTGTATATTCGACTCCTATGACATTTATGTAACATTTCATATGTACATACATTAATGAAATAGAATTTTATTTAAAATTGCTCATTAAAACCCAGGCTGCATGCAAAATATACTTTGCTCATGTCTGTATACATTACATGGTATTATAAATAACTTCACTAGAAAAAATAATGATGTCATAATGACCAAATGGAACAGATTTAAAACTGATGTGTAATAAATACACAATTAATAAATGGAAACCTAGTAGAAATGCGTCGTACAATGCATAATGCAAGCACTTACTTGAATATCTGTTCGAAATACGGGCTGCATGCCGAGAGCACGAGCTTGTGCGCCTTGAGGGTGCCGTCGCGGCAGGAGAGCGTCACGTCCGCGAGCGCCGACGACGAGTAGATGGTCGTGAACAGCTGGCTCAGGTTCTGCAGGTGGTTGTTCCACTTCAAGTGGAACGTCTTATCGCTCACCAGCCCCTGCATCTGCACCACCACATACACTTTTCAATCACAAATCACACTTCTTCGCGACTGATGGATCATCGACAGAAAACCGACTCTGCTGCGACCGCTACATAAAATTATAATTATTACAACTTATTTTTAGAACGATGCCCGTAAAAAACACTATACGTACGCGGTATGACAGTGTAATATACCGTAGGTACGCGCCGCCGACGGAATTTAGAGCTATAAAATTTTATTTATATTTTTATTCGGCAAAACGGAATTTCGTTAAAAATCATGCCGGTGAGAATTTCTTACCTCGCAAATCTCTTTACCGACTTCTCGAATTTTCACAAATAACACCGAAACATTTCACAAAATTAATACAATAATTATGTTACACAGAAAGCCGTGTCGTAAAAAACAGAGTGGGGCACGCCGTGGCCCCCTCCTTGCCCCGGCCCCCTCGCACACAATCAATATACGGAATATGAGAGCGCGGCGCGCCCCCTCGCCCCCCGCATGCTTTATTATACCGTAATTAATATACAACTTTATAAATTGTATTACAGGCAAGCGGCATATCTTCTGGGTAGGAATGTGTATAATTTTATGGATACTCCTTTAATATTAATTACATAGGAGCGTACATACACAGATAAAACGCTAAAATAACAATACATGAATAAATCGGAAATACACTAGCACGTACCGTGGTGTTTTATTGACATAAACATTGAAGCAAAAATGAATTTGAGTGACTTTTTGTTGGTTTTTGGCTCTAATTAAACAAATGCAACTTTAAAATGGCTGCGTTTTAAGTTTTTTTTTGAGTTTTCAACCCAATTTTATGCCCCTTCCTTTAAATAAATTAGATGGAGAAGGTAGGTTGTACATTGTTAGTTAGTAAAGGTGAGAATGTGTGCGTGAGTATTTCAATAGACTCTTTCACATCGGCGTGCAGGAGTGTGTAGTGTACACAGGTACACTGTATAAGGTGTACACAACTACACATACACAACCACTACATGCGCAAACGGGAGAATAGAGGCTGACGGATTCGATAGTTTTGTTTTTATTAGATTCCATCATTCCGTCTACACGTTGGAATGAGTAATGTATTTAAGATTTTGTATGACATTATGATGAACCTGTAATAAAATGAGAAGAAAACCACATTTACAAACTGTTGGTTTGTGATTTGCTCGTACGATTGTTATACATTTGAATTTGAACAAACATGTAACTATAATATGTAATTATATATGCTATATCTCATACGGTTGTTATACCTTTGGTACTTTCTATGTAGGTATAGGTACGAAGTAAGTAGATGTGAGTGTGGGCGAGGTTTCATAAATTAATAATATACAATATACGAGCGCGAAGATAAAGTAAAACCGTGTGACTATAGGAAGTCATGAATGTGTGCTGTTTTCTAAGGCAGTTCCGGTTTATTAAATATTTTGCAGAATCGTAAGCTGTGATCGTAAGCATATTTTTTTAGCAAATAATAGCCTAACAAATGAAATGTGTAAACAACTTCAATTAAAGTACTCAAATGTTACTTATATTTATTTTTGATCGTAGTAATTAAGACTACCCAAACCTATTACCAAAATATTATAAATTGCATGTAAATAATGCAATTACCATACATAAAATAGAGAGTCTGGGGAGCGTCGGGCGTTACAGTTTTTAGGGCACTACCTGCCGCGAGCAGTGGCCTACAAGTTAAACAGAAAAACTTGTAAAATAATAGAACTGTGACGAGATGATGAGTGGTAAGGAAATAACAAAAGCTTATCTCATTGAAGTTCGAAAAAATATTCTTCAAGCTTTGTATTTTTGGTTATACGAGAATGTCTTCGGCGAACAGATAATCAAGTAACAGACTTAAAACACGGCGTCTTGACAAAACATTAAAGATTGCGGAATTTTATTTTTAATATAGTTCTATGCTCCCAGAAAGTGCATAATGTTAGAGAGCGTTCTAAATAAAACAATTTTCATTAACGCGTAAAAATAGTTATTTCGAAAAATCGGCAATTTAGTACGTAATAATTCCATGATCGAGATCCTTACGTGCTATTGGTGAATCACTACATTGTCACATTCCTGCGTCAACGTCAAGTTTGACAGCGAGAAGCTGACAGCTAGTTGAGTTGTCACGTCGTTTTTCGCATTGTGTTGCCGGAATACGAATCGCTCGCTCATATCATTGTCGATATTTGTTGGTGTCGGCTCTTTGCGATTAATTAAACATTCGAAACTGGAAACTGTAGCCACGTATTAACTAGATCCTTCTAAACAGTACTAGGACTTGCTAAAATCACCGTTGCTCGTGATCTATTATTAAACAGAAAAGCTGAAAATGGAAAAGACACCGTCTTTGGTTATTTCAAGCCCTAATATTAAATATACGGATGATTTTATTTATTCGGACTATGAATATGAAGAGACTCTGGTGACGAGAAACGGCGATGAAGTGACGGTAAGCATGTTTTTGTAGATATGCAAGTAAATGCGTTTCGCGGCATTTGCGTTCCTATCGGTATTGATTTGTTGTGCATGTTCCAGAAGGAACAGGTTGCTACTAAATTTGTTTATTCACATATCTTTAAAGCGAACTAGAAAGACTACATAGACAATATTGTGCTGATCTAATAAGAATCTTATTCATAATTTTGTGGTTGTGATATTGACTTAAAGATTGTACTAATTACTTTTCTAAAATTTGTTATCATCGCGTTCATGTCATCTCAGCGGAGGCAATTTTAAACTGCTGGTCTTATCATGATTTGTTAATCCATAAGACTACAAAATAAAGCAGATTATGAGTGTTGAAATGGTCTTGACAATAATCCTAATGTCTTACTTATGACTCAAATAACCACAGATCTAGTGATAAAGCTAAACTCATGAGTGAATGTAACTTGTTTTTTATTTAGTCTGCCGGTTGAAAAATCATTGGCTAAAAGGTCTAAGCAACCAGGCCATTAAACCTTAAAAAAAAAATTCAATCCACAACACAAACCCAATTATTTACAAAAATAAGAATTTTTGCATTAACCTTAACTATCATCATTCTCCTGCCCATATCCCAATTTACATGGGGTAGGTGCAGCATGCCTTTTTCATACATACTTTTCTATTACTAGTCATCTCGGCAGTCACCCTTTCTTAGCGTTATAATCTTTCACACATTCCATCCATCATTTCTTTGATCTTCCCCTACTCGTATAGCCAGCCATATTCATACTCAAAACTTTCTTCAGCACTGAACTGCCTTCACTAAATGAGTCTAAATGTTTTTCAATGATCTGAATTTCACTAATAACATTTCAAATGGGAGACCTAATTCAATCACTCATCTCTTGAAGCTCATCTCACTTACTGTTAGTCTGTTAATTAAAATCAATTAATTTTAGGTTCAGTCAGTTGTCATCTTCAAATTATTTCGCGACTTTAACTACACTGTATGTTGTTGTACACTGTGTGAATATAGCCTTTATGCGATGGGGGTAGGCAGAAACTACGGAATGCCAGATGCTACGGTCCTTACATACTCCTTTTGTGTCAACTATGTTCATACATGCACACCAATCTTAAATTGTTGAACTTAAACCAGATAGGTAATAGTGTAGTGAAAAATGTTCACGGGCTCATAGCAGCCATTCAATTGTCATTTTTGTTTTTGATAATCATAACATCATGCCTGCAATGCTGAAGGATTAGGCAGAGGTGCACCGAATTGGACACTCACATTTAGCCAGTGATGTTTAAGTCCCAATGTAATAGGGGTCGATCATATTGCCATCAACCGGGTACAAATACAGACTGCATGGCTGCAACTGAGAAATTCGTGATGGAAAAGCCCAATAACACTTTGGCCGGCCTTAGAATACAAACCAGGACCTCACGCTCAGTAGTCGCACATACGACCACCAACGAGGCAGTTAAGAGAATGCCCACATGTCCCCAGGCGCGTCCCATCCGCAAATCACTGGGCATCCGCACCGACCGTCGGGTCGGCAGAGTGGGTGTGATGCTGGTCGGTTGGGGCGGCAACAATGGCTCCACATTCACGGCCGCTGTGCTGGCCAACAAACATCAGCTGTCGTGGAACACTAAGAATGGGAAGATGGATTCTAACTGGTAAGTTTTCCTTCCATTCTAGTATTAAGGTCAGCGTACTGCACTTCTTACATCGGCCTCAACTCAAGCCATTCGGGATTCTTTATATGAAATTCCATAGGTACTGCAGCGGACACTTATACAGAGTGGAGTTTACAGATTGAACCGTAAGATCCCTTAACCGTGTACAGGAAAGCGGTTTTATGATACTGTCTTTGACTTTTCCAGTAATTACAAACTGCTTTCACAGTTTTTGAAAAAAATACAGTCAGCAAGAAAATGGGCAATTTGCACAAAAACATTTTCTTGTGAAGTTCTGAATGAACTCAATACAGATCGACACGCGAAGAAGAAGAATAGGTTCCAAAATCCAGAAGTTCTTAAGAGCTTGTACACCGTACGGCAATGTTTTCTATTTACTTTTTAGACCTATCTGCTTATGGATATGAACTTTCATTAAAATCGGTTCAGTCATATCGAATAATAAGGACTTGAAAATTTGTATGAAATGCCGTAAGGCGTACACGCTCTTAACAATGGTTTGTCTAAATCAAAAACAATGCAAGTTTCATTATCTTTTCCCTGTCACTTAACACAATTAAAAGTAGGTGCTCGAACATTAACCTCTACGTAATTAAAAGGGAGGAAGCCCCATAACTTCTAATGTAATGGGATTTAGAACTTTCATAGAAGGTTCTGTAGTTGAAAACGGTCCATCGATATTGACTTCAAAGACTTTGTCGTATCTACCCAATGCTGAGTGTAGGTCACCTCCATTGTGTGCAACTACTCTGACTAGGTCTTCGCTCCACTTGCTTAGTGGCTTGCCTATGCTCTTACGGACAGTTCCTGCCTTGATTTCCACTTTTGCGCACCAGGTTTATGTCTGTTAGCTTCATTCTTTTACGAATCTTTGATCTTGAGGTTGGTGGATGGAAATTGCAGCATTTCTGATGTTTACAAAATAACACGGCTTCTTCCATTTCTCCCAGAAACTGAAATTTTACAGCTTCTGTCTTGTAGCCTGAAAGAGGCGTAATGTCTTAATTTTAGAAAAAAAATATGTACCAAAAATGAACACGAACCTAACTTCAATAAATTAGTACCTATAGAGTCCGTAGTATGAAGATACAGTGCAAAATATTATAACATTAACGCCAACCCATTTACCCAAATAATAAAGATGACTAATAGTCCAAACTCCGAAAGTTAGTCCTGAAAGTTACGGTACGGGTAAAATTAAGCATTATGTATGAAGGCACCTATTTTGGTAGTTACTAAATTAGTTATCAAGGCAAATAGCAAATCATATCATAATATTAATTTACATCTTGTCTTGAAATTGGACAAAACATTAATTTTTGGCTGTTTACTCTGAAAATGTGGAGTTAAATTAGTTGATTTTGTAGTTTGCAAACAATTTTCGTGTGTAAACATAAACAGAAATCGAAAATACATCTGACTCAATTTTGCTTACTGCAAATAATTTCACTGTCTTCTTGGGATAGAGCCTGTCCATAGATGACTCTACCCGTGTGTAAATGTTGTTGTTGTTCCACAAACGACGGGACACTTAATAAAATGTCCTGCTTGTCCTATGATAGACGTTACTGAAGGCGCCAAACTCCTCGATTTGTTTAAATTGCCATCGACATGCTAAAAAGTAGAAGATCTTTGTAGTCGGGTTACAGAGTCTTTGCGGTGGTTCTCACATTCCATGAAACAACTGATATAACATCATCATCGCTTAGCCTTTTCCCAACAATGTTGGGGTCGGCTTCCAGTCCAACCGGATGCAACTGAGTACCATTATTTTACATGGGGCGACCTCCTATCTGACCTCACAACCCACTTAGCACTAACAAATACGACACCCCTTGGTAAAACTGGTTGTCAGACTTTCAGGCCACGGACTACCTGTAACGACTGTCAGAGCTCTACAAATGAAAGCCGTAACTAACGGCTCAACGTGCTCTCCGAGGCACGGATTAAACTCGGTATGTGGTGGTCACCCATCCACGGAGCGCCTAGACAAGCAAACAAGTGACATAATATACTAACCCATTTAACTAACCGACCTTTAGACACAAGTCGATCTCTCCTACAAACTACAATTTGCTATACCTATTACTCATTCCAAATATAGAAGTCATATTGTCTATTGTAACAGGTGGGGCTCCATCACGCAAGCATCGACAGTCCGCCTCGGGATCGACGAGAAAGGCAACGATGTACACGTACCGATGTGTCATCTACTACCCATGGTACACCCTGATGATTTGGGTAAGTTTATACGTCAATTTTGATTATTTTGGATGAACTTAGGAAACACCCGTGGTCTTCAGGAATTGTAGAAGTAGGTATTACAGCGGTTTCAGAGTAGTGTATTTTTCTGCGTTGATAAGCTCGTAACGGCTTACGAGCGTACACGCGCGTCACACTTTGGCACTCAGAGATTTCTTTATGTTTTCGGGGGTATATCCCTTAAATGGCGTTGAATTTGGTCATATTTTAAAATTCTTACCTCATTGTTATCAGTCTGGTGATCACCATTAGTACATGAAAGCTGTTAAAGTGTTCTCTTAAAAGGTGCCCACCGGAACCCCCTCTATGCAACACCTGTTAGGGCAGAGTCCCTGGAGATTGAAGGTCTCTCCTGAGCCTCGCGTTTTTCAGGCAACCAGATTTTTGTCAATTCAAGTAACATTAGTTGCTTTTTACTAGTTTTAAATCGAATAACCTTTGCTCAAGCTATTGCTATGTAATTGCAAAATGTGCAGCTGTTCTAAGTGACGGGTCGTTGTCCTTTGTACCGTCTCCAATTTTACTTGCCGTACAAAAATTGCTATCCTAAACAACTGACAGAACGGTTGGCGCATTGGCTAAGAGATTAGCTGATGCGCTGCGTGTCGCGGGTTCGATTACCGCACGGAACAAATTTTTGGATGGCCTTCCGAGTCTGGCTGTTTGTGTATGTGAGTTTAAATGTTTGTAAACGCACCCACGATACAGGAGTGTGTAAATTCCCAGTCTGACCAAAAATACTATTCTTATCGAAAATCCTCTTTTCCTATAGTGATCGATGGCTGGGACATAAGTCCCCTTAACCTGGCCGAGTCTATGGTCCGCGCTAAGGTCATTGACTTCGACCTACAACAGAAGCTTAAGAAGGAGATGTCCACCATGAAGCCGCGACCAGCCATCTACGATCCTGACTTCATCGCTGCTAATCAGGTATGTAGTTAAAATGTATGGCATTTCAGAGATCAAATTTTGAGCTTGTTGTCTGCTTAATCGGGCATCCTGGGTTCCTTGAATGTAAGGACACCATGGCATGTTTCTTGTTGCCAAGGAAATCTCACACGCAACGTAGATGACTTTTTTAAGTTACGCAACATTAACACATCTATACTAATATATAATAAATTAAAATAATAAATTATTATTATTATGTATTACAAAGCTGAGGAGTTTGGTTTGATTGGTTGATTGAACGCGCTAATCTCAGGAACTGCTGGTTCGAATTGAAACATTATTTTAGTGTTGGATAGCCCATTTATCGAGGAAGGCTATATAGCATCACGCTGCGACCAATAGGAGTGGAGCATTAATCAAAAATGTAACGCAGACGAAGTTGCACGGGTCGGCTAGTCTGTAATATAACTTGAAAAATCAAATGAATGAGTAAAATACGATACAGTAATTCGATGCCACTTTCGTACAATTCAGCTATTACAATAATGTTCAGAGTCAGCGATTCACCAGCACCACGGTCACCTGATAATTGAGCGATCGCACGAATGAGTGCGCATACGCACGGTTTTGATGAAGTCACCTTGCAGTGGCACTATACAGGGTGGAAACTTTCAGTGGGACAGTAACGGGAACTACCTTAACCGTTGCAGCTACATGAAAATGGTCTTAGAAGACTATCCATAATCATTC
This sequence comes from Standfussiana lucernea, assembly GCA_964057025.1. NCBI lineage: Eukaryota > Metazoa > Arthropoda > Insecta > Lepidoptera > Noctuidae > Standfussiana > Standfussiana lucernea. The sequence continues at coordinate 13,330,348 of OZ059801.1, read as the reverse complement.
GTAAAATTTTGACCCCATTCAGCAATTTAAAAAATAATTCAGTTAGCAAGAAAATGGCAATTTTACATTAAAAAAAACATTTATCCAATGCCAATCGATCCTGTTTCTAATACTGATCAAAAACTTCTAGTGGACCAACCATCGTCGGAGTACTAAAAAAGTGAGAAATCGTAAAAACTTTATTCATACATTCCGTAGGGAATCATTGCAGGTCCTAAAAACCACCACAGCAAGCGTTTTGCCCTGCAGTTGGACAAATCAGGCTCATAAAAAAATAGACAAGTCCTAATGATCAGAAATCGGCAAATAGTGATAGTGTTTATCAAACGTATGTCTAGACGAAATTTCGTCGTATTCTGTAGTGTTAAGAATGTAGATTAAATACGCTGTTGCCATGTGAACTTCTACTCGTATAGTTCATTGACTAGCCGCTATAAACCGTTTTATGCAAAATGACGCGAATTTTTTCGTGGTCATTTAAATATTAAAAAATGGCGATAAACTAGGGTTGGCACGTTAAAAAACGCTTATACTTCTTGCTTATTTTATTTTTCAACCACGCTGTTAGATTGTAATTTATTTTTTAATAAAACATGCCCAGTTGATATAGTGGTCTTAAGCGATACTGCTGACTATTAGATCCTGGATTCGATTCCTGGGTCGGGAACAGTTATAGTAATTATTTGAGTTTAAGTAACTTATCCTTCTTTATATATCATAAAAATGTATTGCATAAAAATGGATATTTTTATGCAATACATTTTTGATTTGCACGAATTAACAACTGTCAAAGATAGCAAAGCTAAGAATTCTAACTTTTGACAGTTCTCATTTCAAGCAATTACTAAACTACAGAATAAAAATCATATCTTAAGTAATTACTTTTACTCAACTAATCACTATGACTTGTTAATAGATACTGGTGGCATAAAAGTGTACAAAGACCCTGTTTAATAATAAATAATGCATGCACAGATGCGTACCTTGAACTTAGGACACTTATGGTGACTTAAACGCTATATTTTTCCTTAAGAGCTAGACTATTTACTATTTTACACTTATTTTATTTAAATGAGCGTGCATTTAAATAAAATAAGTGTATAATTACATAAATTACGACATACTGTGCTATCTATACACAACAACACACTGTTGCATTTATATCTGAGGCATATTGACTCGCAAACAATGATGGTACATAAGTAGCTTAGTCTGTCAACCACAAAATATTCTGGTTGGAAGGGATATCGACTCATAAACCGTTACAACGTATTCAATACGTCATTCCGAACCACCCCGCGCCCCATAGAAAATTTTGATCAGTAAAAAATTCAGCCGCATGCACGATGACCGCTGGGCAAAAGCCTCCACACGATGGGCGCCGGAAGACGGACGGCGCCGCTGAGGTCGGACCAGAAAGATGTGGCGAGACGACCTGGTCGCGTACCGCGAGGGCTGGTTCCAGGAGGCACGGGAATAGAGCTCATGGAAGGAATTGTGGGAGGGCTTTGCTCAGCAGTGGGACAGTATAGGCTAGAAAAAATATTTAAAAAAATGTTCCATACATTTTACATTCCGATCAGCCCCCATCGTCCCGATGTCTATCTCGATCGTTTTCGTAATGCCAAAAAAAGACAAACATACGACTTTCCAAAATCGAAATCGAATCGAAGCGTTATGAATACGGGGTAAGAGTTCCGAAGATTACCCCTTATACTACATCCAAAATTACAAACTTATTATTGTTATTATAACAGTAGGTATTATTGTTGAATAGTATAGGTTAGGTATAATTATCGAGTTTAGTAGCAATAATTGAACCTCCGGGGAATTCCAAATAATGCAATCGGGTTTTCAGAATACCTATTACCAGAAATATTCAAGTTCCTTCCTCTTGACATTGGCACACTCGGTATTCCACGAAGCTATTTATATCCAACATCTGCGCTTACGCAACCCTAATCATTTCCTAAACTAAACATTATTAATAGCACTAGTTGCCCACTGTAGTTGTTGTAAGTTTTATTTAAATGAGCGTGCGTGGAAAATAGTAAATAGTCTAGCTCGTGAGGAAAAATATAGCGCTCAAGTCGCCATAATATAAGTGTTCCAAGTTCAAGGCACGCAACTATGAATTTTTTATTACTAAACAGGACCTTTGTGTACCTTTAAGAACACTAACATAAGGGTGTTAGTGTCGTGGTTCAGACAGACTAACAGTTACTACTCTACGTAGGTACTTACATATTTATATTGCTTCGCGATTTCGTTTCCGAAACAACCAGGTGTGTGTTTTCGGAAAATTAAAACCCCCACATAAAGTTCAGTTTGCGCTACAAATTCAAACATTTTTTTGACATAATTATTCAATAGTACTAATCTTTCTAATATCAACGTAATCTTTGGTTTAAATGATTTAGTATAATATGATTAATGCGAAAGTGCCAGGGTAGCTCGCGGAGTTCAAATATTCTTACGTTTTTTTGTAGGTTAGTATCAGGTGGTAAGTTAATGATTGATTAATTTGCGAACGCATCAAATGATCACCTATTGACGGAAATACAGAATTAAAATCATATAAATCGCCAATAATAATTTGAGTTGAGTGGCGTGCGTTTGAGGAGGCGTATGTTCAGCAGTGGACTGCTGTAGGCTGATGATGAATGACGATGATGAAAGTCGCCGACCAATTCTCCGACGTATTACCCTTTAAGCAACGTCTATTGTGTGAACGAACCATACACATACGGACAGCCCTGAAGGATCGTCGCCACCGGTAATTCTTAGAAATAGACCATACTTATGTAACGAGACGTGTAGCATGCGTCATGTGTGTGCGTGACGCGCAGTGACGTCATTACGGCGTGTATGGCATGATTATGGTGTGATGTTTGTTGGATGTATGTTTCTGTCATAAAGTGTTCATAGGAATAAACTCGGTTGCTTCTGATATTTGAGAGATTCTGGCTAAGAGAGTGACAATATTTATCTACGCGGATTGGGATTGAGCCGGTCGTAAAGAGCCTATTCGCGTCGAAAAGTGTGGCCGCTCCCTAGTGTTTGATATTGGCTGGCATTCTGTAAAAAGATCAAGGTTACGGGGTTTCACGCGCGACGCGAGCGCGTCACTTTGTGAAGCGCGGCCGGATGTTTCAGTGTTTGTATTTTTTCCACACATCTTTAAATCGTGACGGTCGTTACTCAACCAATTGATAGAATTAGTAGAGTACTACCAGAATTTCTGGATACACCTCTTATACGATCTTGTAAATCGTTTCACACATTGTTATAGTGCAGTAGGTTCTTGCTAGGTAGCCATATAATTTCGCTGTATGCTAGACCTTGTGAATAATTACGGCACTGTATACACAGCGAATTATCGGAGCTAATAGGTATAAATGCACTCGCGTTAGCCATTGTCACGGCCACTACTCAATATATAACAATAGGGCCGTATTTCTAAAATAAGTCCCAGGACAAAATCAATGGAGGTGTCTATTTTAAACATGCATTAGCGCCCAGGGGTAGCGGCTAAAGTTAACCAAAACGACCTGTATTTAACTAGCAGATAAAATAAAAAAGAAATAAACTTTTACTATCACTTACGGGATATATCTTCCGCGATTAATTTTTATATTGAGCTCCCGTATATATATTTCAAACATTAATCGCGGAAGATATCCCGTGAAGTGACAGTGAAAGTTCTGTTATAAACCGTGAAAGGTTAAAACAGTGTTTAAAAAAGAAATGGTTACATTTTTCATCTTAAAATACTTCTGTTATTTTAAATAAATTTCACCTAGCTAGGCCAAGTTGAATTTCAAATCAGTGTTTCACTTCGGATTTGATTCAGGCTCATAAGGTATGCCTAGGTATAAGCCAGAAATCAAAGCAGCTGTCACTAGAAGTGAGAATCTCAAATACAAGCTAGCTAGACGGGTACCTCATGTACAGGTTGGATACTATTATTATTTACCATATTATATAACATAATATCACGCCTGTAATTCCCGAAGGTTAAGGCAGAGATGTACCTAATAGTACACCCACATATCGCCAGTTATGTTTAAGTCCCATGCAATAGGGGGCAGGCCTATTGCCATCAACCGGACCCAAATCCAGACTCCGTGGCTGCTACTGAGAAATTCCTGATGGGAAAACCTAATAGCATTTTGCCCGACCCGGGAATCGAACCTAGTACCTCCGGCTCAAAAGTCGCGCTTGCGACTAAACCAAGTAGGCAGTTACCTACCATTTTAGAAAAGCCATAGAGTGAAAATGCATGCAATTTATTTCAATATTGAATAAATTTGTGCAACACAACATTGTGTCACGATATGATCAAATCTCAATACCACAGGAAAACTTCTGACGGGGGTTGAGAAAGGTACATTTACCACACGTAAATAGACAGATTCAAATGATAAGCATTTTAGCTGAAAGGATTTGTCACGCGAATGACGGGGGAAGAGCGGGAGAACTTTACGGTAGAGGGGGAGTTGGCCTTGGCACCATTCGCCTTGATTTTATTGAATAAAATAATATTATATTGGTGTGAAATGTTATCCAGGAGTGCATTGACTGAGTGATTTATGTAAAGATAATGTTTAAATATCAATTCTTTACCGTGTGGTTAGTGCCTAATCTGGAGTCGAGAGTTTTAAGTTTTTATGCCGCCCATACGTCTCTGACTTGGCTTTGGGGAATGTCACTTGTAAATTTTGACGTTCAAAAACTGCTGATTATCAGCCAACCGAATTTGAATAAATGACTTGATTTTGATTCAAGCTTATGGTTCCCTTGACCACTTTGGTATATTGGTTTGAAATTCCACCTCATAAATTCACTCTCAGTCCAGACTAAACTAACATCACATAAGAATATGAAAACAGCAAACATTTTGTCAATTCATCATTTATATTGTCGCTTGGCACTGAAACTACCAAACTAAGTGCACTGAACACACACAAATAGATAGGTCAGTCCTATCAATTTCGCGTGGCGCTTCCGTGAATTGGACATACATGTATCCTATATACAGGCTCATTCCTTTGCTCCATGACCTTTAAAAGTGCTGGTATCGATTTGAACGCATACCTGGGGGCGTTCTTAACTAATAATATACGGTAATCGATATTGTCTTTTTGCCAATGTAAACTAAATTGTACCGGTACTTATACAGGGTGTAACAAAATAAACGCAAGACCTCTTGTGTGGTGTGTCAGACCATGAAACTGCACTGCTTTTGTTCTATGACTTTTGGAAATCCTTTTTTTTATTGCTTTCCCATATATGTTGTTCAGCTGATTAGGTCAATTCCTATAGAAAGTCTATTTTTTTTGCTAATTTCAAGAACTTAGAACAATAGTTGTTCAGTTTCTTGGTCCGAGACACAACGCGAGAAGTCTTGCGTTTATTATGTTACACCTTGTATAATATGGTAAAGTCACGAGCGCTAATGTGTATACTGTTAGCCTACATCGGCCTTCTGCGGGGCAAAGGCCTCTTCCCACGACTTAGTTCTTTCGATCCAGGGCTAAGGCCGGCCTTTGGTTTGGCCCAGCTCGTCACATTTTCTCCTACTTCTACCACTTAGCTTATCAAAAACGTATTTCAACAGCTGCGACATTGAAATAAGAGCTATTTCATAATAGTACAAGTTCCAAAATACAATGTTTGTGATCACTTAAAATTACACTCAGTAATGTAGGAGATAATCACTTTTAAAAGTTGCTAAGTGTTGCTTGCTGTGTTGCTTGTGACAGTACCTACTACTAACATTGTAGATGTTGTTTTCCGTATTCATTTGCGTAAGGAGTTGTAATCAATTCATAATGTGCAGTTGTTTGAATATTTTAGCGTTGAGATTTGCTTTTTTGCATGAGACAAGATAAACAAAAGAGCTTTTTCCTCTAAGAGTGTTTGCGGACTTCTTCCGATTCGGATTCCATCCGGTACCTCGGACCGGCACATCTAAGAGTCGGATCGGATCCAATGCGAAACGCTCAAATGCTCAATCTCTACTGACGATAGAATCGCACCAATAGTCTTCCGTGTCGAGATTCAACATGGATCTGGTCGTGTCATCAAATCAAATACAATGCCAGTGTGGAGCCCCTCTTGCCCATCCTGAACAGCCACCTGCACCTTCCAGGATTTAAACGAAGCCAACGAAAGTGCTGTGCATATACCGGTCGGGTATTACTTGAGGCCATCGACACGCAAAGAAGAAGATCAAATCGAAGAATCGAGAAGACTTGCTGCGGTTTTCGATTCTTCGTAACCATTTTCATGTATGATATTGAACACTACACTGTGACCATTGTGTTGTGGGTGGGGTAAACACAATAGGATAAGTTTTTGTAATTCAATCGATAATCGTCCGTGCTCATCGAGATATATGGGCAAGTCTATGTTAGTAAAGAAAAGCTTAAAGCTAGATGAACTTTGGTTTGAGCTGGAATTTTTTTTTCGATCTTTTACATACTGAAATTTTTATCCTATAAGCTCTATATTTGTTTTAGTTTTTTGTTTGAGTGACCAGATTTTCTTCAACACTTCATACAGAGCTAATTCATTAAATTTTATATAAAATATTATTAATCTATTATTTATTATTTTTTAATCTATTTATTATTAAAAAATAATTATTTTAATTTTATATCATTTAATTTTTTAAATTTAATTATTTTCTAAAACATTTTTTTTAATACCACATTCAACATCGTTCTATTCGCCTATGGGCCTCTGATTCGGCTTTAAATGCCGTCGAGAAATATCTCTCAGGCATGCTGGTTGGCATGGTGACATCGTTCTATAAATAAATTGTCTATTATGACTACTGGAACTTTTCCTTGTTGTTAATTAACTTGTTGACAGTTCATATAGCTTCGTCATCGTCACCAATAATGCCTCGTGTCCCCAGTTTTGGATTCTTAGCAGTCAACCTATTTTAAACTGGGTCAATAAAAAAATGCTTCATATTCCAGTCATTGACAAAACCAGTATATACAGGGCAACTGCAAAAAGTAATACATATGTAGTTCAATTTAGGTTTTTAACCACTGGCATCAAAAAAGGTTTTTTTGTTGTTGTTCGTGGCAAGTTTCTGACCTATTTGATGCTTGAATCATGAATTGTAATATCCGTCGGCTGAGCATACCTTCTGAAGTCCAAGCACTCCACGGTAGTGGCCTAACAGCTAGCCATAAATTACCATACTCGAGACTTTTACAGACTTTTCCTTTGTAAGTTCAGTACTAACAAAATATAACAGGTGCTATGATTTGTAGGTATGTAAGTTAGCTATCGATTCATATGGGTGACTCACTGATAACGGTTATAAGTGCCATACTTATGTTAGAACTAATATGTACCATGTGTCGATAAGAACAAAAGTTACCATGTATTTTTTCATAATACTTACCTTCATATACCGTGTGTAAATGAAGCTAAAGCAGTATCAGCATTAAACAAATCGTTCAAAGAATGATGCCTAAAATTAATGGAAAAATTAAAAACATTTTACCAAGCTCATTCGCCTATAATAGAGCTATCTCTGGCAATAGTCCAGAAAATGTAATCCTTAGATTATGAAGAATATAACATAACATCACGCCTGTAATCCCCGATGGGTTAGGCAGAGGTGTACCCATATGTACATACACCCACATTTCGCCAGTTATGTTTAAGTCCCATGTAATAGGAGGCGAGCCTATTGCCATCAATCGGGCACAAATCCAGACTCCGTGGCTGCTACTAAGAACTTCCTGATTGATAAACCGCACTTCGACCTGGGAATCGAACCCAGGACTTCATTCTGAACAGTCGCGCTTGCCACTACTAGACCAACCAGGTAGTATGAAGAGTAAGCATTTTGGTACTTATTATGATTTACGTTGGTAAAATAATTTTTATTTTAATAAATTACAACACTTACCTAACTACATATAAAACTTGCCACAAAATCAATACTATATATATAATATATATAAATTAATATTATATATATATAATATATTATAAAGCTGAAGAGTTTGTTTGTTTGGTTGAACGCGATAATCTCAGGAACTACTGGCTCGAATTGAAAAATTCGTGTATTGTTGGATAGCCCATTTATCGAGGAAGGCTATAGGCTATAAAACATCACGTTGCGACCAATAGGAGCGGAGGATAAGTAAAAAATGTTACGCAGACGTAGTTGCGCGGGTCAGCTAGTTACTATGCTTTATTTGTTATCCAATGAGAAATATAATTATGAATAATTTAATTCTGTTAAGCCAGCGGTTATTGCTAGGTAACAATATAACAGAGTAATTTAGTAGCAATGGCAAGTTGAGCGTAAATTTTTAGTGACTATAAAACGCTTGTTAATAATTTTATATTGTTATTAGGCGCTTCCTTATTTCCGACTATGTTTCGGGCTGATTGCCAAGATCAGCCCGAACTGACTGACTGATATTTTCGAGAAAATATCAGTCTTATTAACATTTTAGTTCTAGTGCTTTGTATACAATGATGAAACTATTATTTGTTCAGTTTTCAGCATATTATTATCAAAATACTGAAATAATTACATGGTCATGTTTCCTAAGTTGCCCCCCGGAGTTTGAATTAGTGCCCGGTAGATGGCAATAGGCTCGCCCCTTATAACATGGGTATTAAACATAACTGGCTAAATGCGGGTGTAATACAGGTACTCCTCTGCCTAACCCTGTGTTACAGGCGTGATGTTATGTTTGCAACCATCGTAAAACATTATTGACTTTTGACTTGCACGTGTCAATATTCCAAAACAACAAATTTAGTCACCATTTGCATAAACCAAAGCTTTACCAGAAGCAATATGAAATAGGATTATTATTTACATACTGAGTAATAGAAATTCCATTATTCACAAGAGCTTACACAAGCCTAATATTTATATTTTATAAACAATATAGACCGGTCATAGATATATTACTTACTAAATTATGAATCAAACCATGTGTCAAGCTAGTGACACGTGTACCAGTCTTTTCACACTTCTATTACCTTTAACATAAACCTTATGCCAACGAGAATAAAGGTCACAGCTCTGCAAAATCAGAGGTAACATAACAATGAAAGGACATCAATGACCGCCATTGTGTAGAAACTTTTTTTTTCCAAAACACGTGTCAGCCTGTGGCGCCTGTTGATCATAAGCGGCCAGTATGTTTACAAAGATCGATTGTCTATGAATGGCCCACAGAGGAATAATAAAATGTTCCATTGCCTTCGACGGTGTGTTTTATAAACAGTGTCAGTTCGCGGGTTCTGATTCTTCGTTATTTGAAAAATAATCGACCCATCGTGTTTTAGTTTCAAAATATAGGCGCTAGAACGATATCAATCAATTAACTAGGCCTATCGCAAGGTTCCCAATTTAGTAGTTTTTCCCTCAAATTTGGGAGGTATATAAGTGAGTTGGGATTATCTATGGGCTCTATATTTTTTATTCAAATATTAAATAATTTTGTATATGAAGAATGTTACAAAACATAAAGTGTCCTTTTTTTGGAGAATTTCCAAGCGATTTTAGGGGTATGTGACTTGAGCTTTAGGGGTAAATATTTTTGAGAGTTGGTAACCCTGGTCTATCGCAGTCCACTGCTAGACATAGGCCGCCTTCCACATCCAGCATATTCCAGCCACCTTTTTAATGTGGTATTGCCGTCTAGTTGAGGCCTTGAAGGGATACTAAGCTTACCTATACGCTATCTCCACTTCAGAACTCGATTTTTTCATCGACTAGCGATTCTTCGACAAATATGGCCAGCCAGCCATTTCAGCTTGCTTACAAAGTCGCAAGAATTAGAGTTACCGATTTAACTCTAGTTGTTATCTGAATAATTTCATTTCGGATCCAATTCTATGTAGACTTCGAACATAGCCCGCTATAGTCAAAGTATTTATTAGTGTGTTTTTTGGTGATACAGTAGGTCTTATAGTTAGGATAAGGTAACTCAAAAAACTATCCATTAGGGCATACACTATTTAACAAATTAGAATTTAAAATCAATACATACAAATTATTAAAAATTTCAATATTTAGAACACAATCATTTTTTATAATAAACATTTAGCGTATCAACTAAATGAAGATAGATCTCGAAGTTCACAAAAATAAATGGGATTTAAGAAAATATTTGTTGTTTCTGAAGAATTGATCTACAGGAACAGCATAGCTATTCACAACCACTCGATTGGCTGTCATATCCAATCGATCGACAGTCCAATCGAAAAAGTCCTCTAATCGTGCTGTTAACTAATTTAGGCTTTGTCTGAAGTACGTATAAGTATTGCATGTAAAGTTTTACTATTGTTTTGACCGCTGCATAAATATTTATACGATTTTTCGTGGTGTATGTAACCCTTACATTAATACAAGTAGGATAGATGGTTTACCGGGGTCTGCCATCCAGGGACCGTCGGCGTGCCGCATATCAACAGAAGCAGGAGAAATTGTCTCTTCAACAAATACTACTCCGTGGATATTATAGCGCGTGGCCGTAGTCAACTATGACGCCATCTTGTACTATACCTTAAACAAGAGTCGTTGTGGATGTATTTATTAATAATAATATCATCGTTAATTGTTTTTTTAATATAGTTACTAGACGGATATTCAGTATAGTCTGTAGAAAAACTTATAGAAATACTCATCCACTTTTTTTTACCACAAATGTTCATTTTTTACCATGTCGATCGGATCCGTGAATAGCGTTTTGCCGGTCATTCGATTAGAAATTCAGATAGTCGAACAAGTGTCCATGATCGATTCGGTTTCGATTATATTGATTGTGAATAGCTATGCAGATGAATCATTCCCTCTATGTCGATACCCGCTATGTCGATTCGCGAAACAAATGACTCCACATTGTTTAATATAATCAACGATTAATTAAATCTACTTTCCAATACGACACAATTTACCACAATATAAATCTCTCCACTCGCCCAGTAATTGGCACCTCTTCAGTAAGGTATTGCCAAATATCCCATGTTACTATAGAACCACGGATTATTGTGATAGAAAGCGCCAAAAATAGAATCGGATCGATCATTAGCCTTGAAGTGATAATCTATAATATGTGGAAAATTTGATTGGCGGCGCGTGCAATATATTTTATTCTTACGATGTGCCTATTCGATTTTTTGTCGGGCGTTGAGTTAGCTGCCTCGTGTGATGAATCTTATACGTATGAATGTACTTCCGAATAGCCCTTGCAGTCAGTTCAGTAATATTAGTGAATGGTTAATATTTTTATCCGCGCTTGCCTAGGTCGGTGAACCACCCACCCAAAGCACGTTAAGTTGTTAGTCCCGGCTGTCAATTGTAGATCTGTGACAGTCGTGAAGTAGTCAGTGGCCCGAAAATCCCAGTCTTACTAACGGGTATCGTATTACCCAGTACTAACTGGGTTGTGAAGGTCAGATAGGCAGTCGCTCCATGCAAACTACCTGTATTCAGCTGCATCCGGTTAGACTGGAAGCCGACCCCAACATAGTTGGGAAAAGGCTAGGCAGATTTTTTTTTTTTTTTTTTTTTTTTTTTTTTTGTTGTATGGTGTACCATATCAAGGTAACATCATAAAAAAATTACGATCTAACTTATTGCTTAAGCTAATGAGTAATTGAATTTTGACTTAATTTGCTAGGTAGAGTAAACCTAAGAATGTGTCCATTAACACTTTTCTTATTGTCTCTATTAAGGGGAAGACACTTTGTTCTTGTGTTCTTTATGGGTAGCTCTCACTTCACTACATTAAACTGTCACTTCACTAAATTAACTCAAAAGGTTTTGTCCTTTTTAGTCTTCTCACTATGTCCGTGTTGTCGAGGAGCTGGATAGCCTCGATGTTCACATGATGATGAAGCCTTCGTTCGTGAGCTTCGGCGTTCCTTTTAATAATGTTTGTGACGAGGTCTACTTTGAGGTCCCGATGAAGGTCGTCATTCCGAATGTACCAGGGCGCGTTAACGATTCCTCTGAGTACTTTGTTTTGAAATCGTTGTATAATTTTGATGTTACTTTGTTTGGTACAGCCCCAAAGCTGAATACCATAAGTCCATACAGGCATGAGGACTTGTTTATACAAAAGTATTTTGTTGTGTACTGACAGCGAAGAATGTTTTCCAATCAGCCAGTACATCTTCTTGTAGCGAAGCTCTAACTCGTCGCGTTTCTTTTTAACGTGAGCTTTCCAGCGAAGCTTTGCGTCTAATGTCATGCCTAAGTATTTGGCTGTATTTTCGTATGGTATGACATGACTATTAATGTATACCGGATGATAATTTGGTTTTTTATTTGTGAAGTCTATGTGAACAGATTTCGATTCATTTAGTTTCACTCGCCATTTCTTAGTCCAGTCGAAGATGGCATTGACGGCGGCTTGAACCTTTTCCACTGCTTCCTCTTGAGTGACACCTGTGGCCATTATAGCTGTGTCATCTGCAAATGTCGCAATGGTGTTGTTTTCTAACTCAGGAATATCGCAAGTGTACAATAAGTACAAGACGGGACCTAGGACACTTCCTTGCGGTACTCCAGCTTTTATCGGCTTGAGTTCTGAATGTGCATCATCTTGCCTTACCCTAAACATACGCTGTGATAGGTAAGACTCTAGGATATCAGCAAACTGTTTTGGGAGCATATTTCTTAGTTTGTTTATAAGCCCTTTGTGCCACACCTTATCGAATGCTTGAGCGACGTCCAGGAAGACTGTTGAGCAAACATTGTTTTCTTCTAAAGCCTTTTCAATAATGTTGGTAATCCTATGTACTTGATCTATTGTCGAATGTTTTTCCCTAAATCCAAATTGGTAGTCAGGGATTAAGTTTCTTTCTTCTATGATGGGTTTTAACCGTTTCAAGAGTAGCTTTTCAAATAATTTTGAAATGATCGGCAGCAGGGAGATCGGCCTGTATGATGTTGTTTCATGAGGTGGTTTACCAGGCTTTGGTATCATTATAACTTCGGCAACTTTCCACAGATCAGGTACATACTTAAGCCTGAACGTAGCATTGATAAGTGTGGTAAGTTTTACGATGGCTTTACGTGGGAGGTTTTGAAGGACTTCTCCAGTAATGAGATCATAGCCAGGTGATTTCTTTCGACTAAGGCGCTTAATTTCGTTGTATATTTCTCTAGGTGTTACGAATTTTATTTCTCGCTCATCATTATTTGGTGTTTCATCTAACAAGGCGCAGTCTTCATTTTCTTCATTAGGCTTAAAAATGAGCTCCAAATGTTGTGCAAACCGAATAGCTTTTTGCTCATTGCTTATTGCCCACCGCCCATTAGTATCTTTGATAGGTGGGATATGCATTATTGGCTTATTTAAGCTTTTTGTGGTTTTCCACAGGGAGTAATCTGTCGTTCGATCGCTAGTTAATTGATTTAGGTAATTTTTCATTGACTCATTTTTAAGCTTCTGAATTGCCCTCCTTAGTCGTTTTGTGAGGTTGTTCAGTATCCTTTTATCTTGTGGAAATCTTGTTCGTTGCCATATTTGTCTCTTTCGCCTCTTTTCGGCTATGAGTTTTGTAATTTTTGCTGGATAGTAGCTATGTCTGTTTTTTATCTTGGGAGTAGGCGTGTTTTTCCAGGCGCATTGTTGTATTTGTGTAATGAACTGATTGATATCCCGATCCAGGTCTTCTGGCCTTTTTAGTGGAACTTTTAAATCTATTACAGAGTCCAAGTCTAATTTAAAGCTTGCCCAGTCAGTGTTCCTATTTACTAGTGTGGGGTAGTTTTCTTTCGGCATTAAAGTCTCGCTTAGAGTTAGTATTATAGGTGAGTGGTCTGAGCTCATATCATAACCTTCTTCAATGCGGAGAAGATTCGGTGATAGATTTTTATATATAAAGAAGTCTATAAGATCTGGAATCTTTTCTAGGTCAGTAGGCCAATAAGTGGGCTTACCTGTTGATAATGTTTTGCATTGTGTTTCTCTAATGGCGCTCAGTAGCTCTCTTCCTTTGGTTGTGGTCAGTCTTGATCCCCAAAACGTATTTTTAGCATTAAAATCGCCTCCCAATATAAATCTATTTCCTAGACCTTTTAATAAGGTCCTATACTGATCTACTTTTAGCGAATACCTTGGTGGACAGTATATGGCTGATATGGTGACAGGACAATGTTTTGTTTTGACACAGACAGCCACTGCTTGTATTTCTTCGGTTTCAGATTTGTGTTTTTCATAATGATAGATATTTTCCTTTATAATGACAGCACTGCCACCTCTTGATGTATTATTGGGATGCAATGCATGGTATACTTTATAGCCTTTAATTTGAAAATAAGATTCTTTTGTGAAATGTGATTCTGATATAAGGCACACATCAATACTTTCTATATTTAGGACTGCAGTAAGTTCATTCTGATGTTTCAACAGTCCATTCGCATTCCATGCCATAATTTTTAGTAAGTTAGTCATTTGTTGTTTCTTTGTTTGGTAGCTGCTTTAGTGCTACCTTCAAGTTTCTTCAGCCTTTCGTCGAACGTTGTTAAAAGATTTATGATTGTATTTATCTTTTCATCCATGTTAGGGTTCATTGGTTTAATGTGTGACTGTGGCAGTGGTTGGAGTCCTTTTGTCATTTGTGCATAAGAAACATTTTTAGTAACAGGTTTGTTAGCACTAGGTCTTTTGTCTCTGTTTGCACTTAGACCCTGAGGGTTTGGTGCCGGCACATTATTTTTGATGTTTTTATTTTTAATATGTTGTAGCTCTTTAGCTACTATGCATCCTCTGTAGTTAGCCGGATGGGGCTCACCACAGTGAACACATTTTGGCTTTGTTTCTGCTGGTTTATCGCAGTCTCTGGTTAGGTGCTTGCCTGTACACTTTACACACCTGGGTTCTTTGGAACAGTATTTCTGTGTGTGGCCATATGCTTGACACCTTTTGCATTGAGGGATTAGCTTTGATGTTTTTAATGGCTGTATGTCTACTTTACAGCCCAGTATGGATTTAATTCCGTAGATTTTGTTTATGTCTTCATCTTTTTGGAATGAGAGCATAAACATATTGAGGGGCTCTTTGCTCTTCCAGCTCAGCTTATTAACCGCTTCCTCTATTTTGTAACCTTTAGTTATCAGGTCCTCAACTATTCTATTTGGCAGGCAGGAAGAATGAAGGTTTTTTACCATCACCCTGATCGGCCTGTCTTGTTTATTCTCATACGAGTACCAAAGGCAGTTATTTTGTAACAATAGCTTGGTAATGGATCTGTATGAGTCATCATTAAAGGAGTTAATTTTAACTTTTTCTCCATTCATCATTTTCATAATAAACGAGTCTTTCGTGAGATTAGTAGAAAGAAGATCGTAGAACTGTTGGTAATTCTTAATGTTTTCCACTACTATAGGTGGTGGTGTAGGGATTTTCTTTGTTTTCACATTTTTTTTGGAGTTTTCGCTGGATTCGGCTCCTTGCTGAGGTGGTGAGGACTGAGGTGGTGATGAGTTCAATTTCCTTTTTTTTCTGCTCTTCTGTCGTACCCACTCTGTTTCCTTCGCTAGTTCGTCTTCATCTGTCTCATACTCGATTGGCATTGGCTTCTCAGTAGCGACATTTTTACTGTCTAGGTCTGCAGTTTTTTGCTCCTGGATATTTTTTAGCTGGTGCTGAAGTTCTTCTAATTGACTTTTGAGGTCTTTAACCAAAGTTTGCAACTTTTCACGTTCTAACCTTTCTTCGGTATAATGTTTGTACAACAGATGTTCCGTTTCAGTTTTGAGTTTAATTCCGGATGACGAAGCCATAATTATTAACAATTACAACTTCACCTTAACACTTTGTTTACACAAATACTTGTGAATCACTTTCGGTAACTGGGTCATCGCGGCGACCGCGCACGGCTAGTGGTGGCGAACGGTATGCTGCTGCGTCAGCACTATACCCGAACACAAACTAGCACAAGAGCGTGTGCGACGACTGTTCTTAGCGGAAGTCAATCGACCACTCACACAGGCTAGGCAGATGATGATGTTAATATTTCAATCTCTGCATGTTCAGTGCAACGGAAACCATAATAAACTCGGTACAGCATTATGAACACGGAGGGGTATAAAAAAGAAGCTGTTTCCTAAAAAAGTGCAACCTACACGGTCAAAATATATGGAACAGCTGATAAAAAAAAAGGTTCACAATGATGTATGTGGTTTCCGTTTTCGCGTCGGTGTCCCTTCCACCCCGTATATGTACCATAGCTGTTCTTGCCAATTGAATACGAGTCAAGGTATGAGGTTTGAAGACCTGTCTGAGCTAGGTTTCACGTAACGGAGGATTCCAATCAGCAGAGCTGAATGAAAACAGACTATGGTTAGTTATTGATTCGGGTCGGATTTGTTATTTAGCGAATCGAATGTGCCGACCAAGTGAAACTATGTTCACACTTTCAGATACGCTAAAATATAGTCTGAAATTATATAAAGCCCTCCTATTTTTTATTTGCATGGTGATGGTGGTGAAAGGGACTACGCATATATATTTTTTTCATGGATTCTGTACCTACATAATTCTAGAACCGAATACGGTAACATTTTTCATCGGTTTGCAATTTTGAGTATGCAACTCCCGACTTATCTGCTCCGATCTATCGATCTTATCCTGCAAAAAGTCCCGTTTGTCACGTCATCATACAATATCATTTTTAACGTAAATTGTAATAGCGTGAAAAGTTCTATAGATTCCTTATCAATACATAATATCTACGTATGAGGAAAATGATTGGCTATTCATAATATTACACGTTGTAAAGTTATCGCGACAGGAAATTGTTGGAACATGAATTATGTATGGCCACCATGCTCCTTGACTGTGAACTTCAGATTTTACATTCGTAAAACGTTTGAAATGTTGAGACCATTACGCAAAGCTGTGTTTTCATCAGAGATGAGCAGCTAGGGATTCGAGTTAAACTAACCAAGCCTTAACCCCATGGGTTTAAGGCGTTGGTATTGTCCGTCGAGTTAAGATTCTTAAGTTCTGAGTTGGGCTACCCGATTACTGGGGGCGGCTTTGTCGCACTGGGCCCTTGATGCGTGCACTGACTGGACAGGTCCACACAAATCTATGTAGTTCCATCCTGAAAAGACTATACTGCACGAATGGTCGTGATAATGAAGACCTGACCATGTATATTACCTCTGAGTTGTGTCAGTAATTATGTCAGAGTAGTCGGATAGAAAACTGAGAAACGCCGACTTCATCTAGTTTTCAAATATAACTTGTTGAAATGTTTTTAAAACCAATTTTACAGAAATAAATATAATTTACATACCTGTTGAAAGACAAAGGGGAGGGACGGTTTCAATGGAAATTCATTTCAAACACTATCGTTTCCGTTTTGTTCCAGGCGGACCGCGCTACCAACCTGATCCGTGGCACCAGATACGAGCAGTACCTTCAAGTGCGCGCCGACATCAAAGACTTCCGCGACAAGAACAAACTGGACAAAGTTATCGTGCTTTGGACTGCCAATACTGAGAGGTACGAGATATGTAGATATTAGATTATTTTATCACTAGCTTTTGCAAGCGGCTTCGCCCGCGTGGAGTTCGATAATTGACCCACGGGCTCGTCCTAACGGGATGAAAGGTCTATGTGCTATTCGAAACTATAATTTATCTTTATGCCAAATTTCATCCAGATCCGTTCAGGCGTTCTGGCGTGATTGAGTAACAAACATTCCATCCATCCATCCAAACTTTCGCATTTATAATACCAGGCCCCTCAGAAAGTATTGCGATAAATAGTTTTTATATATGGGAGACTGGCCAGTTAGAATCTTTTTCGAAAATATGATTACTTGTAAGTAAAAATATGTGTGTTCCATTTTCAAAATTTCCCTCCACATTTTTTGCGAGCCAATTCAAAGTATCGTGTCTTACTGAAAAATGGATTTGCACCGGGAACATTTTAGAGCTATGATTTTTCGATTTCAAGTGTCGCCTGAAACCGTATGAATCGTTCGATAGACTTCAAATGGCACTTATGGATGAAGGCCCCTCCAAGGCAACCGTGTATCGTTGGTATAACGAATTTAGGCGCGGTCGACCAACCTTGGGGGATGAAGAAAGAAGCGGTCGCCCTGTAACGGCTATTACGGAAGAAAACGTGCTAGCAGTGAAAAATTTAATCCAAGATAATTGGCGAATTACATATCAGGAGATTCAGCACATATTAAAGATTGGATCGGGAAGCGTTCACGAGATTCTACACGGGCATCTTCGCGTGAGGAGGATAGTATCGCGCTGGGTGCCGCACTACCTCACCGACGCTCAGAAGCAGGCCCGGGTGGAATGGTGCCGTGATATGCTGAACAAATTTGAAGCAGGCTCGTCTCGGCGTGTTTACGACATCGTAACAGGTGATGAGTCCTGGATTTATCAATACGATCCAGAAACCAAGCGCCAGTCGACAGTTTGGGTGTTTCAAATGAACCAACGCCTACCAAAGTGAAGCGATCTCGAAGCGGGGGGAAGATTTTGATCGCCAGCTTTTTTAATTTGACTGGCCACTTGGCCTCAATTCCCTTACGAGATCAAAGAAGCATCAACGCCGAATGGTATACTACCAAATGTTTACCAGAAGTTTTTTCTGTTGTGAGCAACAAGCGACCAAACACAGGGCTCCGCGGACTACTGCTCCACCACGACAATGCGCCTGCACACACCGCGCTCAAAACGAGGGTCTTCCTGGACAGTACACCAGTCAAACTCCTGGGTCACCCTCCTTACAGCCCTGATCTAGCACCGTGTGACTTCTTTTTATTTCCAAAAATAAAAAATCAGCTCAAGGGGATACAATTTTCGTCGCCGGAAGATGCGCTGGCTGCGGTCGAGCAGGCTGTAAACGAGGTGTCTGCGGCGGACTGGAAAAAGTGTTTTGAAAACTGGTTCAGACGCATGAATCTTTGTATAGAGGCTGGTGGAGAGTACTTTGAAAAGATTTAATAAAAATATATGTACCTGTAGAACATTTTTTTTAGTGTCGCAAAACTTTCTGAGTGTATTAGTATATTTATACACTTCATTAATTGACTGCCTTGTTGGTCTAGAGGTCGCAAGCGTTACTGCCGAACATGAGGTCCTGGGTTCTCAGTAGCAGCTCGAAGTTTGGATTCGTACCCGGTTGATAGCCTTGACGGGGCAGTATTATAAGGGCAATAACCATCTCATATGCGATCTCATAATACATGGGAATTAACATAACTGAGTGCTCCCCCCATTCCTTCCACTTTTCTGGGTGGTGTGCCTCAGGGGTGATTTTATGTTATTAGAATTTTTTACTGATGTAAATGACCCGATCAATTTATTTAGTTACAGTATCTAAAGGCGGCAAAAAAAATCCCTGTTTTCGAAATAGTTGTTTTTTATTCGTTTCCGGTAGCAAGCAGTTTAGGGAGGAATGCAGACAAAGAGCTTACATGGCTTGTTAAGCACAATGTAGATTCAGTATCATATTATTTAAAAAGTATCGAGCAAACAGTTTAATATTTGTCAGCATTTACTCATTCATGTCAGCAATGTATTAGTCGAAATTCAATAGTCTATAGCTATACCTTAGGGTCCCAAACTTTTATGGACTACCGCCCATTTAAAAAAAAATCCAACGCCTTTTGCAAAATAGTTATAAGACGCACATTTTACACGGCTAGATAAAATGTTTTTTCATGAAAATAGAGGTATTTCATAACGCCCCCCATTTGCCTTTGGACCCGCTACCGTCCCCTTGAAAAACTCCAGCGCCCATTAGGGGGCGGTACCGCCCCTATGGTCTATACTAATATTATGAAGAGGTAATTTTTTTTTGTAAATTTGTAGGTTTGTAAGTTCGTATGTAGGGGGTAAACTTCGGAACTACTGATCCGATTCCGAAAATTCTTTCACTAACGCGAAGGAACATTATCCCCGAGTGCTATATGCTACATTTATAGGCTACATTTAAAATGTTCCCCTGAGTTAATTTCCGTACATAACGGGAGCGAAGCCCTGAGCAAAAGCTAGTATTTTACAAGAAAAGTTATTGACCGGCCACGTTACAAAAACGCATGGTCCGACGAGTAATGCTTTTTTTGCATGTGACAATTCTTAGAATAGACAAGTTCAACGTCCTATTTGGTATGTCCATGATGTGCTAAATAGCTTATTGAAATTATTTAAATGTAAAATGTAACTACTTAATTATTTGTCCCATCTCCATCGCAATTACAAAATGGTTTTAAATAAAAGTATTTAAATTCAATACGTATTTTCAAAATACTTTTATTCAAATAAAATACACATAGGAGGAGCTCGTCTATTCTAATATTATAAAGTGGTAATATTTTTTTGTAAGTTTGTATGTAGGTGGTAATCTTCGAAACTACTGTTCCATTTCCGAAAATTCTATCACTAACGGTAAGCTACATTATCCCCGAGTGTCATAAGCTACATTCAATTTTTTTCCCGTGGGTTAATTTCCGTAAATAACGGTAGCGAAGCCGCGAGCAAAAACAAGTGGCTAAATAATAACAGTCGCTCGGATCAATCTTCAAGTCAAGGCGTGCTTGTCTGTGTTGGTCCGTGGATGGGTGACCACCCATTACATACCGAGTTTCGTCCGTGCTTCGGAAAGCACGTTAAGCCGTTGGTCCCGGCTGTCATTTGTAGATCTTTGCCAGTCGTTACAGGTAGTCAGTGGCCCGAAAGTCTGACAACCAGTCTTACCAAGGGGTATAGTATTACCCAGTACTAACTGGGTTGGTAAGGTTCAGATAGGCAGTCGCTCTATTTCTAAATACTGGTATTCAGTTGCATCCGGTTAGACTGGAAGCCGATCCCAACATCGGGAAAAGCCAGGCAAATGATGCTGATGAAATGTATTTGCTTTCTTTTAATTTCTACCACTTATAGTTTGTTTTCTTCCGTGCTAGGTTCTGCGAGGTGCTTCCGGGCGTGCACGACACCTCAGAGAACTTGGAGCGAGCGCTGCGTGACAACAACTCGGAGATATCACCCTCCACCATCTTCGCACTCGCCGCCATTGATGAAAACGTGAGTATTTATTTGATTTAGGACGAATTTCAAAAAGGGCTGCCAGCCTCAAATGGGATTGGGAAGGTCACGTGAGCCGGATGCATATCGACCGCCGGGCAAAGAACAAAGTTAAACTATTCATGATTTCTTCCTTCCAGTGCATATACATAAACGGCTCGCCCCAGAACACGTTGGTAGCCGGCGTCGTGCAGCGCGCCGAGCTGCGCGCCGGCTTCGTGGCCGGGGACGACTTCAAGTCCGGCCAGACCAAGCTCAAGTCCGTGCTGGTAGACTTCCTGGTGTCGGCTGGTGAGTACAGTGCGCTTGCGTGTGGCCGCAAGACGCGTGATGTTGCCTAGGGTGGAGCACGCGCGCCTACAAACCGATTCACTCGAACTTTGAACAGATTTAGATTATAAGGATCGGGACGGTATTGTCTTGTTCTCCATAAAATTATTTGTATTATCAAACACTGTTTTAACCTTTTGACCGTCACGGTCGGCTATAGCCGACAAATGAAAAAGTGCCCAACATGCCACCGTCAGCTACAGCCGACAAGAAAACGAAATTTTTCAAGTAGTTTTCATCTGTCGGCTATAGCCGACCGTGGCGGTCAAAAGGTTAAGCTTTCACGGTTTATAACTGAACACTATCACTTATGGGATATCTTCCGCGATTAATGTTTATATTGAGCTCCTCGTTGTTTTTTTGTTTAATCGCGGAAGATATCCCGTAAGTAATAGTGTAAGTTCAATTTTTCTATTATTGTTTTCCATAATCATCCCCCTCGTAATATTAACTTGCACTATTATCATTTATACTAATAACGCTTGTCATATCAACTTATTAGTCATAACTTTTATTTGCCATAAAATGAGCTTCCGTAATAACACGTGTTAAAGTCATTAGTTTCTATAAGTAACACAATACATAATCGATACTTGACATAAGCAACATTTAATATAATTTAGAAATGTTTAGTGTTTTGTACAAAAAAATAATGTCATTTAGTCCTACCTAACCTAGTAACTGGATTGTGGAGGTCAGATAGGCAGTCGCTCCATGTAAAATATTGGTGCAGCTGCATCCGGTACGGCTGGAAGCCGACCCCAACGTAGTTTGAGAAAAGGCTAGGCAGAGTGATTGACCACTTGCCATCAAGACTATTTGGTTTTGTTTGTATTATAATTTAAAATAGACGACGAAAGTTTGCATTGAAATACGTATTCCACCAGGCATTGCAACAAGATAAATTCTCGGAGTAAATTCCCAGCGCCACAGAAATAGAACGATAATTATTTGAATTGAATTTGTCTATCATCCTTACTAATATATATATATATATACATATTATAATATTAATTATATTATAAATTCACGTTTATAATATTATACATTATAAAAAAGTTTTTATGTATGGATGTTTGTTACTCTTTCACGCGAAAACTACTGAACGGATTTTGGATGAAACTTGGCATACAGATAGTTCATAACCAGGATTAACACATAGGCGACTTTTTATCCCGGTAGTACGATCCCGTAGGACAATAACCGTACTCCACGCGGGCGAAGTCGCGGGCATAAGCTGGTTTTCTATAATTGTTTTTTCCTAGCCTGCTCTGTCTCACTATTGGGCAAAGGCCTTCCATTCCTCCTGTCTCCACTTCCAGCGAACCCGCACTTGAAATCATTTGCTTGTTTGCAATAAAACAATTTGTTCTTTCAGGTTTGAAGCCAGTATCTATCGTGAGCTACAACCACTTGGGTAACAATGACGGCAAGAATCTGTCCGCTCCCAAACAGTTCCGATCCAAGGAGGTTGGTTATATCTTAGACTATACCTTACTTTGATAGATATTTGCAAATAAATAGACTATCGGGCCATACAGGATATAAAACGGACAGGAATACAAAAGTAAAGAATAATGTCCCAGCTTGGGGAAAACATAGGGTTCGCCCCCTATTACATGGGACTTAAACAAAATGTGAGTGTACTATTAGGGTACACCTCTGCCTAACCCCGTGGGAATTATAGGAGTTATGTTATGTAATTAATTATATATTTTTTTTGTTTAAAAAGTGCTGATAATTAATCAAACAGATTTTTATAAATTACTTTTGATTCAAACTCAAATTCAAAGCATTTATTTCAATTAGACCATTACAGGCACTTTTGAATGTCAAAACACAAAAAAAAAAATTTAAGCTACAGTCCCAGTCACAGGATACACACACATAATAACTTGTGAAAGTACTGTAGTTGCCTATTCGAAAGCGTAGATCTCTATGGAGAAGAATGGGCAAGAAACTCCATGGACACATGGACCAGTCCCTACTGACAGCCCCGTTCACGAACATGACGCATGGATCAGCCATCATTCAACTCAACCATTTTGAAGGGAACTAAACGACCCGACACACGCGCCACCATCAGCGAGACATTTGAGTGAGCATGACATTCTCGCAACCGCCAGGGCAAATTCGAGTCAGTAAAAGATGTAAATGGTAGCTTTATCGTACATAGAACTCGCACATGTGCTATGCAATTATATAATACTAAGAGATTGAATCTATACACTGCAAATATATTATTGATGGTTACAGATCTCAAAGAGCAACGTGGTGGATGACATGGTGGAGTCGAATCATATCCTGTACAGCCAGGGAGAGAAGCCTGACCACGTGGTCGTCATCAAGTATGTGCCGTATGTCGGTGAGTACCCATCTAGGTTCCTTTTGTAGATAAGTTTCTACATACATCATAATAAGAGATCGGAATGGGTAGACTGTAGAGTATATTTGCCTAAACTTCAAGGAAGTAAGGAACATGTGGATGATAATACCTCCGCATAAAATCCCGGAATGATTTTTAAGTTTCGAAATAAAGATGTTAAATTAGAGGAGGGTGGCCTTCAGCGTTTTTGTCTGACGGTAGGTACACAGGCCACCTCTTTACGGGAGGCAGCGAGCCGTGATCCATCACACCAGCCCAACCAGTCCAGGGTAGATTTGTTGATGACACATGACCTTGATTTTTTTGGTTCTGCGACACCTAGTTCCTTCACCAATAATGAGGGATTTTCTTTTTAAACTTTTCCCTAGTCGCTGGATAGATGGCGCTGAACTTGGTAAGTTACTGCAAGGAACGGAACGTCACATAATTTCACTTGGACGTAATTTTGAGATCGTAAAACGAAACGTACAAACTTAACGAAAACAACGAACAAACAAAACTGAATTTTAACAAAGCGCGAGAAAATTAGGTTATATTCGGAAGCTTAGGCAAACGAAAGTGTCAGTCAACGAGCGTATGTGACGTGACGCAATGTTTTTTTTTCCAAGCGTTTTGGCTTTGGCACCTAGTAACGTAGTCAGTTCAACGCCATCTACAAGAGTTCTTGGAAACTATGTTTTTTTTTTAATACTTAAAAAGAAAATCTCTCATTATGTCGTAGCGGACATGATCGAGTTGACAAAAAGTATGCTAGCGCCATCTGTAACGCAAATGATGAACTAAACTCGAAACCTGCATCGTGCTAAAATATTTATGAACATATAGAAAAACCCGACCACAACCGTCGGGCTGTAGTCCACCAGATACAACACTCGTCTGGTGGGACGATATTTCCTTTTCATTTGGGGTGAAGTACTCTACATGCTGTATCTCATATATATAAATGTAATTAGTTTTTTTTCCATCCCGTTTCTGACCGCATCAGCTCATGACCAATAAAGCGGCTCAATTTATAAACCCAATTTTCCTTCCAGGGGACTCAAAACGCGCCATGGACGAGTACACATCCGAGATCCTCCTGCACGGAACCAACACCATCGTGGTCCACAACACCTGCGAGGACTCTCTCCTGGCGGTGCCGCTGATACTGGACCTGGTGCTGCTGGCCGAGCTGTTCGCTAGGCTCGCCTTCCGCGACGCAGACCGCTGTGAGTACGAGTAGGACTAGTAGTGCTGGGGATAGTAATATCGGAATTCAGGATAATTTAGGGCGACGATGTCCGGGAGCGTGACGGCCTGCGCAACGGATCCTGCACCCCAGCCGAAAGTAGCTAAAGAACGCCGTGTGGTTTTAGTCAGTAAGAGTTTGTCAGGACAGACTCCTTCGGAGGTCATCCATGACAATTTCCACACGCAAACACAATTACAATAATTAAGGGACGTGATCAACTTGTTGAGGAATAATTTTAATTAACAACATTCAGTTAATGACTATAAAATTTTGTCCATTTCACACCTCAAAATAATTTAACAATTTTATAATAATTTATTTATTTTTCACTTCAAGACACAAACATAAGTGTAGCCCTGGCTCTTGTACTAGGAGTTCCTGTAGCACAAGAGCCAGACCTCACAAATAATAGAGAATATACACCGTTAAATTTTGATCGTTTTAATCCCTTGGACACCTGTCCCAGGGATTAAACCACCTGGTTTAATACACAAAATACTATTCATCAACAAGTTCACAGCATTGTATCTCTTATAATTAAAAAAAAGGAAGTGATAACGTAATATTTGCAAAATGCATGAAAACCACAGTAACGCCACGAGTTCAGTTACCTAAAATAGATCGTGCGTGGGTGCGTACCTACTAAGGTCATTGACTGCTCAGCTGATGTTCATGTTAGCAAATTAAATGATTCTAAATTTTACTTCATACTTTTACGGGCTTATGACCGTCATAATTGTTTTGTGATTAGGTTTCACGACTTAATAAACTTTAAAGAATTATGCTAAAAGAGGTAAATTTAGGTAACAATAAGTCCCTACAAGCGGGTTAGATAGTTATGGCGTATTTAAAAATGTGGAATCAAAACTATTTACAAAGATTTGAAAAGAAAAAAGTTCTCGTTACTAATTAAACGATTTAAAAGATTTTTGTTACAATCCTAATAATAACCACCTCTGATTTTTTAACACTTTGGTTCGCTGTAGAGACGATGAGTCGCGATCGCGTATAATTGCACCATTAACAAACAAAAACACATCAACAAACTCCAGGTAATCTGTATTCCAGGTTGGAGTACACGTTATTACGAGACGACATTATTTTCGCGCGACAAGGAAACAACGATACACCGATGACGTCTTAGAGAAACTGATTTGTTTACAAGTGCATGAGTTTATGCATTAACGTATATAATGTCCCACCCGCAGCGTACGCGAGCATGCACGCGGTGATGTCGAGCCTGGCGTACCTGCTGAAGGCGCCGCTGGTGCCGGCCGGCTCGCCCGTCATCAACGCGCTGTTCAAGCAGCGCGCCGCCATCGAGAACATCTTGCGCGCCGCGCTCGCGCTGCCGCCCAACAACTATCTGGGGCTGGAGCATAAGGTATGTTGTTGTTGTTAAAGCACACTTGCTGTTAAAAAAATCTTTTGTGCAAAAAATAACAGACTTCCAAAAAAAAAAAACAAAAAAAAAAATGGAAAATAACTTTACTTTCAGAAGTCGGTGACTATTGTTTATTTCATTGACTTTTTTGCCACCGACTTCCAAAAGTAAAGTTATTTTCCATTTTTTTTGTGTGTTTTTGCAATAAGGTTTTTATTTTACCCTTTTTAGTTATACACACAAAACCTCGTCAAGTATTCTTTTCGCAATTTCTTTTATTTGGATGACATATTTTTTCCAGCTATTTTGATTTAAAAACCACACTATTGAACCGATTTTCATGAAATTTCTATGGGACCCATCGGGAAGTATATCCTTTCGGATAAAATATTTTTTTTCAAATCGGTTCTTAAATGACGAAGATATGAGGTAACAAACATAAAATAAAAAACAACCGAATTGAGAATCTGCTCCTTTTTTGAAGTTTTTTAAAAATAGTACTTACTGACCACACAGAATTGGTTCTGTTCTTTTCGTCGACAACCCGATAAGTTTTCTTGTCCAACTATAGGACCATCAAAGTAACCCAAAAGAACAAAAAAACACCCCAGAATTTTAAATATAATAGTTTCTATATAAATCTACTTTTTTACATGCTTACTAAAATATTGTATAGCATTTCTAGTGAAATATGCTCTTAAGAGCGTTTACGTCTATCGCGCGTAGTCAATCTTTTTTATCTATTCAAATAAATCACTTTATATGGATTTACTTATGTTTATTTTATATTTTAACCTGACGTGATGTTCCTCTTAGTGACACCTGTTATGAGGGAAATACAACAGGTTGGCGTTAACTTTAAAAACAGTTTATGTTCTTATTTAAAAATAAGTAAAAGTTTTCATAAGTAAAATTAGTAGGTAAAAAATAGGGTAAATATGTATTGTATATGTTGTCACTAAAAATATTGTCAGACATCAAAAATAATAAAAAAAAAATAATCACCAAAGTACCAAGATTTTTCAATCGTACTATAAACGTCCGCAATCCTTTTACGTACGGCAAAGCTCAACACAGGCCAGGCAGAGCGCCAAGCGACATGTCCTCTCTCTAGAAAGCATCGCGGCGGACTGATTTTTTTTTAATTTATGTCATCTCGCACTTCAACCTAGGAGGTTGTCGTCTGCTTAACCGGACTATCCTGTGGATGCCTTGAATTTAAGCCAGGGCAAAAAACTTACAAACTAAGCGACTACACGCTTAGGGCACCCCCTGTGGGGCTCGGACCTCGGCTTAGGGCGTCGCTGGGGGAGGGCAGCAAGGGGACAGGCTGGATCTGAGTGGTGATATTATTTAGGGGCTGGTTTAAATCTACTGGCACAGCATCGCGGGCTGGCTCGAGCAAGGTTCGGGGAGGGCAATTACCGGGACGAGGATTTGAAATTGCTCGCGCGCAGTTATTATAGTAGTTTTCAAATATTTATAGAATAATAATCTCTGTAAATTAGTTGAAATTTTAAAGTGGATATTTTAAAGCATATGTTCTTCTATTATATTATGCTACATATTATTATATTAAATTAAGTAAGATATATAGGTGAAAAAATCATTTTAATTCCTTAATATTTCACATTGTTTGAACTTTAATTTCTTATAGAAAGATACCTAAATCGAAAAATCTTTGACATTAAATATTTTCCTTAGGACCTTAGCAATTGGTTAAAAAAAACGAATTAGGTTTGCCAGTGGTTTCCTATAGTAAGATAAAGGCACAGATAATATAATACTACGTACATATACCCAATCCCAAACAAAGAAATGACATCTCCCTAAGTCTGGCTATTGAGCTGGCTATTTTCCTTCCTCCATTTTTTCAACAGGTGGCAGTATCAGCGGGTCACTAATTGCCAGAGACAACGCCAACTAGGAGTAGGCCTAGATACTAGGTGGCGTCGAAACTAAATTAAAAGAAATTACATGTTTTGCCATTTAGAAATTGAGTACAATTAAAAAAGTAAGAGGTTGAGGAGAGTTGTATAGGAGATAACGAAAAACGTTTTTCAATCGTTTAAAAATGAAAAGCTGTAATGACAATTTAGGAGACGTAGAATGTAGGAGACTTTAACACTTTCGGTGCTAAGCACCACTAGAACAATAATTCGTTCGTGTGCGCACAACCAGCCACCCGAGTCGTCGCTATATGTAGCTATAGATGACGCGCATACTAGTGAAAATGGATTATTTGCACTTATCAGCGAAAGTGTTAAAAGTCATCACATTGATGACAAAAGGATAAGATAATGTATTATACTTCACCATAATTATTTATTCATTACTAACATTATTTTATGTCCCCAGGTACCCTTCCTAATGAAGGACCTCCACAGTGGCGCCCTCTTCAACTCGCCGCCGAACAAGAAACAGAAGCTAACCCACGAGAATGGCGACCAGTGAGCGCCAGTACCCGCCATCATGCACCATTCACCACCATACACCATCATATACCATCACTTACACTCACACCACGGCACAAAACTATTCACGAGCAGTCTTCATTACTTCTGTATACTGTGTGATTTGAATTCAGAATCTTCTATTTGATAAAAATCTTAAATACTGTCTGTATTTAATATTTAGACAAAGCAATTTTGGAGAAAAAAAAAATTAAAACGAAAGTGAATCGAAGGTTTTTTTATTCCTTTTCACCGATGTGAAAACCTATCGTATGCACATTCTGAATTCGAGTCTTATATGCCATCGGTGATCATTTATTATAAGAAAAGAGATCTATCATTACAAAGTATTTATGTAAAATAAAGTGTAATTTTCATTATTTAGTCTGTTTGAGTAAACAAATATGACACAATTCTGGTAACCATATCAACCATGTACTATTAAATGTGTAATTAAAAATATACAACAAAAATCAAGATATTTACCATAATTATGTCTGCAAGTGTGTATTTGTTTACAAAATAAGATATATAGGAATAAAACATGCTAGTACATAATTCTAAATTGATCATAAATAATATTATTTATTCAAGTTACAAATGAGTGCTTTTGGTGCTTCTAAAATTTATTAGTAAAAGTTTATTTATTTATTTGTTTTCTCTGCTCTGGATAGTATTATTAAGTTATATACTTAGCACCTGCACACTATTAGTTTCAATTATTTTGGTTAAGTTCTGTGATAATGTGTGATCAACGTTCGTACTGATTCAGTACGACGGTAAACTAGACAAATGATTATTTATATACGGATGTATATGATACATCTATACTTCTATACCAGTGATTGTCCTATGTTCAATATCAGCGAATTGTAATTTTCTTTCATAGACGAACTCGTAATTGCAGTCTTTTGACGACAATTCCAAGAACGAAGAAACTTTCTTCATGTTGAAACTATATGAATGACTCGAAACAAAAAACAAACTTGACAACGAGAACTTAAGCCCCTAGACAAATAACAACCGGCAATATGTTTCAATCCTGTACATTTTTGGCTTTTCCAACATCGTTAGTGCTGGTAGAATCACTCGCAAAAGACATTCATCCTTATGCTGATAAAGCAGTTACGAGGTCAACTATATTTTCCAGGGTAATCCGGTGTCGGTCCCATATTAAAACCCGTCAAAAACAGGGTTTTACTATGGGACCGACACCGAGTTTTAATGCTCTAATCCTAATATCATTTTCTAATACTTGGAAGTATATTAACAATGTATTTATTTATAGTATCATTATCATAAGCTTCGTCCCTGCACGGAATACCAAAAATAATGTGTCAAAGTTAATAATTAATTTCGTCTAACTACGACATTCCATCTCGACGTAGAATCTCGCATTTCAGTATTATAGATGCGTAAAAAGTTCATTAATTTATTGAGCGCCTGTATTATCATATTTATTTATGAATTTCATCGATATAATCTCAGTATTTTTCTAAGTTTACGAATGTTATGAACGACAGCATTTACTTAGTTACGTGATTACAGATTTTAAGCACACGATATCATTTTAGGTTACATTATATATATGTAAGGCATTGTAATGTTTCACTAATAGATATCCTTTAATTAAGAGGTCAATGTTCAATATTTTGCTTTCTCACTTTGAAATTGTTTCAAAGTGGTAATCGTATTGAGTTATTGTATCCAGTGTGCAATTACGTTGAAATAAAATAATTTTGTAATGGATTTTGGTTTTTTTATTAGTCTTGCGCTATCCCTAATAAACACGAAACACATTTAGGTTCAAGTGATTAACAGTATCAGTATAGCCATTCGGGCTAGGATTATCGCTTCAAAATTTGAAAAGTCCTGCCAAAAAGCTGGACATTTGCCAGAAAGTTCGGACATTTTGCATTTATTCTCTTTAGAACTTTAAAAATGTGTTTCTGAACGAGTCCGGGCAAATGACATGGCCGGAAAAAGGCGATCCGCTGTCCACGTGACGGGGATATGGCATACGGGGACAACGGAAAAAAAGGGAACCAAGAAGCCGGACGATTTCGGACGGATGCCAACCCATAAAAAGGGACTTCTTTACCAGATGTCCGTTTTAAAACTGAAAAGAAAATGAATTTTTCAGTTTTTGGAATATATCTCGAAAACTAGAGGGCCTAGATAAAAATAATGTTTTTTTTTACCCTAGAGGTGAAAGCAGACCAATCCATAGATGACCTTTGATAAACCTTAACCTTGAACTCAATTAATTTGTGGCTGTTACGACTTCTAACATGACACTCCTCTGAGGACTATCTTATTGATTTCATTATATTTAATTATCTAGAGGCCTTGTTGGCAACATACCTTAATTAACCTACATTAAAATCCCTTTCAAAGTTTTGTCTCGATTCACCCCTGCGATTCTATTCACCCCGTTTTACGGTAATTGATGACGGGTGGTGCAGATTTGGACGGGCCTCACCATTATGCAAAAAATCTCCCGCACCACACCACTGCAATACATTCTGCATGAACCATGAATTATAGGAGAGGTGGGCCGACCGCGCTTTTTTTGAAGTACCTAGAGGTGCCGCGCGGGGCCTGCGTCTGATATGTGCAGTTTACTATACAGTGGAAATGTGCGCGAGCAGAGCTTGCACGAACTTATACTACACCAAATAATTTGAATTAAATTTACTTTATCTATTTAGAGCATTTTGCTGCTGTCTGTGCTGTCTTATAAGTCACAATTTTATACTTTTTTTGCTCGCAGGTGATGTGACTGATGACCTTTTGTGTTTTTTTTTTCGATAAATTGCTAGTTTGTTGTATAGGGTTGGTGTCCTTGGGTAGCCGATTGCAGCTGAAATTTATGTATTTCCAATGATTCACACGCATTGGTGAAACTGGTTTGTTCGAGATATGGAATAAAAACACTTAATCTGATTAATCTTCTTTATTTTCAGTTAAGCATAAAATAGTTACATTATCCAATTTCTCCAGTCTAATTTGACAGTACGTCGCAATCACGCACCAAGTAATTCACAATGAAACCTTTAAGTAACGTACATTTATTGGTGTTTCACAATACAAGTATATACGGCCGAAATTAAATACAATAAATCAACATAGCTTATGTAAAATCTATGTTTTATAATTCCTTACCGCAAACGGGGAATATTACATGCGAGTAACTAAAAAATACTTAAAACTAAGATACATTTGTTCTAAGTTGCGAAATGTAACCGTTTAACAATTCCTCTTATGAACT
This sequence comes from Standfussiana lucernea, assembly GCA_964057025.1. Taxonomy (NCBI): domain Eukaryota; kingdom Metazoa; phylum Arthropoda; class Insecta; order Lepidoptera; family Noctuidae; genus Standfussiana; species Standfussiana lucernea. The sequence goes on along the minus strand of OZ059801.1, from coordinate 13,298,220 downwards.
AATATAATTGTTAAAATTTCACTTGTCATGCAGTTAGTAAGATTTTATACATATTACAAAATTTTTGGTAATAAAACATTTATCATATAGAGTTCAAACTTAACGTTTGACAATACAACGTGCCGTTATAATCGATAATAATATTTAAAATGACAAAAAAACATGAGAACGTAATGTAACAACACCTATTCGCTGTGATGTCCAGAGGACGGGTCACTGTCCTCACATACATGGAATGTTAACTAATTACACCTAAAGCGTTAATAGTACCACAATACTGTCGCTTACGAATAATTAAATACTTAACAATATAAATTATACAAAAGAACCTATGCAGCGAGACCGCCGCGAGTAAACACAACAGCACAATGTTGATAATCATTTAATATCGGCAACACATTGATAAAATACAATATGATGGGTAACGACAACACAGATATAGGTAAGTATGGCCATCGAGTACTCCGCGACCCGTCAGGGCCCACTCGCTCGTGAGGATGTCTTGTACGGGAGTAAGCAGCCCGCGACGCGGTCGCCGGAGGGATGGGAACACGTCGCGAAGTGTGAGCCGAGACCGACGCGTGTCATTACAACTATAATATAATATCGGTGCAAAATGTCTAATAGATAGGTACTACGCACTATTTAGAATAGTTTGTGGACACTTGAGCTCTCCTGCGACGCGCACCAACACGATCCAATACGATACGATAATATTTTTATATAATAAGTCTTTTTTTCTACATTAACAATAATTTGTTATAACATAACCGATGTATTTTTTTTTATATTACGAGTTTTTTTTTTCAATGTTAATTTGTTTATAATGTACACGATTTTAAATTTGTTTCAGTGCTCATATTATATATTTTTTATTTTAAAATTCGTTGGCTACCTAAACGAGTGGTGATAGCTATGTAGGACAACAGAATCTACAATAGGGAATGGAATATACTTGACCTACAGTCAGTGGCACGAAAAGTGACCAGTTTGAGGAACGATTGAAGAATACTAGGATAAATAATTAAATAATACGAACAAGAGTTTGGTAACTTTCAGTGCCATTAATTGTATTATTATAGCATTGAAATGGCGCACAGCATATGTTGGTATTTAGTTTTATGTACACGCTGTTTTAAACTATATAACAACTACAAATTAGCAGATTATTGAGGGAATTTACTATTTTCCATATATCAGCTGTACAAGTTTTGGGGATGACATGGAGAAATACAAACGAAATTCTAGTATATGTAAAGTTCTGACGCCGCACGCCACCCCAAGCATAGTATCATAGCTACAATTCTAGCTTATCTCTAGGTATCTAGGGAATACACTAACTTTTGATAAGGGCTATAATTACGTTCCGGAGACCGGTCGGCCATCAAAACTTCAACTACTTTTAATTCCTTACGTGCCATTGAGCAGTTCACCTGTCTCGCATAATTACAATACAATATTACTACTATATATTTTATTGCTCAAAAAACATAATGATTTGATAGAAAACTCGGTCGTGGCAAGGCTGGCTATGGAAGACGGCGCAGCTTTGTCGTTCGGCCGAGTCACCTTCCTCTCAGAAAGGTTCATAGAATAAACTACTACAATAGTTTCAAAAATATGAAGTCTTATAATATTTTCTCGTATATTTATTATACATAGATGAATAATTTGTTTTAATTTATGTACAGAAGCGCATGCCCCGTTGCTAGCCGGGATTTTATTAGAATAAGTGATCTAAATTTTTATATAATAGGAAATGGTGTGTTTCGCTGCTCCCTACCTAAGTATCCAAGCGTTATGTTTTACTGACGCGCGCGTTATATTATGAGCACCAACATTGGCTACATTACACATGCATTCTTAGCCCTCATTTATTTAAAATCTTTAATCAAATCATGTATATTTTTAAGCTGTAGAAGAATATTCATCTATTGTATGGTGGTATCGCATCAATCAATTCCTTTAAGCAATAAATAAAATCAGATCTATGTGTTTGGTGACAATATAAGGTGGAATGTTAATAATAATTTAACGGGATAATAATAAAATATGTGATTGCCATAATTATATACATAGAAGAGCCATTCATATGATATTTATCCAAATAATACTTTCAAATACTCAAAATCGTGTTTTGTTAATTCTGGAGCAACTATAGGAATGTTTTTTCAAAACTGTTTTCTATATTTTTTATAACCGTAAAGTTTTCTGTGTGTCGTCTGTATTTACTTTAAAATAATTACAATATTAATAATTTCAACGGTGGATACAGTTTAATGCCAATGATTTACTATCAATGTCATAAAATGTTTTTTTTTAAGGAATAGTGCCTTTAAAAGCGAATCTGATCAGTTCTATACACATCTTCACAATTTGTATGTGAAAAAAAGCGAATATCTTTAGTACATAAGCCATTGATACCTAAACATACTTGTGCTATAATAAATTGGCACTTTATGTGCGTTATATCTTTTTCAAATAGATATACAATATACCCAACTTACACGCTATTTTATATTGTAATTCAGTAATGCCGCAAAAAGAGTAATATATGTTAAAGTTGGGATTTACTGTACGGCAATTATTTTAGTAGTACGAATTTAAGCAATCTTATGCACCGAATTGAAGATAAAAAGTACGTCATTCCAATTATTTTTACATAATATATTATTTACAAGTTTTATCTTTACAAATGAGGAATACAGTCAGCAATTTATTATTATTCTAACCATCCGACAATATCTCTACCTAGCCCCTTTGTTATAGAGGCGCGATGATAATTATCATTACACAAAGTTGTTGTTTTTAATGTGTCTTTGAATCCAGCCACATTTTTACAATACGTACAGAATTTAAGCTCTACCCACAAAATACTGTGTGTGCAGGACCTTTCAAGCTAGACTGTTCAGGCTCACTGTACGTGCCAGAGTATGTAACGAAACATTGCACAAATAGCCTGTATGGCCTGAGGACTGAATAATCTTCGATCCAAAAAAATCTGGGTCTGACAGACCCCAGGTTCGAAAAACCTCGGTCCGACAGACCTTTGGTGCGTAAGATTGTAAGTCCAAAAGACTGGGTCCAAAAGACAATGGTTTCGAAAGGCCCTGACGCTGATATTTATGCAGATAGAACTTTAAATTGTCACTGGCTGGTCGCAAAGGACATTTTCAAATTCAATAAAACCAAATATTCCCTATCATCAATGGCTTTAGTACTGGTTCCGCTTACGTTACGTTAGATCAGAGGCGCTAGTCGTGCTTGTGGCGTCGCTTGTGTCAGTTGAGGGGTAAGCAGAACATGTGCTGCAGCAGCGTCGGCTTGCGAGGAGGTAGCTCTGAGCACACGCTGTCGTAGTCCGAGGACGACGACTCTGCACCGTAGCCGTATGTCTGGAATTAGATAAATATTGAGGTATAGTGAAGTTTTTGGTCAAAACGGTCAAGGTAAACATCATGTAGAAGTGAACCCAAAGAATTTGAAGACTGCACTAGGCCCGTGTGGTGGATTACAGTCCACCCCCTCCCATCTCCGTCTCCCTGTTCTCTATGGCCCTCCTCCATAGAGAACAGGGAAATAATGGTAACATATAGCCATACATGGGAAAATCGGCCGATTATATCGAATGATGGTAGTTGCTTTCCTCGTCTACGTTTATCCATCTTAATACATTAAGTTTAATGTTTTAACGCAAAAGAGTACGATTCTTTAGTTCTGCTAAAATGTTCTGTATGATATGTTATAGTAACATAATGGTAGATCGAAGTTCGAGAGGATCAAAAGTCCCGTGGTGCAGTACCTGCGCGGGGTCGTGGTGAGGATGCAGCAGACAGGCGTGCTGTCACACGCAGTCCTCCAGCGACATCAGCAGCGGGTTCACGTACTCGAAGCCTTCGAACTCCGACTGGTCGATGTCGGCGATCACCGTGCTGGGAACATAACGAAAATAATTACCATCAAACTAAAAGAAAACAAGTTTTAAATTTTTGAGTCTGGCAACACCTTAATAATGGTCAAATTTATTGTGCACTCTAATTGAACTCGATTTTCATTCAATTTGTCATTTGAGACAACAGTTTTCAAGAGTTATTTAAACAACGAAAATGAGCAATATATATTTTTGATAACTAAACCCCCTTAAGGGGGTTTAAAGGAGATGAAAGTTTGCGTGAATGTTCGTCAATTTTGCAGACAGAAATTTGCGGGCACAATTTCTAAAATATGTACAACAAGAGTTGTGTGATCACACACATACACACACCACATCACACACACATCTCTTTTTTTTGATTCCGCAGTGTCCGTACTTTAGTTCTTGCCAACGTCTTAATGCTTATTTTCGACGCTCATGGTAATATACCAATTGCCCTGGATGTCCTGTCATTGTCTATGGTAGGAAATACTAACTCATTATCAGGCGTGAGGTGTACAGGTTCGTCGGTGAACTCTGGCGGGAAGTTGGCGAGGTCCCTCTCGCCCTCCAGTCGCGGCTTGAACGGAGGTACTACTTGCTTTTGCTCCAACTAGAAATTAAAAAAAATGTTTTTATAAAATCAGTGATGAACATCTGTTTTATATATTTTCAATTATAACGAATGTTAAAGTTTAGTAAGGTTACTTTTGTGACTTCACAATTATGTAAACTCTTAACTGTACCTACACATACTTTCTGGATGGACTATATTTTACAATTGCTTCCGAGAGAATTCCAATTGTTTCCTAAGATTTACTAGTCTCTGTGACTATTCTTCAGAAGTTCAAATGATGAAAAAGAAATTACTATCCAGAAAATGTGAAATAAAGGTAATAAAGTAAAGGTAACAAATCTATTAGCAACCTTTTGTTAAAAAACAGAAAATAATAATGAATCCGCTATCAAAGCATAAACCCACCATCTCCCACTCGATGCTCTTGAAGAAGGGATGGCTGACGATGTCGAGGAAGCCGCTCTCGCCGCAGCCGAGCCGCTCCACCGGGTTCTTGTTCAGGAAGCCCTTCAGCACCGACGCCGCCTTCACCGATAGTGAGCGCGGGATACGGATCGTCTTCTCTAGGATCACCTGGAAACACAAATGTATAATGTTAGATGTCTATATTATGAAGACAGGTCTGAACGAATTGCATTATCTATAAATTTGTTGTAAGTTACATTGTCTGTAATTAAGATTGTGTGTTATGTAAATGTGTATTTTGTTTAAGCAAATAGATATCTCAATTATAAAGATACTTTACCCTGTTTCTTTCATGGTTGAGTTTACTTTTAGTGTTTTTTTTCTCCTACAAATTTTCACTAATAGAGAAAATCTAATAGTCTCGATGATTGTGATCAAAGTTTGCAAGCTGGTTGATTAACTAGAAAGATTGAATTAAATCACATTTGGAAGTAGTAGAGAGCAGCACCTTAGCAAGCAGTTTAGCTGTTAGATTTTGTTATAGAAATAAATTATAATGTTTTTTTAAATTAAATATTATATCTAGAAGAAAATTTATTGGGTTTTTCCATCAGGATTTTTTCCGGGTTAGCCACGGAGTCTGGATTTGTACCCGGTTGACAGGCTCGCCCCCTATTACATCGGCCTTAAACATAACTGGCGAAATAAGGGTGTACTCTGCCGAAACCTTCGGAGATAATAGGCGTCATGTTGTGTTTTTATCTAAAAGAAAAAAATTGCTAGCTCATGTATAAAATCAGCGGACCTGGAACAAATAATCCTCAGTATTCTGATCCGGGTTATCCGCGGCCTGCGCGATGTCGAAGGGCGAGCGTCCGGCCAGCATCTCGTAGGTGAGCACGCCGAGCGCCCACCAGTCCACGCTGAAGCCGTACTCCTCGCCGCGCAGGATCTCCGGCGCGATGTAGTTGGGCGTGCCGCAGAACGTGGACGTCGTGTCGCCCGGTCGCACGCCCTCCTGGAACCAGAACACAGTTTAACAGTTAAATTGGTGCAAATTTATTAAACAGTACTGAGCCGAGATGTGTTCCTTGTGGAACTCCAAATATTGATCGCATTTAAGTCAGACTTTAACACATGGAGACAACAAACATAGGTTGATGATTTGACTAAGACTTCATGCAGCTTCGTCAATTGCCTTCCAAATAGTAATATACATTATACATTTCAATCAGTGTCATATAATTAACTTCGTCGAAGGATTTGCTGAAGTCAAAACAATCCACAAGTTCTTGTTAGCAAAGTACTATGTTTAGTTTTACGAAGAATGATGAAGAATTATTCGGTTTTACACCATTTCAACGGTAGAAAATTGAAATGCCATTAGAGACATTGAGTTGCTGTAGAATTTCCAACGTTCGACTCAAGCGCCGAAAACTTAAAGTCAACAGGATGCTCCACTGTTAATTACCTTGCACATGCCGTAGTCAGTGAGCTTGATGTGTCCCTCGTGGTCCAGCAACACATTGTCCAGCTTCAGGTCGCGGTAGATTACGCCGCGCTCGTGCAGGAAGTGTAACGCTAGCGATATCTCCGCCGCGTAGAACCGAGCGTGTTCTTCTGGCAACCGTCGCTGGCGTTGCATGTGGAACCTGGGATAGGAGAACAAGTTACGATGTGTTCGTAGGATTTAGCTTATTGGATGCGAAGAATGACAGTTTGGGCCTCTACACGATAAAAACCGTAGTTGAATTGTTTTAAGTGTTTCACCTCAAATTAGTACAAAGTTGTACAACTTTTAAATTGTAAACGGTTTTGACCTTGGTTATAAGAACTAGTCAAGATTAATGATATTAGTTATCCTATTTATTGTCATGATAGTCATGTCAACAATAGACTATAGGTGCCCCGTATAACATCAACAAGGACATCCGATGAAACTCTTAAATCTTTGTTTAGTACAGGTATAGCTTCTTGAGCTACAAGGATATTTGGTAGGAGACCAAATTCGGAACTAACACTGACAAAGCAAAATGCTTTGCCAAAACATTTCCCGAACTTCAGTTTAAAAAAAATACCAACAGCGCTCTGCCGTTCAAAGTTATTCGAGTACCCAGAGATTCCTTTAAAAAAAAAACAATAAAACTAAATTTGAAGTGTACTCACATGAGATCCCCACCCCTAACAAACTCAATGACAAAGAACAGTCTGCTGGGCGTCTGGAAGCAGGAGTGCAACCCGACGAGGAAGGGATGGTTGGACGCGGTCTCGAACACATGCTTCTCGGTCTGCACCCAGTCGATATCTTCGTCGTCTGTCACCAGCGCCTTCTTGATTACCTTCATTGCGTACACGCGTTTTGTGCGCCTCAGTTCTACCATCAGGACCTAGACAGAGACAGAATACAATGAATAATGCAGCGAAAAGTTGAAGGATTCGGAAATTGCAAGCCAGCTTTGACCGACTGTCTTGTTGGTTGGATAGTGTAATGGCTCTTTAGGAAAGTAACAACCACTAGTAGTTATTAATTATCCTGCGTTTTCATTTATTTTTGATCGGCGAATCATGTTATCAAGTTTCATACATATTTATTACCTCTTTTCTATCTATTATAATTAGTAGTATAAATCATTCCACCGGTCCATCTCTATTTTATAGCCATTCACATTCCACATTCATACTTAAAACTTTCATTACAACATGTCTCTATAATTTGAATCACAACGAACGCTAATTCAATCTCCTTGCAGCGTTTTGTAATTACGATCAAACATTGTGTTTGCGGCAATATGAATAAGACATGTTTGGGAGGGGACTTTTACGGGCCAAAATAATAATTAAATAGTAACCACGTACCTTAGCATAAGATCCTCGTCCAATAACCCTGATGAGTTCAAAATCATCGAGGGAGTACTGTCTCTGGGAGCCCGGCTCCAGGTCCTCGGGCCGCGGGGGCGCCGGCGCGGGCGCGGGCGGAGTCTCCGGCAGCGGGGGCTCCACCTCCGCGCGAGATCTACATGGCACCACACAGCTTGTGAACAGTTCTCGAAGCTTCTTGATGTGCTTTTGTTTTAGCACTCGGAGGAGGCGGATTAGGTCTTTCATTATTGAATTAAGTGTTTTTAGGAGATGTTTCATTTCGGATCCATTTATAAGACAGTGGTTCACACGGTTTTGGTCGGCTTTCCGATATTTATTTACTTTAAGTAAGTTAAGTACTATTATCATAAACTAAACTTTCCGGTATAAATTTATTAAATGATTTGTATTGTTAATCGAAGTAAAGAACGGTCAAAACCGCGTTAAAATCCGTCGATTTTAGATGATTCGTTAATCGGGTTACACATATACACACGAAAAGCTGCTTTATTTTCTAACATTTATAGAAGCATCCCAATTAAAAATATTCACTATTGCAAGACTCCCGAAAATCTGGCGTCACTTTTTGCATCAATATCTGAGCACAATATTTCGTTTTATAATCTAAGTACGCTCTATTCCCGACACAGTTCCGGTCGATACTGGGATATTTGCCTACAATGCTGCCAAAATTATAATAATGTTTATAAACGAATATGTTATATTCGGTTGGCGAAGTTATTCATGCCCATATCGCCCGGAAGGTTAAGGTGTTGAAAAATACTGATAACAGGAATGTATAAATTTATTTTTTGTGTAAAAAACCCGATGTAATATATTTGTTGTTATGTTATATCTTTGACCGATAGTTTACTTTTACGATTGGATTATCAGTGTGGGGAAATGTAAACTTATATATAGCTCATGAGACTGAGAGATCTAGATATCTTTTATAGACCGTATCAAGTGTAAGTAGTAGGCAGGCAGGGTTCCCATATTAGAATTGTGCTGATAACAATTGGGAAGGTACTCAAGTAGTAACTGGACGACATACTAAACATAGATAAGATCATTTCTATCCCACCTAAACGGCACTATCGCTAGGATACATATTTCCACAATAAGCGCCTATGATATCGTCATTACAAATAGCTAATACAAAGTAATCTATAATCCTTTTTATCACAAAGATAAAAAGTTATTTGTGAGAATAATCGAGATGCTTTGTTGACTGCATATTGATACAAAGATTTAAATCACTAGATTTGCCCTCACTTAGATCGCGCGCACAAGTGTCCATAGTTACGAGAGTGAGTTCACAGTCACACACATTCCGCATAAGTTATTTGTGAGAATAATCGAGATGTCTTTGTTAACTGCATATTGATACAAAGATTTACATCACTAGATTTGCCCTCACTTAGATCGCCCGCACAAGTGTCCATAGTTACGAGAGTGAGTTCACAGTCACACACATTCCGCATTACGATAGATACAATTGTATATGTTTTTTATTTATGGCAATTCTGCAAATGTCAGATGTGTTACGGAGAAAAAAGTGAGGGAGCGAAAAAAAAAAGATTGAAAATAAAAAGGTGTAAAAATAAAAATGGTCGTCGCAGTAATTAACGTGATCGCGTGAACCTAACGGTTTTAATCTTAGTATTGACCTAAATACTGACACAGTGCTTGTATTACATAATATGTAATAGATTAGATTGCTATTCCTGTATTTATATCTTATCAATTTATAGGTAAACATGGTGCATGGCGTTATCTGCTCATAGACATGATACGGGTTGTTTTATTGCATTGGCAGAAATATGGGTAATATGGGCAATTTTATTTTCCCGGTTATACGGGAATCCCGATTGAATAAATATTTGTGTGACCTCAAAAAAATATCAGCATTTTGGGGTAATCGAAATACTTTTAATCAACTGCATCCGGTTAGATTGGAAGCCGACCCCAACGTGGTTGGGAAAAGGCTAGGGAGATTATGGTATCATGTTGGGGTTTTAATATTGAAAAAAATATTATAATTAATTTTGATTCACGTTGGTAAGATCGGAGTTCAAGACTTACTTTTTACAAATACGGAGAATTATCAGTACTACTTTATGTTGTTCAATCAATAAAAAAAAAATACCAGCCTATACTATCCCACTGCTGGGCAAAGGCCCCTTCTCAAACAGAGAAGGCACGAGCATTGATCACCACGCATTAAAAAAAACTTCAACTTTATTTGTACGTACTAAAAAAATGTCGATCATTTTCCGATTTGTTTGTTTAATAAACTACGACTTGGTTAAGGGGATTATATTAATTCGTGATATCTAAGACTTAGAGTCATAACTCAGTTGTGTTTCGGTTTTCACTCAAGGGTCGGGATGGATAAGGTTTTGAATGGACTGAATGCTTAAATTATATCGTGTCCTGTGTGCCCTGAGATCCGTGCACGAGCGCAATGTGTAACATAAATACGTCGATTTATGAATCGAAAACAAAATTATCCTATAGAATTTTAGTTAAATTGTTTGAAGCACAATCAATATAATCCATAGATATGAATAAATTCTTAAAATTATGAAAATGTACAATTGTATATGTGAAACGAGTATTAATTCTTCTTAATATCGACGTACTTAAGTTACGTTTACGGTCACACCGCGGTCGTGCTAGGACCTCAGATGCCTGCACACTACAGAAATTGATAGATGTAAGTGTAGCGCCGTAATAGCGCCAAAATCATTACTAACTTCTGGGCCGAGTCCCTTAAATTGCCATCGACTCGTTCAAAAAACAATCAAATATTATATAGCTATTAAACCCACCTGACAGAAGACGCTCTTCCCAAGGTGCTCTCCCCGTTGGCATCGTCCTTAACCTCGATGGGGTCCACATGCTCGTTGGAGCAAGGCTTCTGCACGAGCTTGTGGCACTTCTTGTGCACCAGCAACTTGCACTGGATGCACTTGAAGCCTTGCCGGCCCAGGCCCCAGATGCGGTCTTGGCAGAAGGCACAGAAGGCGCGCTGGAAGAGAGAGAGGGGTGGATTAGTAAGAGACGCATATAAGGAAACACAAACGTATTGTATCTTTAGGTTCGAGATAGTGGCACTGGATAAATAAGCCCTAGGTACAACACTATAAAATACATAATGTGTCGTTTTAGAATACGTACAAGCTTTTCCTTGCGTATGGATGTAGCTTACAAACTTTTGTTTGATTTAGGTTACACCTACACCTACTAAGTTACAATTTCAACACAGGGAATAGATATTTCCCTATGCAAGTTACGGTACTTATATTTAGGACAGCACCAACACAAGTGAACCCCATAATCAATACAACATCTTAATCAATTATTAATGTTCCAGATCGAAGAAGAAAAAAATAATATCATTCATAGTGAGGATCGTTTTTTTAAACTTTGTTTTTGAAAAAGAAAACAAGTTTTCAATGGAAATGATATACTCACTCTATTAAATCTCTTAGCTTGGAAGATGTGTCCATTGACGCGGTATAGCTTCCGCCACCGCCGTGCGCCTCTTCTGTATATGCTTCCTGAAAGATAAAATTATACATCGTGAGAATCTGACATGCAAACGGAACAAAGGCAACCGAGTCCAAATGGAGTCAACAGAAAGTAAAGAATAACACAATAAACTGAAAAATCTAAGAAAAAGTACCATTTTATCAATTGTTTTTGTGTAAAGAATGAATGTATGTATGCATGTAAATTTATTTGTTTGTTGAAACCATACAAAATACTAAAGGTACCAGGATATTCCTTGATACATTGCTGACGTTTGCAGACAGATCTTCTGGGACATTGACTATTTTTCAGCAAACCAACCATTTCGACTACTAAAATATTGCTAACAATAACCTCCATGTTTTGAAGTCGGTTATCATTGACGTGGAAATCAAGTCAATGTGAAAACTTGCCATACACTGACACTATTTTTTTCGAAAGGTGCTTTATTAAAAAAAAGAAACCCTTACAAATGTCTATTCAAATTAATAGTGTAGTAAATATCTAGTGGCATTCAGCATAAATGGGCCAAACCTATGTCACTTCAGGAAGCCATTAATCTTTGAGCACGCGATCTAATTGCGATTTAGGGGATGGCGCCGAAACGAGCGTTTTTAGGGTTTCGTACCCAGAGTCCAACAGGACCTTATTCCTAAGGTTAAGCTGTCTTTCACAGTATTTTATCTTTTGAACGGTAATAGGTAGATACTTGAAATTTTCACAGAGTGTGTGTTACTATGGCTGCTATAAAAACAACTAATAAAACTTAAATTAAGTTATAAATGAAAGGACGCGACACTCCCTTTCATTTTTAACTTTATATTTTTACACCATACAAAAGCGTACGTTTGGATAAGCGGTGGTACGGAACCTTTCCTTTGCGAGTCCGACTTGACTTTACCGATTAAAAAAAAAAAAAGTACTTATTTCACAATGGACACGAGATAAATGAGAGCTAATGGACTGTTTATTGAGGGTTTCGAAAATTGAGATAAACAACGATGGGTCAGGACTCATGACAGAGTTTTTTGAACAATGTTCGCTGTGAAGTAATCGAGAGGTAAGTATTACATCAAAGTTTGAGTGTTTGCATTTAGGTACATAATTACATATGTGCAACCACCAACCAACTAACCATGCCCGTAATACCCGCAGGGTTAGGCAAAGGCTTACCTGTAAGTACTACACTCAAATTTTATATTACAACACCAGTTATTTTTAAGTCGCATTTAATAGTCAATTGCGATCAAAGGAGCATTTATCCTGACTTTGAGCTGCTATTCCCATTGGAGAAACCAATTAACGTTTTGCCTGTTCTGAGAATCTATGCCCAGGACCTCATGAGCATCAGATTCCATGCAAATTAAAGAAAATCAATTTCAATAATTACTGAGATTAAAACAAAAAAAAATAACCACTGTCATATTCGCGAACGTTGACTTCGTGGCCATACAGCCAAAGGGTTGTCGACCCGATTATCGATCATTACCTAAATATATTCAAATATACCTTTTAACAGGTGCTTGGCAATTTCGAGAGAGCAGGACATTTATTTAGTGTATGTATGAGGACACACACTAAATAAATGTAGCAAGTTCAGATACTGTTCCGAGTCGCGGTCGGTGCGATACTGAGCCTTATCGTAAGCTATCTTATCCAGTATCATAAAATTATTGAATCACACTACTAGTATGCCGATTTCAATGAATTTTTGAGCAAATAACTGCAATTCTGATATTTCGAAATGTTAAGTTGGTAATCGCGCTCAGATTAGTGTTATCAATTTTGTTTTTAAACAAGGTTTTTTATAATTGTGTCAGTTTTATGAGGAAAACGAAAGGTTTCTCAACGAAACCGGTCGCTAACATCGAGTAACCTTTAAATATTCGAGATTTTAAGTTAATAATTATAAGAAAAACAGAGACGTCACATTGTTCTTAACCTTCATTTTTTTTTTTTGATTTTATGTTTAAGCTACCATATGTTGCACTTGCAGCACTGAGCAGTGGCCCAGTTTTGACAAACCTGACTTAAGAGTGGTAGGTAGGTCATGGATTCGGAGTCGAACTCAGATACTCTTGACAGCTTATCTTGACCCGCGTTACTCAACGTAACGCGAGACTCAAGCATTGCTTAAAACTAGATTCCAGCCATTTGAGTGGTTGAAACTAGTTTTAAGTAATGCTTGAGTCTTGAGTGACTTTCTGCCATACGGGACTACGTGTGAAGTATTTGACCACTGCGTTCAAAACGGTGAAGAAAAGCATCGTGAGGAGAGCATGACATAGAACCGAAAATTCGAAGTATGACATCTATCAACCCACATTAGGCGTGGTGGGTTATGGCCAACTTCTCGCACGGAGAGGAGGCCTGTGACTCCGCAGTGGGAACATTATAGACTGATCATGCTGTGCTACTTTTTTGCAGTCGATCTATATTTTGCTAATGTTAAAACCGGCTTTGATTAGGTGGCCAGATGGAAGCCATTGCTGTCGAAGACGTGCACGTTCAAGAAGACCGCGACTGCTGAGGGCGAGGAAGAGAAGGAGATACCTGGCATCAAGCTGTACGATAATACCGACGGTAAATACTTGTATTCTATACTTGTATTACCATAGAGCTGTTAATGTTTCTCCTACCAGATGTTGCACTTGAAGGCCTAAATCGTTAGACTATAAAGGGCAATATTGAGTATGCTGTAGTGGATTCTGCAACGTTATGGTAACAATAAAAGGTTGTTTAGTTACACGTCAACAATATAAAGTGTTGTTTAGTTGCCGCGCTGCCGTCGGTCAAACGAGTTTAAGTTGAGTCGCCAGGTCTCTAGGGCATGATGTTTTTATTGATATGAAAGCAATACTGAAAGTTACAAAAAACTAAAGTAAAAGACTAACAATATCCACCACCACCACCTAACCTAAACCATCTTATCTAACCTTAACTTGATTAAAGTAAGAAAAGAACACATATTTATTTATTAGGTAAATGCCCAACTGTTGCTGGGTGATAAGAACATTTGAATCATTGATTATATTGAAGAAGAATCAATTCGAAATAATAAATACGAGTATATATTATAAAATGACATGTCTTAACTAAAACTGATAAACTATCAAGTTCAAAGAAAAGGTATTTGAAATAAGTTAGTTATCTACTTGATATTTGCTTTTTCCACCAACAAATCATTTAAAAAACTTAACAAAACCCTCTTCATTTACCTACAAAATCCTGTTTAAAAAGAAATGCAGTCCAATTTAATCGTACCATTCGTAATGCAAGTCGGACATCGGTATGCAAATGTGTGAACACTGGGGGGCCTTGTAGGACACATACCGGACAGTGTCCGCGTCGAGATTTTGGCAAATATTACCTCGCTTTCTGTATGTTTGTACTTAGCCTACATTTGCTCTTAATAGAACTAGGTGGCTGAAGATTTTAATGTGCTGAAAGTTAGGCGTTACAGAGAAAATAGTTTTTGGACGGTGAGAAAAATGGACAGAGATTTATTGCAATGGATTCATTTGAAGTTTGTGTCATTCGGCAGGATAACAACATAACACTATTTGTATGAGCAGAGGTTGGTATTGCTTGATCCGGAAATTTTAAAGACATTAGCTGCAATTAATAAATTAAGAAGTTATTTGTCTGGTTATAAAAGCTTCGTCAAAAGCGTTGTGATTTTGGTCAGTCGTTGGTAAGAATCTAAGTACAATAGAACTCATTCTATCTCTCAAGATAAACTTAATTCAATCAGGTTCTAGTGTGAGATTGATAACCATAAAGTTTTTGACCACCATAAAGTTAGAATCGCCAGGACTGATTTAGTCAACAAGCAAACACACCTAATTGCACACAAACACAGCTTCGAAAATAAACTAAGAGTTCCAAATCATTTGCAAGAGATATCGGACCAATATCCGACCCACAAAGCGTCACATGATTAGACAGCAAATATGCCAACTGCAACTTTGTTTACAGAAAATTACACACATCTGCTCTGGATAAACTGGACATTTGCTGGGGCCCGAGGCAACCCCTGATGTGCGCTGTTGACATACTTCATCAACGTTGGAGTCTTTGGTAAATAGTGGGTAGGTACTTATTTGTGAAAGCATTGAGTACTCGGGAGCTTTCTGTTAGTATACAGTTTCTGTATTCCGTTTGATTAGATGTTACTGATGAGAGTAAATCTGATTGCATTAGCTATTTATGGTGGTTGAGGAACTGTACTTAAACCTTTCAGAATTTCCCCAGAACATTTACCTGATATTTTATAGATGTTTCGAAATTACTCTTGAATATCATCACCGAAATAATTTAATGGGTTTTTTGGACAAGTCTGACAATAAGGCTTTGTTTCCAAAATATATGTGCGAGGATGCGGAGCGAGGGATCTGTGTGAAAGTAACCAATAATATCGCTTGTTTTTACTGCTTGAGCTTAGCTAGCTAGCTTATTGTTTAGTTTTACGTAGTACATCAGGCACATCTTGGCACTTCGTAGAAACGTTGTCTAAAAAACCTTTTGCAACAAAGGCAACTAACCCAATGACACAGTATCGTTTAGTAGAACATTTGACGTAGAATTGTAGTTTAGTCGTTTGTGAATACTACACAATTATAATATGACATTTAATGCGGTTTATTTTTTAATTTCTTGGGTACTTTTGTAACTTCAATATTCCAGTTATATTTACCGGTACCGAAACATTAAATTTTATGTTAGACTTTCAATCTTCTAAAGCGCTGAAAGCCGCTAAAAGCGCACGTGTTCCACGTACAAATATTATGAGGATAGGTAGGAAACACGGCTGAATGGTATGCCAGCCGTCGGCACTTCGTCAGCATCCGTAATGCGCATCATTTCGGCGTATTCACATGCTAATACCGACGGCGCTGTGGAGCTGCGGCCGCTAACAAATAAAGCTTGCAAGCTTTTATGTACGATTTGTGAGTTCTGACTATAGAGTTTGTAAATGTGGGTAGTTAGAATGCTTTCATATAAATAAGACTGTTGAAGCCAAAGAAACGATGAATGGAATGTGTGAAGGATGATATTGCTAGAAAGGAGGCGACTGCTGAGATGACGAGTAATAGAGAAGTATGGAAGAAAAAGACATGCTGCGCCGTCTTCTGAATATTCCTTATAATATCTTGCACATTATTATAGCGAATTATTCTGCTGAGCTACTAATTAATCTCTAACCCACTGAAGTGCAATAATCCAATTGAGCTGGATGACTGCTTGGCATACCAAATTAAGAAGTGCACGTTGTATTATTACGGATACAGATATTGGTAAAACGTGAAATGCATAAGCCGTCCAAACTTATGCAATGCAATATGAAATGAAACACAACAACCAACAGTGACTTTCACTAAAGAAAAACGCGATCAACCCATATAGACCACGTTCATAATCTGACAGCTGTTCAGCGCGGTTAAAATGTGCTGATCGCATTCAGTGTCATTGGTTTCATGCGCCCTATGTAAGTGAATTTGTATCAATGTATGTTATATTTTATGTTTCGTTTCACCAATCCGTACCTGGCAGTATACGGGGTGGGAGGGACGCCGACGCGAAAAGGGTTACCACGTATCAAGTACTTCATTCTGTACCCCTCCACATAGAAATTTTTCAACTGCAATTAAAAAAAAAACAGCTGTTCCATACATTTTGACCGTGTAGGTAGGGTATTGCGCTTTTGTAGGAAACAGCTGTTCTTTTTTAATAACCCGCTCAGAATGATTTACTAAATACGTGGTTGCCGTTTTTGCGTTGGTGTCCTTTTCACGTTTTATAGTGCAACCTTCATGCCTTCTTTAAACCAACACACGCTTACATAACACAACAACTCACTAGACTGAACTAGAGGCAAGTAACGAGCTAGCCAGCGATCCGGTAAGTAGGATATCTAATAGCTAATAGTTAAAGCGAGTACTCACTGTCTTCGCCGGCGCACGGCATACCAGGCGCGGCGGGAACATTTGGGAAAACTGAAACAAACAGACAATATCATTAGAACACACCACGAAATTACACGAAAATAAAAAAAAACGGAAAGACTTTTTCTCGTTTCTTTTTTTCGTTTTATTTGTTGAAACGAAATTGCATTGCTTTAGGCACGTGTCCTACTGTTAGCGATTGGCGGAAAGCGAGTGGGGCAACTAGAAATGAGTTGTTTGTTAGTGTATAGCATTAAGAAGTAGGGACAGTTCTCGCCGGTAGTGTGGAAGTCAGCGATCAAATTTTATGTCATCATACAGATTAATAATACTATTAATTACGTATTACCCAGTACGAACTGGGTTGTGGAGGTCAGATAGGCAGTCGCTCCATGTAAAATACTGGTATTCAGCTGCATCCGGTTAGATTGGAAGCCGACCCCAACATAGTTGGGAAAAGGCTAGGCAGATGACGATACAGATTAATAATATATTATGTATCTCTTTTATATGTATGTGTACAGGCGTGTTGTAATTTTATGTTAATATTACTGTTATTGACACGGACCCACACCTATTGTAAATGTCTTGAGCCGGAAAATGTAGCTATTCGCTTCTTCGCGGGTAGTGGGACAGATGTCTTACGGTGAAGTAAGCTATGGTGGACGTCGGCAACACCCACAGTTGTCGCCAGCGACACTGCGACATTGCAACATTGCGGCAACGGTGCGACATTGTGATTTTCCGCAGCCACAATTGCGCCTAACTACATTATTTGCTGAACCCTTTAGAGTCTAGACTTTTTGTTTGATGTTATTTGGATTTTGAACATGAAGTAAAATATGTCTTAAAGTGTTGTTTTGTAATTTTTTGTAGATTTGGTTTATAAATTGATGATGAGTTCCTACTTATGTTTACTTCACTGTAAGTTGGTGGTGTCTGAAATGACATTATAATTGTTACAAGTCGTGTCGCATTGGACAAAATGTCGTCTAAAAGCTTTCATCCTCTATTTAACCCGTTTAAGGTTCGGTAAAAGTTGGCACGGACGAACAGAGTCCGTACGACCAGATCTTTAGAGGACCTTGGCCTCTTAAGTATACATGGTGGAAGGTACACCGACGCCAAAACGGTTACCGAGTATTCACTACATCATTCAAAATCAAAATCAAAGCATTTATTTCAAGTAGGCCAATTACAGGCACTTTTGAATTGTCGAAACAAAGACAGCAATAAAAAATGAAGCTACAGTCCCAGTCACAAGACATAATAACTGTGAAAGTACTGTAGTTGCCCATACCAAAGCGTAGATCCCTATGGAGAAGAATGGGCAAAAAACTCCATGGACACTCTTTTAAATCATAATGTTTTTACAAAAATCTTGGATACATCATTCTTGTAGAGATGGTACATTATGTGAGAACGATGTAGCAAGACGTGCACGTTAAAAGTGTCCACAGTACAAATAAAAAAAGGCAATAAAAAACAAAATAATTAGTTCAAATAAACCCCCCACAAAAAAATATCGTCGTCTATTAAAAAAAAAAACAGCTTTTCTATACATTTTGACCGCGTAGTACTGCACGAATTTTTTTATGTGGGGGGTTCAGAATGATGTACGATTCCGTGAGAACCGTTTCAGCGTCGGTGTACCCTCCACCCTGTATACAACACTGATGAAAACCCACCTATCTTGAATTCACCAACAAATCTAATCAACCCATACACTTAACAACAACCCAGCCCTAAGGTCATTTCCTAAGCTAGTGTACTTGGCAAATGTCCGACTGGCGAGATAGACCTCAGATTTATGGCAACATAAAGTGACTTGTTGTCTGGCAGTTACATTTTATCGCACACACGAGGCGGTCGGCGTGGCGAGTTGAGGCAATAAAATAGAATATAAACACAAGCTATTATTTAGTTATTGTGAGTAGTTCTTCTAGTTGTGGGTGTGCTTTGAGTAATTTGAGAAAAATAGTGAAGATAACACAAACAGTGAACATATTGTGTGTTTTCGAAAGTACGAGGTAAAAGGTGAACAAATACTACCCGTATGAGAAAGATAAATCGTTTGTTAGATCTAAGTGTTGATTGTCTTCATCGTCATTCTCCTGCCCATCCCAATTTATTTGCGGTCGGCGCAGCATGTTTTCTTCTTCCATACTTCTCTACTACTCGTCATCTCAACAGTCCATCCATTGTTTCTTTGCTCTGCCTCTACTCTTATACCCATCGATATTCTTACTCATTATCTTGTCGTTTATCTGCTGCTTCCTAAATTAAATCATTCGCTGACAGAAAATACGTAGGCTTAATCGCTGAATCTAGTACCAAGACATTTTGCACACGAGTTTCTAAGAAGGATACCGACATGCAGGATTTTTAGAAATTCATCCCCCAAAGGGCAAGGCACGAGGCTCGCCTTTTCTACCAGTAAAGCAATACATTTAATGTTTATATGCCCAAAAATGATTGAAAGACTTCATACTCCCATCAAATCTCTCATATGCACAACGGCCCAAACGGGCATTATCGATGAAGTTCCAATTTTGTCGTCACATAAAAGAGAGGCTACCGGACGACCCAACAATAGGCCCTTTTGTTTTCACCCAAATAAAGAGCGGGAAAGAACCGATGGCACCAAACAGGTTGGGCTTTATTCAAACTCCCTATTCGAAAAAAACGGGCCAAGTGCGCGTTGAACCCGCGCATAAAGGGTTCCGTATCACCGTATAATGTTTAGTACTACAACTACATAGTTCTTCTAATTATTTAGGAAAAATAAAATCGAGCAGAAACGCCGGAAGAAAAAGTTTCTTGTATGTGGAACCCCCTTTTTTTGTTGTTACATCGACTTTATTATTGGTACACTATTTAAATATATTAATACACTCTTTGTCAAAATTTCAAATTTTCCCATTACGGTTCCAAAGACACATCCTTGTGACAGACGGACAGACAGCGAAGCCTTAGTAATAGGATCCCGTTGTCACCCTTTGGAAACGGAATCCTGAAATCTAGCAGGCTGGTTGGAAATTCAGACACCTCGTTCGGAATTCGAAGGCTAATGTTTGTGAAATTCGAAATTCGAAGTGTGGCATGAAAGCCGGTGAGCCTTGTTAACGTGTTTTTGTGTTTGGATGGTCGTCAAAACCCGTACATCAAGGACTCACCTACGAGCAGCAAATTGGGTACGTGCGAAGTTCGATTGGAATTTATTGTTGTTTTTTTGTACTATCGGTTTTACGGAATTTTCATTTGTTAGGTGTGCTTGGAGGCAATATAATGTGCTTCAAATTGACGAAGCTACCAAATTAAACTGTGTTTTGTGGCCAATACCTTTTCTTTGTTTTTCAAAGTAAGTTTATTTGGTTAAATAAACGTGTGTATGTCGAACCGTCACATTGAGTAATTCCATTTAATGACTATTTCATGAAAAAGTCATGTAATGGGATTAAATAAACTTAGAGAGTTGTATTTATGATTTTAATGATTATGGCTCTGTGAAGCCTTATTTGTTGCGGTCGCGAATCATATTTAATCAACATCAACCTGAGACTGACCTGAAAACTACTAAAAAAACGTAATAAATTGAATTTCGCGGGCTACCTTAGGGCATTCTCCTTAACTGCTTTCATTGAGTTATGTAGTAGATATGATTTTTTCAGTCGGGAATTTCTTAGCAGCAGCATGGAGTAAGGATCTGTCCCCGGTTGATGGTAATAGGCCCACCCCTATTACACAGAACTTTAACGTAACTGATGAAATGTATTTCTACGAGTACTATCAAGTAATCTTAATCATTCGGGGTTTACAGATGTATTTTATCGTCCTAGATTTTTTTTATAAACATGATATTTTATATCATATCCATATCATTAATACGTATTTATATGTTACGAAGTATTGTATGACAGTATCCGGATATGGGCCGTGTATCCGCTGCGGACATGTCACTGAGAGCAAAGTTAGTGACAGCCGCGCGGACAACACCGGACGTTACGTCATGTGGACATCCGGTCATAGTGTGGACTACTTACAAGAGATAGAAGGGGGAAATGTGATATTCTAATAGTGTACATCACAGGTATAATATGGGTTATAAATATAATGAATGTGTTTCAAGTTAAGCCAGTTTTTTTTTTGGCGTCACAAGTTTATTTTTATTTCTTAAGTTGGATTAAGTTACAATAGAATAATAGGTACACCTCCGCCTACCCCTTCGGGCATTACAGGCGTGTTTGTTATGTTATGTTGGATTAAGTTTGAAATGCAATGTGTAAGTTAGATATTATTAAGATGGATTTATTCCTGACGAATTGGCCAGATAAGCATATACAGAATCAATGACATTGGAGTCCACGGACGAGATATTTGTATAGCGGAGAGATGGTAAAGAAAAAAAAACTGTAGATCTGCTTTTGCTGTAAATATCTTCAGTTCGAAATAAAATTCTAGGATTTGATTTTACCGCCTTTTAGTTAATTGTTAGTATCTAGATTCTTAGTAGAATAGAAATACTTTGATGCTCAAGATAACACAAGATAAGATAATGTTTCTAGTATTGACATTACTCCTTATCGATGATTCAATGTTTATGAAAATTAATGTACTTGGCCGATGGCCTTTCAAGTGAGTAAAAATCGTCAGTTCTTAGTGTAGGTGTAGTTAGTGGTAAAATACATCTTACACACCAATACTAATCTATACTAATAATTATTATAATGCTGAAGAGTTGGTTTGTTTGTTTGGTTGAACGCGCTAATCTCAGGAACTACTGGTCCGAATTGAAAAATTCTTTTAGTGTTGGAAAGTCCATTTATTGAGGAAGGCTATAGGCTATAAAACATCACGCTGCGACCAAAAGGAGCGGAGCATTAATCAAAAATGTCTGACTAAAAGAGTGATGAATATACCTAAATGATGATGGATGGAGATGGAGAGGGAGAGGAAGACCAAGGAAACGATGGATG
The DNA here is from genome assembly GCA_964057025.1 of Standfussiana lucernea. Taxonomy (NCBI): domain Eukaryota; kingdom Metazoa; phylum Arthropoda; class Insecta; order Lepidoptera; family Noctuidae; genus Standfussiana; species Standfussiana lucernea. The sequence continues at coordinate 13,276,008 of OZ059801.1, read as the reverse complement.
TATTGTGTGAGGCATGATGTGAAAGAAAAAGGAGTAAATGATAGCGTGACGGTTGACAGAGGAGAATGGAAGAAAGAAACTTGTTGCGCCGACCCCAAGTAACATGGGACAAGGGCACGAAGATGATGATAAATATGTTAATGTACATTAGGAATAGCATATTTTATCTATTCTATTTATCGTTAGCCCTTCTACCAACCGGTTTGACCGTATATGGCTTGTTTTAATCGCGGTATTACCTATACTTATCCTCGTATGGCTTAGAGAAGCTCGTGGCTAAATAATAACAGCCGCTTGGGTCGATCGTCAGGTTAAGCCGCGCTTGCCTGGTTTTGTCCGTGGATGGGTGCCCACTCATTTCCTACCGAGTTTCCTCCGTGAATTGGAAAGCACGTTAAGCCGTTGGTCCCGGCTGTCAATTGTACATCTTTGACAGTCGTTACATGTAGTCAGTGGCCCGTAAGTCTGACAACCAGTCTTACTTAAGGGTATCGTGTTGCCCAGTGCTAACTGGGTTGTGGAGGTCAGATAGACAGTCGCTCCATATAAAATACTGATATTCAGCTGCATCCCGTTAGACTGGAAGCCGACCCCAACATAGTTGGGAAAAGGCTAGGCAGATGATGATGCTCGTATAGCTTGATTAAAGACTCATTCAGTTACCATTTGTTATTCAGCGCAAAAATAATTTACAGGATTCTTTAAATTGCAAAAATAGTATGAACGATATAAAATAAAACTCCAGTTAAACGGTTACTAAAATCCTAACATTTTTCAATACTGACACAACACATTATTCTACACTAAAGAAGACATAATATTTATAGTATTTTAACACGTATTTATAGTATTTTATATATCCTTGTAGTTTATCTTAGTATTTAATTAAAAATAATTTCAAATAACACACCTACCGCTGTTTGTCTCTGCATCACCCAAAAGTTGACTGGTAGAAAATGGCTATGGCATTAAGTCCGCCTCTGTACATTGTACTTGAAGTGTTAAATAAGTAAATAGCGATCCTTTCCCAACCAACCACACGAACCTCAATACATCTAAATATTCCAACTACACCGCCACACTCCTTCATAAATCACCGCGGAAACTTCGAAGACAAGTAACACTACTTTATTATTAAACTTCGTATCTCACCACACACTTTAACTTGGCAACACTGCACCAAGTTTCGGTAAGCAAGTACACTGGGACTTTAAATTTATCCATTTTGTTGACAGGAGAAAAACAAGGGGGTGAACGCTTATGGTAATGTTGTACGGTTCACTTTTTTATTTATTAAAACTTTATGCACAAGTAAAAACTGTACAAAGGCGGAGTTAATGCCTTGGGCATTTTTTTTTCTTATGACTTTAAATTTGGATGAAGTTAATTTAATAGAAAGTAAAAATAGAATCAATTTGGTTAAACCATGTAAAGTTGTCTTTTCATAATAACATTACGCGTGTAATCCCCGAAGGGCAGTCCCATGTAATAGGGGGCGAGTCTATTGCCATCGACCGGGCACAAATCGTAGCTCCGTGGCAGGAGGTCTACTCTCTAAGCACGAAACCCGTAGTTTCGGCCGAAGATACGGGCATTTCCTACTCCGTAACACTTACGGACATACGATTAGTGAGAGACTCGAACTAAACACGAATGACAACACGATTGGACAGTTGTCCCTACTCCTGATGTATTTTCAAAACTCATGAATCCGAAAATTACAGGGCGTAGTGTTCATTTGGAAGTTTTCATCTACTTTCGTACGGGCCCGTATATTCGTTGACGGACTTGGAGAGTATACCCCCTGTTACTGAGAAATTCCTGATGGAAAACCCAATCACGTTTTGCCTTACTTGGGAATCGAACCCAGGACTTTATACGCAGCAATAGCGCTTGCGACCACTAGGCCAATGAGTCGTTATGTTAATTATGCTCTAAATATGAATTACTAGCTGATCCGCGCAATTACGTCTGCGTAACATTTTTTATTAATGCTCCGCTCCTATTGGTCGCAGCGTGATGTTTTACCCTATAGCCTTCCTCGGTAAATGGGCTATCCAACACTAAAAGAATTTTTCAATTCGAGTCAGTAGTTCCTGAGATTAGCGCGTTCAAACAAACAAACTCTTTAGCTTTATAATATTAGTATCGATACGTATAACGCTTGTGACATCATCCTGAAATAAACAGTGTTAAAGTAATAAACAGTATTACTTCGACAAGTTTCACCTAACAAACTTCTAAAATGCTTCAAAAAGCCTTCTCCTAACTATGTTGGGCTTGGCTTCCCGTCCAACCGGATGCAGCTGAATACCAGTACTTTACATTGAGCGACTGCCTATCGGACCTGCACAACTCAGCTACTGAATAATACGATACCTCTTGGCAATAAAAAAACAAATGAGTCACACAATTTTCTTGGTTAGTTTTAAATTTTATTTTATATTTTGTATTGTGTACTTGTGGCGTGTGCCAATAAACGTTTTTTCTTTCTTTCTTTTCTTTCAAATCTATTTCGAGTTAATTGTGCGTTGTATTTTCACAAAAAAAACTGCATATTTTGTTTGTTTTAATTGAATACCTTTAGTTTATTTTGGTCTTCATGTACACACTTTAGAGTATGTACTTATACTTCTAGGCCAATGGTCTATCAACGAATGATTCATTTATTGTTACCACAGCATGCCCATTGACCACTTCACTCTTGCATATTTTATCCATTACCAACTCATTAGTGCTCCAATTGATATCAATGAGATAATAGTTAGTTTCAGAAGGTAATATGAAATAAGGAGTTAATATCTTGGATCGAACTTAACATTTTAATTATTAGAGAGTTAACTGTACGCTTCATTGGGTTGTCTATCGGCAAAAATGAGGGGCTTCTATACAAAATTGAGAAATATAAAAACATTCATATTAATATTATAATCGCGAAAGTAACTCGGTCTGTCTGTTACGTTTTCACGCCTAACGGCTGAACAGATTTCCATGAAATTTAGCACATAGGTATGTTCTCGTGAGATAATTACCGCCCTCCATGAGGGCCAAGCCAGCAAAAGCGTATTTACCTATAAAATATACTTCACAAAAGAATTTTATAAAACATTTTTTGATCGCAGCTTTTTCATTAAGTATTTCCAAATAAGGCTGTTATATTTTTAATTACAAATTCCTCTTAATTAAATTATTTAAGATACATACTTTTTTACGTTAAATTCGTCACTTTGAAGTACTTATACTCGCTACATTATTTAAAATAAAAGTAATTAGGTACAAGCAAACAAGGAAAATACGAGAAAAAACCCATTGTTTTAAATGAATTGAATGCTTCTCAGCTTTATTACATCAACCCACAAAGCTTTGAATATAACCACGACTGCACTAAATAAAGTCCACTAATTTCCACGTCAAAAACTCTACAAACAAAGTGTACTTAATGCAATTTAATTTACTAAATAATTTAGTCTGCAAATTCAAATAGAGAAAGAAAAATACAGAGACAAAGGACAGGGCGTCTGGCCGGCGTCAAAACCAATCCCGTTGGTTCCAGAAAGAAAGAAAAACACCCCCAACGCTGGACCCACTTGACAGGACTACTATTGTGGTGTTTTCACTTCAATTCGATTTCTTTGTACAAGACAATTACTCGCGGCGTTTCAATTGCTTTTCTCGGACAATAGGGGCGAAAATGTCGTGTTTAAACTTTAATGGCACTGACGTATTGCCGCGGACAGCGCTAGGGAAGCTGAGTTTGTCATTGTAATAAGAGAAAAGTGCATTTGTCTCAGGATAGTGGGATTTTTATTGAAAAATAAAATACATACCTATATTGATAATTATTATTAGCTCGCATTATTACACAAATCTTCTTTTTTCGAAAATATTTTCAATTGTCAATTAATATCATTAAGCAATGGCTTTTAGAAATAGAAAAGTAAAGATTTTACCATTCATTGCGACATATAGGGAAGAAGAAACAGTCGTTTTATTTAAAATAGTGTGGATTACCGATGTATTTTTATTTCGAAAACAGTTTGCTTGGTAGATAAATGATGGATTTATCTGGTAGCAATCTCAATAGTTTTACAATAAATAGGCTTGCGTTTGGCTGCAACTCGCCTGATGCCTCGATGATGCGGCCTAGGGTGGAGCCTTTGACTATATAATGTCTAGATAGAGCGTCGTCCTACAATCGTATCAAAGAAAACGAGTCAACATTTTCAAGTATGTGTGCGTGCAGGCGTCGTTTTACACTATGCGTCTATGTCTTTGTGTGCGTAAATAATGATACCAGATACTACAATTAAATAGATCGGATTAACTTACCTAGTGACATCCGATCCTCAATTATGTGAAGTAATCTCGTCCTCATTTAGTACATATGTAGTTCATACTCTGCACTACTCGCTGTGTCACAATTTTTAAAGATGAAAACATTCATCAAAAAATATTTGATAGTCTGTGGTTCGTCGTACGTGTGCTCTGTGGATATCTGTCATGTTCATTAGTTCAAAGTATTACACACACACATAGCCATACAATTTATACACAACTTCCGAACGGGGTAGAGATGAGAATCTGGGAAGGGTTGGGATACAATGAGGACGAGATTACTTCACATAATTGAGGATCGGATGTCACTAGGTAAGTTAATCCGATCTATTTAATTATGTTCGTAATCTCGTCCTCATTTAGTACATATGTAGATGTTTAAAGAAGAAAGTTGTGTTAATAATCATCATGTTTATTTGATAAACAGAAGATATACTTGGTCCTCTCATAATTATAGAGTAATCAGTCTTAATGGTTACTTATAAATTATTACAGCATCAATGCTGACTAATTGTCTAGGTATTAATGTAGGCACTAGCATTTAACTTATTAAATTATTTTACAAAGGAATGTCTGTTGAACACACCGCTTGAGCAAAAGCATTTGGATTGCTGACAATTGGTCTGTTATAGAAACAAGCAAATGTAGAAGATCTCTGTGTCCAGCCTGCAGCTTTCCTTATTACCTCAATATTTATGCCTACATCAGAAGCCTTTGAGGTGGAGGCATGTCTTGTGCTGTGAGCCATGAACTTAGTAGTATCTAAGCCACTATCATTCAAAACTTGCTTTATCCATCTACTTATAGACGCAGTAGAGGCAGCATGGTAAGGTTTTCTTAGTGTTATAATCAAAGTATTACAATTTTGTCTTATAATTTTGGTACTATCTAAATAACAAAGTAAAGTTTTTGCTGGACAGATGCTCATTTTATCTTTGAAAAATGGTAATATTAAATTAGGTTGAAGTTTGTTTGGTCCAGATGTTTTAATCATCTCTGGAATTTTAAAATCAATATTATCCTCATTAATATTAATATTATCTATACTAATAAGCAATAAAGTTTGGATCCTATGCGCAGTTACAAGTGCTAGCAATGTTACTAATTTTTCAGTAAGTAATTCCAAACTAAGGTCTTGATTAGGAAATAAATTTGATAGGTATCTTAAGACAATATTAGGATCCCATACTATGTCGTATTTAGGTTTCTTGGGCCTTAGTTTGTAAATACCTCTAAAAAAACCTGGTCACTCTCTCATCTGTTTTTATTAGATAAGGAAGCTAACATTATGTCTACTGAGAATGGAGGTATTCCTTTCTCTAGGAACGCGCGCCTGAAATGTGGCGGCGATCAATTTGAGGCTCTTGTATAAAGGATGTGGTTCCCTGGAAGTTATTACGGGGTTCAAATACAATTCTCTCTGATATAACCATGGAGCTGAACATTGGATACCATGGTTGAGCAGGCCACTATGGAACTACAACAATGCCTGTTGCCTTCTCAATCATTATTTTTTGTAGCAACTTAGTTATAAGGTTAAATGGTGGAAATGCATAGAAAAATATTCCATTCCATTTCATGGTAAAAGCATCTATGGAGTGTGCATTGGGGTCTGGTAGCCAAGATACATAATTCCTACACTTGTTGTTATATCTGTTCGCAAACAGATCAATCTGGGGTTCACCCAATTTAGTAATAATTGTTTCATATGCCATGTCACATAGAGCCCATTCAATTACAGAATGAGAATGTCTTGATTCTCTATCTGCAACAGTGTTGTCTTTCAAGCTGATGTAGGATGCATACACCCATAGTTGCCTTTCCTCGCACCACTGCCATAACTTTCGTGTCAGACTATTTAAATGATGAAAGCGGGTGCCCCCCATTCTATTAACATAGGCTATAGCAGTGGTGTTGTCTATTCTAAGAAGAATTTCACAACACAAGTTCAGATGCATATGTTTCCAACCCTTTAAATGCTGCTAGTAGTTCTAAGTAATTTATATGAAAACATTTATCTTCAACTGTCCAGTGACCATGAGTTGTAACACCGTTACATACTAAACCCCAACCTGTACCTGAGGCATCTGAGAATATTTCCAAAGAGAATTTAAATTGTTTAATTTTGTAATGATTTATATGGATGTGAGATAACCACCATTCCAAATCTGATCAGATTTCGTTCGATACAGAAAGGTATGCCTCATAGTTTTCATTATTATTTTTTAAGGCTATTGTTTTACGGCTTTCCATTACTTTGGTATAAAGGCAGCCGTATTCTACCGCCGCACATGCAGCTACAAGGGTACCTAAGAGTTGAGAGAATTCAATTATTTTGCATCTCTGTTTAGACTCGACTCTTCCTAAGTTTTTACATATAGATAATATCTTTTTCTGTGGAAGTGTTAAGGTCCTTAACACTTAAGGAGAACTGAACAGAATTTAGTATAAACCCTAGATATTGACAGTATTGTTTAGGCTGGAGGCAACTTTTGTCTATATTAATTATAAATCCCAGACTTTCTAATAAAGTCTTAGTAGTAAACATATTTTGTAAACATTTTTCATATGAGTCTGCAGGACAGAGAATGTCATAGAGATAGATAACAGACAACAACCCTAATGACCTCAGATGGCACATTACTGGTTTCATGATTTTAGTAAAGACATATGGTGCTGTACTAAGACCAAAGGGAAGGCATTTAAATTCATACAATTTGTCTTGGAATAGGAAACGCAAATATTTCCTATCAGATTCTTTTATTGATATCAAATAATATGCATTCTTCAGGTCAATTGTGGCCATGAAGCATCCAGGAGTCATAAGTTTTATTGCTGTTTTTAAATCCTCTAATTTAAAGTGAATAGAAGAGACAAATTTATTAAACTTTTTCAGATTCAATATGAATCTCCAGGAACCATTTGACTTAGGGTGTAAGAATATACTGGACAGAAACTGGCCTTTTACAGTTGAACACCTGTGTATAGCACCTAAATGTAACAGTTTGTTGATTTCTATAGGAATAAGGTTATTTTCCTTTTCTGTAAAACAATTGTTCTGTGGCACTATGGCTTGAACGGTATCCTTGGTTAAAGGTATGGAATAGCCTCTGACCCATTTGCGTATAGTGGGGTTAGTAGTGATACTATCCCAGTGGTCTGAGAAATATTTAAGTCTGCCGGTTTGTACCTGATCTAACGACCGCAACGACCCTGGCCCTGGCGTGAATGATGAAATTTCTGTGGAGAGCGTCTCCCTCGTGTCGGCAGCTTGTTGCCATAATATGTCTGGTGTGCTGTTTGCTTCGGTCTCGGCTTCTGCCCACTCGGACGTGGCACCTGTGGTCGTTGTGGGCCCCGGTAGTTTAAATTATTCCTCTTAGGGACTTTTTGCTGAGCGGGTGTGTTTTTAGCTCCAACCCTGATTTCTTAACTGCTTTAACAGCATTGACCTTGTCCTGTAATTTGTCCCCAAACAGGTATTCACTTATGGGGGTACTTTCCATCAAATCTTTTAGGTCTTTGTTTAGCCCTGGTAATATTAGAGACCTTTGTGTGGCAGAATTTTCATGGTACAAGTCACATAGTAGACGAGCTGCATCACTTAAATGTTCAATATATTGTTCATTTTCATGCATAACAATCATACTGTTTAGTACCTTGCCAATCGTAGTAATTGCTGCCGATAACACATTTTGGTTTCCGGTAATCCTCTTTTAACACTTTCTCTTTCATTGCAGCTGCTACCTTTTCATTGAATAGTGGTGGAACTAATAGGCTACAGTTCTTTGGGGGATTATGCCTTAGTTTCTGCTTCAAGGCCGTTTTGAAGAATGGCCGTCCAATGTTTTGTTACTTTCATGTAACTCAATCGAGTTATTGGCTGGTGGGATGCCTTCTTGACCCAGAAGCCCCTCGATGTGGGCTGGTATTGCGTTTTCCACTGGTACTACCTCAGGGGTAACCATTGGGAGGTGAGGTACTTCCTCCAGGTCTGCCCCCCCCTTACCTTTTGTTTGATCATCACTAGGTGAATTACTATGACGGCTGTATTCCGTATTTGGTGAGGAAGATAGTAACCTGCGACGTCGAGGCGTCCGGCTTCTACGCGTCTGGCTTCGTCGGTTTCGTTCGTATGACGGACGACTTCTTGAACATGCTCGACTGGAGCGGTTTTCGTAGTCATCTGAGCAACAAACGCATAGTGTTAGGCTCGAAACTGTTAAATCCATAGCTGACCTCTCGTGAAAGCTTTTAGGATACAGTCGAATCGTTTTCCAATTTACGACAATACCATCGGCTAACCTCTCGTGAAAGCTCTTAAGATGCAGTCGTTATTGATTTTTTTATTGTTAACGAATACTGTCATCGGCTAACCTCTCGTGAAAGCTCTTAAGATGCAGTCGTTATTGCTTTTTTATTGTTAACGAATACTGTCATCGGCTAACCTCTCGTGAAAGCTCTTAAGATGCAGTCGTTATTGCTTTTTTATTGTTAACGAATACTGTCATCGGCTAACCTCTCGTGAAAGCTCTTAAGATGCAGTCGTTATTGCTTTTTTATTGTTAACGAATACTGTCATCGGCTAACCTCTCGTGAAAGCTCATGATGCAGTCATAATTAATTGTGGAGGTAGGTACCTTAAATTCCAATGAGGTACTTTTAACGTTACGTACATACCACGGCTAACCTCACGTGAAAGCTCAATAGTGGTATCGTCCTATTTGTAAAAGTATTAGGTTAAACACCTCACAAGGAACCTATAAAAACCCTATTTGAACATTCGATTTTTCCTTAGTAGGTAGGTATGTTTCATGAAAAAACTTACCGGCATGGTTATGACGACTCCTCTTATTTAACCGCTTTTCCAGATCTCGTAAACGTTCACTTAGCTCGATCATAGCCTCATCCCGTGTTCTCCGTTTGTTTTTTCCCATTTTATTCACAAAAAATAAAACATAAAGATTATGAATCGGAATTCTGTGCACAGCGCGCGGCACAAAAAAGTACAATGAACATGACAGATATCCACAGAGCACACGTACGACGAACCACAGACTATCAAATATTTTTTGATGAATGTTTTCATCTTTAAAAATTGTGACACAGCGAGTAGTGCAGAGTATGAACTACATATGTACTAAATGAGGACGAGATTACGAACATAATTCTCCCATAAATCACATAAAAAAATAGACTTATTAAATAAGATAAGTTTTAGGTGTATGATACGATCTGCACTGATTGGCGGGCAGGCACTTGTGAACCAATAGTTGGTTGACACTTTTTGACACGTTTGCGCGCACTTGACGCTCCATCTAGACATTATATAATCAAAGGGTGGAGCATACTTGCCTAGAAGAAACCGATTCACTCGAACTTTGATAACATCCAGATTATAATGATCAGGGAACGGAGAAGGCGGCAGTGAATTCCACAGACTGGCGGTTCACACAATAAATGTGGAAGCAAAATGTGGAGGTGGTTTGACAAATGTGTAACTGTGTATGTCACTGTGATAGTTTACTCTTAAATACGCAACATAACATTCATAATATTTTCCATTTCACCAGGGGGTGGACCTGTGATCTTATATTCCGCGTCAGCCAATCAGAAGTGCGAGTTACGAGAAGCGGCTAAGCTTAGTTTTGCAAAGATATTTCTGCTGAGCTGTTACTTAGTTTGCCGGGCCGAGTTTAAGTCGTGTTTCTAACTTAAGGAAAGAGTAGGGGGAGGGGGCTTATAGTTATTTTAGTTAACATGAAAAGGTTTCAGAAGTATTTTATTTGTAACGTACGCTTTCATTGTGTTAGGAGGGATGAAGAATACAAAAGCTGCAAGTATTTTATTTTTGACACTTTTTAAAACAGTAGTTTTGAGGTGTCTGAAGTTAGATTTAAAAAAATAATGGATTTTTAGTGGGTGTTAGTAATGTAATGGTTTATAGAATAAGTTACGGTCACTGGAAAAATAACGTTCACTTGATGTCTATTTAAACCACAAACAATGCTATCAATAAATTGGTTGCTTGCTGATGAATGAAAGACGATAATGTTAGAATGTTTGTGGTTCTGTGAGAAGACAAAGTAGGAGGATAACTTAACTTAATTAGTATTTATTACATAAGTACAGCATAAACCATTAATAAATGGTTTATGCTGTACTTAATGTAATAAATAATCGCCAACTTAAACCTTAATTTACACCCACCAATTCAATAACACAAGTTATTCAGGAAGATGTACTCGTAAAACGTTAAGTAACATTCCTGAAGTATTAGTGAATTGAATTAAATTCCCTATGACAAGACGAGAGTGAATTGTTCAGTCAACGGGCTGAATAGACGGTGCTTTACAAAGGATTATTGTCGAAATTACAAGTGGATTGGTCTTGTAGCAGTATTTATTTATTTATTTATTAAAACTTTATGCACAAATAAAAACTGTACAAAGGCGGACTTAATGCCTTTGGCATTTTCTACCAGTCTACCTTAGGGTGATGCAGAGACAATACAGTATGTTAGTTGTTTTAACTTTAGTAAGCCATAGTTTGGAGATTGACTACTAAGATAAACATTTAGGAATTACTATAAAATTAATATAAGATTGAATTAAATCAGCCGTGATGAGTACCGCTTTCGAATGATGATATTACGAAAAAAACACATGGTTTTCTTAAAATTCATCAGCATTTGCCTATCCTTTTCTAAAGTGGAGGTGGGCTTCCAATCTAACCGGGAACAGCTGAAAACCAGCATTTTACATGGAGAAGCAGCCTATCTAATCTCCCCAACCTGGTAACTGACACGAGATGTCTTGGTAAGTCATGAATGTTATTTTTGAGGTTTACATTTTTGTTTACAGAAGAGGTTAATGCAGCAGAAACTAAGCAATATTTTAAATTAATTGCTGAAATCCACTCTTCAGTCAGGTTCGTATGGTATTTCCCCATTACACTACTTCATAAATACAAAGGCAACAATATGGCCCCGCTTATTTCGACAGCCAAAGTTCACAACACCGTCCATACTGGCTGGTATATACAGGATGAATAAATGAGAGCAAAGCAGCCACAAGACAGGGCCATCAAATATTCACGCTATTGCTCCTGCAACTTACATGTGCTGTGTTTCAGGCCATTTTCAGGTGTATTCAGTCAAGGTCGGGCGAAGGACGGGAGTATGTGGATTTGAATATTTTTGTATGCTATTTTGAGCATAATTTTCATATGCAAATTGATTAAAGTGTAAAAGGTATTGTAGCCGCTTTTTTTGGGCATAATCCACCAGGCGGGCCCAGTGCGGGTCGGTGGGTGTCTCATGTCTTCGAATTTTTGGATCTAGGATATACCGGTTTCCTCATCTTCCACCAAGATAAGTGGTGATGAAATAAATTACACAAAATGCCAGAGATCGAACCCCCGACCTGAGACGCGTAACCCTGGCCCACCGCAATACATAAACACGCTTAGAAATTATTTACATCACCCACACACAAGGCTCACAAACACAACTAACAAGTCGTAATTCGTTCGTCGTAATTGCGTACTTTACATAATATCGATGAGTTCAGTCAATAGTTCGATTTCCGTACGTTAACAGGCTAGGCATTAGACTCTAATATTTATGTGGTTGGTAGTGTAGGAGCACATAATGAGGGAACAGAAGGCTCATTTTTAGAAAAGCCTCTTGACTAAACAGGTTTAGAGCAAAACACACTTAAAATATCTAAAATTAACCAGATAACGCAATGACTATTCTTGAAATAAGTCTATGGCAATTAACTTATTGATCTTTTAATTGAGTTTTCTGCTCCAGGATATTTTTTTGAGAATATAGGTAAAGAGTTCATTAGGTAAAAATAGACGAAAAATTAAAATGACGGGATATTTTCACGTCAGGACTTACAAATTTTTAAATGTCTAAGCCCATTTTTGCACGTAAAAGGGGATGCTCTGTACGTATGTATCTACTCTGTGACTTGGCTGTTGTAGGACGCTTCCAAGCCATTTCCGCCACACACCTCGTTAAGCTAACTTCACCGTACATTGTCATAGCATAAGTTTGTTACTTTAAAGTTGCGAAGGCGTTAACATAATTATCACAGCGAAGTATTAATTTACAAGCTGAAAGGAGTTTCTGTATTGAGATAATAAACAATTAAACATGTATGTCTTAATAATTTAGACTTTAAACGAGACCATGAGTTTATATCGGCATGCCTTCCCAGGGATCATTGCACCATCTAGTTTTAAAATGTTGATAAACAAGTCTTCGAAATACTACTTATAAATTCAACGATAACACTGTATCCAAACTGTGCTGAACACATCAAAATCAACGATTACTTAACAGTAACTTCGAAACATAAAAGATAAATGAAAGAACCGCTTCCAATTTAAACAAAAAACAATAAATAAAACGAATATAAATAATAAATAAAAAGAAACAGAATGGAAGAGCGTGTGCGTCCACTGAAACAAGCTGAAATTAAGGTTTTCAATGGCAGCCTGTCTGTTATTTTAATGAATGTGTAGTCGCTACTGAACGAATACTTGTGTGGGTAAAGTATTTATTTTTCTCAACACATTCACACACATTATTGTTAAAAACGGTATTTTCTTATGTCCTTCGCCATCGGAATGAAATAATTTTCGTTGATAATTTTTTATTTGATACCAATTTCATACATGGTCCTTCGATCCGGATAACTGGTGTGTAGTGGTGGTGTTACTAAAAAGATTCAGCGTTTATTAGCAGTCATCGTTAATGAAATGGATTGGGTCTCCAAATAGATCTGCGAAGTAAATGACTGATACAGCTCTATCATCCTGTATATTTAACCAATCCCACATTCAATGAACGAATAAACTAAACACATGTAGCTTCTAAATGTAAGGATTCGGTACTGATAGGATATGTTTTGTCTCTACCTACCCTTGGATGGATCACAATTTCTTGCGAATGACCAAAGACACTAGGCATACATTAAGTTATTGTTACGTTTGTGTTTTTGTTCGGTACTGGCTGGATATATTTTGTCAGTACCCTTTGACAGACCACGATTTCTTGTGTGCTTGGGGTTTTCTGCGAGACCAAAGGCAACTCCGTTTCATCGGTTTTTATGTTTGGTTCTTACTAATTAGAGTATCTACAGTTAATTGTGCGGTCCAAAGACGACTACTCTTACCTAGATATTCAGTCAGGTATCGTATTTACTGGATATGTCTTGTCTGTACCTTTTGTCTGACCAATATTTCTTGTGTGCTTGATTGTACCTACGAAGGGTTGTCTTGCAAGACCAAAAGCACCAAGGTTCCCCGTTTTTGTGTGTGTTTAATTCACACTGATTCATCCTAATTAAGCCGAACTGTTCTGTTTTCAACACTCGGCCCAGCAGCTAAAGTTGGTATTCCAACAGTGCTATAATGTTTAGGCATTTATTTAGGTACCGCTTAGTGTAGACAGCAGAACGCTTTGCAGAAGTTAATTAAGCTAGGGCCAGGACATCTTCCTGTGACAGAATTAACTAAGAAATTATAATGTTCACTTAATTATGCACTTTTGTTCACAGTGTTCATTTCAAAGGACTGTCCTTTCTACGAAATTAAGTAATTAGGTTTTTACTCAAGCAAGTTACCCTTCTTCGTTTACCCAACCTTACCTTAGATTTGAACCAGTGTTGATAATTTCCTTGCAGAAACTTACTTACTTAGTTTAAATTTCAGTTAATGCCTGATTTTATTATCGTTAAGGTTAGCTACGCCATTGACGTAATGTAAGGAAGGAGGTACGTAAGGAGTCCTTTCTTTGCTAAGTATAGATATTTGCAAATTTTATCACCTTAATTGGGGAAATAGTGAAAGAAAAATTGCACAGAAGTTCGTTATTTTTGCAGATAGGAAATCCCATCGAAACCACGACTAGTTATTACTACTAACGTTGATCAAAGAAGGAGCTCGTGACTAAATAATAACAGCTACTTGGATTGATCTTCAAGTTATGCTGCGCTTGCCTAAGTTGGTCCGTGGATGGGTGACCTTCCATTACATCCCGAGTTAAGCCGTTGGTCCCGGCTGTTATTTGTAGATCTTTGATAGTCGTTACAGGTAGTCAGTGATCCAAAAGCCTGACCAGACTAACCAAGGGGTATCGCTTTACCCTGTACGAACTGGGTTGTGGAGGTCAGATAGGCAGTCGTTCCATGTAAAATACTGGTATTCGGCTGCATCCAGTAAGACTGGAAGCCGACAGCAACATAGTTGGGAAAAGGCTAGGCAGATGATGCTGATAAATAAAAGAAGGACACACAATATGTTCTTTAGTTACCTGTAACAGTTTTTATAAGCATCGTTATAAGTCTTAAATCCCGGAAGCGTGCCTTAACTATGTCAATATAAACTTTCATATGAGATAAGAAAACTGCTACGTTTTTATTATTGGTACCGTCAGGAAAACAAGGTATAAGGCTTCGTACATACGAGCTGATAACATCAGGAGTAATGGAGGGGGAAGTAAAAAGATCGATTAACTTGCTGACGGTACGACGGTATCTGGACGTGAAGAAGTTTAAATAAAACTGAGCATACTTCAGGTGTTTTAATTTTATTGGTAGTTGAATGACGAAGTTGGTATTTATATATATATATATATATATAGGTATATTTATGATGTTAATAGTTTAATAAAAAAAACATAGTTTCGTTTTGGGCGACGCTGCAGTCGAGTAAATAAGTAACTGATAGTTATTTTATGAGCAATAGTAATTATTATATTTGTCCGATTTATACCAATAGGCTATCCTTCCTTTCCAACCTTTCAAGGAATATATGTGTGATGTTATTTTATTATGTTATGTGTAGTCATTATTTACCCAGTCAAAACAGAACCAAATTTTAAATTGACAGAGTATTTACATATCTGTTTTTCTATATCTCTCTTATATCTTAATTGATAAACTACAAAACTTTTATGTTCAATAAAGCCATTTACGTAAACGAACCCTCAAAACACACGTGAAGATCCAATAACATCAGTTGCGAGATGCCATAAAAAAAAAACTTTTAAATAAAAATAGAACGATTTCGTTTTCGTGTGTGGCAACACTTAGGGGGCCTAAATACTCTTTGACTTAATAGATTTACTTTTAACAAGTTTTCTTTGGGTAACTCTTGGTTGGTTAGTGGTTACCGCCGGGGACCATGGGGGCTCAATTAGGTACTTTGTTTATCGGGTATACCTGACCTGCATTTGATGGCTTTGATGTTCGGGTGAGAAGTGTCGTTTTATTGTTTGTCCTTAGAACCTAAGAGCGTTATATTGCCTACTCGTGTACGCTGTTTTAAGTCACTAAGCTATTATGTAATAACGATTCCTGTATTTCTGGTATCTCAAATAAATTAATTGTATTCTGTGGTTAGAGAAATAATTGTCTTCTACTAGATATTCTGAATTA
The DNA here is from genome assembly GCA_964057025.1 of Standfussiana lucernea. Lineage (NCBI taxonomy): Eukaryota > Metazoa > Arthropoda > Insecta > Lepidoptera > Noctuidae > Standfussiana > Standfussiana lucernea. The sequence goes on along the minus strand of OZ059801.1, from coordinate 13,260,220 downwards.
TTGGCTGCGTTCAATTAGACTATTCCTGGTGCTATTGATACCGACAGAGGTTTGACCTTTATGTTTATTATAACGCTGCTCATTTTCTTCCTGCCCTTGTCCCATGTTACCACCACCACCATGGGGTCGGCGCAACACGTATTTTTCTTCCATTCTCCCCTGTCAACCGTCACGCTATCATTTAATACTTTGTCGTTCATATCATTCCTCGCACAATCCATCCATCGTTTCCTTGGTCTTCCTCTCCCTCTCCATTCATCAAAATATTTATTCATCAATCTTTTAGTCACATGCGATTCGATTTATTATAACACCGCTAACACAATAAAAACACTAAACAATATAATTTTTTGACTGGACTCAAGTACTTCTTCATTTAAAATGAAGCAGTATTTACCGTGATAAAATGCCGTAACCAGGTTATTAAAAAGAAAGTAACGTAGAAGTTTTGACATCCAGATCGAAACCCATCATCGCACGTCTCCACAACTCGATAGTTAAGCACAAACATTCGCGCAAGGGAGCACAAACTTTCTCACTCAATAATGAAACAAGACTCAGTTTCTTTAGGGTTGACATCTGAGGATTAACTCGTGATAAGTTGAGACGGTTCAACCCACGGTTCAATGTTTTCAGTGCGTTACATTGAGTCCTAACGTAAACCGTGATTTTTCTCCTCAACAAAAAAAAAAACGATTACCAACAATAATTTTTGTGCAGGTTACTAAGTTTGATGTACAGAATGCTTGACGGCTTCGTTAAGGATCCGTTTACAACTTGTATTCTATACGAATATTCTACACTACCTACCCAGTAATATCCTTCTAAATTAGTGTACTGACTACCCAACTGCCTTAAAAACAGGGTGAAGTTTTAGGCTTTCAACTCAACCAACCAGAAACACACCAAAACCAAAACGTGTCGTGAAATAACCTAGCTGTTCTCAAAATCACATTATATATTAGCAAAGTTGTTGCTGTGCCGGCCAGCAATTTGGCAAGCTCCCCTTGCAGCCGGCGTGATGTATCGCCAATACTTTGAATAGTTAGGAAAAACGGCACTGGGGCACAGCCTACTGGATTTGAATGAGTGTTGCTGTGTTTAGGTTGCTGCCGTTTGCGCAACGGGTTTTATTGGGATGTTTGTAAGTATTCTTGGCAAATACATATAAAAGTAAAGTAGGAAGTTTTGATTATACAGTCGTGGTCAATTAATTAGGGACATGCAAGATAGTGAAGAACAATAACCGGTTAAGTACATACAAATATAAAACCCTATTGATTTCTCAGTAACTATTATTTGCATAATTTGGTCCGATTATTATGCTTTAAATGGCTGTAAATAAAAGAATAAATAAATAGAAAAAAGTATTTAATATCAAAGGTTGAACATGTATTCAATTTTAAGGTATAATTCTGTAGCTGGACATTTAATTAAGGACAGTAAACTATAATGAAAAATAGAGTTAAACAAAACTAATAATCTGCAGTATTATAATATCTTTAACAGCTCCATTTTATTTCGTGTAAAATCAGTACCCAGTAGCAAAACCTTTGTTAGTAATTACCGCTTGACACCGATGTGGCATAGACATTATCAGTTTCTGGCATGTTTCGACAGGAATGTTTGCCCATGCCTCACAAAAAGCTTCATTAAGTTCATCTAAAGTTGTGGTACGATAAGTGGCTACTTTTTTGTTGATTTCGTGCCAAAGGTGCTCGATTGGGTTAAGGTCCGGGCTATTTGCTGGCCAATCTAGCACCGATACTGACTGACTGGTAAGAAACGACTTGACTGAACGGGCGGTATGTTTCGGGTCGTTATCATGCTGAAACGTCCATATAATAGGGAGATGCTCCTCAGCATAGGGAAGCATCGTTTCCTCCAATATTGCCTTGTATTGATGTTGGTCTAAGTTACCCTGAACTTTCCTCACAGGTCCCACTCCACGTCCAGAAAATGAACCCCACATTTTAATGTTTCCACCGCCATGTTTCACCTGCTTTTTTGTGAATCTTGGATTCATTTCCGCTTTTACTGGACGCCGTACGTATTGCCTTCCATCTGAAGAAATCAAATTAACCTTGGTCTCGTCAGAGAATAATACATGTTGCCATTGGGCGTAGGTCCAATGTCCATATTTACGTGCAAACGCCAAACGAGCATTTCTATGTTCTTTCTTCAACAACGGTACTTTGCGAGCCACTCTTCCGAACAACCCTGCTTCTACCAGACGTCGTCGAACGGTCCTCGCTGAGACACCAGCTCTTTGGTCTGTCCCAAACACTTCGTGTTTAATTAAAATAGAGCCTAGAAACGGATCTTTCTTAGCTAACCTGGCTATCATTCTATCTTCTTGCGGAGTTGTTTTTCTCGATCTTTTTGTTCTGGGCACATTTAAATCTGTGTTATTGCGTCTGACATGTTGCACTGCATTGTATACCATAGTTTTTGAACAATTTAAATGTTCTGCTATCCTTCGGTATGGCCAACCATGCTCGACAACAAACTTCATGATAATTTTTCGTAGTGTTGGATCGCAACTTTTATTTTTACCCATTTTTCTTCAAAATATTTTTCAAAACTTAAAATAAATATCGGGATTGCCGCCAAAACTACCACGAAACAATAAAAGAAGAAGTAAAAAAGTATTGAGATTCAAATTTTGAAAATAGAACGCAATATCTCAGTGTCCCTAATTAAATGGCCAGCCAGCATTATTTGAACAAATAGCACTACGATAATCTATCAGCTATACTGTAAAGAGGTTTAATGTTTAATAAGTTGTTATTGTTTGTATAATCGGGCACATAAATGAATAATTATACTTACATGTAAGAGATATGGAATATGGTTTAGACTCGTTGGAAAATAAAAAATAAATTCACAATTCGGTTTAACCAGAGTGTCCCTAATTAGTTGACCACGACTGTATATATATAACGTTATAAAGTGAAATACACACGAGGTACTAACTATACAAAATATGACTACTCGTGATTGATATTTAAAACGTACTCTAAAACTATCTATTGCAATAATGCTGTTATTGAAATAGATAGTTTTAAAGTACTGAAAAGTAAAAACACAAATCACAAAATATGTGATCGTCCATTATACATATCATAATGTTGGTGTTAACATATTCTTATAAAATCGCAAGCCGTAAACATAGATAACATCAACAACTAACGAAGTCACGAAGTCATTTTAATAAGACGACACAAACAATAAAACACTCCATAAGTCAACAAATTAAACAGCACTATTTCGTAGCAACAGCTACGAAATATCGTAGCCGTAGCGTTCGTAGGCGTCTACGAGAAGTGCTACGAGCTACGACAATTCTAACTATGCGAAATTCCTTGCCGGTATTGTATCTATATTTAGATGTTAGTAGGTGTTGCGTCTAACAACGCCATCTAGTTTATCGTGCAATCGATAAACGAAGTGACTGCGAGCAAGATATTCAAAATTCGTCCGCCCGCAGCGCGAGTGTACAGATACTGACCGCGGGACCGTGCGCGTGCGTACGTGACCACACAAAAACTTACAAACTTGCTCCTTTTTTTGTAATAACCGAAATATACAGTTTCTTTTGAAAATCGAGCATTATTGAAGAAGCCCTGCCTGCTCCCTGTCTTCGATGCCATAACATTGGACCTTCGAGCCACATTTGAACATTTGAACATATCAGCCACGCGACGAGCCGGTTTGAGGAAGCGAGGTGTATACGTTGAGGAGACTTGGAAGACCAGCCGCAGATTACTGAGCAGAAGCCATTGATGTGACAGCCAGCAACGGTCAGGTTATCCAGTCGTACCTTTCCCTCCTTCCCCTGTGTCTTCGCCTTGTGTTAATATCGTACCTAAACGTTTTCAGGAGTTCGTTTGGCAGCGCTGAGGCCGTCTTCAGGTGAGAAAACACGACTGAACAAACCAAACTGTGAGTACCTACTTTCATAAGCTACCAAAATGAGTGTTGATGAAACTGTTTCTCGTTTAGATAGTCAGATGTCTGATCTTAAAAAACAACGTGGTGTAATTAAAGGTAGATTAACATTATTCGCAAATTATATTAATAAGTTAGATAGATCGTGTTTAGATTCTGTGATTAAAACCCAAGTACAAATGCGTATTCATTCGGCAGCCATTTTCTTTGTCGAGTTTAACGACGTGCAATCTAAATTAGAAAGAATTGTGGATGAAAAAGAATTACTATCACATTTAGAGTATAGAGATTCGTTTGAGTGCCAATATTATTCAATTATAGCTTTAGCAAAAAACATGATAGGTGACTGTGAACAAATTGGATTGGATAATTCTCAGTGCATTTCCGGGAAATCAGTGTCTATTAAATTACCTCAAATAAAGCTACCTGCCTTTGACGGTTCCTTCGATAAATGGTTAGAATTCAGGAGCTCATATGTTTCAATGATACATGATCGCGACGACTTAGATCCCATACAGAAATTTCAATACCTAAAATCGTCTCTCAGTGGATCTGCGTTACATGTTATCAGTTCGTTAGAGTTTACAGCACCTAACTATAGTAACGCGTGGGACCTGCTCGAAGCTAGGTATCAAAATAATAGGCTATTAATACACAACCATGTAAAGGCTTTGTTTGCGGCACCTTCACTGGGTAAGGAATGTCCGGCACAGATCAGAACGTTAGTAGATTGCGTTTTACGTAATCTGAGAGCCCTAAATTCTCTTAAAGAACCTGAATCTTCACTTGAGGATATGCTTATCATTTATTTAGTTGTCAGTAAACTTGACTCTGCTACTGAACGCGAGTGGGAGAACTACAGAAGTTCACTTATCTCTGATTCTCACAAAACCTCTAAAACTTTAAAACTAGAGGATTTATTAACGTTTTTAAACAATAGGTCTGACATGTTAGACATGATTCATTCGGGAAATACAAAAAATAATCAGTCACATTCACAAAAACATGAGGGTAAACAGTCAGCGGATCATAAGAAACAGAATAACTCTCAAACTACACTGAGTTATGCGAGTGCGAATAATAAGGTTTTGTCGGGTAGTAAAGGTAAAATAAATAAATATAACTCGACATGTCCGTTATGTAGTGATAAACATGCATTATATTCATGTGTTAAGTTTTTAAATATGTTAGTACAGGAAAGATTAAATTTTGTTCAGTCTAAAAACGTTTGTCAAAACTGTTTACGTACAAACACTCACACAATTGAAAATTGTAAATTCGGTCCTTGTAAATTATGTCAACATAAACATAATGCGTTAATTCATGTTGACAATAATAGCGTTATTCCAAATACGTCGTCACAACGTTCCGTTATCAATAACACGGTGCCACAGTCGTCTGTATTACACTGCGTTAGTAAAACAGCTGACGATAAGCGTAGTTGTAACGCGTTTAAAGATAATAAGTCGTTACAGACTGTCTTGCTGTCTACGGCGTTAGTTGAGATCGCTGATATTGATAACCGTTATCACACAGTTCGCGCTTTGCTTGACAGCGGCAGTCAAAATTGCTTTATAGCTCAAAGCTTATGTAAACGTTTAAAATTACCTATAATACAGTCCACTATACGTGTTTGTGGCGTTGGACAAACCGTTTCACAGTCCAGTCACAAATGCGATGTTAATATTCGTTCTAAGGTGTATGATTTTAATACAAACTTACACTGTCTAGTGTTGCCTAGCATCATTTCGAAGTTGCCTTCGACACACGTTAATAGTGATGCTATTAGTATACCTAGCAATATTTTACTTGCAGATCCCACATTTTATGTACCAAGCGATATAGATTTATTAATAGGCGCGGATGTCTTTTGGGATTTGCTAAAAGTAAATAAAATAAAACTTCACACCGGTCCATACCTACAAGATTCGTTGGTTGGTTGGATTATATCCGGTCCAGTTTATAATAATAATCGTTTTTTTTCGGCTGGCATGACAGATGTCCAGTGCAATTTATCGTTAGTTGATTCTCAACTACGAAAGTTCTGGGAAATCGAAGAAGTAAATATACCTCCCGTTATTACTGAGGAGGATCGTTTTTGTGAAGAGTTGTTCTTGCAGACTACTGAACGCGATCATCACGGTAGATTTACTGTAAGAATGCCACTTAAACAATCTCCTGATTGTTTGGGTGATTCACATAATTCTGCTATACAGCGTTTTCTATCTTTAGAGAGGAAACTAGATCGTTTACCACGGTATAAAGAAATATACTGTGAATTTATGCACGAGTACGAGCAATTAGGTCATATGACGCTTCTCGAAGATTTTAATAGTTTAAATAAGCCGTACTATGTTGTACCACACCATGGGGTATATCGTGAAAGTAGCGTGACAACCAAATTACGTGTTGTTTTCGATGCAAGCGCGACAACTTCTAATCATAATTCGTTGAATGATATTCAATACGTGGGACCTAGGTTACAAAACGATATCTTCACAATATTGCTTCGTTTCCGGCAATATCAATATGTAGCTTGCGCAGATATTGAGAAGTTTTTTAGACAAAGTTTAATTCATCCTGATCAGCGTAACTTACAACTAATATTATGGCGAACTGATAACAACATGCCCATTCAAGTTTATCGTCTCAACACAGTGACGTATGGCACTGCATCAGCGCCGTACCTTAGTAACCGTTGCTTGAAACAGCTGGCAAAGGAATGTCAGGATGACGTCATCGCTAGCGTTATCAATGACGATTTTTATGTAGACGATCTATTGACGGGGCATGATCAGCGCGACATGTTGTTAGATATTTGCAATAAAACGGCCGCCGTTCTACAAAGCGGTTGCTTCCCCTTAAGGAAATGGACTTTTAATTTCGATGTAACCTCAGAAAGTACCAAGGATTTATGTATTGGTGAATATTGTCAGTCTAAAACCCTAGGTGTTGGTTGGTCTAATAAGAATGATTTGTTTAATTTTTCAACTAGTGTAAATAAAGGTTATAGTGATACGAAGATAACTAAACGTTTAATTATGTCTGTCATTGCACAGATTTACGACCCACTAGGATTATTAGCACCAGCTATTACCACGGCTAAGGTTTTATTACAAAAATTATGGCTTGCAAAAATAAGTTGGGATGATGAAGTTCCTAGTCAAATTGCATGTGTCTGGTATAATTTCATTGATTCGTTACAATATTTATCCGAAATATTAGTGCCGCGTTATGTCATGTGTATTAATGCTGTAAATAAAGAGCTACATATTTTTACCGATGCTTCTCAGTCTGCATACGGTGCTTGTGCGTACATACGTTCACACCCTAACAGTGATGAGTCGCAGGTTTCATGTCGATTACTATGTGCTAAGAGTAAAGTCGCACCAATCAAAGCGTTAAGTATTCCACGACTTGAGCTATGCGGAGCTTTAGTTGGAGCTAAACTTTATAATAAAATCATAAATGCTCTTAGGCTGAAATTCGATAAAATCTATTTCTGGACCGACTCCACTATAGTTCAAGCTTGGCTTCGGACATCACCACCTTTGTTAAAAACATTCGTTCAGAATAGGGTCGTGCAAATTGACGAATTAACAAGCAACACTACTTGGTTGCATGTTAAAAGTAAGGAGAATCCTGCTGATATATTATCAAGAGGTGTTCTCTTTGATTCATTAAAGGACAACACTAGTTTGTGGTGGTGTGGTCCGACTTTTCTTCGTGAACCAACTTCAAGTTGGTTGACAACAAACAGTAATCAAATTGAGTTTATTGATAGTACTACTAATAACTTACCGGAATTAAAATGTCCTAAAACTACAAATTTGTTGAATGTAGAATCGTCTAATATAATTGATTTCGATAGGTTTTCTTGTTTTAATCGTTTGCAAAGAACAATGGCGTATGTCTTACGGTATATTTTTAACCTACGTGCATCGCGTGTCGGTCAAGGTCGCAAAACAGGTTCATTGACCGTGAGCGAGATTAATAGTTCATTAGTTGTGTTGACACGTTTAGTTCAATCACAAACATTCAGCAAGGAATATAATAATCTTAAAGAAAAGGTGCCTTTAAAGAATAAGACTAGTAATAAAACAATAGGTTTAAATATATTTTTAGATAAGGATGATATAATTCGTGTTGGCGGTAGACTTAGTAATTCAAAATTTAATTATGATAAGAAACATCCAGTGTTGTTGTGTCATAAACATCGATTTACTTGGCTATTGTGTTCTTATGAACACAAACGTTTACTTCATGCTGGTCCTCAGCTTCTCGTGGTTACCATGCGCGATAGATGGTGGGTGCTGGGAGCACGTAATTTAGCAAGGCTAGTTGTTCACAGATGTGTAACCTGCATTCGCATGAAAGGAAATACGTTAACTCCACACATGGGTGATCTCCCTGCTGAACGTTTAGAAGCTGGATTTCCATTCATGCGATGTGGTGTTGATTATGCCGGGCCAATATCTATATTAAATCGCAAAGGCAGAGGTTCACAACTAATTAAAGGATACATTTGTTTATTCGTTTGTTTTGCTACCAGAGCTGTGCATTTAGAATTAGTTAGTTCTTTGTCCACTCAAGATTATTTATTGGCATTCAAACGATTCATATCACGACGCGGTAAGCCGTGTCAAGTTTTTTCCGATAATGGTAGGAATTTCATTGGAGCTGAAAGGGAGCTTTCAGCTATATTTGAAAAATCAAGCGAAATAATTGATTTTGCTACTAGTAATAATATTATATTTAGTTTCATCCCGCCTTATGCGCCTCACTTTGGTGGTTTATGGGAGGCAGGAGTGAAGTCGTGTAAGTATCACTTGAGACGTGTCGTAGGTAATGCTAAGCTGACTTATGAGGAGTTTGGTACGGTATTGACCCAGGTTGAGGCTGTCCTGAACTCTCGTCCTATGTCACCTATGTCCGCAGATCCTAATGATTACCTTCCACTCACACCTGCTCATTTCCTAATTGGCCGACCGTTGACTGCACCTGCCAGCGAGGACCTCACGACATCTAAGCCTGCCTGTCGCTACCATCGGCTGGAACAGTTACGTCAACATTTTTGGGAACGGTGGTCAAAGGAGTATGTGTCTGAGCTTCAACGGAGAACGAAGTGGGCGCACAAGACAGACGACATAGCTAAGGATAGCCTTGTCGTCATAAAGGAAGATAACCTGCCACCACTCAAGTGGAGAATGGGTAGAATTATTAAACTGTTTCCAGGCAATGATGGTGTCTCCAGAGTAGCTGAGATCCAAACATCACAAGGCACAATCAAGCGTGCTTCATCAAAAATCTGCCCGCTGCCGGTTTAGACTACGTGACTTCAGGTTTCAGTTGGAAGATGGATCTTCCAAGGTGGCCGGTATGTTGCGTCTAACAACGCCATCTAGTTTATCGTGCAATCGATAAACGAAGTGACTGCGAGCAAGATATTCAAAATTCGTCCGCCCGCAGCGCGAGTGTACAGATACTGACCGCGGGACCGTGCGCGTGCGTACGTGACCACACAAAAACTTACAAACTTGCTCCTTTTTTTGTAATAACCGAAATATACAGTTTCTTTTGAAAATCGAGCATTATTGAAGAAGCCCTGCCTGCTCCCTGTCTTCGATGCCATAACAGTAGGTATTGTGATAAATTAGATAGAGGCAGAAGGACTATTTTATTAAAAGGTGCGATAACCTCAATCAATTCAATTACTTCAGACAAAGCCGAAACATAAAATCTGGAGCACTTTATTTTGTATGCGTTTTATTTTAATGCGATATATTTTTATCTAAATCAAATATTAATTCCATTTTTTTAGAGCCAATTCGAGGGAATATATTAAAACCAATAGAAGATACAAATCGATCATATTGAGCTTAGATATTGCAGAAATGTATGAATTCTACCACAGGAAAAATGAGCATGCTCTATCTCCCAAACTTTGTGATTTTGAACAAAATTACAGACTATTTCATTTCATACATGATAATATCACTTGCTTTAATGCTTATGCTTCTGTGTAATCTTCAGAAGTTAAGCCATTTTGATCAGAGGAAATTGGTAGATTAAATAAGGATAAAACTCATCAAGAGCCGATCATCATAATCCGTTTAAAAACGACATTTTGACGCAAAACTTGTTATTGGAAGGCTTAAAATTTAATTGAAGGTGATTAGGGAATTTTAATTTTATTTTTCGGTTTACTGACTTGGTGAATTGGTTGGCGACTTTGAGTTCTTAGATTAGATTCTAACGTCAAGAAAGAGTTTACCTAGATTCTAGGTATCTGGTCCTGGATATTAGTTTTCTATATAAGACGGACTATTTACTTTATTATTTATGAACACACATTAAAAAAACAAGGAAAGAAAAATAAAACACTTTATCAAAATCGGTTCGTCCGTTCAGGAGCTATGATACCACAGACACACAGATAACCACTGCACCCTAACACCGCTCTTGTTTAGTCGGAGGTAAGAAATAACCTTGATTGTAGCTAGAAATTCGATATTGATAATTTGTAAGGTCGAATTTCTCTCGTAACTTCCACCATGACTAACCAGATTTTTGTTCAGCTTAATTGTGCCACTGCACTACTAGGATTTTTTATTGCTGCAAAATAAGCAACACTGAAAAAAAAAACCAAGCCCGCTAGGCGTTAATTTACACAGCAACATTAATTAACACACCTCCCCATAATTAAACTTGCAATTAACAGCAATTCGCTTCCATCAAACTGAAATATCTTTTAAACCAACAATCGCTCCGTACAATTAAACAGTTAAGTTAAATAAACCGGTTAATTTTTTAACGGATAAAAGGCAGTTAACCGGGCGTGTATTTAACAAATGAGGTAGAACTGGGTTGTGAAAACTAACGACGCGACACGTCATCGAAAATGTTGCCAATTTAAATTAATTTTATATGCGATTGAGTTGTTAATATTTCGTCGTGTTTTGGGTGCTGATTGTGGAGCTCGTGGCTAAATAACAACAGCCGCTCGGGTTAAGACGCGCTTGTCTAGGTTGGTCCGTGGATGGGTGACCACCCATTACATACCGAGTTTCCTCCGTGCCTCGGAAAGCAAGTTAAGCCGTTGATCCCGGCTGTTATTTTTAGGTCTTTGACAGTCGTTACAGATAGTCAGTGGCCCGAAAGTTTTACAACCAGTCTTATCAAGGAGTATAGAATTACCCAGGTGGTGGCAGTCGGGAATAAACCGTACTAACTGGGTTGTGGAGGTCAGATAGGCAGTCGCTCCATGTAAAATACTGGTATTCAGCTGCATCCGATTAGACTGGAAGCCGACTCCAACATAGTTGGGAAAGGCTAGGCAGATGATGTTGTGGGTGAAATTGAAGCTTTTAAACGTTGATTTATTTTACTATTATAAAATATTATTTCGACTACAAGAGGCATCAAATGCAAGCACAATCCGGGTTACTTTAAAAAGTAATCCAGGGATGTATGTAGGAAGGCAGCAGAAATGTGCAGTCCAATTAACAACTATAGGGCCAGGTTAAAGTCTAACCGGGTGCAGCTGAATACTAGTATTTTACATGGAGCGACTGCCTATCTGATCTCCACAACCCAGTTCGTACTGGGTAATGCGGTACCCCTTGGTAAGACTGGTTGTCAGACTTTCGGGCCACTGACTACCTGTAACGACTGTGAAAGATCTACAAATGACAGCCGGGACCAACGGCTTAACGTGCTTTCCGAGGCACGGAGGAAGCTCGGTATGTAATGGGTGGTCACCCCTCCACGGACCAACCCAGGCAAGCGCGGCTTAAACTGATGACCGACCCGAGTGGCTGTTATTATTTAGCCACGAGCACCCCGTTTTCATTTACCATTACAGTACTCAATTAACAAACACACACACACGAACACAGAACCTCCTCCTTTTTAGAAGTCAGTTAAAAACAAATTACTACTGGCAACACGAGACCACATGACAATATTTTTTCTCTTGGACGCATCATCCAACAGCCTAGTCCCTAGCGAGCAACGTCGCCAATTATAACTTTGATGATAAAAAAATAAACTTCTGATAACATACTGGATGGGATTTTTGGACCTGACCTGGAGGCCAAGTACTCAACATACTGGAGATAGCAAATTTTACTTAAAGGAAGCAAATCTGCATTCAGACATTTTCAAAAATTTGCTTCCAGCCTCGGGAATAGAACCGGCTAAAATCCGAGAAAGTTTAGATTTTATGGTTTTCTTTTCAATTAATTTATCATATTTGTTAGACAGATTTGATAGCTAAGATTGACCCTATCGATTGATGACATAAAAGTACAGGGTGTTATTTTTTCGGATTTTAGACGGTTCGATTCTCGAGTGTGGCAAGTGAATTTTCGAAAATCCTTTAATGCATATTTGTTTCTCTTTAAAAATAATGTTTCCTTTGAGTAAAATTTGCTATCTCCGATTTTTAGAGTACTTTCCCGCCAGGTGAGGTTGAAAAATTCCACCCTGTATATTCCTTGTCAACATGCGGAGTTTTAGAATGAAACACTGAAGTTGGTTCGCATAGACTTTCCTTAATTGTTCACACCCGGCGATATTCATAAGCACCTGGATTTGCTTTGACTGTTTCACTGAAACGCGACGTCGCTTGAATGTTAATCTTATGTTATCGCTTTTATTTCAAGCTTTTGAAGCAATAAATTTAAAACTTTTAGTGAATGTGAACAAGGAAATGTAGACGATTTGAGTTTTCAAAGTCAGACGGGCGGGAGTAGGTACAGACATTTGTAGATATGATAAGAGTCATTATTATAGTGGCAAGCATCCACGGTTCTACATAACTAGGTATATTTGTTATGTTTGTGTTCAACAATAAAACTAGAATTGAAAACAATAAATCAAAAGGCACAATAGTGATGTACAAATACCAAAACGTATAAATGTATAACTCGACTAAACCAAAACATACCGCTAGGTTTTGTATAACGAAATGTAATAATAAAACTATCCGCATTTCTGTTTTGTCAACCGGGCTGCGGTATAGCATGACAATGTTGCATATTAATATTTACAATTTTGCGGTGCGCGTCATTTGTTACAACACAACAAAGGTATGTAGATGAATCGCGTTGATATCGGTTTTGTATCGAAATCATAATTGTATCAGGAATTATATCTGTGAACCAAATATTCAAGAGGCTTAATTGAATACGTTTTATGAAATTTAAAAAGGTACTAACGGTGTGCGGCATATGAAGGGGCTGAAATCACAACATCTAAACGCGGATACGGCTGAGATAGCAAGGTCTGAGCCGCGGCGAATCTCTCACATACACTCAAGCCGCAGTATAATGTCTGCCACGCGCACTCACGCATACACTCCGCCGTCTGAGACCACGACACGGATGGCATCCTCATGTCGACTAACTACACTAACACAACACTATTACAAAACCAGGTCACTTTACAAACACACCACACTAAAACACAAAACATTATCACATTATTATTTACAAATTCAAATGCAACACTGAAACACGTTCGATTCGTACCGATAGCATTGCTATAACTACATTTAGATTAGATAAGGGACATCACTACCCAATAGGAAATGTTCATTGATGCGCGTGATTTCGCCGACGTATCGATATTTCTTGTATCGATAAGATATAGGAGATGGCACGAGGCGAGAGTGTTCATCTATGTGGAAAACGGCACTGATAGATGGTGTTGCTCTTTGTGAAGATCAGGTGTGTTGCGTAGGCGACATGGCGTCTATTATCTCGCATTCAAAGATAATGGCAATCGAAGCGATAGTGTTCGCGATAACTCATCGAGTTTGCGCAACGGTTTACCTATACGGAGAATGTAAAAGAAATATATTTCAAGCGAAGGTCACGTCCCTTTGTTAGTCATAAAAACAATGAAGGCATGCCGATTTAATAATGCATAGGGTAAGTCTTTTGAGTTTAAAAATACAGATTTAATTAAAAAACTCTAAGGTTGAGTAATCAAAGAGATATCGATTGGGGAAGTTGGATAAACGGTGTTTTTAGTTTACAACGAGCAGAAAGGCTTTGGAGATAACTTCCATTAGTTTAAAACACAAAAACGGTTCACCATCAAATAAGTTACTTATTGAAATTTTAACCGAATGCCTTTAGGCTAGATTAAAAATAGAATCATAATTAGATTCTTATGTAATTATTTTATCTCTCTAATCCATAAAATGTTTTTTTTTTGTTTTCTCTTGTTCTACTTTGCAGTTCTATTTATCCTGGTACACCCAACTCGACCAAATTAGCAGTTTAATTAAAAAACACAAATAACTTGGCAACATTATAGAAGCGTCTCTGTCCGTAATTAGGGATGGGAAACATTCTTGTTGCGAACAACAGTTTGTTTAGGACAGTTGTTCATTGTTGTTCTGTTCCTTTGGTCACGGAGCACACACGATCTTGCGAACTTACTGTACATACGAGTACGAGTTTGTCATTAATTTGGGAACAGACTGCTTTAATTTACTTGGAAGTTGTGGGAACACTCCTTTAGAGTTATTTAAATGTTTACGCTCCTGATTCCAGGTTTTAGATGTGCTAGTTAGGGATGGGACATGTGGATAAGGTAAACTTATCGATAAGTTGGGAAACCGGTAACGACAGAGATTCTAATAGGTGAGTGAAAACTTTTCAAATAAAAAAGAATTTACACAAACATCGAATTTCAGATATGAAGATTAGAATTAGATACATATTTTTATTATTACTAATCATCTCCGCAGATTAGTTTTCTCTAAAGACGAATTTTACAAACTTCATTCAAAAGCTGTCGATGTCATCATTGCTGTCATGTTATATGGAATATTGACACAGACAGTTTTGGAACTCGCTTAAGTCCTGTTGATCGCGTTCAGTTACATTAGTGAAATTCTTAAATATTTTATACGGTTTACATAATATATTTGTTCGTAACAACAAACAACGCCAGTTCAGTATTTGTTCAGTTTAATTGACGTCACACATCCGTTAATCTGTATATCGGACGTCAGATGAATCAAATTTGATAAACGTTCACCAAATTGAATGGCGCATTTATTTTTCGCAAATTCAATTTGTAAATGGTATTGGTTTATATAAAATTGTTTAAGTGCTGCAGTTTAGCATATCAATATAAAAATGTCAGCTTGTCTGTCTGTATTGTGTTATTTCATTTAACGACTTGGAAATCTCTAAATACACTTTGAACCTAGGTCGGCCGGAGCAAAACAACCCCCACCCCGTATGGTCCCCCTTCTGTACGGACCATTCAGGTCTCAGAATTCTATCCACAGACAATGGCCCACTTTCCATCTTGTGCCGCATGCCCTGATGCCTGCGCACTTGATGACCTTATGGCTGCGTCAGTGAGCGAGGTTCGGATGGTTGCGTTTTGGAGTAAGCACATTTTTTTTTGCCATTGACACGCTAACAAGATTTCATTAAAAACTTCGTCTGCCTGGCTTTTTCACAACTATGTTGGAGTCAGTTTCCAATCTACCGAACGACCTCCACAATCCAGGTCCTGGGTAATACGATACCGATTGTTTTAAGTACGTCAATACTCATAATCTTTCCTTTATAATATTGAAAAACAAAACACTTCAATACTGGTAATTGTATTAGTCAGCGGAAACATTGCATCTTTATCGAAATTGTTTCCTTTCTTTTAATAACTGATCCGAGTCTTTTAATGTTATCCGTAATTTCTTTTGTGTTATTCTTTACGGATACATTGTTTACTTGATACATACAATTCATAAACTCACGCCTTTTACAGATGAGGGTAGTCAGAAACTGCAGAACGCCACCTGCTACGATCCTTACAATGCTCACTTTAAGTTACACATATGACTGTGATCTTAAAACAAAACACTAGCCACTAGTAGATAAATAAAAAATAAAACATACTCTAATTTTAGGTCCACGCATTTTATCGATGAAAATTCACTACAACCTTATAATCAGTAAACTAGGTTCTCGAGTTCCAAAGTAACAATATGGAACTGCAGAAACAAGTACTAAATTCTAATTTGGCAATCGCGGGAACATTTTAATTGGATTACACATGCATCGTGCATGCGCACAAGTGAAATGTTTATTTGCACAACATTAGCATAAGAGGATTTAGAACCGGGTAATTTATTCGCTAGGGTTGATTCGGTTCGAGTTATTTTAATCGAGGGATTACACTAATTTGAATTGTTCGAATTTGATTGCGCCAATTATGATAGCTGTGATTGTTTTTTTTTGTGTGTTTTGATGATATAAAATTGTCTAAAGGGTAAAAATACGTTATATACTAATTAATGTTTAATAGCCTCGTACATGGGACTTAAACATAACTGGCGAAATGTGGCTGTACTATTAGGTACACCTCTGCCTAACACTTAGAGAATCACAGGAGTGAATTTATGTTATGTAAAATTAAATACTTTGCTATATAATACAAGGGGACATAAACACAACTGGCGAAATATGGGTATCCTAAAGTACATCTCTGCCTGACCTCTCAGACAAGTTCAGGCGTGAAGATATATTATACTGAAATAAATGAATGCATCTGTTTTTATAGAACTAGATCAAGATAATATGTATAATTTGTGTCAATAACAACCGATTAAATTAGATAAAGAATTATTGAAAACACCGGTCGTCAAGAGACAGAAAGATACTGTAGAATTTCCATGTAAAAACAAGATTGGTCATGAACAAATCCTTTTAGTGCAGCGGTCATGCAACTATTCGTAACTATTGTGAAAGTACACGAGCTTTATCAAACAAAGGTCTCGCTATCGTACAATGGTCACAAAGCTAGAATTATAAGTATAATATTGTATAAATATAAAATACTAACACTCTTCATTTGATTGTAGATCGAAAGGCGACAGCAAATCAATTGGCATCGACGGGAACGGGTGATTCGCAGCCGCGTTCAGAAACTCACTCCAAAACGTGTTCATTTTCATCGTTATGTCAATTCATCGATATAATCAATTGAAATGGTCACATCACTAGCGCTGTGTTTAAATATTGTTCCAATTTCGAGCGTTGTGTTGCCGTTTAGACGCGTATTTGCCGTGCAAATATTTTTTTACGGTTTTACTTTGTTTTGGTTCGAAACCGGCGAGTAGATACACTCGGGGACGCGCGGCCGGCGACTGTTTAGTTGTTATCAACTCAGCGTCGTCTCGCCTATCGCTCTGATAAGCCTCACCCACAACAATTAGGTGAAACAGCTGATAGCACCTGTTTGTTGGCCATGTATTAAAAAAGTGATTATTTTCGCAATACTGTTATCTACGGTATCAGCAGACACCCTGTTTTGGTTAAATCTTAAATGAATAAATGTTACCTAATTATAAAAACGCTCAATTTACTACGATATCCAGTGAGGAAACACAGTTGAAAACAACGGAAATTCTGAACAAATATGGAAAGTAATTTACCACCGCTGTCAGACTATAAAAAACTGAAATTCCGTTTTTTTTTAATGAGATTAATTTCAGTGTTTTGTTTTAAAATAACGCGGTCAGTAGCTTCAGTTAAACTGGTAAACGAAACAAATGAAATGCTCTTTGCGTGTTTCCGCGTAAAAATGCTCGTTGCGTATTTGACACCAGGGGTTTTCAGAGAAATGCCGATATTATACGTAAATACATCGTGATAAGCTGTTAATGTACTTACACAAAGTAGGTCATACATGATATATCGGTACTTGTGTCGTATATTTTATAATTTGTATACGCCTACACCTGACACTGAAAGATAACGTTGTTGATTATAAATTAACACGCACTGAGCCCCAATATTAACTTAACACTTGAACGTTAAGTCATCCTGATATTTACATAAACTAGCTACTACATGCGTTCGCACGATTCTTCATTGAAATATAAAAGCATATTGGCAACAATCCTACAATTTATGACGTGGAAACTAGAATAAAGAAAGGAAATAAGGAAATCCCGCTCCCAATTTCGCCATGATGGTGGGGAATCGTATGAAATATGTGATAATATCAGCAGCCGTCGGATCAAGGCGTGTCGAGCGGGACGGCACGTGCCCGATGCGTTGTCACTCCCAATTTGAATGTAACATGACATCTGAGACCGAATGACACCAGCACGATTTCAATTAACCTGCGCGTCGAATTCCCAAATGTCATGTTGACATATCGATACTCCGAATGCATACTCGTAAAAATTTATGATACTTGCTCGATATCATATTTCACAACACTATGCTTATGCATGTCCGGAAATTCTAACTATAAATTCGAAATAAGAACTTAAAAACTTCCATAACAATAAATATGTTCGCGTAAGATCGTAAATCCGAAAGTTTCCAAAATATAAATTCGAAAATGGAGCCATCTTACCTTCTTTTATTTTCCTCCTATTTTGCACTGGCCCTTTTTGCGCACACAATAAATTAAAGAGTTCTAATAAACAGTCTTGGTCCTTTTGGTGCACCATTTTTTATTTTAATATTAAAAAGTTTTTAACACATCACAGGGAACTTAATTGATTAATGTTTATCACATGAGCACCTCATATTATTTTCCGTAGGTAATTTTGAACACTCAAGATATTGTTTTCTAAGAGGAAGTAGAAAAGAGGTTACAAACAGGTAATACGAAACCATGTAGGTTGTGTGTACAGTCCTTAAATAGTACAAACAGAACTATGCGGATGGGACACAGTTCCGGTTGGAAGTGTTGGAACCCCCTGTAGATAAGCACGTAAAGTCAGGTGTCCGAAACAGTAATAATGGCTTATCAGAGCATTTTGTGGAACCCTAAAAAGCGCTGTAGTTCCTATAAAGGAAGACTCTTGATGTGGGTTTTATTAGACATTATAGGAGGTAGACCCGACTGGTCAAATGTCTAATTTAATTAAATGGTTGCCGCAATTCGAATGATTTCGGAGTTTTCCATATGATTGATAAAGGTGGGACATTATCTTTTGTAAAGGGAGAGACATTTGGTTTCCTAATTAATTCTTGTTTCTTCAAATGATATCAAGATAGGAAATATCGAAAACAAAGCTTTCGATCAGCATTGAGAAGCAAATAGACAAGGCTGCTGACTTTAGGCTTTGCTTAAGCAAATATTTAAACAACAGTTCGTGGTTGACCTTGTTGTTTTATATATTTTTCCATTTTTCTCATTGTATCAAAATCACTTTGCTCTCAAAATAGTTTGTTATTCAGACCATACAAAACAAAACACAAACGCTTTCTATTTTCGTGCAAACAAACCACGGACGCCATATTGTTACCCATATCAAACATGCAACAAAAACTTGTAATAGAATTTTATTTAAAAGCGGAGGGTAGTTTGCTAAAAATAGGTCGGTTTTGCACGGTACGTCAATTGGCTGTGAGCAATCCGCTCGGTCACCTACACAGCCTATCTGATTTGAGAGTGTGCCAAACTCACTATACTATAACTATCCATGGCTGGTGTGTGCTCTAGTTTTAGTTCTTTAAAGGGAAAAATAATGTTAATGGCATTTGAAGTTATGGTTGAAGTTTAGGTATGCTGGGACAGTGACTGAATCTTAAGCACGACATGTTGAATAAAACGGGAGGATGGCAGAGGTGTGGGGTTGCACAGCTATAACTCCGCCTTACCCTTCGGGGAGAAAGAGGCCTGATGTTATATTTAAAAATAAAATTCAATAACACAGAAAAGGGTAGCTGGATTAGGAAAATCTCGTGTCAGGAGATTAAAAAGAGCGCCTGTTTTCATGAAGTCCTGATAAGAACGAGTAATTTAAGAAGGTTAAAGAAAAAATAGAAACACGATCAAAATGTACACTAATAATTATTAAGCTAATCTTTAGAAACAAGCATGATATAAAATTACGTCAATATTTGCATAAGATGAATTGAATGTTTACATAAGAGAAGATAAGAAAAATATGAATAGCTCCTAAAAATGTACGAAATTTAAACTCGGAATAGCTTACTATCGATACACACGAAGAAGCAAACTTTGACACATCACTAGAGTCCACAGTAAATTCAATTTCCGAACACAAACACGGGGTGCCACAGAGGCGAAAAATAAACAGGCAAAAAAAGAAAGATATGCCAAACTACTTGGCCGAACAGAAATAAAATGGCGAATGACAGTGATCGCGAAATATTGGGACTGAGGTATATGCATATGTGGGACGTATCAGCGTGGCCTAGTTCCGTCGATATCTGTTCAAGGCCACGATGGGCCTGACTTGCCTAGTGTTTGTGTTTATCAATGATCGGACACCTGTAATCTGATTTGTGAGGTGCAGATAGGAAGTGTCAGAATGCTCGATGAGCTGGAAGTGAGTTTGCGAAGGGGTTGCATTATGAAGTAGGGGTTAAAAATAGAATTGCTTTTTAGCTGAGGGCGATCTTGTATTACTTTTCAATGGAGAGCTTGGATAGTTTAGTAAAGTTTTATCAAATCGGTCTTTCAATACAGTAGGAGAATGTTAGTTTTTTTGGAAATTGTCAGAAGATTAGTTGATGCTTGAATAATGAATGGTTCTCCGGTTTTTTTTTTTTTTTTTTTTTAATCTAATTTTATTTAGGGGCTTTTCTCCGGTTGTGAAGAAAGTTTCGGGAACCTGTATCTTTAAGCAAGCACTTAGCAACTTGCTATATAAGATTGAGCGTTATTTTTATTGTAATTATAATAAATGCATGATGAAATAAACAGTTTTTTTTATAAATATGGGCTAAGCCGAACCTATAGTGTTGCGAAAGAAGATTACAATCAAATTGGAGATGTGCATCGCGTAAGTACAGACCTTAAGGTATGATAGCATGCGCAAACTATCGTTAGTAATATTAATTTTGACAGTATGACAATTATGTGCATACAGGAGAGAAGGAACTTACATGGTCATGAGAAATAGATTTTTATGACGTCGCGTCGCTATTTGGATCACCCAGTATAAATGCGAAAAAAAAACAAAGATCAATGCAGCTCAATGGAGCAGATTACGAGTGGTCTCCACACTGTGTGGGATGTTCAATGAGACGCGTAATCCTATCATTGAACCACCACTGTTCCATTGCACTGTGTTATGTGAATACTGAGGCTTTTATTTTATTTTCACCCAGTGGTGGTGTCAGCGGTAGATTATTTATCAAGGACTTGCTTTACCAAGCGGCTTCGCCCATGTGGCGTTCAGGAATTATTTCACAGACATGTTCTATCGCGATAAAAAGTATCCTGTTATATCACAGGCCATGGTGTACCTGTTCGACAAATTTCATCGAAATCTACTCAGCCGTTAAGGCGTGGCAGGCTTACTATTGCATTTATAATATTGGTATGGATTTAAAAAGTTCTAGGTAAGCGGACTAGCATTATTAGACATTGCGTTTTGAGATCGTCAAAAATAGGGATCTAGAATAAATATATACTCGTTTTCTACTCTCACACATAGACTTACTATTTAAGAAGTTGAGGGAAAGATACTTACGAGAGCCATAAAACAAATTGCACAATTTATCACTACATTTATATCGATAACAGAAGTAATGTATCTTCTGGTGCAATTTAAGCGGTAAATAAACTCCGCAATAAAGATAAATAAATCTAGGCCAGCGTAAAAATGAATGATCACGCACGTATGTACTTCACGCACCGTTCACAAACTCAGGCAATACGACACTTGTGTCAAGACACGCGCTCGCGTCATTTGTTTCCTTCGCGAAAATACCGTCACTTCGCAGATCGCATTGCGACTCCCAGCATGCACTAAAGCCGGTCATGGACGATAGGTTAAGCATGACAGTTTGAAATGTGCATGCAAAACCTTCATGAAAAACTGCCTCCCATACACACGTAGTTACGAAACTGCAAGTCTGTCGGTTGGATTATTTGCGAGTGTGGCATCACTGGCAACACACGATGATAGGGCAGCTTAATTAAGTGGGTTTTATTAATTGTTATAAGAAATAGCCCGCTATACACAGGGAAAAAAATAACCATTTAGATATTCCCTAGGTTGCATGAACAGACCAGGATAATAACTGTTTAGTTTTCTCCTACACAAGTTCATGCATGTCTGCACAGTTTCACTGTATAGACAAGACTGCACATGTCTACAGTCAGGCGTGCATGAAAGTTTTTGGAGAGAACTGTACAGCTATTGGAATGGAACTTGGTTTTGCATGAAGGTTTTAAATGCACATTGAAAACTGCCATGCATAACCTAGCGTGTATGGCTACATTGACAGGTAACAGAAGTAGTGTGGCTTCTGGTGCATTTGAAGTGCAAATTGAACAATGGAATATATATTAAAACTCTAAGGCAATTCAACAATGAACGAACACGTTTCCTTAGCTACCTACTTACTCCACAACATAGCATCACAGAATAAGAACCCCATATCGTTTCCCATTACCCCCACTTACATAATACCGCATGGGGGGACGTAAATTAAAACCATAAAGCTCGTAGTCAAATCACCACGGCGCTATTTATTGGTGTTGCCAATGTGTACAACCCCTGTTTGTTTATCGTTTGTTATATTAAAATCTTTTATTGTTCATGGTGGCTATAATCTTTGAAGGTGGCGTGGGGATTGTGGGGTGTTATGGCGTCGTGGAAGAATTTTGAGAAATTGGGTGGAATATCGAGACGATTTAATCATTCTACAAGGTGTAGGGCCCGCGTTATGAATTATGGCCCATCGTTTTCCATAGAGAAGATCCCTGAGTCCCAGAAGTAGGAATGTTATATACTGAGTATGCTTAGGTTATGAAATATCGAGGGGCTTGTTTGCCGTATCTTTGGTTGGAGCGTTGAAGAGATAAAATATCAGCTTCCAATAAACGTTAATTGTGTTAAACTCTATGCTGAGCAACATCATCATTCTCCTGTCCTTATTCCAATTTATTTGGGGTCGGCGCAGCATGTCTTCTTCTTCTTTCATACTTCTCTATTACGTCATCTCAGCAGTTACCTCCTTTCTAGCCATATCATCCTTCACACAGTCCCATCCAACGTTTCTTTGGTCTTCCTCTACTTTTTAATAAAATGGTTTCATTTGAGCTTGTTAAGGTACCTCCCAAGATAATTCCATCAGTTTATAACAGTTGCCAAAAAAACGTTTGTTTTGGATATGTATAAAATCGTCATACGATTCACTGTGCTGAAAAGCAATACCAAATCATCGAAAAAAGATCTTTAATACCAAAATCCACATAAAACCGCATTATAATTCCTCAGCCCGATTCGCGGGCAGCCATTCGTAGCAGACGCGCAGATACGGACGTCTAACAAATCGGCAAATAAAGAATCGGCAACTTCTATCCGGCGACGATAATCTGGGCCAACGGTAGGGTTGCCACCTGCCGGGGTGATTTGCGAGTGTGGCACGGTAAGGGTTGTCGAAGTAAGAAGTGGTTTGTGAGTGTTCCAGCACTGTACTTTGTGTCGTTTATTTTATCATCACTGCTCTTAAAACGGTGAAGGAACGCATCGTAAGGAAACCAGTATAGTCTAGTAACAAAAATTCGAAGAAATATGACATTTACCAACACGCACTAGGCCTGCATGGTCCACTACCTCTTACAGAGAGTCTTGTATCCCAACCGTGGGAAAATTATGGCTGATTATGCTATGCACCAACAAGTAAAATCTAAACATAGAAATACCTTTTCGACAGTTTCCGTCGTTCCTTTTTTTTCAAACCGTATATTGGTGAAATTGTACCATTAACGCAGATTTGCTGCATTATTCATAAAAACGTTAAAACATAATGTGTGTACAAGTAGGTACACCTCTGAATGCCCTTCGGGGATTACATGCATGATGTTATAATGATGACGAAAAGCAAAGAAGAAGAAAATTACCTAACTAGCAAAACTTTTTCACAGAAAAAGCTAAACTATTTTTAAATCGACACCCCTAACCCCCTGATTTTCGATCCCTCCACCCCACGGAGCGCAGGTGAGATAAAGGTATAGTTCAATAGCGCGACACTCTTAAACACTTTCTTATACCTAATAAATTACCTTTACGACTCAGATAAGGGTCCTGAACTGAATCAGCAGAGAATGAAGGAAAAATAATGCATTCAGTCAAAATATTTTGGGGATATTGAACTGGGATCTTAAACAAGTTTGGAGTGAAAGTGTTTCGTAAATATACAGGGCTTTGGATTTGATGCAAAATTATAAATATATGCGGTGGTATCCCGACATCAACGCACAAACGGCTACAACTGTTTCTTTTTTATTTATTTTAATAGTTTTGTGATTTAATTTATATTTTAATTTAATTTATTTTTGGTTTTAGTTTGATTGTGAGTAATTTAATTTGAGTTGATTTAATTTAATTTGATTTGTGTTTTGGATTAATTTTTTTTAATAGCTTTCCTGTTTTTTTAAGTGTTTTTTTTTTACTAATTATGTATGTGCATGTAAGATTCACATCGAGTAGATGTAGTGTCTTTTTCTGTTGTACCGTTTTTTGTGCTCTTTGTGATTGTACATCAGTTTTGTGAATTACATAAAAAAAAAAATGTAGATTGAAGTTGGGCAAATTGTAGTTGTGCCTAAATGGGATCATGTTCTGGATTTGTAGCCCATATAGAAAGACAACTAATAGAACCTACACAACAGTTAAATAAACACTTCCATTTACAGGTTTATCAGCGAATCTCTAATCTCAATCAGCCAGATAAATGAGCGAGCGATCCCCAGAGCAACTATTTAATATCGCCGTCCTCCGGGAGCAATATGTTATTATTATTGCACTGGCAACACTGCCGCCCGTCCGCGGCTCCGCGTGAATTATGAAATGAGAAGCTTTGTTTATGTGGCTTATTAGTTTTGAGAGTGAATTATGGCAACACCTGCGATGGAATACGGCCATGTTTGATTTGGATAGTGGTTTGTTTGTCTGCTGCTTATGCTAATGTGTTTAAGTTTGTAGGCTTGGCGGTGCTTCACTTTATTACGAATATGGCATGTATGTGCGTAAAAGGATTGTAGAACTAATTTATATTTATTTCGTTAATGTCAGCTTTTGCCTGTTTAAACACGAATCAAGATCATTGTACTGCCTCTGCCCATATTCCCTTGTCAGCTGTCACGATATTATTTACAAATTTTTCTTTCATTGTCTGCTTGACGAGTGCATTTAGTAAAGATCTTTCAGGAGAGCAGTATCTTGCAGTAGACTAATTTTTGCTAAACGAGGATCACATCTGTGCTTAAAAACGAACTTAAATTATACATAGTAGACTATTCTTGTTCTATGTACCAAAGTCCGTTTGGTTGTTTTTACGTTGTTGAGAGATAAGTATAAACTTTCACATTTATAATAATGGAAATCGTTAAGCTGATCGTCAACATAGGGGACTAGGGGCGAAAAGTGATGAAAGCTACACGCACCTATGTCTATACTTAAGAAGCAACGCTTCATCAATCTTCATACAGACATAAGAGATCAGTGTGTTACCTTCCAGAAGCTTCGATCAATCTTATCAACGCAGTCGAGAAGCCTGCTCACTTTTTGTATAGTAACTATGTGCAATCGAAATATTGTAGAGGAAATTGGTCTTCGGGAATTTCCGCCTTTATATTTTTTCTTTGTGTTGGCTGCACTCGGCCATGGGCCCATGGCGAAGCATAGAAAAAAATTTTTTAACCTAACCTAATAGATATATGTTTTGGAGTTTGTTCCGCGTCTTCTCGCTGATCAAAACATTAGGGCGTAGCGAAGTTCTGGCGTTTTGGAGGGCTGTTTTATGTAATTTTGACATTCCAAAAGTGCTGATAGTGTAATGAATAATTTTAGAGAAATCACAAACAGTTGCTTATTACATATTCTTGTAGGTCTTTGTTCTGTAGTTTATGGGGATAAAATATACCTAAGACCTAAGGCACTACGAAGAAGTTCATTTAAGATGATGAACGAAACAGTCCTTTTTATATCAGACTAGCTTTTGCCCGCGGCTTCGCGACCGTGATGTCCGTTCAAATAATCCCATAGGATAGTACTATCAGTATAAAAGGTATCTTGTATCCTAACACAGGTCTATGTTATATATTTCATCGAAACCCGGTCAGTCGTAAAGGTGTGATTAGCATTTATAATATGAATAGTATGGATGTGAATAATAATTCGGAGACGGAGATTTATAGAACATATTATCCACATATTGCTTAGATAGTCAAAACCGAAACATAACTGAGTTATGACACGAAGTCTCAGATATAAGACATGTCCCCAATACATAAATCTATGTGGGAATGTAAGGTTAGTAATGTGGCAATACTGATTGGATAAGGGAATGTAAGCTGATGGAATGACAACACTGTGTGAACGAGCGAGCATGAAGGTGAGAGCGGGATGGGAAAAAAATGGACGACGGAATGATTGTGAAGACGTTAAGTTGTAAAAGGATTTTTGTGAAGAATAAAATCAAGAAGAAGTCAAGTCTTGCTCCGTTTTATTTCAAAGATCCCACAACACGCACTATATCTATATCGTACAATACACACGGGCGATCGAAACATCCAACTTTACCGTCCAACTTGGCTTCCATAACATAACATCACGGCTGTAATCACTGAAGGGTTAGGCAAAGTTGTTAGTAAGTAAGTATGTAAGTCAGTATATTTATTTGCATAAAATGTGGTAAATACAGGATGTTATAAAATGTTTTAGAGCAGGACACATTCCGTCGTAATAATAGCATGCAAATTTTAAAATCAATTTTTACACAAAGCACATTAACTTGACCACATAGGTATCCATTCATACAATTATGTAAGTACATTTGAAAAAAATGTAATCCTACAATTAGATAAAAACAAAAGAAACACTAACACAAAATAAAAGTACCTACACCTTACATACAATATCTAAAAAATCAAACAAAAGAGTAATACTGAAACACCTACACCGTAAACACATCAAAATCCCACATATGTTATTTTATGTTTATGTAATAAGAAGCGAGCCTATTGCCATCTACCGAACAGAAATCCAGACTTCGTGGCTGCTATTGAGAAAGTCCTGACGGAAATAAAACTCAATAATGCCCGACCTGGGAATTGAACCCAAGGCCTCATACTCAGCAGTAGCGCTAGTCATAGACCAACGAGGAAGTCTAACTTGCCTTACGTCACATGTAACTTGTTAATCACATCTGCGCTATACTTCGACCAACATATCTGTGCCGACGGTAAAACAGGGAACTTAAATAAATCTAAGGAGATTGACATCTTGTATCATTTTTCTTGACAAGCAGCGCCACCAACTTAAACTGGTCGTTTACTAGCAGTGGCCTTCGAAGACTGACATACAGATAAGGCTATCTATGAGATAATTTAAGGTATAGTATTTTTTTGTTCAGTTTTATCATAGCGCGTTGTCTTCAGATAAACATGTGCGTCTGAATTTAGTGCATCTTGTAATCTTAATTTACAGAGGAAACAAGGGTCTATTATTAAGATCATTTTCAAAGTTATAGGTATTCATATTTTACAGCGAGGTGTAAATGTTTATCATTTTCCTATTTGAGGGCTCAGGCGAGCGCCCACCCGTTCTAAATGTAACGTAAATACGTCGATTTTTTAATTTAAAATACTCGTTGTACAGACAATATTTTCATAATTATAAGAATTCATTCATATCTATGGATGGTACTGATTGTGGTTGTTGCAAACAATTTAATTAAACATGGTATAGGACAGGGGTGGCGAACCTTTATGGCTCAACGTGCCATTTTTTATAAAAAAATGTTTAGTGAGGCCATACATAAGCCGTCAAATAATTTTGACTTAGTGATTATTGGGAAATTAACGACTCCAAAACTCTTTATTTACTATAAAAAAATACAATTTGCACTGTATAGTAATACATATTTCAATTATACGTGTAACTCAAATTAAAGTAACATTAGTGACTTACTGTGTTGCAGATTAGTTGACAAATAACTTAAATTCGGCTTTTAAGAGGTTACTTTTAGTAGAATGCATACTGGAGTCATCTGCCAAACGGTTTCTAAGCAAGTCTTAAAATGTTAATCATATCTGAAAATAATGACTCTCAGGCCATATGTAGGTAGATTAAAATATTGTTAAAATGGGCGGCGTGTCCAAAATATTGTGTCGCGTGCCATCAATGGTACGCATGCCATTGGTTCGCCATCCCTGGTATGGGATATTTGTTTTCGATTCAAAATCGACATATTTACGTTACGTTTGCACCGCGCGCTCGTCCTAGGGGCTGTTTTTAAGAAAACGTTTAAGTACGTTACCTATTGGTACTGCATAACAGCTGCATTACTTGTTGAAGATAAGCTTACCTGCAAAAAAGAAATAAAACAATTAGTTTACCGGAATTTATCATATTTATCTATAAAAAGTACAGAGGTATGCCGCTGTTCGTGCAAAATAAAACTTGTTGTAAAATAAAAATTGGATTTTGATGAGATTTCACCGCTATTATTTATTAATTTATTTAACAATTTATGTACACACTAAATACAGAAATCAAGAAAGGAACAGAAAAGAGAGTACAAAGGTATTGCTTATTAGTTTATTTTTCATTTTTTTTTATTAGCTTTGCATGTCTCACTGCTGGGCAAAGGCCTCCCCCATATCCTTCCAGGTACTCTTCTCCTGCGCCACCTCCAACCAGCCTCCGTGATGCGCGTCAAGATCATCTCTACATCTCTTTCTAGGCCGGCCTCGGCGGCGCCGTCCATCCTCAGGCATCCATCGTGTTGAGACCTTTGCTCAGCGGTCGTCATGTATGCGGCTCACGTGAACCGGCCAATCCCGTTTTTCACACCATCCCTAATTTAAAAATATTCCAATATCACTTTGCCCGACCCGGGAATCGAACCAGGAACCTCATGCTCAGCAGCCGCTCTTGCGACCACTCGACAACGAGGCAGCTAAAATAATTTCGGGAAATAATTAAAATATCGTCAGTACCTGCTATCGAAACAATTAAAAATGCATCAACAAAAAATCTACCAGATACTGATCAAATCAAAAACAGAACAGTATCGAAACAACCACCGTTTAAATCAAACGCTATGTACTTTGGAACCAGCACGACATTTTGAGCTGATTTGCAATTCCAATTCCAACCAATAGGGGCACAACGTTAATGCCGAAACAAAGAGTCAAAGAAGCCGCATTTCCGGAAACTGCCGAACATAGCCGATGGTGACCGAATGTTTGGTCATGCGGCTAATGAGCAAATATAGGAGGCGAGCTAGGTGATTAGCGCAACTGATGGATGGCCAGTATCGGAATTACCTTTAGATTGTTCGGAACCTAATTCCGTGTATATGGATTTTCGGTGCTTGATTTGTGGTTTTAGAAACGAATGAAATGAGCTACAATCTCTTTGACTGTATTGCTGTGTTTTTCAAGCTTGTAATCAAACATCAATTACAGTTGTTAAGTTTATCGTGCATGCTGTAGTCTCCTATAAGCGAAGGAGTATACTCAAAACCTCTTGTCGTCCATTATTTCTAAGTCATACCTTTTGTTTATCTACCCCCTGGATTTCGCTACTTTAAGGCAAAGGGCTCCCTAACCTCCTTCCAATTCTCTCTATCCAGCGATTTGGAACCAGTCTTTTTCTTAAGTTGTAACCTGTGTCCTGTGATTT
Organism: Standfussiana lucernea; assembly: GCA_964057025.1. Lineage (NCBI taxonomy): Eukaryota > Metazoa > Arthropoda > Insecta > Lepidoptera > Noctuidae > Standfussiana > Standfussiana lucernea. Next base: position 13,230,600 of record OZ059801.1, on the reverse strand, counting down.
GTTTAAAAATCAATCTAAGTATTTAAGATATTTTATCTTTAATAGATTTATTGCTTAACAAATCACAGGACACAAACCTCGTCAAAGCTTATGCAACACCAATAGGGCAAGTCTTAATCGAAGAGCTAATTGTTTAATACTAAAATTATTGCACAGTCGGAATTTGAACTCCCGGCGCTGAACTGAGTATTGAAATTCCAACAGTGCGCTTTTACTGTGGCATTCACTTAGGTATCGCTTAATCCTATACTATTAAATTAGCAATATTTGTATATACTATCGTGATTCTCGAATACGGCAAAGTTGCAATATATACGGGGCCGAAAAATCCATCTAGCTAGGTTTCATATCTGGGAAAATCGTTTTCTCTATGATCACCCGAGCAGAGCACGGTCGCCCAGGTACTGTAAATAAATCATTAATCATATTTATTTCTGCAAATTGGTTTTAAAAAACACTTTTACACGTCACATCATGTTGTTTTAAAGCTAGATGGGCCGGTGTTTCGTATCTGACTACTCTGAGAAGAAACAGCCGAAACAAACTCAGAGGTCACTGTCTCTTTTAAAGTCCAGACATTGGTTAAATCATATGAGGACCATGCAGATTAGTTTCTGAGGTGGTTTGATGAATGAATCACACAAATATATACAGGCATAACTTCAACAAACCTCATGCAACACCAGCGAACGAACATTTAGCTCTTTGCCTAGAACGTACCCTACCTTCTAAATGTTCGAGAAGCACACGCAACGCACATCGATTAGTTGCGAATGTCAAACACGCAGGCCGACGTGTGATGACTAATGTTGTGCCTACTCATATAATGCGCTGTCAGGACTGTTAACGAGGTGCGGGTCATTGATTTTAGATAGGGATTGGGCAAGAAGAGGCGAGGACAAGCTTGGCTATTCTCTGTCTCAACACATAGTTTTCAAAGACAGGAAGGAAGAACAAGCCCTATCACTCTTATCTGAATGTAATGAGACCATGTACTACCGAGTTCACTGACGGTCTACCATTTTTTTCACCTTTATGCCCTAAGTATTAAGGTTGAAAAAGTGGTCGACCCTCACTGAACTCGGTAGTAAGAAATAATGTAGGTGTTCTGATAAAGAAACAGGTGGTCTGATCGTAACTTTGGGGCCTCAAATGGCCGCTTTAGCAGAGTCATAACAGGATTGTAATGTGAATTACGTCACTAATCGTATAATGGTCACGAAGTGACAATTCATAATATTAACTGCGTCTGTGTGTCCATTTTAAAATTTTAAAAGTAATTCATATTTTTATCCTAATACTAGCGACCCGCCCCGGCTTCGTACAGGTGCAATGTAGATATGTAATAATGTTTTCTCTACTATAATATGCATGCATTAAACATATAAACCTTCCTCTTGAATCACTCTATCTATAAAAAAAAACGCATCAAAATCCGTTGCGTAGTTTTAAAGATCTCAGCATACATAGGGACAGACAGACAGCGGGAAGCGATTTTGTTTTATACTATATAGTGATACTGATGATTCTGCTAAAGCGACCATTTTAGGCCAACTGGTCAACAGAGAATATGCGTGCCTATAAATACACGGTCACTTCTTTAACATTTGAAGGTTTTAGGCACTCGAACTGCAACACTATTTGGCGGAAGAAATAGATATTATGATAGCAGTATTTCCCATGTAATAATCTTGCCCCCTATTACATAGGACTTAATCATAACTGGCGAAATGTGGGTGTACTATTAGGTACACCTATGCCGAACCCTTCGGGCTTAACAGGCGTGCGTTTATGTTATGTTAGGTACTTCCCTGGACGAGCACCCTAATAAAGAGCTCGATTTATTTTCTATTACAATAAGATTCCACTTTGCATTACTAAGCTTTTCTAGTCTTCAAAACTGTTCTATAAACCGAAGCCATTGGAAATACACCAGCACCATTCAAACGAAGAATCGTGCCGCATATTTATAGGTTACAAAGCAAAGCACTGCATTTACATGTGATTACGAGCTATTTACGGCTCTTCGTCGCGTGCCAGCTCAACAATGGACAGGTTGACGTTAATAATAAACTTTTTTACGTGGGACATTCGACAGCTGAGTACAATTGAGATTCTTCTCCTCATTTGCAATAGGGAATCAGTTTTTTCTTTTTCTGTGAACTCAGTTTCGGAAAACCCTAAGTAGGGATTTATTCCCAAAGTACGAGTTTGCAGAGCTGTATTTACACCTTTGTTTTAGGGGGCTATCTAGAAGACTTAAAGTGGAAGGCTTTATCAAAAAAATGCAAATCAGGGTGTCTACAAACCATCAACATTTCTCATTATTGATATTTTTTTCTTACAGGGATTGGGTAACAGTTATTTCTACCAAATCAACATAAACATGATTAACCTTTTGAACGCCAGAGCACAAACGCTCCACGCCAAGCCGCATTCACCGCATCCAAATATCAGATGTGCCATGCTGTCCGTGGTGCGTGAGCACCCTTTGATTTGACGTCCATAGGCGTCGGTGGCGGTCAAAATATAAACAAACGTGTAAACTGCATACCCTTTAGCAATATTAGTCATAAATGTTAAGTAGAAGAAAACGAAAAGGGTTACCATGGCAATCGTACTTCGGGGTAAACATTCCATTTGTATTTAATGCATTATTGAAACGTTCTGCAAGGCTATGCGGCTCAATAACTATTTAAACTAAGGGTTCTGTTTACCCATAAGAGGGAGAAATGGGATAGATAACATTATCATGTTACTTTATTTATTCATTTATTAGCTTTATTTAATCCCTTACATGTATGTATTTCTTATCTACAGTTTTGTGTGCTTATTTATTTATTAGTTAGTAATGTTAGTTTTGTACTTAAATAAGGTTAGTATTGTTAGGTGTAAGGGCCGGCTTTTGCGGTGAAAGCCTCCTCCAAACCATTCCAGTTATCATGTTATATTAACCCGTAAATGTTTATTGGTGGACGTGAAACACCCTATAGGCAGAAAGATTTGAGCAATGTGCTTTTATGATTGAAGATTTTTTGGTAAATTAACCAACTTGTTTCTAAACCCCCATTCATTTCCTTACTTACTGCTATTGATATAATATTTGAACTCACTCTCATCTATTAAAAAAAAATCTGCACCAATATAATTGTTTTTGTGTAGCTGCAGTGTATTATCTGCATTTAATACAATTGTATAATTTTGGGTAAGCTTTATTTTACGTGGAAGTGTTGTATTATCAAAATATAGTCTTAGTCTTAAGTCTACCACTAATACCATGTATGGTAATGTACTCTATGTTTTGTCTTTGGATAACTGTCCGTTTATACTAAAAACACTACTACACTAATTTATGCTACGTGTTTATAATTGTTGTTTAAACATTTTTTTTTTTATAAATTCTATTCTATTCTTTTTATGGTCCAATACAACGCATTTAAAAAAAGTTGTTACTTGGATATTTGCTATTGCTAGAGCAGACCACGAGTCGCCGCGTGACTTACAAATAATTGACAAACGCTCGTGTAGCTTGGTGCATAGGTTGAGGTCGTGAACGAGGCATAACTCAATGAAGCTCATCCAACATTATAAACAACAAAACAAATAATCCGCTGCAACTTTACTTAACTCCTATTTATAGAATGATTGATTAGATCCAGTATCAATATTAACTTTTATTGATTAATGGCAAACTATTTCAGTTACAAACTGATATTAATTCTGAATTAACGGAAACTATTCGCGGTTTTCTTCGCGCGGTTGAATGAAAGCCTAAAATAGATGGGCATGAGTCAATGTCCAGCAAACAGCTAACGGTAGACTTTATTCCCCATGGCTATTTATAACAACAACAACAAAGACAAGAAGAACTGATTATATAAAACTCTGGCCAAACCGAAGCGAATTCCGCGCGGGATTCAGGAGCCTACACATTTGTGACCTATTTGGCTATTAACCTAGTAGATGCAGAATAAAAATACTCCTCTTCGTTATACTGATACCACCAGCTATCTAGAATGATTTCAAAGGCATTTTATTTTAGTTATCACGCTTTAAAAAGAACATGTTCACAATTCACTTGGTTACACATTTGCTTCTCTTGGTACGAACTGTAAAGGGCGCAACCGACTTACGCCGAGAACCCCTGAGAACACCCGAGAAGCGTGAATGTGATTAGTTTCTCGCCATCTCGTTCTCGCGCTCGCCTGTTCTCCGATTGGTGTCGGTCATTTTTGCCCGCTGCAAAGGGTTTCTCGGGTCCCGGGAGAAAGTCGCATGAGTGTACGCTATGTCTCGCGTCTTCTCGCGTGTGTCTGTAGGGCGAATAACGGTTCATGTTGAGTTGAGCAGGAACAGATGAGCAGGCCAATCAGCAACACGCTAGCGAGGTTGATTGCAGGGTGTGTCAAGTTTTAAATATATCCACTCGAGGAAGCTATTTAGTACCTTAATAGTAAGACTATACAAATGATAATGCAAACATGTCGTGTCGAAGTGGCATCATAATTCTCAGCCCCACCCTTAACAGTTGGGCTAATCTCCGAATACAACTATTATATACTTAAATGACTCTCCTTCATCAGTTGGACTAGTTTCTATTTAATACGCACAAAACGAGTTAAAACAATGTTAAATGTTAGTAGTTTTACTGTAATACATTTGGGCCATTTGTTTTCGTCTAAACAAATGTTTTGACAAAAGAGTAATGAATCTGTCAAGGGGTGCGCCAGTGCTCTGTTCGTTCGCCCATCACTGAATTACTTGAAGCTTATATTTTTGGAGTTTCCGAAGTATATTCGGGACATAAATTTGTGTCTAAGTGAGCTTAGAAAGAATATGGTGCTTATTTATGTTTCTGTTTTGTTACAAGACGAACAGCAAGGATTTTAGTTCGTCGTTAAAGTCGGAGAATACCAAAAAAACGATGGACAGAATTCGTTAAATGATGTCAGATATGGCTGAGATGACGACTAACACAGAAAGACGAATGGAAGACAAGACATGCTGCGTCAACCTCCTGAATAAATAGAAAATATCAATCACTGTTATAGTATTGAAGCCAAATGACTAAATGAGCATAAAGAGGCAAACACAAGAAACTCAGTTAACACTGCGAAATAGGTTAAAAAAAAGAAATTTTCATTCTTACAGAGCTACTTCTCTTCGAAAACCTGCAATATATAACCTTTAGTTCGCTCAAAAGCTCCTAAAAATACTCCTAAACTTTTCATCTATTTATACAGCACTGAAGTTTGAGTGATCGCCCGAACTTGGGCAAGCGATGATGGATGGCATCCTCCTCTTATTACATGATTATTTGTTAAAATTCGATATTTGACAGCCTGATGGATACTATAAATCTTGGCTTTTTAGGGCAGTGACGTCATGAAAAAAGATGGCGGTAGCGGGTGTATTAAAAGGGTAAATATGTTTTACGATCATTACGCCTCATGTAAGCTTTGTGTCATTAAGTATTTTCCCAGAAAAATAAGCCTTTTTATGTATGTGTAATATAGGGCTTTTAAAAAAGGACATCAGATAGACATTGGCCTTTAAAAGCGTAAGTAATCAAGTCTATAATCGATCAGCAATTATTTCGTGTGTTAGAAGTTATGATTGATTGACCAAAATTCAAACAAATTAATAACTTTGTGACAGAACATTTTAAGGAATTTGACATTCCCATATTTGGAGAGGTTACTACAAACAGATAGTTAGCATCACAAATTATTCTTAGTCTAGAACTAACATGACCGCTGATTCTATTCTAGCACTTTTAGCCGTTTGACCAAAACTAAGAGCACTTAGAAATTATGATGTTTACTTATAATTTCGCGAAGGTAAATATTTTTGATGCTGAACTTTTTACCCTGTCAAATTCTTGTCACATAGCTCACAATTACAATCCAGTAATACTGGTATACGAGTATTTATATCAAAATCTATCCCTAAAAAAACAGGCAGACAAGAATCAGTTTACCAGGCCGAGGGCGTTCCCAGTAGGACGAAATGATGGGTGAACATTTATCATCAGTAACATACGCGTTAGGCCGTACACACACACTGAGGCGAATCCCGGACTGGGATGCGGGATCTTCTGATGTTATTTTATGATCAAGAAGTCACAACAGACTATTCGCACCAGTTTTCACATCTCCATGCAAATAAGTTGACAGAATCAGAGCGAGCAAATTCCGTCCTGCATTTGCCGCGGGATTAGCTTCAGTCAGGCCAAAGCTTTATATGGACCGGCTGACATATTGCCGCATCTTCGTAACTTATTTATCTTTGTTATTATTAGAGTCAAGATACGAGCAGTTTTAATTATTTTAATATAACACGTGTCTTGTTTTGTGTATATTTAGAGCAGGTTGAGATGTACTAATTAGAAGTTTGGGGAAAATGGTGTAAGAGTTTTAATTAGGAAACCGCTTTAATGAGGTTTGAGATTAAAGTTACGTTTTAAAAGTAGTGTCTGAGCCTCGAAGCTTAAAGAAAATTATCAACGACATATTATTTGGATTTATATACAGAAAAAAAGTATCGTGAAAAAAAGTATGTACTTAGATAAATTAATAAATAAAAACGTGACGATATTTTGCACCGCAGCTAGTTTTCTTTCTTATTCATAAACGAAACGATACTTTGAGCTTTTTTATTTTATCACACTATCACGTTCACTCTTCACAATTTAATTGTTTAAAAATGATAAAACCCCACAATACTCCCGCATCCCCAGTTCATCTCTAAAAGTGATCCCGATAGGTTAATAAATAACTCAGTCAATTTGCCGATACAAAGGCCCCGCGAAATTGTTTTCATGTCGCCGCGTCACCGCGTCAGTTAAAAAAAAAAGCTGGTTACATTACCCACTTCGGTTTATTTAGGGGACCTAGATATCGGTGATTTTGAACTTCGGTTATCAACACGTGTGGACTTTTGGAGGGTTTTTGATGGGCAACGACTTTGTCTGAGTGTTTTGTGTTAATTGAGATAATATCCTTTAAAATTTCCTCGAAATAGAATGCTGAGATGACGAGTAATAGAGGAGTATGGAAGACGGAGACATGCTGCGCCGACCCCAAATACATTGGGATAAGGGCAAGAGAATGATATGATGATGATGAGCCTTTAAAATGCCCATGTGTTGTTGTTGTGGCGAATAAACTGTTTTTCTTTATTCCTTTCTCTGTTTAAGTGTTCCTCTTAATAGATGACCGGAGTTTTAATTGAATGGTTGTCACAACATAATCAGCTTTACAAACGTTCCCATTTTCCCACCGCATGGGACGCAAGTCTCGTTTCTGTGAAAGGGAACGGGTCGTAGTTCACCACGCAGGCCCAATGTCTTAGATTTTTTGGTTCCAGATCATTCCGGTTTCTCATGATGTTTTCCGTCACCGTTTCAAGAGTGGTGGTAGTGAAATACATTTAAGAAAAGTGTCTGCTTAGTTTCGAAACTACGACTTAGGAGGAGAAAAATAAAAGTGGATATTAAAGCGGAACTAAAGGTGTGGTGAAACCGAGCGGACCGAACTGCGGACCCTCCGCGGACACCTGTGACAGATATATCAATACACTAGCTTATGCCAGCGGCTTCGCCCGCGTGGAGTTCGATAATTGACCCACGCGATCGGTATACCGGGATGAAAAGTAGCCTATGTGCTATTCCAGACTAAAACCTATCTCTGTTCCAAATTTCATGCAGATCAGTTCAGCCGTTCTGGCGTGATTGAGCAACAAACATCCATCCAAACTTTCGCATTTATAATATTAGTATAGATTATCCAACTCCGGTATCGGCGGTCCGGTACGCACTCCAGTTCACTCGTGTTTACTACATCTTTCTTAAAACAGTTTGAAAATCCTCATACTGTACTAGGTAACACACAAAAGGTAACCTAAGCCATACTTATCACAAACCAAACTCAAGTGCAGTTGTAAGTAAATCCACAAGAAGCAGGCTTAGCCTGGAGAAGGTCTTTATCTGAAGGCAGTAAGTTCGAGAGCTCTAAACCAGCACTTAGTTACAAGCCAGGCTTGCGGCTTCCGCCACACACTAAAGTGCAGCTTATACGGGCAATTTTATCAGCAATTATTGCCTGGCAACAGAAGTGGAGCAATCATGTTTAATTTCGAAAAATTGCTCCAATTTTTTTGCAATAAAGCCTCTGTCTCCTTATCATTCATTATTATCTTGCCATTATTACCTATTGTGTAATTGTTAGTAATGTAATGTTATTTTAAATAGTTAATAATTATTACAACTAGTCTTAGCTACCGCATGAGGTTTGTAACCTGTAATGATAGTATAAGAGTTTTAAATAAATAAATAAATGATCCCATTTTATTTGGGGTCGGCGCAGCATATCTTCTTTCAAACTTCTCGAGCCATCTCATCTTTTCTAGCCATATCATCCATCCTTCACACAGTCCATCCATCGTTTCTTTGGTCTTCCTCTACTCTTATACCCACCAAAATTCATACTCAAAAGTTTCCTCACGACGTTTTCCTCATTTCCCGCATCACACGCCTAATTTTACATTTACTTGTATATTAAGTTGCTCCATATCGCTCAATATACTCTTAAATAGTGTTCCGATATCTCTAGCATTAACATCAGCAATTAATGCTATAGATAACGGCACACTATCGCTAGCATCGTAATGACTTGGGTGATCTCGTGACGGATATTGCCAGGAATCGAGCAATTTATTTGCCCACCGTGTAAGCGCACCTTTAGATACCTAATCCTAGTCGGTAGTATGGCGTAGTAAGTGAACTTAAGCTAGTCTAGTGGGTAGGAGAGGAAGCAAAAGTGGAATAGGAACATGTTGTAGCTTTTGTATATCAAAAGTGATTTATTAAAAAGGAAAATATCTTTGCAGTAGCAGTTTGGATGTACTTAGCTTATCTTTAAACTAAGTCATAGGCCTCAAATTCGAACCCAAGACACGCATCTCTAATTTTTCGGATTCATGTCTGTATTGTATAATTTTCATTTGCTTCGGTGAAGGAAAACATCGTGAGGAAACCAGCATGCCTGAAAGATATTTCTCGACGGCATGTAATGCCAAGTCAGAGGCCCATGGCCGGCATAAAAACTCTCGACACCAGGTTAGTCACAAACCACAATGAAAGAAGACATTTAAACAAACCCATCACATTGGTTGCAATGGATAAAGCCACAATGACGTCCAAACAAAGCAAAATAAAGTTTTCAATTCTTTGATTGCATTGAAAGAGAGTAGGCGGTTTTCTTTGTTGTTCATGAGTCAGAAATCACCACAATTTAACACGTTCAATTCAGGCATGATGCAAAACCAACTTACTAATCTAATATAACTCAGGAGCCCAGCAACCCTAACTAAAAACCAACTAAGTTTAAGTAATTAATATCTTTCAACTCATAAAATAGTTTCAAGAAGTTCCTTTTCGTATTAGAGCCAGTCGCCTAGATCCTGAAGACTTACAGTGGGGTGATATTTAAAAAGTTGCCAGCCAAAGTTAGTCGGGAGAGCTCAAATATGGACCAAAGTTATAGTGCATACTCCGGACGGAATTAACTTTTGTCTGTCATTATATATTTAAAAGAGCTGGGGGAGCGCAAATAATGAATTTCATTCACAAAAAAAAAACATGTTTCGTTTCTGTGGGAGATACGCTATTATCAACAACATTTGCTGATAAACGTCCATCACTAGTCATAAGCAAGGGGTTGAATAAAAACTTGTGACTTGAGATGAAGTCACGTGTCATTATTATTCTCGTATCATCAGCCTCCACGATTGCAAGCCACTCAACTCGATTTCGGCAACTCTCGAAGTCACGTGTGATGAAAGGTAATGGGTGTAAAAAGATCCTTAATGAAGCCGATAGGCACTTATTCTCCTCGTCATTGCGATTTTTTGTTGTTCTGGACCATACCTGGGAACCTTTCAATTAAGAAGATATTGGAAGTCAAAGTCCCAACCTTTAAAAAAGGTTAAAAAAAATACAAGTTTTAACGATCTTTACTTTAAATACCTCCGTGGCCCCTGCACTATCCGATGCATCCATCAGCACAATGTTTTGAGTGCGTTACATTGAGTCCTACGGTGGATAGTGATTTTACACCCCAAAAAAAGTTTCGTTTTTCAGCAATAATTTTACATTTAGCGCAGTGTTACTAAGTTTGACGTACAGAATGTTTGGTTGAGGGCTTCGTGAAGGGTCCGTTTATACCTAGTATAAAAGAATTACCACTTTGTCTCTGGCGTTCCACAGCCAATACGCATCTTCTGTGGTAGAATAATTAATACCCAAAACATTTTCAATCTCGTGAAACACCCAAAAACATTGATTTCCTATCATTTTCACAACTCAAAATACCCCAATAAACGAAGCTTAAATTTTAATACGACATCAAAGTCAACGACTCTTCAGTGAAAACTAAATACCAATTCATAAGTCGCCAGAACTTCGGTCTCCAACTTTACACACAGACGGTTCTGCTTATGAGTTGTGCTGGAAGTTTGAGTAAGGAATAATATTTACGTTTCAAAAGCCAGGCGAAGCTGTTCAGTTTGATAGACGAAAAGAAATGAAGGTATCTGGGTGGGTTTTGATTTGGATCCGAATGTTGGTTATAAATATTGCAATATTCTTGAGGTTGCATATAAAGGCAATGATAACGACACACATTCGTTTACTGCGAAATTAAAACGACTCATTAAGGGGGAATATCGTAAAGATATGATTGGTATTTAACGGTCTAATACCTCCTAAGGAAGTCGTTTGTCTTGGTATGGATATGTAATGAGGAAGGATGAAACGCTTGTGACTAAAAGAGTGATGAATATGAATTTTGATGGATGGAGAGGGAGAGGAAGGCCAAAGTAAAGATGGATGGATTGTGTGAGGAATGATATGAAAGAGAAAGGAGTAATGGATGATGCCGTGACGTCTGACAGGGGAGAATGGAAGAAGTTAACGTGTTGCGCCGACTCCAAGTAGAATGGGACAGGGGCAGGAAGATGAAGAACGGTCTAATACCGCCTGCACTGATTAAGTAAGCGAGGTGATAAGTTCTGTATCTGTGAGATATTTTGCCATGAACAGGTAAATAAAGGTTGATATTATTATTTTATAAACAATCGTTAGAAGGTCCCCAGGTCCAATATTAATTTAAATATTTAGCACGACTTTAATTATGTCTGAAATTTAAAGCACACATAAAACAAAAACGTGTTCCTTTTACAAAACCTCATTGCATTTGGAAGTTTTCTTTTTATGAAGCAAGCTTTGCATTTTTACCTGATCTGTGTAAACTTCACCTTTCAACACAAAACCAAAGCTCATCGGTTTGAAAGCGCAAATATTGTTATTTACTAAATGTGATTGCACAAATACACAACGGCGCTCCAACGACTTATTAATTTATGTTTCATTTCGCCAGATCAAGGTCTCTAGCGGGACAGCGAGGCCCCTTGACCGAAGAGTAGTATTTACAGAAGGATCAGTAAAAAAAAATACCCATTTTGGCTGACCAAGAATTGATTGTCAACGTGTATTCAAACTACTTCACAATGAGGTATAGAAACCAACGAATTGTAGGCGGTTCGTGTCAGAAATTGTGCGTTTCATATTGCCGTCTGTGGTCTTTGCAGGTGCGGTGATTCCGTGTTGCCTACGAAATGCTTAAATATCTAAACTGTTATAGTTTTAATATCTACAAAAAATATATATATATACGTGACCTGCTTAATAAACGGCAGACGCCGCATACATAACGCAATTTTGTAAGAGCCTTAGTGCTATATGTGTTTGTTGTGTGTGTGGCAGATGGCGACGGTGTTAACGAATAAAATCTGCCTTAAATGTTCAATATGATATTGTAGTATTATTTAACACGCTGAAAGATGGTATGGCCAGAAAGGGGGTGAATTCTGAAATGACAATTATTGAAGAAGTATGAAAGAAGACATCCTGCGCCGATCCCAAATCCCAAATATATTGGTACTCTGCATAACCATTAAGCTGTAATTTGATGAAATACATGTTGTTATTAAGAAGGGAGTTGACTGGTCCTTCTGTACATTTCTACTCCATGCCCGACCGACGGCAGTAGCCCGCTATCGATACGTCGTTTTATTTAAATTGAATTACTTACTCTGCAAATAACATAGCGACGATGGCGGGTTGTGTTTGTTTCCACAGGGGTGTTGTCGGCGCAGGGGTGGAACGCTAAGACGTTCTGTCAGCGTTGCTTTATTTCATTTTAGGTAGGTACCTAATTGTAATAATGGAAGACAATGGGAGGGGTGAAACGAAATGGTGGGGTGATGCGAAATGAATGGAAGATTAGGATACATAATGTGTCAATCTGTTTGAATTTGTAACGTAATCTTTAAGCAATAAGTTGTGATTTTAAATTATTTTTGTTTTGTAAAATAAGGGTGGAACCCGAAAGCCACACAGCCACGAAAAACACGATACCGCTTAGTAAGGGGTATCGTGTTAAATAATTTATCTACCTATCGTGTAACAAGGGTTGTTGAGGTCCGATATGCAGTATATGGCGGCCCATCTATACTTCTATACTAATATTATAAAGAGGTAAAATTTGATTGTAAGTTTGAATGTAGGGGTAATCTTCGGAACTACTGATCCCATTCTAAAATTTTGTTCACTGGTAGAAAGTTATATTATTCGTGGGTGCTGTAGGCTAAAAATTATATTTATATCATGCTTATTAGCCGTGTTATCACAATTTTTGCGGACGAAGTCGCGGGCGACGTGCTAGTGTAAAATACTAATATTGAGACTCATCCGAAAAGATTGATAGCCAACAAAGCAGATAATGTTTCTGATCAGGTTGTGTATGTTTTCTTCTCATCAATAGGTATCTAATTTATTTTTGTATATTATCATTTGTATGCTAGCTTAATTTAAATGATTAATTAAATAAATTATACTCATTAAAATCTAAACAAAACACATTTAAATATTCATCCTCACCCCAGGCGTGCAGCAGCCATTTCAATAATTACAACATCAACCCGGATATCCGGGAAGCTATTAAGAATTTAATATTAAATTTAGGACAAATGGAACAGCACAAATCGACGTCAAAGCTAATTAGGAGTCGTTTATTAATGAGGAGTATTTAACATGGAACTCGAATGTAATGACAACGCGTTTTAAGCCTCATTTTGAACTAATGAGATAAAATAGTGTTACTGATTCGGAATATTATGGGCTTTAGTTTCAATACAGTATATTGTAAGCCTTTTTTATTGGCAAGTCTATGTTGGGTTACTGAGGCAGGGTTAACGGAAGAAGGACCAATTTTCAAAACATTGGCGAAAAGGAATAAGATGAAATGAAAATGAAAAAAAAAGAGATTCTTCATCAATGAACATCTTTAAAAATAGGTTAAAGATGTATACGGGGTGGAAGGGACACCGACGCGAAAACGGAAACCACATACTCAGTCCATCATTCTGAAACATAGAATTTTTTCGTCGGACATTAAAAAAAAAATCAACTGTTTCCTACAAAAGTGCAATACCTACTCGGTCAAAATGTATGGAACAGCTGATTATTTTAATAACCGACGAAAAATTTCAATATGGGGGGTTTCAGAATGATGTACTGAGTATAGTATGTGGTTTCCGTTTTCGGTACGGTGTCCCTTCCACCCCGTATAGCCAACAACCAAAAGTAAACCACTACCCCCTGTACTCGATAGATCGAACGACAACTATGTTTACTACATAAGATATTTTTGTTAAGTTTCTCATATTAAATTGAATTATGTATGTTCGTTTTGAAAAATAAACTTCATTAAACCGAAAAAGTCAAATACATGGCTTATCGGTCATAAGCTTATCATTATCATTCTTCATCATTCTCTTGCCCTTATGCCAATTTATATGGAGTCGGCGCAGCATCTCTTCTTCCATCCATCTTTTCTTATGACATACAAAAAAAAAAACAGGTAAGTGCATTCAATATACAATTGCCACTATTTCTAGATAATCTGATCATGTATTGTAGATCCTTCAACCTCATTTTTATGTTCAACTTGGTCCTTATGAATAACATGTAGCAATATTGTTTTTCATTAGTAAGATTTTTATGGACGACTAATGAACACGAAAATCAAAACAAATATATTGGATAACAGCAGAAAACTCAATTTCGAAAACAAAAGACGAAATAAAATATTATACCATCGCCGCGCAACGAGCAAGAATAAATCAGAGATAAAAATTCTCAGACGATACTGAAGTTATATATAACTAGGACCCACTAATATTTCGTATGAGAAATAAAATCGACTGACAAAACAAGAATTACGTATTTGTCATGGATAATTAATTAAAATTAAGAGCGATTTCAGACTAGCGTAATTTTTTAGTGCGTATTATCCTGGCGATGATCGCGGACTGGTTGGGCTGCCCACACATACGGCACTGTTGTGATAGGGATGTTGCCGTCAGCAGGGCCGGTTAGATGTTAAATCTTTTTATCTTTAGTTTTATTTTTGTTTTTACTATACTTTGTGTGTTTTCTGTATTTTTGTGTACTCACCGCATATGAGTTAAGGTTGCTCGACATAAATGTATTTTATTTAATTTTTTTATTAGCTCGTACCGGCTTCCGTGCGAACACGCTCGCTTTATTAGGCGCTTCAAAAAATAGGAATCGCGTACACGCGCTTATTCTGGCGTGTTCGCTTGATTAAAATGACTGCTGTCAGCAAAAGTGACGACTTATCTCGCGACTTGCGCTTGTACGAGTTTATACGCGCGTCGACGCTCGTAAGAGTTCCACGTGTGGCATGAAGCGCGTATATACATGCCTAACGAGGGTTCAACAACTAGTTTATACGCGCCGAAAATTCGTTATTCTGAAACCGCCCTTACAACAAAAAGTCAGGTTAAAAAAGAATTCTCAAACACAAAAGTAACGTCGCGCACGAAACTAATTTTTAAGATGATACAAAAACAAACAGTGGAAAGCCAGAGGAAATTCAGTGACGCGGGCCCAGGGCGCGGATTTATACAGACCGGAGGTCCCACACAATAGGGTCCGGTAAGCTTGACAGCGAATAAGGGAGTCTACAAAGAAACATGCGCCAGACTGCGTTTGATTTAGAGTACGTTGTTTATTGTACAATTTTTATTCGGTTCTCTATTTTATTGTGTTCTTTGGAAAATAATATTAGGCTTCATATTCTATTTTATGTTTTCACTGATTTAACACACACATAAAACATTACACCTGTATTTCTCCGAAGGGTAAAAAGGGTACAGTTTTAAAATTTGAAAAAGAAAATACTAGGTCGTACAAACGAATCGTATAATAACAACTCTCATATTAGCTTGACGGACAAAAAGCATTCAGACAAATATTGTGTAATATAGTACCACTTGCTAAAGATACACCTCTTCGTAGCGTATCGTTGGCCAACAGTTTTATATGTTTGGCATATAATACAGTTACGCTCTGATGCAGTTGTAAGATCATCAAGAGTCCAAGATACACGATTGACTAGTTCATCACTACATAGTATAAAACAAAGTCGCTTCCCGCTGTCTGCCTGTCCCTATGTATGCTTAGATCTTTAAAACTACGCAACGGATTTTGATGCGGTTTTTTTTAATAGATAGAGTGATTCAAGAGGAAGGTTTCTATGTATAATACATTCATATTATAGTAGAGAAAACAGTATCTACATTGCACCCGTGCGAAGCCGGGGCGGGTCGCTAGAGCTAAATAAAACATCAGGGATGTTTTTTTTTTACTCTAAATGGACTTGCGTTTGGCCGTTACTAGCCTAATATGAAGCGATGATGCGGCCTACAGTGGAGCACTCTAGCCTATAAAAAATCGATTCACTCGAACTTTGAAGAGACCCAGATTATAATGATTGGAAAACAGAGAAGCCGGCAGTGAATTCCACAGACTGGTGGTTCGCACATTAAATGTGGAAGTAAAGCACTTTGCTTTAGAAAAATGCTACTCTAAAAACTTTTTAAGAAGCTTTAAACAACAATCTCTTCTGCCAATTCCCCCCACGCGCTCATGCAGCGACTCCACCTAATTCCTGAGACCGGCACGCGGCGCCGCGCCGCCGGCGGTACAGTGTCGCCGTATTTGCATAATAATGCAACATGCAGCTCCGGGCTATTTAATGAAATCGCTGTGCTCGACAGTACCAGTACCTACTGCTCACAATAAGCCACTGCATCGAAGCGATGTAGCTTGCGATCATTGCGCGAAGACAAGCTTGTAAGTAGGTCAGTAATAATATAATAATAATATATAGTTCTATCTCCTCAAAGTTCTTCTCCATAGACTTCCCTAGAAGTTGTCAAAAAGACAGCACGAAGGGAATGATGGGACAGTTATTTATTTTGAAAAGAATCAAGTTGTTCTGTTAAACTGCATACGTGTAATCATCATCATATCTGCCTAGCCGTTTTCTCAAATACGTTGGTGTCGGCTTCCAGTCTAACCGGATGCAGTTGAATAGTCTAAGTTACATAGAGCGACTGTATGTATATACCTACTGCATCTGTATAATACAATATCCCTTGGTAAGACAGATCGTCACACTTTCAGGCTATGGACTACCCGTACGACTGTCAAAGATCTACAAATGACAATCAGAGCTGTATAAGCCTAATTAAAACTAAAATCTCTACCCGTGCTCACCATACCACTCTAACCATACAACACAAGTAGGCTCTTCATCTCTAAAATATTATGTCAAAAATAACTTTAATATACCATGAAACTTAACCTTCAAATGTCGCAACCGGGTCTCAGAGACCTCAGTCCCAATTTACGAGCTCATTAGCCAGGTTACCCCACACCTGGTTGAAGGTAATACCGCCCGGTTCGCTGGTAATACCGCCCCGGTAATTACCACCGCACATTCTTTGTTCCACAATATTAATTATTAAAGGGTATTTCGTATCTAACTGCGTGTAAACAAAAAACAATAAAGTTTAATTACGACATTAAAAGGTGGACCTCGATGAGATTATCATTTTTTCGGGATTAGCGCTGAGCCGAGAGAGATTGATGAGAATTTTCTGCTATTTTTTGTTGTTTTTAATTAAAATATCTGATTAGTGTTTTTCATTTTCATTACCCTAAGAGTAAAATACAATAAAAATTCTGGCACGATTAATGAATAAATAATAAAAAAATCCTATTTATATTGCTTCCAACGAAAGAGCTATAGGGTTTGTTGACTCCAAGAAACCTATTAACCCTGAAATATTAGAAAAAAATATAACAACTGTAGCATAAATATTCAGAGCAGCAATATTTATTGTTGTTTTCAATGCACAATCGTTAAAATCTATTTATTTCTCGTGTTGCGAACAACGCCGGTAATTCCGGTTGATTTACAGTTAATTCCACCAAAAACTTGAATTAAACTTTCGAGTGGTATTAAATTACTTTTTGATTAGTCTCTCGTAGTGCCATTTGTTTATAGCTGGTAATTAGATATTATCGGTGAATTAAATTTTGAATGCTTATAGGAAAATCCTGTACAGTAAAAGTTGTAATTTACGGGTGATTGGAATTGCAGGAAACATCATTAATCTCCTGCCCTTATCCCAATTTATTTGGGGTCGGAGATGCAAGTTTTCTTCTAGCTGCATTGCAGGAAACACTATCTATCAAAATATCGCCCAAACTATCAACTATTCAACTAATCGATGCGATGATAGAAACTATACCGATCGGTTCTGCTCAATCCATGGGGAATTCAGCGTCGAAGTTCGAAAAGTACGGCAGCAAAATCGCGTGCACCGAAACAATATCCTCGGATCAAATACGGTAAACTACAAGTAATTTAGTTATTGAAAATTCCCTCCTGGGGCCCGATCGACCTAGCCTGGTTTCTCTAGGGCCATAAAACACGAGCTATTGTTTTCTAGGCTAAATTTAAACAGCTAAAATACATCAAAAGAGCGGAGGTACAAACAATTTTTATTAGAAAAATTCCATTTGTTTGAATATGAAAAGCGCCCGTGAAATAGCTTCGGCATTCTTCGTATTCTATTACGAATATCGAGTAATATGTTGGATCCGTAGTTGGTAATACGTTTGGTGTGTACTTTTGGGGTTCCGTAAACATGATGCATCATTATTGAACTTATTATTAAGCCTACGCCGCAACTGCATACCGTACTGGGTGTCTGACTGTTGATCACAGATCAGTATCTTTAGAACCAGTTGATGTTTTCAAAGGAAATTGTAGTCATGGCTCATAAAAACCTAAAAAACGTGAGACGCACCAATTCAACGATAATACGCATAAAATTTGTTACTGCACAGATACATCTCTGTCTGGAACGTTACGGAACCCTCAGTACGCTAGTCCAACTCGCACTTAGCCCATTTTTTATTTCGCCATCCGCTCTCGTTTCGTACGGGTGGGTATGCAGTTCCTACGTACGTCGTTTCGCGATGATTTATGCGCAATGCTTTTAGTTGGAACTTCTGTTCCGTTATTTAATATTCCTAATGTATTGTTCTCTTGCTGCGAATTTGTGAACTAATATTTTAGGAATGTTGTTTGAATTTAGCTTTCATATTCGGGTTAACATGATTTGTTGTGTTTTAGGTGTATTATATCCATGGCCGTTGTACGAGACTTCCTCGGGGTGTTTTATTGTTGTTAATATTGTTATATGATGAGGAGGGAGGAATCGCATGCGACTAGACGAGTGATGAATATAAATGTTGATAGATAGAGAGGTAGAGCAAGACAAAGGAAACTATGGATGGATTGTGTGAGGCATGATATGGAAGAAAAAGGTGTAAATGATTGAGTGACTGTTGACAGGGGAGATTGAAAGAAAAAAAAAATGTGTTGCGCCGACCCCAAGTGACATGGTACAAGGGCACGAAGATAGTGATGAATATAATCATCCAAGTCACACGGTAGTCTATGTGTATGCGTTGTTTTAGGTCCCAGGCTACCTGACATCGTAATGTGTTCATACGTTTTCGCATAAACCACTGAATCCGTCGTTACAGATTCAGTGGTTTATGCGAAAATGTAACGTACAAACAGAAATACTACCGCATTTACAATGGCTTTTAATTTATAAATACAGTCACAGAAAAAATGTACCCATCTTGGCACATAAATTCTATAGTCATTCAATATCCCTACGTTGTACTTCATATCTCAACTTACCTACCCCCAAATAAAAACTGACACTTCATAACCTACACAATAATATAAGTCGCTAAACTTCTGGCATGTCCGGGTGTACGGTTATCCGGCTGTCCAAGTGTCCAGTTATCCGGATCCGGACAAGTTTGATTCATGATGTTTGACTAGCGACGTGTTACCCGGCTACCGAAGATACAAGCGTCGATACAGCAGGGTTTGTATTGAGTTTCTGTTTGTTTATTTGAATATTTCGGATTTGGGTAGGTATTAATTAATCGATAGGGCGGTATTAGACCCGAAGGCATCATTTGGGGTTTAAAATGAAACATCTCCCAAATGACCGCCACGATAGTCGAGTGGTCGCAAGCGCGTCTGCTGAACATGAGGTCCTGGGTTCGATTTCCAGGTCGCGTAGTGTCTACGGAGTCGAGATTTGTGCCCGGTTAATGGCGATAAGCGAGCCTATTGCCATTTACATGGTACTTAAACATAACTGGCGAAATGTGGGTGTACTATTACTAATACACCCACATTTCGCCTGTTATGTTATGTTGCATGTTTCATTATAACATAACATAACATCACGCCTGTAAACCCATAGGGATTGGGTGGGCAGAGGCCTGGGCTCGGCCTGGGTCAGGCAGAGGTGTACCTAAGTACCTCTGGGGATTGCACGCGTGATGTTATGTTATCTTGTAATGAAGCATCAATGATAGGATATGGCCTTGCGTTGCATGTGCGAATTACGTTGTTTCATGATCACAGCATTCTGAAATTAAATTTAAATTTAAGTCATCAGCTTCATCATCGGCAGCCTGAACTCACCCACGGGTGTGTATAGGCCTCTCTTTTCTTGTGCCAATCTCCACGGTCTTGTGCCAGCCTCATCCAGGTTTTCTCCCCGATGGCAACTATGTCGTCTGCCAAAATAAATGAAACTAAACAAAATAAATCTCAGCTATGAATCCACGGCATTTACTTGAAGTAGAACAATAGGTAAGGCTAAGCTTGTAATCAATCTACTTTAGTATCAATATTAAGGATTTATAAACCTATGACCCTCGTGTATGTACCGTTGTATGTATCTCACCCAGATCGAATGGCATCTTTACACCCCCCGAACAGTTCGATGTTATCAGCGACGTATCTGCTCGAGAGCTGTTCCGCATGGCCATAGGCTACGTGCATTGTTTACTGATGGGGGTGTGATACTGGACCGACGTCATTTAGATGGCCAAGGAAAGGAGTGAGTTCATTATGACGATTGTTTTGATAGGCTGAGCAGATTTCTAGCATTCCCTTTTTGTCCGTGTCACTGCTGGTACGACATCATTTGCCTAGCCTTATCTCAATTTTATTAGGTTTGGCTTCCAGCCTTACCGGATGCAGCTCAATACCAGTATTTTACATGGAGCGACTGCCTGCCATCTGACCTCCACAATCAAGTTAGTACTGTGTAATACGGCACCCCTTGGTAAGACTGTAGGCCACTGACTACCTGAAACATCTATCAAAGGTTTACTACGGGACCACGGCTTAATGTGCTTTCCGAGGCACGGAGGAAACTCGGTATGTAATGATGGTCACCCATTTACAGACCAACCTTGGCAAGCGCGGCTTAGCTCCTCAAACAGTTTTTTTTTTAAATGTTGGTCCCAAACTTCCCGATTTCTCGGGGTGCATGTTTTGGGCACAGAGGGCAGGAAAGGAGGTGGAACATAGTTTACACAATTACGCCATTATGGTTAAACCCAATTAAACCTCGTAAACAAAATAGAATATACGTACAATTGTACATATATATTTACTTGGCTTTTGACCAATTGAGTCAAAGCGAACGACCTTGCAGACAAAAGCTTGTATCCCTTAGTTTGAACACATACACAAAACACAATTAACAGGCTGCTAAAATTCCACTTATTCCTGCTTCCATTAGAGCACACAAATAGCGTAAACAAACCTCTACGTTAGACAGAACTATATACAGCTATATTGCATAGAGCGCCATCTTCCCTATGCCTTTGTCTTGTCCGAGCCTTGCCAAATGTCTTGTGTCTCGTTTGTTGGGTAGAACCTGTGAAGATTATCTATTCTCCTGCCAGGCCGGCTTGACATACAAAGTGTACACTGTGCAATAGGTAGTTCAGCGAATATCCATTTGGGAATTGAAGGATATTGGTATAGCTTTATTTATAAAATACTAGCTTTAGCCCACGGCTTCGCCGGCATACTCGTATGGGTCGAATTATACTAGACGGAGACGCATTACCAAGATTAAAATGATAAATGAATACAAAAGGCGTCGCAAGGTAACACACAGAAGAGTGAGTTTCGCATCTAGGTATATCAGACTACATTAATGCCTAACTAAACCCACGGCTTTTTCCCAGGAGGGTAGGCAGAAACTACAGAACGCCACCTGCTACGATCCTTACATACTCTTTTTGCCTCGTCCACGTTCATACATCCGGTCATACACACACGCCGGTTATTATTTTAACAAACTTTATAAAAAGAATTGCGAGTTGTTAACTTATTGATTGTTATCATTATTCTAATTTATTTTGGCTCGGTGAATCATTCATGGCTTCTTCTTTCTTTGGTTTTCTCCTTCAGTCATCCACATTTATGCGCAAAACTTTCCTCACGAGATTTTCCTCATTCCTCTACTATACAGGGCGTAGTTTTGCATCCTCGTCAAATTCAAGGAGGTAACTATGCTAATGATTTTCGACACGAATCAATAATAAAATGGGGTCGAAGGAATTTTTTTTTTTATATCAGAAATCGGTAAGTGTACACTACCCGTATTAAAACGCGGCCCGTCTAATACTAGCCCTATAACCGCGCTTTCACACACACAAACAAACGCAGATGTTTATTCGATAAACGGGTGATTCTCCTCTTTGAGAAGGGCTTCATTCTGAAACAGTGTCAAATTAAAACAACTAAAAAAAGTAACATTTATTATTATTGACCAGGTACCGTAATTTATTTATATCGATTATTTACATCTTCTATGACAACCTCCTGAATTTTGACGAGGATGCAAAACTGCACCTTGTATAGATAGTTAAATGTACTCAATAGTATATAATGGACCAATCGTGATCGTTTCCAAAAATCCATGGTGCTCAATGGACAAATCAATCTATTTCTCCCAGCCTTATTCCCTTGTTATTCTTATTTACGTAACACGATGTAAACTAACACAATGTATCAATACTTGAGCTCATACAATAGTTGTGTAATGTTTCGTTTGATTGATGAGTGCGGGTGCACCCGCGCCAAGTCGCGAACTTCCAACGAATCAATCTTGTAGGAAGGGTTCAACTGTACCGCTCGGAGCTTATGGCACTTTGTTATAACAAACGTAATATCCTGTTTGTGACAACGTGGGAGATAGATACACAGTCGTTGTGACGTTATGTGAAACAATCTATGGAGGAAAAATTTAGAGGAAAGTCGTCCAGATGTTGGTCCTTTCTTTAATTACATTTATTTTATAGCTTGAGCCACAAATACGTTACCACTTAAAACGTCGTTCTGTTTCTGTCGGTGGTTTGAAGATGACAGACTTAATCGCGTTTCTTAACGTTAAATGCAACTTTGGAGCAAGCGGGGCTTAATGCATTTTATAAACATCGGTTTCGGGGTAGACACTATAATGTAGATAGATATCTACATAGAATGGACAAAGGACCATGCAAGAACAGATTCGATATCCAATTTCCAATAAAACATGGTTGCTATGTATTGAGAAACTGAACGAATAGGCTTACCATTTCGAAATTTGACAAGTCTTGACAAAATGCCGAACCTTTTACGTTTAGATCTTTGATAGTCAGGGACAAAAAAAGCCGGACATATATGTCCGGACAAATCCGGACGAACGACCGTGCGAGAGAGAGAGAGAGATTATGAAACTCGGGTGGAAGTGGTGAAGCATTCCCAACATAGTTACACTTCCGATACAATGGAATGTTCGCCAATTAACAGTTTGATATTTTTAGAACATCAAAATCCGCGCCGAACTAAAAGCTTTTAGGCTTTACCGTTACGTGTTTTTAGTTTGTTCAGTTTTAGTATTTTTGAACAGTTTTTGTTTTAGTGGGATATTTTTGTAGGTATTCTGAACAGTGTGTTGTTAATATTATATTTATTGACGAATTTATGAATAGAGTTATTGTTGGTATTGAATACGTTTTGGTAAGATTTCGCTTGTAGATCAATAGAATTTTGGAAAGATCCCACAAACAGTATCTTAAAGGATACTGAGTCGTAAAGAAGTGTTTTATGAATCTCTGAACCACAAGATGAACTTATAATCTACGGAAATACAAAACATTCATATTAAACTAAGACAGCTCAGAAATCTCTATGTTTTGACACAAATCTTCATTGAAAACGTGCAAACTAGGGTCGGGTCACTCGAGGTCATTCACTAGTTTCATAACTGTACTGTCCAGTCCCTCGTGCCTTACAGATATTAGCTGGACATAATGTCCATTGGACATGTCGGCCAGTCACAGTGTCACGAAATGTTTCTCTCAGCCGTTAACTTCAGCTTTCGGCCAATCCCGATGAAGGTCGAGATATAGATGTAAACAATGATGTTTTTTTTTTAAATAAAAAGTTTGGTTATAAGTACGAATCGTTTCGTATTCCTAAAACGACTTTCGACAATATTAACTTAAGATTTTTCTTTAATCGCTATTGTTTCTTCTTCGTTATCGTGTGGTTAGTGCCTAACCTGGTGTCAGAGTTCTTATGCCGCCCATGGGCCTCTGACTTGGCTTTACATGCGGTCGAGAAATATCTCTTAGGCATGCTGGTTTCCTCACGATGTTTTCCTTCACCGAAGCAAGTGATAATTATATATTAAGCACATTTAAAAAATCAGAGGTGCGTGTCATAGGTTTGAACTCGAGACCTATAACTTGGTCGTTATTACTGTTAAAATGAGAGTTTGTCTACATTTAAAGAACTTCGGGAAATTCTGTTGCTTTCTATTCAAGCGACGAAGAAATCATGTCTACTGCCAATGGTTTTCTTATGAAAACTCTTTAAGATTTCCATCTTGCAGCATATTTCACGGAATAAGCAGAGTTTTTGTTTCCAATACATAAAATCACGCGTGTAATCCCTTGAGTTAGGCAGAGGTCTACCCACATTTCGCCAGTTATGTTTAAGTCTCATCTTATAGGAGGCATGCCTATTACAAATCCAGACTCCGTGGCTGTTACTGAGAAATTCTTGATGAAAACCCCTTTTTTTGTTCAATTTATAGTTTTATTAGATAAATGTGTCGTGACATTTTTGTGAGTCTTTTTTAGGCTTTGATTGATGTAAGAGCGGATATCTCGGCTGACACTTCAAGGTCAAACACGATGAGGGTCTCGAAAGAAGTGATTTTTGAAAATAAAGGGTTTTGGTCGAGACATTGGAATGCTTATGTTTTATCGTGGATTACATTGTTTGTTCTTCCGTTGTCTAAGATTGGTCTTAATCTTTATGTACGGAAAAAAATACAAATCATCCCTTTTTTAATTACGTTAGGAGATGGATTTTCAAAAATCCTTCCGTAGTGCTTACCTTCTTTGTATCACGAACTTTTGTTAAAAATTGCATGTCATTCCAATGTCCCTTAGACGTGGTTTTTATAATCTGTAAGTATTCGCTATGAAATTAAGATTAAGGGCGCAACGTTTTATTACTGTTCACAACTTCTAAAAGCAACTCAAGAGTTGAGCGAAATCACAGCAGGCGACTTTCACACGAAAAAACAATCAATGTAAATCTCTATATATTTTAGGCTGTGTCTACACTGCGAGCCTAGCGGGGTGAATAATCCGCTATGTAAAAACTATGCATGTCAGTTGGTTTCATTGAAGTTACTTGAAACCTCTGAAGAGGACATTGCACTCATCATTTTTAACGAGTTTTACTATTTTTTGAGCAACCCTGAAATAGTGAAAAATAAATCTGTTGCTTTATTATACAATTATGTCCGTGTTACTTACGAAATAGTCCGTGGTGCTACTTGACAAAATGTCGAGAACAGCTGATTGTCTCCTCGCGATTTCACTGTGGCCCCAGCCTTAGTGGGGGGGACCTCCTATGTGTTATAGGGGCATCTTATCGGGTTCGATAAAACGTGGCAAAATTTACGATTACAGTCGAGAACAAAACTCTTATTTATCGCGTCGCATACGTTCTGTATTCTCCTTATAGACGAAGTATTATTGGCGTGTAAAGTTTGCAAGTATCGATTTGGATGAAAGAGGTAGGCAGGTCATTTGCAGTGGCAGTGAAATATTTTATTTGACTTTGTTATGTTTGTTCTTTTTATATTCGGTGAGACGAAAAACAGAATGTTTTGGTAGGACAATCGTAAGATACAGGGCTTGAAACGTATTTATGCAATGGATGTGAACTTTTATGTTTTTCATACTTAAGTTTCTATGTTTATTTAGATATGTGTCTGTATTTTTGGTACCCATAACTCCCGAGTGATGTGAGTTCCGAAATAAACCGTTAGTTGTAAAATTTATATGACTTGATCCGGCTCGAAGGACCATGTTGTCAAAAAAGTAATGTATGTACTCTAAGGTACTACTGTCTTATGGTTTTGGAAATCAAAACCACGCTCAAAAGAGAGTCATAGATGTACGACACCATATGCCTCTATAATGATCTCTTTAACGAAACACCTCCGCGTTCCTAGCTAACTTTCTCTTACTTATACGAGTATCTTTTAACATTATATCCTTAATTCCCTAGCAACGCCAACACAATAGCACACAATATGCACATACTTTATTCTTTAAAACTTTTTACTGCCGACTCTTGACTATAAAGAGCACAAAAGATAGTTCCCATTAAAAGTGAATCGGGCGACATTTTCAGGTATTCAGCGGACCGTCGGAGTCGCAGTAATTTATTCCGCCCAGTCTTTCTGATAAATATTTGTGCTTACTTGTGCTTTAATTCGATTTTTTCTATTTTGGCGATAGAAATGTCTTTAATTTTTAATAAGTTATAGGATTTGAGGTACCTATTGTAACAGATATGAAAGAGTTCAATACCTTTTATAAAGTATTATCGAAGCTTATTCAGATACGATAATATTGCTAAGTAAATTTTTGCTCGTTTTAGTGAAAACGTAGTCGATAATTACTTACATGATGTCGATGAATGGTTAAATTTAGATCAGCGCTATAAGTATCATATGCAATGCAATTATATTTAGGCATTAACTAAGGAGGCACTTAGTATTCGCGAAAATAGTCATTAATATCTTTCTTTTAAAGCCGATATCAGTCTACAGATCACATGACTTACATTTTCGTATATCCTTTTTATTTAGAGCTCTATGTTGCTTGGATTTTAGTTATTATCTAGTAAAAAAAATACATTATTTCCATAGATAGACTCGACTGGGTCGAACGTAAGATTTGGATCAATGTCCATCAGCACTACAAATAAATTTTCTCTCTACACAAAAACCACTATTAACTAAGCCCTTCCTTTCCATCACTGCATCAAACAAAACCATTTAAAACTCTAAACATTTCTAAGAAAATCACTTTTGTTATCGAGTGTACATCTAGCGAAAGTGTTATTGTGTTTACTGTTGGCTTTTAGGGCAATCGCTCACCGCGGCTTTTTGATGCAAATACAAAATGGCCGCAATACAGTCGTCCTGCTGTCACTGGTTGTGTACGTTCGCTCACGTAACGACGATACTGTATCGTTACATCTTTCTCACATAATGTGCAATCTCAACAAGAATGAAGCAGTGATAGCCTAGTGGTGTGACCGTTGGGCTGCCAAGTCATAGGTCTCGAGTTCGAACCCAAGACGCGTTCCTCTGATTTTTCAGAATCATGTGCGTATTGTGTAATTATCACTTGCTTCGGTGAAGAAAAACATAGTGAGGAAACCAGCATGCCTGAGAGAAATTTCTCGACGGCATGTAAAGCCAAGTCAGAGACCTATGGGCGGCATAATAACTCTGACACCAGGTTAGGCACTAACCACACGATAAAGAAAAAAGACAAGAATGGATGGTCATAGTTTTGTAACAATATTCAGATTTAAAAGAGTGTTCTTGGAACTTCTTGCCCGTTCTTCTCCATAGAGATCTACGCTTAGGAATGGGTAACTACAGTACTTACAGTTATTATGCCTTGAGACTGGGACTGTCAAAAGTGCCTGTAACTGGCCTACTTGAAATAAATGCTTTGATTTTGATTTTACTATCGCGATGTAAACGCGATTCGATACAGAAATGCCTCTGAACGCTAAAGTTGCAAGATTAACTCCATCGAAACAACGATCGCGCGTTCGTATCGATACAGTTGAATGCTGACGCGCGTTTGCAACTTTTCTGTAGCGCATTGCAAATACGACTTTACGCGCGATACCAGCGCCGGAGTAACGCGTTTACGAAACGCGCGACAAAAAGTCGCGATGGACGAAGGGTCTAATCTTTTTCTACGGAGTACACTACACTACACGCACAGTGTGAAACATAGCCTGGCTTTGAAACCAGGTCAGACTATTACTAAGACTTTATTACTAACGCGTTCCGACAGTGCACATGTTATTTATTTAATTGTGAATGCAAGTAGCGCGGCATGTGATGAAAATGGCATAATCACGGAAACAGTAAGGATATTTCATATCGAGATTATTTATTTACGGTCGGAAATTTTCCCACGGGAACTAAAAGCACTCGGGGATAATGTAGCTTACCATTAGTGAAAGAATTTTCGGAGTTGGATCAGTTCCGGAGATTACCCCACACATACAAACTTACAAACAAACTATACCTCATATAGTATGTATGTATGTACCTTTATAATATTAGTAAGGATGACAGTTATGTTTGAAGTTTAACGTAAGACTCACTTTAGACATCAGTTAATAAGAACGTGTTTAACACCCGGTTACTGAATTGAGAACCTGTCGAA
The DNA here is from genome assembly GCA_964057025.1 of Standfussiana lucernea. Classification (NCBI taxonomy): domain Eukaryota; kingdom Metazoa; phylum Arthropoda; class Insecta; order Lepidoptera; family Noctuidae; genus Standfussiana; species Standfussiana lucernea. The sequence goes on along the minus strand of OZ059801.1, from coordinate 13,202,426 downwards.
CTGTATTATAGCATTTTACTTATGGTTATTCGTTAGATGTAGACAAAACGCATTACTTTTTGCGTAAAGAACTTTGATTTTCAAAGGAATCACCCGAAATAATCCTAGAGTTTGGCAAAGTCCTTGATTTCAAATACTCAACGCAGAAACTGGTTAAAACTTTTTGTAGTAAAACCATCATTAATTCTTTGAACTGTGAAACTAGAGTTAGCAGTAACAGTAACGTTGATAAATTGAAAACTGCAAGCAAGAAAATTAATATTTACGAGTTTGTATTTTATCTTCGCATTAATAAAACCATTAATTATTGACAAATTACTGTTGCCTCTTGTTCTAACTTTTAGTAAAGTTGTTGTGTTCAGACCATTTGTCTGCCTTGAGAAAAACTTTTATCTAAGAAAAGACTTGGTCTTACATTTAAGAATTTCTAGCGCACTTTATTTATAGTTGGGAAATGTAATCAATTTTCATCTTGCACTTTCATAACTAGTTTTGACGGCTTGCTTTTAATATAAAGAATTAAAGAGTAGGTACTGTAATATCAGGGTTTGTAGATATTTCACACGCTTCGCAGAGGTGTACAGCCACTTGCGAATTATATTAAGTGCCATGTTATAAGGGGGCGAGCTCATTGTCATCAACTGCGAAATACATTTTGAAAAAAAATCCTCGTTCCACCTGGGAATTTAACCCTGGAGTTCATGCTCATCAGTAGAGTTTACGACTATTAGAACAACGAGATATTTTCTTTACCTATACAAAATTTTCAAACTAAGATAAATATTTTCATTTTCCTTTCATTTTTGAGTCTCCTACGAAAAAACGCCGCTTAAGTGCACTCTGCCAGTTACCACGTCATTACCGAAGTACAATTATCCAAAAACTTTACAGAACTGCGCGGAGGCAAACAGTGAACACAAAATTTCATTTTCCTGTCTCCGTAATTTTCGCGTCTCATAAGGCATCTGTCCCACTGCCAGCGAGAAAGCGGCTAGCTATCGACAATTTTCTGGCCCAAGATACGTACAAAATATTTTAGTTATTGTTCTACTTTAACGGCCAAAACCAATCGCAATAGTTAAAGACATAGGGACAAAATTTCACAAAATAAACGTAACGTAAAGTAAAATACCATTATACGTCGCATCTCACAGTACTCCAAACGTTCAAACAAGATCTTCTATTCGTCCGCAAATACATCACAGAGAGCGCGAAAAATATGCGATATATCGTAGACTGAACTCGAGCGACAGTTCGACTCGTAATTTTCCTGTGTTAATAAAAGGGACACATACATATGTATGTGTATCTGCTGACTGTTCTTACAGCCAGCGAGAACTCTGTCTAACAAAAAACTCATTCTTAGTTGCTAGCTCTTCTCGCTTGTTCCTGGCGGTGGGGCAAGTGCCTAATCAGAGCTCTTTTACACAGCGTGCGACAATTCCCACCCCGTCATTACGTGAAGGCTTTATCTATTTCTGCACTGCACTGTACACAACCACCATATTAATTAACGCAAACACATTCGCGCGTAATCATATTAACAACACACGATATTTGGGACTGGGTATGTAAATATGCAAGGACGTTTACACTCCGCTGGGTTAGGTGTAGACGCTAATTTAAGAGGAAAGTGATATTTTCGGAACTCGTTTCAATTCTAGCTTTGATGTGAGGTTTTTCGTATGGATCCCGATTTGGATTTCCTTTGGATAGGTAGAATTTGATTGATCTGAAAATAAGGTTTTATTCGGGTAAGGTGGATTTATTCGCGGGGCTTTTTTAGCGTAGGTCTGGAAATGTCTTGGATCGTATTATAAAAGGCGATGGCTGAATTTTAGGACCACAAGACAGCTCAACAATTAGATAGCAACACAGCAATTTTGGCTTCGTAAAGGAATGCTTTGGTAATGCTACAAATTGAATTTTCGCACTCACCAGACCCCTGGTACGTTTCTCCACTAAATCCAGATATTGACTCTAAAAGCCAATAACTGCATTCCCAAACAAAGTTCAGCACATAACAGGTACGTTTTAGAGCCGTTCCGATCTGTTAAGACACGCCCATTGCATAGATTGCAATGTTCCGAACTTTGCCGACGATAGTTCGAAGAATATTAGTTATGAGGGTACTCCGAAACTCAAGAAGAGGAAGGTATAGGTAATTGGAGACTCACACTAAGTTTACATGAACAGAACTTTAATGTATTTGCGATATGTTTTGGATTTCAATACGATTCCTGACTTACACTATGAGTGAGTGGTGGTTCAGTGGAAACAGTTCTGGCCTACTACTTGTAAGTTGTAGGTTCTAACCCGGACAAGCACTTCAATTTGTAAAATATTTCATCACTACTGGTTTCAATGTGAAGAAAGACATTCACCAACCCAACTGGGCCGTAGGGGCCGTAGTGGGCGTAGAGGATATCACTTATTCCCTCTCAAAGAGAGAAGGTCCACAGACCTCAGGCTAGGAAACATCCCAGCAATGGGAATTTTGCAGGCTACTAATGTTTATTCTACTTACTTGAATTTTAGTTCTGTGGGTGATTGGAATGGAAACTTACCTGAAAAAGAAAATAAAATTAGTACACAAAAGTAATAAAACTGCTCCGTAGAAGTCAAGAGGACGCCGTTGGTAAATATTTGTAAAAATTGTCTGTGTACTCGTAAATTGTATTGCCAATATACAGGGTGGCGCCGACAATACGACAACAAATTAAAATGCGTATACCTCATGACGTTCCCAGTTTGCGTACAAAAATTCATTAGAATATATCCAGTAGTTTAGTCACAGGACATTATTTTTCATATTCAGAATTTTCAACATGATGTACATAGATTAATAGGCTAGCACTGACAGGTTAACAAACCCAGCATCGGTATAAACAATAAACAATATTGCCAACTCGCTATTTCAAAATTTCAAGTTCGTTGCTTAAATGTTATTTCCTTCTTAAGGTTAGTAAACCAATAAATGGTGTTGTATTTCGTTAACCGTTTTATGCTATTTAGCTTGTTGAAAAGATATATTTTTTAATTTCGATGCTAGGATTTCTTGACAGTTTAAAAATATTGCTAAGAACTAGTATTACCAGTGTTTTCATTTATTGTCGTAGTGTCGGTGCCACCCTGTATGATGGCGTTGATTTCTATAAGGCCACGCGCAAAGAGATCCATGTGTTAATTAAGATTATAAAAAAATTCGTACTTGTTGGTAACATATCATATGAATTCAACAATAAAATCCCTTTCAAGTTTTGTCTCGATTCACCCCCGCTTTTCTATTCGCTCCGTTTGACGACATGTGTCCTCTAAGGAACTCGGTTTCGCATGCGCATTTAAAACTGTCACGCATAACCTATAGTCTACGGCCGGCTTTACTCAAATCGTAAATCCCACAATTCTTCCGTATAGAACTAGTTTTATCGTCGTTCGTCCCTGTCTGTACAAAGTGCATCGGTTCAGACGTCACGTGCCGATAACGAGCGACACTTGGTTCACAATACTGCTATTGTGTGCGAGTATTGTGAGTTCTGTATTCCTCAACTAGTTCCCTTGACTTGCGACCTCTCGCTTCTATTTCATTGGTTTTTCGCTTGAAACTTTTCTCTATTCATCTCGTTTTTTTCCCTGTATTTAGCCGTCTATGTATGCATATTAACATGACATGTTTTAGTAATGCCGCGTGACTCCGGATGTACGAAAACCGAATAAAAAATCGAATGATGTTCTGTTATATCTTTTTAGTACATAACCTTATTCTCTAAAATTGCTAATGGTACACCCAGCTTCGCGGTTATGTATAAGTCGCATGTTATAGAAGTCAAGCCTATTGCCATCAATCAGGCCAAAATCCATACTCCGGAAGTCCGGACTGCTACTGAGAAATTCCTTATGGAAAAACCCGATAACACTTTACCCGACTTTGGACTCGAATCCAGGACCTCAAGCTCACAACAACAGTAGCGCTCGAACACTACATCAACGAGACAATCTATCATACTAGATTTATAATTGTATTATTATGAAATAGATAGAAAACCGCTCGTGTACCACCTCACACCATAAAACCTGCGCACACGCCAACAGCCAAACACAAAACCCACCCCACCTCACCCGCCAATCACAACACTCAAACAAAACCACCATTGTACCGACCTACAACGACCACAAAAGAGGTGACGAACGATAATGCAGTGTTTTGCATTGGTATCCGCAGTGCGCATTACATTGGCGGCGCAGTCAGGCGGTCCCGGCACCACTTACATGCTGGGGCGGCGATGCGGTCGTAAATTGCCTATTTGCTCGTTCGCCCGATGTGTGCGTGGTACGCAGTGAACTAGACTGCAGGGATTTGGTCGTGTTTGTTTTGTTTTGAGAGTGAGAGGAAATAAGGTTTTGTTGACCAGACATATTGACAGTCACGTCACGGTAAAATCGAAAATATATTGGATTGACATAACGTACTGAAATGCTCATGCCAATCCTATATATTACTTTTTCTTATAAATAAGTAGCTACCGTTTGAGAAGACTGTAAAGTACAGTACAAACTATATCCGACGGGAAAAGGGCGCACGGGACGGCCATAAACCGTCTTGTATATCCCATAGTTACGTCTTGCAAACAGACCAAAAAAAATAACAATTCTTTCGGCAGCCGAAATAAAGAATGCGAATTCAATATCTACGTAGGAATATGCGGTACACCTTAATAAAGCGAAGACTCGCGACGTATCATGAGACCACATGAGCGCATTTACGAGTAGATTCGGCGTCTCTCTATACACATATGACTATCAGTCTCGTGCATGATAGCTCCAGGCTCTAGGAGTGCGAACGTAGCTTGAATGAAGACGAAAACACCTACAAATTCAAATTCATTTATTTCAGGTACCACATAACCCATATTAGAAAACATCTTAAATTATTCAATAAATACAAAATCACACACAAATGAACGCCAAATAAGAACAGAACGAACATCATCCAGGCAATAATTTCAAGAAGTTCATTTGATAAATACAAAGGAATTAATAAAATTTAAATACAACACCAACAATCAAAATTATTAAAAATCAAACCTATGATCACCTACGAATCCTACGATTTACATTTTCGACCTAGATGAAACGAGAAAAAGTTAGACCTAGTTTTGTTCTTAACCAAATTTAGGGATCATAGATTTTTCATCGTCGCTGTAGTATACCCACAGTTATCTTTATTTGTAAAACTCCCGTGTACGTGTGTTTGTAATTATTTTTCTCTTAAACGGCTTGACTCATTCTGATAACTATTTTTTTTTGTACCTTTGGGGGTCACCCGGAAGATCCTTAGCTTTAAGTTGGATAGTAGTCGTGGCTGTTGACGACTTCTACGTGTCCGCTAGTTTATAAATAAAACGTTACTACAACGGTTTGTAGCCACAGCAGTGTCCTTCCAGGCATTATGATAACACACCAGTGTCCCAATACCCAGGCGACCCTGTTCGCTTCAAATCGTAAAGCAAAAAGTTACAGCCACTCTACTCGTAAAAACTCCAATCGCCTACGGTTTTATGTTCGGAAATGTAGCGCGCTATATCGAAGAAAAAACTGAAAATTTTCCATTTTGGCGAGTTTTATAAATCTCCGTCGATTTAGGGTACAGTAACGGGGAGAAGTTTTAACCCACGGATCTTTAACACACTGTTTTAAGTTTGAGTTATAGATATTCTATATAAAAACGTCAAATTATGGTGGAATTCAACTTTATTAATACAGATATCCCTTTGAGCTTTTATTTTTAACTCTAATTATACAGGGCGGAAGCACCGACCCTAAAACGGTTACCACTAACCTGTAACCAAAAAAACGGCTGTTTTATATAAAACTGCAATACCTACACAGCCAAAATGTATGAAACAAGAGTTTAAAGGAAATATACCGTTGTGAAATTTCTATGCGGGGGTGGGGGGGTGGGGGGTTCAGAATGATGTACTGATAACGTGGTAACTGTTTTGGCGTCAGTGTTCTCTCCACCTTGTATTTAAATTAGATGCGGATGGCAATAACCATTTATAAAAATAAAGACATTTTTCAACGTGGGGAACTGAGCGAACGCCTCAATTAGCCACTTTATTTGCACCACAAACGCACATCATATAAATTCACCCACAGGATTATTCCCCATGTTGACATTTAAGCCAGGTTTAAACACATTTTTCATTTAAAAATGCCGTTTCTACATAAAATTAACACGTAATCATGCATACCATTAAATCACGAACACGGGCAGCTACTGATTGATGACACTGGTGTAATTATGTAGCATGAAAACCACGTAATTATGGCTTAAATCCGTGCTGTTTTTCATTAAATAACCCTTTGGAGAAGGGGGGAATGAAATGCCCCTGTGGAGGGGGGATCAAAATTGAATTTTGTTCATTTCGGGATGATGAACTTGCGGGGTATTACTGAACGGTTATTAGGAAAGTTATGGGCTGTTACTAGGTAGCCTATTAGATGTTATTAAATAATATCCTTAGAAGAGGTGCTCAGGTATATTTCTGTTTTGTTTGATAAAGTAAATACCTTTAATGGAGTACGAATAGATTCTGTTAGTATGCAAGTTGTACGATAAAGTTATCTGCCAATTTGCTACGGCAAAAATATCTCTTACTTTATAATGATAGTCAATGTCTGTACTTTTTTACGGGAAAGGTTACCGATTGGTCACGAGCTACAAGCGTGTTGCGGAAAAAAAAACAACGAGAGTAATTGCTCAGAGCGCAGCACAACTGCACAAGTTTTCGGTGAGGACCTGAGGGTCCTCAACAGAAATTACTCATGGAAAAACCCAGTAACAATTTACACCACCCGGGGACCGAGCCCAGAACATCGTACTGTATTTGAAATACCTACGAAACAAATGACAAACTTTCCTTCATCGGAACGGTTCTGATGAACGAAAGCTACACGCGTCACCTATAAACGAAGCAACAATTAAACACGACTATACTTTACTACCTTTAAAAGTTAATATTTTGAACGGTACTTGTGAGCTGTTTGAGAGACACTCGTTGGTTAAGGGGCGACTTACGCGACTCTGTGGAGTACCACTTAAATTAAGATGTCGTTGTAAAGTTTCCCTCAGTAAGGACTGTTTTATATTTTTTTTTCGTACAATTTTTATGCTGTCGTTACTGGGGTATTGGTTTTGTATTGTTTTAAACTGTTATTAAGTCGTTATGATTTTTTATAGTGAGAACGTCAAATGTTATTAAATTACGTTTTAGTGTTTTGTTAGGTTGTAGATGTCTAATATTTTAGGTTCATATAATTTAAGCTATCTTAGTTTAGTAATGTTTTAAATACATATTCTCGTTCAATGCTAAAACATAACAGAACAGATTTCATAGAAAACTGAGAAACCAATCTCTACATATTTGAAACCCTGATTCAATGTTTATATTAGCTTTTTAGAATACAGACAAAGAAAGAAAATAAATACATTTATTTACACCTGGCATGTCGCATAAAAGACTCAAGACAACAATAAACAATCATAGAAATACACAAAAGCATAACTTAGACTTCTAGAAATCTAGACACGACAAAACCTACCCAAAACACACCACCCCCAAAGATCCTTCGTACCCAAACCTTAGCTTTAGTCACAGATTCACATAAGCCGGGCCTACCAGCTGTCTCCCTAGTTCACGTAATGCCAATAGATTTCGTATCAAGTGCCTGAAAAAGCTCAACAAAAACCCTTGGACGAATCAGAAGCCAAACCCGGAGTTTTTGCGTGCAGACAGCGAAGAGGCGTGTCTGCCTTATAGCTGATGACATAAGGATCGATGAATCGATCTAAATATGGTAGGTATGGGGTCCGAGGGTACCAAAAGGGTTATTTTAAAAAGGTTTAGAGACTGCTATTTCGTTTGATGTATGAATTATAGAGTGAATAATACGCGGCAGGATTTGAGGGACCTTTTCAATCGTAAGGATTATGGAAATCGGAGATAAATTGTTTACACATGGTCCGCTGCATAGCAAAGTTGTGAGAAGGAAAATGTACGTATTCTTCAAAAGCTTTTTATGGTAAAAAGTATTTCAGTCTAATAGTTGAAAGTAAAATTACCTTAAATAAGTGGTTGGGACAAACTGGGTGCGGAAAGCTGAAGATGATCGGCTATTTTTGCGTATTTTAGGAGAGGGTAATTTCTAGCAGAAGACTTCGATAGGCTGAATTGATTGATAGATTGAATATGACCCAGTTAGCTTTTTTTGTAGAAACCCTCGTAGATATCAAAGCGAGTTAAAATATCACATCTGTGGGTGCATATTCCTATCTCAACTTCCAAAGTACTGTAATAAAATACAACTCAACTGTATCCAACTATATGTAGTAGAAACTACCAAATATCATTGCACTTGGTCCCAGCTCTTAGCAGATGTCGCTTCGGAACAATGCGGCGACATATGAAACTTGTCTAATATTAGAACCGCGAAGTTAAGGCCCCTGTCCACTAAACCGACTCGAGCAAACTCGAGCACTAAATTATCAGGACTCATGTCTTAATATTGTTGAATTACTTTCCCGGATCTTTGTAGATATTGTTAGAAACGACAGTTTGGCGTTTGACTGAAATTGTAAAGGCGAAGAAATTGATTGTCTATCATACCTGATTAGATCAATTCGAGCATTCAGTTATCAACTACCAAGACAAAACCACGTTGTATTGGATTAATGTTGCTACAATACAACAGTATGACGTGCCTACGCAACTTTAAATGAAAAGAGAAGGATTTCTGCCAAAACGCTTGAACTTAACTACTAGATTTCATGTACTACCGAGTTCACTGAGGGTTTGCCACTTTTCAATCTTATGTATAAGTAATAAGGCTGAAAAGCGGTCGACCGTCAGTGGACTCAGTAGTACCTAGATGGTTCACAATTTGCGGCATAAGATCCGCAAACCATTCATCGTGCTACAGCCAAAACAAGCAAAGTTAAATGCTTTAATTTACATGAACACAGACTGCATATGGCAGCTTAAAACTCGAAAGCAAAATACGAAATACATGAATTTTATAATACCTTTATTTTTAATATCTGTCCGTGAAATGTGTAAAAGCAATTTCGCACACTAGTCGTTTAAACTGAGAGTATAATTATTGTTAATAAAGTTGGTTAAAATATTTACATTTAAGCTATTATGTATTTACAGATTTTTCAGCAAAAGCTCATTGGATAAAATAATTCATCACCGTAAATACCACTTTAAACATAAACTCATAAACGCTTAATGAAAGCTTCAGCAATTTTACTGAAACAAAAATGAATTTCCAACGTTACGCAACTTAACGTTGTCAAAAACGAATAAAATGCATATAAAGTACAATCTTCAGCGTAACGCGGACTTTTTACGATTCATAATGTTCTATTACGCATCGTAAAACTCGCGCATACAATGCCAAATTTACATTCATGTTACATTATATTTACATATTTTCGCAGCTTTTAAATGTTGTGTAGGAGTGTTAAGAGTATCTAGAATGTTCCACCTGCTCTAATGCTCAAACAAAGCGAGCTCGTAATCTCAGCACACAAGGTTGATGAATACAGTCTAGTGGGTGTAAGCCCTAATGCAATGTGAAACTTTATATTGTGTGAGCGGGGCATCATCCCGCGGTATATAGAGTGCTGAGCTGCTGATATTAACAGATATGCGGGTGATAATTCTGGAATTGAGAAGCATAAGGACAGATGTATACGTACAATACTGTCTGTATTTGTACGTCCTACTTTATGATCAGAAGCATCGTAAGTATGTACAAAACCACTGTATCGGTGGTAGAATTAAGCGCTGTTATGTGAAAATGTCGTCACGCGGTGGGTGTCAGCAGACGGAAGTCATCGCCGAGGGAGGCATAGAAAAAGTTGGCGTGACGACCTAGAAGCGTTTAATTGATTGGCCAGAGATAACAGCACGTAGAGAAAAGTGGAAGACTGTGGGGGAGGCTAGCAGTCATTCGAGCCTAAATAAAAATTAAAATATGTGTAAGTACTTAATTTCCGTAAGCGGCTTGATTTTGTATTGTAAGCAAGTCCTGCCAGGTCGTCCTAGAAAGAAACACACTGTCCTTACTGGTGATGTTCTTCGGAAAGGTCCGGTGTATATTACTAGCAATTGGCGTACGTGTATGAACGTGGACTAAGCAAAAGGTATGTATGTAAGGAACGTAACTTCTGCCTACCCCCTGGGAAAAAAGCGTGCGTTTATGTAAGTATGCATATTACGGACAGAAAATATGTAAATATTTTGACTATTTGAGCATGAGCGAGGAAAATGGAAAGCATAGTAGAAAGGATTCACCAAAGATTTTCAATATGATTTCTGATTCGCGTTCACAAAAATAAGACTCGAATAAAAAAAGTCAAACAAAACAAAAGTCAAAAGTCGGTCGGTTCAAAAGTCGTACAGCGCCCTTCGTGTCCAGTTCAACAACGCGTTCAGGATGATGTTGGCGCTCCCCCGCTTTTGCAGCGCATCGACTATGTTTGCGGAAGCGCGCGTGGATTGCTTCCAAGCCACTATGCGCAAGAGAGGCACGTCGCTGGTGCGGCGAGTGCGGGGGAGCGCTAACAGCATGCTGGCCGCGCTCGCGGATAGGCTTGATTGCTCCATCATCTCCCACTGTTGTAAGCGACATGTGGCAGGCTGATGCGACTAGCAAACCTCATTTATTTCTAAGTTTAGCACATTTTGACATTATTATGTAAATTGTTAATTTAATTATGATTATTTTTATTTTATTTTTATTATTCTTTTATTATGTATGACCGATTTAAATTAATTGAGTATTGTAAATGAATTGAGTAAATTAAATTATTATGAATTTTATAGAATTGAATGAGTAATGTTGGATATATGTAATGTGACTGTTTGTGTGTAATATTTCTATTATGAGTCTGTGTTACTTGAAATAAAATGATTTTATTTTTTTTATTTTTTTTTATTAATAAAAAATGACCCACACAAACAACCAGACATACAATAGAAAATGAAACGAGTAACTACAAGAAACATTTACCAAACCATACGCGTACAAAATGTTTTGATTAGGAGACATAAACAGCAAAACTTTGACAAGAATAAACGGTAATGCTCCGTTCACGGCCTCACACGATAAGACTTGCGGCAAGAGTAACGTGCGCGTGTCGCTTGTTTCCTTCGCGAGAGGGCGCCGAGTCTTTTGAATGACTGAATTTCAGGATTTCAAACCAGATCGAAAAAATATTTTGCCCGCTATGTACCCGATCTCAATAAGCCATACCAGGCTAGAAAGTCCAGAATCCAAAAACCACACATCCTTGAAATCGGTTTTTACTGAAACAGGATATCATATTACCAAACTTTGTAGCTACTTAGTAGCAGTACTAAACAGATTTGACTAAATATATGTAAAATTTTGTGGAAAGTATTTCCAGCTCATTTCAGACTTGAATTAATATCGACTTATCTACCATAACTAGCCAACAGTCATTTACTAGATGCCCGCCCGCCGCGCCGGTTGTTACGGAATTAAGATCGTCCACCTTCGAAATTAGTGGACCAGCTTTGTTCTAACCAATTTCTTTTCTCAGCAGTGGACGCAAGACGCGAATCGCTTAGCCGCGTAACTAGTGGCCAAGCCGTAAAACTATTCGCTCAACTTTCTAAGGAGTTTCATCTTCCTACGGAACGTTTGGGGAAAATTAAAAAACTTGTATCCAACTCACATTTAAGCTAGAACAAACGGATAGACAAAGTTAAGAAGAAAATAAACGTGGTCGGACAGTAGATAAAGACAATCTTTGAAATTGTTTACAGAAAACTGTACGTATTGGTAAGGATGAGATTAAAAAAGTTGTTTGTGTGAATCGCAATATGGTTGATGTGTATTATGAGTTTACTGAAAGAAGTCATAGTAAAAGTTTCAACAAAAATAAACTGAATAAGAAGTAGCTATGAAAGATGCCTTTGAAAACCAAAGAGCAAAGAAAGACTTATTCTTCAATGACGTCAAGTAAACTTATTTACATAACATCTAGCCTGCTGTTCTTGAAGGGTTAGGCAGAAGGGTACACTACATGTCATCAGTTAAGTCTCATGAAACTGGGGGCGGGCCTATTGCCACGAACTAGACACAAAAGTTTAGGGTGAATCTGAAAAATTCTTGATAGTGAAAACACTCAACCAAGGAATAACACCCAAGAGCCCATGCTCAGCAGTAGTGCATACGTATTCGGCCAACGAGATATCCAACATAACACAAAACTGAGCAGTAACAACCAAACTGTCATTCAAATGATTGATTACAAAACATCGACAGCCAAACAACTATAGTATCATTACACCATCTAATCTTTACCGGATCCCCGGAATAACGTCATTTTCCTCTTACAAATATTCACCGTGTCGTCCTATTTAGGTCAACATTGTATCTCTATAGAATGTCAATGTCTTAAAAGGTTTACCCTCAAAAAGTTCTTCTTAAAGGGGACCCTTAATGAATAGGGAATAGATGTCATAAATGCCTTTGGCAAGTAAGAAGCATTTGAACGGATTATTTAATTTGGAAATGAATAGATGAGTTTGGGTTGAGTTATCTTTGAATAGAGATATCTCATAACACGATGTTATCATTCTGGTCCTTTCAGTTAAGAAAATCGAAAGTTGAATACCGACCCTTTATTGTGTACTGGTACAGTCACGAAGCAATGAAATGTATACGGGTTTTATGTTTTCACAATCATAGTATTATGGAAGCCATTACGAAATAGGACTTATCTAAAAGTAGGTTACTTCACGAGAAACTCGCTTTTGAATTTTGGTTCGGTAACTGGTACACCATATGGGTTACAGACATAACTTCCCTACGTGCCTCGGAGAGCACGTTAATCCGTTGGTCCCGGTCGTCATTTGAAAATCTTTGACAGTCGTGAAGGGTGATCAGAAGTCCGAAAGTTTGACAAACAGTCTTCTCAAAGGGTATCGTATAACCCAGTAACTATATTGTGGAGGTCAGATAAGCAGTATCTCCTTGCAAAATATTGGTATTCAGCAGATTCCGGTTAGACTGGAAGCCGACCACAACGTATACGTAGTTGGAAAAAGGCCTAACAGTGACAAATGTGATAAGTTTCTTTCACAGTAATTTAACACAAAATGTATTACTCTACAATAAACAGATAATTCCAACAGCTCTTAAAACTTATCAATATTTTCCATCGGTTTATCGGCTTTAAAAGTGAAAAACCCGGCCATTATAGGACGGGCCGCTGAAGAGCTATAACCACTTGATGGGTGGCGGTCGAGGGCCATCGAACACCAGTTTTTGCCAAAGGGTAGGGCGCGTCGATAACTACGAGTGAACGCAATATGGTGCACCAGGTTTTAATTATAACATGAACGATGTAGTTTTTAACACGTTTAAAAAAGAACGAACATTTTTCAGTAATACATATAAAAGGTTGATACTCAATGTGCCGTTTTTAGGGTTTCTGTACCCAAACGTTGCAGGTTTTGGTCCAGAATAAATGATTTATCTATTATTATTAACAAATAATAAAAATAAAATAAAGTTCACAAATAAAGGGGAGCTTTAATATCTCCCCTTTATTTTAATTTTTTAATTTTATTAAATATAATGCTATACATATCCATATACCATACAAGATATGTTTTTCGGAGTATTTTCTTCATTTGGTAATTTTGCTTAATTAAATCATAAGCGATACAATTTTAAAAAGAGCCTACTTTTTATGTTATTAAAAAGGTTGATACACAGTCTGCCGTTTATTGTTTACCATCTAACATTGACCGAGCAAACAATTTCGCCGAGCAAATTCGGGCCGTTTAATCTATTGGACAATACACATTTTAATTACGTTCACAAAAGCGCCGTTTACGTCGGCAATATTTAAATTTAACAGCTCACAAGGTGCTCCTTACACCTTACCATTACGTTACTGCCAACCCTCTGCCCGTGGTAATTAGGTCGATTATCGTCCACTAATTAGGTATCCCATTCCGTTCCGATAAGGGTCGGATTTAACTCACACTCCCTTGCAATGCTGAAGAATACCGTCTCATTAATTCTTCAGTCAATTCCTTTCATTTAAGTCAGCGTTTTACGATCTTCGGGTTCTCAAATTTTAGTGCTAGCGTTTTATGATTTCCTCGCGAATTTCAACTGGTCCAATAAAGTATTCAAAACTTTCCTTTTTATTGTTATTCATGAATTCTTGGAATGTTTTTGATCGAAGTTATCTTGGCATGTTGCTTAGACAGGATTTATTCTTGTGAACTCATTCAGATTCTCTTCCTGAAATTTCCTTATCCGCGATGAGGTTGTATTTTGCGAAAACATACATATTTTGTTTGGTATGACCTAATTGAAAGGGGTGCCAATCAATGAATAGGAAAAAAACAAAATGGCTGAACACAATGTTTCACCATAAAAGGTAAGTTTTCAGTGACAATAAAACCTTAAATAAGAGACAGTTTTAAACAAAACAACACTTCGTCTGTTAAAAATAATTACACGTCTTCAAATATTCATTTATAAAAAATGTAACCAATTATTTCCCTTGGTTTTTAAAACAAAATGTTCATGTTATTTTCGTTGAAAATCAAGGTTCAAATGTGGCATGTATTATGCTCACGAATCGTCGGCTCCAAGCCTCAGCGGGAAGTAACAGTTTAAAAGGGGCATGCCAAGTCACCATAGTAATTTAGGCCCCCAGTGCACACATATAAAAATTCATGATAATAATAGAGAGCAATTCTAATAATTTATTTGTAAAAGAATTTATTTACAAAAAACTTAGCATTTCAAAGATATTGAGGTTCTTATATTTCATCAATACTGATTATGTTAAATATCACATAGTACTTTATTTTAATTAATTAATGAGCATAATCAACTGGGAGTTAAATAATACAAAATACATTGTAGTTTTACATCTTTATTCATTTAGTTCATCATCATATACTACTAAAACATCATCCAAAAATTGTGCCGGTGGAAAAATATTACTCTGATGCCGTGCCCATCCTAAGTACCAAATCACTGTCATGACGTGGGCGCAGCATCTTACAGTACGGCGACCGGCAATACAGTTACAGCAATACTGCTGTATTGCTGCGCGGCATGTGTTAACAGTGTTGACTAAAACATACACAAAGTATACTTTGCGATTAACATGACGACTTGCGATTCTGGCCCTCACCAGTGAACAGTTATGTCCAAATATATTGCCATTCATAATTCTATTTCTAGCATTAGTGCACACTTCAATACGGTATGTTCCGTTAAATCTTATGTGCTCGCCATAGTAAGAGCGAGCTTGTTTGAGGTGGTAAGTCCCACATGCAACCAGAATTAAATCACTTATATTTAATAAAGGAAATTCTGTTAGATTTTCATGACTGACAGTAATGTTTTGAAAATCTGCCCTACTTCTATTAAGATTGTGATCCCGAACATATTCTGACAGATCATTATTTACATGCATATTTTGGTTTACTATTTGCAATATTTGAGCAGCATCTTCTCTGTCCTGTAATCTCAAATGGTACTTGTTTATAAGAGCACCAGCCACAGAGAAATCTATCATAATATGCTTGGAAGCCCTGTTGAAAAATGCTTGTCTAAATATTTTAAACTTAGTTTTAAAAATGCCGTTTACCACTTCTACCACCCATCGACATAATGTGACTGCTCTTGTCTTGTTAGCGTCCCTTGTAGAAAGTTGTGTCTCACCCTCTTCTAGAGACAAGGGCACATGTACATTGTAACCACAACTCTCCAATAATGCCAATGAGTCCCTAAAGCCTCTGTCCAAAATAAACACATCCCCCATTTGGAAAAATTGTCGCACAGGGCTATTTTCATTTGAAAATTCTTTATTAATTATGTCAGCATCAGTT
This sequence comes from Standfussiana lucernea, assembly GCA_964057025.1. Taxonomy (NCBI): domain Eukaryota; kingdom Metazoa; phylum Arthropoda; class Insecta; order Lepidoptera; family Noctuidae; genus Standfussiana; species Standfussiana lucernea. The sequence goes on along the minus strand of OZ059801.1, from coordinate 13,186,461 downwards.
GTTGTTGCAGGATAAGGACCAAATATGTCAATAATATAACCATCACTGCATACAAATAAAAAAGGTTTAACTAAATTGCGGTATTTATGTAAAGAGTAAGTCTTTTTTTGATACCAGTAATTGGAGCTTTTTTCTATATTAGCACATATATCTTATGTGCCATCAGCAATTACAATTGGTGTCCTATCTGCCCCTCCAAAAAGACCATTAGGAATCATAAGATTCCTCCTAGAGATATCTTCTCTTGTAATATGACCCAACCCAAGGTTTCTGGGAACAAAGTCCTGATGCAATATTTCACGAGCTGTATTCATTAACTTTTCTAGTGTGCTCCTGGGCACTCGCAATAAAGATGCAATACGTTTGTTACTATCCCCTGTTCTTAATTTCATTAAATAGGCTGCAAGTGCAAAAGCTCCTCTATGTCTGCCTGATAATCTTGGAACTTCTGTTAGAATTTGCTCAAATTGCTGTTTGGAAAAGCCTAAATAATAATGAACAATATGATCTGGCATAGTCTGAATGTTTTCGAAATCTAAATGCATTAACATATTATCTTTCAGTAAAGAAATTATTTCTTCCATTTGCTCTGAGCTAAATGTTCTAAGAGGATTAAGTACTGATTGAACCAATAAATCCCATGAATTACCGGCCAAGTGATAGGAGCAGATTCTACAATCTGAAGGCACATAGTAATTATAATCGCAAAGTAAACTCACGCGTAGTGATGCTGGGACTAAAAGTCTTTCAGTACTGTTGCAACCAGGGAAAAAACATTGCCGTTGTGTACTTGGTGCCCGTATATAGTTTGGTAGTAGTGTGTGGTTATTAGCCGGTGTATCTGCATTCCTTTCTTCTGCTTGTGTAGAAGCCACAGTTTCTGCCTCAGATTCAAGAGGACTGTGTCTTGCTGCTTCAGGTTCTCGTTCTAAAGCGGAACGCGATGCTGCTCTGTCAGTCCTTCGCCAACAGTTATGACAGAGAAGTGTTGTTCTTGTCAACTGCAATAAAAAACAAACCGCTGATGTAATAAAATATTATAACAAAATTATTTTATGTTTTTAGTTTTACAATTGGATTATAACCAAAAGATATTACACTATACAAAAATTATATTACCTGGCGAGGTGCTATCTGTTGGGCAACTATATTTCTAATAGCAGCTTCACGTGTAGTGTTTGTATTCAGTGTATGTGATCGTTTCCTTAAGAGTGATGTGCCACAGCTGACACATACATTTACATGACCAACATTAGGCTCAGATCTTGTTGGATGTCGTATCTCATCCCAAGCATTGGTCCAACATGCATGGCACACTAGACTATCACAGGAAACTTGCACCTAAAAGAAAAGGTGAGAGAAGTTTTAAAGTCAGCACTAAAAATACGTCTAGAATAGTATTTGTTATATAAAGATTTCCAATAAATTCGTATATTATTGTTTACCTGGCCATTCCATCGTTGTATAAGACGTCGAACTTCAGCGATTTCCAAAGTATGTCTTCGCATTCTGGATACGTTCAAACCGCAGTTTACACAACGTAGATCACCACTTACAGCAGTAGATGGTAACTGTTGTGAACAACTAGGTCCAGAGTGAATGCCGGGTTCGTCGGTCGAAGCGTCTAATATCAAATCCAAGTTGTCGCCAGAGTCATCATGAGTAGCGGGAACAGAATCCATTATCAGGCCGTGGTCGTCAGGTATGGGAGAATCGTCAGAGTCAGTATTCATGGGCAAAAGTAGTCAATTTAAACCGCAATAAATATACACAAGTCGCAAGCGCCGCAATCATGCAATGGAGTTGCAAACAAGCAATGATTTTGACATTTACGTTTTCCGGCAGCTGACAAGTTAGAATTGGTGTTGCCATAAAAAAAGTGCAAAAAATCGATAGATCGATTAAAGTTTTTTTTTATTTAATACTAAGAGATCTCTAAAAATAGAAATAATAATAATATTTATTATTTTGATTTTTATTTATTATTGGATTTCTGTGATTTGTAATGTAGGTATATAAAATATGAAGAAAATGAACAGTGTTTAATAATAAATGTAGACTATTTTATTCCGATTAATTACCTGTCAACATTTTTTTGTAAGGACAACATTTTGAAATTCATTTTTATTCAAGCTCTATTAGTTTAGTCGTTTTAATATTTAATATTTTTGAAAAAAAGTTGCGGACTTGCACAGACTAATGAATACGTGGAACACATGGGAAAAATATTAACAATTTTTTTTAGTTAAACCAATCCGTTGTGCGACGCTGGGCCTAAAATTGTCATTCCCCTTTAATCACATTTCTGCTCCTAAATTTATTTTCGTTGTGTGATGAGTGTGGCTACGTTTTAGAAATTAAAATGGGATTTTAGACGCTTGGGAAAATGAGTTTACATTTTTGCGGAAGTAGTTCCGCAAAAATGCCAGGCCATTCCAATTAAAACCATATTGATCTATTTCTAAAGTAGTTTAGAAATAGATCATTTGGTTTTAATTGGAATGGCTTTAGAGCTTTCTCCTAATAAATAAAAGTTGCGTTATTGAGTCTTAAAATTACATATTTCATACTTTATCAAATTAGCTATTACAGAGGTAGGAAACTGGCTTAAAACTTTATATGCGACTACCACCTCCTTACAACTCAACAATTATAATATCTGGTAAGTATCGATTTATAAGGTATAAACTGTCTTTTTCAAGTGAAAAGGACTCTTACTAGGAAACTGGACAGTCTCTTAAATTCCTTTTCTCATGGTCACATGACTTATGACGTAGTGGTGTAAATCCCTCGCTTCTGTGTAACGGAAGAGAAAAGCTTTTATATTTGTACTGTTTTAAAAATATAAGACTCAGCGAACACTTTTTTAATATGACGGATGGGTTGTGTACTTGTAAGATGTGAAGTTGGCAAGGCTGCGAAAAAAGAGGTTCATTATAAATAGAGTGAGAAGGTTGAAAATAGAACAATGACGTAATTGTTATAATATGCTGGTTTCATTAGCTAAACTATGAAAAAACTTGGCATTTGAGGAGGTTACAAATAAGCAGGCATATTTTTTGTCTTACATACATTACATCACGCCCTTAATCCCCGATGGGTTAGGTAGAGAGCACACTTACATTACGCCACTTAGGTTTTAAGCCTCATGTTATAGGGGGCGGGGCGATTTGCTATCTTTTTGTGAGCAAAATAAACAATTTCCATTTGTCCACTATAATTTTATTATTTCAGTAGGCAAACACGCAAATATCAACACCCAAAACGCGTTAACGATTCAGAACAAGCCACCAAAAGCTGAAACGAAAACAATTAATTCAGCAATAAATAAGTATTGAAATAATAATAATTTGGGCATCACCCTTTATCGGGAGCCGTTCGACCGGTCGGCAGACCGTTTAGCGCATTTATAATATGAATTTATTGTCTATGATAGAGCCATAAATTGCCAGCGTCCTCGCCACTCTCTATTATTAATTTCAACGGCGAGCGGCCGGCGCAAATTTATATTCTTTTACCAAATAATGAAGAGCTATCTTGGAGCAAAAAAAAAAGAGGAATTAACGAGAACGGTGGCAGACAAAGGAGAGGCCGGAGGCGCGACAATTAGACCCACCGCGGATGGATACGGGCAATTTGCAAACTCATTTGCGCTATTAATAAGTCGCGTCCGAAGTGTTTTGGTGTCAACTGTGATAGGACTGGTCTATGTCAAGTGGCAGGACTTTAGTGACTGTAAAAATCTGTAAAAAGGCGTTGTTTTTCTGAAAGGGCCGTACATTGTACAGTATTATTTACTTTTGCGCAAATTGGCAACTGAAACTATGTCGTGCTTTCGCTATTTTATACAAATATCAAATAGTGACAGCTATGATTAGTATATACGGAGTATTTTAACTATTTGTTCTTTATTATTGCTATATATTGCTTAACATTGTTATTTTGAATAAAAAGACGTTTCTCAAAAAAAGAAAAATTGGGACTAGGTCCAGTTTAAAGGCATTAATGACTGAGTTCAGTTTAAAAGGCAGCTGCCCATACAATCAGCGTCGCTGGCTTCTTTTGATACTCACCTTTACTTTTAATTTGGGTAATAATTCGCATCTCAGAGCTGTTTGGACATCACAGACAGCATCTTGTCATGATTCATTACATATCAAGTTACGGGTCCCTTGGGGCAGTAAAAAATTGCTTCGTACTTTTTTTTTTAATTTTGCCCTCCCACTGCTGGGCAAAGGCCTCTCTCATTCCTTTCCAACTCTCCCGGCTTCGTAGTTATATTATAAATACATTTTTATATCTTCGCCTCGTTGGTCTAGTAGTATTGATTGCAAGTGCGACTGCTGAATATGAGGTCCTGGATTTGATTCCCGGGTCGGACAGTGTAATAGCGTTTTTTCATCAGGAATTTCACAATAGCAGTTACGGAATCTGGTTCTGTGCCCTTTTGATGGCAATAGACTAGCCCCCTATTACATGGGACTTAAACAACACTGGCGAAGTGTGAGTGTACTATTAGGTACACCTTTGCCTAACCCTTCTGGGATTACAGGCGAGATGTTATGTTATGTTTCTTATTTTTAGATACCTTATACCAAAATACAGACATGACATACGGAATAGCTTTCCTTCGCGTTGGTCAAAAAAAAGATAAGAACTTTGCAGTAAAAAAAGAGTTTTAATCACAATCCTGGTCTACAAAGCCACAAAAGGTTACAAACGAGGTAGTGACATTTCTAAGCAGTGCTGTTTCTTGTTATAAACGTAGGCACAAATAACAAGACTTGTTTGAAGTGACCAAAAAAAAATCTCGACTTTTAGTTGCACAATTTATTCCGTATAACGTCTTTGCCCTACCATAAAGCGCCATGATTTTCTTTATTTTCTGGTAAATATTATTCTACCTCATATTTACAAAACATCAGAGGAGCTCGTGGCTAAATAATCCCAGCCCAGTTGGTGACGGCTGTCATTTGTAGATCTTTGACAGCCGTCAAAGTTGTCAGTGGCTCAACAGTCTGACAACCAGTCTTACCAAGGGGTATCGTATTATCGTGTTGGAGGAGGTCAAATACTGGTATTCAACTGCATCCGGTTAGGCAGACGATGATATTTATTTATGCACAATGTACAGAGGCGGACTTAATGCCATAGGCATTTTCTACCAGTCAACCTCTGGGTGATGCAGAGACAAACGGCGGTAGTTGTGTTATCTGAAAATAACTTTAATCAAATACTAAACTACAAGGATATATAAAATACTATAAATATATATCAAAATATATATAAATGAAAAAAACATATACACAGATATAATAAAACACGCATAAACATAAAAAATTAAAAATAAATAAATAAAAATAATATATATAAATGTAAAAACACATTTACACGGATATTATTTAGAAATCATCATACATTGAGACAAGTAAAGCGTGAAGTCAAAAAAGCCAATTACCAACGGCTCTTTATAGTTCAAGTGCCCCCACACAGCCGGGACAAGAGCCCCGGCCTCCGACGTCGCTCGTTTACGTTATCAGACTTTTAAGTGGAGTTCACAACAGCGTTACTGCCTCAATGCTCCCAGATAAGAGCGCGTATACACCGTCAACAGGTGTCGCTGGCCTGATAAACGTTTGAATAGTTTTTGCAGCGGTATCGAGGTACCACAATCGTACAGATAAAACCTCGGTCGCCAACCTCCTTTCATTTATTTTCTTACAATTCTTAACGCAAACAAGAGATGCCTCTTTAGAAGCTTTTCCGTGTAATGTCCTTAATATTTCGTAAATGATCCCATTGTTCGGGAGGCTGTCGGGTGAATAATGTCGGCAGTCGGACTTGAATGCTGCCTACCTTTTGTAAATGGGGACGTTTTGGTTGTTATGTAAGTTGATATCAAGGTCTCAAGCGTCATTAATATTTTTCGAGGAAATTCTGGATTGCGCACTCTGCTTTTATTTTTATACAGAAATGCCCGTTCTCACGGTGTTCTCTAAAAGTGTTTTTAAGTACGCATTAATTTAGGTGTCACTTTGTATTCACGAAAACGGGCATTACAGTAGTAACTCCCATTTGTAAGATACAAACATTCCACCTACGACAAAGTGCTACGCGAGAAGCTACGATTGCACGTAGCGCTACGCTATCACGTAGCAGCGTAGCCAGTATAAAGTTCTGTAGACAGTCATTTATACTGAATATTTTTATGGAATAATGTATGTGAAGATTTTACGTGTATTTTATACTTTTCTTCTTTGTTGGGATCACTTTTAACGCTAGAGATGTTCTGGCCTTGGATGAGATATAAATTCACTCTTTTATGATTTTAAATTGAATAGAATTTCAGTAGAGTATAGTATTATTTTTTTGGTTGGACACAAAAGGCTATCTTGTGCGCTTTTTGGCACTGAACATCGAATCTCGTCGCGTATGCATTGCCAGTTTTGCGGGCACACAAGGTTACTCCAAATGCGCCATTAATATTAAAAAGCATAAAAACCTTTTCACAAAATGTTCTCTCTATTTCTTTAGAAGTTAAATTCAAATAACCCACGACACAAACATTGAAAGGTTTCGCAAACAAAAGTACTTTCTCTCTGAGAGCGCTTGCAGCATTAAAAGTGAAATAAGTAACATGATTTCAAGTAGTTCTCTTTCTATGCAAAAGCTTGAAAAGAATGAAAGAAAATGCTACGTTCTCATAATTGCCGGGAAACCAAGAGTATCTCTTTGCGGAATAATAGAGTTTTTTATAAATGTCTCGAGCGAACTTGTTTCCTTCTGGTGTTTCAACTTTTATTGAATAATTCTGTGTCTTTAACGAATAAAAGCATGGTTCTGACATTGAAGGCAAACGGAGAACTTGGAAAGCGAATGGAAAATGTATTCCTTTTTAACCAACTTCAAAAACGGAGCAGGTTATGTATTCGGCCGTTATTTCTTTTGAAAACTGACGATGGCTGAATCACGCATTGGTTCTTCTTGCAATCCAGAGCTAAATTGGACCACTGGTACTTGGTTTGTCCAGCTCGGCCCGCCATCTCCTATCGATGAACGTCCGATAATATTTCTTTAGGCATTCTCTACAACAATCTTTACACTGCCTTTTGCTGCCCTACTTTCACAACACAGAAAAACAAGGTTATTTAACTGAAAACTTGTGAAACTAGCTCACTGCAACGTTGCACCAGTCTATTTCCGGTCTATTGAACGAACTTCGCTCCGAACGCTCCGATCGCTCGCAACTTAACTTCACGAACCATTGTAGTCAACGAAATGGTCGAAAACTGATGGTTTGGAGAGGTTTTTTTGTTGTTTGAACAGTAAACTTTATCATAGAGATAAGTAATCTCCTCTTCATACATACAGTCAAATAATTGAGATCAATTTCGTGCAGTCGTCTCTCATTTGGTATTCTCTTTATTTAATAATAACTTTTAGCAGTTGCATAAAAATAAAAACCATTATTTATTATTTTTCTGACCTTGTAAGTATCGTTTTAAGTACGGAGTAAGTTGAGTAGAAAAAAACGTTGGTTTTACGTAAATAATTATTTATTGAATTAATAAGCTGATAAAACTAATATGAATTTAAGTGTATCTGTTAGAAGCAACCTGTGAAAACACGAAAATTAAATGCCAACATTAACTAAAACGCTTGTACATTCGACATACCAAACCACAACACTGCCTCCCCTATCTGCTAGTAACAACCTCGCTGCTTTATTTCCGCCCTATTGTGCGAGTTTCACACATAAGAGCTTTTAACTTAGACGATCGACGAGTATGTAGGCCAGTACAATATTGTAACCGTTTGAAGACAACTTGTGTGTGATTCTGTTGTAAGATACCGACTGATTTCTGAAGAACTTCGTTATTTTGTAGTATTGTTGTTGGGATTGTTAATAAAATGGAGGAACGTAGTCAATAAAGTTTACTAGTACGTAGTCAATAAACTGCGTGAACTTGTAACTCGTATCTGGCTTGCCCTTGGTTTGAGAAAGGATGGGGCAATATCTATTTGATAAGCAATAAATAATTCTTGATTCAAACATCCCAGAAAAAAAAGGTCTTTCATGATTATTATTCCGGGATTTTTGAGAAAGGTGTTATTCACTCGATGCAGCTGATGCTGCAGTGTTCTTAGCTGAAGTTCAGGTATCTATACCATATTTATTCCGATATCTGTCGATAGAAAGACAAGCTGTGATGTAAAGCTGCTGGGAAGTGCCTGTGGCACCATGTCCGCCTCTGTAAATTTATGTGCTTATAGAATTAAATAAACAAATAACAGTATACGCAATGCAGGCCAGCTTAGAAAAAAAAATGATAAGAACTGACCCAATGGCTTAACGATACCAGTAAATAATGCAATATTATTGACTTTTTTAATAAGCAAGACTTTCCATTGATGTGAACTCGAAGCAACACTGCAATAGGTACGAAAGAGAGGCTTCTAGTAATCTTGTCTCTTTCTCCCTCTTTTAAACTCACGCCTCGCCCATGGGGGTAGGCAGAAACTATGGAACATCACGTACTACGATCCTTACATACGCCTTTTGTTTCTCCCACGTTCATACGAGTATAATCGGATAACTCATGCATGTGTGCAAGTACAGTCACGAACAGCAATATGTATACACTTTCATAAATTTAAAAGCATTTTTCGCGAGAAACAACGATTGTACCTTTGGATAATATTATCCAATCTATTTCATAAAAATATGAGTTCCAAAATGCTATGTTCGTAACAACATGATATTTTAATCAGAACAGTAGGAGAAAATCATTTTTAAAAGTCGCTAGGTGTTTACTTATCCGTGCTCGTGACTGTACTTAGCTCCTGATTTTTCAGAAGAACATCATCATTCTCCTGGCCTTATCCCAATTCATTTGGGTTCAGCGCAGCATGTCTTCTTCTTCCATACTTCTCTATTACGTATCATCTCATCAGACACCTCCTTCCTTGCGTTGTAGTTTCTTTGGTCTTCCTCTACTCTATTAATCAGAAGAACATCATCAATAGGATAAGTGTAAGTCTTTCTAGATCTAGAGCGTTCCTCTCCCGGCGTTTTCACATGTGCCTAGGAAATATCCTCACTTTGACCAGCGTAATATTAACACTAGCAAAAGAATTTAATAAAGTGCCGTAAAAGGTAAAGTGATAAAATTTTACACAGCGAAAATTGCAGAATAGTTTTAGAAAATGTGAAACTATTTCCGGAGCTCACATTTCTTTAATATTCATGTTCGTTTTTATAAGAGGTTGTTTAATTAATAAAAATGGCACGTTCACTTTAAATCAAGTTTATGAGATATTTTATAAATTTTATCGCGCTTCGGAACTACGGAAGTTTCATGATTAAACTGAGAAGCTCCCTTAAGTTTGGGCTAATTAGCGTATTTTTGTCTGAATCGTTGAGGGTGGTAGGTAAGAAAAAGGTCTGCTAAATATGGTTTTAAGTTAAAAAGTTTGCCTTTTAATGTGAGAAAATAATAAATTGAATTTACTTTAGTACAACCATTTCATTCTACCGCAACATTTGACCCTACACAAGCAATCCGTCCCTGTTCTTTACAACAAAAAATCGAGACTTCTTTATATTTAAGTTAAAGATAAATGTTTTATATACATAGACCTTCCGGTATAAATTCTCTAACTACCTAAATGATTGTGAGAACCGCATCAAATTCATATAAAACTATAGATTATACACACATGTTTGCCTAGGCAAACCTTCCAACTAGTCAAGAAAGACTTGGCATTTCATTCGACGAACAGGACAGCCTTAGTGGACATAATCCCTTTATATTCAGTCTTCAGCCCGATGTCACCCGCCTGTCTGTCGACTGCTCGGCCACGCCAACGAAAGTGAGAAAGTGGGTATAAGACTATAAAGCAGTCGTTCTTGTGTGTTTTCGACCTCAAGCTATCAAAACTTTAAGCCCCCTTTTTAATAAATATGGAGTATAGTTATTGCAAACTTACATCTCGAAAAATGCTGTTGTTTTTGAAGTTTATAGGTAGTGGTTGTAACTTTACTAACCGTTCGTTATTTAGTTATTAAACACTTCATTGTACATCGCATAAAGTACAAACATTTATGTACAATTGTAAAATGAGGTCTGATCGCAGACGGCGTCCGTACAGACAACTTTTTGACACATTGAATAAAAAGACATACATTTTGATCTGGTAATTTACAAAAATATCATACAGCCAACATAATACTTACTCGAGGCGAAAATTCAGACAAATAACCTTGTGAAATTCTTTGTCACAAACAATTACTACATTCTCCTCTCAATAACACAGTAGGCAGCAGTAGGTATGTCCCCCGACAAATGTCTCATGGTTAATTCACCTCTTTGCCAAGCCAGCGTACGTTTAACAAATGAAGAACCTCATTTTATGCCTACCTCCTTTTTGTTTCGTTCTCTTGCAATTTGGAAAACTCGCGGCAATAAAAAGGAATTTATTGGATATTATTCTTTTTCTTATTAGTTGGGCAAAGACGGTGGGTGAAATCGAGGTGTAGGCTTTGTGAATATTACCTACTGCTTTCATTATTATGCCGAGTTAAACGAGTATTATAATAAGCAATTACTACCTAACGGCACTACAAAAAGCACTATAGCAACATAGTACAAAAAGTACTACAGCTCCATCTAAGCCACAAATGAAGAACTAACATCAAATTCCTAAATGGCGATATTAAATGCTCTGAGATTTAAGACCATATAGATTAAACCTGACAATAACTGTCGGGCAGTAGCCCACCAGACACAACACCCGTCTGGTCTGGTGGGTGGAAGAACCTCCCTTTTCTATGGGCAGATGAAGAACTTTACACCATGTTCGCCATAACCCTATAGTAGAAGCTGATAAGATTCTCATCAATATCGTTATTATCAAGCATCATTATATTCAAGCCCGGACTGTGACAGTGATAGGAGAGACTGGACCTCGACCAGTAAACCAGGTCCGCACACACTAGTGTCGTACACAAATGTTCTAGAACTTATATTTTCAGGGCCAATGGCTTATCCCCGCTTAGATCAGCCACCATGGTCGGACGGTTAGAGAGAGTACTTCAAGCCCGAATATTCACACAACACTAAAAGTATGAAACATGCAAAAGCAAGAGAATATTACCATAACAACAAAGATTGTTACAGTTAGACACCCTATTAATTTTTCTAGATACAATCGTCCACGAAAGCAGACATTTTAACAAAACAAACTTTGACAAACCAAACCACAGGTTTCAGACAAAACAATTCTAAATACAAACACTAAAGTACCCAACTACTTATACCTACTTGAACTAAACAAGTTATCACTTAGCCAGTCTAAGTCTAAACAACTAACTTAGCCAAGTCGTGCTAGTACCGAATGTTTTGGAAACTTCTCGAAGAGTTTTACGAGTAACGTTTGTACCTGAGTGATATAGTAAAAGTGTATTATAGGTATCTCTGATGGATTGGTATATCGTAATACGTTTATGAGAGGTCGTCTTTATGATATGGATATGACGTAATATGGTAACGGGTTGGTTGGGTTGGTTATTCATCTATCCGTTCTAATATTATAAATGCAAAAGTATCTCTGTCTGTCACTTTTTCACTCCTAAATGACTGATCTGATCGTTATGAAATTCGACAGATAGGTTGTCTGGAATTGGCTCCTTTTTTCTGGATTTAAAAAAAAGGGACATCTAGAGGAAAGTTGAAGGGTATTTGCCATTATTGTAAAAGAAAAATATGCCTACAGCAATTCTCTTGTAATTGAAGTCGTTAAATCTTCAACAAATCCTAAAAGAATATACTCGTAAAGCTAATTAAGGAACTAAACCAAATGTAGGTATCGCAAGTGTAACTTATAGAAAATGAAACACAAAACCTCATAAGGAGACTCGATTCAAAATACAATCAACCACAACCGTACATACCCATCCAAAAATAAAACATACAATTTAACCATTAAAAACATCAGTTAAACGATGAATTAATAAGACAAAATTTATTATTTATTCAACTCATTCATTCGCCATGGAAAAATTTAACCGAGCAATCGAGTGTAAAATAATATTAAATAAACCGAAAAGATACCCCGAACGGAAATAATGCTGAATATTGGAAAATAAGATAACTTCAGCATTTTTATGAAGGAGAGGTGGAAATGAATTACGATGTCAAAGGCATTAAAGGGATGTACCTTGAATGGGTTGAAAAACTTTTCTGATTTGGGGTGCATATGAGAATGGAATGAGTTTCTATTAGATGTTTACTGCAAGCACTTCAGATTGATTGAGGGGCTTCAATAGCATGGGCCTGCCTAATTGGTCGAATGGTCGCAAGCACGACTGCTGAGCACGAGGTCCTGGGTTCAATTCCCGGGTCGGGCAAAGTGTTATCGGCTTTTCCCACCAGGAATTTCTCAGTAGGAGTCTGGATTTGTGCCCGACTGATGGCAAAAGACTCGCCATTGCATGTGACTTAAAAACATAACTGGCGAAATGTAGGTGTACTATAATTGGGTAAACCTCTTCCTAACCACCAACATAGCTGGGAAAAGGCTAGGCAGATGATGATGAAACACATAACATAAATCAGATAACAGCAAGTCCCATATAAAACTAAGCGAACGCCATATTCATTCGGTTTTATGTCCTTTTCGGCTAGATAAAAACTCGCGTCGTTTTTCCAACTGCCCGCTAACTAATGGTCAATGAAAACTCCATTAGTACGAGTATTAAAATACGCTCATTTATGTTAATAAACTCATAATAATTATCATAAATACATATGCACGAGCATAATGGCGTAATGAAGAATTTTTGGAACATTTTTTGTCAATTTATGCAGAAAATCGGAATACGGAATTTTATAAGGCTATTATTTTTCGTATTATAAACACAGATGTGGTCTTTTTTCAGTAGGCAAAAATGATGAATGAGCTGTAAATACCATTTAAGGATTCTCGATTTTTGTACGAACACGCAGCAACATCAACTACGGCCAATCACAAGACATATCAAAACTTAAAATCTTTAAAGATTTTCACAACAATTTTTCATGAGAGATACCTTCGATAGAGCGACACATATCCAGGAACATTCTAGAAAGAATTTCCCCGACACGTACAGGTAAATAAGTAGGTGTGAGCTTACGAGCCGGCGCGGCGTCGAGACTCGAGTACTCGATCTCTCTTCAGGTAAGAGTATCGATTTACTAGAGTTGGGACCGAGCTCGCTTCTAGACGATTGTGTTTACTTTAAATTGAACGAAGGATTAAAGTGGGGAGAAGGAGTTCAGTCATTACAAGAGGTGTTAAGGAGACGTTCTTATTTTCAACATACCTATGATTGGGAGCAATGCTAACATTATGAACGAATGAGTTAGAATGGCATGTCATTCGTTTTGACCGTTCAACAAATTTAATTTAGATATTTACGTATTGTTGAGATGGATAATAAACACGGCATAACATCACGGTTGTAATCCCCGAAGGGTTAGGCAGAGGTGTACCTAATAGTACACAGTCCACATTTAGTCAGTTATGTTGAAGTCCTATGTAATAGGACATCAACCGGGCACAAATCCAGACTCCGTGGCTGCTTCCAAGGAATTCCTTATGGAAAAACCCAACAAAACTTTAGCCCGACCTGGGAATCGAATCCGGAAGCTCGTGTTCAGCAGTCGCGCTTGCGGCCACTAGCCCAACGAGACAGTCCGAGTCAGATGGATGATAAATATTCTTCAAAATGACCGTGACTGAAAATGTATTACGCAAAGGTGCAGTTTAAGATACCAGAATTTGAGTGAGCGTATTTGGAGATAGAACAGAACGGGAGAAATGTTGATGTCTACTATACATCCCTAAATACTTACGTTTGCCTGTCACATATTACAAGCGTGATGTTACGTCCAGTTTAATCCTTCAATTCAATTAAACGCTTACGTCACTGACAGACGTCATCGGCACGTGTTGAACTGACGTGTTGATCAAGTGTAGAAGATAAATATTATATTGCTTATTAGCCATATAAGAGTATTGTCTTGTTTTCCATAAAATTATTTGTACTATTATTGTTATCCATAATCGTCCCCCTCGTAATGTTTACTTGCACTATTATCATTTATACTAATAACGCTTGTCATATCAACTTTTATTTGCCATAAAATGAGCTTCCGTAATAACATGACAATATTATTTTTAATTGAACATGATCATATCATGAAAATTGCAGGCGCTTGTACTGAACTAGCATTGTTGTGCTAATATGGGCACATGAATATTATGATGAATTAATGTTATGGAAAACGAAAAATATTGCAAATAAATTTATGGACAAAATTATTATGACACTTGATCGATTTTAACCAACGAAATTAGCGAAAATGATTTTATGTCATTTCACGATTATGGCAACTGAAGCGTTATTTCTAATGAAATTATGGCAAACATTAGTAAAACCCATATTAGCTTATGAAGAATTTCTAGTTATAAAGCATTTGAAGCATCTCACGTAGGTATATTGTAATTGTTAACACCTGTGACTTCGTAATGTGTCTCGGGGAGATTGGATTGAATACCGCGAATTCGTTGAGTCACCTTACACGTTGCTAGAGTATGTTGGGTAGTTACCTATCTTATAAGATTTAAACTGTAATTTGCGCCATAATAGAAGCAACAATATTGTACCCAGGACTATGTAGTATCTTACTTGATTTGAAAACAGTGTCCATGGAGTTTCTTGACCATTATTTTCCATGAGATCTATGGTTTTGGAATGGGCAAATATCGACCAATCACAGTTATTATGCCTATGGCTGGACTGTAACTGTGATTTTCAGAAAAAGTGAGCTAGACAATGCTATTCCAACGTCATTGTTACCCAAACAGAAACGTGAACATTTTCTGCCAGGGTCGGGTGAATTTAACGTTTTAAATCTTTGGCTAAACTTCATCATTATTTTTTCGAATATCATATTAGTCTCTGGTCGGGTACTGTTTCTTTATTAATTTCATTTTAAAGCTACCCACAGTCGAAAATTTTACTAAAATCACGTTTTCATAATTTAGAAAACATTTTAATCTTTGTCAAGAATTAAAAGCGAAAGCTACCTGGTTTTAATTTGTGTAACGAACAAAATATCAAAAATAGCTTGTGTATTATTTTCATGACTAAATCACTAAACTACACAAAAACTCCCTACATTCTACATCGCACTTTGAACTCAACTATGTATACGTAAAAGTAATTCCGTATACAAAATGTCGGCTCGTAACCGTTAACCAGCAAACGTTTTTGTCATCCGCTTTGTCTATGGAGCCTGTTCAATACAACATTGCAACGAATGGACGCCAATGGCGAAATTGCCATGTTTGGCAGGCAAAATGGTCATAGCAATATTTTGTACCCTTTGGGCAGTCAAAATATTAGGGAGGGAGTTAATACCAGCTTGCTGTCTGGCAAGTATTGAAATTGAATGAAGATTATATACTTCTTTAGCTAACTTATGACCAGTTTTGGTATTTTATGGGATTAGAAGAATAACAAATGAAAAGCGCGAGTAAGGTTTCAAATTGCACTTTCTTCTTTGTCGTGTGGTTAGTGCCAAACCTGGTGTCGGAGTTTTTATACCGCCCATGGGCCTCTAACTTGGCTTTGGCATGCCGACGAGAAATATCTCTCATGCATGTTTAAACTAAAAATACATTAAAAAAATGCACTGTATAAGACGAATTGGAACGGACTATTTGCGGACTGTAGGCTACCGACACTGGACACAGATACACTGTCTGTCAAGAGTTCGGTGTCCGCAGTGAGTCCGCAATCTGTTCGTACCGGTTAATCGAACCCTGTCCATTCCAAACGAAAATCACAAATGTTTTCTGAGATGAGAGATAATCTTAACAAAAATCAAAATGCTAATCCCAACAACATTATTTAAAAAAAAATGGGTTTATTAGTCTCTCATTTTCCCTGTTTTTTGTAATAAAAGCTCATGTTAACTGTAGCTTTTATATCTTATTTGAAGTGGTTGAATTGCGCCGGGCGTCCATATTACCGAGTGGCACTGAATCCGAGGCTGTAGCTGCAATTTGGCAGAGGGTGCCGGCCACTTGTCCGAAGTCTTGTAAACGCGACTTGGCATGCGGTTGAGCCTTCTTTTTAGTTGTTTTAGAAGGTTATATTTTTTTAAATCATGACTTATGAAGCTTTCCACCCGTTACATCCCGAGTTTCTTACCTGCCCCGGAAAGCACGCTAAGCCGTTGGTCCCGGCTGTCATTTGTAGATCTTTGACAGTCGTGACAGGTAGTCACTGGCCCGAAAATGTGACAACCAGTCATAGCAAGGGGTATCCTATACCTAGTACTAACTGGGTTGTGGAGGTCAGATAGGCAGTCACTCCATGTAAAATACTGGTATTCAGCTGCATCCAGTAAGACTGGAAGCCGACCCCAACATAGCTAGGAAAAGGTTAAGCAAGTGATGATTACTTAGGCTTTTGGTGTATATATATTTATTTAAACGTCATGTGAAGAAGTTATACAAGCGGCGTTG
The DNA here is from genome assembly GCA_964057025.1 of Standfussiana lucernea. Classification (NCBI taxonomy): domain Eukaryota; kingdom Metazoa; phylum Arthropoda; class Insecta; order Lepidoptera; family Noctuidae; genus Standfussiana; species Standfussiana lucernea. Next base: position 13,169,883 of record OZ059801.1, on the reverse strand, counting down.
ATGCCACAAGGCAACAGTGATTCAATATACAGGGTGGCGCCGACAATACAACAATAAATTAAACTGCGTATAGCTCATGATGTTCCCAGTCTGCGTACAAAAAATCATTCGAATATATCCAGTAGTTTAGTCACAGGACATTATGTTTCATATTCGGAATATCCTACATGATGTAGATTAATAGGCTAGCATTGATAGGTTAACGACCCCCGCATCGGTATAAACACTAAACACATGTTGCCAACTCGCTATTTCAAAAACCTTTACCAAATTCGTTATGCCGAAATGTTATTTCAAGACGCGAATTAGTGCAAATTATACCTAAGGTTAGTAAACCAATATTTATAAATGGTGTTGTATTTCGTTAACAGTTTTAAGCTATTTAGTTAGCTTGAGTTTTTTTTTTTGATTTCGATGCTAGTTTTTTTTTATATTTTAAAAATATTCCTACGAACTAGTATTACCAGTGTTTTCATTTATTGTCGTATTGTCGGCGCTACCCTGCATGTATCTAAGTTTTAATAGCCTGAAGTAGTTTTTACCCGACCCCATTGTAATAATGCGTGAGTATATGGACCTGCAGTTCAAAATAGAGATTTAAATAGCTATTTTACCGCAATCGAAATAGTCTTTTACGATTTATTGAATTGGTTTAACAGTTAACACGTTCATAATTCTGGTAATTAAGCAACTACCTTATTAGACTAATGTGTAATTCCTAAAAGCAGCTAAAATCATTAAAATATAGTATTCATTTATTATGCCAACAAAATCCAGTTGGTCACTGCGTAACAGCAACACAAATGATACCACACAAGTAAATAGTCCAGCTAATAGTATGCGGAACCACAAATATGGTCCGGCCGATCATTTAGCGAGATAGACCGATAAACAGTAGGGAAATACGACACATTTACGCAGACTAAAACTAGGTAAATGCGTTCTATCCTACAGCATGTATCAGAAATGACTGGATATTTGAGGATCATGAGGAGAATTAATCAAAGTTTTTTGTTTTCATTCGCTCAACACACCGATATCTAGCCTAGTCGATACAACCTTAGATATAGTCCTTTCACAGCAATTGTATCGGAATTAATTATTGCCCTGTTGAACATATTTTTATTTTACAAACGGCAGGATACCCAATGGAAAGGCTAAAGGTAAAATAACTTTGTAAGGAGAGTAGTCTACTCATGAAAAATACAAGCTTTCGTTAAAATGAAAACAAGCAAATTAGGTTCAGGTTATCAAAATTGAAGTGTATACGAAGTTTCGTGTCCTTGCTTTTAATAGTAGAGGAGTTCTCTCGTCAGGAGACGATCATGGCCGCAGGATAAAGTCATGTCTGTCATAAAAATATATTGTCACTAGAACCAAAGGTGTGTGCAAAATCTCAGCTCAATCGGTTGGGGCGTTGGATATTCTGCAACTGAATTTCAGATGACCAATAAATACTAAGCTACTAACTCACAAGCTAACAAGCTGCTAACTAACAAGGCAAGTTAAATAAAAGCTTATAATAAGATTCTTGCACTGATTTTGAAGTTACAAAACAATTTTAATCCTATTGTGAATTAACACAGACCCTAAATACGAACACATTTTTGATACACACCGTATATTCGGTGGTGGAATATCCATTCACAACAGCCGAGTGTTATATTCGAAAAATGAAATCGAATCCCCTTCGAATGTAATCAGAGACTCGCTGGGCAAACTGCCAGAGACGGATACTGGCCAGATCCAAAGACTTACTGGCACGGAACACAAACTACATGGTAAAAAAAAAGATAAAACCGAAACAACGGAACGAATGCTCGCTAGTGCGGAAAATGTGATTTAAATAAACGAAGAACTGAATTAGTCGAGGCATATTTAAGTGGGGGAATGCAATTTGTTTGTTAGGTGATTGGACTACTTCGAACAGTCATCATGCATCTACTATTCTCGAGCTAAAATTCGACTAGGACTAACATAACATGATCAGCACTGGGCCTAATCTGCAATATCCTAGGCCCAGTGCGAGATAGTCAATGTAACATGTCTTCGATTTTTTTGGGTCAAGGACATAACGGTATCTTCAAGATGGTTCCTTCACCGCTTTAAGAGCAAAGTGTTGATGAAATCGTTTAAACAAGCTTGTCTAAATACCTGGGGGTATTTAGATGTCGACGCACGACTTCAGACACGCAAAGACTCCAAAGATTAGACTATTCTAAGTTAAACTTAGTATAGAGCTGTGAAAATCGATTCGGCGCATCTGCAGTAAAGATTACAGAAATGACTCGATTAAGCAGATCCCGGGAACTCCCTCACTATGATGGATGAACCACGTTTACGGGTGCGTATTGAAAAAAAGGGGCAACATTTTCATTATTTCGAGAGCATTTTCATATGATAAACGACTTACCTTTTTTGCTGTCTATCTATTTTGGGTTCCGCACGCACGGATTTTTTCCGAAAGGAATTTCTTTGTAGACTTACCTAGAACAAAAAATATAAGAATTAATCCCACAAATAAAATTTTTCTTTATTGTGCAAATTCGTTTTCTGAAAAGAACGTCTTAATTTTAAAAGGATGTATAAATATTTGCTTTTATAAAAAAAAAAACAGATTTTTACAAGGATATTTATTTATTTCTGTTACAATTAATATCATGAGCAATCCCTCCAAAAAATGTCTTTTATCATAACCGTTTCAATAATGACAGTCAGCATGACAATCTATTTATCAAAAAATGAGTTGAAAAAACTTTTTTTCGAGACAAAAATCATGGACATTTCCTTAATAAAGGCCTAGGGTTTCTTATTAGTATTAAAATACATTCAAAATGCGAGACCCTTGTCTTGCGTTTACAGCGGGGGACAAACAAACGTCCGCAAAAAAATTAAGTGTTGCGCATTTTCTTTCGTGTCCGCGGCAAAAAGGTCCCAGTCCAATATAAGATAAATAAAACGACACTTCTGGGTTATCTCTCACGGTTCCGTGTAGTAAAAGTGTAGGAAAACATTGAAGTTGTGTAGAATTGCACATTTTTATGTGCGGTACCGTTTTTTTGGGGTTTTTAGGTACAAGATAATCCGGTTTTAGATGTAGGTTATTAAAATGGTGGAAGTTTAACCCTTGTAACATGCTAAACTTACAGAAGAACATTTTCAGTCGATAAATCAGACAATGTATTTTTATTCACTTCGTGGAAATGTCATTTTGAAATAAACTTCCCGTAAACATGACACAGTTCACCAAAAGGTCATTTAAGTGCAACAGAATTTCCTTCGATACACATTTAGAACAGTTTCGGTAGAAATTCTAAAATCTAATCCAATTTAAAGTCCAATTTGCAGCGCATCTAACAGGCAACTACTTTTAACCGTACAATTTCGCGAATGCACCAAGCCCCAACTACAAAGTGTGTTACAACAAAATTTGTTATATTTTACCCGACAATTACTGTTAAAACTAGCACTTGGGAGGTAGCGTGTGCCCACTTCTGCGAAACTCCGACCTGCTCAAATTATCCGCTATCGTATGCAGTTCCGCGACTTTCCACCATAATGCGATATCAGCGTTTTTTTTTTTCACTTCCGACTTTTTTAAAAACATTCGTGGAATCGTGCTTACGGTGGGTGTACCATTTTTTTCCTCTTTTTGCAAATTTTCGTAAAACTTTGAAGAGTTTTTTTTTATTCGAGTTATTTGTCAAAGCATGCTTGGAAGTCGGTTGTTTTGCGTGAAAATGTTTTGAATATACTTGTCGAGGGGTTGAGGTAAGGGAATGTTGAAGTATTTCCGTACTTTATGCTATCTGATACCTTTTGGAATGGCGTGGAGAAAATTTAACCTTTAGCTGTGTGTTTTAAAGTTGGAATAAACGCAAGACTGTGTGTTTTTTGTTGAGGGTATGCCGTAACTGGGGTTTATTCACCGTGTTAAACAGGGTTGACGGTAAAAAGATGTGCTTTTTAATGACTTACCTTTGGTAAAAAATCTAAATCTTTAAAATAACAATCAACAAATCATCCAAATACACTAAATAAAATAGAAGACCATTTGATAAAACGTCTTCAAAGGATTCAGTGGCAGTCAAATGGAAGCGACTTATTTCTTTATTTCACAAAGCATTCAGCCGATGCCAGGACATTTCCTTGGCAAGTCTTTCAAGCTCCAGCACTCGAGGCACCCGCTATTAAAGATTTTACTTTTTTTAAACGTCTCTAAGTGTTGGCGGGTGTAAAATTCAACTCTTGTAGCAAAGTGTCTACTACCATTCCGACCAAGTCTTGGATTTAAATTCAAGTTAAACGCTGTCTTCAGGAGATAGATTGGTTTAAGTCACGGATTTCGATTCCTTTTATTTGGCGGAAGGATGGACGTTTATCTTTTAGGTAGTTTTAGACTTTGCTTTGGGATTAGATGAATGCTTTTACCTCTTTTCGGGAATGTTAGAATTTAATAGGGCAACTGGTTTTGTGAGTCCCAGAGCTTATAATTCCATGTGACATTATTATATTTATATTGACATTACTGTCCACTTTCTTTAGTTTAGAGGAGGCCTGTGTTCCAGCAGAGCGAACTTTATATAAAATAGCCACCGTTAACTTTAACTCGGTTTATCTATACGCATGAATGTTCATGAAGATACGTAAAATTTCACGGTTGGTGGTTTCAAGTCAGTGTTTTGCAGGACAAAATCAATATTTAACTGAAAGGTGACATTACCTTACCGCCAGGTGTCAATCGATAGTGACAGCATACGACTTAACTTGAATTAGGTGTCGTCTTTTTTTGTAGAAAGAATAATATTAGGCGAGAATTTATCACAACACAAGCCGCAAGTGATGAAGTTCCATACAAACTTTCATCCCCTATTTAACTCGTACACGTATTTTAGGAAATCCTACCTTGGGTCTCATTTTCACAACTTACTACAGTGCAAAATATCATGCTTCTAGCCACAGATGTTTGGGCTGTCCCTGGTCTGTGAAAATTCATGATTTTTTTTTAAAGTAAATTATACTCAGTCGAGGCTTAAAACGAACCAAGAAAACATTGAAATTTAGAACAACAACAGCTGCGAAGATAATAAAATGAAATCTCCATGTGTCCTGAATAATTTTTCCTTAAAATATCAAATTTGATTCAGGTGAAAGCGCCGACAGATGACGAATCCAAGATGGAGGGAGATCCGATCGCAAAATAATCTTAATTCCTTCCTGGAGATTAAATTCAGCTTTTCTGCGTTCTTTTAAAAATTACCATGAGAAGCCCTACAGTTCTTAGTTAAAAATTAAATTATACTTGGGTTCTTCAGAGTTATTAGCTCACTCAACTTCAGAGGGTAGATTGTATTAAGGATGCTGAATGAATTTGCATGTTAAAACCTGGGTAATAGTACTACAATCTCGAGTTGGGCGAAGTTGACTGAAGTGGGTACAATAGATTTGGTTTTAAGTCTTATGTTAGTTGGTGTTAACAGTTAAAGGAGTTATAATTCGATTCTTTGTTAATGACTGGCTGGGGTAGTAAAGTTATCTTTTGTATTGTCTGAAGTCTGAATGGTATTTTTGGTTAAAATCACAACATTGTGTAAGATATCGGACAGATTGAAATTCGTTACAATCTACCAGAGATGTACTGATTTAACTTATATAGAAAATCAATAAAAACGTAGGTATTATTATACCTATAAAATTTTCAGCTAAAATTAACAGTATACATATATTTCTCTAGACTCGGCGTTTTAATAACTTAATAGTAACCTCATTTCCTCGCTAAGAGCTAGTTTAAGCGCTCTTAATCCATATTAAAGTACTCTAAGAGCCTCGTATATGTATGATTTTAAAATTTAATTACCTACGAGTAAGTAATATAGAATTCCTGTTACATGTAAGAGTATTGATCCGCTCTCTATTTACCTACCTATATATTAATTTTAATATATTAAAATCTAATCTTTTGAGGAGCTCGTGGCTAAATAATAACACCCGCTCAGGTTGAACTTCAGGTTAAACCGCGCTTGCGTAGGTAGGTCCGTGGATGGTTGACCACCCATTACATTTCAAGTGGCCTCCGTGCCTCGGAAAGCACGTTAAGCCGTTGGTCCCGGCTGTAATTTGTAGATCTTTGACAGTCGTTACAGAGGCACGAAAGTCTGACAACCAGTGTTACCAAGGGGTATCGTATTACCCAGTACTAACTGGTTTGTGGAGGTCAGATAGAAAGAAAAAGAAAGAAAGAAAAACATTTATTGGCACACGCCACAAGTACACAATACAAAATATTAAAAAAAAAATGCAAATATAAAATAAAATTTAAAACTAATCAAGAAATATTCTGTGACTCACAGCTGCTGTCAAGATAGGCAGTCGCTCCATGTAAAATACTGGTATTCACCTGCATCCGGTTAGACTGGAAGCCGACCGAAGACAAAATGATATCCATAATGCATCAAACCAAATACCGTGATCAGTGCTTTTTTCCATGAAAGGAGTACTTCGGAAACAATCTGTTTATTGTCTCCAGCACCATCCCATATAGGAATTTACTTCGAGACAAAACCCAAACTTACACACTCAATAAAACCAAACACAGTATCAATAATCCCATGTTTGCAAATCCTTATACGAATTCAAGTTATATTAACTTGCTTGAGTTTACGAACATTTTTCTTGGGACGACAGTCTGAATATACTCGTATAAAGGAACACTTTCAGATTATTTGTGTTTAATCAAAAGACTTAAAATGACTTGAAAGTGATGTTTTGTATTAAGTTCGCTGTTTCTTTAAGTCCTGTTTGCTATCGATGTAATGGACGACTTATTGACAGGTGGCAATTTAATTTTAATGGTCTGATAAGGTTTTTTTTAGAAGTAAAATTACGTAACAGTACGTAACTTTTATACATCTTTCTTACAAATTGATAGACAGCACGACAATGCATGGAGACGTAATTTTTGCTCCGTTGTCATTATTGCTGTATGCGAGAACAAATAAATAAAATCATCTGTATATCAATTACTCTATTTTAACAACACTGGTAATCATAAAATCGCAAAAGGTAAACCACATGAAGTGTCTGCAGATAGCTATAGATTTCTGACGATCGTTATTGTCGCTCGCTATGTTGTCTTAGATGACTTATACAAACGAAAACCCAGAAACAAGTTTCACTTCGATAACCTTTCTCGAAGAGCGAAAAGTAGATACTTTTTTCAACGACCTTACCAAGATTCGCTCAAGTCTTCTCTTATACAACTATACGTATGTTGCTGCTTATACTACCAGTTAACTAAGCTAAGTGGTGAACGACGCAGACCGATCGGCTCCTGTATCTCTAGTGTTGGGACACAACAAATTACTCGCCTATTAACTTCGGGCCACGTCCGCTACTCGTATATGTAAACAGGACTGGGCCTTGTTTCATTTGAATAACGCGAGTTAGCGTATGAGTGAAGGCTTATTGTGTAGTACAGTAAAATTGAAAACTTGACTTGGGGACTATACTGCTGCTTGTGAAAGAACATAATTATATGGCTTTCATTACCGTCTAAGTATAGTGTAATAATAAAAGGTTATTATTAAATACAGACACTTATGAAAAGTTGGAAGATATGCACACGAATTGGTGGTTTTTTTTTATTGAGAAGTATCGGCAAGAAACTCCACGGTTACTTCATGTAGGCATACTACTTAACTTGTTACTATTATCAAACACAGGTAGATAAAATATTTAATTTTCAGTACGTTATCATTCATATCACGAAGCACCCAATAATTTGGGAGAGCTATAATATGTTAAACTTGGGTTTTTCATGTACCTACATACATACCTCTTAAGAGCTTCCAAATTACTGCTAACTAACTAAATAGATTGATACTAGGTCAAGCAATGCGTAGATCTATTTATTTAGGATGGGCACAGCATTTCCTCTTTAATACGTCACTATTGATCGTCATCTTAACAGTCCACCATTTCTTTAGTATTTTCGAAATTGACATCAAGTAAAGCTGTCAAAGGCATCGCCCAAAATCATTCATACGATAAGACTTTCCAACGCTGCCCTTCCCAACTCGGCCCCCCAACGTATCTCAGCAGTATTATTAATGATTGACGGATATGATGTGAGGTGTTGAACAAGGGTACTGTAATCTACGGTGTTATCTCGATGTTCCAGGGACAGCAGGATTACACAGGTAATACGCGCCAACCTGGGACAACAAGCTAATATTTGATGGATGGAATCCTTAATGAGATTCGGTTGTGATTTGTAGTTGCAGGGTTTATGGATGGTAGGACCAATACTTGGTAGAGGGGTTTATTGTTGTTTTATGTTATTTTAATTTTGGGTTTCTGTATTAAGAATTTATCGCTGACAATATTGTGTTCGCTTTCATATGAAGTTATTTATTACAGAGTTATTTTAAGCTGCAAGTTATAATTTTATCATATTTTTTTTTTCTAACAGGAAATCTTGGAACTAGTTTAAAAGTAAAACTTTAATTGACCAAAGAAATGGAAGTCATTTTCTGTTAGTGTAATACTGGTATTCAGTTCATGTGGTTACACTGGAAGCCGACCTCGACATAGTTGGGAAAGGCTAAGCAGATAATGATGAGTTGGTAGTAGACATTACATTTTCAAAATTAAACTGCTGTAAATCTCTTGACAAGTTAATTTTACAACATTAACATTTTCAACGTTTTATACAGTTTTCATTGCTGCATAATGCACTCCATGATACGAACTTCATAATAAACTTTGCGTTCGCGTTATTTTCAAAACTACTTTAAAATAAAGCTTTAATGAGCCTGTCAGGTGAGGTTCAAAGTAATTTACTTAAAACAAACTTTGCTAATGATAAGTTTAAATAAAATTCTACCCGCAATAAAGTTGGCCACGTTACGGGTACCCCGGCAGAACATTAACTTAAATATTGTAGCAGTTGAGTTAGCAATTTTAATTTTTAAAACCAATTTGTTAGTGGTTCACCTAGTTTAGTGCTTTTGAAGGCTGTATAACTTCCGATTTAGTGAAGACTGAAGGAAAATTGAACAAATATTAATCTTCTCTGAAACCCAGTCTTCGACCTGGAGAGCATATCTGTATTCTTTTGGTTTGGTTGCTTGGTTGGCGATTGAATGAGGAACTCCATCGGCACGTTTTTATGTTTTGTACCGGTGTCTAATCGAATTCGTAGCAAACAATAAATATATAAATAGCCCGCGGCTGTGCCCACATAAAAGTCAGAGGTTACCTTGCAATAACATACATTAGTGACGGAGTATACGTCGAAATAAAAAGTCACTGGATGCAGCTGAAAAAAATATCTATTAAAGAAAGTACACCATCCTGCTTACGGTCTATTTTATACTCTCACCATCCTACGTATTCAAATTTTTTACCAGCCCACACTCTTCCACAGCTGGGCAAAGGCCTCCCCAAAGTATTTCCAAGAGCTCTTGTTCGAATCATTATAAAAGTAAAAATGTCAATAGATACAGCTCATAGCGTTAAAGATAGTACGCCATCCTACCTAACTATTCTATTACTAACCGCTCACCGTCTTCAAACATTAGCTTAATAATAATAATAATAAGCCCCCTAAACAACCACACGTCCTGATTGACCATCTAATCACGTGGGGGGCGGACACACGAATGAGAAATTACTGGCGTGGCTAACGTGGCTCTGGAAACCCACTAAAAATGGAGACACGTAGTAAAAGTAAACGTATAGGGCCGCTGCCCGGGGGCGATCGCCGGGGCGCACCTGGAGCTGACGCTGGGTGTCTCAGCATGCGAACCGTCAGCGGTGAGGAGTTGAACAGGCGGGCTCCCACCGACAAAGATACTACAGCCGAAATCATTGACGATGGTGACAGACTGACGGACAGGACAGACACCCCTGTTGAACCGTACAGCCCAAGCACAGTCTCATACACACCTTCTAGGCGATCATCACCATCCATACCATCGTCACCTACACTTTCATCACCCCCCATTATTAGTTTAAATACTGTTTCACCCACTCCAACTTTGAATGCTGCGCGGGGGGTATCTACCTTTTTGCCCGCGTCCACCAAGGCTGGAAAAACAAGGGTTCGCATGAAATGGAGCAAAGAAGTAAACATATTTATCATGCGAACTTACTTATACATCACTAAATTAGAGACAGATATGACCACCTACAGACAACAACTGCATGAACTTTTTACACGTCAATATCCAGAGATTACCGTTTCTGAACAAAGGATTTCAGATCAAAGAAGAACAATCGTTAGGAATAAACTGTTGTCACATGAGGAAATAGATAGGTTAAAAGTAGAAGTGCGCACACAATTACACCTAGAATCAGTAAATGATGAAGAAACTAACAATATCGCAGCAACACAAAACACAATTGAAAACATTCATCAAGAACAACCCCAGTCGCACTCTCAATCAGAACCTTACACACAATCTCAACCATACTGCCATCTATCATCACAAGCATATTCACAAATCACACATACATCCACACAAACCGAAAATGTGACCATAATGTTAGAAAATGACATTGAGGTTCTAGCAAATTTAAATCAAAACCCGCCTACAGATACGCGTATCCAAGAAATACACGATAAATTTAAAACAGCTCTCACTCAATACTCCGGTATGGACCCGGCAGCTCGACCAAAACTACCCAAACTCAGGTACACACCAAAACTTACTCAGCTCATTCATATATTCAATCAAAATATTCTCACTCAGTATATTAGCGAAGAAATTCAACTCATAGACGTACATACTCTGATATATTGCACAGCATTAGTTATATCTGAAGAACTCAATTTTAAAATCACAGAACACACAAGCAATACTAGACAATCAAATGGTAACAAACCCGCATGGCAGCAAAGGCTTGAAAAAGATATAGAAAAACTTAGAGCAGACTGTGGCAGACTAACGCAATATATTAACAACAATAGATCGAACAAAGTAGTCAAAAGAGTAGAAGTAATTTTTAAAAACATGGCTGTCCATACTAGACACGAAAACCATAACAGAAAACCAGAAGAATTCTTAGATACAATAAAACAAAAACTAGCCCTAAAAGTCCACAGGTTGAGAAGATATAAAAAAGCACAAGAACGTAAAAATGATAACTCTTTGTTTGCTACAAACGAAAAGAACTTTTACAGAAAGTTACAGAAACCACAAACTGACACCAACACAACGACAACCGAAAACAGCATAGAACTACCAACAACGGAACAATTAGAAACCTTTTGGGCTGGCATATGGGAGGAACAAGTACATCACAAGGAAACATCTGAATGGATTCAAGATGAAGAAACCAAATGGAGCTCACTGGAAGAAATGGAATTCATCGAGTTATCTGAGTCTGACATAACTAGTGTTACAGCAAGACTACACAATTGGAAATCTCCCGGTATCGATAAAATACACAATTACTGGTATAAAAAATTAGAATCGTTGCACAAAATATTAGCTAAAAATTTTACAGAAATCATTTTAGGAAAACAAAACATCCCAGAATTTATTGCTACAGGAATAACTTACATGTTGCCAAAAACCCAATATTCACCACAGCCTTCCCAATACAGACCGATTACATGCTTACCCACACTATACAAGATCTTAACGTCAGCAATCACTACAAAAGTCAATAAACACGTAGAACATCACAACATAATAGCAGAGGAACAAAAGGGATGCAGGCGAGGACACATGGGATGTAAAGAGCAACTAGTCATAGATTCGATCATACACAAACATGCTGCCACAAAAAATAGAAATTTACACTGCACCTATATAGACTACAAAAAAGCTTTTGATAGCATTCCACACTCCTGGCTCATCCAAATATTACATATATATAAAATAAACCCAAAAATAATAGAATTCTTGCAGAACATTATGTCCCGATGGAAAACTACGCTGCAATTAAATTATCGCGATAACGTTGTCACAACTCGCCAAATTGCTATTAAAAAAGGAATTTATCAGGGAGACTCCCTGAGCCCTTTATGGTTCTGCCTCGCTCTGAACCCTCTATCTCACCTACTACAGCGTTGTCAGGCTGGATATTGCCTCAAACAAACAACAGAAGAAACCACTATCTCTCATCTTATTTATATGGACGACATTAAATTATACGCAAAAACAGAAAAAGCGATGAAAAAACTAATAGATATCACGACAGAATTTAGCAAAGACATCAATATGCAGTTTGGGCTAGATAAATGTAAAACAGTACATATAATAAGAGGCAAAATTAAACCTGGCGACTATGTAATTAACACTACCGATACAATTACAGCTATGGAACCCACCGATTTATATAAATATTTAGGATACAGGCAGCTCAAAGGATTAGATCACACAACAATTAAACAAACATTGAACACAGAATACAAGAGAAGAGTGGTCGCAGTTTGTAAAACTCAACTCTCCGGAAAACATTTGATAAAGGCATTGAATACCTACGCGATCCCAATACTAACATACTCGTTTGGAGTGATCAAATGGTCCAAAACTGACATCCAGCAAATCGAGAGAACAACACGCACCATACTTACTAAACACAATAACCTACACCCTAAATCTGCAATAGAAAGGCTAACTATCAAACGACAAAACGGAGGGAGAGGCCTAATTGATATCCACCATCTTTGGCAGAAACAAATAACTAGGTTAAAAACATTCTTCCACAATAAATCTCACACAAGTAACATACATAAAGCTATAGTAATGAATGATAGCAGCTACACCCCACTAAACCTAAACGAACAGACAGATACACAAAATACCAACAATGCAGACCCGCAGAAACAAAAGTTAGAAGATTGGAAGAAGAAAGTGTTGCACGGACGGCATCCGCATGATCTTGAACAACCTCATATAGACACACTAGCATCAAACAAATGGCTTAAAATTGGTTCCTTATTTCCGGAAACCGAGGGCTTTATTATTGCGATACAAGATCAGATCATAAACACAAAAAATTACAGGAAATTCATCATAAAAGACTCCACGATGACTAACGATAAATGCCGCAAATGTCACAGCCAACCAGAGACCATCCAACACATCACAGGAGCTTGCACCACGCTCACACAAACAGATTATACCCACAGGCACAATCAGGTAGCAAATATCATCCATCAAAACCTAGCACTCAAACATAAGCTCATTCAAGACTCTAACACTCCTTATTACAAGTATGTACCACAACCATTTGTAGAAAATACCACTCACAAACTTTTTTATGATCGCGGCATATTGACCGATAGGACCATTCACTACAACAGACCAGATATAATTCTTCAAGATAAAGTAAATAAAGTCACATACCTCATAGATATAGCAGTCCCTAACACTCATAATTTACAAAAAACAATAGGTGAGAAAATTAGTAAATATGCAGAATTAAAAGAAGAGGTGACCAGAATCTGGAGGCAAGAGAAAGTGTACGTAGTACCCATAGTAGTCTCCACCACGGGTGTTATACCCAACCACCTCCACCATGGCCTCAAATTAATAGACCTCAAAGACTCAATTTACATTACACTCCAAAAAGCCGCGATTTTAAACACTTGCAGAATAGTAAGAAAGTTCATGCAGATCGACGAAAATGAAATATATCAAAACGCACACACACACACGCTACGTTGACTTGGTTAAGGCCCGTTAACGTAGCTAAAACTAGCCAAAGAGCTAAGAAACAAAACATGTTTTCCAAAATAATAATAATATTTTTTTATTTCAAAAAGCCAAGTACAATTTGTCCATCTCAATCAAAACATAATAAACCGCCATTACATGAAGTACAACATATGCATTATTTGAGACAGAGTGAACGACTGTATCTGTGCTAGTATAAACTGTGTTACAGACACAGGCGCCTTCCTCTTACGGTTCATTGACAATTTACTGCACTTTTTAGGAGTTTTGTAAGCATAAAAAAAAAACTTAGTTTGACATAATTTTAACACTTATCACTTAATAAAATTTATATAAACAAGCAATGGGTGTGTGTGGTGTGGGGGAATGTGTGGTGCTGGTGTATGTGTGGTGTGGGTGTAAGAGTGTGTGTGTGTCGGTTTAGTTGTGTATTTCGTTTGTGTCACATGATAGGGATTAAAAAGTAGCAATTCAAATCTGTTTTTACATGTGTTAGTAAGACTTTTTTGCAAAGAGTTGTTCAGTCTCATCGTATGTTAACTTTTGAAGAAAACTACTAACTACAGTTTTACATTTAAATTTGGGTAAAGAGTATACGTTGCAGGTTTCGTTTATTGTGTTATAAAGGTTCCTGCTAAGATACGGGAAGCTTCGCCTCGCCAGAGCAGTTTTGGTGGTGAGAGGTGGGCATACAGGGTTCTTACGTCGTTTATTTTGCTCGAGTAACCTTGTGTCATAGGTCAGTGACGAGTGTACACGTAAAATGACGTTAAGTGCACAGAGCTGTCGAACAGTGAGTACAGATATGTCCTTATAAAGCTGGGTTGTTGAGTACCGGTAAGGTTTGTGAAGCATGACTTTCAAAACAGCTCTTTGTGCCCTCTCAAGGCGAAGTAAGTACGTTTTATGTGTACCACCCCAGACAGATATGCAATACGTTAGAAGTGACTGAGCTAAGGCAAAATATACAGTTTTTAACAGTCGGTCGGCAACTACTCTTCTCAGCTTTTTCATAGGAAACATTAGCTTACGAACTCGCGTAACTGTCGCACTGATATGTTTTTGCCAACTTAATGTGTGATCAATGTGCACGCCCAAGTATTTTACACAAGAGCTTCTATGTATACTAGGGCAACTGCAAGGGGTCAGCGTAGGGTGACAACTATGGGCTTTAACGTCTGGCATACTAGGTTGTGTAGCAGTGTTCGCTGAGAAAGGGACATAGTGAGTTTTAGAGATATTTAGCGTAAGTAAATTTAATGAGAGCCAATCCATGACTATGCCAAGAGCATTTTCAGCTGCGTGGTGAGCAGATTCCCATGTTTCTCCACTTATGATAAGCGCAGTATCGTCTGCATATACGAGTATCTTGCAGTGTGGGATTGACAGCTGACACAATCTGTTTACAAATAGGAGAAAAAGGGTGGGCCCTAGCACGCTGCCCTGCGGTACGCCAAAGGTTAGATTCTCATCGTCACTGATGTAGTTGTCAACCTTAACTCGTTGGTTACGGTTTGTGAGATAGTCACGGAAGAGGTTTAGAGCGATGTCTCTTATTCCCAAGCTTTCCAAACCATGTAGAAGGATGGGTGTAGAAACCGTGTCGAAAGCTTTGGCTAAATCAAGAAAAATACCTATAGTTTTAGTCCTGGAATCAAGATTCTTAACAATTTTGCTTGTCAGTTCAAGAACAGCATCCTCTGTTGATACGCCTCTCCTAAAACCGTATTGGTTTGACGAAATTATGTTGTTGCATTCAAGATAGCTAAGCAATCTTTTGTTCAGAACCTTCTCCATAATTTTGGACAGTGTGGTGAGTACACTTATAGGCCTATAGTTCTCGACACGGTCTCCATCCCCGCCCTTAAATACTGGTGTAACTAACGCCTTCTTAAAAGTGTCTGGGAAAATACCCCTTAAGATACATAAATTACAAATATGCGTTATTGCGGGAACAAGTACATGTCTGGCAGACTTGATAACTGAGGCTGGTATTCCATCGTGACCTACTGCACAATTGTGCTTTAGTTCTATAATTATATTTTCTATTTCTGAGAAATCCGTTTCAAGTAATACGAATGAGTTACCTTGAGGATTTATTAGGCTGTCAAATTCAAAGTTTGGGCGAGTTACACGCTGACCCTGCGCCGCCTGCCTAGCAAGATCCGCTCCAACGTTTGCGAAATACTTATTTATAGCATTGACAGAAGACTTTGGATCGCTGCACATATTAAGGAGTTCTACTGACTTCCTTATGGGAGAGGTGTTCTTGTAACTGATGGTTTTTATGATATCCCAAGTTGCTTTGGGGTTACCATTGGCCTTCAGAAGTTCTTGTTGGTCAGAATTGCATTTAATATTCTTCAGTAAATTGTTCAAGTAATTTCGGTACCTAGAATATATTAGGTTAGCCGTAAGGTCTTTAGGATTTTGCATTGCTTTTTTATGGAGTTGATCCCGATTTCGCACGCACCTCAGGAGGCCAGAGGTCATCCATGGTTTAATAGTCTGCTTCCTGTTAGGGACTTTTTTTAGCGTACTGTGTTGAATTATTGCGTCTGATATAATGGAGATGAGTTGTTCCGCACTTTCATTTGGATCTGTGCAAGTTAAAATATTTGAGAAATCGGAGTTTTCTAAACAGCTAATAATTCCTGGAAAGTTTAAATGCCGTATCATACTTTTAGGTTTTGTAGCATTAAGAGGGTTTCGTTCAGTGCAAAACAGAATAGGTGCATGATCAGTAAAATATGAATCCAGAACCAAAGTTGTGGAGGGTCTATCCGTTTTTAAAAAGACATGATCCAAGCAGTTTTCAATGCGAGTGGGGAAAACGTGGGCAGGAAGGAGTCCGTGGAAAGCCATTGTATTTAAATATTCTTCAGAGTTAGGGTCATTGTTATCTGGTCGAATGTTTATGTTTAAATCTCCAATCACTACTACTGTTGTTACTGAAGCCAGGGATTCTAGAACATTGTTTAAAGAGTTAAGAAAATTTTCTGTATTTCTGACTGCAGGTGAACGGTATATTGCAACAATAGCTGTATCTATACCTAGCCTCAAGATAAGACAGTTAGCGTCCTGAAAAACCGGTTCAAGTAGCTTATGAGTCACATCAGAGCTTACATAAACTACCACCCCATCATTTTGATTGTTAAATGAGGATCTAGCCGAGGTAAAGCCAGTTAATACAGGAATATCTGTCACTTTACTCAACCAGCACTCAGAGAGTACTACTATGTCACAATTAGCATCAATGGAATGTATTAGGACATTGAGACCATCAAAGTTACAATTTAGGCTTCGGATGTTAACATGCAGTATGTTCAAAGTTGGTTGGGTAGTGTTTATATGCTTCAAACATTGGTCTGGCAAACTCACATACGACCGTGAGATATTAAATGATTCTACAGAATCAATAAATTTATTTAGGTCGTCCTTATCGAATTTTTAATTTTTAAAATAAATGACAAGTTTATGTTTCTGCTGGAGAATATCAATTGTGTAAGTCGTTTAAGTACTTTAGTGAAGAGTCAGAATTTTGTGTGTTTATTAGTATATTTAAAACGTGTGTGTGAATGTTCTGAGTGTGTAACTGCAATTGTGTTGCGTTGTGGTAAATAACAAATTTTGTTTCGTACGAGAAATTAAATAGATTACGGTTGTTTACAAGGTGAACCATATCATAACACGGTGAAATACTGTTTAAGACATGTTTTACAAGAACAGATACTGGATTTAAGTAACAAATGCTTATCAAATATACAATACTATTTAGATACAACATACCCGTTACTAGCGAAAAGATTGGACTATATACTGTAATGCTAAACTTAAAGTAAAAGTAGGGTATAATTAATAAACTATGAGAAATGACAATGAGATAGTTTGTTGGTAGTCATTTTTTAGCTAGGAGTTTTAGATCTATTGCGGATTCAATTCGAATTTGAGGCTCACCTTCGGCTTTACGTAGGAATATGGAACCACGCGAAGTCCAGCAGTACGAGTAACCATTTTCCTTTGCAGACTGCCGAGCTGCGTAGAATAGTTTCTGTGCGTTAGGTGTTAGGGCTTCTGAGATGAACACAGGTTTGACAGGTCCGGGTATACTGAGGTGTCCAGTATTTAATTTTTCTTCATTTGGTTTCTTCTTGTTGTAATTCTTGACTCCCTGCATTATTTTGTCTTTTTTTAACACACTGTTCAGCTCAACTATGATGGGTTTACTGCCTTCTTTGCGGGTTTGGATTCTATAGATGTCTTTTATGTCACAGTCTTGAATATCCACCTCGACAGCTTTCGATAAGGTTTTCACAATCAAACTAGCGTCTTCCTTCGACTCAAATTTCCTGTCATCCCGCAAGCAGATGGGTACATTTCTTATCTCTAAGCTAGCCGACCTGCTTTTTCGCTCAAGAAGTTCAATCTTTTCTTCCAATTTCTGAATGGTCTTCTTATCTTCTGCCTCATCTTCTTGCAGGTTTTGAAGTGTTTTTAAAATTAAGTCATACTTATCTGACATAAATTGCAAACTTTCTTTAAGTTCTTCATTTTTCTGCTTGAGTTCAAGGAAGCTTTGGTCTACTTTAGATGATAAGGACGAGATTAACCCTTTGAGGTCCTTGATGTCATCATCGCCATGTCTACGTTTATGTCTAACACTGACATTTCTGCTACCGCTTCTCTCAGATGCAGTATCTGATTCACATATATCAGGCGCACATACCACAGAGAGCGTGGACCCAAGCTCAGGGGCGGCCACGGGGGCATGTGAGGTAGGCGGGGGGGAGCGCTGAAGTGGCATGTTCATGTTCTTCACTCAGTGTAGAAGTACCAGGCGTCCAGTACTTATGAAGAGCGGAGAGCGCGACAACCGCGACGGCAACGGCGACGCGTCAGAGAGCCTCGATGACGTTCTCGTGATGTGTGGCTAGTATGAGTGTGACTCACAGTGGCGCAGGCGCAGCGTAGCTCAGGCGTCGATCACCGTCTCAGGTGTTGCTGTCCTTTTTTCACACGGACTCCGCGTTCAACACAATCACCGCGGAAGTATGAGCTCCTGGTACTTTTTGTTTTTATTTATAATGTGTTTTTACGAGAATTATGAATATTAATAAAATTTAAAAAATTAAAAGCGCACACGTCTATTCACTTTCGCGGTCCGGGAGGAAGGGGAGCTTAACTATCGCAGGTCCCGGAATCGCTTCCACCCCCATTCTGGCGAACTATCTCAGCCCCGCTTAAAAATAAATGTCAATGTTTACAGGAAATTGGACACGAACTGCTTTCTGAGCTTGGACGATGCTGATGTTATATTGTTATCGTTGACCTGAGTGCTTTTACATGGAGGGTAGTTCAGCTTTATCGGAGTATGTTGTCTTTTTATTTAATAAATAAGTTTGATGTTCAGTAGATAGGAAGTGAACTTGTATGTTATAGGTATTGGTCGGTGGTGGTAAATAGTAATATTATCTCTCGGGACTCGGCTCTTGGTAATAGCAAAGTAACCGTATGGCTTTAGTTGATAAGAGGCCGTCATAGTCCGAAGGTATGCATGAGAATATCACTATACTACCACAAAAAGGTAGTACGAATATCTACATATTTAGTTGCCATATCTTGTCTTCTTCTTTCGTATCGATAGTGCGTCTTGTCAAAATACTTGGGGTTTAGTAGGTTGCCCCTATTGCGAGATCACTGTCATCGACGTCAATTGCGTCTTGTCAACTTTGTATAATTACTTCAATGGTTTGTTGATTAGTCTGATTTGTGAACAAAAATGTCTTAATTCAAATTTAAAGTTACATCGTGTTTATCACAGGTGTTGAGTCGTATAACGGAATTTATTCTAATTCCAATATTCCATCCAAGCCAACTCCGAGTGATACATTATGCAAACTTATGTCGACATCAATGGTGCCCCAGTTCCCCCTTCAACGAATAATAACATAAGGAAAACCGAAGTAAACAGATATACGCCAATCTCTATTATTTTAGGCAAATACTTCAAAGGGTTTTCTGTTTGTTTACTGATCCCTTTGAAGAATAAAAATATACAGTATGTTCAAGGAAAAATGTATTACAAATATGGTCACTGCCTTCACGTAAACATCATATTTACTGCGTATTTGGATGCCGTATTTATTTGCAAGCGCTGTCAGTTATGATATTGATATTATTCAACAAATATTGGATTGCTGTCGTATTATCCAAATATGATAACACTGGATTAATTAAAACAGGAATGGGAGCATAATTTGCATGTCGTTCCGCTGTTCGATTCGCGAAACTTCGTGTTGCATCGGAGAGCGCAGTAAGCCGGTAAAACTCACAAAATACGTAGTAAATCGCGTACATTTAAGGTGGCTAAGTAAAAACTGATTACCGCGATCCCATTTAATTATTCAGGGGGATAAGTAGAGTTTGTATAGAGCAGAAAATCTGTGTGAGGACTGTTACATACTTTTAATTTTAATCCAATGGCGCCAATTTGGCGTCAATTCGGCTCGCGGCTGTATAAACATAAACATATCATATTCAACCCATAATAATCCTACTGCTGGGACATAGGCATCCTCTTTTGCCGGAAGTGAGTCATAAGCCCCGTGCGAGTTGGTAGATGTCATATCAAAATGGCTGGTTAAATAAATATCCTCTAAGGAAAAACAAAGTGTGCGTCTGTACTGATGACTTCCGGCAAGCGGTAGCAATACAATTACGAGGGAAGTAACTGAAGCAAAGGAAGTGTGTCAAAGGATTGACATCTGAACTTAGATACAACATATCTATAGGTATTTTCGCGATATAAAATATTTTTCAATGGAACATTACTTTTGAAATATATACATTTTAATGGTTAAAAATCAAAAAATCAAAGCATTTATTTCAAGTAGGCCAATTACAGGCACTTTTGAATTGTCGAAATAAAGACAGCAATAAAAAATGAAGCTACAGTCCCAGTCACAAGACATAATAACTGTGAAAGTACTGTAGTTGCCCATTCCAAAGCGTAGATCTCTATGGAGAAGAATGGGCAAGAAACTCCATGGACACTCTTTTAAATCATAATGTTTTTACAAAAAATCTTGGATACATCATTCTTGTAGAGATGGTACATTATGTGAGAACGATGTAGCAAGACGTGCACGTTAAAAGTGTCCACAGTACAAAAAAAGGCAATTAAAAAACAAAATAATTAGTTCAAATAAACCGTGGCAACCAAGAGATGACCAGTCACAACTGACAGCGCCCGTTCACGAACATGACGCATGGATCAGCCATCATTCAACTCAACCATTTTGAAGGGAACTAAATGACCCGACACACACGCCACCATCAGCGAGACATTTGAGTGAGCATGACATACTCTTAACCGCCAGGGCACATTCAAGTCGAGAAAAAGTAAAAAAAGTAGGTTTCCTGTGACTGATAGCTTTCTAGTACATAGTACTCACACAATATAGGCTATGCTGCTATAAAAACTTAGCCATACCTAGTATCACAGCTAAAACAAAACTTTACAATCATGACATTAAACTTCAAGATCATTTCATCGACATTTCTACTTCATGCCTAGAGGATCAAACCCTTGAATTAGCCTATCAAATGAATCAAACAGCACTACTAGCAACAACCCTCTGTTCCGCACCACAACCACTGAAACAGACATCCGAATCATATTTCAATTACTGGCGAGATTTGAGCCTGGGATATTCATAGCTAGCAATCACCACAGCTAATGAATATCTACCCGACACGTAAACAATTATGCTGATGGCAAGGCATGGATCGGCCAACGTTTTTGTTTGCTATTCAAAATGGCCAGTCGAAAAGGCACGAATAAAGCCGAAGCGATCCTATAGAAATGTCAGCTGCAATATTGGTTAGGACTCGCGGGTGATAATTCGATCGTTTATCATCTATGGCTGGAAAAAGCGAGACGCTGTTTGGGTGTGTTGTTGTAAGTTTGTCTTCGTTTTTGTTGATTGTCGTAACTAATTCTTCTTTTCGGCTTTGTTCGATTTGTTTGTTGAGGAATTTCGCTTGTTTGTGTAACAACTCCGAACTTTTATCTTCTACTGTATATTTATGCTTTAACTTCGCAGTTAGAGCAAATTTTTAATTACTAGTTACATATATCTTTCTTAACTTAAACTTCAACCTCAGCTACTTGGTTGGTTTCATCCCTATCCGGCAGTAATCTAACTACTGTGATCTCGGTTAAATTCTGTAAATTGGTTCGCCCATTAGAAGCGTGCGACCAATTTAAAACGTGCGCGTTTAATGAGTTTCTAATTACATCAATTGGCCCGAACTCTTCTGGTGTCGTATCTTTTAAAAGATTTTCTTTTCTTTCAATGATTGGAATGGGAGTTCTTCCTAAGCTTCTCGAAGATAATAAATCTACTTGTGTTACCGTTTCCGTATACGATTTATAGCTTCTAGAACCATCCAACGTCTTTTCCAAGTCCTCTAGGGTGTAGTTAACTGTCAATATAAGGAGAATATGTAAGGAAAAGTACATTGAAATCCCGAAGGGTTTTCTTAACGGAGGAAACTTCTTCGGATTTCGATATCTAGCCTTTGTTACCGACATTTTGCTCTTTAAGATTGTTGCAAATCGAAATTTTAAATCTTCAGATTTGACATTGAGATTTAGAAAAGTCGAAATGCTTAAAATACCTCCTCTTCCTTCCCTTGCCTTCTGCATTTCATTTGTTTTTAACGTAAACGTCTTAACTACAGGTACATTGCCAACAGCTTCTCCATCTTACCTGTCAGAACCAGTTATATCCAGTTTGGAAGCCAGCCAGGCATTCGTTAATATAGCGGGAATGCCCTGCACAATGCTCCATACAATAGTCATTGACATGTACATTAGTGCGTCTAATATCCCACCGGCCATTTTGCATCGTAATCACAGCCCTGAATTATTGTTCCTGTAGAATGTTTGTATGGTTTGTATGTGTGTGTGTGTGTTGTATTAGATTGTTCCAGTGAATAATTACGTGTTCAAGGACTTGATGTCGTTTTAAATGCTTCCCTTGAATGAATTAGTCTCTGTTTTTGATAGATTAGCATCGTTTGGTATCAAATGGAGTTTGTTTTGTCCGGAATGTAATAATAATGTCATTTAGTTATGTTCTTTTTAGAACTAGTGGGCTCTCTGCAGTCTCTTTCAGTTCACGAGATTTTTGTGTGTTGTGATTTGAATTGTCCTCAGTTCATTTAAATTAATTCTAGTACTAAAACTAGTATTTTGTGTTTGCAAACATAACATCACGCCTGTAATCCCCGTAGGGATAGGCATAGGTGTACCAAATAATACACCCACATTTCGCCAGTTATGTTTAAGTCCCATGTAACAGGGGGTGACCCTATTGCCATCAACCGGGCACAATTTCAGACTCCGTGACTGCGAAATTCCTGATCAAAAACCCAATAAAACTTTGCACGACCCGACAATCGAACCCAGGACCTCAACATTCGCGCAAGCGACCACCTGACACACCAGTCACATTTGACACTATTTTGAATTACTTCTATGATACGTGAAACATCTCACATCTCTCCTAATAGTTTCAATGTAGTTTTTTTATTTTTAATATAAACTTTTTTTGCGCAGAAGATTTAGGTTTACAAAATAAAAAAGAAGGTTTCATTATAAAACGTGCAACAAATGTTGGAAACGACATAATTTTCAACCGCATGACATTCCCAACTATACACCGTACACGTTAGGCACGAAACTGGACGTATTAGCGCCAAATTAGGTTAGTTTGCGTAGTTTTCGGTCCGCGGTAACGATGGACATTCGTTATCGTGTGTACCTGTACTTTGTCATGTTGTCACTTATGGGCTTCTCTGTACAGTGATCAATTGATTGGTTGTTTTAATAGTTTATTATGTTCTCAAATGCTTTTTAAACTGATTACTAAGGGATCAAAATGAATGAAATGAAAAAGTGTTCACTGACAGGCATCATATTTTTTACAATTAAGAAAATAAAATAGGACTCTATTTTTATTTTATTTAAGGGATTTTAACGTAGAATTAATATGGTATGTGGTCAACAAGCTCAGTAAATAATTAAGTATAATTAAGAAAATAAAATAGAGTCCTTGTTGGTAACATACCATATTAATTCCACGTTAAAATCCCTTTCAAAGTTTTGTGTCGATTCACCCCTGCATCTCTATTCACCCCGTTTTACCCGGTACCGATCACGCATGTAACACGTACCTTTGATAACTTGGTTCCATTATCGAAGTGGTATTATTACCAATCAAATCAAAACCATATCCAACCTTACAATATACATTATATCAGAGTGTACTTAGCGATTGAATGTAATATAGACGATTGGCTTACTTGTTTCCTAGAGTACGTTATTTGGAAGCCATCTCTATAATTACACGTATAAAGGCATATACTTTAGCTAAATCAATTTAATTATCAACCGAATGTAAACTAGTAATCAATTAGACAGATATGTAGTGATTTGATGACTAATCGCCGATGCATCGGTTCACCGATCACATGGATCGCTGAACTTTAATTTGGTAATTAGCCGGTAATCTGATGTACGGGGGTTGTTGACGGGGTAGGTTTGGCTATGATTAGTGGTTATTTAACAGGTATCGGTTTTCCAATTTCGGAAGATGAAGTTGAGGGTGAATTTGAGTAGGCAAATTGGATAGGCAAATTAGGTTTTAAAAAAGTGTAGCAGCTTTTTCATGAAATTCAATGAACGAGGCGATTATTAACCTGACTGTACCCTTTTTTTGCAAAAATACTGAGTGTATCCAGTCGGCGAAAACATAAAAGTGATTTAATTTAAGTTGCGTGTGTGGACACGCAGAAAAATCTTGACGTGTCCAGTTGACGAAATAATAAGTCATACTAATTTTGAGTTTCATTAACTGGCCACACGTGTGTCCAGTATCTCGTGTCGAGTTGGTGATTAACCCAGTTGATCATGATGATGACTCGTTTGAAATTGGAAGCATTTGCAATGAAATTTGTTAAAATTGTTTACTAAAAAGAATCCTTGTGTTGCTTGTAGCGTTCAATCTTGATCAAACCTTTATTACGGTCATGAAACCAAAAATCCAAAACCTAAATTGTTAAAGTTGCTGGTGAATGATTCTGTAATCATTATTATTTACTTAAAACTTGGGTATAGAACTTGGGTGGCGTAATAAAAAAATGTTTATATCCATAGGCTCTAATCCAGGACCGCGGTCCCGGTCCTGAAAGCCACCCAACCTATTTTATTATTGCGTTTATATTGGTTGGCTGGCAAAAAAAATTGCCCAATCTGGGTGATCTCAGATATTTTGTGGTTGAATAACTTGTCGGCGAATTGGCGACTTATTTGTAATCATTAAAATGTTTATTATGTTATGCTGTATCCTTTTAATTAGATTTTTTTTCGGCACTCTTTAAAATACCTCAATCTAGGTGATCTCCTATACCATTAATTCCCCTAAATGACTCTAAATTATAAAGCGTGCCATCAATCAATTTGAAACGCTGTTTATAGTTAAATAAACTTATTAAACAACACAATAGAGTTATTAAACGATTAAACACGGCATACATTCATATAAATACATTATTGATGACATTTAATCACCCTGAGAACAGTGCCGTATAGTCTCACCTGACAAATTGGATATGAATTTTCAATGTGTTTCACACAACGACATTACAACAAGACGCGCATATAATACCGCAATTGTTTTCGGAGGCTCGTCTTACAACTGAAGCATATCATCTTCGTAATGAAAGTCTCCTTGGTATACGTAGTTGCTATTCGTCTGAAATATATACCGGAAATTCAACAGTTGTTCAACAATTTCACAGTAGATTCAGAAGTGGGATACTCATCATCCTTGGTATATGTACGTAGTTGCTATTCGTCTGAAATATATACCGGAAATTCAACAGTAATTGTTCAACAATTTCACAGTAGATTCAGAAGTGGGATACTCATCATCCTTGGTATATGTACGTAGTTGCTATTCGTCTGAAATATATACCGGAAATTCAACAGTTGTTCAACAATTTCACAGTAGATTCAGAAGTGGGATACTCATCATCATCTGCTTAGCCCTTTCCCAACTATGTTGGGGTCGGCTACCAAGCTAACCGGATGCAACTGCAGTATTTTATATGGAGCGACTGCCTATCTGCCCTCCACAATCCAGTTAATACGGGGTAATATGATACCCCTTGGTAAGAGTGGTTGTCAGACTCTAGCTACTCACTACTAGTAACGACAGTCGACGATCTACAAACGACAGCCTGGTCTAACGGTTTAACGTAGTAGAAGTGGGATACTATCAGGTGTAATTACATTACTAATTAAATCCGTATACCCAATGTGAAGCGGTCTTCCCACATGACAGTTAGTCGTTTGCCTCGCTCGCTACGGACAGAGCGAAAACATTTCGAAGATTGCAATTGGGGTTAGTCATCGTTTAATTTGGCAAGAAAGCAAAAATTGATGCATAATGTTGATTTCTCAGCGTTGATGATATCAATATACAATGCAGATTCTAATAATAGACCCACCCTTGTGTTTTTATACATATATAAAGGCTGTCATCAAGGAAACGATGGATGGCTTGTGTGAGGAATGATATGAAAGAAGAAGGAGTAAATGATAGCGTGGCGGCTGACAGGGGAGAATGGAAGAAAGAAACGTGTGCGCTGACCATGTTCCATCTCACTTGGGGAGGTTACATGGGACAAGGACAAGAACATGACGATGAAAGGCATCAATCAAGAACAAGACAACGCAACACCGAAAGGCTTTGATTGTATAACTAAGTACTAAATTCTCCATGAAACACAATTCTATATTGATAACCCATCAGTTTGTCACCCATCACTTAGTTTCTGTGTGCCATCGAAGCGGGGAACAAACATAGGTGCTATTTGTGAGCCAACATGGGAGCGGTAAAGTTTGGCGTTCGCTACAAGTGTGCATTGAATTTACTGGTTCGAATTCAGGTGTTTATGTTACTAAGTGGTTCTGAGGAAAATATCAGTTGTGAAATGCAGGTTTCTATATTATTAGTATACAATAAATAAATTAAGCCTTTATTTCCCAAAATAACAATATACATAATGCCATAAAAAAATTATCATGCAAATTACAATATGAATTCATTTTAAATAATAATTACAATCTACGAGTTATTCAATTAATTATTAAATTTTTATACATTACAATTTTTATTAGAATTACATTAAGGATTTAAATTTAAATTATATTTGATTTTAATACGATAGTATTTTTCAAATTGATTCCTTTTATATTACTTATTTTATATGACTGTTTAGATATTCCTTTTAAATTCACGCTTTCATTTAACATTACATATTTGATTAAATTACATTTTGAATCATATTCCAATCCAATAACACATTTGTAAATATTGACATTTCTATTTATTCTGATTATATCAATTTTAATTAAATTTTTCGGAATTTTTTGTCATATTATTCACACAAGTTTATTATTGGGCCATCAATTTCTGAGTGTAGGCCTCCTCCAACTCTTTCCAGTGCTGTCTACCTTTTGCTTGGCAAGTCCATGTAGTTACAGCTACTTGGCAGATATCGTCACTCAAGCGTCGCCTAACTATTAGTATGTCTGTCAATATGTGGTATTCAAAAACTAAAAATAATGACATTAATAAATGCTACAGGCATTTTAAAAGTAAGAAAAAAAAAATGATTGTGTCACGAGAGAAACTTGAGAATGACTTCAAATGATAGAACAGGAAAATTCAATCGACAAGCAAAGATAACAAAAACCACATTACAGAGACTTCATCAATCCGAATTATAACATAGACAGCTAACCTATCAATCTTTAATACACATTTCCTTTTCGATGTGACGTTAACGTAATGACGTTTCATTTCACAAGTCACACCTCAAAAAAACCTCATGTAAATCTTATTCCGTCGACATCTCTTCAGCGATGTCGACATAAAAATTCGCCAACACGGAGGGAGAGGGTTTGAATATGCAAATTGTAAGGTGGCACTCTTATAGCCCTCCGAGAGAAATGGCGGACTTCCATCCCCAGAGAAAATATTATCATTGGAAATTCTTTTAAAGCAAGCTATTTCATGAAAGAAGATTATCGGTGAAAGGTAGGAATTTCGATGTTAATGTGAAAACGTTTTAGGAGGACGATCGAAGGGAAATAGAAGGTGCTTACTCGTAATTTACAAGACGTATGCCTCTATTTGAAGAATTCAGTAAACAGGAATTTTCGGCAGATATTTTGCAGGTTTTCATACTATGCAGTGAATGTCTTGTATAAAATGTCTTTGTGTATGTTGGGATTGTTATAAATTGTTTGATATACAAAATTGAGCAACCTTCCATAAAAAAACCCAAAAATACAACAAAGGCAAAGAATAAAGAAACAAATATAAACATCAACCCGGGGCCTGTTGAATATCCCAAAACGTTTCAGAATCCGCATTCCGTCCGTCTTCGCACTTTACTACCCGCAAAAGTAAAAATATTTCACCTTAACCCCGCGGTTATTTAAAAGGGAAAAATGTTGAAGGTACTGCGGTCGGTATTAGGTAAGGTTTGCCTGGATTCAGTGCACGTACACCCTGGGGAATGGGGCGGAGAGATTGGCTCGTAAAGACACGACGTGGCCACCCCTCCCTAATTATAATCCGTTAATTGTGAAAAATCACAACCCTACCCACTCAGGAGTTAAAGGGGAAGAACTCGGTAAAAGTTGTATAAAGGTTAGGGTTGATCCGTAATTATGATGTTCTGTTTTAAACTGTTTTTTGTTTCGGACTTTTTCCTGCTTAATTTTTTCGACATTAAGAATGTCTCCACTGAGCTATTTCATAGCTGTCATCAAAAAACGGTTGCAGGAATGGAATATAAAATTAATCTCGACACGTTGTATTTCATATTTCCTTAATTTCTTCTTCCTTGTCGCCGAGACGTAAATATAGCATTTTGTGCCAAGTATTCTGTGCACAAAATTAAATAAAGAAACGTTTGGGAATGCGACTTGGAAAAATATGTCAAAACAAAATGTATGTGTGTATGTGTATGTGAAGCTACATACGTTATGAAAACATCAATCATCAATGAGATTGTGAAAAAATCCTGACTTCTAGTATTTCTAGAGCTTGCATTTAAGCTACATAGGTATGTACTCGTATGTTATATTTCTCAAAAAAACATAAACCATAGATTATGATTTTTAACATTGTTACGTCAGTATGCTCTCTTTCGATTCTTGATTATTGTAGTTCTGTGGTAACAAAGGGTGCAATATTTTCTTCCATATCACATAAGTAAACCTCCAAATTCAAGCTTTAAATCTAGGTTCATGAACGTTACGTAACCATAATTGTAATGCGTTTTACGATCATAGCCGCGATATCCAACGTTCAGACTCCTCCGTACATAAACGGCAACGATGATTCGATCGCTAGGCTTAACGTATTATCGGAAAAGACATAAACTTTTATTATACCTAACCGTTGGAAAACTATAACCCTAAATGTTATTATAGAAATAAAACTCATCTTAAATAACGTATGGGTTGTAGTTGCCGAATTAGTACCTATTGCTGAGTGAATAAGAGAAACCATTCTACGCCAAAACATATTCTTGTTAACAGCTTTTTACACAGTTTCTTGTATCATTAAGTCTCTGCTAAAAATAACCTTCTATTCTCTCAACGTTTATACAAATAAATAAAATTTAAGTGTATGTTTGTAATTTCAAAATATCAGCTTTTTACTGATTGCATATGATATTTTTTGATATTTTTTTGATATTGCTTATACGGTAATTTTAACAAAAAAAAATGTGTTCATTTTTTTCTGTTTGTTTGTTACGGCTTATTTCCAAAACGGCTGGACCGATTTCGACGTGACATTTACTGGCGGATAGCTGATGCTTTAAGGAGTAACTTAAGCTAACTTTTATTTTAGAAAAAGAATTAGAGTTCCTTACAAAAAAAAATTAAAACCCTTGACATTGTTAACAAAATCCGATTCAAATATGGAAGTCATATTTTTATAATAACTTCACGCGGACGAAAGTCGCGGGTAACAGCTAGTACTACATAAAATCTATACAATATACCAACAACTAACATACCTACTCGTAAAATAATGTCACTATATACGATCCCTATAGTCAAGTAAAATGTCAATGGATGTCTATAAAAACAGGTAAAGCCCTCATGTGAGTTAAAACACCGACTTACAAAGGTCACGGCGAAGCACTCAAGGTCAAACCTAACAAATTGAAGACTACCCCCGGAATACGAAATATCATCAAGTTTTAGAGGGGAGATTATTCTCCCAGTTACCGGCGTTCCTAACTCGTTTAAAGTAATAGCCAGCTTCGGGGATTAAATTAAAGAGTTTTGGATTACATAATATTCTGTGGCTGTATCTTTTGAGTCTAATTGCTTTTCTATAGTTTCTAGTTTAATTTCTTTACTTAACAATTAAAGTTACCTAGTTATTTTACTTATCGAATCTTGTATAAATCTTTCTAAATTCGTTATTGGTTTACCAACGTGAAAAAACTCAGTACTCTGGGTCAAGCAGGGAACTTTAACTAAGTTTGAAACAGAAATACTATTCGAAAGCGAAATATTCTTTCCCGAAGCTTGTTCCAGCGTACACCCCACTCAATGCTCCCGCTCTAAATACCAAACAAGTTTAAAACTTACAAAACCCAATAGAAAATGCAGTTCACAAACCCACCCATAAGTTACAAATTAGATTTTGCAAAGTTAGCCTTTTACACAGAGTTCACAATTAAATTCCAACCGTAAGTAAAAGTCAGAAGGTTGGAAATAGCACGAGGAAGTTCCTTCCCGGTCAATCAGTTGGACATTTTATGGTCGGAAATAATAATTACTTGGAAAATCAACAATTTTGTTGCAAAAATGGTAAGTTTTTTCCGGCATCGACGTTTCAATAATGGCCTTACTGTCGAATTGTTGTGAGAATCTTTTGGAGACTTGGCAGTTTATTGGTAGCTTAATTGAGCCAATTGTCATTCGCTAAATTGCCTATATATTATCCTCATTGGCTCCAATCGACCTTAATAGACACAAATTAGCAATAGAAGCTGATGATCCATAGCGTTTTTTACATATTGATGACTAAGAATATATTTTTGTTTAGGAATAAATTAAAGAGCAACGAATGCTTGTAGGATATGCCGCATTCAAAAGCTAACGTTTTGTTTTTTCAGATCGCCTGGTACAGTCACGAGAAAAATCGTTCAACACTATTAATAAACAATAAAAACGTCCTTGTATACATGTCACGATCGTGATACACAAAGCCAATGGGAAACTATTAACCATAGTTCATTACAGTATAACACTGAACGATAAATGTTTATGTTAATTAAAAACATAAAGATCGCCCATGGGGAATGGCCGCGAACACGCCATAGGCATTCTTATTACTCTGTACATGTTTTTGTTAGTAAAAACCGTCACTTTATGAAAAATAACTATTTTTATTCTAATGAGAAGGCACAAAAGGCTTTTCAGTTTTCAGTTCAAGGTTGAGCGTGTGTGTCGAAGGCACTTTAGTGAAATGGTAAACAAGGTGTGCTCGACTGTACTGTATACAGGGTGTATATTTGGAGGCAGGCAAGCGTGAACGAGGTTATTGTGTAACTGATTCTGAACCTGAAACAATAAAAAGCGTCTCGACCTTGACCGGTTTCTCGTGCGATATGTGGAAGGTTAAGAACTAGGGTTGGGCTCGAGAAAGGGAGAGGCCTGTCGATTGATGAGGAGCATATGTCTAGAGCCTGATTAATTGGAGAGATTTCGAGCTGTACCAAGTATGGACTAACGAGTGTCTATGTTCAACTTTTAAGATATTTTATATGTTGTGTTTCTGTCATAAAAAGTCTCGAGTTAAAACATTGCGTCATGCAAAAAAAGAAGAGATATAAAATAAAAATATTTTTATGCGGAGAATTCTAGAGCAAAACTTACACAATAAAACCTTCAGTACTCTTCAGGCTTGAAAAAAATATAATGCATGCATTCCGCTTAAGTACGCACACGCGTTATATTCTCGTAATTTGTGCGTAGTTGAACGAATGAATGAACTTAAGAGTGAATGTAGGTCGTACTCAGTTCGTTTGTTGAGTTACATTCATCGCCAGGTGAATGGGACGTTTAATTACATTCGCTGTTAAGCATTCTCGACGTTTTCATTCATTCAGTCGCTCTTCTGTTCATATCTCGGCTCGTAAATGCATCAGGCCTTGCTGTTTATATGCGATTGTAAATATATTTTTGCTTGACGTTCTGGCTTGATGTATGAGAGCTATTATTTTTAGTTTTATGTGACATTTACAGCCAATGATGCAAGTTGATAAGAGCCTTCAAAAACATTGATATTTATGGTTCGTGATTTTTGGTATTATAGTGAGTAACTCGTTTTTGCTATCGCAGGTTTAAATCTCAAAGTCGTTTTTGTTGAGCCTTTGTAGCAGACAAGATGGATAGGATTAGACTAAAGAACTAAATGACGACGACGTAGGTATTCTATCCATTTTGTACACGAGCGAGTTCTCGATTTTTTTCTTCTATATTACAATGTCATTAGAAAGTCATTGTTTTTTGTTTGTGTTTATTTGTTTAGTTAGTTTTATTCTAATTTGTTCTTAAGTTTACTTTTTTTTAAATCTTGTTTTATAGTCAAGTTACCATTTTGTTTTGTCCAGTGCGAGACTTATAAATACTTTTTCTTTCTTTCTTTATATATAAACAGCACCTTATCACAAGAACATGAAGCGTAGGTACCTGCCAATCATATACACACAAGATTATTTCTCAAAATGCCATTGTTTCAAAGGAACTATATACGACACATAATAAAATCACACCCAACTCTCAGCACCAATTTAGAACAGTTCTAACAATCGACTGTCCGCCATTGTGGGAGGAGAGGGGGGGGCACTTCAATAATTAGGCGCTTGCTCTCGCTTAATGGCACCACGCTGTAGATAGGCTAGACGAAATAGAGTGGATAGTGGATTTACTGCAGCAGAATAACATAGAAGATAATGGAAGAAGGACTTGAAGAATAGGATAGCTCGATGTTAAAACTAATAAACATTTTTTCATTTTCATTTTTCATTTCATTTCATAGCAACCTCTGCCAAAATCTCTCTCTGCAGAGAGGAGATATATTTCAAACACCTATGTACCATAATTTAATTTGTCACTAATCTATATTACATAGAAATCAATATGTGTTCGTCCCCTATAGACCTTCCTAAACTACATAACATAACATCACGCCTGCAATCCTCGAAGTGTTAGACAGAGTTGTACCTATTAGTACACCCACATTTCGCCAGTTATGTTTCAAGTCCCAAGTATTAGCACAAATCCAGACTCTGTGGCTGCTACTGAGAGATTCCTGATGGAAAAACCCAATAACACTTTGCCCGACCCGGGAATCGAACTACTCGACCAACGAGGAAATCGACCACTATTATTATAACATTTATTTAGAGTATTGTTATAACTAGTGACTCCGCAGTCAGCAAGCTGACAAAGGAATAGTTGTAAAGCGCCATATTTGTTGAATAACTTGTATGTTTATTGTTTAGTGAGAGATACATAGTTATGATGATTCATTTCAGTTGTATTGTTTCAATATTGATCAGAAAATGTTTTGTGTTCGCTTACTGATAAATGTTACAGTTAAATTACTATGTAAGGTTTGTTTTGTTGATTCGAATCAATGTTTTGTTATTGTTTTGATATTGAGGAGTTTCATAATCGTGTGGTGTTTGTGGGATTGTTTTGTGTAGAAGTTGTAAAGAATAGACCACTTTTTTTGGGAGCATCCCGCTTGGTAACTTTCCCGTTTGGACAACTAAACAAAAGACGTGCAAAATAAGTGAAAAACAGTGCCCTTCCGCAACTGTTTTAATCTCCATACATTGAGTCCCGTTTCGCCAACCACGAAGGTGGGGCAGAATTGGCCTAAAAGTGTAGCACTTTCTAACCTACATCAAAATGAAGATCTGATCGATCCTAACATTTTATTCTTTCACAACATATCTCTAATTATTCAAATAAAAAAGTTACAGCAGTTCAAACATTCAAATTATTAGGTATTAGTAATACGTTAATTTAATTGTGTCCTTCTTTAGCAATGTGGTAGGAATCATTTTGTTTTATGTATGGACATTCAAGTAATAAGTATGACCACTGCTACTACCAGAAACTGCAAAAATAAATCATCCAAGATCACATGAAGAACTCCTCAATGTTCAATGGCACTTGCTTGCCACTTGGTAAACACGTTCATAGCTTATATCAAAACATTATGTAAAACTAAGATTTGGCGCTGCAATCAGGATCGTCTCCTTACGAAGGAACTACATAATGTTTTGTTGTGCGCCTGAAACTGTGCGCCGTATTTACAAAATGGCACCTCAGTGCTATTAACCGTTCAAGAGTTCCCAAGTAAGGAGACGATCCTGGTAGTAGCACCCAGTCATTACAGTCATTCGGTACTTCATAATCAATTCATATGAGCTCTGAACTTGAATGTAAATGTGTATATATGGTAAATACAATGATTAAGTTCAGCTGATAATTGCTATTTTAGAAGAGCTGTATCTTGTTCATTTTATTGATTAGCGTCATGGTATTTTCTAATACATTGTTATTTTTGTTTAGACCTTAACTTTAAGATAAGTTAGAAAGTGCTACAACACTGGGCCCATGGTCCATATCAATTGCCCCTTCTTCTTTCAACTGTTTTTCTACGGTACAGTTAGCTCAAAGTTATAAGGAAACAACTTCTTGATGTTGCGATTTTTTGTCTCTCTCTGGCACACTAAGATTTCTTATGAGAGAACTCAATTTAGAATTTGAACAGAAAGTACTAGGAGAATAGAATTATGAAGGAGATGTTGGTTGATAAAAATCTACAGACAGCCTTAAAATGACGACAGTAGTATTTATAGAATACGTATATGGTCTACTATTCTGATATAACAGTACTAAGAAGCAGAGAGCCGAATTTTAGAATCCTGTTAAAAACATCGATCCACAATTCGCACCCCAAAGTAACACCTTTGACAATAAAAGCACACTCGAACCAACAACGTATTCGAAATACCTTCCCCTTCATTCAGTAACGTTTTAATGTAAAACACTCCCTCAGAATGTACACGCTTAATCTACCAAGTCGTACTGATTAGCATCAGTAAGCGCTTGCGAGTCAAAGGGGAATAGCGGGACGGATGTTTTTCACCTTAAAACCAAAATCATACGCTTCACTTTCCCTTGATTTTTGCCTTCCATTCGGCATCTTTCACTCAAAGCGAAACGTCTTAACACAAAATAAGAAGATCGAAAAATTTATTCAAACAAAAATGAATCGTTCATAACATCAAGCCTGTGATCCCCATAGGTTAGGCAGAGGTGGACCTAATAGTACATCCACATTTCGCTAGTAATGTTATAGTCCCATGTAATAAGCAAGCCTATCGCCATCAACCGGGCACAAATCCAGACTCCGTGGCTGCTACTGAGAAATTCCTGATGATGTTATGTTATGAATGGTTCACATTAAAGTGCAAAGATGAATTTGTTTTAGTTGACTGTGAACTTCGTTTATGTCAGTTTTCAAAGCAATTAACGAATGTACTACCGAGTTCAGCGAGGGTCGACCACTTTTCAACCTTACTACTTAGAGCATAAGAGTGAAAAGTGACAGACCGTCAGTAAGGTCAGTAAGTAGTACATGCTTAATCTACCACCACAGCTGGTTAGCACCAGTTAGAGATTGTGAGTAAAAGTTAAGGAATCGAGCACGGGATGAATACTCGCTACATTAGACGGTAAATGAAAGTGCAAAGATCAAGACGCAGTGGAAATAAATGCAATTGTCTTGGTTGCTATAAGTAACTGGATTGCCAAGAAATTAATATATAATAGGTCTCAAGTTCGAACCCAAGACACGCACCTCTGATTTTACAGATTCATGTGCGTATAGTATAATTATCACTTGCTTCGTTGAGGGAAAACATCGTGAGGAATCCACCATGCATGAGAGATATTTCTCGACGGAATGTAAAAGCCAATTCGGAGGCCCATGAGCGGCATAAAAATGCTGACACCAGGTTAGGCACTAACCTCGCAATAAAGAAGAAGGCTGAATAGTCTCAAGGAAATACTGAATTTTTGAACCTTTGCGCATGAAATTAGTCTCCAAATAACAGAGCGAGGATGACATTCCCGAGTGATGGATGAGTTTAATTAAATAAAAGCTATGGAGATGTGATAAATCGAATCCAGATTTAAAAAAATATTTACGAATCATTTCAAATGCCTTATCCGTTACTGAAAGCATTAAATCTTGGCAAAGCGATTCTGAGTGTTGCAAAAAAGCTTCGTCCATAAAGATATCCAACGTTACGTATAACTTTTCCAGTTTTTCAACCTAATTCCGTTTCAGCAACATATAGTTGGATATCCCTCCCCAACTGAAACGTGTAAGTAATGTTACGAAGTTGGCAACACTGACCGGCCGCGATGAATGCTCACAGAAAAGTAGGTCACCACGAGAGCTACAAATACATTAACGAAATAAGACGGAAAACTTTTATAATTAATGTAATACAATGCCGGAGCTGTGGGGAATTAATGACTAACTCCCTCTCAGATAATATTTCGTATTTTGATTGCTAGCAACACAATATCAAGCAGCAAAAGTTTGAACAGATGAAGTCGGCTATCGATTGAATTGAGTCTATTGAAGGTGGAAAAAAGAAACTTAACTGCTTACGGTCTTTTATATTTTCATTCGAATAAAATATTGAACGCTATAAAACTGTCAGTGTTGCCAGGCGCAGCGTAGGTAATAGATACAGTTTTACGATCGTGACGAGTTGATCTGTTGCAGTATAGGAAGTTTTAGTAAAAATAAAAACATATACATAGGTAAAAGAGCAATAAGGAGTTCACATCAGTGGCGTGCCTAGAGGCCAAAAATACGGCTAGCCCATAAGGCAAGCAGACGGTTCAGAAACCCTAACTTCATGAAGAATAGTAGGTTACAAGGGCAAGCCAAGCTTGTAGAATTGTATAGAAGTAACACAACTAGTTCACATACCAAGTGTGTACGGTGTGCCTACATAATGTTAAACGGGCGCGAGTTACTATTGCAGTTTCATATAGAATGCGATTTAGTGGACAACCAGTAATGATCTGCAGTGCAGTCAAAAAACCCCCACACATTTTCCTTATCACGTTGCCTTAGCCGTTTCGACTGACTGAAGTAACTTAGTGCATTTAAGTTTCACAATAGCGGTAAACGATATGACTATATTACATACCTGTAGCATAGGCCGGTTCGAGTTCATCTTCGTCGTCGGTGTGGTGTCTGCTGGAAGCGTGCGAGTGCGAGTGATGGGCCACGCCAACATGCACTGGTTGTATCGGCTGCTCGTAGTGCTTGTGATGGTCCACATAGACGCGGTGGTGGTGCGGGCACGGCGTCGGAGGCAAGTAGTCCGCCAGCGTACCACCGCGCGTCAATGTCGAACCCGCACTTAGTGTCCCACCACCAGAACATGACGCTAACGCACTCCGCACTGATCCAAGGTCTAAGGACGGTCGTCTAGATAGTTCGCCGTAGCTTTCCCCGAAGAGCGCACTAGCTGGCACCGCATGCCTAACTTCGTGCTGGTGGTGGGAATGGCCGCCGTTCGACGACGAGTGTGGAGACGCCGAGTGGTCGCGGCTGTCGCGGGACGTGGACGCCGTGTGGATGATACTCTCGTCATGCGTCTCCATGACCTCTCTCGCGGTCGGCGGGTTCGGGTGCACATGCACTGCGGACGTGCCCGCGCGGCGCGGACTCCGCCCGCGGTCCGGCAGCACCGACGAAGCCGACCAGTAACCCCACGCCATTTTCGTACACGGTTTTTACACTATTATTAATCAAGCGCTAGCCATAAACACGAAGAAACCTACGGAAAGTGTGCGTTCACAGTATGAGTGTCCACGTCAGCACACGAATGCTTTAGAGTTGGGGTCGCGTAATCCGAGCGTGTGGCGGGCGAGGTCGCGCGGCGAGTTGGTCGCCGGCGCCCGGTCGAGGGGACGCGACAATTGTGTAAACGAACCTAATCTCCTTTGACGTCGCCGCCCCAGGCCCACCGAGACAAAGCTTCGTGACCGCACACAACCGGGCACGTGATACGTCCCAAAATATTGTGACAAGCGACTCGCTCCACTGACAGTCACGGCAGCGTCAACGTCGGATAGGTAATCGTGTAATCCTGTTTATATTGTAGTCAGTGAGTTTCATTTCATATCTCATTGCGCCGATAGGATCGAGCGCGGTGACGAGGCTCAGCGGGCTCTACTAATTCGGGTTTATTCAACTCGGGCCAGTTTTGGGGCCTAGTAAATGAGATGGAAACTCCGCTGATATATAACGATAAACAACGGACGCCTAAAGCGGTGAACTTGCACTGGTGGCTGCGAATTTATAGGCAAATACGTCAGGCGAATGATTTATGTTTATTTGATTTGTGTTAAAAGGACGGGGTAGGTAATTAGCGAAACATTCCGATAGACCAGAAAAGAGCAAGTCATTTTGGAACATTAAAAGCTTCGCTAATGAAAAATAGCTTTCCATAATTTCTTAACCTGAGCTGGCCTTTAGCACGCCTCATTAAACGCTAACCTATTTAAAGTGCAGTAGTGACGTCAGAGCAGCCGCTGGGTGTCGACGTCTATTGCTCCATGGGTCGGAAACCGCCGCGATACAGTCTGACAGTGTGAGCGCCTTCAGACGAGGGGTTCCGCCATGCGGTTCCGCTGCGCCACTTTTAAACAACACACTATAAATTAAGTAGAAGCCAGTTCATTGGCAACATAATAAACAGAGTATACAATAAATTCGCTCCTTGTTATCTTCGCACATAAAACAATGTCACATTGTTTGTGCTGACATTTATAACTGGAAAACGGTGGATGTTATTCTGATATGCTTATTTCGTTATACAAAAGTTAAATGCCGCTGCGTTTATGTAAAAAGGGTTATATTTTTGGGAACATAGTTAGCATTTTGAGCTAGAATTTAATTTGTTAGCTGGGGAGTTAGCATGCAAATGAATGCATTATCTTCGTTCCGCTGATACATAGTTGTTATGCTACATTGTATTTACACACATGCATGCTGGAGCTTCTGGCGCCGTAAGCTGCATGTACTGCCGCTGCTTATGTATAGAAATGTTGACGTAAGTCGGCATTATATTATGTGAGGTGCTTGCGACATGTATTAGCATTAGTCCAGACATGTCACCCATAAAGCTTAACATATTCAGAGCAGTAAACATACTGAATAGGATTTGAGGATGAAAGAAAATTTAATCAGAAACTATCCTCTCTCGTACTTAACGGCCAACAGAGATTTTACGTACCGTAAACGTTTTTAGCGAATGCAACCACAAGAGTGCTAATAAGCGTTTTTATTTGGCAACGTGGTTACCTATTTGCATTGCAAATGTCGCCACATCGTATTTCGGTTTTATTTTGAAACATAAGCTTTTTATCTGGCTTGAAATCTGAACGCAAATATATATTTTGCCAGCGTAGATTATGCAAAACTTTCAAAAAAGAACCACGGTACACGCCACACAATCAGCCAGTCTGTAAAGGTCTTTGTACACGATCTTTGCACAAGTTCGCGCGAAAAAGGACCGCAAAAACTGATGAGAAATTACGCGTTAAGAGCGAAGTGAACTTATTTCATTATGAAGTCTTTGACGTCGCCTCGGATTCAAAGTACACACTTTTACGCCCCGGGATATATTGAAGATACATATCTTACGTGTTCGGTAGTTAAATGATGAGTCTTATAGAAGATTAAACTTTGCGTAGGCGTATATTGCCGCAGGAAAACTCGCAGATTACTTGTATTTTTACTTCGTTAATATCCTCACTTATCAACTTTTTCATCGGATCTGTTCTTTAATTAAATAATTTTCTAAGAATATGTTCTGAAGATGATTAATTAATTAAGAGGAGTATAGCTAGTAGTATAAGTAGGTACGGCCTACTTATCAGCTAAGTAATAAGTATTCCATTAAATATAAGCCTATTTAAGGAAATCTCAACTTTAACGGCAATACGATTCACATTTCGCAGGTATCACATGCTAGGCTACTTGAAATTTCAAAATACGTCAATAGACCCGAGTCCTGACTCAAACTACACACTTGAACCCGAGTAACGAAGCGTTTCCGTAAATATGTCTCGATGCCGTGCGGATCACAAAGTTTATGTGTATACAGTCCCTAAGGAGAAACGCGACGTTTCTCCAATTTTATTTCTGGTTACTGACAGACAGGCAAAATGATACTGGTATTTCATAGTATTTTGGAAATCAAATGTATTTTTTTTCATTTCCCGCAGGTATTTTAGCGTTTGGAGGCGGACTTGGATAAACAGGGCTTTCTTTTTCATTTCAGTTTTAGTGTAATGCGAGTGATTTTAGCATTTATTGGTTTAGCATGAAGACTTTTGTGCTGTACATCGCGCTCGGCCATTGGCTATACTGAATTATTGACGTTCGAGGCATTTTAGAGGCCTGTAAAGTGTGAAACGATATAATACGGCAAACTAACTTAATATTACGTTTTATGACTACCCAATGTAATGTGGATTTAACAGTACCTAACACCACACTTACTATGATGCAAATAAATAAATTATAAAACAAAAAAAAATTAAAATAAAAAGAAGAAAATTAAGTTTATCTATAAAAATTGAACGCAGATACAAAGTTTCGTGTCAGTGCTATTAATCGTTGAGCAGTTCTCTCGTGAGGAGACGATCCTGGCTGCGGGATTAAGTCATGTGTGTCATAAAAATGTATTGTCACCAGGTGGGTTACCATAATCTGTTCGTGCAGGAATGTTTAGTATTATTCCGAGAGTGGGTAAGAGATCACGCTAGACAGCTGTCTAGTGCTGTCACTTTCACACTCTCGGAATAGTCCTAAAACATTCCTGCACTAACAAACAGATCATGGTAACCCCCCAGAACCAAAGGCGCATCCAAAATTTAAGCACAATCGGTTGGGGGGAACTGGTTTGAAATTCAGTTGCATGATTTGACCAATACATACCAGCTAACCTTTGATTATATAATGTCTAGATAGAGCGTCGCCCTACAATCGTATCAAAGAAAACGAGTCAACATTTTCAAGTATGTGTGCGTGCAGGCGTCGTTTTACATTATGCGTCTATGTCTTTGTGTGCGTAAATAATGATACCAGCTACTACAATTCTCTCATAAATCACATGAAAAAATAGACTTATTAAATAAGATAAGTTTTTGGTGTATGACACGATCTGCACTGATTGGCGGGCAAGCACTTGTGAACCAATAGTTGGTTGACACTTTTTGACACGTTTGCGCGCACTTGACGCTCCATCTAGACATTATATAATCAAAGCAGCTAACTAACAAAGCAAGTTAAAAATAA
The DNA here is from genome assembly GCA_964057025.1 of Standfussiana lucernea. Taxonomy (NCBI): domain Eukaryota; kingdom Metazoa; phylum Arthropoda; class Insecta; order Lepidoptera; family Noctuidae; genus Standfussiana; species Standfussiana lucernea. The sequence goes on along the minus strand of OZ059801.1, from coordinate 13,128,599 downwards.
AAGCTTATAAAAACGAAACCACGCCTGGCACCGGATCGAATGATCCCAGTACAATCACATTTGCATCCACGGACGCAGATAGTATTCCATACAGGGAGCAAAGCAATTTAATTTGAAATTTTATTTTGGCCATGGCCCGAAAATATTTTTGTGCTTGAAATTTTAACAACTCACATTCGTATTGGATAACGAACATACAAAGTAATAAAATTGGTGGAGATATTTTATTACCTACAAAATTGATGGTTTTCACATGTTTTTCACAAACATGCATTGAGTGCTTTTTGATATGAAATTGTGACGAGCTTGTTTATTAGTTCATATTTAAAACTGATGAATGGTTGCGCAGTTTATTTGCACCAGTAAATATTTTGAACTAAAAAGCATTTTTACTTAATACTTTTGAAAGGTTATTAAAATGTTCGTTTCAATTTTATGCAAACTAAAACAGATATTTTTTTAAACTTTGCGAACGTTTATTTAGCACGTTAGTCAATTCATGAACTGTAATTTTTTTCTTTAATTAATTTGAACAAACAACATGATTATCTAGTTCCATCTACGACATGTCCAAATATACACTACATTATACTGTTCATCTCCCTGGTATAGTGACTCTAAGGAACCCCAAAATAAAAGGCTTACACATGTTGACTTATTGTCATCTGTTAGGTGTGATTTATCCCGGATTATGACAAGGTTCACCTCAATCTTGCGGCATTTGTCCGATCCACAAAATCCTTACTAGAGAGTCCGTCGACACGAATATCTACCTACGTAAGTAATAAAACCTCCATATATATGATTAAAACGCACACAAGAAAACATAAACCTCTATAGGTTCGAGTCTACTCGCAAAGCCGTAGAAATAAAGTGACGGAAGCTTTTAGAGTAGTTTACGATCCGAATTGTGCCATAAAACTGTTGAATTAGTTGTCCCCCCCCCCCTCGGCTCCACTATATGACAGTTATATTTAAGGATTTGTTGTTTCCCTCCTCTATTTATTAAGGCAGGCGGCTTGCTACGTAATCTGTATGGGATGGCTGCGTAATTCTATTTGTATTGAGTTTATGTGCGTCCTTGTTTGTCCATTCAGGGATTGTTTTGCTAGAGTTTTAGGTAGTGGAAAACTCTTTTTGATATTGTGACAGCAGTTAGTTCGTAAAACATGTTTAGTTTCAACCTACATTTAATTAATTTTAAAACTATCCGATCCAAAAAACTCTTACCAATTGTTATCTTAAATGCTTACGTACTTCATGACCTATCTTAGACCAGAATGCATTTTTTTTGTCTAACAAAAAATGTAACCCTAAATGTTAACGCTGCGTTGGCACCGGCAAAAGGCAATATAAGCGATTAATTGCAGAGTTAAACGGCTGCAATGCCACATAAATAATGCCAAGCAAGCCTACCCCCTGCCGTCGCCATAAGTAACAGAAAAGTAACGGAACGCGTTACGCTCAGTTGATTCTTTATGACTTGTGCGCGAATTGCTCTCTTTTCACGTTTTTTGGGGAGATATTATGTTTATCTTTAAAAACCGTTGTAGCAAAGATTTGAAAAAGTAAGCTAGAATGTCTAATTGTTCGTTTCTAATGATTGGCATTGTCACTTCTATCTCAGACATTATGAATAATTCAAACCAATTTGAGCACTGTTTTATATCTATCTAAATTTTTTTTTGGTGAAACTGCCGTGCCAGTTACATACCATACCACATACATACAGGTCAAACAATGTGTTGGTTATTATTGGCGCCCAGTTGGGACAAGTTGGGCGCCAATGTGGACAAGAGACCAAACTGTCCATACCTAACGAATATTCAATAAGAAAGTATAAGAACGATATACAAATAATTTTCCCTAAAAGTTATCACAAAATAGGACAGTTCCAAGATACGGCACTCAATCTTTGTCGTAATTTACGAAAACATAATGTCTGTCACTGTCCATCTTTTGATTTGAGGAAAAACACCAAAAAGGAAAATAATGATTGTCTCGGTTCAACTGTTTTACAAGTGGTCACCTGAGAAGACGTTTAGGGGTTGTTTTCAAAATGTTTATTATTTATTTGTATTTTTTTTGTAGTGCCAGTTTTGTGTTTAGTGGCCAAACTAAAAAGGTATTAGTTTTATAAAGACTGGAATAAATGCGACTTTTATAAAACACACGTATGAAGAATGGTATCAGAAACACAAATTACCCGAAATGTAATATGTTAAAGTGGACTACGGTTACTCCTGGGTAATTTTGGAGATATAATCATTATTATAAATGGGTGTAGGCGAAATAATCCCAACAAATTACAAAAAGGTTAGTAATAAAAGCACTCGAAATAGAGTTTTGTGCTCGTAATTCAAAGTAAGGTTAAAATATTTTATGAAAAATAGCCGTAAATATTTTTCACGAATATAATGGAGCGAGGTAAATACATTTTGAATAATATAATACACTGGAAATTAGAGGTGTGCAAGATTTATTATCAGTCCCTAACTTTATATGCTCTATGTTAAGTGTTGCAAGATGGAAAGATAAGATTTACGAATAAAAAAAAAATGGTATGATTGGAGAGGTCTTTGTCCAAGGGTGGGACTGAAAAGGCTAGAAAAAAAACCTATTTTTACAACCACTACAACTTACCTATGAAAATAAGAAGCAAACGTAATAATAAATCTTAATACATAATTACATATTCCAGTCACCGAGAAATGTATAACCATTAAAAATAAACGATGTTTAAAAACAAAGTCAATTAAAACATTCACAGGCCATTAGCCCTTAATTAGGGACGTTCCTAAATAAAAGCCGGTCTACAAAACTCTAAACAGAACATTAAAGGACGTTTCAAGTCCTGATGAAAAACCAACACAACTTTTAATGTGAAAGGTCACTTACAAAAGGTACGTCGAGAATTCACGGCTATGTTAGCAACTATTAAGTCTAGTTAGGACTTTGGCCAAAGGCTGACATTGACACTTTCGGGGCACTTTTGGACCAAAACCGAGAACATTAGCAGAAGGGTTGAGAATAAACAAAAATAAAATAATAAATGCGTTTGGATGGACTGCGTGGATATGGCTGGAACCGGGGCGATTCCGAGTAATAGAGAAGTATGGAAGAAGAAGACATGCTGCGCCGACCCCAAATAAATTGGAGACGAATGATGACGACGAAATTAATTAATGCGTTATTATAAAAAGATCTTGATTACAGAACGCATACTCTCAAAGTTATAATCTAAGCTTTTTTCTTTAACGTTTGTTTAACGCATTCTCTGTATTAGAAAAAAACGTGTTGTACCGACCCCAAGTAACATGGAACAAGCACAGGGAGATGATGACTGAGACTACGCGTCTAATCATAAAACGGCTACAGAAACATATCTGGGCCACATTTGTTTTTGCGCCATGAAATGTAAAAAAATCACTAATTATCTAAAATCTTTTCGGAATCTTAATTAAATACCAGTGTTTCTCTTGAAATTGATTATGTTTTTTCGGAAGCAGCGGGCTTAATTTTGTTTGGGGCTACATCCATTCGCTTCAATGGACAACTGAACGCCTCTTGCGGTTTCAACGTAATCTTGCCGCTTTTGTTTAATCCACTGTTAGGTTTAAATGCGTCAATCTTAGGCTTGGCAATACAGGGTGTAATTATCGACGCCCAAACTGCTACCATGAATTCAGCACATGACTCTAGAACCACCAGAGTGCAGACTACCTCGTTGCCGTAGTGGTCGCAAGCGCGACTGTTGAGCATGAGGGCTAGGGTTCGATGCCCAGGTCGGGCAAAGTGTTATTGGGTTTTTCCATTAGGAATTTCTCAGTAGTAGCTATGGAGTCTGGATTTGTGGCCGGTCGAGGGCAACAGGCTCGCAACCTATAACATGGGCCTTAAACATAACTGGCGAAATGTGGGTGTACTATTTGGTACACCTCTACCTAACCCTTCAGGGATGACAGGCGTGATGTTATGTTGTGTAATAAAAAAAGAGTACATATTGCACTTTGGAGAAGTCAAGAATAATTTGCTAAATTCACAGAAACATTTTGCGCGTTATGTAGCTAACACCTTATATATCATTAAACAAATAAATAACAGTAGAGCCTACTTCAAGATTTCTTTTAAGTGATTAAAGTAGTAATCTTAATTGCCTATCTGCGTTATTCCGTTATTAAAAGTTGTCGTGACTACAGCTCATATTAAGTGAACCGCTAACTTCCTATTCCTCAGTCTGCAAGTCGCCCTACTTAAGAAATATGAAAATGATAAGGTTTTACCTGGTAAACGGCCTGCTTACTAAGAACTAGTGGATAGAAAGAATTAAGTTTATAGAAGAAAAGTTAAACAATGTCATATTTTTCAGCACAAATTATTATTTATCGTCAGCTATAAAACCGGGCTGGTCTAGATTTTAAGTGTTGAAATAAAGCGGTGCTGGACTCCGTTAAAATTAAGTTGCAAGAACATAACATTTTTCAACGGGGCACAGTTACTAACTGTGAAAATATGACTTGCTGTTTGCACATTTATGGAAACTCTGAATAACATGATTTTAAACGGACTCAAATATATTGTTTCAGTTACAAAAATAGCCATAATGTGTGCAAACTAGAAGGGGACGAAACTAATTCGAATGACCTTATGTAAATTTCAACTTACGTCCCTTAGTTCTACCTCGGCCAATGTTGCTACTTAGCAAAGTTTTCGTTTTCTGGGTCATCCGAGGACTGTTGTAGGACGTGGAAGGATGGACGTTTTAAAGTTATAAATTAATTCGGTACATTAATATTGTAGCAGTTTGAAAATAGAAGGGGTTCGACACTGGGAAGTTTTGGTCAGAATTTTCGAACTTCTAAAAGTTAAAGAAGTATACCGACCGATGGGATCTCTGGCTGAGTGATTACCAATATATTTGGGATGATCTTACGTTGTGTTGTGGTTTATAGGAATGCTTGTGCGAAACTTTACTCAAGGGTTGTTCGACAAATACAAAATAAGCCGACCCCGAGGACTACAATGTAAGGATTTATCAGAAAGGGGTGATTCGGGTTGTTCAGACATCAACAACTACACAGCAAATACTGACATTCTTCTTTTCAACCTAAGTTTTATCGTTCATCTAGTTTTTCAATTTGCCTTCCTACTTAAGAATAAATAGAAAACATAAGAAACCACGAGGATCTTCTGTGTAGAGTGTATTATTATAAATGGAGAGATATAAAATTATAGTTGAGATTAATATAGACAATTAAAGTTAATAATTACATTAATATTTTTAGCTGAAGTCTAGTAAAAGTTAGAATCATTTCATTTGTGGAAATGGCAAGAAAATGTTGAAAGAATTTCAATGGAACTTTCGAAGATTCTTGCAACGGAAATGTGAATAAATTATTCGCTACAATAACATTGAATTGAAAAAAGGAAAGAAAGATAACGTTGAAGAAAAATGTAACAATATTACTAGCTGCTTGAATAAGTAATACATGGAATATTAATAAAAATTGTTAGTAACAAAAGAAACAACTAACATTATGGTTCGTTTAATTCTGTATAATTATGATACTCAAAGTTTTAACTTCAATATTAGTTTTCAATGAAATATCCATTGCGTGGCGTGATTGACCTTCCCTGACCATGAATTTATTTTATGGTTGGTGGCTTTACATTTTCGTTATAGTTTTAATATTTTAGTAGCAGAAGTACCTACATTATTTGTTACTAGTTCCGTTGGGTCATTAAGCATTATTTAACGTAAAATATCCCTTTCAAATACGAACGACAAATGCCTATTAGAAAATTCAAAAAGCTAGCACGAAATTTTCCGGAAAATTCTAATTTGTGAACTGTCAAGGGTCATTAATTAGGGGAAGAAGTCATTAGAGGCGATTAAAAAAAAGTTGAGAGCCTGCCTCGAATATAAATTCGAAAAAACGAAGCAACAGCGCAAATACTACGTTGGCCTGCGAATAAAATATAAGTATTAGGGCACAGCCGACGTTTGAAATATTTATGCGTTGTTGCCACGATTACTGGCTAAATAAATTATGTGGCATGTTACAGTGGAACGAAATACAACGCCATTTGAATATTGTTGCAAAACCTACACATGAGCGATCCTGCAGAATTATATACTAAGATGAGCCTAAACAAAACTAAGTTCATGTATTCAGGGGGTTCTTCCCATAAGATATATTTAGCTCAGAAACATTAATACAGTAGTTTTATGGCTTCATAAACAAACAAGCTATGACGTTGGAACTTTCGTCCCCGAGCCGCGGTTTTAAGGTCAACCAGCACTTGCGTACTACAGGGTTAAAAGACCACGGGCGCGGTCCGGATTACACCATTAAAAAAGAAAGCCACTTCTAACCTCGCCGACACATCCAATACGATACACTATTTACTTCGGCCGCGGTATAAACACACATGGAGTGCCCCGTATTCGCACGCCATGGCAATGATAAACACGGTGTGATCGATATTCAAGTACGTTTGTTTTTCTCGCGTGTCAATAGGAGAAGAGGTTCGTTTTCGGCGAGTTTTCGCTTTCCCGACTTACGCAACGGGATGGGCACGTGGACGACCTTCGCGGCTCGACAGTGGACACTCGGTGGGTTCGATCCGGCGTCGGCAGCGGTGATAACCGGGAGGCGTACAACACTCGTAACTGTCGGGGTCGTAGAACAGGCAGCGGGCGAGTCGCCGCCGGGTCGAGCGCCCGCGAGAGCGAAGTGCGGCGGGCAGCGCGGCCGGAGCGGGACTGGGCCGACCGCCGCCGCGCCTGCGTGCTGCGTGCCAGGCGCTCTCCTCCCCCGATTGATGTAATATTTATCTTGGATTAAGAACTAGATAAGGAGCCGTGGCGAGACACGCGCCGAAAGCGCTCCTCGCTCCATGTTTTACCTTGCAGAAAAATATGTTTTTGGGAGGATATGGGAGCTTTGTAGTCAAATAAGTTTTTGTTAGGTTCGGGTAGTGTAAGTTGGCGTATTTTCGTACAAACAGCGATTGGCTCATTTGATTAGCGGCTCGCGGAGGCTCGCTCGGATCAATCCGTTGCGGTCCGCGGGTCGGCGGCGCTCGTGCGAGCCCGGCGGCGCTCGGGCGGGATCGCGGCGGTGACGTCACCGCGGGACGCACGCGCGGCGACAGGTGGGCGCAATGCGCCGCACCTATCATATGATTATGACGTTTCCTATTGGATTTGGTGCCGGGATGTTTGGCTGGAAATTGGTTGCGGCAAGTTTGCACACAGCGATCGCCGACTGGGGGTTGGGTGTCTATGCAATTGAGCCCGGAGTAGTTTTCAATGAGACAATTTTCCTTTCAAATCTGATGTTCAATACTTCTCCCAACTTGAGAGATGTCGTTTATATATTCGATCATTCTTATAGTAGCATGATAAGTAAATGTTCTGTGAATGTTGATCCAAGTTCACAAACAACTTTTATCAGAAGAACTAATCTATTTAAGGGCTAAGGCTTGATAAAGCGCTAAGGTAGCCGTGGAATTTGAATTTCGCGGTATTTTCTCGCGCGTTCGCTTTAAACGGTTTATGACGAGTTGGCTATTTAACCAGAAACTGGATTAAGCTACGACGATAATCGAGTTTCCACTGAAACGAATGGAATTCACACAAAATTCGCAATCTTGTAGAAGCTATGGCAATCATCTAAATACCTGCCTATAAAGTTTTATTGCTACGACACATAAGCACGCTACAGGACTGATTTGTTTTTAAAGCGGCTATTTGGAAGGATTGCTACTTGTTTAGGTAAGTAAGCATTGAATTTGAATGTATATACATATGTACTGTGTTAATGGAACAGTGTATATAGTAACATGTCTTGTACAGCCAAGGAATTAATAATCTTACGTTATTTTTTTTTCTTCCTGCATTTTAGACTACGCTATGCCAACATTTCAAACGAAAATGATAGTTCTAAACGTGACATGCTCCGATCTGAGTGTCTTTACGACTGTAGATATCAATTTCAATAGATAAACGATATATCTTCTGTCAAGATAACAAAATTGTATGACAACTGTCACTTTAAATAAAAAAAAAAACATGTAGACGGTGTGTGTTATTCCTGGATTTGAAAGTTAATTTCAGACTACATAATAACTAATGCATGATGATATGATTAAAACTTTACTCACAAACATTGTTTCCACTACGCAAACCTCCCAACGTTTAAAAAAACAATTTAACTTATACACATTAAAACTACTCATTTAAACAACATAATTTGGACAACCCATAAAAAGTTACCATAGATCATAACTGGACTGATAGCACCAACTTTTATTGACAACATCCGGGTCCCCGAGGGGCGCAATCAAAAAGTTTTAATTTAAATCACAGTTTGTATATAAATAGTAGAGTTAATTTTAAATTGTCACGCATTTCATTCTATGCGGTATTAAAACAAAAGATAGGCGCTTACCGCGCTTATATATATAACACGAGTTAGCTATTATACCAGGCATTTAATCCTTAAAACTACTTTACAGGCTGTTAAAAGACTCCTCACAAAGGAGGCGCAATCGTCATCACAACTACAAAAATAGGTATAAAACGACATAACAAAGCCGACATCTAAGCATGTTGTACATCTGACTTAATAAAACGGTATTAACGCAACGGCTTTTGTTTAACGAACCACCAGTTCTACTAAAATGTCACGGCAAAAAATGACTTTATATTGCCAAAAATAGTAATTGATCACCAAAATTAAATCCCCATTTTAGCGTGAAATTAGAACCAAAAATTAAATTATTTCAGATAAATCATTACATACCTAAAAATAGTAAATAAATCCCTAAAGTTTGACACTGTAAGTTTGATATTGTAAAATCTTTACTAAAGTCTGAGCTTTTTATGACTTTAATTTTATTATGAACCACTACTAACTACATAGCTATTTTCCATTTCGCGTTTATTCAATAAGGTTAAGAAATAAACAACTCGTATAATTAAAATAATCCTTTTATTAAAATTTCAACAAAAATATTTAATTAAAAAAGTCTGGCTCTGTGTACTTAATATTTATCTTAACCATTTCAAAACCTTTTAAATTCGCTGTACCGATTTTGATGAAATTTCTATGGGACTAATCGGGAAGTAGATCCATTCAGATAAAAGAAGAATTTTTCAAATCGGTTCATAAATGACGGAGATATGAGGTAACAAACACAAAAAAAAACACAACCGAATTGAGAACCTCCTCCTTTTTTTGAAGTCGGTTAATAAGTAAATGATAGCGTGACGGTTGACAGAAGAGAATGGAAGAAAAAAAAATGTGTTGCGCCGACCCCGAGTAACATGGGACAAGGGCAGGAAGATGAAAATGTAGATTTCACCTGTCAAACGGACGAACAAGGGATACAGCATCAAGCCAAGCACACGCGTATTAAAAGACCGACCAATCAATCAATCATCTCAGTCTAACGCAGTCCACCAATGAAGAGAACGATGACGTAAAAATATGAGTTTTCCCCAACGGTCCTGTTTTATTAATAGGCATTCTAAATTAAAAATAGGTGTTTTAAAACAAACGTTATGGTTTTAAAATAACGCAGGCTACGCCACAAACATGACGCATTGATTCAAACAGGTCGTCAGTACCTTGCTATTTTCAGACAGGTATTTTTTTCACGGCTTTAAAATAATACTTACCACAGAGTGCTATTTTCAGAAAAAAAACTTTTTTCATACCATTTCCGTCTGTAAAGTTTATTTGTGTTGTTTGACGTCACTTACCGTCATTTTGTTGTTGACTTTTGTATTGAGCTGCGTTTATAAAAGCCTTTATTTAACTTGCCTTTTTAGTCAGTTAGTATATATTCGTCAAATCTTGCAAATGAGTTTCAAACCAGTTCCCCGCAACCGATTGAGCTGAAATTTTGCACATACCTTTGGTTCTGGTGACAATATATTTTTGTGACTAATCCTACAGCCAGGATCGTCTCCTCACAAGAGAGCTCCTCAACGATTAATAGCACTGACACGAAACATTGTACATGAGTTCAATTTTAATAGAAAAACCAAATTTTCTTCTTTTCTGATATTTAAAAGTCGTTTTCTGCAGACCCATTACCTCTTCTCTTTTTAACAAAATACCTTAGCATCATAACACAACCCTCCAACGAAACGCTTCTGCATTTAGTTATTAAAACCACTTACAGTGTTAGCATATAAAATGCAAGCGGAACGTTAATCTATCGTCTAACTGAAGTGCAGCGTAAATCTTGTTACCTACATATATTACCCTGGAGGATTCCTTCATAGAGATGCCTCTAACAATATGCTCCGAATTGCTCTTTGCATTAAAGGTAGTTTAGTTTTTGATCTTGGGGAATTATTATTACCAACAGTGAAGTGATGTTACTCCTTTGAGTACCTGTGCTTAGAAAACACTTAGATTGCCAAAAAAAAGACTGCCTTCAGAATCTAAGAGTAATTCTAAGTTTTTCAACTTTATTTCAAGTCATACAATCTGATAATTGACTATCTCGTTGTGAGTCACGCTATGACCTCTCTTTAACTATCTTTCCACCACATTCTGCATTTATTTTAACCCAGCTGCCAAATATTGTATAAGCCCGTGTTTGTCCACTATCTCCCCAAATGTTTAGCAATGATACCATCTACAGCCACGGTATAATTCCCACCCAAAAATACCCAAATTAATATAAATCCACTAACAAACTCATCGCCATCAACATTCCTATCAAACCCATTAATTAAACTATCCAAACATCCAAATAAGGGAAATTTAACAAAAAACGGGCGTAAAGCGCTTTATTAACGACAAGCGAACCCAGGCGATGAAGGCAGGCTATCACGAATTTGTTTTTTGTTTGCTCCAGTTTTAGATGGCATCGAGATTAAACGCCGCCTGTTGCGCGATTTAAATGTGCGTTTGATTTATCGCGAAAAGGATTCGGCAATAATGTGACTGTGCGTAGCGAGATAGATGTCTTTGGTTGAGACGAAAATTCAGGAGAGTGTGAAATTAGCGAGTTTTTCATTCATTCATTCATTTGTTGTTTGAATGGTATGGAAATCCAAGAAGGAACGAAAAAATGTTTATTACGCGCAGTATCGTATGCTAAACTTATACTAACTTCACGCGACCTAAATACCGTGAGAGCACAATGTAAACCAAGGTTTTAGTAGTCTAAAAATATCACAACTCAACGTTTCTTAAATCGTTTACAGACACATTTGACTTGTCAAAGACAGCAACTTACTGACTAACTGATAAACGTCAGAAAGTTTCGAAGTTGAAGTTAGTTGCCAATTTCAAGGCACTCACTGGTGCTCATGGAAAACGGGCAAGAAACATTTGAAAATGTTGATAAATCAAGTTAACTAAAGCTATATGTGAAGGTATCAAATAAGCTACAAAATCCAGCCTCTCATATTAATAGCCTATACCCTTGACCGATACACTTAATAAAAACTACATAAACAAACATAAATAAATATTAAACGTAATCTATTCGAAGTGAATTCTGTAACGATTGCCTTACCAGTCTAAGCGCTCGTAGACGTGCTACGAATGCTACGCGCTACGCCTACGTGCTACGGTCGCTACGAGTGTGCTGTTTACTCCTACGTTTTATTTCAAGGACTATTTTCTTGAGCTGCGAAGCGTAGTGATGTGTTTTAGAGTACCTGTTAGTGAGTCGGGTATTGAGACTCGATATTGCAAAGCTGGTACTGATATTACTGTGTTTGCTTTCAGATATTGTAGCGTTGATATTGGTTTCGCTGAAAATTTTGAGTGTAGTCTTACTGAAGAAATGTTATGTGTTTTTAATTTTCCTTGGAATTTAAACGGTGGATTTCATATTCTTTTAGCTAGGTTTTTCATAGATGAATGAAAACGGAGATGATGAAAGATTCCATAAGACGGTCATCGGACTCTTTTCTAAGTGAAATTGAACAAATAGACAATTAAATCTTTTAGTGCCCGTAATTCGCTACGAGCTTTACAAGAATAAAATCCTGGCGACCTTTCGTCCACGGCGGCTAATCTAAACCCAGAATAGCCAGGTACCAACACCCGCGAATCGAACCCAGAACCCCACACGCTCAGCAGTCGCGCCAACGGGGCAGTCAAGAATAGTGAAAAAGTGAGGTTAGACAGTTAAAATTGTTGGTAACCCGAGATCCTAACACTGCACAAAACATTTGGAGCGTTCTCAGCTCTCGAAGGATTTCAGAGGCTCAAAGTCAGCCTAAGCAATCAAATCAGATTTGACATACAAAAACCACACCACACGAATAATTCCAACACAACCAGACCTCGAACAATTCACCACACAATATGAAATTATCCTCATATCTCGGCCGATAATATAATTACAGAACAATTGCGGTCTCAAAGCGCATCCGCAGCATTTGAGCGGCTCTTTTGCGCTCAACGTACTCATTTGCGGGGTTGAGCATTGAGCATAAAAGCGATATGCTCAAACAGTCGAGTGGAGAATGACGCTCGGCTCGCCCACTGGCTATTGTGAGGGATTATAAATGTCATAATGATATTTGTGCGCCGTTTTTGGTCGGATTGTGAGCAGCGGAGCTTGTAATGTGGGTGGTGTGAATTTGATTTGGTGAAATTATAGTGTTGGTCTTTGGTGGAGAGGATTTTCTTTTGTAGGTTTAGCGCTGACCACAAAGTTGCAAATAGGTGTAAAGAAATTTGTGTGTTTTGACTTGATGCAGAAATTAGAGGGGAAATAATGTAGTGGTGAACCTGAAAGCTAATTCGACGGCACGGTTGGCGCAGTGGATAAGCGATTGGCTACTGCACTGCGTGTCGCAGGGTCGATTCCCGCACGGAACAAATATTTGTACTGGTAGTTGTTGCTGTTTGAGCATGTGAGATTAAATGTTTGTAAACGCAGCCACGATACAGGATTAATTCCAAGTGTGGGGGAAAGTTCCGACCTGGAAATCGAACCCAGGATCGTATGCTCAGCAGTCGCGATTGCGACCACTAGACCAACGAGGCAGTCTATATAATATATTTATATATAATTATGTAGACTATAGGGTACATCTCTCATTAACCCTTCTGGTATAACAGGCGTTATGTTATTAGGGTTCCGTACCTCAAAAGGAAAAAACGGAACCCTTATAAGATCACTTTGTTGTCCGTCCGTCCGTCCGTCCGTCCGTCCGTCCGTCCGTCCGTCCGTCTGTCAAGACCGTTTTTCTCAGGAACGCGTGGAGGTATCAAACTGAAATTACTATATGATACTTAGTTCTACTGTCCCTGGAAGCTGTAGAAAAATCAACCTTCTAAGTCAACGCAATCAAAATATACAGCCACTTAGGCCGCAAATTTCCGCAAATTTTCGAAACTCGCACGGGAATCAAAACCTACAGGGTACTTCCCGTGAACTTAGAATCTTGAAATTTTGTACGAAGTCACGTCTTATAGTACAGATATAGGAAAAATTACGAAAACCGTAAATTTTTAGTTTCGTCATATAAAAAAAAGTTATATACCCACAGGTTTGTACGGAACCCTCGGTGCGCGAGTCCAACTCGCACTTGACCGGTTTTTTGTGTATATATATGTCATCGTCATCAAAATAAGCGTAACTACTAATGAGCTCATTAAAAGTCCTAACAAAACACTACAAATCAGAAAACCACTCCCAAACTACAAACATACTTAAAATCTAATCCCTCCTCCCCAAAAGATGATTAGGTGTCTAGACCAAAACTATGTACAACATAAAGGCTATTTGTATATGAGATTGCCTCACGCCTCGGTCCTAATGAACGGCTTTAATGAGGTCTAGGGCTTCATAATTATGAGGCGGTGCACACCTGGTGTGGTGTTAAGATAGCTGGGGAGGATGGGGGGTTTGTATTTGGACTTGTGAGGGTCATGAAGGTGTGTGCTATTGGTCATGTAGTGTGCTTTGGTATAAGAAGATGCTAGAAGCATTGCATAGCAGAGACTATGAATTTTTTGGCTAGAAAGGAGATAACTGCTGAGATAAAGATTAATAGAGAAGAATGGAAGAAGATGACTTGCTGCGCCGATCCCAAATAAATTGGAATGACGGCGGCAGGAGAATGAAGATGATGTTGATTCAGTTTCATTGTGATATTAACACATGCTCCACGATTGGCGATAGTTTAATATAGTATGCTACTGTAATGGCGATATATACACTTCGGGGGAAACCAGCTAGTCAGCCCCGCTACCAGCTGACTGACTTATATCTTATAATGACTATTAAAATAATGCGATTATCAATACAATATAATCAAAGCGGCCTAGCGACATTTCGATCTGCGAAACTTTTTACTGCAACGCACACATAAGATATACGAAATGTTTTCTTTTATAAATGTTGTTTGTATGGTGGACATAATAAAGAATATTCTATCCGCTAAGCCTGACACTAGCATGGTTATTCAATAATAATAAATAGCGGCACACCGACCATTACGCACGCCATGGGGCGGGTTAAATGAGCTACGAGTGACCAGACGTCGAGCGTCGCACTAACTATCTTTAACTTTTCAACTATTGCCATTCACCTCCTCTACTTTTAAGAGTAAGGGGTACTGCTTTTGAGTTTTTTTTTCCGATGCCTAAACGAAAGTATGGTGTTTTAGAACCAGATGTGCTAACGTCGAATAATAAGTTGTGCTTTTTGCCTGCTGGACTGCCTGACCCTACGAAGAAATACAGGTGTAGTACTACGTTGCTGCAAAGCATTATTACTAACTTAATTATTATAGTCCATACATTTTGGCTTACGCTGTAGACCAAGTTAAATGGGCTGCAAGTGACCAGTTCCTAAGTGTTCCACAACTATTGTGAACTTTGTGTGCAACGTACACATAGTTTGTGATACGCATTGTTTTAGTGGCAACAGTGCTGGTTCTATCAGGGTTCTATTTAGGTTACTATAAATATAAAAGGTAGAAGGGACTACACCGACGCACGAACTTTTACCACGTATTCAGTACATCGTTCTAACCCCCCTCCCCCTCTAAATATCAATTTTTCGTCGGTAATTAAAAAAAACCGCTGATTCCTACAAACAGACAATTTAATACTACTAACTACGAGACCAACCTTGAAATCGCCAAAAAAAAAACCTGCATTTTGTTCAGCTATACGATCAGAAATGTACGGAACACCTGATTTCTATTTCTTCATTTCAGGCTTAGACCCATTGAAAAACCGTTTTATAAGATACCTTAAGAGATTTTCAGTTATTTCCATCCTTTCCATCATACCTTGTATGAAGAGGTGAATGGAGACTACTGTGTAGCGTTATGCTAACTGGAATAGGGCTATTTTCAACCTTAACACACCCTGGTTAATAACATCCACGGAAAAATATTGCGAACACGCCTGAAATCTTGATTTTAAGAAAAAATAAGTTTATAGATGTCTCTCAACATGCATGTAAGGTACTCCGAAATACTGGGATTTTAACAACTTGTTGAATCTAAACAAAAATATACTCCTACTTAAATCTAAAGTCGTAAAAGCATTTTAAAATCTCCTCATATAGTGCACTACCCCGTTCATTTCTCATCTCACAGTCCTGGATATGAACTGGCGACGTTTCACTCGTAAAACTGAGTATAAAGCCGCCGTGCTTGGCTAGTATGCAGTGAGGTTATAAAATAAAGGCACGGAATAAATAGTTACAGAAGGTCTGTTTCATACAAAGAGCCAAAATAGGCACACGCATACAGACGCGTACCTACATATGGCGATCTGAAACAAATGACAGTCGCGAGTGCACTTAAACTCGCTGCACGTGAAATGTGTTTAAAGTACTACAAGAATCTTTTGATGCTCGAACAAGATGGCAGCGTTAGTTCCGATGTTGGCCACGCGTCAAAAGATTTTTGTACACTTCTATAGTGTGGTAGGGACTTCGACACAAAGACGAATTCCATGAATGTACGTAGTACAATATCATTCCGAATCAAGCCAATTTGTAGGAAACAGCTGTTTTTTTTTTTTAAATTGCCGATTAAAAATGTCTATGTGAGGTTGGGAATGATTTACTGAATGCCTACCCTACGTGGTATTCGTTTGTGCGTTGATATACCTTTCACCCTGTACGTGTGTGCGTTCTTGCTCGTCGTATTGAGTCGGCATTCTGGACCTATCTATTCTGTGGCACAGGTTTCAGTTGCAATTAACGGTACGAAGCGTAGAGCACGTCTCGTTAAAACTTGTTCATTGGGCAGGATTCTGTTCGTGTTTTAATTTTTAATGTTATGGTACATTTCGTGATTATACTGGGGAGATGTTATGAGACGTTTCACGGTTTCGGTTTTAGTGTTATCGTTAGTTCTTGCATCAAATGTAGGTGTTTTAATTATCAAAAATCATTGTCTTTAAACATAAATAGATGAATTTTTTAGCTAAATTATGTTTACGCATCTGCCTTGCTGTTACTCAACTATGTCTCCATTCTAACTGGAGGCTGCTGATGAATACAGGTATATTACATAGATCGGTTGCTTATCTGACCTCTAAAACCCAGTTACTGGGCAACACGATGCCCCCTAGTAACACTGGTTGTTAGGCTTTCGAGTCTCTGACCACCCATAACGACCAATACCTTCAAATAAATTGGTAACCAACAGAAGTCCGACAAAAGCCTTAAATAACAAAAAAAAAAAAATACAAAGGAAAATATGGACATTTTGTTTACAAATAGTAAACCACTAAGATATTGCAAAGATATATCATCTCTGCAATATTCGGCCGCTGTTAAATGTATTTATCTGTGATTTATTGTCGGCTATTTATTTCTCAGATGATACATTTCAGTTAATTTTGATCACAATTGAGAATAACATCTACGAAGGATATTGTAGCAAATATGGTAACTTATAATTGTTTACCAAATGTTTTGTGAATTCATCTTAGATTTTATTTGTGGTTGGTGGACTATGGTGGGTGTAACTAGGAGCCTATTCGACAGTTAGTCAATTTTACATACGTGTCTGCTTTACTGTCTACCCTGTTACTGTTACCTGTCGTGAATTTATTTGCCATATTTTTTTTAATACATTGTCTGTTAATTACATTAAGTAGGTATGATCCAGACCGTCGTCAACCGACGACATCTAACACGTATTGATTTGAGAAATAAAATGTATGAGGTTGGCATATTTTAAGGCGGCGCGACCGTCGACATCGATCACCGCGGTCTGGTTGCACCCTAATAACTGTCTTGAAAACTGACTTCGTTTTAAATCTTCGAAATTCACCCCAGACACTTAATACGTTTTGAGACCCCAACTTTGTCCATTACAGACTTAAAAGAGTTTATCTCCAAATAAGCTAGCGACGAATATTTCTAAAAAAATAATCCGAGTTGGTAAAAACTGAAGAGTTGGAAAGTCTGCAGGGAATATGAAATTAAAGAAAATAAAAGCGAAAGGCTCAACAGTTCTTCGAGTTGAAGTTTTGAAACTTTGCTTTCCGAAATGGATTTAGAAGACCCGGGAGGGCTTTAAAGTGTCTGTATAACTCGGCGCTGAAAAAAAATTGCCTTCTACCTGTAGTTTTAAGTACCTGTACCTGTGTGTGTGTGTGTGTATGTGTGTGTGTTTTAAGTACCTGTACCTGTGTGTGTGTGTATGTGTGTGTGTTTTAAGTACCTGTACCTGAGTGTGTGTGTATGTGTGTGTGTTTTAAGTACCTGTACCTGTGTGTGTGTGTGTATGTGTGTGTGTTTTAAGTACCTGTACCTGTGTGTGTATGTGTGTGTGTTTTGAGTACCTGTAGTTTTACAGTAAATTGGTACAAGTTCTTGGTGTTTTATTAAGTTGTTAGCTAACCTACTAAAATATTCCCATCGCAGGTGCGCTTACATAATGAAACTACACTCAGTTCCATAGATATGTAGAAATACATTCGTTTTCTATTGATAGTCCGATAATCTACTCATTAACACGAGAACGATTCGTATTTTTTGACGAATCATCTTTTTCACGATTCAACAATATTTTGACGGCGGCAATGTTTTTTAAACTCCCGTGTTCACACGCATCACGCATCGTGAAAAATGACGGACAGGTCTTAAATCACGTATCGTCTTTTAAAAATCACGTTCGTCAAAAAACACGAATCGTTAATTTTTTGTGACGCATTCGCAGATGCGCTCACTCTCGAAAAATCACAAAACTAATGTGAACATCAATCGGATGTGCCGAATCGTGATAAAACACGATTTCGTATGATCAATCAATCAAAATATTTTATTTCACATAGGCCTACATGGGCACTTATAAAACGTCATGAAAAATAAAAGTGCACGATTCGCGATAGTCGTTTCCTATGGAGAAGAACCGGCAAGAAACTCCATGGTTACTCTTTTAAAATGATTTGGTTTTATAATATTTTTATGTAACAGGTAGGTACTTAAGTATGCAATGTGAACGTCCATCCGTCTTGACGAATCGTCAATGACGCAAACCGTGTGAATGAGCCCTTAGGTGTATCTGTGAGATTTAAAGATTGATTGAAATAGTATTTGTGGCAAACTAATCAACAACCTTGTATTAAGTACAATTTGATGTTCTACAGAACCGTTGAAAGGCTTTCTTTAGTTTTGTTTATGATTTATTTTATTATATGATTATATTTATATATATATATATATATATTTATTTTATTTGCTTTTGATTTTTTTAATAATTTTATTGTATTTTATTTTAATTATTTGTAATTTAATTTTAGGGTCACTGTTATTTTTCTGTATATGGGTTTAGCTTGCCTGAAATAAATGAATTTTAATTTTTACTTTCAGTACAATTTACCATTCCAGGTAACACTGGTAAAAACCCGTATCTTGGCACTTACCTTATAAATCCTACAAGATTCAGACTTACCTTTAATACCTTGATCCAGGTTACAAGCAGTTTAACAAATCGCCGCTCAGTCCAGTAGGAGTGTAGCCAGTAACGTACTTACCTGAAAACAAAAAAGTTGATGTATTAAACTCACGTATAGACAACAATGGTTTCAGTTGGGATTATTTATGAAGTTCTTCTTGTATGAAAATATGTGATGAATTGAAGATAGTTGTAGCTGATAAAAATAAATAGGGTTCATTGAAATCGATCCCAGGAAAAATTACACACACAAGAAGATAAGTATGTGGCTGCCATGGCTGCTTTATCATGCAAAAACTTGAAGTGGGTGTGTGTTGTTTTCACAATATTAAAACCAGATTCAAGTCAACACAATGAATGGAAGCTGGCCGCAGTCTTATTTTAAGACGAGCTGTTGTCCACGACCTTAGTCCGCGTGAAATTTCACGCGGACTAAGGTCGTGGACAACAGCTCTACTACATTCTATACTTCCCCATTTGAATCAGATTTTGTTAACAATTTCAAGGGTTTTAATTTTTTTGCACGGGTCCTTAATCCTTTTTCTAAAATAAAAGTAAATTACTCCTTATAACATCAGTTATCTGCCAGTAAAATTTCCGTCAAAATCGGTCCAGCCGTTTCGGATATTAGCCGGAACAAACAGACAGACCAAATTTTAAATGTTTTTTTTTTTGTTTGTTATTTAAAATACACGTTTCATATGCATTCAGTAAAAAGCTGTTATTTTGAAATTACAAACGGACACTTTAATTTTATTTATTTGTATAGATTTAAGGGTCAGTCCCAATCAGCGAAAGTGAAACATAAACAGGATGCCGAGTTATCACCACCCCAATAGATGGTACTGGCCCTTAGTACTACCAGCAGTCTCAGCAGTAACACCTATGTAGTTTATACTCAAAAACAACTAGAAGCTTTTGCCAACCACCTAAAATTCCAATTTCAAAGCCTGCCAATAAATCCGAACACCACAACACGCCAAACGCGTTTAACACTGACGTCCGACGCGGCAATCAAACGGATTGTGAATGGCCGTCTTTTGCCAGCCGCTGAATGAACAGCCCGCTTTAGGCACACGAGGCCTGATTGTGTGAACCTTGCTTAACATAAACGTCACGTACGAGGTAGGGGAATACTGTAATACTGGTGTGGATAGATCTATCATTGCTGGGTGTGTATGTGTGTGGGTAGAGATTTAAATCGTTGGATATGGTCACACTGTATTTAGGACGCGTAAGTATTTATTAGGTGAAAGCGGTATGTGAGAATTGTAGCCTCTTATGCGAAGTCTTTTTATTAACACACGTTTTGTATTTACTTTTATATGTTAATTAATAAGGATATATCTATGGGCCATGCCCAGCCTATAATATACGAGGGCTAGGCATAGGTGTACCCATTATTACCCCCACATTTCGCCAGTTATGTTTAAGTCCCATGTACCTATTACATGGGACTATAACTGCCGACCGGGCGACCCTATTGCCATCAACCGGGCACAAATCCAGGCTCCGTGGCTGTCACATAGTAAAAATCGTGCGCGTCAATCATCGTACTGAGAAATTCCTGATGGAAAAACCCAATAACCCTTCGGACCCAGGATTTCATGCTCAGCAGTCGCGCTTGCGTCCACCAGACCAACGCCAATCTAACAATTTCAATCCTTGGACTACATGCGAGCTTACTCTTACGTCTTCACGGCTGTCGGGTTGAATAGGAATGATGGTCAGCCATGTCCTTCCGTATGATTTGAACAACATACTATGTCTAAGTCAAAAAGATGTGGTGAATTTAGAAACCGACATATCAAACGTGTGTACTGCGAAAAGGGGGATTTTCCTTCCCTCAAATTCTTAACTTCTGTCTCAATTGAACTTCATCACATGGAAATCAAGTATAAGTAAGTAAGTATAAGTAGTAAGTAAGTCATCATCATTTCTTGCCCTTATCACAGTATATTTCAACAAACTAGAAATGTTTGGTGGTCTATGAGCGATCGATTGCATTGTGCCTTTGCACAAACAAAAGATGGTAACAGGCTCATATTATTACTGTGAAATAATATACTTCCTAATTAAACAACACTAGTAATAACTATTGGTTAAACTGACAATAATAATGCCAATAAACTTATGTGGGCCAAAATAAATGGAGCAACGCGGTGCGGTCATGTGAGTTGTTAGCGATTGAGGTAATAATAGTATTGTGACACAAACTATTACATTACAGCATTAGTGCGATATTGTTGTGAGAGAATGTTATGTATGTGATTAGAAAGGATGAATGTTTTGGCTTAATGATTAGGTTATAAAAGTACTAGATCTAACCTGCCATTTCGTCCGGCGACTTAGGTTGAAAATTACCCTACCTAAGGAGGTAGGGTAATTCGTTCTGAATGCCTAAGGAGGCATAAACATTTCACACTCGTATTCTCTAGTCAAGTTCAAGTAATAACTTGAATTTAAGTAATTACTTATGCAATCATTTTTATGCAATAGACAAGAATTTGAACGAAGTAAATACCGTCAAAGAATTCTAACTTTTGACAGTTGTAACTTATATAGCAATCACTGATCCACAGAATAAAAAACTTCTACCTTAAACAATTACTTTTACTCTAGTAATCACTTGATTTGTTTATAGATACGGTTGTTAGACGTGAATAGGTTGCAGATAGTAATTTTCGTATTTATAGTTTTAGTAAGGATTTAACTTAACTTGGATCGCAGATTTTGTTACGATATTATAGCATGATATCATTATGGCAATATCCTAAACAATTAACTAGTTTTAGGCTCTTAATATTAAATATATCTACAGCTTAATACGTTATGACAAAATTGTCATTTAGAAGAAAAAACTCCTACGCGGGACTTTATCTTAACCAGCCATAGGTGTATAATTGTATAAGGTACCTTACCTTGCCTTACCGTTTGGCAAACTGGCGCGATGTTATGAGAGACTTAACGAGAATAAAAAAGGTACCGGCCTCAGTAAACTTTTATCAAACACAAAAAATTTAATTAAATATTCCACCATCACACACAAAAGCAATATCCACATTTCCCGATTAAAATAAATGCATCTATTCAATCTTTTCAACAACGAATCAATAACGCGGCAGAATGAATATGGGTTTTCGCAAAAAAAAACCGCTGAAACTGAACCGAAATCGTATTTCGCTGAAAATAATTACTTCGCCCAATATCGACATGCGAAAAAACAAAGCTATCCACACACTGAAGCAAGCTATTATGTGAGTAGCATTTGAGTGTTTTTGGCTTTCAAAATTATGGTAAATGCTGACTGGTATTTAGACTAACATTGCTAGAGCCGGAATTGACAAAATCAATCAGTCATCTTGGTAAATTAATATGATCTTATTGGACTACCAACAAAAAAGCAAAAGCAGTGATAGCCCGGTGGTATGACCGTCGGACTGCCAAGTCAAAGGCCTCGAGTTCGAAACCAAGACACGCTCCTTTGATTTTTCGGATTCATGTGTATATTTATATAATTGCCACAAAAACATCGCGAGCGGCCCATGGGCGGCATAAAAACTCTGACACCAGGTTAGGCACTAACCACACCATAAAAAAGAAGATTATATAATATAATTCGACTACCACTTAAGTACTTACGTTAGCTGTTTATCGTATCAACGTACTTTCAAAAGCGACTTGTACAAAAATTAAAACAATCGGTATTATTTACTGAAAATACTCAGGTGTATCAAATCCTCAGTGAAATTAAAAGAAATTCCGTAAAACATGCCGAAACGAAGTGAGGTCAGCAGGAAAAAGAACTACTTCATCCCTTAACAGTAAGCACCAAGCTTAATAGTGTTGTTTTGACACGGGCCCAAAAGACGTAACTTTCAATTTGGCCAACTGTAATTTGGTTGATGTAATTTTAACGGCGGCGCGAGCGCGGCGGCTACGCGATGTGTTGTAATAAAGGGCGAATACATTTGTAAAGAGGGAAGCGACCAAATTGTAGTATATTTACGCGTTACGGTGCCTGGTGTAAAACTGGATAATGTTTTTATTAGTGCTGGAACAGAGTTGACATGTCACCTACCGATGGGAAAGAGAAAATCGATGGACGTAATTTCAACCATCAATTTAAGCGTAATCTGTCTATAACGATCCTACCGCTGGTACTCAAATCTACTCACTGTGAGAGCGGGCCATAATGCACCACGAGTGCTCTATGTTTGTTGGTAGATATCACATGTCTAGGGCATGTCGCAGAAGCATATTATTTCAAAATATGCAAAGTCACTACAGTTAACAAAACGACAAACCAAATTTTCAATACATTAAAGACCTCATAAGATTCAGCATCACTTTAAGATCCAACACACAAGACTGAAGGTTGTGGTAAATAAAGGCCTTCCCTAGTTAACGCCCTCGTGCGTAACATCTCAACGAAAAGCGAAAACAGACAGATAGAGCCGAAACAAACATATATGGCTTAGAAACAAAACCTCATACGTTATCAGCTCAACGCAAACAACGAGATCCTGCTTAGATTTATCTACGTTCCTATCACAAGGCAATAAGAACCAGATTCGAACGTGATGACATCCAATTCGGATTTGATGAATGCCCGCGGCAGCGATGCGAAATAATTTCTTCTATTCATCCGCTAAAATATTACGGCCGACTCTCTGACTAATGAATTCATTTCAATAGAGGCTCTTCAATCCGGACTGAAGCCATCGATAAAGATGGCGAATAGTGAAATGGGTGGTTTCATTCTGACGGAAGATTAGTGTTTGAATTTGAGCTGAGGAGTAATAGATTTAATCAATTATATTAAGACGGACCAAATTGTGGGAGTGTAAGCGTAACTGTGGCGATTACGACCTGGTTAGTGATGTGTGGCTCAGATTACCAGACGCAAACATACGCAGAGATTGTTGACTTACTCAGGACTCGGAACTCAAAACTAACTAATGAGAAAAGTTGCAGAACATAGCCTGTAAGAATCGTAGCAGGTTGCGTTCTGAATTTTCTGCCTACTCCCATGGAAAAAGGGCATGCAAAAATTTCTTGCTTAGAACAACATCTTAGCACATAACAAAATGTGGAAGACCAAAGAAGAGACCATACAACAAAGCTTACGTTAACATCACCAATTAATTTTCAGGTTGCCAAGCAACGCCTATTTTCTGCACCGAACGTTCACCAATGATCTACCGTCATAATATGTCGCAAGTGTCGAGCGATATTTTACCACTCTCGAGTACCATTATCTCCGAAACTGGAGCCAAGAAAATTTCGGAACATTCCCGCCCGCATCGCGATTAATATCACCGCAGAGGTAATTATTAAGTCAAATGGATCGTAGCAACACCTAATTGCTGCAAATAAATCTGTTTGGTGCATAAGAAAATTTACTCAAGTTTTGGGTGTTAAATGGGGAACATAGGTTTAAGTGTGATTAAGGACAGAGGCGCTTCCTACAACACAGACGAGTGCAACTATTCGCAGTAAATTACAGGGAAACGGAAAAACTGCAGCGATAAATTTATCTGTCTTGGGTTCCAAGTAAATAAAGTAAGAAATAATTAAGTGCCGGCTGCTTCACATCTTATGCAGTAGAACCCGGGAGGGGTCCTTCTTGTTATTTCCAAAGTTCACAGGGGAAGTTAAACAAATGTGGTCCAAGCGACCCTCGTAGCCAGCCGAGCGTGAACGACGTCGATACGACATGTCCGAGTCTTACTCGCGCAGTATCGTCCCGAAAATGTGAACACGAATAAATAGCGCGAGGTGAAATGTGGGAAGATTTTCCTCGTTTCCAAACGAATATTTACGATACGATCAAAACGTTATGTCTGGATTTACATACGTCACGGATACGATGCTCTGTTGCTATTGGATAAACCCGTAAAAGTTACAATGTAACACTATATTAAAGAGAACAAAAGAGCGGAGAATCTGCGCTGTTACATAAGTTACGATCTTCAATATAAGTTAATATTGCCTCGCGAAAGGTGCGCATAAAGACTAATGGTTTTTGAATATCAAACTAGGTATTTCCGAAGCACCTAAAGTACATGTTCCGATGCTCCCCTCGAACGTAACATTTTTCTTTTCGACGAGGAAATATACGCTTTCAGTTGATTTACGAATTGTTTGTGAATGCGGCAACGGGGATAAAATACAGAGTTCCTCAGTCCGATGTTATCTTGGTACAGTTGGGACAATAACTAGTTGATTGGATGACTTCTTTGTACTTGTGTTAGTGTACGTTAGACAAGATTACGCTAATAAATTGCTGTTAGCTCTAATTACGGATGATTTTGTGATTGTTTTCGCTGATGTAGGTTTTGGGTCCCTTGGAAGTTCCTTTGTCATTGGATGTGGCTTTGTTAGTCAGTACCAAGTATAATTCGAAACATTTATTTCAACCTATTGATTTGCGCTGAGATATAAGTATGGGTATCTCTATTTTTAACTATCTGCTATGATTAAGATACGTTTTGTTAACCGACAAAAAAGGAGGAGGTTCTCAAGGAAATGCGTATGTATTTTTGTGTATGTGCTTACAAAAACAGGATGTACGGACAAACCCCACGAAAACTGTACCTTCTATTACAAACATTTCAAAACCCCATCTTCTTCACGTTATCTCAGAAAAAATCCACCAACCCCAACATGCCACGTCCGAACCAGAACTCTTCCGACATGAATACGCTCCGTCGTTAGACTACCAACTAGCACCAGCTAAATGTAGGTGAATACGGAATTCACGGGATGCGACCACTCGTGAGCGGTGCGTGCTAAGAATATTCTAGCGCACACTTTATATTTGTGCGCTGTATTGAATTACTGCCGCTTTCTGCTGTGAATTGTGAAGTTTTGAGGCAACTGCACGGCTACGATTTGTTGGTGAGGAGTCTTTATGAGGAAAGCAATAGCATTAAGGGGTAAGCGCCAGAGTAGCGAAAATCCTATTTCTTACGTTTTTTGCAATTTGCCGGTCAGTGTCAGGCTGTATGTTGATTAAAATAAACGACTTCCAAAAAAAGTAGAAAATAACTTTACTTTTGGAAGTCGGTGACTATTGTTTGTTTGATTGATTATTTTGCCACCGACTTCCGAAAGTAAAGTTATTTTCCACTTTTTTCAAAAAGTAGTCGGTTATTTTTTTGCAAAAAAGTTTTTATTTTACCCTTTTTATTAGTTATCGTATCACACACAAATCCTTGTCAAGTATCAATTTCACAATTTCTTTTACTTGGATGACATATTTTTCCAGCTATTTTGAGCCAAACTACAGAACCGATTTTGATGAAATTTCTACGGGACCAAGTGGGAAGTATATCCTTTCAAATAAAAAAAGATTTTTTCAAATCGGTTCATAAATGACGAAGATATGATTCGTATTGATGTAAGAATCGCAGCAGGTAGCGTTCTCTGGTTTCTGCCCACCCCCATGGGAAGAATGCGTGAGTTTATCTATGTGCGTATGATTTCTACGTTTCTTTTGAGCGAATAGCTCGTGTCCAAGCGTTTATGCCATAATTAACCCCATTGTCTTAATAAGTTTTAATAACCGTCTCGGACTATTGGGATAAATACTGTATTACACACCTATTTACGTTAAGTGTTATAGCTGAAGTAATTACAATTATTTTCTCTACATGTAAGTGGTAAAAACGTTTGTTATTTAGCACTAACGGTTCACTGGGGCACTTTAATTTAAGGTTTAATAGCCGGTGTCCGGAGTACCTGGAAAGATATGGTGAGGGTTTTGCCAAGCAGTGGGACATTCTTGGCAACTAAAACAAACAAAAAATTGGAAACTGTTCACAAATGCACAAGCTGCTTTCCGTAAACGGTAAATGAGTCCAACAGCGATTGCCCAGCATGAGGTTCTAGGATCAATTCCCGTTTCGGTCAAAGTGATATTGGGTTTTTCCATTACGAATTCCTCAGTAGCAGCCACGGAGTCTGGATTTGTGCTCGATTGATGGCAATAGGCTCGCCCCTATTACATGGGACTTAAAAATAACTGGCGAAATGTGGCTATACTATTAGTTTCACCTCTGCCTAACCCTTCAGGGATTACAGGCGCGATTTTATGTTAACCAATAGGAATGAACGACCACTCAAAAGGGAGCTCAAATGAACCCCAACAACGTCATATTCTTTTATCATTACAACCATAAATATTACATGAGCATCACATAATGGAAGAAAACCATGGATTTAACTCGAACATACCAGTTCTAGGAGCATGTGTTAATGACGTCATCAAATACGAATAGGTTATCAGCTCGTGAATGCAGCATGGTGAATCATTTGGCTACAACAAAGCATGTTATCGAAAACGCAGTATAAAAATCTAGTTACATGTACGTTTATGTACACTTGTTGACAAATCGGCTGGTAAACCAATCTAGGTTAACACATACTTGAGGCAGGATTCATTTTCAGTAGGTCATATTGAATGCTTCTTCAGCTTCGGAGAGAAAGTGATTAAAAAGATTAATTATAGCCTCGTTGGTCTATTGGCCGTAAGCGCGACTGCTGAGCAGAGGTCCCGGGTTCGATACCCGGGCGAGGCAAAGTGTTATTGTGTTTTTCTATCAGGAATTTCTCAGTAACAACCACGGAGTCTGCATTTGTGCCCGATTGATGGCAATAGGCCCGCCTCCTACTAGATGGGATTTATAAAATATAACTGGCGAAATGTGGGTGTACTATTAGGTACACCTCTGCCTAAACCCTTCGGGGATTACAGGCGTGATGTTACCAAAAGAATTACCTATTAAGGGCAAAATTGTAGTAAGTTTACTTTATTTCATTCTAAATCCTTACACCAAAACTTGATTCCTAAAACCCTTCATCCGAAAAGACATCCAACAAAGACCCGTCTATTCCGAGAATTCAAAACACCAGTCCCCATTCCCGTCTGTCTTCATTTTAAAAAACTTCCAATAAACTGCTATGAGAATAGGCACCATTCTACCGTTCGCGTTCTTTTTTCAGTCGATCGGAATTCTGGTACAGGTCCAAATAGGTCGGATCGCCGGAGCAGTCCTTTGTGGAGGGGCGTACGTCCGATGTGGGAGAATCGTGATCACTATGCACTGGGGTGATTTATGTACAAGCAGCCTCATGTACGAATGTGATATGATTATGGATGGTCAAGCTGGTGAAATGGCATTGTTGGACGCTTTGTGGGTTAGTTGTCGGTTGGTTTGATAAAGGGGTGAGCTTGGGTAGAAGTTTGAGTCATGTTTCTATAGGCCCAAAAACCAGATTAAAAGACTACGTTGTTATTTTCCCAGGAAGACAAGACGGCATAGGTGGCTATAGAGAATAAGGGGACGGAGATTCGTAAAGGCCAAAGAATGAAGGTAAATACCATAAACGGAATAATTAATACGGTACGGAAATTATACATAAGACCAGGGGATCTAAAATGGCCGCTATAGCAGACTCATAATATATATCTTAAAATCGTTACAGACGCAGTTAATATTATGAATTGTAACTTTGTGAACATTTGTGACGAATTGTAACGTAATTCATATTATAATGTTTCTGCTACAGCGGCCATTTTAGGCCCCCAGAAATACGGTAAACCAAGTAATCTCACAGATGAACAAGAAAACTTACCTACAAGAAAACTTACCTACAAGAAAACAAGTAGCACATTTCCCTGCAATATAAGCTAGTTGGCTGCTTGTATTTATATTAATATCCTTGTGCAAGTCTCCAAGTTACGAAGGCATGGAGGCACAGTTGGTGGCTTGGTGCGGCAACTTAGCCAGTCGTAAAATGTTGATGTTTTTGTTGGCTGTTGGCTCGTAGCCTGACCGAAAGAAACTTGCCTTGCTTGCAATATTGTTAGTTGTGTGCATGGTTTAATAAGACAGCTGACTGTCTTTAGTAAGTTTAGTATTTTGTGAATGAAATTGGAATTGTTATTGGTTTATTACTCTGAGGCAACAAATTTTGAAGTCTTAGCAAATTATAGTGTTTTTTTACACTAAAGAGGCTTGCGTTTAACTCGCCTGATGTGTAGCGATGATGCGGCCTAAGTTGGAGCACGCTTGCCTACAAAATTCTGTATTCGTAACATGACAATTCATAATATTAACTGCGTCTGTAATAATTTTAACGTAATTCATATTATTATCCTACTATGATTATCCTGATGATATTATTTAGAGGAAGTTTCTTATTGTGAGTAATCATTTTACATTCCGATAAATTCTATCTTCATGGACCAAGCTACCACTCCGTCAAATGTCAGTCAGTGACTACTAGTCGGATTTTCAGGCCTCCACACGAATGTTAGAAATCAGGAGCATCCCTTTCCCATCGCCCTCTAGATTCAATCATCCTGGTACGGATACTTCACAGATATCCCTATAGCAGAGATGGCGAACCAATGGAACGCGTGCCATTGATGGCACCCGACACAATATTTTGGGCACGCCACCGATTGTAACCATATTTTCATCTACTTATGGCCTGTGAGTCATTATTTTCAGATGATTAACTCTTATTATGATTAATTATAGACTCGCTTAAAAATCGTTCGGCAGATGACCAGTTCAGCATGCATTCTACTAAAAGTAACCTCTTACAAACCTAATTTAAAATTAGTTGTCATCTAATGTGGAACAAAGTTGTCACACTGATGTTACTTTAAAAAACATACAACATACAGTATACGGTGCAAATTGTATTTTTTGGTAGTAAATAAAGAGTTTTG
This sequence comes from Standfussiana lucernea, assembly GCA_964057025.1. Taxonomy (NCBI): domain Eukaryota; kingdom Metazoa; phylum Arthropoda; class Insecta; order Lepidoptera; family Noctuidae; genus Standfussiana; species Standfussiana lucernea. The sequence goes on along the minus strand of OZ059801.1, from coordinate 13,098,927 downwards.
AGTTATTTTCCCATAACCACAAAGTCAGAAACGGCACATCTATGGCCTCGTTAAACATTTCTTTAGAAAAAATGGTACGTTGATCGGTAAAATCGGTCGGTCTGTTTGAAATACAGTTTGTCTTGCAGAAAACGTAATCACATCATGTAAGTAATGCATTTTTAAATCTTATAGTGCAATCAGACAGGTTCGAAATCCAAATAAGACGTATTAATCTCAATGGTGTCATAAATAAGGTACACATTGGAGCATCATTACGATTTATTTCCGCAGCCTTAGGGAATAAGGAAACGCATATATCAATTGGACGTCCTACCCACGCACATGTAAGAGAAAACTAGGGATGGGTATGTGGTTACACATTTCGTTTACTGAAATTATATTTATACTCCATTTTCCATACTCATCTCTAATGTATCTCAGGTTTTTACTTTTAAATAAAGAAAAAGTATTTATTTGCCACGAAAAGGGCAAAAAAAAAAACGAAAAAAATAAATAAATAAAAAGATGGAGGTAGCCTCCTTTTTTGGAAGTCGCTTAAAAATGAGACATACGATAGTCCTGTACGAGGCCAAAATGTATCTCAGCATGGTGCTGTAACATTTAAAAAAAATGTCACAGCGCTGGTATAATGATAGGGCCCAAGTGATACACACATACCTTTACCCTTTTATACTACCTGATTTTGACGTACGTGACTTGAGATGGATCTCAATCTCTCTTGTACAGAACGGTCGATTTCATTACGTTCTTAGATTTGGGCCAACAATTCCCAAATCTATTACACGCCGTTGTCTGTGGCAGTGTACACTTGGGGTCACTTTGAGTGCAAGATTTCGGGAACAAAGCGAATGAGAGTTGGTGGAACATTGTTTGTGACAAAGGTGCATATACATACCATGCTATCGTAACGTCGAGGTAGACCCACTTCACGAAGTTGGAATTACTTTTTTCCCATGAAAACCTGGTCGTCCACTGTTGGACATATGTGGATGTTTCCCACGCAGGGACATTATACCCGGTTCTTCGCCTTTCGCACGCAGTCTGTCGGAGCCGCTTTTTAAGTTTTCTTCAATCCATCTAAATGGAGGCTGACACATTACTTCAAATCATAGTTATAGTGAGCAGTGATATTTCCGAATTATGTACGTATTGTACCTAATTATCACTTGCTTCGGTGAAGGAAAACGTCGTGAGAAAACCAGCATGCCTGAGAGATATTTCTCGACGGCATGAAAAAGTTAAGTCAGAGATCCTTGGGCGGTATGAAAACTCTGTCACCAGGTTAGGCACTAACCACACGATTAAGAAGAAGAATCATAGTTATCATCCCTATCATCATCACTAATTTTGTTCCACCTACGGCCAAGAAAATGCCTTCTCCTTCCTGCGCGAGACAATTACATACTTTTTCTTACTTTACTATTTTTTATGCCATGTTTCGATTATTTCCTTTGAAATTGCGAGCGACTTTGACATTTTCATCGACACACTAAATGACTAAACAAGCACGAGCAAGACAGAATAAGTTATTTGCCTAGATTACAACTCATTTACAATAAATTAGTAAGCCGCAACTACATGTGACACAAACTAACATGTCCGTGGCAGAGAGTTACTCAAATTGTAAGGGACCGATACAAAGTTGTGCCCTATACGGTCGGCCGATAGTTTGGTCACTAACTTTGTGCGATACGTTTTAGTATGGCTTACATTTGAATATTACAAAGTGTTGCTTGTTATCAGGTCATATCTACATATAGATGAGTAAACGCACGTCATTTCCCAAAAAGGGGGTAGGCAGAAAGTACAAAACGTCAATTGCTATGATCTATTCCAATCTGGTCAAATCTGCTGATTTTACAGTTTGTCATCTGACCACTATAAATGATATATGATGTTTATTTTACAAATAGGTTTTTACAAACATTTTTACACGTCTTCTTTTTTAAAACTAGATGAGGCCGGTTTCGTATCTGACTACTCTGAGAAGAAACAGCCGAAACAAACTCAGAGGTCATAGTCTCTTTTAAGGTCCAGACATAATCTTGATAAACTCACATGAGGACTATGCAGATGAGTGTCTGAGATGGTCTTTTGAAGAAAGAACCACACAGATTTGAGTGGGCCTGTCCAGCCAGTGCAAGCATTTGTCAGTTATCATGTAGCTCGACTCATAATTCACTAACTAAACTGTTATGTCTGAAACAAATTAATATTCGGTTGACTATGTACCGATGATAGATATGATAGATACCAAACGGAGTTTGTCGATCCGCACAAACGGAAAAGAAGCCGAAGATGTGTGCATTTGCTTCGGATTGGGTTTTTCATCGACAAATACCGCCGCGTACCGGGTCCGAAGTGCAGATCTAGCTGTAGCACTTCTAAAATTTACCGGCCACATTTAAATGCATTTCTTTGTAGAAACCACAGTTTTACAACAATGAAAGCCGGGTTTTGACAAAGAACAGTGCGTATAAAAACATAATTAGTTTATCTTCCTCCACCATGCTCCTTACGAGGAAGTTATGATGGCCCCCCATTGTTCAAGACTATTGTAATTCTTCGCCGTGGCTTATCTTGTAATGTTTCATTTTATATCAACTTAAAACGATTGTTCTGTTTCCTTGTTAATTAAGTAAACATGTATCTTGATGATGAGCGGCAGTTTTTGTTGTTTTGTAACTGAATTGAGATATATCTGTGAGAGTGTCTAGTGAGAGTTTTCATCACGCACAAAACGCACTAGATCGCGTTAAAGTAAACTTCAATATTTATGCAACACGAGTTCCCCAAAACCTCGTTGGTCTAGTGGTGGTAAGCGCGACTACTGAACATGAGGTCCTTTTTTTTTTTTTTTTTTTTTCCGGATGGGAAATCATCCAATGACTTCTCCCGCTCTGGGCTGAGCGAGAGGGTGTGTGTCAACATGAGGTCCTGGGTTCGATTCTTAAGTGGGGCAAAGCGTTATTGGGTTTTTCCATCAGGAATTTCTCAGTAGCAGCCACGGAGTCCGGATTTGTGGCCGGTTTACGGCAATAAGCTCGCCCCCTATTACATGGGGCTTAAACATAAGTGGCGAAATGTGGGTGTACTATTAGGTACACCTCTGCATACCCTTTGGAGAAAACCGGCGTGGTGTTATGTTTATATCAGGTGTTTTTTTTATAACTGACGTGACTAAAGGTCAATCCATAAATATACCAACAATTTCATTTTCAGCCACACGTCACATATTCAACCTGCTCCTAATCTACAAAGGTACTAAAACCAACGATGACGCATCTAAAATCATTGACACATGTTCAGTCATTAATTTTCGTCGTAAAATTTTATGCGTCAAATAACTGACGCGCGGTATACCGTCCGTTACGACTTTATTTACGATAGAACGTTATTGTAGTTACAAAAGCGATTTATATAACAGTTAGCGATGGTTCAATTTCATATTGTTATGCAGAAGTTAATGACTGCAGTGGGGGGGATTCTATTAAAGCTTAAATGATACTTTGTTGCGATTTTGTTTGTAACGTGATGTGGAGAAAATGAGTTCTAGAGTGGAGACCGATTATCGACAAGCGTAGGGTGAGATGGCCCTCAGCAAGAGAGACAGCCAACCTTAAAAAGATAGCTGGGACATACTGGCAGCTTCTTGAGTCGCGCCGCAACATCAACTTTAAGGCGTTTGTGGTGCGAATACCAACGTGTTATCTGCACCTCGTCTTGGATGAGGACTTTTGGCCGCAGAGATGTGGTGTTCCGTCGCTTCCACGTGCAAATGCCACGTGAACGCAGTGACATAGTGCACAAGTGAAGTGTTACTAACATAGTTTTAAGGTTCTATTTATTAACACAATTTGTATATTATCGTATGTGTGTTAGTCTGTAAGTTATATATCTATGGGCCAAAGTTGACTGAAAATAAATGAATGTTGTTGTTATGTGGGATTTCACATAGTTATGGAAGAAATACCTATAGATCAACCTGAAAATGTAGTATGTTCAATTGCTGCATTCGGCTTGAACGTTACGACACCCAGTCCTAGTCCTTTTGGACGCTGTGATTTTATAAACTGATATATATGGGCCAAAGTTGACTGAAAATAAATGAATGTTGTTGTTATGTGGGATTTTACATAGTTATGGAAGAAATAAATCACCCTGAAAATGTAGTATGTTCAATTGCTGCATTCAGCTTGAACGTTACGAAACCCTGTCCTGGTCCTTTTGGACGCTGTGATTTTATAAACTGATATATAATAGGTTAAGTTATGATGATGCCAACTTGCCTTTCAGAATAAAAGCCTCCTGTATAATTCAAGAATAATTAAACAAAAACTTTATCAACCAAAAGATGTCCACTGTTGGTCTCCAAAGCATCGCCACTGTTGTTTAGTTTAAGCTAGCTATTTACTTATGTGGTGCGAAAATTTGCTCCAAAAAGAATACCACGACACCAAAAATTGTTCAAGTTTTCAATTTCCTCGCAACAGCAGCGTAATTAGAAACCTGGGTAGCGGCCAAAAGTACTAAGTTTTGCACCCGATGATAGGTTTTAAACAAGTTTCAGGGCAAAGTTGGTGCAGTACCACTGACCCATATTGTGGTAATGTTGGTAACATAACTGGTAGTTATATGGAGGTTTCATGTGTGTGCAAATGACTAGGTTGGCTTTGTGGGGTTGGTACGCTTGTTTGTAAATTGTAGAGTCGAGAACTAAGTAATTATAAATGATATTAATTTTGGAAATTTGTTAAAAAAAACACTCTTACGCGACATTGCTTATTTTAACAAGATCGGTGTTTCCTAGCCGAGTGCAAAAAACACCGCATCAAACACAAAGGTCTCTCAGTCTATTTAGTAATTTTCAATGGTCAAATTATATAACGACCATGCAGGTTTGTCTAAAGTTATCTTTTTAGGATAGTACCATACAGGTCCACCCAATTGACATGAACAGACAGTGCAAAGTCACGTTAATTAACATATCACCATGCTTGTAATTACCGAAGGGTTGGGCAAAGGTGCAGCTAATAAGATAAGTCAGTTAAGATAATTCTAGTGATTTCGGAAAAGCACCTAGTATTTATTGATACTTAATAAGAACGTGAGTTTTATCGATTATTACTATTCGTTCCACCAGTTTTACGGAGCAAGCTTTACTAGGTTTTATATTCCGTTTATGGTCTTTCTTAGTACCCATGATGCTAAAACTGGTTAGAAAGTACGCTTTGTTAATTTGATGAGTTTTGGCAAAAACGTTAGTACGTAATTTACGAGTTTACGAGTACAGGAGTAAAAAACTGAAAATGATTTGGCTGAAACTAACTTTATATTTGAACAGACAACATTAGTGGACCTATAGTGCTACAATGATGTTTTGGAGATTGAACATACATTGACGGTCGTTGTCGGTAAACATTTGTGAAAATGGTTCATGATTTTTGCCACGTGCCAAAAGATCCGTGTTCTTAACTATTTATTTTGTCATACAAGCGCATGGAGTGATATATTCTCTTTTCAGACTATGCTTACACTTCCTCTAGTCAATAGAACTCAAAAGGTTGCAGTCACTTGAGCCACAAAAAATTCGAACAATCATAACAAAATTATTCTTCCAAAGCCTTTCACCCTTTCTCCGTTTTAGAATAATAAAGAGTAAAAAGTACATAAGGAGTGGTCGTCCGGAAGGGTGGAATCGCGGCCGTCCCAAATTACATGGCAATACAAATGATTCGACCGCCAGCAAATTGTTAAATAACGCCCTCTACCGGGACCAATTCATATTTATTTTTATGACTTTCCTACAAGAATATCGTTTTAATAAAAAATAAAATAATAGTATTTAGTCAATTGGTTTTATTAGTTATAGTGTGATTTTACGCTAATTTTGGAGAGACTTATTGGCTTGCTTAGTAAGTAATCTAGGCAAAGATTTATATTACTTAACCAATATCAAAACAGTAAAAAATAAGCGCGTTCACATTTATTACCAGATACAAAGGTAGTTATAATACTTTTCTATCTCTTTACATTTTTCAATTAAACCAAAAACATTCCACAAATGACAAAAAATTTGGTCCTTCGAGCCGGATTAATCAAAACTCATCCAAACGGTCAGCTGTTTCATAATGGCGCTATAAGTTGGCCGATACTTGGCACGACTGGGTCATGCATTAGTTGCATCGAATACGTAGTCGCACTCTGACCCCAAAAATATACGGTCAGTATGCCTCACACCCCATGAATTGTTCTATGTTCGTAAATCGTTAGCGTTAGTGCTCCAGTTAGTCAAGGTTTAAAATTGTATGTTCGTTAATATTTAGTGGTTCATGTTCTCCGCTTGTATTAACTTGTCTGGCTTTAAATATTGTTGCATAAAGGTGAATCAACAAAATTAAATTGTGGCTATACACAGATATATCTAGAGAACGCAAGTATCACGATCCATATGAAAAACAAGCGTGCCATTTTTTGTCTACCTACTATATATCTATTATATACCTATACAAAATAGACAACATTAAAATTCGTTCTCTACATGTCTAGAATTAAGTACTTGAGCTGCCCTTTAACGTTGTTGTTTTAAACAAATTACCTTGCTGCGACAGTAGCCACGTTAAGCATAAAAGCCGGGCAAGCGAAGTAGGTGCTCTTGCGTTATTAAGGTATATTTGTGGGCTATACCTACTAATTTTCTTAGGTTTGGTATAGGTTCGTCATCGTAAACGGTGGGCAGCCAGGACATTTTTAGTGGGTGAAAACTAGTGGTCATTAATGGCGTCGTCAAAAAAAGATCGTAGCAGGTGGGTGTAGTTTCTATCTACCCTTATATCATCAGCGTCAGTTTATGTATGTAATGGATGTTCTCTTTTGACAATATTGTGACACTTATCACGAATGTTGGAAGTAACATCATGTTTATAACAAAAGTGACTACTGAAAACTTAACCTACTTTTCTAAGTCCAAATGTACAATAACAATGTCGGTCAAATAAATTCCTTTACCAATTGTGACCGCATAAAGGCGTTTTTACGACAAAAGTGTGGCTGCCCAATTCATCCGGGGTCCCGCAGGCTTTTTATTATAGTATTTGGGATCGTAAAATTTTAATCGCGGAAAATTCGGGACACCGGCGTTAAGGGCGGATATCAAATTAAATTTTCTGTGTACTGTATAGTAGGGATGTTTTACACAGAAGACTGTTTTAACACAGCTTATAAAAAGCTTTTTACAGTAAACAATTTTTTAACTTTCATTCAAATGTGCAAAAAAGTGTTGTAACTTTTTATTTGAAATCGTCAGCGCTTTTGAGCCCTTATCCGTGCGATTCAATTTTATTTTTATCAGTATTATTAAGGCCTAACGAGCTTTGAACACGGGCTAACGACAAACGTCATTTAGCTCCGCAGGCGCCTTAAGCTGGTATTCTAAAACGAAGTCTTGAAGCTGAAAGAAGATGCACTCACAATTTTGAAGTGAATTTTACTAGCATCTATGAACTTCAAATACTGTGGGATAAACTAAGAGCAACCTATCGAAAATACGCTTTTAAAATAGATCCATATCGGTTTGAAGCACTGCCAAGATAGTTTATCGATAAGCCCATTATACGTAGCGATCAAATATCGGTAACTAGTGGCAAGGCACCAAAAACAAACCAGCCGTGCTTCATACGAAAATTAAGAAAAACTAATGGTTTGGCAAATTGACAACTTGCAACTGTCTGTTTATTAGAATCACAACTGTCATTATTCGACATTCCGTGTGAAATGGCTATATTACGACTTGGTGTAGTGTATCGATTTGATAAACAATGAATTTCCCAAACTGAAAATTCATTTTCATTTACCAAGATTGAAAATAATGAATATATTTTTCCATAAAGAAAAATCAACGACACAACCAATTATTCTCCCCTTTTAGTCAGAAGACACCAACAATTACCAAAATAATTGGCACACATGAAACTCACCAAAATAAAAAAAGAACTAATCTCCATCCCTATCGCCCGGAAATAGAGAAAAATATTATAAAATGCTTCCATAACCTTTTCTGAGTGAAGTTGAACGTGAAATCAAATGAGGCTTCATTAGAAAGTCGATTCAACGCCAAGGCATCCCTCGTTTCATTGTCACCTGCTTCCGCTGACTACGACACCGGGGGAAATTCTATGGCTGCGGGGTTGCCGCTATAGACGCGGAGAATTCTAGATAATAATGGAGAATATGAAGGTGTATACCGAGTTATTATGTTGTTATTGGAGGCTGTGCGTGAATTATGGAATCAACTTTTATTAGTGGACGGAAACTACTGATAGGAATTTGGTCCTTCGGTACGGTATACCAAAAAAAAACAGCCGTTCCATACATTTTGACCGTGTAGGTATTGCAGTTTTGTAAGAACTAGCTGTTTTTTTTTAAATAACTAACGAAATATTTCTATGCGGGTTCAGTATGATGTACTGAATACGTGGTTGAGCATCAGTGTGTCTTCCACCTTGTATTGACACTTTGATTTTTTCTTCTGAGATAAATAATTACAGAATTATCAAACAGGTGAGTCAAAATGGCGTCAAATAGGATGTGACTATTCGCGCCGCGCCAGTTTGAACACGTCCATAAAAGTAAGCGACAGAACCGGTGCAAGCGAATTTCGCCGCACATCCCGCGCGGGATATGATTCAGGTCGGTAAAATATTTGGGATTAACTGGAACAACATTAGAGAATCATCTTAAAACTTCAAACTACAACACGAAACTCTCGGCATATTACTCAATATAACACCTGCTAAAACTTTACGTCCTCTTAACACCCAAAACAAACCACAACAGTCTTCCACTGTCAGTACCAAAGTTTAACCCAAAACCTCACAAAGTTTCCTAACTTAACTTCAATGTAAAGATCCCAATATATGGCTCAAACAGTACCGATACATAAATAATCTATACCACTTGAGTTCTAAAGGAAAGGTGCGTACGGTACATGCATACGAAAGTAGGCGGAGAAAGTAGCAAAGTTTCATTAATTAGCGTTCATTTCCCCCTATTCTGAGGATTCCCTTAAGAGCGGAGAAACTGGAGGTTCTCGGAATCTTTCACAAGTTTATTGCTTCGAGAATTGTAGTTGCAAGAGGAATAATTAATGCGTGTTAAACATCCTTGCTTTTATTCCTTGAAGGAGGTTTAGTTGTTTTTATGCATAATTTCACCTAGATTAGTCTGTTTGTATGTTAGTACATTTGAATGCGATTAAATAAAGTCGAGTCTAGGAAGACGAGGTTTTTTTTTCTAAAATTATGGGTACGATTTTTCAAAAAATATTAAAAAAATAAAAAATCCGTGGTGCCAAGGATGAGTTATTGGGGCTGAAGAGACAGCAAACGAACCCTTCTTTGGGACCGATCAATTTGGCAAACGATGCATCAAACACCTGTATAATAATACTACTTAAATTAAAGCAAATCTTAAATGGTCGGTCGTAGCTTACGCGATCTTTATACATGCGAATGTCTATTTTAGGAACCGTTTCGATCCCACTTCTGATGAAACTAATATTATCTGCACAAACGTCTCATTAACACATACTGTCACTTACTATCAACATCTCACACTCGAGAGTACCAAAACCACTAGATCAGCAAATAATACAATAATTAATACGTCATAATGACTGATACGCCCAATTAACTAAAGTGCAATCTTAGATAATCTGCTCTATTGACATGTGATAATCTAGTTATACTGTCAATAATAATCAATTGACCCCTAATGGCCTACTTGGAAGCAAGATGGAGGACGTGACGTCATTAGGTACAATTAGGGAACCTTGGCCGGTGATAGAATAGTTTAGTTATAGGGTTTATATTTGCTTTATGTTAAAGGAGGTACTCATAACTAAGTAGGTTAGAATAGTAGTTATTTTAAGTGCACGCCTATTAGTAACAAAATATGGGTCCTTTAGCTGTCCGAAAGAAAATTATTTTATTTTATTCGGACATAACTTGGTACGGAACTGACAGCGGACAGTGATCCACCACCTTCGTAGCCTTTTCCCCGACAAAGTAGGGGTCGGCTTTCAGTCTTACCAAACACAGCTGAATACCAGTATTCTACATGGAGAAACTGCTATCTGACCACCACAACTCAGTTACTAAGTAAGATCATACCTCCTTTTTACCCATGACAACTGTTCATGATCAACGAATGACAATCCGGTTCAACGGTTTAACCATTTTTTTTTTTGGTCAGACTTTTTCTTTCAGGATTCTGAACACCCCTAAACGACTAGAAAAAATCTAAAGGTAACAGCTGGGACTGAGTATTAAATCCTACCCCAGAAAACCTCCTTAATAAAGACCTCTACAACTAGCGTAGTGTTTACGTTAATCTTTATTGCAACGAAGTAGTAAACTTATGCGGTTAGAACACTACCGCTTACCGTCGCTATACTCGAAGTTGTTTTTTGTTTTTTCACCGCTATGTTTACCGCTGCGTTGCGGTGATGCAATGACGTAATGACGTTGCTATTTACTTTACTGCCATATCCTTAACTTTTAAATGAGCAATATTTGTGTGTATGTTTGTAATCACGTTCTCGACAACGGCTCTAATGATTTCGATGAAAGTTGCAATATAGGGGTACGCGGCGGCGAAAACTCGTTCTACCTACGTCTCATATCTGTGAACATTCGTTTCTATTTCCACCCGGTACTGGAGTTATAATTCGAGTATTTCTTTGACGGATAGCATAGCAACGGATTTTGCAAGGTTTACAAAACATGGTTTTAACAAGAAAAATCGCTTTTCATCTTGTGTCAATCGGTTGTTATTTTCGAGGAGTACGATATTCAGTAGACGACAATACAAAAACATAACTTTTTATGACTTAAAACAATTACGTAGACTTCCACGTTGGTCTAGTGGCTGCAAGCGCGACTGCTGAGCATGAGGTCCTGGGCTCGATACCCTGGTCGGGCAAAGTGTTATTGGGTTTTTCCATCAGGAATTTCTCAGTAGCAGCCACGGAGTCTGGATTTTTGCCCGGTTGATGGTAATAGGCTCGGCCCCTATTACATGGGACTAAAACATAACTGGCAAAATGTGTACTATTAGTTACACATCTGCCTAACCCTTCGGGGATTGCAGGCGTGATGTTATGTTATGTAAAAATCACGTCTGTCATGGTTGTTCTAAGTTCCGTTTATTGAATGTTTTAAAGCAGTGGCCAAGGAGTAAAACTGCTACAGAAAGAACCTATGCGCAAAACGAATTTAAACTCATTTCTTTTTCTAACACGAGTTAAGTATACAAGGTGTTGCTTTGCATCCTCGTCAAATTCAAGGAGGTAACTATGCTAATGAATCTCTACCCGAATCAATAATAAAATGGGTAGGTATTTTTTTATATTTTTTTCTTAATATCGGAAATCGATAAGTGTACACCACCCGTATTAAAACACAGCCCGTCTAATGCTAGCCCTATAACCGTGCTTTCTCTTTCTTACAAACAAACAAACGCAGACGTTTATTAGATGAACGGGTGATTCTCCTCTTTTGAAAAGGGCTTCTGAAATACTTAGTGTCAAATTAAAACAACTAAAACAAGCAGCGTTTATTATTATTAACCAGGCACCGTAATTTATATTGATTATTTACGTCTTCTATGACAACCTCCTGAATTTTGACGAGGTTGCAAAACTACACCTTGTATACTTATTTGTTTTTCTAAGTTTCAGCAACTTAGAAAGTTAACGTGTGTTTCTCAATTTGTTTGATTCGTCCATGTAAGTGAGTTATCCTAATGGTAGTGGAAAGTAAGGGTACACTACATAAATGCGAAAAACTTTATTCCGTCTGTCACAAACACAAATTTAAAAATAATAATATAACAAGTCCGATTTATCATTCATCCTATTTTTATAATTCCGAAATTTCAATATTCCTAACATTTATAATTACTATTCTCAAAATACAGAGTTTCAATAGATCGAATAACAAAAAGTCTGACTTCATGATAAGAAGCCATCCATAAATTACGTCACACGTATTTCATGATTTTTGTCACATTAATTTGTGAGACTAGTGTGATATATTTTGCAATTTTACATGTTCATATAGGTATAATTAGAAAGATTTTTAAGAGTCTATATAACCTCAGCTCAAATTCTAATTTGGCCCCCACTTCCCCGCGCCACCTCACTATTTTATCGCGATCGGCGCGATCGCACACAGCTCGCGGTGACGCGGGCACACGAAGTCGAAGCGATTTTGTTAGAGTAAACTACACTATTATCGGACGAGTACTAAGTACCTACTTAATAAAATTATCAATCATAATTTAATATTAACTTGTCATTATATGAACATAAAATTGTAAATCGCAAATTTAGTTTCAATGTACCTACTAACGTCAAAATGGAATCACTTACCATGTGTTAGTACAAGTATTTTACTATATTTGTCTTTAAAATCATGAAAAACAACAAATCGTAAAATATTTCTTGCTCTTACTATGTTATTTTTGTTTTCAAATATCACAGCGACTGTACTATTTTTGCAACAAATACATTGCCCCTTAACCACTACCTAAGTTTGCCGCTAAGTGACTGGACAAGCAATGTAAACATCACAAAACGATACGTTATTAAGTGGATGCATCGCGGCCGTGGCCGGCGCGGTGGCGTCTTGCAGCAAGTTAGTGATGTGCTTGTGCAGATCGACTAACGTAGGTTATCGATCGATCGATAGGATTAGATCTCTTTGTTAATATTACGTTTTACCAATTTGAGCAGTTCCCATTGAATAATGACATAAATTATTTCTTATCAAATCTGTCATGGAAAAATATATGAATTTAAGAGTACACTAGTTGACAAAAAGTGCCACCCCAGTAATATCAAAGCGGCAAGTGCTGCACAAATACTTCCACTTTAAAGGTCAGTGAGTAAACACCATAGCAGGGTTCAACAATACCTACTGTTTCAATCTCAATACGCTATGACAGCTTAAACCAACGTAACCGTATTTTTGATTGTGTTAATTTACTTAATAATATTTTTTTTAGCTACATATTGTTTATTTTTATTATAATATTTTCTGGACATGCAGTTTATTATTTATTTTATTTTGAGGACCCCAATTTTTTTTGTACAATAATAAATGTAAGATTCGATAACTTTCCGATTTAGTCAATCACTAGCGTACATGTAAAATAAATTGCTTTTGCACAGCACAACGATAGCAACCGATGTTTTTGTGTGGGTAAGTTGTACGGTGCATGGTATATACACGCTGTGATTGATGGGATAAGGTTTATAATTGATCGTGTAGTACGTTCTGTTTTAAGAAATGCGGATGTGTGCGCGACTTCGTAGGTACTTATTGCTTTTTCTGACCTCTCATTGTACGGAATGCCTATACAATGTGAGATCAGCTTATACTGGAAATGTATAGTTTGATAATTATGTAGCCGTGGGTACGAATAACAGATCAGTTACATTTTTAGGTAGGTAGAAGATACTGACGAATTTACCGGAACATCATCTTTATCACCATCGTTTTCAGTACTGTGTAATCGACGTCTTCTAGAAAGATACATTATAATTATTTAGCTAAACTACCAAGGTACGTCAGTAAGTTCATACATTTTATGTATGTGGTAGGTAGCACTACAGTCGGATAAGTAAGTTACAGTTTTGTTTCTTGTAGTTAGATAGGTAGGTACTTTCCGAACATACCTATATTTTTATTAGGTATTTCTAAGCGCTTGGCTGCTGCACTGCGGGTCGCGGGTTCGATTCCCGCACGGAAGAAATATTTTTATAGCCTAACGATAGTTGTGAAGATTTGTGTTTGTAATCGCACCGTCTCCGATTCAGGAGAAATCCTGGAGTGGGACAACATTATAAAAAACAATTACTAAGTACTTACTGTAGATACCTATATTTTGTTGTAATATACATATATTGTCAAAACAAAAACAAAACTATATAGGTAATTTTTATCTTTTTATTTTTTATAAAAGTTGCCCCACACTAGATTTCTCCTGAATCGTGGACGATGCATTTGTGATTGAAACTTACAAACACAAATCTTCACATGCAGAAACACCTGCGACTCGTAGCGCAGCAGCCAATCGCTTAGCCACTGCACCAAACGTGTCGTATGCTGTCTACCTATATGTTTGTATATAAATAGTAGATAGGTGAATAGATACTTATTTAATTAAGTTTATCATATTTATGTTTGCCTGCTTCTTTACGCCAACCGTTATTCCCCATTGCGCCACACTATAAACCTAAGTACATAAATTTTAATTTTACGTCGTATTGTTGCGTAATGTGTGTTCTGAGCGCAAGCGGCACAGCTCTCCCGTTCGAAAGCCGAAGCGAGACTGAGCGCGGGTGGCGGGCGGCAGAGAACCAACTTCAAGACGCCGATAGTTTAGGTATTTTCTTTTTAAGCTGAAAATAACAGGAATTTAAAAAAAATAACAAACATAAGACCTGCTTTATAGGTAGTTCAGTTAGTATGCCAAGTTTCATGATCTAATTTTATGTATTTTTTGAATACCAGCGGTTTATCGTTCGGTTTGGAGGTAACTTTGGAATTTTTTTCTATCGAGAAAATTTTATGGAATCGTGTTTTCGTCAAACATAGGACCTAGCATTAATCCTCAACTTTGCCGTATATTTATTTCAAAATTAATGCTGCAGTATTTTCGGCATAACGGAGGATCATGCTAAGCCATCTGACCTACTATAGACCCTTAAGTTTTTAAATATGTCGTCACGAAATTTAGGACCTCTACCACCCCATGTCCGAAATGTCACACTTCGTCGACCCCCCCCCCCTCTTGACGTGTGGCGTAATTTATGGATAGCCCCTAATTCGAGGCATCAAAAATACGAAATCCGATTATTAAATACCGATTAATTAGAATTCCGAAATAAAAACGTCTTCGCGCTTTAATGGTCACAGTTCTGACCTAACCTAACCCAAATTATTCACCAAAAATAGAGGGATCTCGCGTCAATGGACCCTGTTCTAACCTAATCTAATCCAAAGGATTCAATAACAGTAGATGGTACACGACGCAGGTATACGGGGTGGAAGGGACAGTGACGCGAAATCGGAAACCACATACTCAGTAGGTACATCATTCTAAACCCCCCACTTATAAATTTTTCGGTTTAACCGACGAAAAATTGTTCCATCAATTTTTACCGTGTAGGTATTGCAGTTTTGTGGGAAACAAAAAAAATCTATGGTTTTGGTTTCCGTTTTCGCTTAGGTGTCCCTTCCACCCTTTATATGTATAAAAATATATATATATATATTAATACACAAATATTAAGGCATGTATTTAAATGATCGTTTCAATTTTGCAAAAACAGCAAGCAAAAAAATCTAAGCGGTATTCTTTTTTATTGATTGATCCTCTTTCTTTGAGACAGAAAATAAATCAAATCAATCGATATTATAATCTGTTTAGAGCCACGCAAAAAATGTTTGGGATGTCGAAATAACGTCTGATAGTTACTTGTTGGGCGCCAAAACTAAGAGGAATGAGAATTAAATATAATAAAGGATACTTTTTTCATAACAAGGCATAGTCTACGTGCTCCTATTTCAGTCTGCAGGGTTTAAAGTAAAATAAACACGAAGCGGAACAGAATTCTGTTTTTAGTTTCCTTACTTAAACGAATTGGATTAAGTATAAAACATTCACGATGTCACTTCAACCTATTTCGTCTCGAAAGACCAGTCTTCAGGACCAGATTAGGGTCAGATCCTCTTAAACTTGATACCTACAGTACAACACGGCCTGAATGACCTCCATATACCTTTTGAAAATTTAATTAAAGACTACCCTCATATCCTTCGGTGAATTTCGCTGCGAGCCCTAGATTTCAGCGTTGGTAACTAGGGATGTTTATAGTACTGCAGGTCTAAAGCTACGATGTGGTTAGATTACCCGGCTTCTGAAATACAGGCTCATATTTCAGTAACTTTAATTGTCTTTGGAATTATGGTGGCGTCAGTGAAATGTAGTTTGTTTCGCTTGATATAGTGTTTTGAGGGTAACAACTGGCACTTAATTTCACTGATCAGTTAGTGTCGAGTATTGTAGGATTCGCCGCCCCTAAACATGTTAAACTAACACATGTTCAAAGAGTCACCCCTAAGAATACAAACAATTGTTTTCGATCTTGGGCAGAGATCTAAAAACGTTACTTAGCATTTTAGGTGTGGCGTTATTCCTTTCAATTTCTCATAGCTGTCAAGCTAAAAGTGATATATAGACACTGGAACATGTTTAATCCAAAGGACCAAGTAACGTTTATATGTAGATCTCAGCCTCTGAACTGATTCGAGAATTATTATCTAAGTCGATTTATTATATAAATACAATCATGTAAGAATTCCAATAGTCCGTTTGTGCCACAGGAGAACGTTCAGCATACGCGGACTTAGCCGAAATATCTGCCGACAGACTAAAGCGTTTGCGAACGTGTTCAGCGGATAAGCGTAAGCGACTGCTCATCCCTTGGTTACGGATTGCTTGCTCTATACCCTGATCAAATACTCGGCTCGAAGGACTATAATATATTTCAAGGTGGCTGTACACTTTCGCCGAGACACTATCCGAGTCAGGACGAGTGCGAGTGTCTCCTAAAAGAGTGACCATGGAGTTCTCCTCCATTGGAAACGGGCAACCTAAACCGTACACCTTTTCTCGACATTTTATAAGTGCCCATGTAGGCCTATGTGAAAATATTTTGATGGATTTTGAGTGTGTATACAAGGTGGTAGGGACACCGACGCCAAAACGCTTACCACGTATTCAGTACATCATTATAAACCCACATAGAAATTTATCATCGGTAATCTAGAAAAAAATCAGCCAATCCATACATCGCTTGCATAGGAGCGCTCGTCTAGCCTCGGTGTGCCTTGCTTGGCTGTACACGCTCGCACTCGCCCTGCCTCGGAGTGCCTCGGCGAGATTTAGCTAGTTTGCATCGAACTATGCATGTGTCACTGGCTATTGTGATTTGGAAGATCTGCAGTACTTATACTATTAAATATTTCGGTTAAAAGAAACAAACGATGATAACGCTAATCGCTTTCCGCCCCTACCAAAGCCAGAACTTTCCAATTCCGACGCCTGTCTCTTGAGTATCATGTAGTTATGCATACAGAGACCTCAGCAACACATCGGTGTTTTATTCAGGGTTACCTTAACAAAGGAAATTCCTTTTTTTGCGACGGGCTAGCTATCTAGATTGTATTAAGGTAACAATGTTATATCCTGCTATTTTGCTGCGTCAGGTTCAAATTGATAAATAGAAAGTCATCCAAACTTTGGTATAATTTTATTTCTGACCATAATACTGAAAATGTTCGTAGCGAATGAAGCTATTCAATAAATACCAGCAAGAGGAAATTAAAATGTCATACAAAACAAGTCAAGTTAGACAACAGTTGAATTTTCATTTTAAAATGGCGTTTAAAACAAACTTTCGCTGCGGGAATAGCAGACAGATAGGACCACCGTTTTTTTTTTCAATTACGCATTTTAATATAAATAGAGCCAGCAACGAAAATGCGCAGTCTACATTTTTCAGGGCATTTTTTTTTTAACAAACAAAACCTTTTCAATCAAACATTTGATATTTTGCCACAGCAAAAACAATATTGTGTGAATACACAGAAATTCACTTGATTACACAACGGATATTTTTCAATACTGTTTCTAGTTTGGACGTAGCGAATAGATTCCGAAATGAAAAGTTTCAATTCATTGAACGCAAACAGCGTATGTGGGAATGTGCGCTATTTCCTTCGGGTGGCTCGCTTAAACTCGAAACATATCATTGTGATATTTGAGGAATGTAAACTGAGTTAAAATTTTAAGTTACGTGAGAAAATATGGGTTTAATCTGAAGTAAACAACAGGCCTTGCTTGATGGCTTTACCAGTGTTCCTTCATTTTTTGCCAAAGAGCTATGTTAAACAAAACTGATAGAAAAAAGCTGAAGTTTTAGTGTTTTTTGTTTTTCGGATATGTGTGAAATTCATACTAGGTACATTTAGCACAATAAGTCAAACTATAGAAACATCTTCGTTTTCTATCGTGATTTCAATGTGATACAAAATATAAAACAGACAACCCCTTTTTAAATCAACCAAATCTTACAAAGTAAACAAATTCAACTACACAATTCTTAGAAAACTATAACAGTATTCCATAAACAAGTAGTCTCCATAACTACAGTCTAGATAAAACGAAAGCCCACACAAACGAGTACAGTTTTAGAATATGCTAAAAGAAAACACAGAATCCCCTTTGAATGTACTCACAAAAGTTATCCCGGATTACCTATCGCGAATGTACACCGCAAGAAACGACAGCCTACTGTTCAAGCCATAGTAGCTTAAAAGAATTTATTCTGTAAATATTGGTACCTGTTTTTGTGTAAAAATCTTATCTTTGTTTTCCTAGAAAAAATCTCTGATAAATCTAGCAATTTCGTGGGCTCTGCCAGTTTGTTTTACTACCAGAATTCGATTTGCAAATGTTATATAATATAATATTATGTTTTAATAGAGCCAGGCAATTGCCATCAACTGAGTTCTAATGCAGAATACAGGCTGTTACAGAGAAAATCCAGATGAAAAAAAAAACCCTTTCCGTAACCAAGGCCCTGTTTAATAAAGCTGACGATGCGACAAGTCCGACATAATTATGTCGAAAAGTGACAATTCGTCAATTTTTCTGTTTAATAAAACTTACTGACGACAAAATTGCCATGGTGGAAAATTCACAAATATGTCGGATTGTCGCGACAGTCCGAAGATTTTCTGTTCAATAAAACTTGTGTGCGACAGGTGACAGTTGACAATTTGTCGTGAAAAACTTATCAAATCTGCTTTACAGAAAATTGTCATGACATATTGATATATTTGTAGAATTGTCAGACAATTCTGACAGGAGCGTTACCCTCTGTTGCGAAATCATATTTTGAATTTTTAAGGTGTAAGAAAGTATCTTTAAAAGGTTTATTACAAAAAATGATGCTTACATCAAACAGTGTGAGTAGTGATGATGAATACTTGGAACAAATACAAACGAGGAGGCAACGGCGACCATTCAAAAGCAATTACAGAAAAAAATCGCGAGGTAGTGGATATGGTTTAAAAAAGTGGCCTAAGACGCCTACCAATACAAATATATTAAAAGTCGACATAATTGTCACGGCAATCCGACAATTGTCACCCACATTTGTCAGAAATAATTTGACTGTGGTTTTTTGACATATGTCAAGTTTTACTAAACGCGTTTTAAAATGACAATTAATATGTCAAGATTTCTTTATTCCTCATTTCTGATTTAAACTGTTTCACTTCCAGTTTATTTTGGCAAGTCCAAAGCAATGTCAAGTTTCTATTGTACTGTTTCACACAGTTTTGACTGCTCTCAGTACCTAACTGCTAGTCAGGGACCACCATTGTCTGGTTATAATAGCATGAAATATGGCGTTCGCCAGGACGTCGTTATGCCTATTTAGTCCCCCCCTAGCCAGTTATGTCACCCACGGGACAAACGAGCCTATTCATTACCAAGGCCGTCGGTACATAGTTTATAATCTACTACAAGCATTGTTGTCATCTACATACCTACCTATGTATATGAAAACAATACAGTGACTGACCGATAGAAAATGCAAGCCACTGTTGAGAGATGGCAGATATTTCCCTTAGTGCTAAAAAGATCGTTGGATACTTTTACATTTATGAATTTCTTCCGGTGTGGTGGAATTCTTTAACGTGGTTAAAGTCTGTGTGCAAAGTAAGGCTAGTATGTATTGCGCATGCAAATATAACCTGGGTTTGAGGATTTATTAATTCCCAATTCATTTGACAATTCACCAACATTCACTGCATTACATACTTACATTGTCGAGTAGACGAATTTTTCAAACAAATGTAGTAACGGATTAGTAATTTCTCTCAAAAACTCTTCAGATTTTAAAAAAACCTATCACGCAATAACCCCATAAGTTGCCATCAAAATGTAACTTTGCGACACTTTCCATAAACAAGCCGTAACATTCGCTCCGCTCGCTCGCTTGGAATATTTAATTCGTCAGAATAACGGCACTAGAGCGCCTGCATGACGGAGGTGCGAACAGCCACTCATACACAATGATGACTGTTAACTTGTCGTTTATCTGCAGGCTTTTGTTATTAGACTCTGTAGTGCGACTCGTGGACATAACCTTTCAGTATGAAAGAGATAGACTTTCAAGTTGGCGTGGTCTGTGGTTGCTAGTTTTGTTATTGATTGTTTCTGGTCTTCCCTCGTTGGTCGTAATTGCAACTGCTGAGTATGAAGGTCCTGGGATCGATTCCCGGGTCGGGCCATATGTTATTGGGTTTTTCCATCAGGAATACCTCAGTTGCAACCACGGAGTCTGGATTTGGGTCCGGTTGATGACAATAGGCTCGCCCCCTATTTCATGGGACTTAAACATAACTGGCGAAATGTGATACTATTAGGTACACCGCTGCCTAACCCTTCGGGGTTTACAGGCGTGATATTATGATGATGATTATTATAATTGTTTTCTGAGGCTGAATCTCATATGGACTCAGGACCAGCTGCGGACACCGAACTTCAAATACTACAAACGACAAATACTTAAGTTATAATTTGTGTGAAGGTTTGTTGCAGAGGGCTGTGGTTGCTTTTGTTAATGGTTGATTTATGAGGTAAGATTCACCTGTGAATTGTTAGTTCCCTATTCAAAGTCGATTTCTTCAATAGGAAATAAGCAAGCGAAAAAGGAAACGTCTATTAACAACAACAAAGGGAAAGCCGACAAGCTGTCGATGATGATAATGATCCACTTTAGTTGAATAGAAAACTTACATCTTAAATTTGGTTAAACTAAGTTGAAAATTAATTACCAGTTCACCTATTCACACACTGAAGTCTGAATATTACCTCAACGCTTAGCTCTAGCATTAACAGGTGCATTATACATGCTTCAGCTGACTTCCGTAGGCACGCTCTATTGCTCATTCATACTCGAACTACTTAATCTATTGTATGTACCGTTTGTCCCGGTTAGCCAATGCAAATCCGTAGAATACAATATATCAGTTTTGTGACGCAAACGTACACTAAGTGGCGATTTATTATGATCCGTCTAAGAATAGATCTGACGGAGGTATTGGCCGTAGGAGAAGGAATTGCTAATCGGATGGAAGGACCAAGTTTTGTTTTCTTGAATGAAACAGTATTAAACGATTAGTATCACTATCACTACATAGTATAAAACAAAGTCGCTTCCCGCTGTCTGTCCCTATGTATGCTTAGATCTTTAAAACTACGCAACGGATTTTGATGCGGATTTTAATAGATAGAGTGATTCAAGAGGATGGTTTATAATGTGTAATACATGCATATTATAGTAGAGAAAACATTAGTATCTACATTGCACTCGTGCGAAGCCGGGGCGGGTCGCTAGTTACACCTATGTTAAAGTACAAATTAATTCAAGTTATTTTTTCAGGTACATTTGAATGTGAACAGTTCAGTGTGTAAATCGGTTATCTAACAAGTCATCAACAAGATAGTACAGAGTATAGAGAAAAAAGATAGAAACAATACATCATCATCATTCTCCTGCCCTTTTCGCTATTTATTTGGGGTCGGCGCAGCATGTCTTCATCTTCCATACTTCTCTATTACTCGTCATCGCAGAAGTCACCTCCTTTTTAGCCATATCATCCTTCACACACTCCATCTATCGTTTGTTTGGTGTTCCTCTACTCTTATAACCATCCATATTAATAATCAAAATGTTATAGAAAGAAAATGCTTGTCGATTTTTACCATTTTTTTTTTAAACTGTCAGTTTGACAAGCGACACATTCGGCCACATGTTTCAGTAGTTTTTTATAAAAGCAGTTTCCGAAATATTGAAGGGCAAAAATGAATAAAATACTTATAATTTATCATACTGACGCCATCGGACAGTATATTATTCTCAAGCAATGTCACGACGAGAGGTCAGTTAGTTTAAAAACATTATAATTTCTCGCGGGAGCGAAGGCTGTCATAACTTCAAAATTGAGTTTCATTTCAATACCAGAATAACGTGTGAAATTTTTCGATTTAACTCTCGATTTATTATAACTGAAGTCTGCTGGATCAATCCCGCGTTCCTCTAAAAGATGAAAGATTAATAAAAGATTATGTCGACTTAGATAGGGAATCCATTCGTTACCAATCAGTTTTGTGTCAAGTCTAAATGATTTTACCGTCAAAATGTACGATGGACTATTGCTAACTGAAAGTAAAATCTATAGGACGGTACTAATGTACTGTCAAATAAGCTATCTTTTGGCTATTCGTATCTATGGTACTAGATATTTAGGCATCTATACCATGGTATATATGAGCCCGCAGGCGGAACACTCAGTAGGCAGTCACGTTAAAAAACTAAGATTAAACCTATGAAATCGGATTTGAAACTATCTGACTTTACATCACGCTTGTAATCCCCCAAGGGTTAGACAGAGGTGTAACTAATAGTACACACACATTTCGCCAGTTATGTTTAAGTCCCATGTAATAGAGGCGAGGCTGCGACTAAGAAATTCCTGATGGAAAAACCCAATAACAATGTGCCCGACCCGGGAATCGAACCCAGAAGAACCTCATGCACAGCAATCACGATAGCGAACAAGAAACCAACGAGGTAGTCAAACCGTCAAACGAACTAGCCAAACATATTTCAAATCTAAACAACATATTCAGCCACACAATTTTATTTCGCTTTATTCTCAGTTTACACCTTCGCACTCAAAGAACTAGCATTAACTGTTTTCATATTTAATGTTCCTCTGTCAGCCTGTGTATACTAGTATGAGGGCAATAATAAATGGCCCTGGACGCCAGTGAAAAATGCACGAGGCGTCGCGCGCCGACACCGACGGCGACGTAATGCGCTCGAACTCAACAAACTTTTACACTTCGGTTCTAAGGCACTGAGTTTATCTTAGAAAGTAGATTTATGTGATTTTTACTACGGAAAAGATCACATTATTCAAAGACTTTATACCCGGTTTATGGTGGCTTGTTTTATTTGAAATACAGTTTAATAAAGGTAGGGCGTTCGTTTATGTTTTTGTGCGGGGTCATTAAAGACGATAGTTAATACATACTAATAATAAAAATGTTGAAGCAACTCTGTCTGTGTGCTTGTTATTTTTTACGATATGA
Source organism: Standfussiana lucernea (assembly GCA_964057025.1). Classification (NCBI taxonomy): domain Eukaryota; kingdom Metazoa; phylum Arthropoda; class Insecta; order Lepidoptera; family Noctuidae; genus Standfussiana; species Standfussiana lucernea. Next base: position 13,075,623 of record OZ059801.1, on the reverse strand, counting down.
CCGCTATCGAATTTGGAAGATCTTCGGTAGACGGATAGCGGAGAGCTTCGTTCTTCTTCTCCCATCGTATCGATGGTACGATTTTAAGAAAAAATCTTGAGCCCAGTAGGTGATCCCTTAATCTTTTGAACGCCATGGTCTCATATAATATGTGACCAACGACACTAATGTGTGACAAAAAATGCGATCCACTATAACACGAAAACAACAATGAAATCATTACGTTTGTGCTTTTATTTGTTGTACCTATAGCTTAAACATTTTAGCTCTTGTCTCATCTCTTTAATAATATTATTCATTGATAACGTTTTGGAATCCGTATTCTTTTTGTAGGTTTTTTTTTTTTGTATGCGCTGAAATAGTGGCTTGGCGTGGAGGGCACGCGCGTGCGTTTATACTCTGGCGTTCAAAAGGTTAATCACGCAAAAACTAAAAAAAAAACCTTTTAACTACAGGTTTCCTCGCACACATGCCATCTAAAGCCGTATCTACCAATACGTCAAATACTATATCTACCCACCTTATACAACTACTATTCCCACTCCTCGCCTAATCGCATAATCCAAACGGTGACCTTACACGTTAATTCGTGTTCCATGTGACGTACGTACCGTCGTATCCGGATTGATATTAGACCATGTTCAGGTGGCTATTAGGCGCGGCTGCGTATTATATTCGCATAACCGATGTGGGCAGAAGGACCATGTGATATCTGATTTGTAGGATTATGTTCTGAGTTTGTGTTTACTCCACACAGCAGAACAGTATGTTTGATAGAATCAGACAGCGACTGGGGTAGATGATTTTAAACGATTATCAACTCTGTGCACCAACTTATAGCGTGACAGTTTAGTTGATTAGACTATCAAACAAAGGCTTGCTTTCCTTGGACAAGTTTTTCGGCAAGAAAAGTTGTTGCAATATACAAGGTGTTGCTTTGCATCCTCGTCAAATTCAAGGAGGTAACTATGGTAATGATTCTCGACCCGAATCAATAATAAAATGGGTAGGTAATTTTTTCTTAGTATCGGAAATCGATAAGTGTACACCACCCGTATTAAAACGCGGTCCCTCTAATACTAGCCCTATAACCGCGCTTTCACAGACACACAAACAAACGCAGACGTTTATTCGATAAACGGGTGATTCTTCTCTTTAGAGAAGTGCTTCATTCTGAAATAGTGTCAAATTAAAACAATTAAAAAAGCATGCGATTATTATTATTGACCAGGTACCGTAATTTATATTGATTATTTACGTCTTTTATGACAACCTCCTGAATTTTGACGAGGATGCAAAACTACACCTTGTATACCTAAATCTAGTTAGGTACTGCAATTACAATGATTGAAAAATAGCGGGGAAACGGGGAAACCTGGACTGGTGTCACGAGTTCTGCTGAGCTGTCGTCGGAGTCTGTAGCCAACCTCTAGTTCGAGAGGCAAGAAAAGAGGTTGTCGATTCTTTTGGTCAACACAACAACAGACAGGGTTCGACAGCAGCACTGTAAATTACAGGCTGCCAGAAATTAGAAGCGACCCGTTAGTTTACCGAAACAGAAATAACCTGGTGGGTACATCATTTTATTCAACCACACATCGACTAGTGTTTCTGTCTACACTCTCCACCTAGATATCTTTTAAAATATAATGCCACTGACTAAAATAGCCCGTGATCGATCCTCCAGTGCGACGTGATCTTTGACGGTGTATTTTTGAATGAGGAAGCGTGTCGCGTGTGCAATTGGAGCAGGTAATTTTGTAGCGGCGGCGCTCAAAGGGGAGTTTGCTATTGTTGTCGTGTAAACAGTAATACAATATTGTTTACATGGAGAAATAAAAGAAAATGACGCCTGTAATCCTCGAAGGTTTAGGCAGAGTTGTATCTACAGCCACATTTCGCCAGTTATGAATTAGGATAGAGGGCCTATTGCCATCAACCAAGCACAAATCCTTACTCCGGGCTACTACTGAAAAATTTTTGATGTAAAACACTTCACCCGACTGTGAATTCGAGCTCTGGGGTCTAAAAAGGCCAATTAGTAAAATGGTCACAAAATGACAATTCATAATATCAATTAACACGTCCGTGATCATTTTACGAATTGTAACGTTATTCATATTATGATTCTACTAAAGCGGCCATTTTAGGCCCCCTGGACTAGTACTCAGCAGTGGTGACCAATTGCTGAGTATAGTTAACAACAAAGCGATCTATGATTCAAATATAACTTAATGAAAACGGCTTACCGGTAGCTTTCTGAAAGCCGTTTTATCTAATGTTCTTCTAATCAATAGATTGGTGGATGTCAGGATGCAGCTTATTTCCCGCAAAAGTTCATATCCCCCCTTGTCAAATTTTTCGCTAACGGTAGATGTAACTTGGGGTCAACCACACAAGGGGACGTTTTGCAATAAAAATTGATTGTCGTTAAAAAGTTTCGGTTTAACGGCTCTTTAAAAGTAATTTATACTTTGAGGGTATCATAAGTTTTCCAACTTATGATCCCCTCTGCAACATTCATCAGGTTTTTCTCGTGGTTGCAGATCTTGGTGTACTTTAATCGGCCATTTGCTCTATGGCTTTTCTGTTGGAATTTTATGAACTTTTCGTGGAGGCTTATGGCTATCAACGTTGAATCAACAAATCTGAACTAATATGCATTATAAATGCGACAGTGAATCTAGTTTTACTGTAACTTTTGCACGTCTGAATAGATTTGGAATAAATCTGGCACAGGGATAGACCATGAACCTGGGTTAAGACAGAGAAATACAGGCAGCTTTTTTTATCCCAGTGGTAAGTTCATATGGTATGCTTGCCGGACGACATGTGGGCAAAGCCGCGGTCAAATGCCAGTGGCTTAGAGATTTTTAATATACAGGATTTAACAAACGTCTCAATTATTGAAGATTTGATATCATTCGACATTAGAAGCATAAGATCGAATGAACCAATACAGAGAGTATTGTACATCCGACCTTAAGCTTCTCATGTCTAGTCTGTCAACCGTTTAGAATAAAAAAATCTATGAACAACGTAGGAACACCAGAAAATATGCATTAGACTTTCCTTGTCATACTGTTAAGTTACCAACTGTGTCGGTTCCATGCATGAATAATTAAGAATGTATGCAATAGCAGTATTGACGATCAAATTACGAACGTTATAACGTATGTGTGTTTAATGTTATTTTGGTACAGTCGTGTAGTAAATAATAAAAGATGTGAGTCGTGTGTCGTTTCTGCATATTTGATCTGTGACCTGCCTGTTGATTTAATTTTACTTTGTGGTTTAGTAATTGTTGTTTGAATGCGATAGTAAAGGGTAGGCATCTAAACATTGGGTTGGTCCTAAATGATTGTTTTATAGTAATATTGCCTTGTTGGAATTTCAAATCTAGGTGCTAAACAGAGCATTGAAAATCTAACAGAACGCTTTAATTTAGGCATTCATTTCTCACCTAATGTAAGTGAAACCAACTAGACTGATAAAATTACACTGTCTATAAGACAAATGTATGTAGTAGCCAAATTTAATTAAGTATAGAATTTACTTTTAAAAGTTGCTCTCCAAGTTTCAGTTAACAATACTATTTAATTTACTCTTTACACCACCCTTAGAAGGAAATTTAGGTTCGGAGGAATAAAAATTAACGTGAGAGATCCCTTAACAAATTAAATGAATTCATTAGGGAGAATAATTAATTTGACCGACCGTCCCTTTAGGCTTCCAGTAATTGATGTGCCAATAGTATGTGACTATTGGATGTGGGTCTATACACAATATCTACAGATAGTTACATTTCTACCTTTAATTTGTGACGTCAGCGATGTATCTGGTACTTACCTGAAATAAAAGCAATACAAGTGTTAAACAATGATATAAATTCATCTTCTAATATTTGATAACGCTCATGTGGTAAGTTTATTTTACGTATTAGAGATCCAGCGCCGGATATTAACTCTGAATGGGCACACCAATCTACAAGGTGTAGTTTTGCAACCTGGTCAAAATTCAGGAGGTTGTCATAGGAGACGTAAATAATCAATACAAATTACGGTACCTGGTCAATAATAATAAACGCTGCTTTTTTTAGTTGTTTTAATTTGACACTATTTCAGAATGAACCCCATTTCAAAAGAGGAGAATATCCCGTTAATCGAATAAACGTCTGCGTTTGTTTGTGTGTGTGAGAGCGCGGTTATAGGGCTAGTATTAGACGGGACGCGTTTTAATACGGGTGTTGTACACTTAACCATTTCCGATATTAAGAAAAAATATAAAAATTACCTACCCATTTTATTATTGATTCGGGTCGAGAATCATTAGCAAAGTTACCACCTTGAATTTGACGAGGATGCAAAGCAACACCTTGTATAAAGAACCAAAAATGATTTTATATTTATTTTAGCTTAGATTAGTCGTAAACTAGTTTTATTATATATATTGGTATTTTCAAAGAAAGGTTAGGTAACCTATTGAAAATGTATAAAAATTTGTTCTTTAAGAACATAAAAATCTCATGCTTTCATTATAGTGAACTACCCACTTCGTAATGAAATAATTCAACGACGTCTAACTTGTTGAAGTTCGGTGATAAATACAGAATGATTTATCAACTAAATTACCAAAAACAAGTTTCTATAGTTTTAGTAACCCGTCTACTTACTGCTTGAGGTTGATTTTTTTTTAAATATAGGTTTCAACTCCATATACAATATGTGTAAGATATTCCGTTAAAGGCAAGAAACGTGACTAGACGGAGAAATAAACATTACTCATTTTTAATTCGTATGCATGCTTGTAGATACGAGCAGTCAAAGCCCAGCAACCAAGGGGAATCATGTTACCAAGGAACTGGGCTATGCGAGTCAGACAGGCAGACGTTCCATGTAAAATACTGGTATTCACCTGCATCCGGTTCGGCTGTATGCTCAGGAAATAGAGAACCAAGGAACGAATATTGTTCCTTTTACATACATTTTTAACTATCTACTGCGCCGTTGTCCTAGTTGTCGCAAGCGCTAAGTACTGCTAGCATGATGTCTTGGATTCGATTCCCAGTTCAAACAAATTGTTATTGGGTTTTTTTTCATCAGGATGAATGTGTAATAACGGTACTCCTACGTCTAAACCTCCGAGGATTAAACGCGTGATGTTGTTTCATATTATTTTCAACTACATCATTAACCTACATATCGACAAGGCATCCGAAGCGTCGTTGCGTAAACCGCGATCAATAGAGCGGTTTGATTCGCTTTCTCCCATTGTTTTAGCGTCATTAGAACATTGCTGATCACCGTGACTAGCTACTTTTACTTACGGTTAATTGGTGCACCATTGGTTAGAGTGTTGGGTCGTTAAATTGTGTTGCGGAGTGTTGGTTGTGTACGATGGATTGGTAGGTTATTAAAGTTTATTTTGTGGCGCAGTAAAGATGCGATCAAACACACCGGATATCAGACTTTGACAGATAATGTACTTCTACCTACTGAAATATCTGTCTAAGTTCAGTGTGTGTTGCCCATGGTCCACCCGCCTTGTCCACCTAGGTGGACTATGGGAAATAATTTTTGCCTATAGTTCATCAGAAAGTCCATATGTTTTATCGTAGTATTACGAAAGAATAATAGTGATATTAAATTGTAAAACCAGCGTGAAAATGTTGCAATCTATTTATATTCGTACCTCATTATACGTTAGACGTTAAAATAAGTTAACTAAATTAATTATATAGGCTTGCCTTTTGCTGTCAAACATTGAAATAAAATTAAAATTGGATGTGTTGTGTCATATTAGCGGAGTTTTTCTAAAGCCTCTCCTACAGTTATTTCCCGGATACGAGTTGCATCTGAATACCAGTAATGTAGTGATCATTAACGATGTCCATTTTTCGTCTTTTTAAATTTAGATTTTTATTTCGAACAGGACATAGAGTGAGTAGAATAGTCGTGTTTTTGTTCAGTTTTGAATGACCAAAACCCAATACCCAAAAACTGATAAAATTTTGCTAAAATACTTTTTTTTCCAGAAACTGTCAATTTATTTGAAAAATTTCTTCATTTTCAAATCGCAGCCTTTCTTTTTTATATACCAATAGCCATCCAACATAGTTTCAGCTGGTAAAAATGGCAGTGAGACTGATTATCTTCGTTTGGCCTTTTGATTTTTCGTTTTAATGATTTGCGTTGACGCCATAAAGCTAAAATGCCAGTGATAATTGTAGCCGCATACTTCGATCCCCGGATAAACTTCTTGAAGTGCATTCATAGCTCCTTTCAGTGTTCTCGGAAAAAAATAATTTCCCGTGGTCCACCCAGGTGAGCTATGGGCAAAAATAATTTCCCATAGTCCACCTATGTGAACTAGGCGGGTGGACCAAGGGCAACACACGGTTCGGAGTCCGCAGTCTATTCTGGGCGGTTTGACCGCCATTTAAGAAAAAAAGAACAAAAAAATATTTTATACTCATTTTTTACGACAGGATGCGGTTGGTTGAAAACATTGTTTGAAGTCGTCATAATGTTAAATAAAAAACTATTTTTAACATTATAGCGACATTTGAGAGGCTCGAAAAAAACAATTTATGCCAAAATTATCTGATAACATATTGAATTACCTGTATCAAGGAACTTGTTGGTCTGTATCAAGAATTATAAATTCATACCACGAAACAGGTTTGAGTAGACGTCTAGAAGCCGAGCACAGTATTTTAATTAAGATTAACTCATTAGGAGTATAATCACTAAAACGAATCCTATTATAGCAAAAAAATTACACATCATCATCATATTTCTGGCCATGTCCCGTGTCACTTTGGATCGACGCAACAAACACTTTTTCTTCTTACATTCAATCCAGTCAACTGTCACTCTATCATTCAAAAACGCATTGGCTTTCTTTACGGTCCACTTTTAAATCTCAGAACACAAATCCACTTCCACAACCATATAAGCCTTTCATTCCATCTGTTCATTCAACAACGTTTCGACTGCTCGCCTAATAAGGATGCTGTGGTTTCAGTACCAAAAGCGACGGACAATGGACTGCAAGTCCAGCGATCGGGCCACTCCCCAGATTACTATAGAAACGTTCCTAATGGCGGCATGAAAGCCGTCTCCAGAGATGAGGAGCGAGGAAATTACGAAGATCGAGGCGCCATTGTAGATTCAATTGTAGGTGTGGTGAATTGAATGCGTTCTACTTACTTACCGAGTGACTTTGAATGGGGATAGGGGGTGAATGTAAAAGGATTAAAATCTACACGTTTTTTAGTTCCCAATTGTATTGATAGAATGCTATCAATTCTTTGGGAAAGACGTATGTTTAGTTGAGTCATTACCGTTTGTTTGATAAAACATCACCTGTTTTGTGGGACAAGCCCGTCACACTATACCTAAACCACTGCTACTCCAGAATCAACAGTGGCGACCACCGAAAAAGCGCCAAAACAATAACGCTCGACGAAGTCCCAGAGAAACAATTAAACTGTCTTGGATCCCGCAACGAAATTAATCAGAAATGTATAGCGGAGGAGTAAGATATCAAAGGTCACCTGGTCTGAGGAGTGATAGGAATGAAAAGTGAGTGAATGATAGATAGCGTGACAGTTACCAGGGGAGAAAGAACGAAGAAAACATGTTGGGCCGACCCCAAATAACAAGAGACATGCGCAGTAAGATGATGTTAACAGGTTCCCTGTCCAATGAATCATATATGATTCAAAGAGCGTGCCCTAATAGATTCTTTGCCGTACGTTCATGAATCATTCGTGAGCAATTTTTTTTTTTTTTTTACAAAAATATTTTTATACAAGTGTTTAACTACAACTTTTGTTTTGACACAAAAAAGAATCTAGAAAAGAACAACTGAGCGCAGAACCTTTCAATGACACCTTTGTATGGGGACATGAACCTGATAATCATGATAATTACCGTTTGCTAGTTGCATCTAATATTAAATCCTAATTCAGTCAAACACAAGCACTGCACCAATCCCAAATTCATATCCATAACTTGATTAACTACAATTTTAAAATTCACAACAAACAATAGTTTCTCATACTGTGTCAGTATTTTGCTATGATTAATTTATTTGCACGAGTAGATGCAGGACTGGCTTCGAGATTGTGCAAGCACAATGTATGTATGTGTGGATGTGTGTGTCTGGGGCAGAGTAATAAGTTAGTTTCAGAGAATGACAATCTTATTATGTCTTACACCAGGTACTGATAATGAGAAAAATAAACAAAATTTGAAGTAGTGTTTACGGAACGATTTACGTTCTTCTCGTTCGCGTACTGAAAGACCACGGCCCAAATTGCATCAAATACACTAATAAATCTAGTCCCCAAGAATTTCATGCTGTCTGTTTTTACAACATCCATTGCTTTATTATAACCTACAGTCAAAAGTCAAATTTTAAACAGTTTTACGGACATTTTCGACAGTACGCTGTCATACTAATCTGCTTAGCCTTTTTCTCAACTATTTTGGGGTCGGCTTACAGTCTCACCTGATGCAACTGAATACTAGTATTTTACATGTACCGACAGCCTATCTGGCCTTTTTCTACAAAAATTAAGGTTGCCTAGCTCAGGTAATAAAGACGAACAATAAAAAACAAACCAAATTGAGATTTCTGACTTGAAAGGCAAATATTAAAGCCAAGGTGATTAATCACCACTACACTCAACTAGCGTAATTATTATGTACAGCATATGGTTCAAAATCGTTTCTCAACGATCTCCCATATTTGTCTCCTCGGTTTAATTTATAGCTTATAACGGAATGTGATTTATTGTTATGACAAACATTACTGGAGATATTACGGCTTATGTGAGAAAAGTTAGGGTTAACGCACATTGTTATGGGGTTAAACGAGTTTGACGTACGTTTTCTTGAGTATTAACTTTGATATTCTTTGAAAGGTTAGGAGGAGCTCGTGGCTGAATAATAACAGCCACACGGGTCGATCTTCGTAGGTTAAGCCGCGTTTGCCAAGGTCGGTCTGTGGATGGGTGACCATCATTACATACCGAGTTTCCTCCGTCTCTGTCTGTCTCCGTGTTTCTCCCGGCTGTCATTTGTAGATCTTTGACAGGCGTTACAGGTAGTCAGTGGCCCGTATGTCTGACAACCAGTCTTACCAAGGGGTACCGTATTATCCAGTACTAACTGGGTTGTGAAGGTCAGATAGGCAGTCGCTCGATATAAAATACTGGTATTCAGCTGCACCCGGTTAGACTGGAAGCCGACCCCAAGAAAGTTGGAAAAAGGCTACGCAGATGATAATGGTGGCCACTACCAAATGATGTCTAGTGCTATACTGTATTGGAGCGGCCATCAAAAAGTAATCAAGAACGTACGTCATATCTCGTCACAGCAGCTGTACAAGAGAAAAATATAAACGTACAAATGTATCCGTTACTTTTTAATCCATCACTCACCGAAGCGGCAAACATAGCGACAACATCCGACTTCGCACAAAAAAACTGCAGAAAATTGTCATCACAGAACTGCCAAGTGAAACGGTTGGCCATTTAATAAAAACAAACAAGTTAAGTATTAGTTAATTGAGATGTTCCGTCCGTTACGGGATTCGTCATTATAAAACTACTAGCTTTTACGCGTGACTTCGCTCGCGTGGGGCTCTGATATTATCGCATAGGGACGTTCAACCGTGATAAAAGTAACATAATTAAGTTCTAACTGCTTCGTCGGTCTAGTTTGAAGGCCAAAGAACGCATGGATGGATTGTGTGAGGACGGACATGAAAGAGAAAGGAGTAAATGATGCCGTGACGTCTGACAGGGGAGAATGTAAGAAGAACACGTGTTATGCCGACCCCAAGTAGAATGGCACAAGGACAGGAAGATGATGATACGTCGTTGGTCGAGCAGTCGCAAGCGCTAGTGCTGAGAATGAGGTACTGGGTTCGATTCCTAGGTCGGGCAAAGTGATATTTGGTTTTTCCAAAGTCATTTCTCAGAAGTAGTCCGGAGCATAGATTTCTGCCCGGGGACCCCAAGTAACATGGGAAGACGGCAGAAGGTGATGATGATAACCATAATCAGCATATATGAGAGGGAGTGGGCATCCACCACGCGCGACCAGTGCGAGTTGATATATGACATAGATGTCTTCGAAGTTTTGATTTTTAGAACATGCCTGTTTCCTCACGAAGTTTCTTTCATTCGCGTGCGAGACAAACAGACAAACAAGCTCAGATCCACATTTGTTATATTAATAAGGATTGCCAGACCGGGCCAGGCAGGATGCTAGTCATTCAATTGAAAGCGCGCCATCCCGGTTTAATGGATAAACGTTAATCTGTTTTAATTCGCATTCAGTTTATTCCGCTCTTATTTATTTAGATGCAGGAAGCAATGTAATTAGCTGAGACAATGTAACATTTTAATATAATTTGATATATTGGGGCGAATGAAACAAAATATGGCACAACCTTGGACGTAGATAATCAGTGCGAATTATTTATTGATTACGTAAGCCATTAATACTAAATTTAGTTAAGCAATTCTTTTACTCGGTATTCTCACAGAACCACAAACATTCTAATATTATCGTCTTCCATTCATCAGCAAGCAAGTCCGATCCAGGGTAGGTTTCCACGAGCGCAATACCAATTTTGTACCAATGAAACAACTCGATCAGCAAGCGAATCTAAACCGCGTTTCAAGACCTGTCAATGTTCTATGACAGTCATCATAACGCTGACAGCTCTTAAACGCAGTTCAGATGTACTGATCACGATCAGTTTAGTTGGTGTAATTCGAACTAAGGAAGCTATCACTCCATCAGTGATAATAATCATTTTAAATTTTTTATTATTTTTTTTTATTTTTAAATTTTAAATTTTTTGATGAGCACGGACATTTGTTTCCGAGTCATGGATGTTTATATGTATAATAAGTATGTATTTACAAACAAAAAGTATCTATGTAGTATATCAACTATCTGGTGTCCACGACACAAGCCTCGTTGCTTAGTGTGGCACCAGATGGCGCTGTGTGTAATGTCCAGCGATATTTATTTATTTTATTTTATTTTATTGGGCTATTCACCAACTCGACGCGAAAGACTGGACACACGTGTGTCCTGTTAGGGAAACTCTAAATTAGTGTGACTTTTTATTTCGTAATCTGGACACGTCAAGATTTTTACGCGTGTCCACATAATGAAACTTAAATTAAATTACTTTTATGTCTTCGGCAACTAGACACCCGTTCGCATTTGACCCGGATTCATGACAAAGTACAGTCACGTAGATTAATGTTTTGTCTCACAATCATCATCGGCCACTAAACGTCCCACTGCTGGGAACGGTAACATTAGCTAAGTATACTGGTCTTCATATTAAGAAATCAGGATATTTTTTTTTGCTAGCCTGCATCGCTGCACTTGCCAATACAAGCCCAAAACAAAAGAAATAAAGATAAAACAATAGACAACCGACATTTTTTCAACACAAAAATAAAAATCAGTCACAACCGTAACTCGATTCCAAAAACCTCAAATTCCGGAACAGAACTGATTGCCTTCCCAAATTAATTCAAGCTTCACATTTAAAAATCATCAGCGACTGAAAAACGGTGTAAAAATTAATTTCTCATTACAGTATGCTAATTCATTCGAGGTCAACATTATGACCGCTGTCAAAAAGATCCGGAATAATTTACGGAGAAAAGACAATTGTAATCGGAAACGACATTTGAATAGGTACTGTCTTTTCCAAAATCAAAACGATAGCGAATTTTAACATAAATTTATATAAATCCTATTTAAAATACACACCTAATGGTAATCACAAAATTTTGTAAACTGTACTTTAAAATTTGATCTTTCGATACGCAACTACTAGCTCTTTTGTACAATGCAGCTGAGAAAATCGCTTTAAAAATATATTTGCAGCGCTTCAAATTGCCGTCTAGTTTCCTCATTTCACCCATACGGTACTATAAATGCAAAAGTAAGTCTGTCTACCTGTCAGTTACATTTTTACGTCTAACGAAACGGATTTCAGTGAAACTTTAGGATACATTGTGTGTTCGTGGCATAACTTCCGACCTAATACGCAGGCGAAGTCACGAGCAGAAGCTATTACCTACAACAATAAACATTGTCCATGGAGTGACTTGCCAATTGATTTTGACTATTCAAAAGTGTCTGCAACTGGACTATTTGAAATAAATGCTTTGAATTTGATACAAACAGTCTAATTTAATATAAAAATATCCCCAAATGCAATTTACACATTTTAGTTCCACTTTCATCGAGAACTCGCCTTCATTACAGTGACACACCCGAATGACATAGTCAATTTGGCTGATGGACCGAATCGGTGGCAAGAGGCGTGCCCACAAAGGAACTCTTACACTTTTGAGCGGTCACGCATGTCCGGCCAGTGAAAACATGACAGTACGGTAGAAAAAACCAGTAGTTTAGATTCGTATGTATCGTTTACGCTTGCATAAGCAAGTGTTAGAAGCGAGTAGCAATGAAACTGGGCCGTGATTGGTCGAGCATGTCGAATCCGTTGTGGATTATTGGCATCAATGGCGATCAAAGTTTTGGTCCCCTATTTAGACAACACGTAAAAATCCATTGATGCAGCTTTAATTATTAGCTTTAATTTTCATCAAAATCGAGCTGACACTGCATTGAATATTTTTCGATATTCCTCATAGTTTCGTATTTGGACATCCGAGCCCGTTTGAAACAATCACCCTTTATAGTACACCCACATTTCGTTAGTTATGTTTAAGTTCCTTGTAGAAGGGGGCGAATGAGCCTATTACTATCAACAGGAGTAAAGTCCTGGCTCCAAGTTGCTACTAAGAAATGCCTGACAGATAAACCTAATAATACTTTACACGAACACTTCTAGTAAAACTCTGGATACGATATCTACGTACATTTCCATTGGCGAGAACCGAATCTGTAAGTAGGGATAACACTAATTGGATTGCCGTTATCGAAAGCTGCACTTAGCAGTTCATGTCGGATTGAAACCACAATCACGATGATTTAAATAGTTAGATGTGAACCGTACTTGAGTCGCGCGGAAAGTGTTGGCACCGAGAGGTGTTGGAGATGGAGATTGATTTTATCAGTATGAGTGAGCAAGACATTAGAATTTATTTAATAAACAGAATTAACGTAAAATTTTTGTAACGGGCGAATCTAACGATATAAATACATATTTGCACAGTCGTCCATTTCCTTTGGGAGTCTTTTGTAGTATATCGATGTCTGCGGTATAACCGCAAAGTAAATAAACTTAATTAAGTCATTTGTGGTGCAATGCTTTCGGAAATCGAGCTCAAACCAGGTGTTTATAACCAAATAAAATTTAATGAGCGTGTTTTCTCCGTTCTTAATGTCTGGTTCCAATTGTATCTTTTTAAAAGCATAATAGTATTTTGATGTTTGGTTTAAGTGGAAATGCAAGCGTCAAGCTTCTTTCAATATTATTTTGTGAGGATACGAAGTTATATATATCTCTTGTGGAAAAAGAATGAAATGAAGAGAACAATTGAAGTTTATATGACAAGAACAATTATTAAAAAGATAATAAAATGTAATTATGACTGAAAGAAAGAATTAAACAGTGTTAATTCTGCATCGAAAGTTTGTTAGGCACCAATAAGCAACCACGATAAAGTTCCTATAAAAAAAAATGTTGTCCTACTAAAATACTCCTGTTATTCGCCCCACAAATGATTTATAAAACATCTCTTGTGTAGTTTTTGTTGCTATTATCGTTGTACGACACGACAAGGATTATATCGTTACGTATAAATGGCTTTAGCGCGCCATTACCGCGATATTTTGCGGGAATTTTGCTGTTATAGTCAATAATGCCCGCTAAAATCGAATTATCGACGATATTTATAGCAAAACACGCATGGAAATATGGGCTGAAGGTGAATTGTGGGTCTTTTGAAGGTAAGTGAGATACGATTATTGATATGTGGGCATAAAAGCCAACCAAATAGGAGTTCGACAGAATGTATCCTTTTGCAAAAAAAAGTTTTCCTTGGGGTATTTTTTGTAGAAAGCACTTTTGCTTAGGCTTTTGAGTAAAATGATTTTCTTGAATTGTTGAGGGCCGCCTTATGTATTGAAGTAGGTTCAAAAAGGAATATGGAATAAGGTAATAGGTTCAAAAGGAAAATGGAATAACAAAGCCTGCGAAGATAAAATTTTAAAACAAACCATTAAATAAAGAAAAAGAAATATTTGTCGTTATGTGCATACAAAATGAAAAAAAAATTAAACATTTAAGTAATGTTTAATTTGTTTTTTCTCTTTGTCTTTTTCTTTATATATATATTGGTTTGTTTCATACAAAATGACAAAAAAAAATTAAACATTGAATTGTTTAATTTGTTTTTTATCATTTTGTATGCAACGCGTAACAAATATTTATATATACAACAGAACGGAACCAAAAAAAAGACAGGTACTTCGTGACTGTGAATAGCCTACCTAGGTTACCACTCAGCATGATGCTGTGCCATGAGGAGGCCACAGCACACCACTGGTTTTCAAGAAAAAATATACAAAAAAAAAGAAGAATAAGGGAAAAATCTTGGTCTTATGAGTCAAACATGGGGCCTAAACTTCAGGCCCAAGCCACGCACCTTGTAAAACCTTGCTATAAGACAACCCACCACAAAAACTCTAGACTATAAATACGAACCCCTAGCCACTCTGACTACAAGCCAAACAAACATTTCACCCGTGAACCCAAATGGTAAGACTGCGAGAGCTCACTTATTTCTTACGTTTATTTACGATGTTCAGACTAACGTATGGCGTAGCTCTATTTCACGTGTGAATAGAACAGTGGTTGCATGAACTCACTGACTGTTGAGACATCGTGCTTCCGGCTTAAAAGGAATATTACCACAGATATATTAATGCGGTGTGGTCTTGACTATGAATAGAAAACTGTGTGACGTGAGCCGTGATGTTAACTGAAACGAGTCTTTGGTCATTAAATAATTAATCAGTAACATCTTATAGAAGGGAAGACGAACTAAAACTCACTGCAGGTCCTAGCTGAAGGAGAGTAGCTCGTGATTGAGTTCAATGGAAGCAGCTAGAAGAGGCCTTTGCTAAGAGGCACACTGAATTGAGGGCTTTACTGTAGTAACTCTCAACAGTAACCAATTCAAAATATTAGGCTGATAAGTAAGTAAGTAGCATTTTATAGGTACATATATGCAAAAATAACAACATTCAATGATAAAAGCTGAATTTTTAGCTACAGATGAATTTGATAGGCTTCTAGAAAAAACCGAAAGGCAGTTTTATGGGCGAATCAGCTACTGGATTTACTTTTCACTAAAATATTACGGCCGACAGTATATTAGGTACGGTTATAGAGATAATTATGGCCAAGATCACCACCTATGCGTTATTATTATGCCCAAATACTCGCAAGATCGTTCAAACCTGTGCCAAAACTTCCAAGATATTTATACCAAAAATTTTTTGGAAGTTACAACGGCACGTCACCTTGCCAACAAGCAACAGGAAAGACTATTTCGTTATACACTCGACAGGTTTACGTAACAACACGTATAGCCACGTTCTTCCACTGTTACAGGTCTCTAGGGAGGACTTAAACCTGATGGAGTGATGTTGTATAAATGTCTCGGCGACGTGCTGTGTTTCCGACGTAGATGTATTGGAGACAGCGAGGAATGAAAGAGAAATACACGTAAAGGTATACAGAATGGCTCGAGTTTTGACGTATGTAAGCAAAGGACGGTCGATGTCGTATGTTTTGCTGTTCGGCACTGTGCAGCAAAAACTACGGATATAACGATACAAGTTAGGCTAGATTTTTACCATGATATTAATTGATCGTTGAAAGCTCTTTGAAACTAAGCAAATCTTATTGATTGTCAAAATACAGCAGTTCGAGCAACAACAATGTTCGTTAAAATTTGAGATAAAATCCTCACCATATGGATTAATTATCAGGACAGGTGAAAGAGCAAATCAAACCTAGGAAAAAGATAAAGATGCAGTATGTGGGATTAGCAGGTAGAGGCAAAAGAAAGAACGAACATAATAGCATCGATTTTTTTGTTAAAGCATATGTAATCCCAAGATATAATGTTTACATAACATGACTATAAGCTGCAAATGCATTGTGTGATACTAATGCTCACACGCAGACGAGGTTTTGAAAACAAAAATGCATTTTACTCTCGACATTTTCATAACTTAAAATGCAAATGTCAGTGTAAATCAGATAAAAGCGTGTAATATGAATGGCGTTAGATAGCGACTTTTCTCTGTCTACCGTAGGATTTATCATAAAGACATGAGCATTTAGCAATAAGCTTGTACTTTTCTATAAAAGAAAGTTGACTAAAAAAATCAGGGAATTTGAAATCGCAACGTAAGGCAGTTGGACAAAAAGACCAGAATAAAAGATGATCGCAGAACACCAAATGCCAGTGCCCAGCACATAATCGATTGCTGAAACTACTTGATACAACTCTCAAACTTATGGAAAAAGTTAAAAGCATGAATTACCTACACAGATCCTTTTGAGGTGCGAGGTAACGAAAGTGAGAGGAGAAGGGAAGATTTTTGAAAATTAAGATAGAATTTAGATTTTAGATAGAATATGAATTTAGCATTACCTGACGAAAGTTTATTTGTAAGTTCATCTTTTTTGTCAATGGGGAACCTCATTGGGCACTCACACGGCTTGTATTACAATTAGGTCTTAGGACTCTTCTAAAATCTGTAAATGATTACACTGTGAAAATCGTGCTCGGTACCATCTCCCCCGTAACCACAGCCTTAATTCCTCGTACAGGTAAAATGGACGCTATACAGCCGTGCAAAAGCCGAGAGCCGGAAAACTTCGTGTCCAACGCAACTAACGAGTTTTTAACTTTTGCGATTACCCCATTATATTACACTTTAGCAGGCACCGTAGTACCAAGTTATATTGTAATCCGGAATAAGGTGGTTGATAAGAAAAAGAAATTGGGAAAAAACTTCGTGTAATTCAAATTTTTGGCTATGAATTAGGATTTGTGTTCTGCGGCTTAAAAGCCGGGGTTTTGTCGCCAGTGACCAACTGTTCTACGGGTAAGAGAGAATTCTGTTGTTTGGGGAATATTGAAAGCTTTATGGATATAGAAAACAACACCTATTTGTAGAGCACTAATAGAATTTTATGAACGAAGCAGGCGCCTCTTTCGTCTAGTTGTCGCTAGCGCTACTGTTGAGGGTGACGTCCTGGGTGCGATTCCCGGGTCGGACAAAGCGATATTGAGATTTTCCAACAGCAATTTCTCAGCTGCAAAGCCGGAGTCTGGATTTAAGCCCGGTTAAAGCATGACGAATGCCATACCAACAGAGGTGACAGAGGTGTACCCTAGAACACCTCTGTCTAACCCTATATGTAATACAGGTGTAATGTTCTGTATCATTTCTTTTACGTTGTTTAGGTAGCTTCAAGCTGCTCATGTGCCGCAGTAAACAAAGAAGACATAGAACACATTTTTGCAAATTTAATTCTCCATTACCAAACCAACCTCAAAGGCAAAATGTCACACAAATTTTTATCCTCAACACAAAAGTTAAAGACGACTTACACTATGAAGATCCACCGTCACTCCCCAAAGCATAGCTTTGTACAGTTTTAATCTTTAGCTAAAATTTTCCGAGCTATTAAAAGCCAAATGCTGAAAGGAACTTCAGCTGAGAGAAATCCGCAGATGACGCGGGCGACAACTAGTCGTAATAACTAGAAAATCTGGACTGAGAAATAAACGTGGTGGGTAGTTGGAATTTCTGCTTTAGATGGCTTGTTTTACAGATGTGGGAACGTTTAGTGTATTTTGTAAATTGCACGTAAGTGGAGCAATGTTTCATGAGTTAGGATAGTACATGAAAACGAGGGTAGGTGCAATGCCGAGTTCGCAACTTAACTTCGAAATGTGTAAACAAATATGTGGTTATGGAAAAACGAATTTAGTCTGTACACATATAGAGTGGGTAGTTGGTTCTACGATTCTTATTTTTTTACTTTTTAACCTACTAGTACTGTAGTAGTTTTGTAGTAGTAAGTTTCGAATTAATAATAATTCGTCTGCTTTTTAAATAGTATACTAGTCGTTACGTCGTGGAATCTATAACTGGGAATAACTTTAATGTGGAAACAAGGATTTGAACATGGAATACATACGAGAGGCCGGTTGCAGTGTAATTAATTTTACACTCTTAGCACTTTAACAAGTGGGCCTTCAATAATGTTATAACGGATAAGTAGCGAGTTTGCAAAACATAATTCCACATCAACAAAAGAGATGTTTTGAGAGAAAATTCTGCAAAAATGTACAATATTTTTTGTATGGCAATTGATCTTAACATGCTCTGTTGATTTTTAGTATTGTGCATCACAAATTATTAAGTATAAACATAATGTTCCCACTGATGGGGCACAGACTTTCTCCCGTTCGCAGAGGCGAAAGGGGGTGGGCTATAATGGACCATGTGCGCCCAACCCGGGTTGATAGAATGTCAATCTTTTCAAATTTTGACTCCAGGACATGCTGTTTACTGTGACTGCTTTTTTGGTCGACCGGTCGCATGCGCCACTGCTGAGCACGAGGTCTTGGCTTCGATTCTCGGGTCAGACAAAGTGTTATTGGGTTTTTCCACAGGAATTTCTCCTGAGCAGCCACGGAGTCTGGATTCGTGCCCGGTTGATTTTAATAGGCTCGCCCTCTATTACATGGGGCTTATACATAACTTGCGAAATGTGGGTACAACTCTGCCTAACCCTGCAGGAGTTTACAGGCGTGATTTAATGTGACATGCGGTTTACCCATGCTTTTGTTCACAGTTTTGAAAGCAGTAGTTATGAAAAAGTAAGAAAAAATAATGACATAAAATTGCCATAACAGCACAACTACAATAAACACTAACAAAAAAGAAAGAAACACAATAAGAAGTCGAAAATTCTTACAACAACCGAAACACCATTAACCTAAAACCGTTTAAAAACTTATAGTTAACCACAAAACAGCGGTTTACCGTATGTTCCAAAGTTAAACGGGCAATACCGGGACTTGAACGTTTGTTTACAACAAATAGTGATATCGACACGTGAAAGTTTCACTGAAAATTACCGAACTACCCGCTTCTAGCGTAGTTAAGATAACGGGCTTTGTACTAAACGGTGTCTTTTTTTTGTTCTTTCAGTTGAAAATGGTTGTTGAAACTGTTTTAGTATAGTGGCTATAAATAAGTTATATTATAATAAGTTTTGTCTTGAAAGCCTTTATTGTAGACTGAAGTTTTTTTACATAGTAGTATAGAAAACCGTTTTAGCCTACGTTCACAGGGCGTCGAAACGCACGATTTTCTCACACACGACATTTCTATACAGCATTTGTTTTTCACCTTATAAACAGCTGAATGTGATGAGTGATCCCAACTGTTTCCAGCAAAATATCTTGTAGGATAGCGCCGTGTGAACGGCCACTTAAGAGATAATCTAGGCACAAGCATAACGTAGTGTTTCATTCAACGTTGTCTCGGAGTGTAATAACGGGTGTAATGGAACCAACTCCTTACTCATAACCCAGAATTCCAGATGGACGTGTCCTACAAAGTATTACAGTTGTATTTGATAGACGACAACGTCTATCATAGAATCATCAGTCAGTTTTGTCGCTCAAATAAAGCGTAGTAGCTGGAATATATCACATATCTCCAAAACAAGCATGAATTTTGTAAAGTTCCGAAATATTCTAGATCAGATTATACAGGGTGGCGCTGACAATACAACAGTAAATGAAAACACTGGTGATACTAGTTCATAAGAATATTTTTAAACTATCAAAAAAATCCTAGCACCGGAATTTTAAAAAATCAAACTAACTAAATAGCATAAAAATGTTAACGAATTACCACACCATTTATAAATATTGGTTTACTAACCTTAGGTATAATTTGCACGTATTCGCGTCTGAAAATAATATTTAAGGAAAGAATTTGGCAAAGGTTTTTGAAATAGCGAATTGGCAACATG
The DNA here is from genome assembly GCA_964057025.1 of Standfussiana lucernea. Classification (NCBI taxonomy): domain Eukaryota; kingdom Metazoa; phylum Arthropoda; class Insecta; order Lepidoptera; family Noctuidae; genus Standfussiana; species Standfussiana lucernea. The sequence continues at coordinate 13,055,523 of OZ059801.1, read as the reverse complement.
TGTTTAGTGTTTATACCGATGCGTTATCCTGTCAGTGCTAGCCTATTAATCTACATCATGTAGAAAATGTCGGAATATGAACAATAATGTCCTGTGACTAAACTACTGGATATATTCGAATGAATTTTTGTATGCAGACTGGGAACGTCATGAGGTATACGCAGTTTAATTTATTGTCGTATTGTAGGCGCCACCTTGTATATGGACTGCTTCGATGGTGGTCGCTATTGCTACGAGGTCTTGAGCTCGATTTTTAAAAATCGAGCTAATTCTGTCCTTCCCTGAAAGGTAAGGCAGACTTGCCTTTCGGGGAAGGACAGAATTAGTGATGTTACGTTAATGTTGCGTTCCCGACCGACCTTCTTGTTTGATTATGGTTAATTAACGCGTTTTTAATGCATGTACTTTGTTTTATGGTAAAGTGGACTAAACGTAAACTTGGATAGGGTTTAATAATGTTTGCCATAGTTTAAAATGCAATAATTTTATATTATACCATACTTGTACTTGCCATAATTTCATTAGAAATAACGCTTCACTTGCCATAATCGTGTAACATAAAATCATTTTCACTAATTTCATTGGTCATAATCGTGTGATCGTGTAATTGTGTCATAATTATTTTAATTCATAAATTTATTTGCTTTATTTTTAATTTCCATTATGTCGTTTTCCATAACATTTATTCACCATTATATTCATTTGCTAATCTACCATGCTTGCTTGCTTTGTAAAAGGGGAAATCTGGCGTTGTGTGGTCATAGTTCTAACCAAACCTAGCCGTTTCGATTTTGACTAGCTGTTTATTGTGTAAAGATTGTTTGCTGTAATCAATCATTTGAATACAGAACAAATGCCTTAATGAACGTTTCTAAATTATATTAAATGTTGCTTATGTCAAGTATCGATTATGTAATGTGTTACTTATAGAAACTAATGATTTTAACACATGTTATTACGGAAGCTCATTTTATGGCAAATAAAAGTTATGACTAATAAGTTGATATGACAAGCGTTATTAGTATAAATGACAATAGTGCAAATTAATATTACGAGGGGGACGTATTATGGAAAACAATAATAGTACAAATTATTTTATGGAAAACAAGACAATACAGTAGAAGGTCATGAGAGCGGATTTGAGGGTATCTACTCCTGCTGATACCTACTTACTTGAGGCAGTAAGTGAGCACAGCACGATTACCAAGCAAGCTATGCAAAACCAGAATAGGCTGATCTCACATTGTACGGGAAGTCTTAACAAAGCGGGGTCATGTTATACTGGACTATTAAAGCTTTATGAACCAGCATAAGCTAAACTCGCATTGTACGGGAAGTCTTAACAAAGCGGGGTCATGTTATACTGGGAATGTATACCTTCATGTGTGGCTGTGTGTACGTTCCACTTGGCCGATGGTCGTACATATGAGGAGGTTGCCAGACCGTGCAAATTGTCCGAATGGCTTTAAGGTTTTTGTCGATAGATTTAGATGGTTGTTTAGATAACACTTGTAGGAGTTCCGTTCTTAGAAAACGGAATACCTACTCATAGAATTATTTTAACAAATACGCACTGTTTTTGAGGAGCTCGTGGCTAAATAATTATAGCCGCTTGGGTCGATCGTCAGGTTAAGCCGCGCTTATCTAGGTTAGTCCGTGGATGGGTGCCCTAACCCATTACGTACCGAGTTTCCTCCGTACCTCGGAAAGGTCCTTTAGCCGTTGGTCCCGGCTGTCATTTGTAGATCTTTGACAGTCGTTACAGGTAGTCAGTGGTCCGAAAGTCTGACAACCAGTCTTACTAAGGGGTGTCGTATTACCTAGTACTAACTGGGTTGCGGAGATCAGATAGGCAGTCACTCCATGTAAAATACTGGTATTCCGCTGCATCCGGAAGAGATATCCTGGAAACCGACCCCAACTACACACATCAAAAGTGTCTAGGGATCAAGCATTTTTATGCGGATTTCTTGAGATTGAGATGTGGCTTTGTAATAAATTTATGATTTTATAAATTTATATGGATCCTTTTTGGTGCATTTCATAATTTGAATCAGGAACTCTCAATCAAATTCGAGTAAAAGATGAAAATAAGCTGTCAATATTTTCCCTATAAAAACATACAACGCATTGAAGACATTATTAGTGCTACTGTTTCCCTACTACTGATTAAAACCAACGTTATTATGGAGCGGCGACGTCATTTAAGCAGGGAAGAAATGCTCAGAGCCGTGGGAATGATAGAAGCTGGTTCCCGGCAACGTACTGTGGCTTTAGCTCTGAATACAAGTCAGAGTGTTATCAGTCGACTTTGGACACGTTACCGAAGCACTGGTACCGTGGCTGAGCGCCATGGAGGACGGTATCGCTGCACCACACGGAGACAAGACCGATACATTCAAATCTTAACTCGAAGAGCTCCAACAATAACCGCCATGATGTTAGCCGTGAGGCTTCATCACTCTTCAGGGAACTTAATTAGCGACCAAACAGTCAGAAACCGCTTGCATGAAGTGAACCTTCATTCCCGAAGACCGCTACGGGTACCACCTATAGCAATGCACAATCGTAGGATTCGATATCAATGGGCTCTTGGACACAGAAATTGGGCAGAAGAACAATGGCGTTTCGTGTGCTTTTCTGATGAGTCTCGTTTTGGTATGAGACCGGATACAAGACGTATACGACACTGGAGAACCCCTGGACGCCAACAGCGATTAAAATCCTGCCAGGAAGTCCATCCTTATAGTGGTGGAACCATCATGGTATGGGCGGGTATTTGGATCGGCGGAAGAACTGAGTTGATTTGGATCAGAGGCAACCTCAACGCTCAAATTTATGCTGAGACGATTGTATCAGACGTCATCGTTCCTCTACAAGTGCAAATCGGTCCCTTATTTCAGTTAATGCATGATAATGCACGACCGCACACCGCAAGAGTTGTAAGACAGACTCTCGCCGCAGCTAACATCAATGTCCTGCCCTGGCCTGCTCAGTCGCCAGACTTGAACCCGATTGAGCATGCATGGGATATGCTACAGAGAAGAGCTCTGCCGAATATGGAGGGTATCCAGTCGCAAGAAGACCTTTTTTTGTTGTTGCAACGAACATGGGCGGCCATTCCACAGCGTGATTTGGATGAACTCATTTTGAGTATGCCAAACCGATGTTCTTGTGTTGTTAGTGTTCGCGGTAGAAACACGGATTATTAATTGTTTAAGTTACCCAATAAAATTTTAAAGAAAACTGTTATTTCAGTCTTTTTTTCGAACTTTAATGTTAGTGGTTCAAATGTCAAAAATCCCTTTATTAGGAAAATGGCAAATTTCTTTATTAATGCAAAGGTGACTTGGTTTATCGTTACTGAGACAAACGAAAACACTTTATTTGATGAATCCTTAAAGAAAATTTTAATTAATATCAATCAGGAGAAAAGTTATTGCAAAAATATATGTTGATCCCTAGATACTTTTGATGTGTGTAGTTGAGAAAGTGCTAGGCAGATGATGACAACACACACTGTTTTGTTTTGTTAAATTTTGACGTCGATACCCCAGCATATCGTGAAGTTTCGTTACCTAATTTCATTTGAACCTGTATAAGTCCATGGTCTGAACAACTTTAGGGCGATTCAATTTATCGTCAATTTCGCCATGATGGGTGACCAAGGGCACAATGATTAATATTTAGTTGATGATGATTTAATGCGAATTCCTATCAGTTGCCCGCGACTTTCGTCCGCGTGAAATTATTATAAAACTATTACTTCACTATTTGAATCGGATTTTATTAACAATTTCGCGGGTTTTTTTTTATGCAGGAAACCCCTAACCCTTTTTCTAAAATAAAACTAGTCTTACTTCTTACAACAATAGCTATCTGCCAGTAATAGTCCCGTCAAAATCGGTCCAGCCGTTTAGCAGATTCGCCGGAACAAACAGACAAACAAACGTAATACATAATGTTTTTTAACCGACTTCAAAACAAGGAGGAGGTTCTCAATTCGGTTGTATGTTTTTTTATTTTTTTTGTGTTTGTTACCTCATAATATCTCCGTTATTTATGAACCGATTTCAAATTTTTTTCTTTTATCTGAATGGATCTACTTCCCGATTGGTCCCATAGAAATTTCATCAAAATCGGTTCAGCAGTTTGGTTTTGAAATCAAAATAACTGGAAAAAATGACATCCAAGTAAAAGAAATTGCGAAATTGATACTTGACAAGGATTTGTGTGTGATACGATAACTAAAAAGGGTAAAATAAAAACTTTTTTGCAAAAAAAACCGACTTCCAAAAAATACACTAAAAAAGTTGAAAATAACTTTACTTTCGGAAGTCGGTGGCAAAAAAAGTCAATGAAACAAACAATAGTCACCGACTTCCGAAAGTAAAGTTATTTTCAACTTTTTTAGTGTATTTTTTGGAAGTCGGTTTTTTTTGCAAAAAAGTTTTCTAAAATAAAACTAGTCTTACTTCTTATAACATCAGCTATCTGCCAGTAATAGTCAAGTCAAAGTCGGTCCAGCCGTTTAGCAGAATCGCCGGAACAAACAGACAAACAAATGTACTTAATACATAATGTTTTTTAACCGACTTCAAAAAAAGGAGGAGGTTCTCAATTCGGTTGTATGTTTTTTTTTTGTGTTTGTTACCTCATATCTCCGTCATTTATGGACCGATTTGAAAATATTTTCTTTTATCTGAATGGATCTACTTCCCGATTGGTCCCATATAAATTTCATCAAAATCGGTCCAGCAGTTTGGTTTTGAAATCAAAATAGCTGGAAAAAATGTCATCCACGTAAAAGAAATTGCGAAATTGATACTTGACAAGGATTTGTGTGTGATACGATAACTAAAAAAAGGGTAAAATAAAAACTGACTAATGTTTGTTTCATTGACTTTTTTGCCACCGACTTCCGACAGTAAAGTTATTTTCCACTTTTTTTAGTGTTTTTTTGGAAGTCGGTTTTTTTTTGCAAAAAAGTTTTTTAATTTTTACTTTCATATGTATTCAGTAAAAAATTGTTATTTGAAATTACAAACAGACACATCAATTTTATTTGTATAGATGTGTAGATTATTTCAGCTATACTAATACAATGGGAACCTTATTTCAAATAACTAAGTAGCGTAACCTCGATTGCTTCGTAAATAAATACACAAAATGAGAAGAGCACTTCGCAAAATTGCATACATTTTGGTCTCTACCCGAAATGAATACATTTCTATTTAAATGAGATTCCCTCAATAACTTTTGAAATAAATGAGCACACGAACCCACAATAACTTGCGAAACCCATTCAAAAGTTACACCTTCAGTAATTGCTGTTATGGTTCTAAACTTAATTATAAATACCCTGTATTTATAAGGTCAGGTCAGTACTGAACTGAAGATTAGTCTGATAACACCTGGGACCTGATGCAAGCTTTGCCCGACCCGGGAATCGAACCCAGGACCTCACGGTCAGCAGTCCGACCGCTCCACCAACGAGGCATAGCTAAATAATTGTTTTAGTGGTGTTCCGTCGCTTCCACGGGCAAGTGCACAGAACGCTCAGTGACATAGTGCACAAGTGAATTGTTACTAACCTATGTAGTTTTAAGGTTCTATTTACAAACACAAATTGTAATTTATCATATGTACATATGTTAGTCTGTAAGATTTATATCTATGGGCCAAAGTTGCCTGAGACTTAATAAATTTTATGTTTGCTATGTTAAATTAATTTAAGAAATTAATAAACCTGCGCTAGTTCCTAAACAACACATTTAAATGACATAGTGTCAAGGATAAAAATAATATGCATTACGGGCCACAGCTAGTGACAAAATAAAATATTATTCCTATTTAAATCGTCATTCCTACTCCGTGGTCATTCCATAGAAACTAATACGACATGTCGCTGTCGCCACGTCATAAAATGAAAAAGCAAGTCACACAGTAAAACTGCACGATTCCTGCCCACTAGGGCTTTAATTTTAGTTAGTTTATACAAGTGTTCGTTCTACAAAATTGGAACAAAAATCTTTTGAAATTTAACGCTAGCTCACTTCGGCTTTTTATTTTAATTCCTGTACTGAAAGAATTTTCTGTCCGTGATATATTTCTACAATCCGATGGTGGAATTTAAAAATATTATACATTTTAAACCGTAGCTTTAACGCCCCGTTCCACGACCTCAGGTGATGCGGCTTACGTCAAGCGACACGCGCATGTTCAATGTTGGGCATTTTTTTTAAACTAATGATTAACGATTGAATACGTCAATCATGATTGACGACTAATTAGTTATAATCTGTTCGTGTGACTAATGATTGATTAGTCACACTGTTAATCAAATAATCATGATTGATTATTTATGATTGTAATTTTATACTAACAGCTAAATAAAACATTAAGTGTACTTCAGTCGTCTCATGTTATGCTAAATTAAATATATTATGTTAAAATTTTCCATCTATAAGGTGGGTTTACGAAGTCTATTTTGATTTACATTTATCAAAATCAGTGTTTTTAGTTTCAGTTAATGATTGATGACTAATGAGTTTAGTCAAAATATTGACTAACGTCTCAATCATGATTAAATTAGTCATGATTATATGAATCAAGCGTTAACTCCAACTAATAATTAACTTTTGAACAAATATTAAACTACGTTTGGATATTTCTATGTCTATGTCCAATCAAATTAGTTTGTGTCTATTCACTTCACTAAGTAAACAAGCGAAGAATAACACCACGAAACCAGCTATGATAGGATATCTAGAATATAAAGTATGCTACGAAGTTTTTCAGATCGGTAAATTCGATTCGGCAGGACTTGTCGAATAGCAAAGCATTCAGCCCGTACCGATTGGCAAGCACCGTTCGGCAAGGCTCCTTTGTTATTGCAGTTCATTTTTACCGCCCGTTTCACGGTCGGCATTACTTTTTCCTTTTATCTTGTTAATAAAGTGATACCTATCACTCAAGAGTCTGCAGATTCGCTGGCTTATTTAACCATGTATTTATTCGACTTTACCGCCTAATTGTCCCGATCAACACCGTTCCGAACACGTGTGCAATCCACCTAACAGCAACCGTTATAGGTTTTGATTGGTCTAAATATACAGAAGTCGTGACAAAGCTCATCATCTCGTTAGTGGTTCGAGGTATTAAGATTCGTCATCGGCGAAGATCTTAACAACTCATGTCCTCCAATTGGTATAACTATATTCGTGGAAACCTTTTACGAAAAACACGACGTAATAACAATCACAATATTTTTACTGACTATACAAGGTGGTTGGAACACCGACGATAAAGACGGTTGGTTACCACGTATTCACCACCTACATAAAAAATTTCGTGGTTTTAAAAAAAACAGCTGTTCCATACATTTTGAACGTGTAGGTACTGCAGTTCTGTAAGAAACAGCTGTTTTTTAGGGGTTCAGAATGATGTACTGATTACGTGGTAACGTTTAACGTCGGTGTCCCTTCTGCTTTGTATATCTCCTGGTCATTTCATTGATTCGATGGTTGGGTTGCATCTAGTTAATTTCTCCTGCAAGAATATCAATAACAACACAACGTTATGGTAACTGCTATAGGTTCATGTTGCAAACTGTTCTTTTAACTAAGCATAAGTAATATACAACCACACTCGCCAAAATAAGTTGTTGTCTACTAATATTAAAAAATCCTATTGCATCGACAACCTCAATGCTCTCAAAAGTCACTCTTAAATCAATACTAAGTACAATAACGCTCCCATTATCTCCACCAACATTCAATCGAAAATCAAATTCAACACTTAACCAACTCACAATTGCCCTCAACTCCACAAAAATCTTTAATCTCCTTACTCCGTCCTCCCTAACCGCGACTTGCGATATTGATGAGGCACTCCCGGGTACTCCCGCCTCGTATCTCGTTGACTCTATTAGCAAACGAACCACGCAATGGATTGATGATATCGTACCCTGATTGCTGGTGCGACGTTCCGATTGAATGGCCACATGTGTTTCAAGATTAGAGTTGAGGCTGGTTGGTTGTAAATTGTGCAGTGGAATGTGTTTATTAGGTAGGGGGGGGATATGGTTGTACGTACTTTTGGTTATTATAAGAAGCTTATGTTGTCTTTTGAATATTAATGGGACTTGAAACGTCGACGTTACTCCAATAACACTGTGGAGAGTAAACCAATACACGATACAGGAGAAGTTCCTTGCGTCGGGAAACGATTTAAAAAAAAAAAAGCTATGGCTGGGACGGGACGGTGACAGACATGCTTGATAGATCGACAGCATCAACAAAACTATCGGAAAAAATGCAAGTTTGAGTTGGAATTTGCTTAAAAATATTTGCATAACGACAAATGTAGTGCATCATGCCGTTTTAAACTTACGGTTACAACAATGCTGAACACAAAACTGACACAAATCAAGTTTAATCTAAAAACCAAACCATTACAACAGACATTAATACCCAAAAGCCGAGCATAACACAAATCCGAACACAAAGCTAAACGTAATTAGAAAAATATTGACGTAAAAAGAGTTAAAAATCAAAGTTCGAAATCTCTGCAGAATTTTATAGAACCTCCATTAGTTCCAATCGGAAACTGCGCTGACGACAAAAGATAAAATTGTAACGTATAACAAGATTTTACGACGGTCATCTCAATCAGAGCGGGAGCAATTTGCTACAATTGAAAACAAATAAATGACCGACACCATCTCGATTCGCTACGCTTCCGACCTCGGTGTTATTTTATAAGACAGTGTCTTCGTTGAAATTGTTTGTTTTACTTCATCTCGCAAGCTAGCTGGCTTTCCTTATCTACACATACCAAAAAAGACTTGGGTAATGAGACCGCTAATGTAAAATACTTTTAGCTAGACACTTCCGAATAAGATTATGGGCGGTAAAAAAGCCTGTCGTTAAGAAGAAGCCCGAGTATACAAATATACTGCAGTATTTAGTCAACTAAGTAATGTCACAGTTGTTAGCAAAGATGATTATGACCAGAAAAATTGTCTTACCATTTCTAGATATGACCCTCCGAAGCAGGTGACCGATGCGACGAGCTCCCATGCATATCCTCTGCTCCCGAATCACTTCATCCGTACAATCACTATCACTCGCCGACTCGTCATCCGTGTCATCCTCTGACACGAGAGATTCGCGATTGACAGTTTTAGAATTAGAATTATTGTCACTAAAACTTAATGTCGGTTCACTGGCACCTAAACTCTTTGGCTCCACGTTCCAGCCATCCAGTTTTTGTACATCATTGAACAGATCGTCTAAATTAGTTTCTAATAAACCTTTGGCACTACATATCACTTTACTTTTGGCATCATTATGTGTTACGATGGCATCGACGCTGTTTGAGAGACCCTTGTCGCGTCTCGCACTTTTTGCATCGTTAGCATCGTCCATCTCATGGCTGACATTGATATTGTCATGAGTTTTCGTTCGTTGTTTTATTCTTAACGAATTTTGCGAAACTATTTTTGACTTTTCCATTTGTCCCGCACTTTTTTCTGTCGACATGGAATTCAGATCCCTCGGCACTATCTGATTTTGGGGGTGGCTCGCACGAAATATATTCGACAGCACTAACATTTTCACTGTTTTTAATGCACCGACACTGGTCAAATATTCCATCACTGCATTCCTTTTTCATTTCACCGTTTCCGATGTGTCGCACTAAACGAAAAATAAAGTGGTTTCGTGTTTGTTCGTTTCGCATTCGAGAACTGCCTGTTGCAACACAACAGCGTACATGTATGCAAATGCATTCTTTATGGAAAACTAGACATTATTCAAGCGTATAGAATATTCTGAAGCGGTCCGGGTTTGTGTGATATTTCGCTGAGAGTTACGTTGGAAGACACGATACGACTGAATAAATAAAATATCAGCAGAGAAACAATTCGGAGCCTTCATGAAGGTTTTACGGGGTTCTTAATGTGTACGAGAAGAAGGTTTCAAAAAGAAAAAAAGGGAAAAGTGATTCTAATAAGGGACAGAAATGTTGTTGGAAATTTATTTTGAAAGATTTACTGAGTGTCTGGAGTTGGGAGAAGCTTAGCTTTTCTGTGGCGGTTAGATTCTCTTTATGAGATTGGTTGCGGAGCCACATCTGTCACCTAGGAACAAAGCCACGCCTGGAGGCGACACCGGCGTGATAACATTTCTACCCACGTAAAAGTTATCAACGTGCGGCTTTGGTTTCACAGTATATCAAAATTACTTTGGACATTGTATGTTACAGCTGGCTTTCTATGATGCGTATAAGATTAATGTTTGTTGTAGTTCAATGGAAATTACACGATGGACTATTCTATTAATTATTTTGTTTCTGGATTTGTGCCCGGTTGATGGCAATAGACTCGCCCCCTATTACATGGGACTTAAACAAAACTGGCAAAATTTTGGAATACTATTAGGTTCCCCTCTGCCCAATCCTTCGGAGACTAAAACCCGTGAAGTGATGTTATTTTATTAGAGATGTTTCCAAATCAGAAACTAAAATCTACAATCAATTTAAATTGAATTTCGGCATTGATATTAGAACCTTGACGTAAGTATTCAAATATGATGACATGGGAGAGCGCCAATTTGTGCCAATAAATGAAATCGGCATTGAAGCAATCATAAGATAATTATCTATGGACAATTTGGATTGTCTAGTGTGTAGAAATGTTCGATGTTGTTTTCGTAATACGTCATCGATATTTAATTTTAAATGCAGAATATGAAAGTTTTATGTAAATTCAAAGAATGCAGTGATGACAAACACATTCCTTGAATGACAGAATAATTACGTGAGAAAGGATTTATTCTAAACGAAAGCGATCTCACAAATAAATATACATAGGTAGTAGGTAGAACAAATCACAGACATAATACTATGTTTAGGCTTCTAATGACCGTGTTTTTTAATGGATTGATAACATTAACCAAAAATTCACGCAATGAATTTCGCTAGATCACGGAAGTCATCTACATATCTATCATCAAAAATTCTACGGAGCACATAAGGTCTAAATCGCTTTAAGCATTTATTCTTCGAACAACTTTTGGACCAAAGCAGAAAAAGCTGTTTCCGCCTAAAACTCGAGATATAGCATTACGCAATCAGACACTAACCTGCACGACACATCAAACCGACTACAACCCTACACAGTTCTTCTATTCCTTACCTAAACCTCCCAGTGTCGAGTACCAAGTGAATTAACTGTACAGTAGTGCCGGACAAGCGTTTGTAGATTGGGGAGTTTTTTTCCCTTGTTTGGGGAAAAAAATTGTTGCTGGGGAAAGTTTGGGGAAAAATTCCCTAAGATATCAAACTGTAAAACTTAGGAAACAAGAGATATGTTACACACACAGACACAAAATATCGATATCTATCGATACCTAGCGCAGGCAGTAAGATGAGGTCATGTGCACTGAGAGGGAGTGTGTGATCCGTCAATTTTGTGACTTAATATAGTTTTCAATTTCTCCATTTGTTTAATTTCCTGTTTAAAAATTGAATGCAGGTATCATTTTGAGAAAAAAAGAATTTGGGGAAAATTCAAAAACCTGACGTAGCAACCCTGTGCCGCCGGATCGCTTGTCGAGTAGAGGTGTACCATCACCTACATTATGCAGTGGCTTACGGCCGCCGACCGGCTTTTTGCCCTAATCTTGTTTAACGGACGTGTTTCGCATGCAGGAATTTTAAACAACTATTTTTTTTCCCGTGCGGGATTACCGCGATGACAGCGCTTTAGTTTTTCGGGAAAAGTTCGGGACACGTAAGCCGATTGATTTGTGTTGTTTTCCAGATATTTTGTTGATTGGAAACTGTTGATTTTGTGTTTAATCTATTTGCTTTTTGCTTTGGGTTAGTTTTACAAAGAAGTCTTAGAAATTCGGTGTTATCTCGAACGTAACAATAATTTATTGGTCTTCAAACAAAGCTGTAGTTAATCGTTTTATTATGTAAATGAAGACAAGTCAAAAAATCTTTCGATAACAAAAAAGATCGATTGCATGAACAAAACTGGTTTATTTTTTCACGTTCCCATTCAACATTTAGGTACCTTTGCATAGAAAAAAAAAACAGATAAACATCTACATAATTTATGGAATAAAGTCAACTTATTATACTTCTAGTGGCCACAATAAAGTTCTGACGTTTCTATGACGTCACCACAAACAAACATGGCGGACGGCGGTCTACGAATTTGAATTTGCCTTTCAAATTCACATAGACAATAATAGGCACTTATTACATGTTCACACAGTTCTAAATACGATGTTAATCGTTTTGGCAATCTCAGTGTGTTTAAAAAACTCAAGGTTTCGGGCAAGGTATGTTACATCATTGCCCTTAGGCGGTCGTTACACCTACCTACAAACTAATGGTCACGACTCACGTCATATTATTATATCATACGTTTGTTATCAGTTGCAAAATATTGGTTATTTTAACATACAACAAGGTCGTGTTGCAATGTACGCCTTTGAAGCGAATGTGCATTGTTCATCGACGACTTCGCGCTCGATTTTAATTAGTTATCAGCTGTTACAATACTATTATAATACTGTCGTCTTAAGAAATGTTTTGAAGGTTAGAGGCGAAGTGTCAATAGATATATCCTTCTTCTATGTACGTTTGCAATCTAGCAAAATCCATTTTAGTTTTCACCAATGTAATTCTGACATCTGTAATTTTTAGAAACGTCCTGTTATCAAAAAAAAACTATTATAACACGGATTTCACACCACACAGCATTCAAACTGCTATTTGCAGCTTCCAAATTCAAACTTCATGAAGCATCCAAAATCAACAAATAGCAGCTGGTCAATCGCCGAGTGTGTCGTCAGCCTAAACATAGATACATGCATACATAGATGTTATGCATTAGTCAATATCCGGGATATCTCGACTTCCCGAGGGGACATGCGACATGAGTCTCCCCCGAATCAGGATTAGTCGATTACCAGTATACGGGGTGGAAGGGACACCGACGCGAAAACGGAAACCACATACCCAGTACGTCATTCTGAACCCCCCCATATAGAAATTTTTAATCGGTTATTAAAAAAGAAATTCAGCTGTTCAATACATTATGTCCGTGTAGGTATTGCACTTTTGTAGGAAACAGCAGATTATTATTTTTCTAACAACCGACGTAAAATTTTTATGTGGGGGGGGTTCGGAATGATGTACTGAGTATGTGGTTTCCGTTTTCGCGTCGGTGTCCCTTCCACCCCGTATTATTCGTCGCAAATCCGAATACCTCAAATGGAGAGGAGGCCTGTGTCACAGCAGTGGTATCATTATATGCTTATTCTGAGTATCGATCGATTTGGCACATTCGATTAGTCTGCGAGCGATTCGCATAGTTATTCTCACTGTTCTTTATTCTAATCATAGCTAATCTAGCCTTGTTCTTGAATTTTAAATACTGAATAATGATTTGATTTAATTTCCACTTGACAAGATTTTGAGAGAGGCGTTATGAATGAAAAACCGGTCAAGTGCGAGTTGGACTCGCGCACCGAGGGTTCCGTACAAACCTGTGGGTATATAACTTTTTTTTATATGACGAAACTAAAAATTTACGGTTTTCGTAATTTTTCCTATATCTGTACTATAAGACGTGACTTCGTACAAAATTTCAAGATTCTAAGTTCACGGGAAGTACCCTGTAGGTTTTGATTCCCGTGCGAGTTTCGAAAATTTGCGGAAATTTGCGGCCTAAGTGGCTGTATCTTTTGATTGCATTGACTTAGAAGGTTGATTTTTCTACAGCTTCCAGGGACAGTAGAACTAAGTATCATATAGAAATTTCAGTTTGATACCTCCACGCGTTCCTGAGAAAAACGGTCTTGACAGACGGACGGACGGACGGACGGACGGACGGACGGACGGACGGACGGACAACAAAGTGATCTTATAAGGGTTCCGTTTTTTCCTTTTGAGGTACGGAACCCTAAAAATATAATCCGTGACTACTTAATAAAAATCTTGAATTCATTCATTCATAGATAGACAATATACAGCCTAAATTGCTGGGTCTAGCAGATGACATTTTGCACAAAAGCTCCTTAAATAAGGAACGTGAGCTACTAAAGATGATTCTGTGACAATTCGGGATAAATTGTCTAAATTTTTTCGTCAAAAGTTCACAAGGGGTTGATTTGACAAAGAGTTATGAAAGTTCGTCGGTTTTACTGATGGAAATCCCATCGTACACACGGAATGTTTAAAAATAAAATCAATATTTAGATAATTAACAACTCCCTTTATGGTCCATTTTAGCGCAAAAATTGACCAAAGCACGATTTTTCCCAGATTTTCGAACAGCAAATTCAATTTGATTTTTCGCAATAAATCCTCACTCGGAATGCAAAGGTGTGTGTCAAATCTGCCTAGGGTGTTTACAGACCGGCGCTCATAAATCGTGGCGATATTTGTGCGATTTTCGCGACCGTAAACAATGCTTTGATCTCGAGTTTTAGCGAACAGTGTGAATGTTGTTTTTGACAAATTACGTTTTTATAGTTAGTAATTGAAGCTTGCAGATTGCACGGTTTATTGACTAAGCGAAATACATTTGATTACATACATTTAATTTTCCAAGTAATTCAGTCAACTACTAATTAAAATGTTGTTTACCGTTTAATGCAATGACACCTTGTAGAATAATCAGAGACGTTAACAATAACACAAATTTTTGTCAATATTCATCTACAATAGTGGACAATGTGAAGGATGATATGGCTAGAAAGGTGACTGCTGAGATGACGAGTAATAGAGAAGTATGGAAGAAGAACACATGCTGCGCCGACCCCAAATAAATTGGGATAAGGACAGGAGAATGATGATGACTCATCAACAATAGTAAAGAAATATAAGACGTTTACAGAAAATAAAAGAAATGTTTCAAAGAAAACACTGTTAAGCAAAATCCCTCAGTAAGATCATGTTCTATAAAAAGAAAAGTGCAATACCGAACACAGTGACCCAGTGTTGGCGCAATAGCAGGAATCCATATTAGTACCGACTACAGAGAATTAATTGAAGCGTCGAATGTACCTACAAATCAACCGGTTATCACTAAGTAGAAGTTATGTTAAGGTGAATTGGCTAACGATTACTTGGCAGTCATTTATTTGCAACTACAGTGTACTTCTTGTTTGTGGGTTTGCAGTAATTAAATGTGTAACACAGGGTGTAAACGCGATACTTCTTAGCTAGTGATCTAGACCATCAAACCAGAAAACTTTTCCAAGAAACATGAGTAGAAAAAAAATAAAAAGTGTTTATTTCCCATAAAAAAATATCGCATCGGCTGACGCAATTAGTATGAGGAGTCCATTTCTTAGACCTATTTTCCTTAGGAAAAGCTGTCCGGTTTGATGGTCTGATTAACCCCCTAATATTATATTATTCTGTAACAACCTGTATAGGTACAGCAAAAATGTGGGCCTTATTGTGAGTCTAACTGGCAATTGCAACTCATATAAAACGGTGAGGAAATTCAGGGTTGGGAAACCAGCTCGCTCTGGAACCAAAAAATTGAAGACTTGTTTTACTACCTCTCGCCAGGAGGAGGTCTGTATAGCAGCAATGAGAACGTTTAAGACTGATCACCTATGATACTCATGAGCCTTGAAAAGCGAAGAAAACACAAACACGATCTTTATTTAAGCGTATGCATTGCCAGTTTAGTCCTTAGAATAGAATCCAGTACTAAAATAAAACAGATCTTAGCCACAACTTCTTCTATAATCTAATCACTCTATCTAAGCAAAACAATTGAATGTGAACTTGTACCAAATACTCGCATTTGTAAACGATAGTTATCGCTACCCATACTAACTGTCGCTAAATATAATATCGCACACTTACATAATACACAGGTCCTACTATAGCTAGCACTCTTCAAACAAAGAATTCACTCACCGAATTTCATGATAACAAAAACCTACAACCGCGTAAACAATCGTCTCATACGGACAAGAAAGCCACAGTAAGAACATTAAATCGGCAGTGTACCAACTCAATAATTGCGTTAATTACAAGTTCACGTTTCCAAATTAACAACTTACGTAACAACAGAAATGAACTGATTCGTGTTCACAATTGTTTATGTCGAACACTTCGAACTGTTTCAATGAATAATGTAAACAGGTTATTGTAAAACGTTTCTTGGGAGTTATTGACAGATTTGTCCATCCACTGTTAAACCTCCTGCCCATATCCGAATTATTTGTGGTCGGCGCAGTACATCTTCTTCCTTCATACTTCTGTATTACTCGACATCTCAGCAGTCACCACTTTTGTAGCCATATCATCCTTCACACAGTCCATTCATCGGTTCCTCTACCCTCATAGCCAGCCAGATTTATACTCAACTTTCCCCACGACATGTACTTCATTTCCACTGCTAAATTCGACAGCGGTGGTAAAAAGGCTGAAGAGGAACCCATCTTATTTAAGTGGGGGGCGCAGCATTGGCTGCTCCACCATCACGCCATTTTATTCGCGTATTATTGAGATTCGACGATTGCAAAAAGGGGCAAAAAAATCTTCTCACTGTTTCAACCACTAACTTAAAAAGTTTATTGATAATGATGAATTAGAGGTTTGGTCCTAAGGGGCGGATATCGCAATAATCTGCATAACACACCTACAGTAGCAATGCGAATAATTTTGACAATTCAACAGCATTCATTGCGTTATTTAAGTCGTAGAGTAGACGAACTTTTCCCAAATATGAAGAAATTAATTAGGAATTTTCTTCAAAATCTTCGGATTGCGATAGAAGACTGAGTAACGAGAATGCTGTATGATTGGCAGCATAGCAATGCGAATTCATTGACAAGAATGATCCATACTTTGTTACATTTCTTAGTGATCTTCATTTGTTATGGTAAATCAGGAAGTTCAATAGGCAACCGTGTTTACTGACCTGGTAAATGAAGATTCAGTACGGATTTAACTTATAAATGTCACCTGGATTTCTCAAAACAATAAAAATGCAATCATAAACTAGATGCATTTCTGGGTTTTAAGATTTTACAAACAAACAATCAGTTATCTAATGAGTTCAAGATAGGCTAAATAAATTTCAATGTAGCAACTTGTTCCCAAGATATCTCTATTTGTTTTCACATTTACTCACGGCAACGAAACTAAAGTTATACTATTCTAGAAACAAACACCGGTGCGATGAGACGAACGCTAAGTTTATGGGAAACCGCACTACTGTGTTTGGTTTGGGTGGAACCAAATAGTAATTATGTACAAAGGTATTACCCAGAATAAACCAATTTATTTATAGAATAATTACAATATTTATACTGAGAAAGGGCATAAATAGACGGTTGTAATTATGGTGTAATTTATTATTAATAAACATTGAGATAACAGATAACTACTAAAAAATCTTTTAAAAAAACCTTATTAAAAAATATAGGGGAATATATCGTAGAGTCCCTTATTACAAATCCTTCGGTACAAATCAAGGTCCTGGATCAAATTCGCTAAGAGATCTGGACAAGCAACAACCAACAACAGCTTTTTTATATAAATCCATATTGGACAGATTTGAGAGCGGGTAATGTCAAACATATAAGAATTATCGCGTATAATATCTGCTCAAGAGTGCGTGAAACATTAATCACAAAAGACAAACATGAGCATTTTCCATTAGACATCTGTTGCATGATACATTTGTATGATGCACGCACTGCCTTCATTTTACGTTCTCATACTTAAATGAAATCGTGCGATAAGACGTACGAATTGTGACACAAGCATTATAAATTTCCAAGTGGTCGGACGAAATTCACCACTAGGACCCAATGAGGGTTGGCGGATGTCACAGGTCTTCGATTCTTTAATTCATGGGACATCCTCGCGACGTTTTCCTTCACTATTTTGAAAGTAGTGGTGATGAAATAAATTACACTACGTTAAGTGCCTGGTTAATTTGGAACACACGACCTACAATCGAGGCACTAGCCATTAAAAGGGCTCAAGAATTACAGTAATTTAAATAAACATCAACTCCAATTGAACCGGTAAACACCAGTTAGAAATTGAGAATCAGACGCCTTTAAAACGCTCAAGTGGGGCTTGGGAGACAATAATATTTCCTTATATTAAAATAGGCATTGTTATTTCAACTGAAGCGGCCATATTGGGTCTAAATCAGCAACGGTCCCGTTCAATTGTGTCCAATTATGCTCGCGAAGTCTTAGGCCTAGAATGCACGGGCCGACTCCGTGACAAATTCAATAGCTTTTGTTCTTGTTTACTTATGTGCAAATCGCAATTGATTCTTAGAAACATTTCCGCAAGAAATTTTCAAAGTATCGTCAAGTTAAGAGTGCATTGTCGCTTTAAAACTGTTAGTTTCAATAAATAAGAAATCTTTCAGTAGCCAGACCTGAAAATAATCAATTTAAAAAGAATTTCTCCACGCTTCAAGTGTTCTGTTCATCGCTCGATTTATTTATCACGTTCCCCGTCGCCTAGCAACGGTTCACAGAAAATCGCGCATGACTTTCGCGCGTTTATTTAACGGGAACCGGTGGAATCGCGGTCACGACCGCCCGATGCGTCGACGCCCTAATAAAGACTGGTCCAGCGTCGCGTAGTCGCGTTAAATGATCACATTAACTGCAAGTGTTATGATGTCCGTGACGTCATCAATATTCTTGAGTACTTTATGTTGAATGAGTACTTTGATATCGGTCAATTTATTGAATACAAGCATCGCATCGTCAAAATTATGAACTTCTATACTAATTTTCACCCCCCCTGTAACAAATTTAAGGGGTATAATTTGTAAAATCCCCTTCCATCTACGTTATAGAAGGAGGTTTTGGGTAGTGATGCAACGGAAGTGTCTTAACGGAAGCAGAAACGGAAACAGATGTCAAAAGTAAATCTTAGCGGATGCGGATGCGGATGCGGAAGCGGAAGCGGAAGTGTTAATACTATGAAGAAAAAACACATTTTTATTTTTTTTCAGATTTGTTTAATAGAATTTGTCATTTGTATTTTGTACTTTTAGTACTCGAAGTTAAACAGAGGTAAGTTATATTTAATAAAAAGTAATTTGGCCGCTTTTACACCTTTGAGTCTGTTTCGGTGTTCTTCATATATTAAACCAGCTCCGCTGTAGTCGTGCGACCTTTTCGCGAATACACTTTTTCACAGAGTTTGCATCGGGCACTTGAGTCATTAATCTCAACAAAATAGTTCCAAATGGGACTGGTTTTTGGTTTCATAATTGCACTAGACACAAAACTAATAGGTACCTAAGTAACAAGTAACAAAAATAAGAAAAAATCAACAGAAGATTTACGAGCTTACGTTAAACGTCACGAGGCGCGGTGATGCGCAGAATGAAACAGAAAATAGAATGATAAACAAAGTCGTTGCGCCCCCGCCAACCCCCCGCACGCGCCGATTCCGTCATGCATGTCCAGTCGTTCACGCGCCCCCACCCCCGCGCTCCTCGCTGTATTCTCCGTTTAGAGTTCTGTTATAAAGTTGCGGAACCAGAAACGGAAACAGAAGTGAAAAAGCTTGCGGAACTTCTGCAGAAGCGGAAGCGGAAGCAGAGTTCTGTTGCAACACTAGTTTTGGGCAAAATGTGCATCCAGGTCCAGTGGTTTAGTGTGTGGTGTCTGACGGTGAGTGAATTCAAAATGTTTTGTGTAAATTGTCGTGGTTCCATACGTGCGTTATCAAATCGAGGCCAAAAAAACTACCTACAGGACGTCGAAATTCGACACTACGCATATATGATCGTAATGGCGGACTAATGGTCACCATGACCTTGCCCTATTAGATTGTGTAGGCGTATGCACGAGATTACGACACAGCCAGCCACCATGACGGTCTTTTTATGCCTATTAAACGCCCTACAGACTCACGCGTGAAGTCTCGGCGAGAAGGCTCACTGAGACTTCTCTCAATGAGAACGAGATGGCGAGAAATCCATCACATTCACGCTTCTCGGGTGTTCTCGGGGGTTCTCGGCGTGAGTCTATAGGGCCCTTTAGAAGTACATAAAGTCCGTTAAAGTTGTTGGTGACAAAGACCGTTTTATCAGTGTTCATTTCTTCGGAAGATTTCAGTTGAAAGTATTTTGGTGAAAATACAGGTTAATTTCTACCAAAAATTTCATTTGAAAGCGTTGTGCTGAATAATAAGTAGGTATAACCGTTTTGATTAATGACTGCAAGTAAATTGCCGTTAAATTAGAATAACGGCACTAATGTCAATCAATCTTTGACTAACCAATCAACATTTCCTAACTATCCACAATTAAATGACTGATTATTATTATCTGTGATTTTATCAAGAAGTTAAAATTGCTTCCTAAAAGTTCAACACAAAGATTGTTTTAATCACGTTGTATTCATATAATTTCAGCTCATTCATATACCTGGTATTTCGTTTTTTACTTAACAAAAAAAACTGTAATAAACGAACAAAAAGTTCAATGCGCTGCGTATGCGCATAAGACTCCTGTTCCGGAGATACAAAACATCTAAAATATAATAAGAGTAATAACATAGCTAACTGTGTGAATTCACACGAGTGACATTAAAAACATTGTTAGTGTGCGGTTTCTAATAAACTACACCAAATAGTTTTAATTTATATCTTGTTCATCAAAGGTGAAATTCATTTACTTACTTACATAAAACATAACATGACAGCACGCCTGTAATCCCCAAAGGTGTAGGCAGATGTGTAACTATAGTACATCCACATTTCGTCACTTATGTTTAAGACCCACGTAAAGAGGAGCTACTGAGGAAAATGCTGTTGGAAAATCCCAATAACACTTTACCTGACCTGGGAATTGAACCCAGGACCTCTTGCTACTGGAACAGGGACCCAAATTACGTAAAAAATAAACTATAAAATATGTATTTGATCGCAATCATTAATGGTCGATTTTTATCGTAATAAATAAGTAATGTAGTTTCGTACAGGTTGTGTAAGGCCAATAATTTATAACGAATTATTATTTTTTTACACTAAAAGAGAAATGCGGTGTATATCAATAGTTACATAATGTATTTTGAAGCGTGACTAACGATGCATGTACTATAATGACTATAATATTCGTGTTATATACGGTATCGTTTTTGTTTAGATTTATCTTGGTTTTGGCTTTCAAGAAACTACCTTAAAATCTTGATATTTAGTTAGGTTTTTGGATACGTACGTCAAAAAATCGTGAGAAAGAGACCTACATATGTCCAGCAATCATCTGCGACTCCTGGTTGGATCAATAATTCAATAGTGTTAAATAAAAATCCTTTTAAAAGCTTCCTGATTTTTATTGGCATCTCATACCTACCTACTTCTGTAAAAAATTGTGGGGCCAAAGCGGCTCTCTAGCTAATTTTCTCTAGTAATACTATGTCTTCAGAGTAATGGATACCAATTAAATTGTTCGCGCTTGTTTATATTCGATTAAAAGTCTAACAAGATTTTCACATCCAATAATCATCAAGTACTAACCAACGTGGGACACCAATTTACCTACATAACTAACTTACACCGTACAATCCGTACTTTCTCTCGATCAACCAAGTCTAGATTCTGAACGTCTTCGGCATCCCACTCCAACATTGACGAATTAACATTAGCGGGAAAGTGACACATGATCGCACGCATTATAAGTGCGGCAGAACTTAGCCGTAGTACAATACTCACAGTAGGTAAAGTACGTTTTGTCGATAGGTTAAGCATGATCGGCCTATATGTAGATGTCTCCACTGGATAGGTTCTGTTAGAACTGGAAGGAGGACGTGCGGGTTCGCGAGAAGTGGATGGAGGCCTTTGCCCGGGAGTAAGCTGAGAGGACCAGGATAAGAAAAAAAAATCGACACAGGAGTCCTCTTTATGAGACGGAGTGGAATATAATCCACCATGCGGGCCCAGTGCGGGTTGGTGGAGGTCACATATTATAAAATTTTTGGTTCTAGGACGGTTCCCTCACGACGTTTTCTTTCCCCGTTTTGAGAGCAGTGGTGATGGAATAGACTACATAAAGTAATGCGCCTATGTGGGTTCGAACCACACAACCTACTCTTAAGTTGGGACCTTTACCAGTGCCCACCATTACTGTATTGTCCTTGGTTTTGTAGTAAAGAAGGTTTTTGTAATAAATCAGGTTGAGAGGTGACTGACCGTCGCGGTCGAGTGCGTATTGCGATGTTGTCGTTCAGATTATGTTGGCAGTTGGTTTTTGTGTCTCACTTAGACTACTTTTGATGTATTATTTTAATACTGAGGATTATAGTTTTTTTTTGGGAGACTAATCTAGTCGTGGACACTTTAACATGTACATATTTGGTCTTGCTCTCGTGACGAATGACGTAAGACGCCTGTCTTTCGTCGCAGTAACAGTTAAAAAACAATAAGCATGTTTTTTTTCTACAAAAAAAAACCCTGAAAAAGCCATTAACCACAATTACGTCAAAATATTTGGCTGAAGACGAATTATTTCACCACCACTGCTCCCAAAAACGGTGAGGGAAAACATCGTGAGGCAACGGAATGTCCACGTGACACCCACCAACCCGCACTGACCCTGCGACTGATAAAATAATTAAGGTCCTCTCCTCCTCGTAGAGAAGAAGCCTGAAACCCAAGATTTTTTTTAAGCTAGTTCGGCTATGGATATACCTACTTGGGAAGAGAGTGGACCCCACGACACAGGGTATCTTAGTGTGGACTCCAGGGAATATGTAAAAATCTAGCGATTAAGGATCATTTTTTTTTTGTTGCTAGCTAATAAATTGAAAATATTGAACCATGTTATGCACTGATTAAAATTTTATTTATGGACAGCATAATCAAATCCCATATTCATATCCGCATAAAAGCCAAAATTGTGTTACAGTATCGTTTTTAATTACATAATTAAGTTCCAAGCGTGACTGTTAATACGACGAGCACAATTAAAAGTGATCTGAATAAATTGAAACTGTCACGTTTAAAGCAACGCTTATGACACCGTCAAATAAATAAACGGACATTATTTTTGATTAAAATGGTTGCATCGTAAAAGGATTCGCTGGTACTTGGCGAATTAAAATATTAATATGGGTAATATTTATATTTAAATTTTGGGTGGAATGGTAACTGGTGAGTTCATTAATTTGTGTTTACGATATTATGTAGTTGGAAAAATATTATCATTGCTCTTTTATTATTCTCTTTATTTATTTATCATCTCATTTTTATACATTTTTAAATATTTCTTAATAAAAAAGACATAAAAAAAAACATTTAAAAATATAAAAAAATAGTTGTCCGCCGGTATCGGGAGCAGGGTCCAAGCTACCGGTGGTTAGGGCTCCAGAGACAGGAACCTCCTCACAATGCGAGCCGTATCGAGGAGTACTGCCTTCTGAATCAGGCCCTTGATCCAACCGCCTAAAGAGAGCCTCGAAAGATGTTCGTCGAGGCTCTTGGCCATAAGGCCATTGGCCGTCACGACAATCGGCACAATGATAGCCGAGCTCACATTCCACATATCGACAACCTCGTGTGCCAAGTCAAGATATTTTAATTGTTTCTCTTTCTCAGCTTTCACGAGGTTCTCGTCATGCGGAATGGTAACATCGACTATCATTACGCGGCGCGCTAATCGGTCTATCACCACAATGTCAGCTTTATTGGCGACAATTAAAATATTATTATTTCCTTTATTTACTTTTCTCACTTATTTTTTACGTTTTTTCATTGCTATTTTATTCTTTATTTATTTCCTTTACACATTATTTAATATTTTTAAATAAAACATACAAAAAAAAACATTTAAAAATATAAAAATAGTAGCCCACCGGTATCGGGAAAAACGGGGTCCAAGCTACCGGCGGTCAGGGCTCCAGAGAGAGGAACCTCCTAACAATACGAGCCGTGTCCAGGAGAACCGCTTTCTGAATCAAGCCCTTGATCCAGCTGCCTAATGAGAGCCTTCTCAGGTATTGGTCGAGGCTTTTGGCAATTAAGCCATTGGCTGAAACGATATTGCTATAATTATTGTGATTTTTTAAATATAATTTGGCCAAATCTATTTTCTTACTATTATTATTAGGCTAGAATCTGAATAAGGAAAACCGCAGACCAACTGCGTTTTAAAATAGGGCTAAATTGTCTATTTTATCTTTGGACTAAAGCTATTCTGGTATTTTGGACTTAAGTAATTTTATTTTTCATCAGGAATTTCTAGGTAACTCGGTAGCTCGGAGTTTGGATTTGTGCCCGGCTGATGGCAATAGGCTCGCTCCCTATTACATGAAACTTATACATAACTGGCGAAATGTGGTGAACTAAAGGTAGTATGTGGTGTAGGTAGTGGCTGAGCGATTGACTGCTGCGCTGCGTGTCGCGGGTTCGATCCCCGCACGGAACAAATATTTGTATGGCCTACAGATAGTTGTTCCGGGTCTGGTTGTTTGTGCATGTGAGTTTAAATGTTTGTAAACGCACCCACGATACAGGAGAAATTCCTAGTGTGGGGCAACGTTTTTTTAAAAAAAGAAAAAGAAAAGAAAAAAGTATAACTTAAACTTCTGAATAACGGTACCAAAAAATACCAATGTAAAACTAACTATCTTGTACCACTGCTCGTATGATTGACTTACCGCAACCGGTTATACTGTGGCCCACTCATTTTATTGGTTATTTTCGGCCTTGAGTGAAAGTGCACTTACAGTTGCGAAACGGACAAACGTATGTTACTGATACTCATAGGTATCTTGATTTGGTAGTTTTCGATCGATTGATCTACTGCTACTGTACACGTTGGAACATATCACCATACTTGTATTTCCCTGAAGAGTTAGGCAGAGGCGTAGGTACCTATTTTGCATGTAGTAGATACTTATGCACTTTGTAGACTTATGTACAGGTTCAGGCTAGTCCAGGCAAATAAACAACTGTCCTCTATTTGAATCATTGTTAAGATATTTTATTGTAAATTTTGCCTGTTTTATAAATAAACGACGTATTTATTAGGTAGATATGATTATAGCATATAGATTTGGAACAGTATTAAATGGGTATTTTTGTAACAGTTGGTAGATACTATTACTACCTCTGCGACTAATTTTAGTTTTTAATTGCCAATAATTGCAACGCAGTTAGGTAATTATTACATAGTATACTTATTATATTATTTATTTATTATAAAATTTGGATTTCATTATCCTGTTTCTGGCTTTGATTTAGCACGGATAATAAACATGAAAATACCTAAACTCATACATAAACTCACGCATTTTCCCATGGGGGTGGGCAGAAACGACAGAACGCCATCTGCGGTATCTACGATCCTTACATACCTACTCCGTTTGCCTCATCCACGTTCATACAGATGGTTCACATAGTAAAGCTGGGCAGAGTACAAACACGTACGATTTTTAATTAAGTAAATGAATAGAAAAGCTCTCGATTAAAAAAACGATTTCTATCGATGATCAGAGCCGATCGATTGTTTGTTTATCTATTAAAGTTTCTAATAGAAATTAATGTTAGCTAAGCGACTTCTTTTTCATTTGAAATCTCTTTAGAAACGGCTATCTATTAGTGTCTACAAGGGGTTACTTACCCTTTCTATATCTATCAAAAACACGAGACTTTCATCACAAAAGGAGAAAGCTCATTTTGTACGGACCAAAACCTACCTACATCGAAACCATCAAATCATTGGTGTATCGAAGCTATAGGACGACCAAATTTAACAACTTTGAAAAAAAAAATAATGCGTGATAACTTAAAACTTAGCTCTAGACTTAGATCTAAAGATTCTACAATAAACGATTTCTTAGAAGATTCTGTAGAGAACGAGACACGAAGTTATTTTATTACATAGCTACATATTTATTATATCTAGGTACGCAAGTTATGGCACATAAAACCTACGCTCACAGCGTCTGGTTACAGGAAAAAAATATAATCCTTATCTCGACCAACTACTGTTATAACAAATAATTCGCATAATATGATTACAATGTCGCCATTACATAAACTTGTTTAGCTATATAACAAACAGAACTGCAAACTCTGTGACATAACCATGGAATTATCACCTTTATTTGGAACTGCATAATGTTGGTCATCGCACAAACAATTCAAACTGATTGTGGCATTTGTATCATATGTAAATACAGCATAGTTCGTGAGTCATACCGAAATATTCCGAGTAGAGAGATCAAGGCTTCAGAAGGGAGGCTATTGGCCTATCAATATGTTAAATCACTGTATACGTAGATAACACTAAACCTTATACCGGCGTGGATAAAGTCGTAAATCGATTAGCTGAAGGCGTTCTTTGTGGATAGTCTGCATGTTTTTATGTCGGAAAGCTCTTAAACTAACACCGACACCGATATCCTATCTTTCGCATTATGTCAATATTCTTAGGATAAAGTAAATCAATTTCCAATATGGATGCAGAATGTCGGGATATTCATAAAGTTTCCACAATTCTGATACTTGATGATACATTTTAGAGCGCGCTTAATAATTCCGGAGTAATTTAAGATAATCAGCAACTGCCATTAAGGTTGAAAGCCAGCTAACGAAGCTGGGAAAAGCTGACAACAACTTGCATTATTTGGCGCGTGAGTGGTAGACAAAGAAAGGGCTATTTCGGTGCCATACCATCAGTGACTTATTTCTGCTAATAAACAAATAAACAGACAGGAGGGTGTTCGACTATTTAATGTGCAAAAGCTCTCTCGCTAAGTGTCGCAGAGTTGAAAAACATACGTTCATAACTTGATGTTTAATCCTTTGTGTCCAGTTGGGCAATGCGAACAACACTACAGACATGTTTTATTTAATCCAAACTCCGCAGTCTCAGCGTGCCGTCATCATTTTTTGTACTTTTAGCGCTCACGGTGAGGTCCACTTATATTACTCTTATATTGTGGGACGGACAAAGAGTCTAGCTTTATTCAAGTCTCGTACACAGTCGTATCTGTTCTCTCCACAGCCGTAAGCCAGATAACATATAAGAGAAATCCTTTGTTTGTTGCTCGCCGTTAGCGAGATAATACAATAACACGGATCGAGGCAGCCGATCACGATGGAATTCGATATCGATTCAATTTGCAAACAGAAGATTGTAATCGGAAACATATCGTGAGTTGACGGGCACAAAACAAACACATGCACAAATAGGAGTCGGTGTTATCGGCGCGTGTTTAACGACGCCCGGCCGGCACTACCTTCACGGGTGAAATTTCGAAATATCCGCACACACCTTGTGCAAACCCGGGCCTGATGTGGGTCAGCCGCACGCGACGTTATCTCGGGCGCCACCGCCACACACGGATAAACAAAGAACAAGGTGCGACGTGGAAAAACTGAGGCGAATGCCCCACACTACAACACACAAAAAATTGCATCCAACAGTAATCGACGAACGCAAAACAAACACAAAACCACCTCATCGGTCGAACTGTCAACGTTACAGCTGGACGATGGTATCGGCGGCGAGGTCATCGCTTCCACTCTAGCCGCAAGTTTCACGTAACCACTGTACTAAGCGCGTAAACACTACAGCCGGCAGCGCAACGGAACAACGTTCGCTGCAATCGCGCGGAGATTTCGAAATGCGAAATTGTCACCGGTGCGGCGCGCGCGCATGCGATATTATCCGTCTGGGAGATCGCGCACAGATGGCGCGTTGCGTCGCCGCGCGAAAAACACGCGTACGCGCGTCGGTTTTCACAATGCCACTGTTTCCCGCGGCCGAGTCAATTAGCCGGCGCGACCTCCGCACCACTCCGCCGTCGAAACGACAACAGACACCCGCGGCGAACAATCACCCGCAGCCCACAATGAATGAGATGAACTGATCCGAGATTTACATAACTTAACGCTATCCTCATAACATTTGCAGTACCGTATGGAGGTTTTGTAGATCATAACTTCATAAGTATAGTGCGTGTGAGGCATCGCGATTGGTCGCTGGTAATCATATCGAGTAGAGACCGGATCGTAATTTTTATGATGAGTTGGAATTGGCGCGGGCGGCGGCGTGACGTCACGGGACTAGTGCGCCGGCGCACTCGCGGACGTTGCCCGACTTACATTAATAACTTGACATGTTTATGTGTTGGTCTCATCTTTTTTCCGAACATTAAGTGCTTAAAGACGCATCACGAAAGCTAAAAATTAGGTCGGTAACGGTACTGAAACATGGGGATTAAAATAGAAGGAAAAGCATTAAAAATTCGACACTTCCTGGTTTTGAAGTATGAACCATGTAGGTACTTGCGCAGCCACCTAAATCTATTTGGGTTATCCACTTAGGTACATGCTAATCTCAATTTGATTGATAGCAACTTTCTGGGCACAATATAGCCTCATTGCCTTTTAACCAGTGAGTATCCCACAGTCCAATTCAAGTTAATCATTCGTACAATTTAAAGCTGCGACGTCATAATTGACATAGGGACTTGACGGGGACGAACACAGAACATAGAGCAGTCTTGTCTATTGGACCAATTACACCCACGTCTTCCGCGATCCATGATATAAATAATTATGAACATACTCATAAATCTACGACCCGAATGGCGCAGCGGTAGTGAGGCTGCCTTACGTTCATAGGGTTCCGGGTTCGAGTCCCGGTAGGAGCAAGTGTTTGTGTGATGAGCATAGACATTTGTTACCGAGTCATGGATGTTTATATGTATAATAAGTATGTATTTACAAACAAAAAGTATCTATGTAGTATATCAACTATCTGGTGTCCACGACACAAGCCTCGTTGCTTAGTGTGGCACTAGATGGCGCTGTGTGTAATGTCCAGTGATATTTTATTTTATTTATTTATCTATCTCAATAATAAACTTTTTTGTTTAGTGTCTCGTTGGTCGAGCGGTCGCCAGAAACCAAGACCATGAGGTCCTGGGTTCGATTGCCAGGTCGGGCAAAGCGTTATTGGGTTTTACTTAGTAGCAGCCACGGAGCCTGAATTAGCGCCCAGCTGATGGCTATGGGCTCACCTCCAATTTCATGGGCCGCAAACGTAGGTAACTGGCGAAATTTGGGTGTACTATTGGGTACACCTCTGCGTAACCCTTTGAAGGTGATGCTGATATGTTAGTGCAAGTTATAAATCCTTATATATCAATCCCAGTAATAAACTTTTTATTGTTTCATTTAAATATGTTCTCAAATGAGGAAAACCACGCTCTTGGAAGTTCCAGAAGTTGTTTAGATCCTTCCTGAGGTAATAAAAACAGTTTTAAGTGTACAAGTTGGTACTATATCGAGCCTTTATGGTTGCAAGTTTGATTAAAGTTGTAGTTGAACACGATATGAAACTCCTTAGAATATAATTTTATGATTGGATATTAGATCGCGGTTTACCGAAACAGACAAAGCTGTTTGATCATTCACCAGAGGGTCTAGCACGCTCGCGATGGGTAAACGTCACGTAAATACGTCGATTTTTGAATAGAAAATACAATTACCCTTTGGCATTTCAGTTAAATTATTTGCAATAAGCACAATCAGTAACATCCATACATATGAATACATTCTTAAAATTATGAAAACATTATAGCGGGTATTTTTTTTTAAATTGATGTATTTACTTTACGTTTACACCGCGCGCTTGTGCCAGGGCCTCAGAGCATTATCTTCCAGTAATACCGTTAGACCCAGCTTGCTTATTCGTGCACATGATCTTCTTCATCTTCTTTGCGTGTCGATGAACTCAAATAATACCCGACCAGTATTTGCCGTCCCGCCCGTACCGTGCCGTACCGTGCCGTACCGTGCCGTACCGTGCCGTACCGTGCCGTACCGTGCCGTACCGTGCCGTACCGTGCAGTACCGTGCCGCACCGTGCCGTACCGTGCACATGATATTATGTACTAGTAATTTAAAACGGATAAAAAACATAATCTCTTCATTTTCGCGTAAAACTGATTTCTGTCAATTCATGGAGCAATCACTACAATGATAAAGTTGGACACACCACATTAAAGTCCGCAAAAAGTAAATCAATTTAGGAGCAAGTCTTGTCACTGATAAAAGCATTCGTTTTCCATCTAGCTAGGCTATCAGTAAGTATGAATGTGGATGGCTATAAGAGTAGAGGAAGTCCAAAGAAACGATGGATGGACTATGTAAAAGATGATATGGCAAGAAAGGAGGTGTCTGATGAGATGACGAGTAATAGAGAAGTTTGGGAGAAGACATGCTGCGCCGACCACAAATAAATTGGGATCAGGGCAGAAGATTGATGATCTGTCAGTTAACAAATGCATATAAAGGAAAAACACCATGGAATGGAATCTAGAATATTCGAGAGCTACTGCTTCTCTTTGGGAACGACGTATGTATAACATCTAGTTGCTACATCTTGAATGACATCTTCTCTAATACTTCATATTACACGATACCTTACCGTTAAACAAAGGCCAATTAAATACTTGACATTGAAATAGACAATCGCCTACATTTTATGATGTCACTCTTCAGTGCCCACAAAAATCGTTTAAGTTGCTTTATATTAATTTGAAGCATTTTATTTAGACACATTGTTTTGAGCAACTCGAAAATAATTCTTAAAGGAAATGAGGCTTCAGAGGTATGACGAACAGGATGTAATGATCCTCAGTCTCCGTTGAAAAGGGAGGATCCTCCGATCAAACGGGAGTTGTGTTTGGTGGGCTACTGCCCGACGGTTGTATGTATGTACCCTTATCCCGTGGACAACTCTGCTAGCGCGATGCTGGATTTTAGTTCTTACTTTGCGTTATACAACATTAGTTTTGGTATATGCGAAACCTGAAACACGTGTCTAGTATTTTTATGTAAAGAATCTATATACAAAATTTCAAAACTGTATCATGAAAAATCACAAAGTTATAAGCTTGTTAATATGTTACCTGGTTGTCCGTACAAAAACATTCTCACCACGCGGCGCGCGGCGCCCCGCTGTACGCCCGCGCCTAATGCCTGTGTTGTGCGCGTATGATTGCGAATATGTACTAAGTGTCGCTCGGTGTCCAACATGTAACCCTTTTTAAATATTTTTGGGACAAAATATAACATAATATAAAAATTATTGGAATCGATTCAGTTACTTATTCTGAACAAACTATTTTCTGGTTTCGCATATACCTACTAAAAATAATGTTGTAAATGTCGCTTGCATTCTTTTTGTCAAATTGATTATGGCTACAAGGCTATATTTGGCTATCTGGCAGTGGACTGTGATAGGCTGACTTGATTGATTGAAGCAAATAAGACGTAATTTATAGGTTGGTACCACTGAGTTCACTGACGGTCCGCCACTTTTCAACCTTATGCTCTAAGTAATAAGCTTGAAATGTGAGCGTCAGTGAACTCGGTAGTACAGTAGATCGGCTGTTAATTTAGACACTTTAGCCTCTAATAAAAATATGTATGTTAGGTAACATTCAAAATGTTAAAATTAAAACGTTATCTCAACTTTGTACGTAAGTTCGAAAGGATGGCAAACCGTGAAATTATCAGCTATGTTCTTTATAGAAGAACCTTTGAACCTTGCAATGGAGATGGCAACTGTGAAACTAATGGCGCCAGCTTAGCTGTAGCTGGTTCCAAGCATCGTCATTGGATAAAAATCTGGTAATGTTATTTTATATTTCGAAATAGCTTGACTTCATTGGTCAGATTGAGACCTAGCGCCATTTACGATTAGCTTTTAATGGTCTTCCCCAATGGCAGTTTTTTCAGGAATACCGTTTGCTTATAAAAAATGAGAGTTTTTCGTAAGCAAAGCTGCATACGATTTTCCTGGAGTCTTACGGAATATCCAGGGATTCCCTTGGGCTTTGAAACCAAATATATGAAACGTATATTTCCATTTATAAAACTATACATAGCATTTTCTATTCTATTGTTATAAAAAAACGAAACGGTAAAGAATGTTCAAGTTACAAGCTTATCAATTAATACGTGTTTAATCACTAATACGTTAATTAGTACGCCCAACGTCGCAACTTGTGAGTAAAGACAAACTTCGCATAATGCCACTATCAGACAATGTAACTATGAATTTAATATAGCGGTACAGGAAAGTTGCTCGGCGCGAAATTACACTGGGATACATTAATTAGGGTGGAAGTTCGCGCCATCTTGTGAGCCTGTGATTGTCCCACCTGTGCCGAAAACCTCATTTTGTTATCTTACATCCCGTTATGAAGACGACTGTTAACAAAGCTCTCTAATTTGGACATTTTCGAGAAGTTTTTTCAAGCGCAAATAATCATCATCAGTATTTTACATGCAGAGACTGCTTATCTGACCTCCACACCACAAACCAGTTCCTGGGTACTACGACCTATCGTACTCCTTGGTAAGCGAAATATCTCAAGTGTTTCTTGACGTGTTTGATTCCGTAACAAAAACAGGCACTAATCAGGCACACCTTTCATCGTCAGAAATATCAATTAACGGCGGGCGGACGTATTAAACGAATAGCCGTTAGGAAACAACAGCAATCCCATTCGAGGGCGGGCCACGTATTCAATTAACAGAATAGGATTCTGAATTGTCGTTCATAACGCTCACAAAGTTAATTAAAATATCCTTAATTGCGCACCGACTACAGGCGGTGGGACGAACAAACCGTGGCCCGCGTTGGGCGCCAAAATTCCCGCAATGTTTGTACTTTATTAGAGCAAGTTCCTCCGCCCTGTTTGCATACAAGTTTGGGCCGCTTCCGTTTTATTTACAGACGGTTTGGAGCGTACGCCAAGTTACACGGTCGCCTCACTAAATCCTCCGGGACGTGTGCCCCGGACTCCGGCCAGGGTGCCCCTCGCTAGTCCGCTGCGACATGAATGTATGATTGTTAGCCACGATTATGTGTGGAAACTTAGTCGCCCCGCTCGCTGTATTAATTACGAGCCTGGCTAATGAATTGTAGGAGACAGAACTATCATTTATAATACTGCATTTGCATCCGAAATATATGTATCATATTCTGACTTTCGTTGTTAAGTCGCATATAAATCACGAGGCATTTTGCAGCATGTAATAACTGAAACTAAAGCTGCACATTGGTCGAATATATACTTAAAAATTGTGTCAAAACGTAAAAACGTAGTGTCAAGTTACAGAAACAATAACAGCAAGCGAAACAAAGCTATCACATTTCCGAATCCGCGGAACGTGACTGGATACGTCTGATCGCTGCGGCGGACGGGAAAAAATGAGAAATATCGCTGTCGACGTACCGCCAATCTGAATATGGAAATGGCCGCCGCCCGGATTCGCAATGCGGGTAGATAAGAATTTTATAGCAAAAGTACACCCGGCCGGGTAAACATTGTGCGAAATGTTGCGATAAGTGACGCTACCGAATCGTCATCGGTACAATTCGCTCGATAAACCCCCCAACAACGTTTTGTATTCAACAAACGAGACACGTCCCCGCTCGGACATACGGCGGTAAATTATTTACTGAATAAATTATTCATTTATGATAATAATGAAACGACGTCCAATCTTCATGTTTTCTTTGAGTTTTCATGAAAAAAAAACGTCTTTGAGATTACAAACATAGTTCGTCATAAAAATGGTAATTCATTGACAACTTTAGAATGTTATGGCAAAAACCATAGATGATGTAAGTGAACAATAAGTTATAATAACTTAAGTATTTAATTAAGCCGTAACGCGTAATGTTTATGGCCGTACTAAAATAATAATTTACTGCTAGTAGAGTTATTATCTAATTATTTTATAACTACTACACTTGCGTTGTTTTATTGAAATAAGTCGAGCGTAACTAGTAACTTAAGTAACTACAGAGTAATTTTAACGAAGGATAACCGGATGTGTTAATAACATAGAGAGGTTCTAACAAGGCAAAGTAGTTATTTTTAGTTTTTTTTTTTTATTATTATTTGGGACAAAAAAAACAGTTATATGTATGCTACAAAATACAGAAGTAATAGTACTTAAACTGAGATTTAACAAACATGTAACCCACACCAATTGTCCACGTTTTAACTAAAGGTTAAAAGAAGTGCTGAAGACAAGTGTTAAAAAGAAAAAAAAACAATAGCCGCTGCCACAAACATTGTTGTGATACTTAGCTTAATTAACTAAATTACTCTTTAAATTATGTACTAAAGAAAACTACAATATTATAAGACAGCCAATCAGCAACATGGTACCGGAGCTGAATGCGTAGGGCGCACCGCAATTACATTAAAATATACACTACTGTTAGAAAAGGAGATAGGGAAAATAATATTAATCAGTCTCTAATGTTCAGACTCCTGGAGCACAGGCCTCATCTCTGTTACGGCCCACCCGGCCGTGATCCACCACGCGGGTCAAGTGCGATTTGATGGATATAACATATCTTCTAATTTTTCATTCTAAAACGTGTCAATTTCCTCAGGAATCTTTCCTGAGCAAACTGACATATCTCTCACCTCCACCTACCTTCACCGTTATGAGGGCAGTGGTAATGAAATACAAAGTAAAGAACCTAATTGAGTTCTAACCACGACCTATACAATATGCTTGGCTAAGCTGTTGCCACTAGACCCTCGCTGGTCAGTAAATGGAGAAAGGCTAGAAAATGAATGTGGGAAACAACATCCTATATCGTAACCACTTCTGGTAAACTACTGTTACACGTCTTCCAAGGATAAAAGATTGAGTTATCACGACAAAACATGACAGTAAATTGTCAGGAAATTCAGGCAATTAAGCTACAGTGGTTGGAACTGTGCCCCATTTCAATATCTATACATAGACCCAGAGAGAGAGTGAGGGCGACCCTATCATATTAATTTTATTATTATAGTGGGCCCAGTGACCTTATGACGCGCATCGGTTTTATGCAACGATTAGTGATTTGGCGCTGTTTTGTGAAATTAGGTTTTGGCTTTTTGCCTAGCTGTTAAACGTAACGAATTGTAACAGTCGTGGTCTGTGGGTGCTGCCATAGATAATAAGCATCCTTTTGTCTATGCCTGTCTGTGAAAAAATATCCAGAAAATAGAGGACCAGGTCTCAGGATAGGAACTAAATATCCACTCTGAGTGCTGTCAAGAAACAATAAGTAGAATTAACCACCCAAAAAAAATATATCTTTTTCAATACACTTTCTCGAAATCTGGCTCTTATCGCACTACGATTAGGTTCAACATGCTATGGATTTCACCCTCGTGGTTTTCTTCTTATATTCCCGCACTATAGTGCGGAAATAAACATTCCACACGTGGTGAGGAGGCTCGCCCCCACACGCATTTTTATTTTTTCTTTTTTTCTATTCCATTGAATCAATTTAGACTTTGAACAAATTTGGACTAAAAACTAAAACTAAAAAAGTGTATTGAAAAACGTCGTTTGATACACGTGGGCATTTGTTACTGCAGTTCTCGGCTCCATAACACCCTCGCCTGCGGCTCGTGTGTGTATTTCGCATCGGCCGCAATAACAAACTTTCCCCACTTATATAAAAATGTACTATTTTAGACACGAATCGGAAAAAGAAATTATTTTAACTTAGCCTAACTTAGAAATTATTTTTTCTGCGTCGTGAGTCCAGTTGTCGCAAGCGCGACTGCTGAGCATGAGCTCCTGGGTTCAATTCCCGGGTCGGGCAAAGAGTTATTGAGTTTTTCCATCAGGAATTTCTCAGTAGCAGTCACGGAGTCTAGATTTGTGCCCGGTTGATGGCAATAGGCTCGCCCCCTATTACATGGGACTTAAAAACGTAACTGGCAAAATGTGGGTATACTATTAGGTACACCTTTGCTTAAACCTTCGGGGATTACAGGTGTGATCACTGAGTAATACATAGTAGTAAGATGTAGCTGTTTAGCATGAGAGTGGACAGGCAGGGGTTACAGAACGTTACACGTTATGATGCTTTCATACAACTTTTACTCCTGGAATATGGAGTAAAAGTTGTAATCTACGCTAGTTCATAAGTTTCATAACTCATCATCATCTGCCTAGCCTTTTCCCAACTATGTTGGGGTCGGCTTCCAGTCTAACCGGATGCAGTTGAATACGAGTATTTTACGTGGACCGACTGCATATCTGATCTCCACAACCCAGTTCGTACTGGGTAATATGATACCACTCGGTAAGACTGGTTGTCAGACTTTCGGGCCACTGACTATCTGTAACGACTGTCAAAGATCTACAAATGGCAACCGGGACTAACACCTTAACATGATTTCCGAGGCACGGAGGAAACTCGGTGTGAAATGGGTGGTCACCCTTCCACGGACCAACCCAGGCAAGCGCGGCTTAACCTGACGATCGACCCGAGCGGCTGTTATTATTTAGCCACGAGCTCTTCCTCCGTTAATTAGAGCTAAACTAGTTCATAACTTTAACAAATAAATAAGTCGTCCCTCACTTGATTCAAAGGCTTAAAACCTCTTCAAAGATATTAAAACTCAGAAGATTATAAACAATCCCGCGGTACTGTTCAACGACGACAGCGCCATCTATCAAACTAAGCGCGAACTACTAAAGCCATAAAACCCTGCGACAGACGCTGACAAAGTGTCCCTACTTAAACTAAAAGCACTGTAATTAATCAAGCGTTTTTTATTTCATTTCATAAAAGCGCTTTGTGTTTAATCCTGAAATCCCAGTTGCTAAAAGCCTAATTAATTTTAATATACTATCGTTTGATTTGATTGGCTGTTTGCATTTTGTTTTCACCCAATCAGAGTTAACGTGGGATTTAGCTGTCTGGCTGTTTGTTTAGGTTATCACAATTTTAAGGTAAGTAAACAAAACGTTATCTGCTAATGGCAATATTGTAGGATTTAACGTGTAAAAGGGCTTTTCATATACGTATCTGGTGCCTCAGTTCAGCCATAAAAGAATGAAAGAAATTCGTAATTAATTCTTAAAATTCTTGTATCATCGTCTGGCGCCGTGTAATGATGTTGTAATAGCGATATAACTGTGATGTTAGTTTTTAATGTGGCGATTAATACACGAACGGTTAATCTGGATACAGATGATGAGATGAATATCAGTATTTTACACCCAGCAACTACCTATATGATTCCACAACCCAGTTACTGGGTAACGGGATACCCCTTGGCAAGACTGGTTGTCAGGTTTTCGCGTTTATGTCTACCGGTAACTACTGTCAAAGGTCCCTTAATGATAGCCAGGGCCAACTGCATGACGTGCTCTCCGAGATACGGAAAGGTCTCGGTGTGTAATGAATAGGTAGGTATCTACGGGCAGACCGGCTAGCATTTTAAAAAGAGCAGCTGTTATTATCTAGCCACGATCCCTTCTTAGTTTAAATACCTAATTCTTCTTTGTAGCCAAAAACTAACGCAATATCCCATTTTGATTCGCACAAAAAAAAATATTCTTTTACCGCCGCGTCACAGCATGGATGAACTTATTATCATAGAACTCACCGTGAACAGTGAGCTCGGAGTCCCTGTTGATCTCGTAGAGCCGCAGCGCCTCATCCAGCTCCAGCTGCGTCGATATGGTGCACGGGTCGCCTTCCTCGTCCACCCACTTCATCGTGAACACCTAAAATGAAATGAAATTTAATTAAAGTAATGTCCCAATAAAGATTTTTGTATGAGTGGAAATTCAATCCACGATCCATAAGTTAACTGCTAAGCCATGCTAGCTGTTATGCCATCGTTGCCGACATTGTAGCTTCAACGCTGCTACGTACTTAATGCTGTGTCACAAGCATCTTCTCTGTGAGAAGGAGTACCAGTGGGCTGTAATCCACCATGTGGCGCGGGCCTAGTGTAGTCCGTTTTTTTTTTTTCTAATATAATTTCTTCTATGAGTCTTTTATGGCTCACTGTCACTTGCCAGCCAAGGGCAAACAAGTCAAGGCTTCTCTTGCTGACTTGAAATCCAATAGTGCACTTTTATTTAGGCATTATTTTGGAGTAGCTTTGTGGGAAAACAAAGGTTGTAGGTTAATTATAATTTATTCAAATGTAAACCGGTATACCAACCTGATCAGGCAAAAAGCGACATATCGCCACCATCTCCTGAGTAAACTCCTCAAAGTTGATATTATGGTTGATGTACGTGATCATCACATCACCGTTGTACACCGTCTTCACTCGCACATCGTTCTGGTGGTTATCCTGGTTCACCAGTTGGGTCGGCATCATGACAGTTTTAATGTCACTCTCCGTTAAATCCTATGCCTGGAAAAGATAAAAGAAATATTGTTTATAAACACAGTACTTTCACAGATATTGAATAATACACAAGAATTGGTTACTGCAGTGACCAATCTGGACAGTTGTGCAAGAGTATAAAAGTATGATAGCTTCTTGGCTTGTGTTAAAGCCAGGAAAATCTCTGGCTCAACTTTTAAAAGATGCATATTGATTTAGATAGTGTCTTTTAAGTTATGAAACATTCAGGGACACTGAAATGGACAAGTTAAAATAAAGTAATTGTAGAAGTACACTAAGAGAAGTATTGTTAAAATAACTAAGTACAATATAAATTATGGTTTGGATGAAATAATAATGTTGGTGATAAAGTTTTCCATCTGGTTTGTTATCAAAACCCAGTTGTGGATCAAATAAACCTCATCTGTATTCCCTGATTTTTGTCACACTTTCTAAAGAAACAATAATTATTCTAATTATTACTATTTATTAGCACCTATTATGGACTAGGAAGTACTAGTGTAGGTTAATCATGATAAGCACTGAAAATTAACACCTCACTTATGTCAAGTAAACATGTAGAACAAAGTTATGAAACTAGGTACTAAGTTTTAAAACAAATTGTTGGCACAAATTGTCTAACATAATCTAGCTATCTATTAACTATTCCTGTACAGGGTTTCTGTAGCAGAATAATCTTATGAATTAAGCTGACTAACAGTAATAAGGACTCCCTGTAATAAATGGGGCTGCATAACACATATACTAATAAGTGTATATAATATGAGGCATAACTGACGAAATTAGGATATATAATAAACACATTGACAGTGGAAAGGTAAAATGGCTAAACTGCCATTTTGGGCGATATTGATATATAATTATCATTGAACTGTTTTTTTTTCTCCATCAAATGATATGTATATAACTCAATATTGACCAAAAAGGCTGTTTAGCCATTTTACTTTTCCACTGTCGACAAAATTTATGTTCTGAAACTATATGGAAGACAGACTATATATATGGAGATGTCTTTATATTGGATCGTCAGTAACACCAAGGAGTTGCTGGCCTTTCTCAGGGAGTTGGGGTGGATGGAATGATCGATATTCCCAACCATACGGACACTAATGAATGTGGGATTTTAAGCCTTCATTACATGTAATTGCGCTGTTTTATAGTGTATAGTTGTATGACCCAGAAATTAATTTTGAAGATCTGATATATTTTATGTAAAGTAGTTGTATACTTAAGACACCCATAGAAATCATAATTTTTGCAAGTGTATTATGACCATAGATCTGAATAGGTAGGTAGAGTGTATTTGCCTAAACTTCAAGTAAGTAATTAACATAATAACTCAGTGTAAAATACCTGAATGATTTTTAAATTTTGAAATAAAGCTGTTAAATAAGAGGGTGATATTATCCACATATTACTTACTTCCTTGAAGTTTAGTAAAATATACTCTACCTATTCTAATCTCAGATTATGACCTATTTTTGACAAAAAAATGACCAGATTATGACTGAACTACTTGACAATATTAACCTTTCTAAACTATACAATTTTGTTACCAATACATTTTTCACTGCATTCATGTTACGCTAAAATTTCAAGGCTCTATCAACACTTCATGTTGACAAACTGCCTAATCAAACTTATTTCAAGTACTTCACTTTATCATAAACATCCTCATATCAACTTTTAATGTAGATCATGAGCATAGAAGGATTACAAATAACATTACACCTATAATCCCCAAAGGTAAGGCAGAGGTGTATACATAATACACCCATATTTCACCAGTTACGTTTGAGTGTCATGTAATTAGAGGTGTTTTCATCAACCAAGCACAAATCCAAATACTGTGATGCCTTGCCGAACCTATGAATCAAACCATACCAAGACCTCATACTTTGCAGCAGCGCTTGTAATCACCAGGCCAGCGAAATGGTCAATGGATTATACTTTAATGAAACTCAACACACCCAACTGTTCTTGTCAGGAACATAGTAGGTGCAGCTACATATTTGAATACAATGCTATATTACTGCAACAAAGCCCTATTGTTTCTCAACTTTATGGTTATTAACTGATCAATCCAAACTTTTTAATGGTTTTCTGATTTTGTTTCTCTCAAAAAGTCTCTAGATTCACTAAAAACTTGTAGTGAGTGACAAAGAAATGCAGTAGCAACGATCGTAGGGTTTCTAGAGGCCACAACTTGTTCATAACCTAGTGCAAATGGGATTAATTTATTTGCAATCTCTACAATACTGTGTACCTTACTGACAAAAGCTAATTGCGGCTTCGCTACAGCAACTTCCCGTTTAGGCGCGTATAATAGAACCTTCATAATAATAACTGTGATAACATTCCCATAACGTGAATCATTTGAATAAGTATAATTAAGTACACAATGCAAACCTTCACGAGAATCACACACTTCACGTAACTATGTACTTCAGTGCTAGCACAAAAATGGATCACAATCCCATTGATAAAAGTCTTTATTTATGTAATACACGGTAATTATCGAAATTATATGTAATAACAACAAAACTTTGACACACACAACATTATTCACAAACTGACATTCAACAGGAAACAGTTACATGTTTTCATTGAAAATGACGCTTTCTTTCTTCCTATAGGAATTTCTGCAAGAGCGAGTGAAACAGGTATACCGGCGTCTCACAACCCAGGCAACATTCCATTGTAAAGTTTTTAGTGACGTGCCAGCTGTTTCCGGCACTTAAAAGCAAACATGTTCAAGTAAACTTCATTCAAAATTACATAACTTCTAATACTATGCGAAACAACTTCAAGTTGCCCTATATAGTAGTTATCGCATTAAGATTGATTCGGACTATTAGCCATCAATTAATTAATCACGATTGTTCCACTTGATCAGTAAAATCGATGAGAAACGAGAATATCAGAAAAAAATCGTTCTGAAACAAGCACGAACTTCACAGTGAAATACTAACCTAAATAACATTTCCGAACGAAAACTCTTCATGTCAAATTACGTCAAGTTATCAATTCGGGCTGGGATTTCCTAATATTTGGAATAAAACAATTTTAACAGTAAAAACACTTGTAATTAATTTAACATATTTATTTGCATTTTCTATATTCTCGTTTGATCATGGTAAGTTGTCTTTTTGATTAGTAGAAGTGATTAAACGTTCTAATAACACTATTTGTTATGATGACTAATGCACCAAATTTAACGGAATTTAATAAATCTGTGCTATGTTTTATGATGATTGCAGACTGACCAACAAATGGATTGTGCGTTAGACTTGATGCGGAGGCTGCCTCCGCAGCAGATTGAGAAAAACTTGACAGATTTGATAGATCTGGTGCCTAGTATGTGTGATGACCTGCTATCCTCAGTAGACCAACCACTCAAGATTGCTCAGGACCGCAGCACGGGGAAGGACTACTTGCTGTGCGACTACAACCGCGACGGCGACTCTTACAGATCACCATGGTCAAACACATACGACCCCCCTCTAGAAGATGGGTCAATGCCTTCAGAGAGGCTTAGAAAATTAGAAATCGACGCGAATCACGCCTTCGACCAGTACAGAGAGATGTATTTCGAAGGTGGCGTCAGCTCTGTGTACCTGTGGGATATGGATCACGGGTTTGCTGGTTAGTAGCTCATTTACAGGACATTTAGGTTAGGAACAGGAAACAAAGTTATTATTATTACAGTTATGAAAACAAATTGGTATGAGAGTAGTGTTATACTTTATTAAGTGTTTGATTTAAGATAACACATACTGTGGCTCCACCCTGTTCAATTTTGAATGACCCATAAAGATATGGATCATTCAAAATACTATGAAATCAGCAGGCATAGGTAGGTCTCCCGTTATTATCCAAAGTGTGATAGACAATGCCTAAAAAGAGGGTTATGACAACCATAAGAATAATATAAAGAAACATGCTGTACTAACCCCAATTAAATTTGAATATGATCAGGAAAGTGATGAGTTAATTCTATACAGTATTAGAATATGATGTTTATTTTGAAAATTGGTTTTGACAAATACTTTTTCTCATCATTTTTGGTTCAATAATTAATAGATACTAGATGAGGTGGTGGTTTTTTATTAAGATGACTTGTGTTTGTCACCTTACAACATTATATTCCAGGTGTAATATTGATAAAGAAAGCTGGCGACGGTTCTCAAAAGATCAAAGGATGCTGGGACTCCATCCATGTAGTGGAGGTAATTGAGAAGAGCTCCGGCCGCAACGCTCACTACAAACTCACATCCACGGCCATGCTGTGGCTGCAGACCAACAAGGAGAGCAGTGGGACCATGAACCTTGGCGGCAGTCTTACTAGACAGGTATACCAACTTAACAATATGTGTAATTGATTTGATGCTGGGGCATGCATCTGAAATTATGAGACAAACAGTTTAAAAATATTGGTATTAATATGGTTAAACAGTTTAACTTGGTTGTGGAAGTCAGACAGGCAGTTAATCCATGTAAAATAAAATACCTGGAACCTGACCCCTAACATAGCTGGGAAAAGGTTAGGCAGATGATGATGGTGATGGCTAAGCAGTCATAAAAAGTGTAAATGAGTCAAATTGTAGTGGTAACTGTTGACAGAGGAAAATATTAACAGCCGCATAGGTTGATTTCCAAGATCAAGCAGTGCTTGCCTAGGTAGGTCCGTTTGTTGTATAGATTTTGACAGTCATTT
The DNA here is from genome assembly GCA_964057025.1 of Standfussiana lucernea. Classification (NCBI taxonomy): domain Eukaryota; kingdom Metazoa; phylum Arthropoda; class Insecta; order Lepidoptera; family Noctuidae; genus Standfussiana; species Standfussiana lucernea. Next base: position 13,012,557 of record OZ059801.1, on the reverse strand, counting down.
CGAGTTATCAGAAGCCAGAAAGTCTTACAAACAGTCTTATCAAGAGGTATTGTATTATCCAGTTATCGGGTTATGGAGGTCAGATAGGCAGTTGCTCCATGTAAAATACTGGTATTCAGCTGCATCCCGTTCGATTGGAAGCCAACCCCAACTTGGTTTGGGAAAAAGGCGAGGCGCATAATAAGGGTAAAATATAAAGTTTTTTGCAAAAAAATTACTGATTTACAAAAAAAAGTGGAAAATAACATTACTTTCGGAAGTCGGTGGCAAAAAAGTCAATGAAACAAACAATGGTCGCCTTTTATCTTATTAATTTGATGCAAATGAGTCAATATTGTAGGTAAGGTAACATTAAACAATCGGCTTCTACCATCTCGTTCAATTCAGCGTTATTCACCTGTGTGGCTTTCTTCCACGTGGTTCGTTTTTCAAGTCGAAGTTTCCATTACGAAAGCGTTTATACCAAAAACGCTCGGTGCGTTCATTAACAGTCTCCTCTCCCAAACGCAGCATTAATATTGCGAACTGTTTCTGCTGCAATAGTTCCGCGTCGGAACTCGTATTAAAAAATTACTAGGATTTTCGAAGTATCCATCTTTTCCGTCTAAGCTGAATAAAAAAAAACAATTGAAATTCGAAAATCGTATGTTACATATTTATATAAAGAAAAATCTCATAGAAATAATGTAAAAAAAGTTGCACTCGAATATCTCACACCATGAAGGTTTAATGTCAATTCAAAGTATCTATTACTATAAAATGGCAATTTCATACTTTAACCCCTATTATAAAATTATGTAAAAGTTCATCACTAAGGAGAAAAATGTCTAACATAGTTTTCTGGAGATTTCTGCTGCTATGTTAAAGCATGACTTAGTCCACAATTGGATAGTATGACTCTGTTTACTTAAACACATCAGTATGACGCCATTTTTAACCGACTTCTAAAAAAGGAGGAGGTTCTCAATTCGGTTGTATGTTTTTTTTTTTGTGTTTGTTACCTCATATCTCCGTCATTTATGAACCGATTTGAAAAATTCTTCTTTTATCTGAATGGATCTACTTCCCGATTGGTCCCATAGAAATTTCATCAAAATCGGTTCAGCAGTTTGGTTTTGAAATCAAAATAGCTGGAAAAAATTTCATCTAAGTAAAAGAAATTGCGAAATTGATACTTGACAAGGATTTGTGTGTGATACTATAACTAAAAAGGGTAAAATAAAAACTTTTTTGCAAAAAAAAACCGACTTCCAAAAAAAACACCAAAAAAAGTGGAAAATAACATTACTTTCGGAAGTCGGTGCCAAAAAAGTCAATGAAACAAACCATAGTCACCGACTTCCGAAAGTAATGTTATTTTCCACTTTTTTTGTGTTTTTTTTTTGGAAGTCGGTTTTTTTTTGCAAAAAAGTTTTGTTGAAATAAAACCTTGTCATACTTCTTGTAAATCCAAGCCTCTATATTTCCTAATATTTTTCTATGTATCCTCTGTAGGTGGAAGTATTTTAAAAAGATTTATTGACAATTTCAGGCAGAACAGGACTCGGCAGTGAGCGACGTGACGCCGCACATCGTGAACATCGGCCGCATGGTCGAGGACATGGAGAACAAGATCAGGAACACGCTCAACGATATCTATTTTGGTAATGAATGCTTTAGGGGCCAATTAAGGCCTAGTCGGGACTGTGTGTGAACATACGAGTATCTCTCGGACCCCTTACTGATTGTAGCATAAATTATTGACTATACATATAACCCTCCGTTCTCCCCAGACAGAAGGTATAAGCCATAAGGATTTCCCCACTCCAAAAAAACAAAAGAGTATATTATGCTATATAGCTGTGCGGATATAGCAGTTTGGATGCAGTTTTGATGCACCTCATATAACTGCATCAATACTATCAACTGACTACACAGAACACAAGCATATAATTATGACTGCATGTGGACTCAGTAGTTAATTAACTATTGCAGACTTCACCTAGACGATCTTGATGTAGTCTTTGATGATCTTGTAACAGACAGATGTTTTGCTGGGAAATAGTTCTGCCACTTTTCCCTAATTTGGCTTGTATGTCACGTTTTTGGCGTTAAAAAAATGGTGATTCTAAGCCTGATTTGAATAAATGACTATTGATTTTAGTCATTAGGTACTAGTCATCAACTTTATTGTTCACATCGAAGCCTTTTTGACTTTTAGATAAACTTTTCAGAGAACTAAAAAGAGCACAATGCAAGATTAATGGAAATAATTATGCATTTTAATTTAATCAGTCGGATTTTTCCCTCACCTGGAGCATTCGCCTTTAATGTAACAGTTCAGGTTCAAACATTACATATGTTAGTGAGGAGAACCGAGCATTACAGTGCGCTGTAATGAGGAAGCGCCTTTATGCCAAGTTTTACTTGTGGTTAACAACAAAAACTAGGCTTTAACTTTTTTGTATTTTGTATAACACAACCACCAACCAACATGTCAGGCCTACACTGTCCTCTCACACCAAAGTATTAACTATGTATATAACAACAATGCAAAAAAGTAAAAAAAAAAAAACAATAGAATAACCATGTAGTTTCATATAATAAAATATATTGATTTTGAAAACTAACATTGCTCTCTAACCAGGTAAAACGAAGGACATAGTGAACGGCCTACGATCAGTGGTGCCAGCCGAGGTGGTGCGTCGCAAGGCGGCACTGCAGCACGACCTAGCTGTCGCGCTACAGCGCAGGCACGTTGCTCGCGACGACTGAGAAGACGCCTGCCTGTGTGCAACGCCGTGTTTACGTGGGTTACATTCTATTATACATAAAATATAATCTATCATCATTGATCCCGAAGAGGTAGGCAAAAGACCTAGATTTTGCCATTTTTATTTGTGTCTAAAATATAATTGATCGCAAACCTATGGTATGATTAATAGAATATAGAATACGATTAACATAATATGAAAAATTGTAATCGAAAAACTTATAAACATTAAAATGTTAACCAAAATTACCATATTAATTTATCTAAATTCAGTAATACTTTGTCTGACCTAGGGATCTAACAAGAGGTCAATCATGCTTCGGTATGCATCTATGATTGGGCCCAAACTACAGCTAATAAAATTACAAAGTCAACAGTAGCTGGTAATGCATCATCACATCTGTGAAGTTTCGCCATTGAATTTAATTTACCCTTGTGTACCGAAAACTATATATTCTCCTTGTAGTTGTATAATTAAATATTAATGCTTGAATCTTTTATTTTCAGATGAGGTGGAGATATTGGGTAAATTGTGTTAATTAAGGATCGCTCACGAAAAGAAATGTGAACTTACGAAATTGTGGAAACTTATGAAGGATAATTTAATATAAAAAATATATTTCTCGTCTATTAATAAAATAGTGTATTGAATTTAGAAATAAATCAATGCGGCCAGTATGGTGCTTTGAACAAAATAGTCCTTATATTTATATATTTTTTCTTCATAGATAATTATTGGACTTGTAAGCATGTAAACTATGTAAAAAATGTCTCATTATGTATAGATTTTGGAATTAAATTCGCCCAAGTATCATCCATCTCATTTACAGTTGCATTTCATTGCTTAGTTTTTTTTTTTTTGTTTGTAGTTTATAACAAATGTATTTTTAACTTGTAAGGTTCTATGTAAGAGATACAGCATACATTATTAATGTTAAGGCAATGCAACAAGCCAATTTTAATGTTGCAATTTATTTCACATAATAACAATAGATTTTAATTGGCCTCTCTAAATATATATTTATCCGCATTCTAGTTTTTTATTTACTTTACCCTAACCACATCATCATAAATATTTTCCAACTGTGTTTACGTATGCAGTCACGATTCAACAATATGTAATGATTAACTATGCATTAAAAACACGTTGTCATAGAGATAATATTATTTTATAGAGAGAGAGAAGTAGACATTTCAAAATGTGCTTTGCGCACGCATGAAGTACGAAGGCACAGTAAAGATGCGCCCGAAAAGTCAATCCCGCACGTTCCTATTAAAGCTGCATTATACTGCTTTTAGCCAGCCATCAAAACGAGAGAAAGAAAAGAGGGCAGGGTTCCCGAAATTTAGTTTGTCTAGCATCTCAATGCCATGCAAATGTTTCCCCAAAGAGTTCAATCTTAGCATCCAATCCGAAGCCAACATCAAAGTTCGATCCGTTCGGTTCGATGGTGCACGGAGCTGGTGCCTGCTGTAAAATAAGACCCGCCACACGCACCCGCGCGATGACACCTACATACGGAGGGACAGGACGCATCTATAAGGGTTCGGATTTTTGCCATTTGGTTACGGAACACACTAAAATGAAGCTTCTTAATCAACGAAATAAATATAAAATAATATGTACATTTACGTCGTTTAATATTGTCAAAGTCCAACCTTTTATTTCATGGAAGGCAATTTTGAACGTACCTACTGTGCGTTTATTTCTTGAACGTGGTAGTGAACATAGCGCACGGAGTAAATACAAAGAGGAGATGGCCTAAGCAACTGTGCACTGTGATTCTCAACTAAGTCCTAACGTCATCATGCGGGCGTGGCCTTGGTCAGTGACGTCAGTGTATTGTTGGCGTTCGTCCTGTGCACAACTTTGTGAACGTCGCGTTCCCATTTTACAGCATTGTTCACGCTAGACGAAAAAAAGAATGAAGTGTTGTGTTTTGTCTTGTAAAAGTTACTCGGATAGACGTTCTGATGCTATGGATGGCATCACATTTCATTTGTAAGTAATTTTGTGCGTAATTTATTAAAATAGTTCTAGAAAAATCTAGCGTCGGCGTTTCCAAACATAATTCTACCCGACACTAGATGGCGACACTTGGTGTCATGGAAACTAAAAATATTTAGGTATGTAGAGCTCAGAACTAACATATTTTAATAACATTAATGCTGAAATTTGATCAACATTCATTCCTAAAGACCCTTTAATGGCCAAAATGTTATTTTTGTAGTTTTCATATCATTTTGTAAACAGGCCGCCATTTATCGTCAACTATGAACAACAAACATAAACAACAAAAAGACAGGGCCGTAATTAGAAATCAATTATTTTACTGAATGTCCCGCGGCTGCGGCTGTCTCATAAATGGAAAGTACTTAAAACATTAAATACGCTGGACATAAAAATACAATCTCCTATAAATTAAATATTCCATCTACAATTATTTTATTTATTTAAAGTACTTAAAGCCCACCTAGTTTATTTAGTTAAATTTTGAATGATTGTATGTTTTAGATTTCCATCCGAAGATAATTTAAGACAGCAATGGATTACAAAAATTAATAGACAAGACTGGTCTCCGACTAAATATACGAAAATTTGTTCTTGCCATTTTAATGATGAAGACTTCAAAGTGACAAAAAAAGGCCTTAGAAAATTAAAGAAGGGAACTTTGCCTTGTTTAAAACTGGATATATCGGTTCGTTTCAATGCAGTTAGTATTTATCAGTTTCAATTCATTTGGGAAAATTAGTAAACTTCGTATTTATTGATTTATCATTAATGTTACAGCTTAAAAGAAAATTTACAGACCCAACAATATCATCACCTAAGCCTACCACACCTACAAGTGATTTAAATGAATTTCTGATACTGCATGATACGCCAAGAAAGAAGAAGTTAAAGCATGAAATAGCACAACTTCGATGGAAAGCAAGAGCAGATGGATTAAAGATCAGAAGACTTCATATGAAAGTTAAGCGTTTGAAGAAGAAGGTACCTGTCTAGTGGCGCTATTTTCACTTCAAGTCTTTTTAACAAAATAAGTCATTTAAATATACAACATTATTCTTGATTTACACTAAACCTGAAAAGGGGTCATTGTACTCATCTTTTTGAACAACTTTTTCTATGGGACCAACCTTGAAATCGCGAAAAAAAATCAGCTGTTCCCTACATTTTGACGAGTTATAAATAAATGTAGTAATGTTAATAAATGTAGGGAACAGCTGATTTTTTTTCGCGATTTCAAGGTTGGTCCCATAGAAAAAGTTGTTCAAAATGATGAGTACAATGACCCCTTTTCGGGTTTAGTGTAAACAAAAAATAATGTTGTATAAGAGAAAATCTAATAATATTCATTCGTCATTCATCAGAAACCTTTTTTTTTTCATAATAAAATCACAATTTAAATTTAAAAAATACGCATCAAGATGGTTAGCAAAATTAATTTAAAGTAAAACAGTACTCCCCGGTACGAAAATTCTGAGTACGACCCTGTTGCATCCTGCATTTAGTGACATCTAGTGTGAGATAGTTACTCCGTGACATAGCGTTTTGAAATGGTTTTGAACGATTATCTGAACGTCAAAGCAGTCTTGCCAGAAGGTTGCTTTTGTAACCTTTTAGGTGATTTTTCAACTGCATTGGTTACTTTTAGGTTACACTAATGAAAAGGTTACTTTTAGGTGATTTTTCGGGATTTGCAGGATTAACTTTTTTACATAAAAGCAACGTGAAACGGAACGCTCGTTTTAGAATTTTTCATGTTGGTAAGCTTCGTTAGCAGTAGTAGAACAATAAATAAATTACTTGAAATTCATATTTAGTATGTAAAAATGTACTAGAATTCATATTACGCGCGCTTGCGCGCGCATCTGATGGACCATATTTTTGCGATATTTCGATACTCGTTTAACTTCATATCAATTCTTAATGCATCAATTTTATTATAAAGGATCAATATGAATAAATCAAAAAATGCGGGCAAGTGCTCAAATACTCATCGATGTATCTGTAAATCAATACAACTAATTTTCTATTCTATCAATTTATCCAGTAAAAAAATATGAAAGGTTACTTTTTCTACAAAAAGGTTACATTTTTTTATATTTCAGGTGATTTCTGACATGACCGACTGGCAACACTGCGTCAAAGTGACAAAACACAAGTGTCAAATCAGCGAAATGTAAACTTGGTATTTTTGGTGGCTGGTGATGGAAATCAGGATACTAATTTCAAAGTTTTTGTTGTATCAGGTTTTTAATTTTAATTGTTTCCTTTATAATGGCAGACCTTGTGTTGATAGACGACGACGATGTTGTGATGGTGGAAGATTTACTATCAAAGGTATCATGTACTACTTCATTCACTTAAAATGTAACCCTGTTTGTAAGCACGACTTTGACTATAGTTGTTTAAATTCCTTTACATATGAAGGATATAAAGTAGATTTTGAGTAAGACAGATACTCAGGTTAGTACTGTGTCTTTCTTTACCAAGCATATTAAAATAACTTAATAAATTAACAAACAGATGTGCAGGATGTGTACAAAACTAGATAAGTCGTCAAGTGGTAGGAAATCGCAGTCGTAATCTAAGATTGGCACATATTAGTCTTACTAATAAAAATAGAATAATACTAAAACTGTACAGTGTACACATTAGTTTAGTTTTGATTTAAATAAGAATTTTACAAAATCTTATTTAAATCATAATAAAAGCTGTGTGTATATAAGTGCAACCAATCACATAAATTTCGTCTACCATAGAATAATCAGACTGTAATGTGCCCACTGCTTGGACCCAGGCCTCATCTTCATGAGAGAGAGTGGGCTGTAACTTATTGTATAGCGAGCTGGAGTCCGCAACTCCAAGTCCAAAACGCGTATTTTGCGTACGGGTAGGAACTTTATTCGATCGACCCCGCAAGGCCAGCAACGCCTTGATGTTGCTGACAATCTCGCAGAGCGTACCTGGGTTACCGAAGTACTTTGCCCTGTATAAGGCAACCTCAGGTCAGTGCAGAAGCAGGTGGGCTGCTGTCTCGTTCTTCCTCCATGCAAGCTTGACACAGTGGGCTATCTGTGACTCCTATGACAAAGAGGTGTTAATTGAAAGACCCATGTCCACTGATGGCAGCTGTAACTATGCGCAGCTATAGTTTTGACAGCCCAAGCTCCTGTTTGGTGAAATGGCCGTCAATAGTAGAAATGCTTCCTTGGCCTGACTGCACTCACCATGGTCCAGCCACAGTTTGTTGTGCTGTTCACTGGTGTGTTTTGGGCTGTAACTATAATCCAGCACACAGGCCCAGTGTTGGTTGGTAAATATCACATGTATTCGAAGTTTTGGTTCTATGTCATGCCAGTTTCCCACTATACTTCCAAGTTAAATAACTTTTTCTATCTAAGATGTTATTGAAAAACTTACATTTACATGTATTGAGAAGAGTGACCTTGCTTATCCTGTATGGAAATATATGTAGATATGTTTTTCAGCATGAATGGCACAATATGTTTTATTTCACATATGTACCTACATATATGGTCACATAAGAACAATGGGCCTTAGCAAGACGTTTATTCAAATGTCAGTGAAAATGACAGAGAAATCCGATTGAAATCTTTATTAGCTTACACATTATATGTTTCAGGAACCTGTTGTTATAGTTGATGAAGATGATGATAGAATTAATAATGATAAAACACTTAGTCTACCAAGTGTATCATCAGAAGAAACAATAGTTGTAGACGATGAAACTCCAATAATGGCCGGAACAGAAACAGCTTCAAAAGTTATGAATAAGCAAGAAGAAAAATCCTTTGTAAATAATCTTGAAAATAATAGGCTTATCAATAAAATAGTAACAAGATGCATAACTATGGAAAATGCTACTGGAATGCCTAGAGTGGTATATAAAACACTTTTGCCTTTGTACAAAGACACAAATAATAGATTTAAGGAATCGGATGCATTTAGAACATTGTTGAAGAAAACTTACAGACAGTTGATGAAAGATCCGGATCACAAGTTTCTGCATGTCAAGACCTTGTGTGAGGAATTAAAATCAGGAGGACTTAGAAGAAAAGTACCCTTTGTTACACTAGCTACTAATTTGAAAAACAAGGATTCTCAATCGGACCTTATAGGTTTGTTGCTCTTGGCTTCAGATAGATAGATTATGCTTCATTACTTAATCACGCCTGTAATTCCCGAAGGGTTACGCAGAGGAGTACCTAATAGCACACCCACAGTGCCAGTTATGGTTAAGTCCCATATAAAAGGGGGCCAGCTTGTTGCCATCAATCAGGGCACAAATTCAGACTCTGCGGTAGCTACTGAGAAATTCCTGATGAAAAACCCAATAACACTGCCGACCTGGGAATCAATCCCAGGACATCATGCTCAGCAGTCATGCTTGCAACCGCAAGGCAAACAAGGCACACATTTACTTTATTGTAAACCAAATTGTGATGCACCTCTTTTACAATGTTGCTAAATCCATGGATACGATGGCGGTCCTATTGCCAGTAGCTATATCTTCCAGAGAACTGAATGAACTTTAAATAAAAAGGGGGTAGTCATTGACTGTTACTTAATACTTACTTACTATTAGATCAGGTTAGTAGACATGCTAAGGAAGTCTATTCTGAGCAGGTTTGGAGACTGAGTGTGATGATTATAATAGGCAGAATTCACTCAGAAAAATGTGAGGAAAGTTTGACTATAAGAGTAGAGGAAGACCAAAGAAACGATAGATGGACTTTGTGAAGAATGATATGGCTAGAAAGGAATTGATTGCTGAGATGACAAGTAATAATAGAAGTATGGAAGAACACATGCTGCGCCGACCCCAAATATATTGGGTTTAGGGCAGGAAATGATGATATCACTCCATAACACACATTACACTACATTGGGCCAGATTGTTATTGTTGTAGATCAACAAGTTGACCAATGTATAAGCAACTTAAGTTAAATAGAGTATCACTTTTTTTCACAGTTGTTGGTTTATAGCTTTTAGCAGTAATTTGAACCATTTTATCTATAGTAGCTGAATGTTTTTACCAAAGACGTAAAAACCGGCTTCAATAAATTATTTGCGTATCTACATTCATCTGTAATTTTTAACATTTCAGAGTTAACTAGTGATAGTAAAGGATCAAATCAAAATGTGGAAATAAGAGCAATCCCTAAAATTAGTAGAAGAAATTACACCACACCAAAAAGATTTGGTGGAAGAACAAAAAGAAGAAAAGTCAATCCAAAAGTCGGCGTTAAAACAAGGAGTGTCACACAAACTGAAAAGACTGACATTATAGACTTAGATGATTCTGAAACTGAATCTAAAGATTTAGTTGGTCCAAAAAATGATGATGGCCAAAATGATGTCATTATTGTAGAAGAAACAGAACCTGGCGATCAGAGAAATGATAATCTAAACAGTAACAAAGAAAATAATGCAATACAAGATACTTTAAAAAAAAATTCTAGTGATGAAAATAAAATCATACAAGAAACATTAGAAGCAAATTCTTGCAAAAACAAAAAAGTAAAACAATCAGCATTAGAAAAAGATCCTAACAAACAAAATCAAGTGATACAAGCAACATCAGCAAAAGATCCTAAAAAACTAAATAAATTTGGAAAAGTTTATAAGAGAAAAGGTAAAATGATAAAAGAAACTTTAGCAAAAGACTCTAACATACAAAATAAAGTGATGCCAGAGACATTAGAAAAAGACTCTAACAAACAAAATAAATTAATGCAAGCACCATTTGTAAACGTTCATAATAACGAAACAGATAAACTGATACAAGCAACAGTAGAAACAGATTCTAACACACAAAATAAAATTATACAAGAAACACTAGCAAATAACTATAACAGACAAAATGAAGGAACACAAGCAACAATAGAAAAAGATGCTAACAATCAAAATAAAGTACTACAAGACACATTAGAAGAAAATGACAACAATGGTTTATCGGCAGATAACGAAATGGATTATGACCTTCTGATTCCCAAGAACAGGGTAGAGGTTTTAAAATATCGTACAAGGGATATGTCAGAAACTGAACCTCCAGCTGAACAGGGAGGTGGAGATGAACCGGGAGGTGGAGTTGAACAGGGAGGTGGAGATGAACCGCGAGGTGGATTTGAACAGGGAGGTGGAGATGCACCGGGAGGTTCAGCTGGAGCAGGATCAATTCCACACATTTCATCTAAAGAAGATGAAATTGCACAACTGGAGTGGCGTATTGCATATTCTAAAAAATGTATTGATCATTTAGAAGAGACGGAGGTGACAAACGAAAGTTTGGCGTCTGCATACTACATCTGTTCAAAGTGAGTTTAAAAACAAAAAAGTGGGAGGAGGATACAAAAGAGGCGAAGATTATGCATTAAATTTGAACACTATGTTCAGCAGTTTAAAATGACCACTTGTTATTTCAGGTATAAAGAAGATGTTGTGGCATGCTACAAGAAGATTTGTCAATTAACAGGAAACAATCAAGACATAGTAAAACGGCGAGAGATTCGACTGCAAGTCACTAAAGGTCATCCACCTGGACCTGCTAAGAGGCTGGAAGAATTCTTGAACACGACAATTGATGGGACAGGGGTTGTAGCATTCCCAAACTTTTCTGATGTATTAAAATGTGTGGTAGGATCGAATCTGGCTGATAATCTTTCCTGGAATAGTCATCAGATTATGCAAGAAGGTAGGAAGCAAAACTTTAATACTTACATGCCATGGTTTATAAACAAGCTTTTTGTACTATGTACTACAAAGATGTTGATTCTAGAAAGATCAATCTGGTTGTCTTTCGCATTTATAAATGTTGAAAACGAATGTTACAGCCATAGCATTGTTCCGTCAATGCGGGAAGGCGTTGCGCAAACGGCGTCAGAAGCGAGAGTACAGGGATCTCTTGAGTTTGATACGCGACAAAGAGGAAGCCGATGACCCTGCTGAAAAAGATCCACTTCTTCTAGCTAAATTGGAAGAGAATAAACGAATCGCTAAAGCAAAGGAAGAGGCGCTTTTAAACAGGTATAACAACTTGGTATTGTTCAAACATCCAAGATCTCTCTTGGTCCCGTCATCCTCATGCAGACAAGTGTCTACTTGATATATCTACAACTTGTCTTAGGAATTTGAAACCGTATGTTTAGTCATTTGTCTATATATTTCAACCATGTTGATTTGTATGTTTTGCTCTTCGGATACTTAGGCTTCGCTCTTCACCATTTATTTAACTTATATCTATCGATCTACTAAAGATCCAAAATGTAGCAATTGAGGTAGTGTTTTTGGGTCTTCACTTGTTTATTGTCTCTATTTGAACTTTTACTTTCATTCTATGACCTAATTAGATTTTACAAATTATGAAATTTATGGAAATATCTAATAATATTTAATACGAAACATTATATTTACAGTTACGTGGATATGGAGCAAAACTCAACACCATATACAGCGGAATTTGATAACGACAAAGATTCCAGTGATTTTGAATGTGCAAGTGAACAAACTATTACTGAGACGGGAGAGAGTTCAACAAGTAACGCTAATTTATATTACCTAATACCAAATAATCTAAATGTATCATCTACTATGATAATCAATAACCACAGCAATGAAGGGCAAAGTTCGAATACCAATAATGTATTTGTTCCTAATTTAGTACTAACTCCAACACCGACTACAGCAGTGGTCACACAAAATCCTATACTTTTGACTTATTTAGTATCTCCTCCAACAATACCACATTTTGTAAATGACGTGATCACAAATGAAAACCAGCTTCCAATACGAGAAAGACTAATAATGGACGATGATATTAGTAACCAACAGATAGATTTAGAAGTGCTACATGCTAATACAAGAAGTTCAACTCCTGACTCAATGAGTGAATGTGATACAACCGACATTTCCGACATCGACGAAAAGGTTAATCCAGAAACAGAATTAACAATTACGGAAACGACTGTCGGTTTCAATACTGCAACAAGCGATAAAGAAACCGATAATTCTATAAGTAGAAATAATATTGAAAATACAGATCTCACAGCAAATAATCGACCATGTAATGTAAGTGATAAAAACAACACTGTTTCCAGTTCAACTGATGGTATTGAACAAAACTGTGATTCTAGTATTAGTCCAGAAGGTGTTTTAGTTAAAACGGAAGATCAGATTAAAACCGAACCACAAGATATTCAAAATATGTTAGATGAACTAGGTGATGGCTTTGTATGCCAAGTCTTTGATATTGAAGATCCGTTCCTAGTCATAGAAATATCTTCAGATGAGTCTACAGACGATGAAGAATTATAACCTTATTGTTTAAATCTTGTGTTTCATTTTTATATGTAACCCTTTTAGCGAAAGTACCCACTTCATCACCATCATCATCCACAGCCTGAACTCACCCACACTACCCCACTGCTGGGAATAGGCCTCTCTTTTCTTGTGCCAATACCCACGGCCCTGTGCCAGCGTCATTCAGGTTTTTCCCCCCGATGGCAACTATGTCGTATGCCCATCTTGCCGCCGGACGACCCACATTTCTTTTTCCAGTTCTTGGAAGCCATTCGTCCACCTATCATCACTGCGCCCGTGAGGTGTGTCTGTGTACCCACTTAACATTTACTATTTCGAAAACTTGATGTGCCATAATTTTATGCTAGCTATATGTATATAGGTTTTGGAAATAGTTCAGTCAAACTAATAGGTGTAAACATAATGTAAATACGAAAGATGTTTGAATCGAAAATACAACTATGCTATAGCATTTTGGGTCATTTGGTTATCAATTCGTCTGAATGTTTTGTTTTGTGTATGATTAGCGATAATTCTGAACCATGTTGACCAATTTCGCAGATTCTTTATTTATTTGATGGAGATCTCAGGGTTGGTCTCATATTAATTTGGTAATGTTCCGATGTGTACCTACATACTTTTTGAAGTCGCTTCCTTATTGCGTATTTAATCTACTACGCCTATGTTGATGATGTTACGATACCATTACTTGTTGATGCAGGTAAAACGTAACGTAATACGAAATTTGTGTAGCATTTTAAGCATGCGAAACCCGGTTTCGGTCCCATAGTAAAACCCACGTTTTCCTACGGAACTGAAACCAGGTTTCGATGTCTTAGTAACATTGTTTGGATGAGTAGGTACTCTACCGAGGGTGTTCCCATTCTATGCCAACTTGTTATAGATGAGATCACCTACACAAGTTTTCAGTCTTATTATAAAATGACTTAACTTAGCCGACTTTATTTCCTTCGGAGTTCTGTCGGAATAAAGTTCGGTTTAGGCCCGGACTCCGCCAAAGCGAAGCGGAGAGGAGATGCGATGGGGAGATGTGCAAATCGGAACGCCGCTTACGCCTCTTCTCGTCTTCGCTAGCCTAAACAATTATGAGACATCTCTCTGCTCAACTGTTTCTCCAAGCTAAGCGGAGACTAGGAGTGATAATGACGAAATTCTATTGGTGGTGTACAACACATCTCTCGTCTCCGCTTCGGTGGAGTCCGGCCCTTCTTAGGCCCAGCAGGGGATCCTTCGGCATCCCTTCATGTAAGCGCGCACAGTAAGTTAGCTGCGGTACCCTGAGGTTAGCCGCGATGTCCTTAGGCGTGCTGCTGGTTATGAACGATGCTTGCGGCACAATATAAGTATGGACAGTATGGTAACTACCTAAAATAGTAGCTCACCGGTATCGGGAACAGGGTCCAAGCTACCGGCGGTCAGGGCTCCAGAGAGAGGAACCTTCTAACAATACGAGCCGTGTCCGGGAGTACCGCTTTCTGAATCAAGCCCTTGAAACAGACACCTAACGAGAGCCTCCCCAGGTATTGGTCGAGGCTCTTGGCAATTAAGCCATTGGCTGAACCGACTATCATTGTTATAATCGTTATCGAATTATAAGTTCGAGTGATCGATCATAATGAATTCGTGAACTTATTTGTAAATCCAGAATGCAGCGGTTTTCGCGATATTTAAAGTTGATAAATATAATGAACTAGCTAATGCCAGCGGCTTCGCCCGCGTGGAGTTCGATAATTGACCCACGGGATCTTCCTGCCGGGATGAAAAGTAGTAGCATATGTGCTATTCCAAACTTTAATCTATCTCTGTGCCAAATTTCATCCAGATCCGTTCAGCCGTTCTGGCGTGATTGAGTAACAAACATCCATCCATCCAAACTTTCGCATTTATAATATTAGTATAGATTAGGACAGTATTTTTTTACAAAAGTTGTTTACCTTCCTCCTGAGTTGTTGTGTGTTAATATTAAGTAATTTGTTTTCCGTGTTGAAACAATCGTCATTTGCTGAGATAAACCGACGCCAAGAGATTACATATTTAAATTGTATTCGATTGATTGATCACTTCAGAACAAAAATGTAAAAAAAAAACAATATCATAAACATTAAAAGTTACAACCCTATTGCTTCAATGGAGCATAGGTAATTATGACCTCAACTAGGCTTAGTTTTCATACTGTCCATATTTATACTGTGGGGGTTAGGCAGAGGTGTACCTAATAGTACATCCACATTTCTCGATATCTTTAAGTTCCATTTAATAGGGTGCGAGCCTATTGCCATCAACCGGGCACAAATCCAAACTACGTGGCTGCTGCTGAGAAATTCCTGAAGGTTAAACCCAATAACTTATTGCCCGAACGGCTGCGGCGGCCTGGGAATTGGACCCAGGACCTTAAAGCTCAGCAGAAGCACTTTCGCCTAGATCACAGATATTTTATTCATCACCTAAAAAGCCCTTACTATGCCGTGCCGGGGTTTGGTCTAAAACCTAGTTTTAACTATTTGATACTTACCCACTTACTACGGTTGTCGTAAGCCACAGTTACTCAAAGTGGGGTTCGCTATTCGACGGTAGGGGGTACGCGACGCGTGAAGGCATCACATTATCTTTTACTAACTGTACTAATCAAGGTAGATAGTCAATTTTATTTAGATTTTTTTGGTGATTGGCATAATGTAATTCGCTATGATACACCCGCCATTTTGACTCAGACTGTCCTTTTGGTCAGAAACCACTGACAGAAGACACTAAGGGCGGTTTGTACGCGCGTCTTCAAGCGCCTTTTGCGAGTGTAGGTATTGACGCGTTTATATGTTCGTCTAAGCGCACGAACTTTTTCATAGCTAGCTACTTGTTAGGTACTTTATTATGTACTAAATAAGATCTTTAATTCCTTTTAGAAAGTAAGTGTGTCCACGAGAATACTACTGACAAACTGTTCTATAGTTTGGCAGGAGTTGTGTGTAAAAAAAAACGAGACGCCTCCCCGATGAGCAGCGGCAGTAGGTACCTACGCGCTGCAGTGCAGCATTTATTGAAGTGCTAAATGTGGCGAGCGTGTAAGCGCATAAAAAAGGACCTCGTTTCCACCAAGCGGATCGCCCACTATGTCAATGCCACTGAATAGGACTATAATTAGTATCGCCTACAACACTTTCGCTGCTAAGTTCAAATAATCCTTTTTTACTATTATGCGCGTCATCTATAGCTACGTACCTATAAGACGACTCTGGAGGCGGGTTGTGCGCACAAGAAAAAAATATTGTTCGACTCATTTGCTGGGAGCTTAGCACCGAAAGTGTTAAGTATAAAATTCGACGCATTCAAAGTGTCTCCTCATAAGCGTAGGTATACCCAATTTCTCCCTAAGCCCGAGTTAGCGTCAGGATTGCTGGTTGCTTATGGCAAGCGGCTCTTAAGTATATTCAAGAATTGCAGCGATCGCCGTTTTCTCGTGGTCCTACTATTTTGTCCTACTAGTAGGACCACAAGGGAGACCAGTTTCTGTTCGTCCTATACATATTGGAGCAGTAATCATTTATTTATACCACCTGTATATAATTTATACCTTTGACACTAGTAATAAAAGGAAGAAAAAAACAATCATTTTGTAACAAACTAAAAATATGCTTCAATTATAAATATGCTCCTATTATCTCATTTTCTCTAAGAAATGGCCTATTGGTATGTCACCGTGAATTAATTGTAGCTGGTTTGTCATAACAAAGTTATCTCGATCGAAGTCTTCTTTTCGTCTACGTGATACATCATCGCTCGTTGTCTTGCTTTCCATTTCCATTAACACATTTATCAATCGCAGTATGTATTATCTACATTTCTTCAATAATTGCTAGTGATCCATTCAGAGATCTATGAATTTTTTTTTTTGACTAGCCATTCTGACGTCAGGATGGATGGTTGCATCCGTGTTCAGAATGAAGGACGCAGAATTTCTAAAAGTTATTCCAGTTTTCTAAAGTAAATTCATAAAATGTATACCTAATGCAAAATTAAAACTGGTTTTTTTTCCAAGATGTAACATATTTATTTGATCAAAATATTTACCCTTATTATCTATACATTGCTGCCACCTAATCGGAAGTTCATTTATGCCTTTGATAGTAGAACTCTAGTGATCTAGATTCGACAAACTGTGTGAAAGTATTTTGTACTGCCTCCTGGGTTTTTTTACAAAGTAGAAAATTGTCCAAATCACGAAAAAAATGGTAGTCAATTGGAGCTGTGCTTTAGGGCACTGTTGCGGCGTTTGACCTGGGGTCAACCGTTGCATTTTTCGCTTTATAGTTATCGTAAAGAATCCACTTTTCGTCACATGTCACAATTCGATCAATCTTATTGATTTAACGCAAATGAGTCAATATTGTAGGTAAGGTAACGTTAAACCATGCTGCTAATTCCTGGGTAGTTTGATTCGGATCGGCTTCCACCATCTCCTTCAATTCAGCTTTATTCACCTGTCTGTCTTCCACGTGGTTCGTTCTTCAAGTCGAAGTTTCCATTACGAAAGCGTTTAAACCAAAAACGCACGGTGCGTTCATTAGCAGTCTCCTCTCCAAACGCAGCATTGATATTGCGAGCCGTATCTGCCGCGTTAGTTCCGCGTCGGAACTCGTATTCAAAAATTACTCGGATTTTGGAAGTATCCATCTTTTCCGGCCTTAGCCGGAAAAGATGGATACTTTCTTTTTCTTTCGTATGATTATAATTTTCCATTTCATGGATTCTGGATTCTCTCATCTTCGACGCCGAAATCTTGAGGTCTAATTTAACATTTTTTTAGCCAGACATCTGGCCCAAACTTAATTTACTTTCTTCACATAAAGATGCAACAATAATAATAACCTCAAATTAGTAATTTAATATTTAAAGTAAAAAGGAAGCTACTGATATATTAAACAAGTTATTAACAAAGGTATTTCCATTGTTTCTATTATCCTAGTTTAGTCACCCCCGGAAGATTAGAGGTCTGACTCTTCGGATTGTTCTATCTGGCAAGTATTTTTTAAATGTAGTGTGCGTTTCCACGGCGCCCGAAATTCTTTTATTGTTACACATACATCTTTTTTTATTTTTAATAGGAGAACACACACACACACTTTCTTTTTTTTGCTCTTGTATGATTTCTTACATAGGATCTTACACTTGATCCCACACACACCCCGGGTATGTTGCATTTGTTCGAATTTCAATTGATTTTTTTTATTCAGCTTACTGAATAAAAAAAATCAATTGAAATTCGAATGTAGAAAAATCTCAGGTATTATCTAAAAATAGTTTCACTCGAATATCTCACACCATGAAGGTATAATGTCAATTCAAAGTATCTATTATTATAAAACGGCATTTCATACTTAAACCCCTATGTAGCAATTATTGAAGAAATGTAGCAAAAATATAAGCAATTGCGTAGAAATTCTTGAATATACTTTCCGAGCCGCTTGCCATAAGCAACCAGCCATCCTGGCGCTAACCAATACGCGCTACAAAATACGCTAGTTATACCGCTCTGGCTATCAGAGGACACATACACCTTTCTCGTGCCACTGGTGGAACAAGTTGGTGGCACGAGGAATAAGGGCTTTTTTAGGGATAAAAAGAAAACGCCTTTGTCTACGTGCTGTTTACTAACTGTTACCTACACTGTTTTCTCGAGTATCAGGATATAGCTGATTCTCGAGGTGCCGATCTACTGACCAAGGCCACACTGCACTGATGTCACCGTTCTGGGAAGTCATCTTCTTCATGCTATATACTTACATAATTATTGTTCCCTAATTGAGCTTGATTTTAAGTTTAAAATCATTTTCATCTGCTACTCATTTGTAGGCTTGGACTATTATTATTCCCCCCAGCAGCAGATACGATGGACCGATGAACTTGAAAGGTGTTTGGGTATGGAATAAATTCGATACGGAAGTGGATGGCGCAGTTTGGAACAGGCCTAAGTCCAGCAGAGGACTTTGATAGGCCAAGGTGATTGTTTGACTTCTACTCTTTGTCTAGTTAAAGAAAAAAACTTTTTTGCAAAAAAAAACCGACTTCCAAAAAAAAAACACAAAAAAAGTGGAAAATAACATTACTTTCGGAAGTCGGTGACTATGGACTATGTTTCATTGACTGTTTTGTCACCGACTTCCGAAAGTAATGTTATTTTCCACTTTTTAGTGTTTTTTTGGAAGTCGGTTTTTTTTTGCAAAAAAGTTTTTATTTTACCCTTTTTAGTTATAGTATCACACACAAATCCTTGTCAAGTATCAATTTCGCAATTTCTTTTACTTGGATGAAATTTTTTCCAGCTATTTTGATTTCAAAACCAAACTGCTGAACCGATTTTGATGAAATTTCTATGGGACCAATCGGGCAGTAGATCCATTCAGATAAAAGAAGAATTTTTCAAATCGGTTCATGACGGAGATATGAGGTAACAAACACAAAAAAAAAAAACATACAGCCGAATTGAGAACTTCCTCCTTTTTTTGAAGTCGGTTAAAAATAGGCTGTACTCCTGAACCAAAATGCAGATTCTTGCTTTCCACCTAGCATTACCACTGCATGCAGCCGTGTCACTGCTACTGGCGCAGCTAATAGAATATTTTCACCTCGTTCTTGGCTGTTTTTTATGTCAAGGGTATAACGGATCGCAACACTATCTATGAAGTTTCGTACGTGGTATTGATTTTGCGCAGGTATGGTCAAACGCACGACAGTGGTAATGTCACGAAAATCGCCCATTCTTGATATGCAGGCGCACTAGGCGTTTGCCATTGACGCGCAGTCGACTGTACACACTGACAGACATCCTACTACGCCTTGCTACTGCGACTATTAGTTCCAACTTCGTCAAGAACTTGAAATTAATTTAAAATTACCGTCGAGTTAATTGTATTGGCCCATATAGGTAAGTAGATACTAATCGGCAGTATTAGACGATTGCAATATTCCAAAGTAAATAATGTAAGGGTGTAAAATAAAATAACATTTTGAATATGTAAAAAAAAACTAAATAAAATTCTACATAAAGGGTGCTATGAATTACAACTCACGATATTTCATTTTGTACAGATTTAATTCGACAGACTGTTAAATAGGTACTTATTACTGCTTTACATTTATTTATTGGCCGTTGCGATTAATTCGGTACTGTTTGTTCACACAACATGACAAACATAGAACTGCATTAAGAGAGGATTATTGAAATATTTTAACTAGTTTCCATCGATCTATCCAATCTTACGTATATACAGAACTTTAGCACTAAATACCGTCACATTAGTTATTCAACCTGTCCTACGCCCCAATATAAAAAATAATTTTAAGTTCCCTAAATTAAAATCCGCAGATTATTATTGGATCATTACAATTTTAAACCATCTCTTCTTCACAAGGTCTAATGATAACGACCTAGCAGTCCACCGTCTCGCACAGCGCAGTTTGACACACAAGCTATACACAGGAGTGGCACGTGAGTCGTCCGACTCTTTAGTGAAACAGAAAGCTCAGAAAATAATGCCGGGTCCAGTGATATAGCTCGTTTCACAGAATCTACCGAGTACTGCTCTAATGTAAGCAACAGACCATGTGTGCAAGAGAATCAATTCCTAATAATAACTTATAGGTGCACCAATTAATTAATTCTAACGGCTATGAATAAATTCACATTTAATCCGCATACGCTATTCTAAACTTCGGATATTACGAGATATATCCAACAAGGAAGGAATACATCGATTCAAGGTTCCATTGGGATACAACAGCTTATCTTTACAGAAAGAAAAGTTATCTTTTTACTAAAGTATTTTATTTTACACCTCCCGATGTCTTTACATATATACTTTAGGTTTTTTATAAAATAAAAACCTGATTACAAGCTGCTTAGTATAAAAACTTTACCAACAATAACGATTATGCAATTTCGAAAAAAAAAAAAAAATGTACAGTGAGCATAGACTGTTGTCAACAAACAGCCTAAACTTTTAGTCTACAACCTGCGATGTACGAATTTTGAATGCATAAAAAAATATCTCCTATAGGGCCTTACCTTACATTCTTACATTAATTTTCGTATATCATATCGTCTTTGACAATCTGATGTTAAAAGAATATTGATAAGTCCACTAACATACAAATGAATGGTACTCTATCTAGCCCTTGAAGGCAACACTTGCTAGAGAGTGGCCGTCGCGAATCACTACATTTAAAACATGGAATTTAGGCAATCTTAAGCCACTCGATAATGTGTAACATCTCATGTGTTCAAATGAGCAAACAAAGAGAGCAAGGAAAGGCCGAGTGAGCACAAATTTACATTATAAAATCAACTATTTCTTCTACAAAATGCATCGTCAGTCTTGCCTGAAGATATTCATAACCAGGAGACATTCTCAAGTCAGTCAGTCTTCATTGATTTAGCACGTCACGGTTAAACGAGAGGAGCAGAACACTGCACGCCATGGAATGCACACCACAAAAGTCTGTGGAGTTATTTGAACAGATGGCAAGTGTTACACATGAAGGGGGCGCCACGTGCGTGTCGCCGGCACGTCGTCGCGACGCGTGCCTGTAGAGGACTAATCAATCACACACCACATTCAAGAATTTTCTTTATTTCTATTTTTTTGCGCATTTTCTCGATTTTTTATGTATTCATTAATTTAGCATTAAAATATGGTAATAACTTCAAGTTTGCGTCCATCTCTTTTTTCGGGTTATATACCGTTATAAACTTTTAATATCCACCACGGGAAATTTTATCACACCGATGTCGATCAACAAACGTTCGGCGGGTCGCGGAGCGCAACGTAACTATAACGTCTAGTAGACGTTGTAAGCGAAAAGAGAACAAACAAAACAAAAACAAACGTGAAGTTCCGGCCGGTCGCACGCGGCTGCCTGTCGACGTCGCACTCCACTCGGGGGCACACTATTACACTTAAGTATAAATAAATTAATGCATCAGCGTCCCACGCACGGGTAATTCATTACATTAACGTATCCGTGTGCAATAATCGTGCGCTGTACATGCAATGCTGGTCGGCCAACAATTCGTTGTAGTCAAAACTCAGAAGCCAAAACCCTGTGGTTTCACAAGTTTGTGACAAGGTAAGAATGGCGACAAGTTTTCAGTACAACGACTAGAGACCCCACACGATTGAAAATTGACACATTATCTCTAGAATGTTATCCTTACAACAATGGGACCACATCATTGGTACGGCTTGCAGACCATGAGACCAATGCCATATCGTCTTGGATGCCCCCGGGCGCGGAGTGGACGGCAACAAGCCAGCACCACGTCACACCATAATATTTTATGTTAAATTATACATAGTATTATGTTTTACATTTATGTAAGAGCTGTTGATTGTAAAAAAATTATATGTATGTATATCCCTATAAATGCTGAGTTGGTTTATTTGTCGAGAGCTGTGTTTGCCTTGACTGCGATCACACACTCCTCACCGCAAGACTTCAGCACAGTGCACTGAAACAACACAATCCAACATATTAGTCTTACAGTTTAGACATAAAAAAACCTGAAATGGAAAGTTTCAATAAAATTCTTTCGAAACAAAATCAGTCTTCACAAATAAACTCGAGCTTCAGTACATTTGTATGATAATGCACTATTATGCAATGACATCATACTGCGATAATCAAAATCTGCTTTCGAAATAACACCGGTTCATTACATAATTTACGAAATTCACAACGAGACCAAATAACTGACCTAGCTTGTACCAATGCCCGTATTGAGCCTTATCGTCAACGTAAACAACAGGAAAAGGATACTTAGCACAGTAAGGAAAAACCGAATTCCACATATCTACTACAGGAATGATCAAAATAATTGATTAGGTAGCAAGATATGAAACTGACAGCAGATTAAAGAAACCATTTACATAACACATAAATAATGGATTAAATAATAATGTGGACTGCAAATTTTATTTCTAAATCTTATCTTTATCATATAAAGTAAGGAAACCGTTATCGATTATGTACGATAAGTAAGTGACATTAGTCCCTGACTTTAGCGCTTTGGTATTCAAAACGCTCTGAATAATTGATTGCGCTGATCGATACGAATGCGAAGACTTGAGTATGTTCATATAGTTTGTAGGGCTAGCTAGCGGTGCATTTAGCAGTACGATGTAACTGTAGACCTCTTGCGATTTAAAGTTAAAATACTTGAGTTATTGCAAGTCCACCCCATAGGTAAACGAAACACGATTTTACAGCAAAACCAAAGTTTTTTCAGTCTGCCCTGCACAAGTCGCATAAAAAACATCTGAAGCAAATACATTTGCTAACCTGACATTGGTCGTGACATTGTTTAATTCCAGTTCCTACATGGTTATGGCAAAATATATTATTATTTCAGCTTCACAGTACAATCTGAATACATAAGCACCCAGAAGGTGCATTAAATGTCAATAGGTATCTAGCTACATGTGAATTAGTATTGACTAGGTATCGTCGAAGTAATTTCCTGCCCTTAAAGGGCGACTGGAAATTCAACCGGCATTTTCACCACGCTCTATTGTAAGTAGGAAGCAAGTTGGCTGCTCTCCAACCACGTTGTCCACACGTGGTTGAGAGGCTAAAATTCATAACAGAATACAAATAGTGTCATCTTTCGCCAACATAAGTTTTTAACCTAGCTACTTCTTATTGTTATTGAGAGAATCCAACCTACGCTCTTGTATAGGCAAATAGTTATATTGTACGCAAGACCCAACTGTCCATATGGCTAGCAATAAATGCTAGCCCAGGGTATGGGGCAGAGATTTTATGTACGAGTGGATTTAGCACCAACAAGTTATAGGAACATGTCAGAGACTCTATACTCGACATTAAGATTCGCGGCCGAACTTGCCAAAATAATTGTTTCTGTTTGTATAGAAATCACCTCAAAACAGTGAAGCAAAACATCGTTAAATAAATTTGAAGAGTTGTGGCATCCACCAACCAGCTCTGGGCCCATGTGGTGTATCACAGCCCATTCTCAATCACAAAGTAGTAAGTACGCACTTTGAAAGTCTACTGTTGAACTTCCACCACTTTTAATTTCACTTCATGGACGGTGATGAAACGTATCAAAGTTCCTATCACTGTTCGTGATCAGTATTCCTAGCAAATAATAAAACTTCTCAGGGGTCTGCCTTTCGGTAATATTGATCAGCTTGTAATATTATAAATCAATTTCGTCATATTGAGATTATCTATTACGTGTTAACACAACAAACCGTTAAGACACGGTTACGTAGCATAATCTTTAGTATGTACTTAAGACAGTAAAGATTATTCTACGTAATGTGTTATGATCTCAGAAATCAGACAGATATTTATGTATTTACTAATCGGCGCGCGCCACGTGTTGCATTGTTCGGAGTCAATAACATAAGCCGCCATGCTTGTACTAAGAAGATCAACGCGTCTTGTCCCGTACTGTTATATATTTTTTTAAATGCATTCAGCTTATTATGTTTACACTTTTGGGACACAGGCCTTCTCTGTATGAGAGAGAGTGGGCGGTTATCCACCACGAGGTTCCAGTGCGGATTGGTGGATATGTCTGAGATCAATCTAAATATAAGGGATTATATTTTATGCTGTGCCTGTTAGGATTGTTTTAGCAAAATTTTGATTTATGAACCACGACAAAACGAAACCTTCAACGTAGCATTTTTTACGAGTAAACCCATGTTAAAGTAGTGATTTTAGATAAAATATATAAGGAGGATCGGAATCCAGAACTAAAATAATCAGAATTTCTTATCTGTTTGGCATTGTGAGTTGTGATACTGAATACGGATTAAGATTTGCGAAATATCAGTCATGAACTAACAACGCTACAATCTGTCGTGTTCAAGCGTCGTAATAACCGCAGTAAAAAGCGAAACGGCCCATCAAAGACACGATTCTAAGCTATTCTTATGGTCGAGTAGATTTTCAATATGGGCCTGTCTTATTTGTTTAGTCATAAAAATGACAGCGTCCTTTGTAAAGTGGTTACAAGCGATATTGTGGATCACGGGGTTTTTCTCAACCCTGTTGCTGTCAACAGACTCGCCCCTTAATACATGAGACTTTTAAACGGGGTGGAAGGGACACCGACGCGAAAACAGAAACCTCATACGCAGTACATCATTCTGAACCCCCCCACATACCAATTTTTCGTCGGTTATAAAAAAAGAGCCGTTCCATACCTTTTGACAGTGTAGGTAATGCACTTTTGTAGGAAACAGCTGATTTTATTTTTTGATTGATTATGAAGGTAGAAACCTCATACGCAGTACATCATTCTGAACCCCCCCACATACCAATTTTTCGTCGGTTATAAAAAAAGAGCCGTTCCATACCTTTTGACAGTGTAGGTAATGCACTTTTGTAGGAAACAGCTGATTTTATTTTTTGATTGATTATGAAGGTGTATCGACACACCTCTACCACCTTCGGGAATTACAAACGTGGTGTTATAAGAATGTTTGCCGAAGCCTGAAGACAAATAACAGAAAATAAAAACATGCTATTTCTCACAAAATACGCACGGAAAACTGCTTGCTTTTCTAAGAAATAAGCCTAATTGGCAAAAACCGGAAAACACAAAGCGTCTAAAAGGTCAAGTATGAGATGTCAAACCACTTCAGAGGCGGTGAAAATGTTTCAAGAACGGAATCTGCGAGATTTCTATACCTTATACGCAACTTTCGTACTTGAAAATCAATTAATAATTAAAAATGGAGAGTCAACTGCGAGGCCTAGCAAAAACTTCAAAGAAATGGGAGCTTATGAGTAAATGTAAAATAAATCAATTTTTAGTTAAATGTGTTTCTGCTGGTGCTTGAAAGACGTAGTTTACGTGAAAGCTCAGTCAATAAAAGACTTTTCTTCAATATGAAACTCCCTAGATCATTGTTTTTTTTTTGTTTCATCAAAAAAGATATGTATACTGTACTGAACAAAGATAAATCATAAAGCGAAAAGGTAAGATTACTTTCTTGTTTGAATATCTCCTTATGACTTCGTATCCCTAAAAAAACAGAGTACGGTGTTTTTAAACACAGGCGATCCGGGTTACCGTCACGAAGTAAAGCCTGTTTCACCACCTCGGCACAATTTTCGTTTAATAAAATTAGTGAAAATATCATTTCTGTGCCATTTGTGAATTAATCAGATGCATAATGCCTTTCAGGAGTTGGTAAATCAGGGCTTTAAGCTACTGAAAAGATGACGCGGCAGTACTCACCAACAGCTCTTTGCCGCTATCGAAGTCGGTACGCAACTGGGTGCCGAGGTCACCGTCGGGGATCTTGAGGTCCTCACGGAGATCGCCGTTATCAGCCATGAGGGTAAGGTAGCCGTCGTCGGAGATGTCAGTCAGCTGGTAGTCCTCGCGCTTCACGTGGGGTACGTCCATGTTGTGAGTGGATGGGCAGATATCCTCGTATCTGGTGAAGAGGAGCACGGTATATGAAATTGGGTTTAGGTTTGGGTTGAGCTAGATTACTGAAATGAAGGTGGCATGTTAATGTTACCAAACTGTGCGTTCCCATGACAAATAAGCGAACAGTTATTGGATGAGATTGAATTCAACTAAAATATATATTTTAGCATGTTTTTTAAGCATATTTCGCCAGGAGAACGTATGGGTAGAGCAATTTAAGTCATGTTAAAACATTATTGGTAGTAGGTGTGAAATATAGGATAATTTATTCAACCTATAGTGTGTTCTCTAAAAATGACACAAAACACCAAAAAAATCTGTTTAACTAAGTATGATCTAAGATGAAGAATCTCTGAATCAACAGTTCATAATCCTAATGATAACAGTGATTCAAATTCAACTGTGTGATTAAGCTTGGCGCAAAATTGCTTTGTTATAAAATAATGATTTACGATTTAGTTAATTTTCTGGCATAGTCATCAAGTTATGAGGGATATTTTAAGGCGGTCCCGCACTGGAGCATTCACGTGTAATGTTACAATTCTGATTCAGGAGCACCTTTAAGTACTTGTACCTCTGATCCTATTAATATATACTAAGCATCAGTGAGTACAGCAGTAACTAATAACAATAATAAATAAACTTGTATTGAAATATTTAATCCGAAATGTCATCTATTAATAAGTATGTACTATCAAGTGTAAGGTCAACAGATTTACCTGTTTAAATATGAACACAATGTTCGAGATTGCTGAAGAAATCAATAGCGTGGGACAAAAATTGTCGTCGAGACGAAATTATACAACAAATGAAACAATAATTGGGATATTTTATGAGAAGCAAACATTATATATTTATAACATAATAAAATAGAAATTATCTGATTATTTGATATTCTAAGCGTATTGTAAAGCAAAAATCGAATAAGAAAAAGCTTGCGGAAAACGGGGAAACCCGTTCCTGTTTTGTGAACAAATTGAGAAAGTTAAAAAAAGTAAACTCGTGGTTGTTACACAATAACTCGGCTCAAAGAATTACTCCTAAGGCTTCAGTAGCTAATTAGAGGCATCCCATTTCATCAGAGGGATTTTCTTAATGTTGCAAGGTTTATAAAGTTATTATTTTTTATTTTATAAAAGAGGATGAATTTATTTATTCTTGTCGTAACAAAGCCAAGAGCTCTCAATCGATGCTGGCAACTTCGTCAACACATTATCATCAATGTTCTTGGCATTGGCACACGTGGTTTTGGCAATCATGTGACCCGAAAAACCACGTGTTGCTTGCTAGCTTTCTCTTTAAAACTGTGTTTTTTACCGTTACCTATGTAATAAGCACTATATTTCCGATTGAATCGTCCACTAGACAAACTAATTAACTGTGTAGAAGTTTTTTTTTTTTTTCGGTAAACTGTTACATATTTGTACCGAAACTTGTAAGAAGATTTCAGCCCATTAGAGAGGCAACTTTAATATTATACGGGGTGGAAGGGACACCGTCGCGAAAACGGTCACCATGTACTCAGCAACATCAATCTGAATCCCCACATAGAAATTTTTCATCGGCTATTAAAAAAAACAGCCGTTCCATCGATTTTGACCGTGTAGGTATTGCAATTTTGTAGGAAACAGCTGTTTTTTTTAATAACCGACGAAAAATTTCCAAGTGGGGGGTTCAGAATGATGTACTGTGTATGTGGTTTCCGTTTTCGCGTCGGTGACCCTTCCACCCCGTATATTATGGTTGAGATAGTAAGGGAATTTTAGACGTTCTATTTTTATGTGTCAAGCATGAAACCCAATATTTATTTTGTATTTGTGGCCTTGGACGGTGATCCCAAAGCACAGTCGTGAAATGAGACGCATAGTCGGGCCTGGTATATGCTGTCCGAGTACCCTCAGCACGAACTCGGTATGGGACCGAGTTCGCGACTCTATGGGCTCGGGTGGCGGTTTTGACAGCACTTATCAACCTAAGCATGATTGATAAGACCCTGCCTACTTGATAGTGGTTACTGGTCAAGTGTAATGTGATAATAGCAAGATTGTAATGAAGGTAAGTGCTTTGTTAGTGAAATCAAGTGACTGAATAATTTGATGTTTGTTCTGGAGAATGATCCTAGGCAGCCATATGAGATGCTAACATGCAAAAAGATAAATAGGTATTATACCCTTATTAGTAACGTTGCCTTTATTTTCTTTTACAAATAACCCTGAGACTGTCTACATTATAAAATCCTGAAAAAGCACATAGTAAAATGAATGAATGCATCAAATAATAGAGAAGTACTCACTTCTTGCCGTTAAAAATATCGATTCCAACCAAGTGAACTTTAGCGTGGCCGTGCTTTCCGGTTTTAGAAGTGGACATCTCGACGATTTTGCAGGGGCGACCCTTGAGCATGACGAAACCGTTCTTGCGCAGGGCGGAACATTGCATGGGGAAGGTAGCGGAGGCACCGGAGTCCCCGGTCTCGAAGTGTGTGTCCTCGATGTCAGCCATTGTGGTGTGTGCCGAGTTTTAGATACGGTCAGGAGTGATCTGGTAAAAAAATAAAGATGGGAGTTGTAGTAGGTAATCTGCTTTTATAGTCGACATTGAAAGTAAATACGTGACGATATTAGTACATGTAAAATTCCAAACGTGTTTTATCACCACCAACTAGTTCAAAGATCAATAAATTACTTTTTATCTCGCAGAAAAGATCCACCTACCAAGTATGAATCGTACGGTCTACTAGAAATCCAATCGCAAGACACGAAAATCGAATGTAAGTTAGAGCAAGACACTGAACTTGACAATTCTCTCAACGATCATGGACAGTTGATAAAAGAGCTATGCTAACCAATGGAACCTTGGCATTCAATCTCGACCATGATTCACACAACGACGAAAAATATAGCACACGGTTATTGACCTGCATGTCAATGAACTCTTCGACATGTGAAAAGTGAAAACCTTAAATTTTTAAAAGAATAGTATTCGCCAATGAGAAGCTGAGAAGGCAGTGATAAATTAGGTAGACAGGTTAATAAATAAATGATGAAATTTTATGGTGATAACAGCTGATTTGTGCAAACACTGTTATAAATACTTGTTGCCAACAGAATATATTTATTATTCCTTTATTCATATTTTATCTTATTTTATATATTTTTAAATGTTTATTTAAAAAAACATTTAAAAATATAAAAAATAGTAGCCCACCGGCACCGGGAACAGGGTCCAAGCTACCGGTGGGCAAGGCCCTTGAGAGAGGAACCTGCTAAAAATACGCGCCGTGTCCAGAAGTACTGCTTTCTGAATCAAGCTCTTGATCCAGCTGCCAAGCGAGAGCCTCCTCAGATGTTGGTCGAGGCTATTGGCTGACACAATCAATGGTTATTAGAAACTAAACCTATTAAACCATTATTATTATGAGCCTTATGTGTCCCACTGCAGGGCAAAGGCCTCCCTTCCCTCTTTCCATTTTTCTCTATCTTGGGCTATTTGGGCCCAATCCAACATCCAAGAGTCCAGCTCGTCACGCCATCTCCTAAATACCATTGCACTGTTGAAATTTCAACTTTCAGCATTGAGCCAATCTTTGAAAATTCTACCGTGATCTTTAACTAGGTGGTTATCTAGAGTAGATGAAAACTGGAATTAGTTTGATAGCATGATTTTGTTAATATTATTTATTCGCCAAATGCGCGCTAACTGTAGTTACTTAATAATGGTAATATTGCACACATGTGGTCCTGTACGGTGATCCCAGATCACAGTTGTGAAATGAGACGCATAGTCGGGCCTGGTATATGATGTCCGAGTACCCTCAGCACGAACTAGGTATGTGACCGAGTTCGCGACTCTATGGGCTCAGGTTGTATGACTCATAAAAATGTGATTAATGAAAAGAATATGTGGCTGATTAGATCATCGACTGCTTAACCTTTTTAGGCCTCCGGTCTAACTGGATGCAACTGAATACCCGTATTTTGCATGTCTGACCTCCACAACCCAATGACTAGGTAACACGCTGCAGGTGATAAGATGGAAATGTACAAAATAATATTGATCTCCAATTTTGTTATACTTGGAAGATTACAGGTCTTATCTTTGACATGCCTACTGGTGAAAGGTGACGACATTCACAAAACATTGTTGTTTCAATAAACAAGTACACTTGTTACTTATAGCAATTTGAATCACCTGTGGTATTAATTGAAGCAAAGCAACACACTTTTGATACCATATAATTATTTCTATGATACTTTTAGAAGATTAATCATCCATTTTATGTAGTTATTTCTGTGTCAAAACTTTAGCTAGGCTTTCAAGAAAACAGCACTAAGGAGGATATTAAACTACAAATGTACTAAATATGTTAATAGGCCAACTGTTACACCTTATTAACATAAATATTCAAGGAATTTATTTAACACCACCAATACTTTTAATATTCTTCAACTGTTGTAATGGAAATAACAATGTGGTTTCTATAAATGTGGTATAGGTCAGTCCCGTAACTGCCATCCTTTATGGCAGCCTGCAGAGAACAATAGCTTTACGATGAAAATCGTCATCTGCCTAGCATTTACCCAACTGTAATGATGTATGATGTTCAGCTTTAAAGCTGAAACAGTATTTTTAAACAGCTTGGCAGTTACAGGACTGACCTATACAACATTTATAGAAACCACATTTTCATTTCCACAGTATTTTTATGTAAGTGCCCATCGGAGAAGATAAAAGTGGACAAATTTATTAGTAAACCTGGTGAAAAAGAAGTCATGTTTACTAAGCATGTGTTCCTCTTTAGATCAAAGTAATCTGAAATGCGATCTGTATTCAGAGTGAAAGTCATTGATGATCAACATACTAGTGTGTGAATTATTTGATTGAAACATAAAAGTAAGAATTTAGGTTAATTTTTCAATGTGTTTCTGTCATGTCAGATGATCATGCTATTCAACAGATTGATTGTTTTCATTTTGGTAGAAGATAATGCAGTGACATTTTCCCACTACTTTCACATTGTGCTTCAACATAGTAGAAATGGGTATTCTTCATTACAGTTTTGGTGTATAAGGAACTCGCTCCAAGGTTAATTTAGGGACTACATTGTTCGGATTCAGCATGAACAAAGAAACATTGCTGGTTATAGCAACAAGAAATAACATGAATTTAAAAATGTTTCAACAAAACATGTACACAATAAAACTGGTGTTATCAAATGAATATGAATTCTTTATCACTGACATTTTTGTAATACAATTTCTTCAAAGCAAAGGTTAAGATATTATCACATTTTAATAGTGAAACAAAGTTGCAAACATACACTTTTCTGCAGTGAATTCATCACAAACAAGATCTGTCTCACTAGAAACTAGATATCAGAATACCACACACATTTCAACACAACCCACCAAAATTGTTATGAATAAAAGTCCTGAAACAAACTATTACACTATAAAATAAACGACTTACACTAAAATGCAACTTTAAAACTGCAGTTCCAGCTCAAAATCTGTCAAGTCATACATAGGCACACAGCTATAAATATAACCTATACACAACACATACACTATTTTATTGGGTGGAAGCTGTCTAGACTATCACAGGTATGTTTTTGAAAAATTTGACACGACCTAACCCCACCTACAGCGGTGCGATGAAAAACCTTTGTGGGAGGATGTACTTGACATCCACCGTATGGTGACGAATAATGAAGATAACTTAAAGGTACATTGCAAAAACAAAAGTTACTGAATGGAATCAATCCTGATGCAAGGCGGTGGTAAGGACACGGAGTGGATGGTGTGGTGCCCGAACATGTGGTTCACGAGAGACATCTTGACCATGTCTTAATCTGGACCAACACACAAAATAATCAAACCACAAACCGTTTAACACCTCTACACCAAATTAAACACGTATACACGCAATAGAATGTGAACTTGATCTTTAATGCGAATCCGGAGATAACGAAAAAAAATAGCGATTTGACAAACGTGCCGGCGCCGCGGCACATTACATTTTCATTAACTACACAAAATCCACAACGCGGTAACGCCGTATATGCACAAATTTATATTCACCATAGAAAATACTTACGAAAACAATAACTACAACTATTTATTAAGGATTCACGATAAAACTAAGATATTTATCGACACTCACATGTGACCGACGGGTTCTTCAACCGAAAGGTCAATTTGCGCCTGCGTAGCACCTATAACACTCACTTCCTGTTGCGGGGTTCACAAAATGGCTGAAATGCCGCCGCGGATTGGCGGTAATTATGAACTGATGGATTTATGGACTAATTATAGACTAAAAATATGTAATAGCTATAAAATTATGAAAAGAAAAAATATTGTAATATTTAAGGATATATTTTAAGTACTAAGTTACTTTAATTTCTTTGAATCAAGCTTAAAAGATAGCAAACGTTGAAACTGTTTTACCGAGAAGAACATCCAGTTACAATCTTAATCTGCTAGGTGGCGTTGATATCAGCTTACGGATACAGATAACATATAAGTTTTCTATTGACCGGCGAATGGCTTTTTAGTCATTTTAATTACTTACTATTTTATAAATTTCAAAAAGTGTAAAAACTTTCACTTATAATTGGATTGAAATGTATACAGAAAAGTAAGCATAATTCAGATAACGGTCATTGTTACTAAAAATATTAATACAGATTAAATAATAGTAAAAATGTTAATATTGTCAAAGTAAGAAATCAGATCGAGCCAGTTTTGCATTTGTTTTTTTTTATATAAAATAAATTATCCACTTTCTGAAATGAAAAAGTTTAATAGTCATGAATCGACACAAAATGATGACAAGACATCAATCGCATCATCGCATCACAGTCTTCGTTGAATTTTAATCCCAAAACTTTGCGATAGATGGCATTACTTGTTTACAGCTGCAAAGTAAATCACCCATGGAAGTAATCAGGGCTGGGCAAAATACGTGTTTTGCTTTAATTGAAATACAAATTACAAAATACTATCTCGCAAGTATTTAAAATACGAAATACAAAAGTAATGTATTTGAAATATAAAATAAAAAATACAGTATTTTAGTTATTTTTATTTGAAATACAAAATACATATTACAAACTACTATTAGGAATAAAAAGTAATCCAGCCCAGCATGGGCTAAAAAGCAGAGCAAAAGAAGATTAATCAGTAAAACCAAAGTTTCCTTTCATGAACACTAGATTTTTAAATGTACAGTCACACAAACAGCCTCTTGTTGGAGAATGAAAAAACCTGCTAAAGAAAATAATCTGTCTACAGGTCCTGATGAGCACAAACTTGTGTTAAGTTGTATGAACACATTTATTATACATATTTGGATATTTGTTTTTTTTTTTAGTTTAATTTATTTATGTTAAAATGTATTTTGAAGCAATAAGTATTTGAAATACTAACTACAAAATACTTCGGCGTCAGGTATTTGAAATACGAATTACAAATTACATTTTAAGCAAGTAATTGAAATACAAATACCAAATACGTTTTTGTATTTCAATTACGTGTTTTAATTACAAGTAATTCAAAGACTGTCCTACCCTGGAAGTAATATTATGTACCACGTACCACTGGAATGCTTTTTTGCACCAACAATTCGGCACCGAGAGAGAGTATTAAAGTTGTATACACTTATTATCAAAAAATGATATTGACTTTTTAATAATAACAGTAAAGTAGATGTTTTTTAGTGTGGTTTGCCCGCGTGGCGACTCCTTATAATAAAATTGTCCCACGGGATCGTACTGGTAGGATAAAAAGTAGGTATCCTTAATCCTAGGTGTTAATCCAGCCTTTAAACTACCTGTGTGGCCAATTTCATCCAAATCCGCTCAATTATTTTGCGTGAAAAGTAACAAACATCCATCCAGCCATCAATTCTCGCAAACCTTTTAAAGTTTTATATTTACGTTTATAATTTTTGAGACGTCCGTTGATAGATAGGTAGGTAGGTACTTATGAGATGTGCAAACGGCATGGTTGCTGGCACAAGAACGTGGAGCTTGGCACAAGCAAATAAAAGCTTCTACCCAGCAGTTGATGAAGTCGGGCTGTGGATGATGATGATGTCGCGAGATAGATGTCGCTACTCAGCCTATTTTTATAAGCCTGGACATTCCCACTCCTGGCTAAAGACCTCCTAGGCAACGGCCCTTTCCATTTAATTATTTATTTATTTAACACTTCAAGCACAATGTACAGAGGCGGACTTAATGCCAAATTCTTAATGCTTAATTATCTCGGTGTTTGGCTTCTTCCCGCCAATTCCAGCGTCTGGTGTTTGCGGTACCCTCTAATCTATGTCGACGACGTCCAACACCAGATACTTTACACTTTACTTTGTTTATTTTATTTAATCACCACTATATTATACTCTTCAAAACAACAGTATTAGGCAGGGTAACGAGGAGAGGATTTAAGCAATAGATGAGACCGAAATTATAGAAACAATAAAGAGACTAAAAATAGAAAAATCCCCTGGATCGGACAACATCACTAACGAAGCGTTAAAAACAGCTCACTCAATTTTGGCCAGATCACCTATTTAATCTGATCTTACAAAAATCTGAAACACTTACACAATGGTCCGAATCTAATATCATTCTAATATATAAGAAAGGCGACCCAAAGGATATAAGTAACTATAGGCCGATAAGTTTGTTACCGAGCTTATACAAGTTGTTCTTCGCTATTGTCAACGCAAGAATCAGCCCTGCAATAGAAGCTAGACAACCTGTAGAACAGGCAGGGTTCAGGAAGGGGTTTTCTACAGCGGACCATATACACACACTTGAGTTAATTATAGAGAAATATCAAGAGCAACAGAGACCCCTTTATCTCGCATTTATTGACTACCAAAAGGCATTCGACACAGTAGCACACGTAAGCATATGGGAAAGCTTGAAAGAACAGGGAGTAAACGAGGTGTATGTTGAGGCCATCAGAAGCATATATAAGAACAATATGGGTAGAACAAAGTTAGAAAGTCCACACGCCACCAAGCTTCCCCATAAGACAAGGAGGGTCTAAGACAGGGAAACCCACTATCTCCAAAATTATTTATATCCATTCTAAAAACCATCATTAGCAAGCTTGACTGGAGAAAACTAGGACTCTACATACAAGGCTCCTTTTTGAGTCATCTGAGATTTGCAGATGACAAAGTGATACTTTCTGAAACAAGCAGCAACAGCTCATGATCAATTCCTTACAGCTAGTACAAATGTGGGACTGGAAATCAATCCCACTAAGACTATGGCTATGACGAATAGTTGCACAACTCCAATAAAAGTTAATGGGAATCCACTGAAAAGTACATATAATTGGGGAAAACAATAAGCTCTGACAGGAAAACCGACGACATTGAAATAGAAAGTAGAGTACAGAAAACATGGAACAAGTATTGGAGTCTCAAAGAAATTTTTAAAAGCAACTTCCCAATGAGTACGAAAACTAGTGTTATGAACTCTAGTCTCCTACCGGTTTTGACATACGGATGCCAGACGTGGAAATTTACGGTCAAAGCCAAACTAAAGCAGCTAATGCCTTGAGCTATGCAAAAAAAATGGAAATGGGCAGGACACGTAGCGAGGCTTACACCAGAGATGGTGCGTCAAAGTAACCCAATGGAGAGGTCCACAAGGCAAAAGAGGCAGAGGGAGACCGCTGACAAGATGGTTGAATGAGATCAGAACAGCTGGCCCAAACTGGGGACAAATGGCACAGGACAGAGACAGATCCGTGGAGGAGGCCTTCACCCTATCTGGGGTTCATACATTTTCGAGGAAGTGTATTGAAAAAATATTTTTATTGTCCTTGATATAAAACATTTTTGTTTCATAATTGTTGTTTTTACTGTTTCATATTTTAATTTCAACAAATAATGCATGCGTACACTGATTGACCTTTCATGTATGATAAGTTAGTTGTTAGTGCTATTAAATTTATATGGGGTCCAATCAAAACTGGCGAAATGTCGGTGAACTATACGTAAGTAGGTATACCCTCTGGCCGGTGCCCATGCGTAATTCTAGGATGCGTAATTCTAGATGTTGTATTATGATAAAGTCGCTTTCTTAAAATTAATGTATTATTTTTTAAACCATTGGTTTGACATTTAAACCCCTAACCTAAGAACCTCATAGACCACGATAAACAAAACGTCCTATTACTGAAAAACATCGAATTAATAGAGCAAATCGCGACCAGTAATTCAGAGTACAATGGAAACAAAGACACAATGGACACCGCAAGGGTTTAAAAGCTTTCTTCAATAAATCACTGAGAGCGGCGAGGGGTACAAAAAACTCCCAACATTAGGGGTACTACTCACAATAGACAGATATAATTACACCAGTATTATGGAAAGATTATGTGTTTTGCGAAGTCATTCTTTCTTTCTTTCTATGACATTGTGGTAATTGTTTTCGGATGGTAGAGGAGTGTGCGAGGTGATTGATGATGGCTATAAAAATATGTGGTGAGGAGTGATTGCACACAGTTTTTAAATGGCCAGCGGTTGGTTGACGGGGATGTTAGACTGATGTAACTGATTTACACTTACTAGCAGAAATAGACCCTTAACGAAGCCGAAAAACACTGGTTCTCCACGTCATTGCGATCTTTTTTTATTTGTTCTGGACCTTATCTGGGAACCTTCTACGTTACGGAGATATTGAAGGTCAAAGTTCCAACTTACATTCACAAGTTTTTTTTTTTAATTGTACTTTTTATGGTTATAACTTTAATTTAAATAGGTACCTCCATGACCCGTTTACTATGAAATGCATCCATCAGGACAATGTTTTGACTGCGTTACATTCATTTTTACCGTAGAATATGATTTTTCATCCCACAAAAATTTCGTTTCTCAGCAATAATTTCGGTTAATTTGTTTTATGTACATTTGCTTGGTTGACGGCTTCGTGAAGGGTACGTATACACTTTGTATGTAAATAATATTCATATTCTTTAATTACGTTTCGCATTTGTACGTATAAGGGGTTAATGAAGGCTTAAAGCCATCATGAACCCGGTTTGGGCACAGCAATGTTTAAATTAAAATTAATGATTTATCTTGTAAATGGTACTTATTTCAATAATGATACTTTTATTCCATTGGCATGAAAAATGTCTCAAATTCACCATTTATTTTTGTTTTACTTTATTTTATTGCCGTGCCTGATGGATCAAAAAAAGTCCTATGTGAGCAAATGTCTTTAATTTCTAGTATAATATCTATCTGGCTGTTCTTTAGGTAGCGCGGTGTGCCTCAAGAATGGTTTACTATTAATAACCCTCCTTTTGGGCTTCGTCACAGTGCAGCAGTGGGGTGAAAAGAATAAGAACGGAAATATAATGTTACTAGCTCGACACATAAGAACTTGTCTACGTATCGTTATAATTTAGATTCTGTAATTAAACTGAATGAGAATTATTAGGTATACAGTAGAAGATGATAGACATAATCAGTATCTACTTGTCATTTTTGTGCCATAGTTTGTGAGTTGATAACATTCTGCGGTGACGCAAACCACTTACGTAGCATCCTTCGTAGCACATGTGCTACGCCAGCGGCTACGCGAATGCGGAAGCTTAGCTTGGTATTGGCTTAACTTTTGTAAAACGTGTTTATTTTTCATTTTATTTTAAATTGACTAATTAACTTTAGTGTGAGTTAAAGTTTCACTTATTTTAATTTAGGATTATTGTTCAATCTTCTTAAAATCTTCTTGTTTGAATTATTCCTAGGGCTCCTTGAAACACCAGACAAAGCAAAAAAAAAAAACAATGATTTGGTTTTAATTTGTTTTTCCTAAAGGTATTGGAGCATTAATAAAACAAGGTACACGAAGCCAACCAATAAAACGAGGTACATGAACTAACAAAAATTATTAAAAAAAAAAACAAAACAATAAACCCTAAAACAAAATCTATGAATCACACCAAACCAATAAAAAGCTGCGGGTGTCAAAGGAACATAGTCCTCATCCACCAGACAGGATGCAGAGACACTGAATATGTATGGGCTCGACATAAACGACGATAAAAGCCAAGAAACCTAGCAAAATAAATTCAGAGAGTAAATGAAGCTAGCGCGGACAATGGGCCGGGACTTTCTACGGCCCATTACTTGTCCCGGGCGATTACGCCAAAACGCCAATTCAAATGAAATCATTTACCATATTATTTTCATTTGGTAACACCACCCACCCTAGCAAACTCCATTTCGCCGCCTAAACTCGTACGCGGCTCTCGGTTCGCGGCTCAGCCAATTTTTTAAATGTACCGCTCAAAATAAATTATGTAGCGAACTGGGAAGGCGCTGCGGACAAACAAGAAATAAAACGGATGAGCACGACTCGCGGCCAGAGCGGGACGGCGATAGTCGCTCCTCCCCGGCGCCCCGCTCGCCCTCCCTCCGCCGCCGACGCCGTTCAACTTGAAGACGGCCCCGAGAGCTAAGCTCCCGTTTTATTGTCACTTACACCTCGCCTAAGATTTGTTTACCGCTCAAATCTTCACGTTCGCAATCTTACCAACTATATCTCCTCCTATAAGCCCCAAAATCCCGTGATTTTCTCTCCGCCAACCGCAAAGTTAAGATTGCGCGAGAGTATACAAGACAAGTAAATTTTGAATCAGAGCTCTGATTAAAGAATCAGACGCAGAAACGATTGCTTATAAAGTATTAAGATACTTATTTTGGATCGTCCGAGTACATTTGATAATAATATTGTTGTCTTATTGTTTCTATATAAACTTTGGAAGGTTTAAGCAAAGAGCATTAAATTTCTGAGTAGGTATCTAGTTATTTTTATTTATTTTGTGAAAGAAATCCACGTACTTAGTTACTTGTTCTTATTAGAAATGAAAATAATTTTATTTGCTCGTAACGAATATCGGTGTAAATGAGTAAATTAGATGTTATACCAATTACAGGAAAACAGGGGCTACTACGCGTTTTCGAAGATAACTCATCAGCGTGTTTTCAGAAATTTACCGACGTTGATAATATTGTCAGGTTTAATGATATATGTATATGTCTTTATTGTTTGAAGCAGGACTTCTGCAAAATCATGTAGACTTTAAAAAAACTTCAGCAAATTCAGAATATTTTCAAAATTAATTTCTCAATTGTTCTTTTGACAGTAGTTAAAAGAACGAAAGAAAACAGTACTTAGTAGAAAGAGTACTTTCAACACAGACATGTAAAAATAAGTCAGAATACGCTTTCTCGCTAGTAGGTATATCAGGCTATGTCGAGTCGTAAATGCTATAATTTAAAAAATCCCCAGAAAAATAAGAAAAATAAGAAAAACTGCAATTTCTACACGGTCAAAATGTATGGACGGCTGTCTTTTTCAATTAAATTAACGATGAAAAATTTCACAATGATGTTCTGAATATGTGGTAATCGTTTTAGCGTCGCGTTTATGTTTATAGTAGGTAACTTCCTGTAATATGGATGTATAGAATTCTTAGGACCGTTACCGACGGACTATAGCGAGGGTCACATCCTTGTAATTTCAATACTGTAAAAAGACTCTGGCCTGTGTAAAAAAAAAAACAGATCCTGAAACAGTTAAGTAGTCAATGGTAGGAGCCAGTAACCGAGCAGCAACCGATTCCAGAGTTTAGTAAAGGGGTCACGGACGGCATTAGAAGTAAGTTTGGCCGTAGATAACACAATGACAACTAATTGGATAGCTTAGCTGTGCTCGGAATTCTCCCAACTACCTATACAGTCTATTCACAGTTTATTGTACCTGTGCTGTGACAGCAGCAATACAACTGCAACCTTATAATACCGAGCATAACGGTCATTGTGATTTTGACAGTCTTCTCAGTGGCAACAACCCAATCATCATCATCATCTATTCCAGCCGAAAGAGGTCTACTGCTAGACATAGGCCTCCCCTAAAGATCATCACAACGATCGATCCTGCGCTGATCTCAATCGGCGGATTCCCGGATCCTTTTTTATATTTTTATTTAAGGTGGGTTTGCTCTTGACTCTAGTCTAGGTCAGAGGTGACAGAAACAGAGCTGACGATGGAGTGAGCTTACCCAGAAGAAGCCTGTTTACTCTAACTTTGAAGAGATTAGGGGTGAATGCGTTCGGAAACACAGACGCAGGTAGAGAGTTCCACTCCTTCACCAAGTCGTCGCTTTACCTTGTGGGTGGTTTGTCATCGCGGTCTCCAATCCAGAACTCATTGGCTAAATATGTAGGTCATCTGTTCTACGAGCAATGAGCCCAGCTCACTGCCACTTAAGTTTAGTCATTATTTGGGCTATGTCGCTGACTCTGGTTCTTTTGCGGATCTCCTCATTTCTGATTCGATCTCGCAGAGAGACTCTGAGCATGGCCTTTTCCATTGCCCTTTGAGTGACCTTGAGCCTTCTTATTAGGCCCATAGTGAGCGACCACGTCTCAGTACCGTACCGTAAGTAATCACTGCAACAACACAATAGCAATCTTATTTTAACGAAATTAAGGATCATTGTGACTTGGACAGTGACACAAAATCAGAGGTAAATTATGTGTAAAAGGACTGTATTTAGATAACTACCCTGATAGATAAATTACTGGCTTTATTTCTCAACGAAACTTTCCAACTGGCTGAGTGGAAAACTCGTTGCGTTAGATAATTTGAAGATCCGCTTTCGTGAAATTGATTGTGGATTCGTTAACTGTAACGGTTCGGTCGAACTGATCTGGACTGATTGCGGAGGTGGCTCTAGATACCGGACTTTGACAGATATAATGCATACATAAACTTACGCCTTTTTCCCCTGGCGGTAAGCAGAATCACAGTACGCCACCTGCTGCGATCCTTACATATTTCTTTCGTCTCATACACGCACGCCGGTTGCAAGTGCTACGCACCTGACGTTTCCCAAGAAGCTACGCGGAATGTGCAGATAATGTGCTGAAATATCCGACAGTTTCCAGTGAAAACTAATAACGTGTTTCTGAATTGAGAATTTATAGTTGAAAACTTATCAAATGCTATTTGAGCCTTAAATTTCCTTCAATGTAGCCCACGAAATGTATTTGTACGTTTCTTTTTTTGTTTTCGTTTTCGGAAGAATCACCTTAACTAGAGTGACAAGTTCACAACATTCAAATTCTCCCGAAATTCTTCACAAACCGGATGTCAGCTTAGTGACTGTTTCCAAAAATGTAAAAAAGAAGTTTTAAAATAAAATTCTTAATTTTACAAAAATACGTTTCACTACGTTGAACGTTTTCAGCGAAGTATCTAGATTTACAGCTTATTTTTGTCAGTAGTTTTGCTTCGGTGAAGATGAGTTTTCATCATTTAGATTAATCAATAGATTAAACTAAATGATGATTGAGAGCGGTGCTCAGTCAGTAGTATTCGTCATTTGCAGACACTGTCGTGCTGAAAATGACACTTGTAAAAAAAAACAAGTGATTAAAAAAGATGTAGGCTGGAAGTGACCAAACCACATGACTGGTCTCCAAAAACATCACGTACCCCACCGAGTTTTTGAACGCAATAAATAGAGGAAAATGGAATAACTTTTGATCAACCAAGATACAAGCAGTTTTTAAATAATTAAAATTCCACACAGTTGATTTAACTTGACGAATTTGGAGTTCATCACTGACGATTGATTTGGAACTTTAATTGATGTGGTTAATCCTGAAAAATAAAAATAAAAAAAAGTAAATTAGTAAGTTAAAAAAGTGTCAAAATTTAAAACATGCTTTAAAACCAAAAATCAAAAAATGAAAATGCTGAAATACATTGCGAATTTCCACATGAAAAATCAACGAAACTGATATCATGAGCGTTTGAGTGAACAAGATTAAAGTGATTAGCGTCGCCGCGTCCCGCCGTAACACCGGTCACTCACTTAATTCGGCTCGTTTTAAAGCAATCTTTTTCAGCAGCCGAGCATGCCGTTAAAAGTATTTCCAAACGTATA
Organism: Standfussiana lucernea; assembly: GCA_964057025.1. Classification (NCBI taxonomy): domain Eukaryota; kingdom Metazoa; phylum Arthropoda; class Insecta; order Lepidoptera; family Noctuidae; genus Standfussiana; species Standfussiana lucernea. The sequence goes on along the minus strand of OZ059801.1, from coordinate 12,969,993 downwards.
CATAATTTACGAAACGAGGACATAAAGTTTGCGGAGCGACCCCCGCTCGCATGCAAATCGAGTTGAAAGAAAGAAGTGTCCGCGACCGCGGCACCATCTCTTTCCTCCGCTGAATATCCGAACGTGGGGGAAAGGGAGAGAGGACGTGTAGTGGATTACTGTTTGAGCGGGAGCGAGAGAGAGGCAGTCGGTAGTTGCGTTCGGTTAAGTGAATCAGTGCCCGCGCTCGCTATTAAATCAGGGCGCGGGAGCGGGGAGGTGCGCGTGCTAAAATGCTCTTTACGGCGGGTGGGGTTTTGTTTGCCGAGGGCGGTTTCAGAGCGATTACTCGCAGTTGGCAGTACCCGCGGCGTAGTGGCGGCAGTCGCGACGTGGCGCGGCTCGCGAGTGCTCGTACGTGTTTCCGAACGATAATAATGTCAGTGACAGCGCGGTGACCGCGCTTTTTCGCACGCGGAGTTCGGCGGGAAAGTTCCCGCCCACAATAAGACAACATATTTTCGGACGCTAATAAGGTAATTAAAGTTTTTGATTAATTTTTGTTGTGGTTTTGAAAGTTAGTTTTTTATTTTCAAACTTTTCTTTCCGACGGATATTCTCGCTTCCATTTTTGATCTTCTTTTAGAAGATGTGAGTTGCTGCAAAATCAATGCCTACTTACTTGAGCTCAAACATTTTTAGCGAATAGATTACTTGCACGAATGAAATTAATTTACTTCTTACAAACGATTTTTTAAATTGAAGAATTTTTGCCGCTTATTTTATTGAAATTTTTTCGGCATTCTTCTAACGCACGGACCACTTTCAGTAATATAATTTTGTATTCTTTATTAATTTAACAACGTCATAAAAAACAGCTGTTATTTAAATTAACTGATAGTATGCAATGGCAATAAAAAAAATTTAAACATTGTTCTCCATTAAGCTATCTACAAGAAAGCAATACAAAGAAGTAAATAATTAAAATACATAGGCTTATAAAACTTCACTAATTATTACCGCAACAGCAAACTAGATTTTTTTTTTACCTAAAAACTAGGTGGTTTTATTACGTTGCCGGGATCCTATTACTAAACATCGGATTTCTGTCTGTTTGTCACTGGGCTGTATCTGTAAAACGTAATAACTGTACTGTTGCGAATGTGTAAACACAAATCTTGAAAGGATAATAACCGCTATCATGGAAAATGATAAGTATAAAATAGACAATAAAAAACGCGTGAAAATTTCATTTTTTACTAATCGTATTTTTTTATTTGATTAAATAAAAACTAACGCGGCTTTTTGGTTTCCTAGACAAATCTATTCTAACGGTGGATCAAAAAACCAATATAGATACTTTTATTGCGAAAACAATGTCTTAATTTTTCTTTTGTGTTAAATGATTCAGGCTCGCTTGCACCACTAATCACTAAACGTATTTAAAATACCTGTCTCTGTGTGCGGTGTGCACTATTTATTAGTTATATTTATATTATACTACATCTTAAGTAAGTTATAAGAAAACTCATAGATACAGGCATATCTTGTATTCATATAGGGCTGACTTTTGCAAACGCCAATCGACGAGTAATTTTGCATTTTGTTAGTTTACCAAATAAGAACGCCCACCATCTATTGTATTCTACGGATAAAAGATACCTGACGTTGGAAAATTGAATTACGGTCAAACGGTGTAGACAGACTGCGAACGCTGTTCCGTCTGGAGCAGCCTACCTGCACCGGTACCTGGCACGGATGGATACTTTATTGTCGCTTACAATTGGCCACAAGCCTCTAAAACTCAAGATAAACTCAATCATCTCAGGATATTGCTGCAACTCCTGGACATGGGACCTTTTTCTAGCTGCACCAAAACTCCCTATCCTCCACCTTCCCTGCATTAGGCCTGACCTAACCACATTTTCAAGGCCATCGGTACACCTAGCTGGAGGCCATCCCGCAGTACGCTTAACGATACACGGTTTGCACTAGCGGTTTTTTGGTCTGAAAGTCTTCAAGCGCTCCTGGCTAAATAATAACAGCCAATCGGGTCGATCTTCAGTTTAAACCGCGCTTGCCTAGGTTTGTCCGTGGATGAGTGACCACCCATTACATACCCAGTTTCAGAAAGGACGTTAAGCCGTTGGTCCCGGCAATCAATTTATAGATCTTTGACAGTCGTTACAGGTATTTAGTAGCCCAAAAGTCTGACAACCAGTCTTACCCAATACTAATTGGGTTGTGGAGGTCAGATAGGCAATCGCTCCATTTAAAATACTGGTATTCAGCTGCCATCCGGTTAGACTGCAAGTCAACACCAACATAGTTAGGAAAAGGCTAGGCAGATGATGAAGTCTTCAAGATAGAATACAGGCCTAAAATATTGCCACATCATTAAACCTACGCGTGCATAAAACAACACTCTTAATCAATATAATCAATTGGCACGTACCGACGTCACGATGCAAGACGCTCGTCTCAATCAGTTGCCTCCTAACACAATAAAAGCCAATAACGTTCCTCTCCAGCAATAAGCTCAATTACTAGCAAATATGAGCATTGTGTATTGATATGCAATCGCGGACGGCGCCCCGGGCAATTATTGTGGCGCTATAAGCTATATAGCTTTGAGTAGGTATGTGGAAATGGCTGATTGAATCGTCTAGCGATTGGTTTTGAAAAGGCCGTTGTTTATAGAACTGTTGTTTTTTCAAATAAAACTCATGTAAAAAACATTCGCCTGCTTAGTCTTTACCCGTGTTGCATTCGTCTTTCAGTCTAACTAGTTGCAGCTGAATATTTCATATGGAACCACTATGTAAGTGTCCTGCACAACGCAGTTATTGGCAATACCACAGCAATATATAAAGAATGTTGAAAAAATATTAGAAGAAAGAAATAAATATTTGGCTGTATTTAAATCCGCGTAGCAATGTGCTACGAAACGCCTACGAAAGTACTACGAAAATAAAATGTCGGTTTTCAAATTACATTATTTCTTCTTGCATTTGGATTTTCGAAGTAACAATATTCTTCTCTTCTTTATCGTGTGGTTAGTGCCACACGATGGAGAAGAGAAGAAGAGAGAGGAGAGAGAGTGTGTGTGCGTATTGTACCTATAATTAAAACGTGTTTCGGTGAAGGAAAACATCGTGAGGAAACCAGCATGCTTGAAAGATATTTCTCGACGGCATGTAAAAGCCAAAACAGAGGCCCTTGGGCGGCATAAAAACTCTGACACCAGGTTAGGAAGTAACAATTATTTTTTGGTGAAGTGGGAAAACGTGGGTAGATGTTTATAATTGCTATTCTAACACACTTTACCCCTAAGAAAAGCATTTACATAGTCTTATATTAATTTAAGTACTAGCTGCTGCTCGCTACTTTGTTCGCGTGGAAATTTTGATGTGTGCTCAAGGATAGAAAGTAGCCTATGTCCTTCCCTAGGATATTATCTATCTCCTTGCCAAATTTCATAAAGATCCAATCAGCCGTTTAGTCGCGAAAAGGTAACAAACAGAGTTACTTTCGCATTTTTAAGATTCTATTACGGATTTACTTATGGAAGTTTTGGATGGGTAAACTACCAGCTTTGTCAAATTGTTCTATTGAGTCATTCATCTTATTTTAATGCATCAGCTGAATGTACAGCTCAAAGCATGATGTGTGTTATTAACAAGACATTAAATAATTAAAGACCAGCTTTTCGTGTCATGAACAGCCTTCAGTGAACTGTAATGGCCACGACTGAACTGCAAACTATTCGAACTAATACAGCGTAAAGCAAGGGTTTATTTAATCATTTAGAGCACGAAGGTAAATTAAATATTTATTGCATCACCGAAAGCGATCATTAACCAATAATGAGAGCCCCGAATCGAGTGTCATTGAAAATGTGAATCACTGAGCTGATTCCAGGATTTTGTTTACGTCTTACCTGATTTAAACGACAGTCCATTACGTTAGGAGTTTCGTTCGGTTTCGTTTCAGTTTCGTTCCGAGATCTGCGTTTTTGAACGGGCTACAAGCTTCAACTTTTTGACGGACACCTCAACAATAACATAGTGTTCATGGTTTGAGTGAAAACTTGCTTTGAGTTTTTGCTTTCTTGTTGTCTCTAATTAAGTGTCTTTTGTGTCTATTTCAAATAGGTACTTTTTTGCATATGCTTAGAACAATCTTCAGGGTCAAAGGGCCAGGGAAAATATAGCTAGCTATTGATAGAATAGCTATGCTATCAATAGCTAGCTATATTTTGCGCAGATCGGTTAAGGAAGTCACAAAACATTATACCATATATAAATTACACATAGCTATCTCGTTGGTCTAGTGGTCGTAATCTCGGCTGCTGAGCATGCGGTACTGGGTTCGATTCCCAGGTCGGGCAATTTTTTAAGTATTGGGTTTTTCCATCAGGAATTTTTCAGTAGCACCCACGGAGTCTGAATATATGCCCGCTATTAGATGGGACTTAAACATAACTGGCAAAATGCGGGTGTACTATTAGGTACACCTCTGCCTAACACTTCGAGGATTACAGGCGTGGTATTATGCTATTATACCGTAGCACGGTTAACAGTTTCGAATACTCAACCATATTGAATTCCAGCTGAAAAACTCGTCCATTAGTTCCTTCATAAGTTTAGACATGTACCAATACCGTCATCATCAATATCTTCCTGCTTCCTGCATCAACCTTCCTCCCCTATTACTTGGGGTCGGTGCAACTCGTTTTTTTTCTTCGATTCTCCCCTCTCAACCGTCGTACGCTTTCATTTACTTCTTTATCTTTCATATCATTCCTCACACAATCCATCCTTTGTTTCGTTCTATCTGCCAATATGCTATAGGACAAATTTTTCAGCTAGTGCATTCCCCATAATGAGTAGTAATTGGATTGCGAGCCCGACAGCCAACTGATCACTATGTCGATTCGACTGATAACGGTTAGCCTGTTAGCCGTCATTAGTTTCCAGTCAATTTTCAGATTTACACTAACTGTTAGCCCGTTATACTGATTGGTTAGCCGAATTTAGTTTAGAGCCAGTTCGGTGAACTTAGTTAGCCTTCGGTTGTTTTAACTTTGTGCTTAGTTTCGTGTTTCGAGTTTGTGGGATACCTGTGTTGCTCTGTCAAAATCGGTGTTGAAATGACGAGCAGTATGTTTCCGATTTTTCGGTACCGAAAATGGTTATGCAAAAATCTGTTGCAACAACGTTTGTGGTAACAAAAAACTTTGACAACGGACTGTTATTTTAAGATCATTGACAATCGTTACGGGCAGTGTAAAGCCAGAAATGCTGACAAACAACAGTCTTACCAAGGGGTATTGTAATACCCGCATTAACTGAGTATTGAAGGCCATATAGGCAGCCGCTCCGTGTAAAATAATGGTATTCAGCTGCATCCAGTTAGATTTAAAAGGAAGGTAGAAGATGTTTTAACATTAGAATTAAATAAGAGAATAATAAATGAAAGCTTGTACAAACAAGAACATTGAAAAGCCTGTTTCCCAGCGATGGGAACATTGTATGCTAATGGACATCTTCTAAATTTTCCCCTATTTCTATGCATATCGATCTCGACAAACTTTAACCTTCCTTTAGGGTCGATAACCGAAAAAAAAAGAAAGAAAAAATCACCCGTACAAACGGCCACCAGTAAGCTGCGTTTATTCGATATAGCGGTATCGACGCCAATTGAGTATATCGTCCAATATAATATCGTCCTTTCGTTAATTGCACGTAATTGCTCGGCCAAAGGGTACTTTAGACGGACGAATTATTCTTCTAACACGGTTTTCTTGGAAGAGGTTGAAGGTGATAGGAAATTGGTTAGGCTATAGTATACTCATAACAGATGATATCTAAAATACTAACTGCCGCTCGGATCAATCTTCAGGTTAAGCCGCGCTTGCCTAGGTTGGTCTGCGGATGGGTGACCACCCATTACATACAGAGTTTCCTCCGTGCCTCGGAAAGCACGTTAAGCCGTTGGTCCCGGCTGTCATCTTGCAGATATTTGACAGTCGTTATAAGTAATCAGTGGCCTGAAAGTCCGACAGCCAGTCTTACCAAGGGGTATCGTATTACCTGGTACTAATTGGGTTTTGGAGGTAAGATAGGCAGTCGCTCCATGTAAAATACTGGTATTCGGCTGCATCCGGTTAGACTGGAAGCCAACCCCAACATAGTTGGGAAAAGGCTAGGCAGATGATGATGTCATGTTTAATGCGGTCGTATCGAAAATTTACGAGTACTTACTTCATTTTTATAGAATTGACTTTCACTGCCGGCTGGTGAATAATCTGGAATTTTTGCATTTAGACAACGAATTTTTTTGTAATTTGTACAAAATGGCCAAAATAGGTTAAAACGCCTTTAGGATCTTTTGTAGAAAACTAGTTTTAGATTAATTTCTTCATTTCAAATATTGATATCACAATCGACGCTTAAAAAGAAAGATCTTATTTATACTTCTATACTTATACTAATATTATAAATGCGAAAGTTTGGATGTATGGGAACGGATCTGGATGAAATTTGGGACAGAGATGTATTATAGTCTGGAATAGCACATAGGCTACTTTTTATCCCGGCAACACGATCCCGTGGGTCAATTATCGAACACCACGCGGGCGAAGCCGCTGGCATAAGCTAGTTAAAAATATAAATGAGCATGAAAACAAAAGAAACACGATGATTATGCAGTTTTAACTTACTTTCATAATTATGACTAAGTTCATCAACGTATTTTTTTCGATTATATTATAATGCGGAGAAAGTTTTCAGGCACTCGCTGGGAGTAGTTTCACTTGAAGTTTCCGATTCCAAGCCCAGCTAGGGTTGCTACCAATAAAGGAATCCGATTATTTTATGACATAACTAGCTTGTGTCGTAAAATATTCGGATTCCTTTTTTATGACGCAAGTAAATTAATTCGATCAAGTGGTCTCGAACGAAATTAATTTCTTGAATAAATACTTGATACAGGTGATTCTTTTGAAAAATAATATTTGAATGGGTTTTCAAAGAGAACTTAATTTAGGTGATGAAGACCGTATAGAATGATGTAATAGCTGATAGTTGTCAAATAATAATATGTTTACGTTACTTGTGAAATTTTGCATGGTTTCTCCTTTGTTTTATTCTTATTAGATTAGACATGACCAAACTACTTAGGTATCCAATGAACATCTTAGCTAAACTTAAAAAAAAAACAAGTATCACTCTTCCGTGGACCAATACTAAACATTTGATCTCACCTTGTATCAGCCTAACTTAAAAACAACCTCCAAACCAAAATTACATTGTAACGTACCAAAAAAACATAAAATTGAATCAAAAGTACGTAGCAGCGAGTGTGTATCGTCGCTTAAACCGATTAAAGGCCAGATAGAGCCGGTTACGCAAATTATGACTGACAGATGGCCATAGGGCTGCGCTTATCACAAATTAACATTTTATTAGATGTTCGGGGGGTACGCAGTTCAAACGTATCAAATGTTTTAGGAGAATCTATACTAATGTTATTATAAAGAGGTTGTTTGTAAGTTTGTATGAAGGGGGTAATCTTCGGAACTACTGATCCGATTCCGAAAATTCAGAAATAATGGCAAGCTAAATTATTCCCAAGCGTCATAGGCTATTTAAAACGTTTGCGTGAGATCATTTACGACCAAAACGCGAGTGAAGCCGTGGGAAAAAGCTAGTTTATAATAAGAAGCATTGTAAAGGACATCTTACATTGAATTAATATGCCCTCCTGAAAACTTACTTCTAATAATTACCTAATTAATCCCGAATCGTAAGATTCGAGGTCGTTTGAGGGTCGAGCCATTGAAGAATAGATGAATTTGTGCATTATGCTGCCAATGATGTGGCTTGATCTTTAGGTTAAGCCGCGCTTCCCTAGGTTGGTCCGTGGATGGGTGACCACCCATTATATGCACCTTTGACAGTCGTTACAGGTAGTCAGTGGGCCGAAAGTCTGACAACCAGTCTCACCAAGTGGTTTATTGGTGTGTATTTTTTTATTACCTTGTACTAGCTGGGTTGTGGAGGTCAGATCCGATAGCCAGTCGCTCCATGCAAAGTACTGGTATTCAGCTGCATCCGGTTAAACTGGAAGCCGACCCCAACATATGTAGTTGGGAATAGGCGTGGCAGATGATGATGATGTTGTATGTAAGGATCGCAGTAGGTGGCGTTTTGTTGCTTCTGCCTAGCTCCATGAGATAAAGGCATGAGCCTATGTATGTATGATGTTACCAGCTAATATTCCCCGAAGGGTTAGGCAGAGGCGTACCTAAATCCCATGTAATAGGGGGCGAGCCTATTGCCATCAACCGAACACAACTTCAGACTCCATGACTGCTACTAAGAAATTCGTGACGGAAAAACTCAATAACACTTTGCCCGACCTGGGAATGGAACCCAGGACTACATGCTCAGCAGTCGCGCTTGCGACCGCAAGACCAGCGAGGAAGTCAATCACAAAAAATAAACCACAACACTTTCACTATGGAATCGTGTTTCCGAAATATACAAGGTGTAGTTTTGCATTCTCGTCAAAATCCAGGAGGTTGTCATAGAAGACGTAAATAATCAATATAAATTACGGTACCTGGTCGATAATAGTAAACGCTGCTTTTTTGTTGTTTTAATTTGACACTATTTTAGAATGAAGCCTTTCTCAAAAGAGGAGAATCACCCGTTTATCGAACAAACGTCTGCGTTTGTTTGTTTGTATGAAAGCGCGGTTATAGGGCTAGTATTAGACGGGCCGCGTTTTAATACGGGTGGTGTACACTTACCGATTTCCGATATTAAGAAAAAAAATACCTACCCATTTCATTATTGATTCGGTTCGAGAGTCATTAGCATAGTTACCTCCTTGAATTTGACGAGGATGCAAAACTACACCTTGTATAAAACTTAGAAGTAGTCCTCAACTTGGCTACATATTAATCACAAAGTAAACGCTGCAGTCATATTAAAACGAGAGCGATTCAATTTTCACAATTTGGGGTAATTCTTGCCCTTAACATCAAATCAAAACTCTTAACAACTCCACCAGATCATTATTTTTCCTCCATCGATTGGATTGTCGCGCCCAGATTGAACCATTGCACACTATTAATAGTTAATTTAAACTGTTCAATCGATCTCCATTACAATTGATAAAAGTTCGATATCAAATGAACGAGCCAGTAGCACTGTGATTAAATATTATTGATTGTTAGTTAACGGCAAGCGGGTTTGAGTCGTAAAGTAATTTGTTTCAATTGAATTGAATTTTTTATTTTATTTTATGGCAGCTTTGTTGTTGGTTGTTTTGTTTTTTGAGTTTTTATCGTTTGAATCTGAGGTATGTTATGACGCCGTGGATAATACGTATTATTCATGAAAATTATTTGAAATGCTGTATTTCCCTAGTCTATTTTTTAAGTCTACATTGCCTTAGATAATTAATAATTCGTTATTCATTAAAAAAAACATAATAAAATACTGATTATTAAGATAAATATGAATAGACGAAATTCGAAGCTTTATATAAATACACACAAGACTCTAATTTACTATCATTTGAACAGTTTTATTTAATGTATCCAAAAAACAATAGTTATTTCTGTTACTTTGGCTTTACATATTGCGTTTGTGCCAACCCTGAGCGCAGATGAATTTCAGTAAAATTCAATAATGTGTACTTCGACGGGCATCGCGATTCACTATAATTTCACTCATTAACATTTAACGTCAAACTCGGCATAGTTTACATTACCTAACAGAATATTTTAGTAAAATCTAAGTATTTTCTTCTAAAAGAGCCAATGGGTAAGAACAAATTGCGAACATCGGACACGGACACATACCATTCTGTAGTATCTGTTAGCGTATGTTTGTCCTACCGGTTTGACCGGCCGAACCTTAACCTTCTCTCAATTTGGGAGCCAAAAACAATACTTACCTAACCCCAGTAGGTTCTAAAAGGAGTTTGATAAAAATATCCTTATTCTTCTTCTCGAATAGATGACTCAGATTTTGCCCGACCGAAGTGCGTAGCAACCTGGAGGGTGCCATTAGTTCTGGACGACGGGCAAGAGAGAAGTTGTGACATATCCTGTGTCTAGCCAAATTGGATCCTCAGCGGCCAACTTGAGTCCGCAGTCGGTTCAAAGATTTCCATATCGGCCACTGCAGTCCGTGACCAAATAAAAATATCCTGAAAACAGTGCTTCCTGCAAACAATAGAAACTATAATTTCAATGTGTTGGTGTGTTTAATTAACAACTTTGAACTATAGCTTTGGAAAGACGGAAAAAATCTTCACGAATCTCCCTCAATCTTTCACGAGTTTCAAAATCATATCCATAAAAGAAAAACAGCCAGCGGAAAATACGAAAAATAAACACAACGTACACTCATCCTCTCCACATTACCAGTAAAATAAACACAATTCAGCAAAGACTAATTAATACATTAACAGCTAAAGGTATACCGATACTTAATTACTCGGTTAATTGATTAAATCGAAGTCGATTCCAAATTAAACGGTACAAATACGATTTCGGAGCAAATTGTGTTTGAACACGATATTGAACTGAAGCAATGTTTACATTGAAACGATTCGTGTATTGAGTGCTTTTTAAATGATGCTTGTTGGTGAAGTTTTCAAGGTGGAATAAAAATGTTGGAGTAGACCTAGTTCAACTGGCTTCGATTTACTGTCTAGGTAATTAATCTTGGGTACAAGTAAGTAAATTTCAAAATTAATGTTTTTTTTTTTTGCGTAAATTTCAATTCTATCGTATTGTTATGCTGATGAGAGGAGCTCGTGGTTAAATAATAACAGCCGCTCGAGTCTGTCTTCAGGTTAAGCCACGCTTGCTTGGGTTGATTCGTGGATGGGTGAGCACCCATAACGTACCAAGTTTCTTCCGTGCCTCGGAAAGCACGTTAAGCCGTTGTTCTCGGGCAGTGGCCCGAAAGTCAGACAACCAGTCTTACCAAAGGTTATCGTATTACCCAGAACTAATTGGGTTGTGGTGGTCAAATAGGCAGTCGCTCCATGTAAAATACTGGTATTCAGCTGCAACCGGTTAAGATTGCAAGCCGACCCCAACATAGTTGGGAAAAAGGCTAGACTGATGATTTTATTGTATGGTTAATTATAATTTCTGAAATATACTCTTATCACAGTTATTTTACTTTTGTCGTTGCAACACTGTCAAAATCACAGTGATCTTTGTTTTTTTTTTTTTAAATAAGTTTGCTGCAGGTTGAGGTAAATTAGTTGTAAAAGTACTTTATTGAAAGTGCAGCTTATTTTTAGAGCAACCATCATTTTAAATACGGCATTGTGTAGTCCTTCCTTCCACAATTTAAGTATTTTCCAATTACGAAGCGTTCGGAACACTAAGAGTTTAAAACAACTTCAACAATATCAAGGTCCTCTTTTATCCGTCTCGTAGATTCAAAATAAGCTCTTGATATAATAAACATGAAAAGGTTTACGAGATAAATCATCAGTTCCCACATTTGGCGGCAACTCACAATGGTACCGCGACCCTCTTCCCTCGTCCCGTGTTGTGCGAGTGACGATAATCTCACCTCGACAAGGCGGGAATGCGAAATGAAGTGCTTTTGCCACACCAGAAAAAAAAAACAAAACAATCTTTTGAAACTGGAATGCTAATTCCTATGGTTGTATTTAAAATTCTATTATTTTAATGACGTAAGTGGCTGTATGTGATTTTGCTTGCGTGAAAAGGGCACAGACAATTTATTAAAAAAAAATGAAGTGTCAGTTTTTTTTTTAATTTGTTGGTGCTCTGCCACTGGAAGTGAGATATTTCGTTTATCAGGATTCAGGATCAGTCTAATATTAAATAATGCACCGTTTATAAATCTCAACGAGTACGTAGTTTTCTTGTTTGTTAATGCAACAGTAGAGTATTCAGGATATAGTCAGTTTACTCTGGCGGTCTGACCTAGGTGTAAATCTGAGGTTGTTGAGAATTATTGCAATTGTTGCAAACAACATGATTGGGTAACACTTGTTTACCAAGGCTTCCATTGCATACTAAATAATTTATATTTAATATGTTTATTATAATATGTAAGTTTCTTTAATTGTATTTATTTGATATATTTTTAGTTAATAATTTAAACTAAAATCTGAATTTAAATTCTACGTGAAAAACTTGTTTCCGAAAATATAGTCTGATTTATAATTTCACCTGTTGCAGATTTTTGAAATAAATGCGTACATTTTAAGTCCATAATTTGACGAATAACAATTTATATAATTATGCCAAAAAAAAATTGGAGCTGTGTGATGAGATGATGAGTCCCCAAATAAATTAGGATAAGGGCAGGAAAATGATGATGAATATAAAAAAGGTATAGTTAAGCTTTTTTCTTCAAAAAATATTGCAAAAAAACAATGCGAAGGTTATGGTTGCAGCACGGATGCGGTGGCCGGTGGGTGTAATACGGTAATGACACGACAATATAAATAGGATTAGCGTATCAGGACCCCACGCGCGTAGACAGGACGAGCCAATACACGCACCGTCACTATGCGCCGCCACGGACTGTGCTGTGGACAAAAATATATATAGAAAAGTAGATTCTCTGTTGATGAAATAAAGTAATTGCCACGTCTTATTCTGATTCGAGGCATATGAGGAAAGAATAGAAATAGAAGATATAGTTATGTGCGACACATACATTTATGAAGAAAAACAAATATAAGGCTTAATACTTCTATTATTTTTCGAAAACCACAATTTGCCTCACCTTTTTACTTTTAAAAACAGGACGAACACAAATAAGTTTACGAGAAATATTTAAACAACAAATATTTAGGGCACAGACAAAGTAACATTCTATCAGCGACATCTATGAAGGAAATGTCAACACTGACATAATCTACCGACCAGCTTCTGTCAATTTAGAAATATCGTCGGCGTCAGTGCAGGACCTTGTAAATACACCACACCCTATTTTACAGGAGAAACTACAAACTGTTTTAAATACAAGTATGTCGAAGGTCCTGATTTCGCCTGTTTTACCGACCGTGCGTACTGTCTAGCTATCTCAATGATTTGCTGCTTTAAGGCAGGCTATTTAATTTATCCATTTTGATGGAAAAATGCATTTTGCCAAAAAATGTAGATTCATGGTCCCGCACTGACGCCGAAGATATGAAACGCTTCGTAAATGATTGCTACCTGTATGTATAGGCCCTTTTGATACTTCTACAAGCCGCCGAAAATAGCCTAGGCGACGTTAAACAAAATTTACTACAAAATTCATGATTTTATCTCAACAGTCTCGGGTTTCATGCAAAACTTAGCCAGTGTAGCCGCTCCATGGTTATCCCTTAATGAAAAGGTGTAACCGTTAAGTAGATTGGCCGCCTGATGTTTTATAATCCCACCCAGATTATCATAGAAAGTTCGTTTATGTCAGTTTTCCCTAACACTAAGGGTACCGAAATGAATGCATTGTGGGAATTTCAACTCTCGACTCTGAGCCGAGCGTTCAAAATCTCACAGTCCTCTTTTACTAAGACTTTAGTTTTGGGTGCTTTTTAGTATTAGTGAAACAGGCATTCATGTATTATAGCGTTAACAGAATTAATTAGTTATTATAACATTACTAAAACGGTAATGGGTTCGTATTGCATATTATGAAAAGTTATTAATGATTAAACAAAATATTAAATGTATAATGTGAATCTAGAAGGGGATTTAAGTTTTTATTTAAGTAATCTAATGGTTATATGTAAAGGAATTTTAGTTTATTTTTTTATTATGAGAGAGAAGAGAAACGTCTAAGCCAATTATCATATTTTTTTTACCTTATTTCAATTTATATGGGTACGGAGCAGCACTTCTGGAATACTTCTCTATTTTTCGTCATCTCAGTAAAATGTCCACATTTTTTTTTGGTCTTTCCTAATAAAAGTTCCTTTATATTAGTTAAGACCCAACAAAATAAATAAACTTTACAAACTTTATTTTTGTCCATAAACAAAGTGCCGCGAACACAGTGTGCTGACGTCAGTCGCAGCATCGAATGCGCCCGCGCATCGTTTAGCCGATTCATTGCTCCATTAATGTCATTTATACCGACGGCACTACACGTGGGTCTCTAGTTATACGAGTATGTGCAATTGAATTTCATTGCCATTTTCCTCTCGCAAATAAACTTATGTTAGTGTGCGGATTAGAATTAGTAAAAGATTTAAGTATTTATACAAGTTAATCTAAATTTAATAAAAATCGGGTTAGTTACTTTTAAAACATATAAATTTTTTGTGTGAAGTGGAATAAACTGAATAAAAATATTTAATACTAAAGAATATCACATCATGATAATTTATAATAAGGTAATATTTCAATTGAAACGAAACTTATGCATGTTTACTTTCTCCTATGCTAATCATTGTCATTTAAAACAACATGTAATATTTCGTCACTACCTTTGTACCTTTTGCGTTTTTATTGAAAAATCTAAAATAAAGTTATACCACAATTGACTTAACTTAATAAAAAACAACTATTTTTCAAGGTCTGATTTTGGCATAATTTTACACCGGTCTTAAGGAAGCTAAGATTATATGACTCCCAACGACCCTTAAGGACCGAATCCTTCTAATTTATCAATAAGGACCAGATTGCGGACCACCTGCGGAAATTGAACACTGAAAGATACTTTAGTTATACATCAGATGCCAATGTCCGGAGCCGCGTTCTCGATTTGTCGCAGGAACCCGTTCAACCGAACCTTAAGTTTCTCTTAGCTACACATGTCATAACATTTTTACTTCTTTATAAAAGTCAAAATAAATTGATTCATTCAATTTAATTGAAAATGCGGCTATATCATAGTAAACATGTGATACATACAGAATAATATTATGATTACGTCATGAAAAACCACGTGATATTTTACTCTATTTTTGTAGCTATCACGTATTTCATGCAGTTTGAAGTTTGAAGTAGGCTTCAAATTTTCAAACGCTTTTTCACGCAACTCTAAAAAAATTCTTTGTGTCTTTCTAAAAAATTCTTTGTCTCTTTCTAAAAATCTGTCCCACCTCTGATGATGACACATCTGCTAACCTGCAGCAGCGGCCGGAATGTCACACGCTGCACTGCGACTGGCAATTTATTCATCGAAATTAATTGATTTATGGCCAGCACGTCCTTACTGCTGCCACACTGTGCGCTCGCGCTCTTGCAGAGCTACTATTTGTAAAAATTGTTTATGACTCAAACTCAAACTCAAACTCAAACTCAAAGCATTTATTTCAATTAGACCATTACAGGCACTTTTGAATGTCAAAACACAAAAAACAAACTAAGCTACAGTCCCAGTCACAGGGCATAATAACTTGTGAAAGTACTGTAGTTGCCCATTCGAAAGCGTAGATCTCTATGGAGAAGAATGGGCAAGAAACTCCATGGACACTCTTTTAAATCATTGTTGTTACAAAGTCTCGGTTACATCATTCATGTCGAGATTAAACATACATGTGAGAACGATGTAGAAAGACGTGCGAGTAAGAGCGTCCAGAATAAAAAGATAAAATTAACAATTCAAAAATACAATAATCCATGGCAGCTGCGAGATGACCAGTCACAACTGACAGCGCCCGTTCACGAACATGACGCATGGATCAGCCATCATTCAACTCAACCATTTTGGAGGGAACTAAACGACCCGACACACGCGCCACCATCAGCGAGACATTTGAGTGAGCATGACATTCTCTCAACCGCCAGGGCAAATTCGAGTCAGTAAAAGATGTAAATGGTAGCTTTATCGTACATAGAACTCACACATGTGCTATGCAATTATATAATACTAAGAGACTGAATCTATACAATGCAAAGATATGTTTACAATCTTCTGCAGCTTCCACAATAACTTCACAAAGTAATCAATTAGTTTGCCCCTATGGTTGTGGAGCAGGACCAGCATTGAGCCAAGCATTTTTATCATCAATGTAATCTCCCAACTTATAGTATGCTTGCCTACATAGTGTGCGTTTTATACAAGATTTAAACTTCGTCTCATTCAGTTGTAGAATGCGGGGAGGTATTTTATTGTAACATTTTAAACAGTACCCCATGAAAGATGAGTCTACTTTAGCTAGCCTGAAACCTGGCTGAACTAGTTGGTCCCTGGTTCTAGTATTATAGTGGTGTCTGTCGCCTCTTTTACTAAATAAATGCAGATTTTTTCTAACGTACATTATGTTTTCATAGATGTATTGGCAAGGTACTGTCATAATGTTAATTTCCTTAAACAGTTCTCTTAGAGAATCGCGCCTACGTAGATTATATATGGCTCTGATGGCTCTTTTCTGCAGAATAAATATAGACTCGATGTCTGCAGCCCGTCCCCATAGTAAAATACCGTATGACATAATACTATGAAAATAACTAAAATAGACTAGCCTCGCGGTATCTACATCAGTAAATTGACGGATTTTTCTAACAGCATATGCTGCTGAACTCAGCCGTCCTGCAAGAGATGTTAAATGAGGACCCCATTGTAGCCTTGAGTCGAGCGTGATCCCCAAGAAAACAGTTTCATCGACGAATTTTAGTTTCTCTTGATCCAATACTATGTCACAATCACTACTTTTGACATTTGGTAGAGTAAATTTTATGCACTTGGTTTTTTTCCCATTTAATACTAAATTATTCGCGGTAAACCAATTATGGACCTGCAGTAGGGCGCTATTTACGTCGTCAAGATTTGAGGCACGTCTGTTGATCTTAAATATTAAAGAAGTATCGTCAGCAAACAACACCATTTGTGGTTGGTTTTTAAATATGACTTGGGATTTTGTTTGAAAGGTGAATAGGAATACCGATAATCTTTGTGGTCTAATTCTTTTTTATACTAACAAGAGTTTTTAAAAGCACATATGTAAACTGTTTCCCCGTTTTTAATCATTTAAAAAAATATGGTAAATATGAAAGTCATACTGCGTGTAACTCCGTGTTTATTAAAGGTTTCAGGCGACGACTAGAAAGTGTCATAATATCTTGCATCTTTGACTGTCTGAATCCATAAAATTATTTTAAGGCTTCCTTCTTATGACAGACTTTTACTGGGATAGGATATTAAGAACTAAGTGTTTTCAAATTCATTGGTAGCAGAACACACAGATTGATTTAATGAACTTTCTACAGGGTTATTGGTAATTGGGCGCAGTCCTTGAAATGGGTTATACTAGAGCTAATTTACAACAAATTTTACCCGATTACTAGGGGTCCAATCTGAGTGGTTTCGGTGTAAACGAACTTTTAAGTTTTTTTGGAAATTTTCCTCCTCTCGACCAAATATTGATAATTGTGACAATTCTACGTCGGTCAGAGCATTGACATGATACTTTTCAGATAGCGCATAAACGAATTAATCTTTCGAAAAACAATTTACCAAAAAAGAGCTCAAACTTTTGGTTTAACAGCGTCATACAATTCATAATATGAGAAAAATGTGAAACTATCCTTGATTTTCAAGGCAGTTAACTCAAAATAAATGTGGTGACACTTAACGTGCAAATTGCTGAAACGACTTCTTTAGCTTTCAAAATTGGTATCATACCCACTTTGAGAAACATTATGGATAATAACAACAGTTGTTCCAGACAAGATAGTATTTCGTCCGTACTGGTTATTACGCATTTCTGGATCAATATCAATTTTTAGACCCCTAATTGTCCCGTTCAAATTTGTTGAAAATTAGCTCTAGTATCACCCATTGCAAAGACGGCACCCAATTACCAATCACCCATTTACCAATCACCCTGTATATGGCCAAAGATAATAAATACGAGATTCCAACGTTATTAAGTATTTTGAGTTCAAATATTTGGATGCAGATCTATTTAAATACGGGATGATGATAGATCACTATTGTGATAGATCTCACAAGTGTGACCGATGTGGACCGTTCACAAGATCAACAATAACTGAAGACAGATTGCTGTCTGTCAAATATCGTTGTGTTATTTATGTGAACTAAATGAATCTGTGTGGGGGCCAAAAACGATACGACGTCGCATCGCGTGTGTGTGGTTTGAGCTCTAACATCACGCGTTTATACATGTTTCGTATACGGCCCGCGTGGTGGGTTACAGCCCACTCTCTGCCACAGAGAGGACGCCTATGACCCAGCAATGGAATCATTATCGACTGATTATGAAATGTATATTTAAATGCATTTTGACGGCGCGGTTGGTGCAGTAGCTGAGCGACTGGCTGCTGCGCTGCGTGTCGCGGTTTCGATTCCCGCACGGAAACAATATTTGTATGGCCTACTGGTAGTTGTACCGGGTCTGGCTGTTTGTGTATGTGAGTTAAAATGTTTGAAAACGCACCAACAATTCAGGAGAAATTCCTAGTGTGGGGCAACGTTAAAAAAATACTCATACACACTTATTCTTGTTATGTAACTGAAACAGCGAGCGATCGAATTGCGTTCCTCTTCAATTAAAAATAAATCGATACATTCTAGATCACTTAATCGCAGGTTAACTATTCCGCACCTCTCCGACGTGCCATGAGACGCGCCGCGCTATTAAAACATTCCGTTTTCACCTGTTCATCTGACACAATTCATGCTTAATACACAATCAGACCGCGATACCAAGGGTTAAGTAACGGCCTATGATCACAAGCGAATGCCGTCTCAATCGCTTGACAATTGCATACGATTGTAAAGGTGCGCGCACATCCTAGATCACACGTACAGTGTTTGCAAACCGCGCGGGTTATAGAGTAATCGCACGTTTCTTTTCTTTGCGTTCGTGTGAATCTTTTTCATAAACCATATGCTACAGAGGTTTTTAATTGCAGCAATTTTAGTGGAAATTGCATATCTTTTTTTGGTCTTGTTAAATAAATGGAATCCAGATTATTTTTGGGTGTTGTCATATTGTAGACTCGGGAATTTTGAAATCAAGACTAGAGTAACCATTATTTTTCGTGAACGATAAATATTTTATAAAGCAAGCTATCAACTCACAAACTTTAGTGCACTAGATTCCGTTGAAATTTGCCACGCGTCAATTGATCACGCGTCAATGCGTCCGAGCTCGTAACTGTGCGCACACCCTAACTTTAAATTCATTGCGCATACGCAGAAGGATTGGATTCGTCGCCTTATTATTACGCGGTGTCATTTCTATGTTAATGCCGATAGTATTAGATCGTTGAAATTGCTGGTGTGATATTGTTCTGAATGCGAGGCGATCGTCGGTGTTTCTGATTGTATGACTTTCTATGACATTCTAGCACGATGCTCAGTCGTGAATCTTGATGAAGGATGGATTGATTTAATACTAATTTCGACTTGAATCTCATTTTCGATCGTGATTAAGCAGAGTATAATATATAGATTAAAAAAACAGGTATTATGGTAGGTGAGACACATACATACATATTTATTACTAGCCTTTGCCCGCGACTTCGTACGTGTGGTACTTAGAAACAAAATAAAGGATCATTTCTGTTCTAAAATGTAGCATATATTTTAAGTTAGACATGTAGCAGTGGAGCGGTGAAAACTGCGTTCAAATCCATGTAGGTAGTAGTTTTTGCGCGATGCGCGTACAAACTACAAACAGACAGAAAGACAGACAGACAAAAATCCTAAAAACCGTTGTTTTGGCTTCTGTTGCTCTAACAAAGACCCCCATATATTTTTATTTTCAATATCTTCAATGTACAGAAATCGGCCTGTTATAATTGTATTATATGTATGTATATAGATAGTTGATAGCCACGCTATCGAATTAGGTTAAGACCTGTAATGATAGTTGTAAGTCGAAAATAAATAAATCTCTTGTTTCTGTATAGATTGGTGTGCACTTGTGGCATGTCCCAAATAAATGTTTTTTTTTCTTTCTATATGTGACTGGAGTAAAGATAAATATTATATATGGATTAGATACACCTTTTTGTCGCGTATTATGGTGAAAGGAAGTCTTTGCCCAGAGGTACAGTATGTCAGTTATTAAATTAAATTTGGAAAATTGGAACACTGCAGTGAATTATAATCGCTATACTTTTAATGCAGGTCCTGTTATTTGTTTCACACCGCTATTCTCCTCACTTGTTTCAGCTGGCGAGCGGTGGTGGTGGCGGGCGCGGCCTGTTCTGCTACCACTGTCCGCCGAGCTTGCCGCCGCACCAGCATCGTCTGCCGACCTTGGAGTATCCCTTCACAGCGTCACACCCCTGTGAGTAGCCTGACGATTTAACTTATTTTTTTTTTCTTAATAGAAGGTAGAAAGTTCAAAAAGGGGTTTTAGCATCCTAAGTATACAGTTATGAATTTATGTTCATACAATGCTAGTCTAAAGGTTCGGACCAACTGATATGGAAAAGTTGTGGAAACGGGTCTGGACACCGGACGTTGAAAGATAAAGTCATCTCTCTTAGATCTTGAGAGAAGATCTTCACTCGACATAATTACCTATATTATCTTTTGTCTGGAGTGGGTTTGCTTAAAGCAGTGCAACGTGTGAGGATCAAACTCAGGCCTCTAGTCAGCAGTCAGGCAGATTAGAAGTTCATCCAAAGTTGACTTTGGTTTTCCATGAACTTTAATCGCCATTAACTCAATAAATTGGTCGGCACTGTTTATTCTGGCTTTCAGGAGCTGCTGTGTCTAACTCAATAAAGTATTTATCTCACCTTTTTTGTATGTCGAATCGATTAAATATTCTTAAAACAATGTGTGTACATTGTTTTAAGAATATTTAACAACTTATAATAAATATAATAACTTACCTATGCAATTATATCGTATGTTATATCTAGTTAACGATATATCTTCAGATAACGATGATCGCAGAACACAACCAACATTAATGATTGACTAATTTGCGCCATAAACCAACTAAGAGCAGAAAATTAAACCAACTCCCTGTTTATAGTCCGTAAATCGACTTAAAATTGAAAGTTTCAAGTGGCAGCATAACCGCATAGTCCAGGAGTCGCGTCGATTTCTCTTATCGGGACAAACTTGTGTAACTCAGTTAGCGGGCCGGCTCCCGGCCTAATGGTGTTATTCTTAGTTAAAGCTCTTGTCTCGTTACCGATTTACAACTCGGTTATGTTTCTCTCGATTCGATAACGGTTATTGATACTGGTCGGAGATTGCAGGATTTACTATTTTTATTTTTATAGTGGAACTTTGATTTTTATTGTGCTTTGAATGTGGAATTTATGTTTGAACTAGCTTTTCCTAGCGACTTCGCCTGCGTGGTTGTTGGAAATTATTCCATGGGAACGTACATAACTAAAAAAAAAATATTCAAATCATCCACAGCAGACAGTTACTTTCTCATATATTATTGTGTGTTTTCTCTTAATATTGACATTAATGTCTTGGAAAACGTTGAGTTGAGATTAGTCTATAAGATGTTTCTATCTAAACTAAGGGTCACGAAACTGTTTTTGTTTTGAGAACGCAATGAATGCTTACTTTTGTCCATTTTTTTTAAAGGTTAAAAGTGCATCCATCTCTTCTTCTATTCTTTATTATATTCTTGATCTTCATAAGATGATTTAATAATTTTCTGCCGAAAATTCACCCTCTTAATAAGTTTTTGTTGCATTCATTGAAACAAAAGGGGGGTTTAAGAAAACGTAACATTCTTTTAACAGCACTTAAGACGAAACTCCCAGCAAGTTCTTATCGAATCGGCGAACGGGTTAGAAAAAACCTTCAAAAGGCAAAAAATCAGTTTCTTTCCCCAACTGACGCGCGTGCCTAAGGGGTGGTAATGTGCTAATGAATAGAGAAGGCAGGCCGGGGGTGTCGCGGGGTTACGGCGGGGGTGAAGGGGGCGCAGCCAGGGGGCGCCGGTGGGCGGTGCTCCCCGGGGATTGGCCGCCGGCGGCGCCATCTATTATTCATAAAATAGTTTTTGAGTCGCGCCGCCGGTCGCTTTAACACGGTTATTTCGACTAACTTAATAAGTATCATGTCACTTTTGATTACTCCCTCAGCGTCACAATTTTTTTACTTAGCACAACGGCGATCAAAGGAACCTTAATAGAGTTATGAAAGTAGCGTTATTTCATTAGGGTCCTCGAAAATGTCAGTCTGTCCGTCGGTAATTGTGTAAAAGTATTAATTTTTAAAATCTATTAACGTATTGCGGGTGTAGCTACCTACCTAGGCGGGGGTGGTTAAAAAGGGGGTTGGAGGGGAGGGGAAGTTTTGAAGCGCCGAGGATAAAAACGCTAGTGGATAAAAAAGCGGCTTAAACGAATCTATTAAAAATGTATAAGGCAATTTCCAGCGCGATGTCGGGGCGGGCGCTCATTAGCGCGCAATCACACCGACGCGACGCGACGCGACGCGATGCGGTGCGGTCGACGATCACCTTTATTAATTCTACGGTGTATGAGAACGTGTGTTTAATTAGCTGACGGGTTGAGAGGTTTATGTTTTTATTACGTAAAGGCATAGAAAAAAGAAACGGGTATTGTAAAACTACTTTATAATTTGCATATTTATGTATAGATATAATATCAGGCTTGTTTAATCCGAAGGGCAGGCTGCAATGTGTAGTACACCCATATCTCCTCAGTTTAAGTACATATACCAACAAATAAGTAATGGTTAGGTTTGCATACATATTTATATGTTATGTAATTATGTATGATTGCCTTGTTGGTCTACTGGCCGCAAGCGCGACTTCAGAGCATGAAGTCCTGGGTTCGATTCGAATCCCAGGTCGGGGAAAGTGTTATTGGGTTTTTCTATCATAATTCCTCGGTAGCAGTCACGTCTGGATTTGTGCACGGTTGATGGCAATAGGCTTGCCCCCTATTTATTTATTTGAACTTCATGTACAATAGTGGTACATAGGCGGACTTAATGCCACAAGGCATTCTCTACCAGTCAACATTTGGGTTAAATTGGACAAAATTGTGATAGGGTACAAAAAATAAAATAAAAATAAGAATACTACTTGGGACCTATTACATGGGACTTAGACATAAGTGGTGAAATGTGGATGTACTATCCTGCCTGATCCCACAGGGATTACAGTCGTGATGTTATGTTATGTTAAGAGTACAAATAAAACCACATGAAATATGAGGAATCTAGTTAACGTAGAATAATATGATAATTTCAAGTCAGGTACGAGCGTATTCCATTTCATGTGAAAACCACTTAGTTTCTCGTTTTGTAGTGCTATTTAGTTAGCTTTTCATAACTATTTTACATGTAAATTGTGTAATATTATATACTTAGTCAGGTATATTAGTTTAGCAACTTCGGCGTCAGAGGGGCAGGTATTTATTAACTTATTTCAGTACATGGAGGACTTACAGCTAATAAAAACAAACAAAAAAGGAAACCATAGTCACCAGAAAGCCAATTACAAATCCTCGCGTATAGACTTGTAATAATAACTTATGGTGTGAACAAAGCTAGTTTTCTATTTGTATTTTAAAAAACTACTTAGGTAGTTAGGTATAACAAAATTATGCATTTGAGTTTTGTCTAAACATAATTGTTGTGTGATATTTTTTTCAAATGTTACATCACCATGTTGAGATAGGAGCCTTTTGGCCTCGTACAGGACCGATTTCAGTTTAATGTCCATGTCTTATTTGTAAGCTTTCTTTATGTTTACTTCTACATTATTTTTAACCGATTTGAAAAATAAAAACTTTTTTGCAAAAAAAAACCGACTTCCAAAAAAAACACTAAAAAAGTGGAAAATAACTTTACTTTCGGAAGTCGGTGACTAATTGTTTGTTTCATTGACTTTTTAACCGACTTCAAAAAAAGGAGGAGGTTCTCAATTCGGTTGTATGTTTTTATTTTTTTTTTGTGTTTGTTGCCTCATATCTCCGTCATTTATGAACCGATTTGAAAAAAAAAATCTTTTATTGAATGGATCTACTTCCCGATTGGTCCCATAGAAATTTCATCAAAATCGGTTCAGCAGTTTGGTTTTGAAATCAAAATAGCTGGAAAAAATGTCATCTAAGTAAAAGAAATTGATACTTGACAAAGATTTGTGTGTGATACGATAGCTAAAACGGGTAAAATAAAAACGTTTTTGCAAAAAAATAAACGACTTCCAATAAAAACACTAAAAAAGTGGAAAATAACTTTACATTCGGAAGTCGGTGGCAAAAATGTCAATGAAACAAACAATAGGTAAAGGTCAAAGTAAAGTTATTTTCCACTTTTTTGGAAGACGGTACTTTTTTGGCAAAATCGTTTTTTGTTTTATTGATAATTTGAATCATTTTATTTTGTCCTGTGCGAGACAAATAAATACTTTTTCTTTCTTATCCAATTTTAGTACAAATCTGACTCTTTCTTGACAACATAAAGCATTTTTTATCACTATCAAGCTTTCTTACACAAAAATATATGGGAAGATTTTCCTGGGACTTCGCAATTGTTGAGCTACCTCAACAATTGCCTGTGAGGTAACATCTACCTACAGATAATAATACTCTGCGCAGAAATGACCTATACCATCTGAAAGTGTCATTATCTACCCAGTCTTTTCCTATCTATGTTGGGTTTCCATGGAGTTTCTTGCCCATTCTTCTCCATAGAGATCTACGCTTTCGAATGGGCAACTACAGTAATTTCACAAGTTATTATGCCTCGTGACTGGGACTGTAGCTTCGTCTTTTTGATTTTTTTTGACATTCAAGTGTCTGTAATGGTCTAATTGAAACGAATGCTTTGACGTTGACTTTGCCGTCTAAGTATATAAAGCTGAATACAAATATTTTACATGGAGTGTTTGTCCCTAGTTAATAAGTAACATGATACCTCTTGGTGCGACTAGACTATAGGTATCTTCAAGCATAATAGGCTTAATTGTAGTCACAAATAGATGACAATCAGTTAATCAGTAAAGATTTTTTCCCCAAACAATCAAAACTTATAAATATCAAATTATTATTAGCACAGCGTTCCATTAAACTTGAAAGCTAGTTAATCCACCCGGTTTCGTCCAACTTTTTCCGCTGCACTCAAGCTCAGACCGGACCCACTTCCGGCGGATGTGAAACACTTTTTAATTTCCGTTGCGGAGGGATTTTTCTACACCGAAGTTGATGGGCGCTCAATTATTCACATTGAATTAATGAAAATATTTATAATCTGTGTAATCTGGACGGCGAGGGTGCTGTCTTCTTGGTAATTGTGGATTTTAATTACGATATAATTAAATAATGATTTATGTAAATTGAGTGTTATTTTAATTATGTCACACTATGTAAAGTGAGTGTTATTTTAATTGACTCGAGAAAATAATCTACCTCAATTTTGGTCAAAGTTTTTTGACAAAACTTTTTGAAGGCATTCCAAATTAAACCCTAAAACAATTTTTAACGGTCTAGACTGATATTCATTCGCTGTGCGTATTAAATTATTAATAAACTGTAATTAGACTTATGATATTAAAGAAAAAAATGTACAAGTGTCAAAAGGGACAAATAATAAAAAAAAACAGAGAGCCAAAAAAAATATTCCAGACTTATTCTTTTTTGAGTAGGTTTTATTTAATAGACTCGCTCCCAATTAGATAGATGGAACTTTGACATAACTGACGAAATGTGGGAGTACTATAAGTGACGTAGTTATAGTGCTCCCACAGTTAGAAAGAAAGAAAGAAAAAACGTTTATTGGCACACGCCGCAAGTACACAATACAAAATATAAAAAAGCAAATATATAATAAAATTTAAAACTAACCAAGAAATATTGTGTGACTCACGGCTGCGCCAAATAGGCCCAGTTCAGCAAAATGCCGGACAACTAGTGCCCGACGCTGGTTTTCAACTGAACCTATAGGTTCAGTTTTACGTCGTCGTCGTTGTTTTTTATGTCGTCAGTCTGCTTAACCTTTCAGAGATTATGGCGTGATATATTATGCTATGTTTTACAAAAAAAAAATACTATCTAGCAGATTTACTCAGTCAATTCATTAATTATTTATATTTTGTGTATTTCATCAACTAAAAGGTTACTCACAAAACAAAAACAATTTGTAAAATAAAGTAAAGCCGAACACACATTGCGACTTTAAGCGAATAAGAGTTAATTCGCTGAGTGAGTCGCGACGATACAAACTCGACCAATTAAAAATGCTATTAAGTTGATAGTTGTATATGCTAGAGCAGTCGTTGACTGTATGAAGTAAAGAACAGTTCTGGACATGAGAAGCTTAAGGTCGGATGTACAATATTCTCTATATTTGTACGTCCTACCTTATGCTCAGAAGCATAAGGTCGTATGTCCAAAACTTATTGGTACATCCGACGTTTTGCTTCTGATGTCGAGAATTATTTATTTGAAACACTACCAAAACTTCAATCAACAGATATTAGAAATGATGTGAAACCGCAACTGGCACTCTTTTAACCAATGGATATATTTCTTTCAAGATGCTAAAAAAAGTCATTTTACAAAACATTTAAGTTCCAATCTGCCATCATTAATGAAGGCGTTTATTACAAATAATCTAACTATTTAATTCATAATAACCTCACTATCAAATAAAACCTCAATGAAACATTCGCGTCAACAAGCAAATAACAAAATTAAATTCGCTCTGTTAAGTGTACAAATTGAAACAATTAGTTCGCTCAATTTGACGTATGTACATAAGACGTTTTAGATGTACGTTCATAATATTCTAGGGTAAACTACTTACTATCCCGGAATACTAGACTAGTTCAAGAAGAGGGCATTAAATTGCACAACACTCCAGTTGAATTGTAGACAGCTAATTCACCTTTTGAGATGAACGGATAAGATGAAATATTTCTAGAGTAGCTCGTTGGTACAGTAGTCGCAAGCGTGACTGCAGAGCATGAGCTCCTGGGTTCGATCCCAGCTCAGGCAAAGTGGTATTAAGTTTTTTGCATCAGGAATTTCTCACTAGCAGCCACGGAGCCTTGTGCCCAATTGATGGGAATAATGTCGCCCCCTATTATATGGGATTTAAACCTAACTGGCGAAATGTGGGTGTACTATTAGGTAAACCTCTGCCTATCCTTTAGGAGATTATTGGCGTGATGTTATGTTACGTTATGAAACGTTAAGGTTAGGTTAGAGGGCCAATAACCGGATGTAATAAGTGCCATATAAAGAAGCAATTAAGTTGTATACATCAAAAAAACTATCAAATAGAAGTTCCATTTCCAATTTTCACGACCAAAAGCCACTCGTTCAAAATTAAACCGTCACGAATGTGTGTACCTATGTCACACAAATTTGTGACTATAAGCGAATAACAAATTAAATTCGCTGAGTGAATCGCAACGGTACAAATTGGAGCAATTAATCCAGTCCATTAGGTCTCCGGTGCCTTGCTTTGAATTTGAGCGACATAAGTTTAATGCGAGCTTTTTTATTATTAGCGAATTGATTTCCGTGGTTGGTACAGGTTGAGTGGTATTCAAAATTCTGTTCGTTTGGCTTGTTTGTCCATTAATTAGATTATACAAGGTGTAGTTTTGCAACCTCGTCAAAATTCAGGAGGTTGTCATAGAAGACGTAAATAATCAATATAAATTACGGTACCTGGTCAATAGTAATAAACGCTGCTTCTTTTAGTTGTTTTAATTTGACACTATTTCAGAATGAAGCCCTTTTCAAAAGAGGAGAATCACCCGTTTATCGAATAAACGTCTGGGTTTGTTTGTGTGTATGAAAGCACGGTTATAGGGCTAGTATTAGACGAGCCGCGTTTTAATACGGGTGGTCTACACTTATCGATTTGCGATATTAAGAAAAAAAAAATACCCACCCATTTTATTATTGATTCGGGTCGAGAATCAATAGCATAGTTACCTCCTTCAATTTGACGAGGATGCAAAGCAACACCTTGTATTTAGTTCCAATATTGTGACTGTGAGAGATTGGTCGGTGAAAACCGCACGGAGAAAAGAGTGGATGGTTATGGGGGAGGCCTTTGCCCAGCAGTGGGACGATATAGGCAAAGGAAAAAAAAATCCTTGGTTCGATTTCCAGGTTAGGTAAAGTGTTTTTTAAGACTTTTTTCATCAGGAATTTCCTTGTAGCAGTCTGAATTTGATGATGTTCGATTGATGGAAATAGGCTCGCTCACTAGTTTAAGGGACCTAGACATAACTGGAGAAATGTGAGTTTGGTATAGATTAATTTTGCCTAATCCTTCGGCTATACAAGCGTGATGTTATGTTACTTTTTTCCCTTAATTGATTTCTATGCAGAAAAACATGATACATTCACCATCTTCGGTTAAACAATAAATTCCAATACAAAAAACCGGCAGCTCTTACTGAACTACACGCATAATTACTCGAAATCTATTATCACGCACAAATAAAAATAAAGTCATCGCCAGTAATAGGGCTATTAGGGGCAATTCTCGTCAAGTAATGTTCTCAACGATATTATACTAAGAATAATAGAAACGTTGGGGTGGACAGCCCCAGCGATTGTCACCCGATATATTGCGTCACTGTAGGGTGACAATTAACTGAGGAACAGTTTGTGCAATGTGATTATTTGTAAAAAACAAATGTACAAAATGATAAAAACTTAATAAGCAATTTAAAAGTAAGTAGAAAACGTCAGAGCTCTATATTTTTGTAGTAGTAGGAAAATATAGAATAGTTACTTTTCTGATAACTTTCTTCACCAAGAACAACGTGTAGCGGCTGCGTACTACATTTTAAAGACGCTGATGATGTTCATGTTCGTAGCAAGCGCTACGATTTTCGTAGCGCTTGCGTAGCAAACGTCTTTCTCACATGAACGAAATATTTGTAGGTCTTTCAGATTACTTATTATATTTATTTATTAATAATTAAATAAAAAACATTTATAAATAAAATATAACGATACATACATAGATACATACAAACAAACAAAATAAAACAAAGTAAAGAGAGAGAAAAACTAACAACAACTTAATTTTGAAACGATTATAAATAGTTATCGGTAACCATACTTCATAGGTTTTAATTAGAAAAAAAAATAAACGTCCCTATTCTATATAAATGCAGTAATGAATACAATAATAGACATCAACTTTATCCTTGTCCCCGCACAAACCCCAGTCACCCCACAGTGTCTCCACCTCATCAATTCCCGCGGACATGCGTTCAGATAGCTATAATAAATGCTGGGGAGGCGATCTGGCACTCCCGGGTAATGGCCCGGCACTTCCTGGTACCACTACAGATTGTCTAGGCGAATGTCCGGGAAGACAGTGTGCTGGGGCCTTAATCGTTGTAATGTTGAATTGTTTGATATTTAGTTACGATGTATTGAATTAAGTTGGTAATAAAGTTGCCCAGTAACTTGCTTAAATACTTACCTAACTGCTTGTAGAATTCATAAAATTAATGTCTGCTGATATAAAATACCCTGATTCGTAATGTGTTTTATTTCGAAGATATTGTGGCCATAGAAGTGGAATTTTGAACACTTCACTATTTAAAGGTTCCATTTTAGGTTTTCCCAGCAATTCAAATATTTTGAATGCAAAGTGATTGCCTACTTTGCTATCACAACGTCAAAGTCAAAGTCAAAAATTATTCATTTGCGTTAAATGGGGTACAAAAGATGGTAAAACATAATTATTATTATAATGCAAAAACACCACTCTACATTGAGCGTAATGATTAATGCTCCAGAATTAACTTGCTCTACAGTGGGGCAACTATAAGCGTATTATTATGGTATTATTATGCAAACTCCTGACCGGATACAAATATTTGTACCGAGCGGCATTCGAAAATTGTCGCATTTGCACCGATGCTGATTCGTTAATTACTAAGCGAGGCGGAAGTCGCAAGCCTATCGCACTTGAAGACGGTTTTTAGTAATATTTTTAAATCATACTAATTTTCCACAGACACGAGCTACTCGTATCACCCGGCGATACACGATGACACGTTCGTTCGTCGGAAACAGAGGCGCAACCGTACCACCTTCACACTGCAACAGGTAATACTAATTATTATGTTTTTATTTTTTTATGAGCCTTATGTGTTCCACTGCAAGGCAAAGGCCTCCCTTCCTTCTTACCATTTTTCTCTCTCTTTGGCTATTTGGCTCTAATCATTAACCGCGTCGCCATCGACGTCTATACTAATAATTTACTTATTTAGCTATTGTTATTCCAGGTTACTACTGAATGGCTAAATTGCCCAGAGTATTCGTAGAGTATAATAAAAAAAAAAACAAAACATCAAAATAATAAAAAAAAAATATCGTCATACTCGTAACATCAAAACTTCAAATTAGTAACCTACTAAGCGTTGTACCTATTCAAGAGTAAAATGAAAGCGCAACTGAAAATATACATACTAAATATGTGTTCGTCGCGTTCATGTGTCACTCATGTGTTCCGAAAACTGGAAAGTGTTCCACTCGATGCCGCGTTCCTGTTCGCTGAAGATAATTAACGCGACGGTCTTGTTTAGGATACAGTAAAATCAAAGGCATTTATTTCAAATAGGCCAGTAACAGGCACTTTTGAATTGTCGAAACGAAGGCAAGAATAAAATGAAGGTACAGTCCCAGTAACAGGGCTTAATAACTGTGAATGTACTGTAGTTGCCCATTCCAAAGCGTAGATCTCTATGGAGAAGAACGGGCAAGAAACTACAGTACAAAAGCCCAGCTCCCTACATACAACTTTAGAGGAAAAATACAAAATAATCCAATAAAAATATGAATTATTATTTATACCCCAAATTTAAATAATAAACCAGCCGTCGCATTTCAAGCTCGTATTAAAAAAGTGTTATTTTTCTCACCATTCCTTATTTTTTAATAACAATTTCACTCAACACTTCATATCTTACAGTTGGAGGAGCTGGAGACTGCGTTTGCGCAGACGCACTACCCCGACGTGTTCACGAGAGAAGATCTCGCGCTCAAGATCAATCTCACCGAGGCTAGAGTACAAGTAAGTCCATCAATTCTTCTACTAACCTGAAGCCATTCACTGATAAATATTTTCTTGTTTTGTGACCGTCACAGCAATTTGAGAATCGACACAGACAAATTAAGACGCGACTCCGGACACCGGACATGACGACAGAATGGGCAGATTATGTGATGCAGTATTTGTCAGATTCCGGTGTTACCAAATACATATTAAACTGTTAATTTCGTCTCATCACGTCAAAAATATATAATGATACTGTTTCCAGTGTCTGTTCCGTTGACTATGGAATATTATTGTCTTACACTCAATCAACTTAAATAAAAAAAAAAAACAGTAAAAGAAAATGTCCTGTTTGTGATTTCAAAATAACAGCTTTTTACTGACTGCATAGCATGAATGATATTTTTTGTCATCCTGTCTGTCTGTTTGTGCCCGCCAATCTCCGAAACGGCTGAACCGATTGACGGGACTTTTCCTATCGGATAGCTGATGTTGGAAGGAGTAACAAAGGTCGCGGGCACCAGCTTTCAGGAAATAAAAACATCAAACGATCAAAGTCAAGTAATACCAGGATTTCGGTACAAAACTATTTAATTATTCCTTGTCATTTAGGTACTCTAACTATGTACTTAGTTGTATCATGAGTATCGTAATTAATGATGGTGTTGATTCGTAACCGGGTTTCACGTAGATTCGGGACTGAATAATAGATTCATAACACATCGCGCGATGCAAAGCTGGTTTAGTTGTATTAATTGTACCTGTATGGGTTCTGTTTTCGCGATAATTGCGTCAAATGATGCATTACCTTATTATCTATGTAAGATTCCCTGATATGGGACTTTAACATTACTGGCCGAGAATGGATGTAGGTTATCTACGTAAACCGCCGGGGATTAGGTGCTGGCGTGATGTTTCCACTTATACGAGGACTCAACTGGTTACGGCCTAGGCTAATGGCAGACGCTTTCAAAGTATTTTGTTTCTCCAGTGAGTACAGTGACTTCCAACAGTATTCATATAAACTTTTCGGCAGTTTGTGCCAATCCGATATAGGTACTTTTGTCTTTTCCAGTGGCGGTAAAGATAATGGAAAAGTCACTTGGTCTTGATTCTCTTAAAATATTACAATTACTAAACACTATGTTACCGCTAAACACACTTATATTCACATACAATCCACTCCTCTCAACCCTACAAAATCATATTCCATGTCAACCCTCAAGTTCTACATAAAATTTAGAATTTACGTGCGTGGCCACCGCGCAAAGTCTAACCTGTCCGACTCAATAACGTTCAAAAACGTCGCCTGCCTCATATCGTTCAGAAATAGCGACTGCCTTAGACAGTGTTTAAATAAGGGATATACTCAGGAATATGAATATTATAAATAAAAACAAACTTATGAATTTACTGTAATTTGAAACTCAAAGTGAAGTTTTACTTGAATTGGTCACTAAACCTTTTCTGGCAGAAATGACATGTTTCAAATTCAACGTCAAATCTTTTATCCATACAAATAAAGATTAAGTGTCTGTTTGTAATTTCAAAATAAAAGTTTTTTACTGAATGCATACGAACGTACACGGTACTTATAACAAAAATCTGTCTGTCATGGAATAAAATTTCCAAAGAATAACTGCCGAAAAATAGTTTTTTTTTTTATATAAAAGTAAGTTTATGAACGGAATTGCACAAGGTAATTGGCAGACGTAGCACTTTTAAATTAGGTAGCAGCAGTTAATTAGCTAGCTAGTAACTAGCATTTATCTGAAGGCCCTAACCTGACGCGACCTAACTATCCAGGTGGTTCAACATAAAAAAATGCATCTAGTCAAGCATGAGAATTGAAAAGAAGATTGAAAGTAATAACTTTAATAGCTAACTTAACTTTACCGCAATTTTCACAAAACTTCGAGGGAAAACTCCATTTAGAGTTTTCAAACCGAAATTCATTTTCGATTTATTTTTTCGCCAGCGTGCATTACACTGCGGAGACCGGAGAGTGAATGATATTGAACTGGAGACCGAATGTAATGCGAGTGCTTCGCAGCCCGGACGTGAACGAGGGTACTATTGGGTCAAAAGCCTTTTTCGAAATTGATCCGAATGAATGAAGGTTATGTCTTCATTATGTTATGGAACTATTTAATTTGATAGTGGAAGAGAAGAGAGCTAAATAATACATTATGCTGCGCTTGCCTAAGTTGGTCTGTGGATGGGTGTCCACCCATTATATACCGAATTTCGGAAAGCACTTTAAGTCGTTGGTCCCGGCTGACATTTGTGGCAGGAAAATCTGATAACCAGTCTTACCCAGTACCAACTGGGCAGTGGAGGTCAGATAGGTAGTCGCTCCGTAAAAAATACGGGTATTCAGCTGCATCTGGTTAGACTGGAAGTCGACCCCCAACATAGTAGGGAAAAGCCTAGGCAGATGATGATTGAAATGTTGTTAAACGTAATTAAATAAACTTTTTATGAAGTTATTGGTACTTTAAAGTATAAAATAGAATTAATGACAGGACATTACTCGACAGTGGCGCCATCTGGTGAGCTCAAAAACGATAGCCCTCATTATATCAATACAGGCACTTTTGAATGTCAAAACACAATAAAAAAACTAAGCTACAGTCCCAGTCACAGGGCATAATAACTTGTGAAAGTACTGTAGTTGCCCATTCCAAAGCGTAGATCTCTATGGAGAAGAATGGACACGAAACTCCATGGACACTCTTTTAAATCAATATGTTGTTACAAAGTCTTGGTTACATCATATTACACGTCAGCTCAGCAGTCACCTTCTTTCTAGTAATTAATATTCCTTCACATAGACCATCCATCGTTTCTTTGGTTTTCCACTACTCTTATACCTCTCTACATTCGTACTCAAAACTTTCCTCACGACATTTTCCTCATTCCTCCGCATCACATGCTCATTTGTCAATCAATGTTATTGAAGAATATGAGAATTTTTAAGATGAGCTTATTTTTTCTCTACATAATTATTGAACTTAAAACGAACCCTGGCTCTTTGAAAGGGAGGGGAACGAACCTATCTAAATACTGTAAAACGGGGTGAATCAAGACAAAACTTTGAAAGGGCTTTTAATGTAGGATAAATATGGTATGTTGTCAACAAGGCCTCTAAATAATTAAATATAATGACGTCAATAAGATAGAGTCCTTGTTGGTAACATACCATATTAATTCCACGTTAAAATTCCTTTCAAAGTTTTGTCTCGATTCACCCCTTTTTTTTTTCGGATGGGAAATCATCAAATGACTTCTCCCGCTCTGGGCTGAGCGGGAGGGAGTGTCAGACTTTTACTGACTAAAACCCACCCATGTTCCTTCATCGCCCTTTGTGTTCCGGGGCCGCGGTATCTCTTTCGAACAACCCGCAGCACGGTCTCGATTCAACCCTGCGATTCTATTCACCCCGTTTTACCCGGTAATGATCTTAAAAGTGCAATAAGTACCACAAGATATCGAGAAATCTTCTTCAGAGTAAAAGAGGATATCTTGAAATCAACCCATTTTTAAAACGACTTCAACAGTTTACATAACCGGTCGGTACGTAATCGCCCCGATACAGCAAGCGAGTTGGTGCAGTCACGAGCAAAAATAAGTACACTTAGAAACTTTTTGAAAGTGATTGACTCCTGCATGGTTGTTGTTACGAACAAAGTATTTGAGAACGCTTGCTGTTATCAAAAAGTCATATTTTCAAGCTACAATTATTATTCTACAAGAAATTTGCTTATTCTTATTCTTTATTGCACACAAAATTAAAAACACACATACAAATTGCAATAATATAGTTTATGTACATACGGCGAGCTTAATCTAGAATTGGGTTTTCTTACAGCAAACCTTAATTCGAAAGCGAGATTTGCACACGAGGATATTCCTATGTGCATTAACAGCACATTTGAAATCTTAAATTAATTTATTCTATAAACTAAACTACATACGTAATGCATACAATACCTAATATAAAATATTATATTAATACACAAAGAATATTTAATGTCAAATTGATCAACGCTTTGACATAAACAGAAATATTTATTCTTTTCTTGAACACGTCTAACGAAAGTCTAAAAAAGAAAAGAAAATTGCTTTTGACAGTTAAAAAATGCATAGGTACATATATTTTCTCGGGAATGTACTCTCCGTGAACCGACCAATACCGCACCTGTTTTAGTCAAATTGCTCCGCGCTACCGTTCGTGTTTTATTTATGCCCAAATAAAAATTGCCCAATTCCGTCGTTGCGGAAGCTACAGCCACAATTTAGGTGCTGCCTGTCGCTCGGGACCACCACTTTTATTGCACGTATCTGCTGAATCATAATGCCTGTTAAGTGTTTGGTGGATACCTTGTTTTATGGTTGTAAGATGTGCATATAAAATATCAAGAGAAGATTTTTGATTTCATAGTACTTTTACCTTATTCTCTACTTATTCATAATCATCACCATTCTCTTGCCCTTATCCCAATTTCAATATTTGGAGCGGCATTTCTTCTTCTTCCATACTTCTCTGTTACTCCTCATCTCAGCAGGTCCCTCCTTTCTAGCCATATTATCCTTTACACGGTCCATCCATCGTTTCTTTGTTCTTCCTTTACTCTTATACCTTTTCCCATTTATATTCAAAATCTTCCTCATTCCTCCGCGTCACATGCCCATTAAATTATTATACTTATTAAAAAAAAAAAATTTAGTCAGCTAGTCACTGGGTCTAAAATATGCGTTTTGCGAAAAAAATCCATATAAAACGAAAGTTAGCCCTAAGGATGGATCTTCGAAAAATCATCCCTTAAAAGTGTTAATAATGGATAAATGTTTGTATGGAAGTTAGTCATTTTTCCGGATAGAAATGCTATCGTGCGCTTGGTGTCATATAATATGTTTCAACGACATTTAATATTTATAGGCGGTTGTGGGTCCGGCTATAAGTTTTATTTTTGTGCTAGATAAGACAAAGTCCCAACTGTTCCAGAGTGATACCACCACAGGACCACGCCAGGAATTTTCTGAACCATCGTCAACCATAGCGATCAAGATGAAATACCTAACCTTCATATAATTTAACTATTTAACCCTTCTAGCCTAAACTCCACTTGACTGCAGCATTGCAGGTCTGACGATATCCCCTTTACGTACTTTCCACTTAATTATACCCACTCCCCATCCGTCGCTACAACTGAAGCCAACTCTAAAGTTACCAGCGTAATTACAATCAAACGTCAAACGTCACCATTGACCGGACTCCTCCATAACACAGCCGATCGACGTAACCACCAGCTATCAGCCACGAGCCACGTAAGACAATATCTATCCAATTTCGTTTGTCCGCGTCGAGCATCCACTTCCATTAGTTAACTACCATTGTCAAAAGCCACTCTACTCTACTTCGTTGGCAAAACCACCAAAACAGTTGAGAATTGAACGCGTACGTCCATGTTAGATTGGACTCCAATACTTCATTGGTTTGTTTCGATATCATTGGAATATCTGAGTGGTGCGGGGGGAGGGATAGGTCAGGTAGGACTGGTGGTCTGTAACGCGTTTAAGTCGCTCATCTCGGAATGGTATTACGGTATGAGGCTGTTACCCCGCGCCCGCGCGCCGCACCCCCGCTCACACCTTGGCGCACGTGCTACTGGGATTAAGGGGTGTCGCGTGTGAAGGCGACTGGGGGATTAGGTATAGGAATTTGCTAGATGAATCGGAATGGTCGCCAATTGATGGAATGTTTAATAAATTAAGCTATGTATTTGACAGAAGGCACAGAGATGGATACCTAATTCCTGGATGTTTTAAGAACACAAAAAATTTGAAGCATGCTTTTCCGCAATGCTCAATGATCTATGCAAATCATAAACTTATCAGAATTCGATCTTCGACCTTACGTATCATCACCATCATGATAAGCAGTCCAGCAACCCTGGCTGCCCCAAGTCCTTGACAAGTTACCAAAGACACACGTCAAACATCACCACACAATCTTCGACAGCCCTAAAAGAGCTTGGTAATATAATTGAGTCGGCTTTCAATTTGATTCGCATCCTCGTCCGGCTGCAGAGTGTCGGTGATAATTCGCCCGAAAAATATAAAAAGGAAGCTTTTGGGAGCAGCTGTCGGCCATATTGGATTACAGCGGGCGGGTGAGAACGAGCGGCGCCAAGCGGAATGTACTACCTCGCAGAAGCCGATAAGTGATTGGGATATTGTGCTATTTTTAATGTCTTGTCGCTTTTCGGGAATTAGGAAAATATAGAGCTATTTTTGGTTCTTTTCCCTGATATTTGTACGCCGTTAACTGCAAAACATTGAGATCTCTAGGTACCTATTTTACTTACCTTTTCACTTGAAATAAGTATGTTCAACAAATACTTTGATTTCTAAGAAAAACTATTGTTAGTTAAAAGTGCAGATAGTATAGATTACGAATTGAGCAACAATATAACTCTAGATTTGTTAACATTTGGTGAGATTGCAATGGAAAGTGAAATGTCACGAGAATTTCGTGGCTAAATAACAACAGCCGTCCGGGTTGATCTTCGAGTTTCCTCTGTGCCTCGGAAACCACGTTAAGCCGTTGGTCCCGGCTGAGATTTGTAGATCTTTGACAGTTGTTACAGGCAATCAGTGGCCCAAAAGTCCAGTCTTACTAAGGAGTATCGTATTACCCAGTACTGACTGGGTTGTGGAGTGTTTCGTATTTCTACAATGGCTTCCAATAGGATTGCAATAAGCTTTTTGGTAGCTGATAGATTGTTGCTTTGTGTAGGTGCTCTGGTCATGCATGCACTGTAGATACCTTTCCTTAGATTTCTGTCGGTTTTTTTTTAGATATAGTTAATGACATACTCAACAGTCATTATTATATTATTTAAGATGGCCTGTACTGTTCCACGACTGGCAAGGACCTTCCTCCACGTTTTCCATTGATCCCGATTCTTCGCCACTTCTTGTCAATTCTTATAGAAGACACCCAAGTCATTCCGCCATAGCCTTCGTGGTCTACCGCGAACCTAACAACAAAACAAACAAAAAACAGTTGACAAATTCTCAAGCTCTCAAAATTCACATCTCCTCAAAACAAAAAATGACAGATCCAAATTCAAAAAATCAAAAACAAAAAAGAATCACTCGAAAAAATTATAACTCCCCCTGCGACGTGTAGATGCACTCGTGTTATAAAACAATAGGGTTGTCAAGCGTGTAAACAACACAGCTTTATAATGGAACAGCTTTATCTCGAAATACTTGTGTAATAATAGGGTTGCCAGTAACAAGTACTTAATTATTATTTGTTTCTAGTTCGAGTGGACGGGTAAGTTGTTGAGGTTGATTATGTTTATAATGTGAAGTTTTTTAATTTGTTTTTGTTTTAAAGTGAGTAGGAATGTTTTAGTGATTTGCTACTGAAAAGTCACTTAACTTGTGATTGATGAATGTAATGTAACATGATGACATCACGCTTTTAGTCCCCAAAGGGTTAGGCAGAGGTTTATAATAGTACACCTACATGTTTAAGTCCCTTGTAATAGTGGGTGAACCTATTGCCATCAACCGGGCACAAATCTAGACTTCGTGACTGCTACTGAGAGTTTTCTGGTGCAAAAGCCAAATAACACTTTGCCCGACCCGGGAATAGAATACAGGACCTCATGCTCAGCCTCAGTCTGCGAAAGCTAGACCTCCTTGTGAACTTGTGATTAATTAATAAAATATAATGAGACTGATAATCATAGCTGAACGTGATCAGCACAAACTAAACTCTCTTTCATGAGCTGCCAGTGTCAAAAATTTCATAACAACGAAGAAATTGACAGCTCTGGTGTAGATATGTGCGGATTAAGTAAAATTATAATTTTATCTTATAGGTATTGTAAAAATGGGCCACTTTCCGTTCTTAGCTACAATTTCTCAAAATTATTGTGATCTATTTCATCATGATCGTACAGTAAATAGTAGTATTTTTTTCGTAAATTCGAAAGTCCTTAAAATTACAAATGGTAGCTCGTATGACTAGACTGGATCAGTAACTAATAGTCCAAATAATTTTAAGATAATTAATCACCCGTATTCTATTTCAGTTCGTTTCTTCCACAACAAGAATGAGCATGTTCATTTCTTAGTAGGTCACTATAGTGACAAACTTATATATCTTGATATCAACAGTTTTGTTGGTAATCTTAAGTCGACACGGGGTAGTGTGTACCTACCTATTAGTTGTAGACACAAAATAGCTCGGCTATTAGTTTTTAATATTCACTCAGACATAAATAGTATGTCTATGTTTAGTTCTATTATTAACACTGCGACTATTAGTAAGAATACTAATATTCATTTTTACAATTATTTTACGAACGAGGATCCATGTGTAACTACAGAAGATTCTCAAGTAGGGTCCACTAGTACTAAGGTTTCATTGTCTTGTAATGGCATAGGAGTCTTGGGGCTCACTCCGGATGCTCATTTAAACTAGTTAGTAAGACAACAGAAGATACCAGTAACAGTAATGTTACTTTAACCAACAACACAAAGGTACCTTCTTGCTCCCAAAAAGTTAGATGTAAAAAAGGGGCTAAGCAGAATTCCATGCAATTATTTCACCAGAACATTCAAGGCTTCGCTTCAAAGCAATTAGAAATTGAATTGTTTTTAGAAAAAACAAAGTTTGAAATAGTTTGTTTCACTGAACATTGGTTAAAAGACTTTGAAATGCTCATTAATTACGAAAATTACAGTGTGGGCAGTTGCTTTAACCGGAAATCTAAGATGCGTGGGGGTTCATTAATCTTAGTTAAAAATTGTATTAAATTTAAGTCTCGTAATGATATTGTTGATCTATCGGTTGAGCATAATATTGAACTGTCTTGTGTTGAGCTAGATAAGCATGTAATAGTGTGCGTTTACAGACCCCCAAATTATCAGAACTACTCTTTATTTGAGTCAGTAATGGAGGATGCTTTAGCAAAACTTGCTACTAGTAATAAATCACTCGTTATCTGTGGTGACTTTAATGTTAATATTTTAGACAAAAATTCAAATAGCAGTAGATTATTACATCTTTTTAAATCATTCAATTTGTTAAACGTGTTCTCGGAACCAACCCGAATTACTAAAAATACTGCTACATGTATTGATAATGTTTTTTGTTGTTGCGACTACTTAGATAAATCCATTGTAAATTACCTTCCTTCTGATCACAGTGGTCAAACCGTTGTTTTCGAGTCCTACACACCATTACAAAAAATCCAGATAAAGTCTAGACAAATAACACCCAGTAATTTGAATAATTTTAATAATAACTTAATTGGTAATTTAGGCATTCCGGGATATATTATTGAAAATGTAAATCAATTTTATGAGGAATTCTTTTCGGTAGTTTACACGGAGTTTAATAATACAATAAAAATGAAAACTAAATCTATTTACCCAAAGTTTTTGTTCAGTGAATGGGCAACTAAGGGTATTAGGAAAAGTAGGGAGCGATTGTTTGAGCTGTACGGCCTCAAGCCTTACATTAATTCAGAAACTTTTAATAAATATGTTGCAACATACTCAAAAATTTTTAAAAACACTTGCAAGGTTGCTAAAGCCTTATTCATTAGCAACAAGATTAAATCCGCAGATAATAAAATAAAGACGGTTTGGAAAATTATCAATAGTGAAACTAATAGAAATAAAAAATCCAATAGTGATATCACATTAGAAACCTCACGTGGTGTTCTAAGCTCTAAAAATGAAGTTGCTCAAGAATTTGTAGATTTCTTTACCAGTATCCCACTTAAAACTACCGAAACCTTAAATTCCTCACCCTTGCTTTCTATTGATTTATTAAGAGCAAATGTTTCAGCCTGTCCGGTTGAGTTTCAATTTAAACATATAAACCCCATAGCTGTCATTAAAGCCTTTAAGGAAATCAAAATCAAATTAACAGAAGATCTATGGGGAATGTCTATTAAAGTTTGCCAAGCTATTATTGAGACTATAGCACCGTACTTGGCTTTAATATTTAATTTGTGTGTGGACCAAGGCGTCTTCCCGGACCTTATGAAATACAGCAAGGTAATACCACTTTTCAAATCCGGGGACAGTAAAGACACCAATAACTATAGACCCGTATCCGTATTGCCAGTTTTTAGCAAGGTGTTTGAGAAGGTAATGCTTAATCAGATGCTTAACCACTTTAACAACAATAAGATCTTACATGAGAAACAATATGGTTTCACCAAAGGACGTTGTACGACTGACGCCGGTGTCACCTTATTAAAACACATATTCACTGCGTGGGAGGAGGCACAAGATGCCATAGGAATATTCTGTGATCTCTCGAAAGCATTTGATTGCGTGAGCCACGAAACCCTACTCCTTAAACTTGAGCATTACGGTTTAGGACAACTTGCGCTCAGTTTAGTGAAGTCGTATTTAAACGATAGACATCAGCAAGTACAAATAAATGGTGTCAATTCAATGGGTTTAAAAGTAAGGATGGGTGTACCACAAGGCTCAATATTAGGTCCTTTCCTCTTTTTAGTCTATATTAATGATCTACCCCATTTATTTAAAAACCAACCACAAATGGTGTTGTTTGCTGACGATACTTCTTTAATATTTAAGATCAACAGACGTGCCTCAAATCTTGACGACGTAAATAGCGCCCTACTGCAGGTCCATAATTGGTTTACCGCGAATAATTTAGTATTAAATGGGAAAAAAACCAAGTGCATAAAATTTACTCTACCAAATGTCAAAAGTAGTGATTGTGACATAGTATTGGATCAAGAGAAACTAAAATTCGTCGATGAAACTGTTTTCTTAGGGATCACGCTCGACTCAAGGCTACAATGGGGTCCTCATTTAACATCTCTTGCAGGACGGCTGAGTTCAGCAGCATATGCTGTTAGAAAAATCCGTCAATTTACTGATGTAGATACCGCGAGGCTAGTCTATTTTAGTTATTTTCATAGTATTATGTCATACGGTATTTTACTATGGGGAAGGGCTGCAGACATCGAGTCTATATTTATTCTGCAGAAAAGAGCCATCAGAGCCATATATAATCTACGTAGGCGCGATTCTCTAAGAGAACTGTTTAAGGAAATTAACATTATGACAGTACCTTGCCAATACATCTATG
The DNA here is from genome assembly GCA_964057025.1 of Standfussiana lucernea. NCBI lineage: Eukaryota > Metazoa > Arthropoda > Insecta > Lepidoptera > Noctuidae > Standfussiana > Standfussiana lucernea. The sequence goes on along the minus strand of OZ059801.1, from coordinate 12,927,864 downwards.
AAAACATAATGTACGTTAGAAAAAATCTGCATTTATTTAGTAAAAGAGGCGACAGACACCACTATAATACTAGAACCAGGGACCAACTAGTTCAGCCAGGTTTCAGGCTAGCTAAAGTAGACTCATCTTTCATGGGGTACTGTTTAAAATGTTACAATAAAATACCTCCCCGCATTCTACAACTGAATGAGACGAAGTTTAAATCTTGTATAAAACGCACACTATGTAGGCAAGCATACTATAAGTTGGGAGATTACATTGATGATAAAAATGCTTGGCTCAATGCTGGTCCTGCTCCACAACCATAGGGGCAAACTAATTGATTACTTTGTGAAGTTATTGTGGAAGCTGCAGAAGATTGTAAACATATCTTTGCATTGTATAGATTCAGTCTCTTAGTATTATATAATTGCATAGCACATGTGTGAGTTCTATGTACGATAAAGCTACCATTTACATCTTTTACTGACTCGAATTTGCCCTGGCGGTTGAGAGAATGTCATGCTCACTCAAATGTCTCGCTGATGGTGGCGCGTGTGTCGGGTCGTTTAGTTCCCTCCAAAATGGTTGAGTTGAATGATGGCTGATCCATGCGTCATGTTCGTGAACGGGCGCTGTCAGTTGTGACTGGTCATCTCGCAGCTGCCATGGATTATTGTATTTTTGAATTGTTAATTTTATCTTTTTATTCTGGACGCTCTTACTCGCACGTCTTTCTACATCGTTCTCACATGTATGTTTAATCTCGACATGAATGATGTAACCGAGACTTTGTAACAACAATGATTTAAAAGAGTGTCCATGGAGTTTCTTGCCCATTCTTCTCCATAGAGATCTACGCTTTCGAATGGGCAACTACAGTACTTTCACAAGTTATTATGCCCTGTGACTGGGACTGTAGCTTAGTTTGTTTTTTGTGTTTTGACATTCAAAAGTGCCTGTAATGGTCTAATTGAAATAAATGCTTTGAGTTTGAGTTTACAATTACCCTTAATGATTATTGAACAACAATAAAAAAAAAAAAAACATAAAATAGTGTTGTATTTATAGAGGAAAGTCACCAAATATGAAATAGTATCCTAATATGGAATACCTTCATTTCTCTAAGACTATAAGTATGAAATGCAACACTCGACCATCTTCTGTTTCATTCGGTCTACTAACTATCGCACTCACACCATCGAGTCAGTTCCGCGAAAGCTTCACGTGTGGCAGGCGTGTTTTGTTTTGTTGTCGTGCAGAAAATTTTAGAGGTAAGTAATAAATGAGTATTACCAGCTGTTATGTTTGTATACATAAGTGTTATACTATTTAGTATATCGGTATTATGTTTATTTCACCATTTTGTGATCTTTTGTCATTTAAATATTGTGACTTGAAAAAATATTTAGAAGAGTTTGAACTAGTATAAAAATCCAAATATGGACAGTCGTCGGTGTCTAATTATGGAATACTCTTCTCCCTACAAAAATGATTTAGAAAATAAAAATATGAAGAGACAAGAAAAAGAAAGTAAACTAGTCAAGACAAAGAATAAGAAGAAAACTGCGAAGAGAAACAAACAAACGAAGAAAAATAAGGATGATAGTGAAGAAGAAGACTCTGAGGAACTAGACGTTATCCAGTTTGATGAAGGTAGTGAACATGATGAGTTGATGGACCAAGTACCTCCTGACTCTGCTGATGCAGAATGTATGTTCTGTTCAAGACTTTTTTCCATGGATAAAAGTGGAGAAAGCTGGATTAAATGCTTGATGTGTGGGCTCTGGGCACATTATGATTGTGCTGGTCCAGAGTTTGATAATTGGATCTGTGACTTTTGCAAGTAATTATGTAACTTCTTTCATTTATCACAATATGTTATATTCATTTAATTGATCTCAAAGATATTAATGTCCATTTTTGTTATTGTTATGTTGATTTATGCTTATATTCCATATATGGGTACCTATTCCATATTTGGTTACTCATTTGTGATTTTGTTTTTTGTGTTAGATTTTAATTTGATAACTAATATATTTGATTAAAGGCTGTTAATTACTACATATAAATGTATGACTGAGTAGTAAAAACATTAAACTGTTTTAATTTATATGAAGTTTTTTTTTTATATCCCAAAAACAAAATGGTATTCCATATTTGGTGACTTTCCTCTAATAAAGCCAATTAGCCAAAACCCCGGGGGCGTACACGGTACACGGGGCGTACGGCGCAACCCTACCGGCGTGCGACCAAAGCTAACGACGCGTCATATCGAACTCTTGTCTACACAAAAATTATAAAAACATACGACACAATGTTGCGTACTGTAGCGTTGCGTTTATGACTCCCGATGATTATACAACAAAGTAGAAAACTAGGCTGCTTTTTAATAGTGTCATTCGTTAGCTATACAACATCAACATTCATTTATTCTCAGGCAACTATAGCCCATAGATATACATATACCTTACAGACTAACCTAAATATGATAAAATATAATTTGTGATAGTAAATAGAACCTTAAAACCATGTTAGTAACACTTCTTAGAAGTAGACAGAAGCACAATACAACCAATTTTTTCAAGGGGCATCATGTTAACCAGTAACTTGGTTGTGGAGGTCAGATAGGCAGTGACTACATCTAAAACACTTGAACTTACTTCTAGCTCGGGTGCAGCTGGTTACACTGGAAGCCGACTCCACCATAATTGGGAAAAGGCTAGGCAGATGACGATGAGCTGTAGTTTTTAGAAATGAATGAGCAGTTATTCAGTTTTATTCAAGAGAAGCATCTTGTACTATCTGATTTAATACATCGAGTCTAGAAATACGACAGTTCATATATATATAAGCTCCAAAAGTTCACCGAACATGCAATAACAAAAATTTTAAATTTTAATTTGGAACAAGCAATATAGTTTATTGTATGTCTTAAATAAGTTTTTATTTAATCATTATTTGTTGTCCTCTTTTATTTCATTTTGTTTGTGTTTTTTTCCTGTGCGATTCTAATAAATACTTTTTCTTTCTTTCAATACATAGAAACATGTATAGGCACGATATTGCCGCGGCACCACTCCAAACACAACTTCCTATATTTCTACTCATCTTCATTTTCTTTTTGTTGTCACTCGAGCCGCGACTTCACGCGGCACGCACTTGGCTTGTTCTACCATCTACTTTATCAATCACTTTCCTACTCAAATCAAATCAGGGGTGAAAATAAAATCTGTCACATTTTACAGAACAATAAAATTGGAAGGTGGATTTAAATGATGCTTGAGTGAATACGAGTGATGTTTGAAAAAGAAAATTGTAAAGAAACCACGTCATAAAATCAGTTCCTAAGAAGTAGATACGAAATTGAATTCAATCAACAATCAACACACACTCACACACTACAATAAAATACAATTATGTACACTACAATCATATAATAAAATCTTACCTACTGAAGTTTTGGTCAGTGTCCGGTGTCCGGAACTGCGTCTGTAATTTTTCCGTAGTGGTTTGACTGAACCTCAACTTACTTATTTATTTATTTATTTAGGTCTAGCTGTCTCGCGCAACTTCGTCTGCGTAACATTTTTGATTGATGCTCCGCTTAGGAGCGGACCCCAACCTATAGATAGGTTGCAGGGTGATGTTATATAGCCTTAGCCTTCCTCGATAAATGGGCTATCTAACACTAAATTAATTTTTCAATTCGAACCAGCAGTTCCTGAGATACGCGCGTTCAACCAAACAAACAAACTCTTGAGCTTTATAATATTAGGATCTCCAACAATATAAATACCTAAATACTTCCTTACTGCCTAGCCTCTTCCCAAAAATGTTGGGGTCTTCCAGTCTAACCGGATGCAGCTGAATACCAGTATTTTACACGGAGTGACTGCCTATCTGACCTCCATAACCCAGTTAGTACTGGGTAATACGATAACCCTTGGTAAGACTGGTTGTCAGACTTTCGGGCCACTGACTACCTGCAACGACTGTCAAAGATCTACAAATGACCGGGACCAACGGCCTAACGTGCTTTCCGAGGCGCGGAGGAAACTTGCTATGTAATGGGTGGTCACCCATCCACAGACCAATCTAGGCAAGCGCGGCTTAACCTGAAGATTGATCGGAGCGGCTGTTATTATTTAGCCACGAGCTTACCTAATATACATCCAAAAAACAGTAAAAATATTCTCACAATCTTCTGTTTTCTATATTTTGATAGGTCAAATCGATCCAATAGTTATTTTAAGAACCTGTAAGCAATAGACAGGCATTCTATTTCTATTTTCGGTTTTGATCAAGGTGAACCCAAAACTAGACAGTTATTTATTTATTTATTATTTATTTAACAATTTATGTACACACTAAATACAGAAATCAAGAAAGGAACAGAAAAGAGAGTACAAAGGTATTGCTTATAGTGTGGTTATTTTCTATTTTCAATCTACGTAATGCGAAAGCCTAATTGATTGACTGACATACTTCTTCTTTATCGTGTGGTTAGTGCCTAACCTGGTGTCAGAGTTTTTATGCCGCCCATGGACCTCTGACTTGGCTTTACATGCCGTCGAGAAATATCTCTCAGGCATGCTGGTTTCCTCACGATGTTTTCCTTCACCGAAGCAAGTGATAATTTATACAATACGCACATGATTCCGAAAAATCAGAGATGCGTGCCTTGGGTTCGAACTCGAGACCAATGACTTGGCAGTCCAACGGTCACACCACTAGGGTATCACTGCTTACCGACATATTGAACTTCGAAGTTATAAAATACCGATTCATCAAGTTTTGAAGAACTATTTGCATGAGTAAGGTACGCTGTGACGACTTACTTAAATGAGAATGGAACGCGATTCGCGTAACGGAATATGACACTGACGACTCTTGAACGCGGTTTAGATGTGTTTAAATGAAATTCGCCCTAAATTGGAATTCGTCTGACGATGACGCAGACGACATTGTTGCTTTCGCGAGTAAAACTTGGATGAGGCTGGAACAGGAGCGTGGAGATTGGCACAAATAAATAGAGACGTGGAGACGGGCTGTGGATGATGATAAACCTGCTCAGCTCATATTTATGATGTGTATGTGCTTAATACTGAACTCGTCTGATGAGCCAATCTTCTCCCATCCTTGACTCATACAACCCTAAAACCATCTCTAGCTCAGTTTTAATATCATCTGTCATAACACGAAATGAGGAATTAATACAATTTGTCGCAACACTATCCTCGTGCGACGGCACTAGTAACAAGTGCGTGATGGTATAACCCTTACTGTTACCCCCATTGTCTGTCAAATTTAAACTGAACTTTATTCCTATTCCAATAAGGTTGCTGATAAGTTGCTGCTGTTAGAAGTAAAGTAAAATAAACTGAAAGGACTGTAAACCCTCATTGTCAACCCCTTCGGTGCGTGCGCGAGTGTCATGCAGGACAAATTAGCATTGACAAATATTTGTTGTGTGATACAGTTTTGACACAATGAGTATAATTGAAGTTGGGCAAAGTTTAAGTGTAACTTGTTATTAGAAGTTTCTAATTTAAGCAATTACATATTTGACCGTTCACCAACACACAAATTAAAATACGTATCTTTAATTTGTGGGAAGATAGGTTGAAAAACTACAAATTAGACACTATGCAAGACTTAACCTGAAGAGTTACTGGTGCACAGCATGCATCAAGCTTTTAAATATTTTTCTATGCTCAGGTTTGCCTCTAACAAAATTTTTACCCTTCGCCACTGATATTGACCTAAGACAGTTAAATTGTAGTGTTATATGACAGTACATATTTACAAATTGACCTAACGTACTTATCTATTACTAGCTTATGCCAGCGGCTTGGCCCGCGTGGAGTTCGGTAATTGACCCACGGGATCGTGCTACCGGGATGAAAAGTAACCTATATGCTATTCCAAACTATAGTCTATCTCTGTGACAAATTTCATTCAGATCCGCTCAGCCGTTCTGGCGTGATTGAGTAACAATCATCCATCCATCCAAACTTTCGCATTTGTAATATTAGTATAGAAGATAGTCTAGGAGTATAGACAGGTATAGTGAGTGAGTGTGCATGCCAGATCTACCCGTGGATGCTGACCTTACGAGAAACAAAAATTAAAAAGTTTTCCATCTTTAAATAGTGTGCTTGTATACGTATGTATTTCTCATACGACCTTCCAAATCACATTACTACAGCATAAACTACAAAATTACTTAACAAACTAAATACTCAACATCAGAAACACTACGACTGCCGCTAAAGTCCCAACTACACGACTGCAAGCTAATCCAGCCGATATGATCCCTCAGATAATTTCTTGTAAACATGTTATCTGCGATATGTCTTCCATTTTGCGCGAATTACACCACTCTGCGATGGAATCTAATTACACAGCGGTTGGACCGCGAAACGGATTAAACATGGAGGCGGTATTTTGTAAATGGAATTAGGTATGGAGAATTTTTCGTTTATTTTTTTTTTAGCTTTGGGAGTTGGCTGTGCAGTGATTTTTTGTGGGAAATGTTCGTGCAAATATGGCGTAGTAAGCCTCCTCGAATCCCTTGGTTCGCTGAAAGTCATGCAAAGAGGTCGTACGTTGTTATGGCACATAGATTGCGTTCTGGACCTTTTTCATCCAGGAAATTTGGATACCTAATGAAAAACGTCGATTCCCCTAATTGCCAAGTGTGTAATAAAGTCGAAGATGTCCAACATTTGCTGGTGGAATGTGAAAAGAACAGGAGAGAGATGGAGATAGTGATGCGGGAGTTAAAAGTTAATATGTATGATGTTGTACACCTAATTCGGAAGAAGCGTAACTGATATATGAAATGGTTGCTGCATCACTTTCCCCCTCGCTTACGCAATAATTAAGTGTACTTAATAATTAATTAATTAGATTAGGGTATGATGAGGCTGACGTACCTTTGTAAGGTAAATAAAGCCTCTAAATAAATAAAGATTAAAAAAAAAATGGCGTAGTACAATCATCCTCTATAATTCTAACTGCTGAGACACTGGCCATCTCGCTGTAAGAGGGAGTGGGTCGCAGACCACCACGCGGGTCCAGTGCGAGTTGTTAGCGATATCTTCGAATGCATGTCTTCGAATTTTCGGTTCTAAGAACTAAGAAGTTTCCTCAAAATGTTTTTCTTCACCGCTTTGAGGTGATTTGTTGCTAATGACTTGTTGTAACAGTGTGGACTTCTTTATGACAACTTTAGAACACCGAAGGGAAACCGATTCCTAACCAAATCTAGAAATGTTATGATTCGCAACCAGAAGGATTTTCTCTTGACTTAACCAATAATGTCGTTTACCACATTTGAAAAAGATGAAATTTTTTCAAGAACCTCATTCAATGTCTATGTGCATATGATAAGTTTAAAATGCCACCTCAAATCTTAACACATCGTCGAACCGCGAGCTAAGAAAGCTCCTTGAGTCTTAGTGGGGATAACGTAGATTTGCCGGATCCCCAGGGGTGGCAAAAGGGGGGCAATTTGCCCCTAATCATGTGATGAAAAACTTAACACCACACCACATGAAACATCAGTCGGTTCGTAGATAAGTAGATTGTATGTAATCAGTTTTGGGAAAACTTCGCTTATTTATTATGTTAATTTTAATATATATGGGATTAATTTGTTTCAGCTTATGAGTGTAGGTATTAGATTTAGTATGTGTTTATTAATTTGCTATTTGATGTCTTCTGAAGATACAGTGTTGAGTTTTTTTTTTAATTTGCTTTAGCGCCGTAATATCGGGACCTGTAAATAATTAGTAAACATGGTAAAAATCCCGTTTTTTGTGTTTAAGATATATAGCGATTGTTGCATTTGACCTTGGCTGAAAATATGTCATCGATGTACAAAAACGAAAGCATTAAATAGTGGTTATAAATAAAGCTACACGAAAAAAAAACCGTAAAAAATAGCCAGCCAGAAAGATTTGTTCCATTTTCAAAGAAAGAGAAAGATTTACAAAATCGAACGAAAAAAGGTTTACTTACTCTTTTTTTTTTAATTTTCTCTTATAATATAAACAAGTTATTTTTTACAGTTTTTACTCGCCAAACATAACAGTTCTTATGTTCATTTGCACCACAAATAGCTTAACACATTTAAAACTAAAGTAATTTAAAACATCGCTCTAGATATTTCTCCAAATCGTTTGAAGATGATAGGAATGTTGTTTCAAATAATTTAGCGTTTTTGTTTATCGATACCTATGTCTTTCACGAGAGGCTAAGTAAAGATATGCTTACTAGACTGCAAATCCTTTTTCAATTGTGTATTTATGACGTCAACCTCTGTTTGTTTTATAAAAACATAAGTTAACGTAATTTCTAAGTAACCAGTCTAACATGTGACGTAAACTGTCGTTCAAAGTTAAGTAATGACTTAACCGCTACGCTAAGTGATCGAGTACACGGCAGATTGGCAAGTTGTTAAAATTAGCTGCCGTATGACGGTGCCGCCATTACGCTCTTTTAATAAAGTCAGTGTGACACGCCTGACAGTGTGTGCCACTTAGATGTCAAGGATGGGCGGTTTTACCATCATATTTAGTTTTATATATAAGTTTTACACCTTAGGTACTTAGAAAAGGTGTAATATTCGCCCAAATGGCATTAAAACGACAAAGATGATATAATTGTGTGTGTTTTGTTATAGGTAAACAAACATAGCCAGCTCAAGCGCAAACAAGAAAATAACTTTAAACATTTTTTTTATTTTTTGCGAATAAAGAAAACCAAATATTTACAAGTAATTTTTAATTTGACTAGCACTGATAAGGATCCCTAAATAAGGTCAGATTCAAATGTTAATACGTTTTCTTCCAAAATAAAATGACATACGAACAAAATTCTTTTAACAAAGAAAACACAGCCTGTAGAGTAATCGAAATCTTTTATGCTTCGCGAGCAAATTCACCATCAAACGAAATTGTTATGCGCATTTTTATCGTCACCGTTAAAAAACATCGACATATTTAAACATCAATCAAAAACAAACCACCGTACCGTGTAATCACTTAACGTAAACCTCCCCTTAACACACGAGCTGTCACTTAGAACGAGTCGCGAAAACATTCCCCGCTACTTAAACAGTTGCGCCGCGGTTTCTTAACATATTTCCATGAGTCTTTAACGTTAACTTTCACGTTAAGGCGAAAGCACCCAGGGTTTGCGCGCAAAATTTGAATCTTCTTAAGTTTTTTGCCATTTGCAGGTCACAAGTTTTATGTTGATGATTGATTGATTTACGAACGTAAAAATATGCATTAACATCATCACAATAAACGTAAAAAACATCAAAGATACTCAAATGTCATGATTTCATGAAATTTCTTTAGAGTGTTAAGAACTTAGAAGTTTTATAACTAATTTTAATGATTATAGTTCTAAGAACACATATTTTTTACGATCACAAATCAATCGATCGTTAACATACAACATAAAAAAACCGGTCAAGTGCGAGTTGGACTCGCGCACCGAGGGTTCCGTACAAACCGTACAAACAAAAAAAGTTATATACCCACAGTATATAACTTTTTTTTATATGACGAAACTAAAAATTTACGGTTTTCGTAATTTTTCCTATATCTGTACTATAAGACGTGACTTCGTACAAAATTTCAAGATTCTAAGTTCACGGGAAGTACCCTGTAGGTTTTGATTCCCGTGGGAGTTTCGAAAATTTGCGGAAATTTGCGGCCTAAGTGGCTGTATCTTTTGATTGCGTTGACTTAGAAGGTTGATTTTTCTACAGCTTCCAGGGACAGTAGAACTAAGTATCATATAGAAATTTCAGTTTGATACCTCCACGCGTTCCTGAGAAAAACGGTCTTGACAGACGGACGGACGGACGGACGGACGGACAACAAAGTGATCTTATAAGGGTTCCGTTTTTTCCTTTTGAGGTACGGAACCCTAAAAAACACAAAAACTGAATGTATGCTACCCTGAAGTTTTCCCCCTAAACATATTTGCATGAGTCTTTAACGTTAACTTTTACGTTAACTCCTCGTATGAAGTGTTTTAAAACATTACTCGCGGTGACGCAATTAAGGGGTAGTAACTTTTAAGTAGATGATGCATGCGAGTTATGTGCTAAGTGGCGAGTTTGAATTAAAACTTTTTGCGTTCGAAATTAAATTCCGTTTCAACTTCATGTCGGAGCAGACATGAAGTTGGAATGTGAAAACACATTTCAAAGCACTTTGAAATATGTTTTCTAACGAGAGGAATTTGGGTTGAAATATAATTTTGGTTTGTAGTGTGTGGCCTCTTTTTGAATGGAAATGTCGTGAAATGCAATCGTGGAATCATTTTATTTAAAATCTTTCTCGTTCACTAGATCTTAGCGATTTAAAAGTAGAAGAATATAGCTTACCCTGCAGAATAGAGAGTACTTGCTGTCTTAAAATTTAGAAAGACCCGTGAACAATAATTTGAAGTCTATTGCTGCTAAATAATATGCAGGTTCTATATCTGATCATAAACTTCCATACCGGACATGACGTCATGACAACAGCCAAGAAAAAATGACTGAATAAGATTACAAGCAATCAGATCGTTTCCTTTCTAAACTCATTATTAAATGACCTCAACACTTCAAATCTAATTCACAATATCACCTATTCACAAGTCCTTCTACCGCTATTGTTTTAAACAAAAGAAGCTATTAAACTGGTTTCCCTAAAGCATAGTTCACACAAACAATATTTGTTATTATTTTAACGCAAGCGCACTCAATGCGCCGTGTAAAGGACGGTAAACAATCCACGTTTGGTAACAGAAGGTAATTACTGCACCCCTAGTGTGCACACCCCTTAATGAGAGGAACCCTGCCAGTTATTATTGACCCCTGTTTGTAGGATAGACCTCTTTGTAAAATAACTCGCTTGATCCTTCACACAATCCATCCATCGTTTCTTTGGTCTTGTACTTTTGTAGCCATCCACATTCGTACTCAAAACTTTCCTCACGACATTTTCCTCATTCCTCCTCATCACATGTCCGTGATTTTTTTCTAGACATATCATCGGACAATCCCAGTTATTAGGACATTTTTATGTGTGGAGAATTGTAGGGAAGGTCATTGTATGCTGGTTTGGAACTAGCGACATGTGTTTTTGGACTACATTGATGTTGATGGGGTGAAATGAAATCATGACATCGGTAGTTTTGTGTTTAAGAGTATTTAGTGAAGTGTTGTTGTTGATGAATTGTTGCTGTTGTATGAATTGAGGCAGTTTACAAAAAAAAAAAAAAAAATACATGCATCAACTCACGCGTTTTTCCCATAGGGTAAGCCATTTGCAGAAAGCCAACTGCTACAAAATTACTAAATTACTTTAATTATAAAAACACGTGCTAATGAGTAGGTATAAGACTGATGTAATATCTGATACTACCCGAAACGTCATTTGCCAATATTTTTTTTGCAAAAACGTTTTTATTTTACCCTTTTTAGTTATCGCATCACACACAAATCCTTGTCATGTATCAATTTCGCAATTTCTTTTACTTGGATGACATATTTTTTCCAGCTATTTTGATTTAAAAACCAAACTGCTGAACCGATTTTGATGAAATTTCTATGGGACCAATCGGAGAGCAGATCCATTCAGATAAAAGAAGAATTTTTCAAATCGGTTCATAAATGACGAAGATATGAAATAACAAACACAAAAAAAAATACAACCGTATTGAGAACCTCCTTTTTTTTAAGTCGGTTAAAAATAAAACTAATTTTATTCTGCACTGGAATTTTCATACTACATTCTAAAGTCTCTATTGATACATGGTATGAGGAAGAAGCCCTGAGGACTAAACTTGGCCACTACAATGACGATATCAGTCAGACCATGAATCAAAAATTTTCCACTACAAATTGTGAAGATAATCTTAACACATAACTGCAAGTTGTAAACATAACGTCATACTCAGCGATAACGCTTGCGACCACTTTGAACCCGTAACTTTGGCACAAAATAATAGCTAGCGGACCTAGCTCAAGCGCGCGACGTAAACGTAACTTAAAAACGTCGATTTTAAAATTAAAAATACTCTTTAAATTTATTCATATATAAGGATGATACTGCTTGTGCTTGTTGCAAACAATTCAACTAAAATGCTATAGGATATTTGGATTGTAGATTCAAAAATCGACGTATTTTCGTTACGTTTGCACCGCGCGCTCGTACAAAGGCCTCAGATCCTTAAACCCCCAGACCGCCATTATAGCACCTCAATTTTGCAAGAAAATTAATAACCAAAAAATACCGCAAAGTACATTTTCCTTAATAACAATAAACTCGACAGGGGTGGTAGACAGGGGTGTCCGACACGTTCAAATATTAATTCTACCCTCGTAAGAGATAAAAACTATTAGGGCGGGTCGGGATTATGGGCAGATTATTATTTTAACGAAATTAGCTTACTGGTGTTAAGGGACTGTGGTGCTCTTAGAGGGCAAAGATTAAACGTTAGAGGAGACATGCGTTTGGTTTAATGTTTTATTTTAGGATATTTTAATAAGAGCTGAGAATAAAACATAGAAGTACTTACTCGTACAAAATGAATTACAATTGTTTTCAAAGATTTGGTGGATTATGCATACTTTTCACTTATAAATTCGTGTTCACGTAAGTAGGTACTATCTTCCGTACGCAAAATACGCGCTTTGGACGTGGAGTTGCGGACACCAGCCCGTGATACAAACAATACAAGTACTATCTTATTTTAAAATTAAAGTCATAATCGTCATACACAGCCCGACTTCACCCACTGCTGCCTCTGTTTGCCTGTGCCAAGCCCCTCGTTCTTGTGCCAGCCTCATCCAGGATATATCCGCGAAAGCAACAATGGCGTCTACCCATCTTGAAGTAACTGTGATTTTAATATCTAACAACACTAAAAGTTAGTTATTCTGTGGGCCCAAACTTCGGCGTGTAAATCCAATATTCAAATTAAATTTTAACTTTAAGTAAAAAAAACTATCAAAGAATCAGCATTGCCATTCAACGTGGCAATGCTGCCAGCCTTCTGGGCACTATTCCTGTTGACAGCGATGTGGACGAATTTTTTGACGACCTTTAATGCGCCTGTATTGTGCTGTTTATTGACAGTGGGGTGAAATTTCACTTAAATGTCATATTAATAATAAGCTGTTGAGTTTCCAATAAATAAATAAATAAATAATGCTTTTCGTCTTTTATCTATGTACATGTTTGTATTATTATTTTAAGTTTCAGTACAATAAAGAAAATATCTAAAATAAAAAAAAAATAAAAAACTATGCAAAGCAGTGATTTTCCGTATTTTTCGACAAAATATACTTTTCTACCTACTGCCACAACCACGAGTTCCCCACTCACCCCTACATTTCGCAGCACTCACCCAACGAAGCTTATTAAAACTAAATTGCGAAAATTGCAGTGCAAATGTGGCCCTGACGTATTTTGCTAACCGGCTTACATGTCCCAGCATAACAAGATCTACTGTATCTAACCATTTGTTTGACAGAGAGGATCTTGTTAAATTGGCGGGAATTAAGAATAGACCAGTTTCGCAAGATCTCTCGTAGCAAAGGAATTGTTTTAGAGTAAAGGTCTCGTTGTTTTGGGTTGTTGGGTGCCCTTATGCGATAGAGTGGTTGGCTGATCTGTTGGCTTGGAGTTATAACGAGTACAAAATGGGGTGGTAATGATGTGCTGTTACTGGGTTCCGTGGTGACAGCTCGCCTATTGTGGATTACTGGGATAACCCATAAATTCGGTTTAGAAATATTTATGATGGGAATAAAAATTTATTAGGTTTATAAATGGTGGCTTTTTGTAAAAAAAAAAACACTTTTCACATTAAACGATAGGATTATTTCGTAACACGCAGAAGTAGGTATGTACCTACTTTTGATTCGCAATTTATCACAGCACATTTTACAGAATGTAGAAGACTATGGTCATGGACGACGGCCAGAAAAAGTCTAACTACCAAGAATAGTCTCAGGTGCAATGCAATGAGAATTGAACTACACACTCACAGTACTAAACTACAGTATACAAATCGTAGAAGGTAATCGCAAATAAACTGAACTTCCCGTTTCCCTTGTCATCAGGTGTGGTTCCAGAACCGGCGAGCGAAGTGGAGGAAAGCGGAGCGTTTGAAGGAGGAGCAGAGGAAGCGAGAGGGCGACGTGCTGACTAAGAGGGATCCCGCCGATGATAAGGTGCGATAACAGGGGCTGTTTGTTTTGGCGCTGATAAGCTTACCGATTTGTTACGTTAGCTCGTATATTTTTCGGTGCTTAAGGAACATGTTGGGCGATCTAAAACGACGCAAAAAAGAACGAATTGGTTTAGCGGATTTGAATTTCGTCTAAACTAAAAAAAATTATGTATAACTTATGCATGTACAGTCACGAGCCAATATGCAAAGACTTTCCCAAATTTAAAAGCAATTTTAGAAATAACGATTGTAACTTGGTGATAGGATCTATTTCATAAAAATATAAGTTCCAAAATGAAATTTTAATCAGAACGGTAGGAGAAAATCACTTTTAAAAGTTGCTAGGTACGTGTTTACATACTGGCGCTCGTGACTGTACAAAAACGCGAGACTAAACAATTGTAACATAAATTCACTTCTTTAGATAACAGTATAATTAGCGGGGTGTGGTTGGGGCTGTGTCGCAAAATATGCTCTACCTCCTATCCTGCCCTCTTAGCCCAAAAACATGCAGCCGAAGTGACCTTTGCGCTGCCACCGACGACGCGGTGGAAGTGGAAAAGTTCTGGTATAAAAAAATGTCGTGCCAGCGACACGAAGAAGAAGAAAATACATATCAACTTTTCTTCTAGTGAATTCAGTCTATCAAAGTATACAAGTTGACAGACCTTCACCTAATAGCTACACATTGTAGGTACATTCACAATAACCGTCTAAAAGCGACATGCGGATTGGCAGCAGCAACCGCGGACAAAACAAATGAAAAACCGCGACGAGACTTGCGACGCGTCACGGACGGTTCTCAAGCCGCCCACAAGTGATCACAACCTCATCACTAAACTATCCACCAACTTATCCAATTGTCCTCCTCCAGGGTTCATCAGAATGTGGCATGTCCCGAGGTTCAGCGGAGGCGTCGCCGGTGTCCGGGGCAGCGGGCTCCCCCCGCGCCTCACCGCCCGTCACCCCCGGCTCGCCCCGGCGCTCCCCGCTCCGATCGCCGAACAGGTCACCGAATAGATCGCCGAGACATGAGAGGTATTTTTGAGTTTCTTACATGCTATGGACGTTTGAGCTCTTGGCTTCGTTGTATAGCTAGCCATCCTATCAATGTTGGACAGGGGAAACAGTCAGCGAAGCCAGGTCACATACTTAGTCAGATTGGGGGTATTCAGATGAAACAAAGAGCGGCTTCAGGGTCTCCCCGTAAGCGGCTGATTTTGCGCATAGAAGATTCTGGAGGTGCAATGAAGTACGGTAAAGTGTGTGATGCACTAAGAGCTTCATAGAAAGAATGCCAAACGGCTCCATTTGCTTATAACTGTGGGTTGATCTTACTTCTTCATTATGACTTTCCAGACTACCATTAGAATTTAGTAGGACCAGTTAACTTACGTTGGTGATGAAGGCTTTAATTTTCTATCCAGGTCTGAAGCCAGCTGTCCGTCTCCAGCTCCATCAGTGGGCAGCGCCAGCTCTAGAGACGGCGCCATGGATCAGCGCCCGCCACACCACATCTTCTCACCCTTTGACCAGTAAGTACTTATACCTATCGACCTACCTAACACCTACAGGAATATTGACGTTCTCTTAGATAACATAGCAGTGGTTTAGTGCACTTAAAAGCTGATATAGTTTTGTTTGTAGAACAGTCAAACTTGATTCATTTTGAATACTCTTTAATTATCCTAATTCTCCTTTGATGAATGCGGTTTTTGTGATCTCATCGTAGACACAGAACTCTGGAGTTCTAGGTGTACCTAAACTGCATGTGTCATTCCTACATCCACTGGAAACATAAGATTACTGTGTACTTTCAACCAACTAGGATTGTTTTTGAAAAAAAAAAAAACTCTAGCCTCCTCAGCGTTGGTGTAAATAAACAATTTTTTATCATAGAACCTCACAGTAGGTACATCTGTACTAGTATTATAAAGCTAAAGAGTTTGTTTGTTTGTTTGGTTGAATGCACTAATCTCAGGAACTACTGGTTTGAATCGAAAAATTATTTTAATGTTGGATAGCCCATTTATCGAGGAAGGCTATAGGCTATAAAACATCGCGCTGCGACCAATAGGAGCGGAGCATTAATCAAAAATGTGACGCAGACGAAGTTGCGCCGGTCAGCTAGTTTCCCTGTAATTAATATGACTATGATCTTAACTCAACCACTAACCGTTTTAATGAACTAATCTACGTAATGCTTTATTTAAATACACAAAAGTTTCGAGCGATGACAACAAGTGTACGCAAGTGTGTGTCATCTAACACAAAGTAGAAATATGCAGAAGATGCAGTCACTAATATCTTAGCGCTATTTACGGACATACGTACATATGTCCGACATTAACACAACCCACTGAGTTTTGCACGGACGTGCGTGTGTACATGTACTATCACGAATCCGAATGGGACACGTGTTAATGCCATCTCTAACTATAGTCAGGTGGATAATTGTTTTTAATTTGATGATCTTTCACTACTGTGATCCATTCTCGTAGGTGTCTTTACAGGCCTAAAAGTATATGTATAATGCTTAGTATATGAGATTAATCCTCATGCATTAAACACCCAGACTGAGTTCAGATAGTGGTTTTTTTCCAACTTATTTTGTTTTTCCAAACATAACATATAGATAAAACTAAATACTACAGCAACAGATTTTATTCACTGCTTCCCCATTTTTTACGTTCGGCGCCTGAGTATATTATTGCTCATAGAATTGTTACAAACACTTCACCCTTCACACTGCACTTTTGTAGTGTGCTGTTGTGTTGTGTTGTTGTACTTCTGCACTGCCCTCCACACATCTTCGGTGGTCTTATGACGAGTTGAGTTTATGAAGGCAATTACTGAATTAAGAGCGCGCTGCCCGCCCCGCGCTAATCAAACGTAATTATATTGCGCTTGTGTTGCCATACTCAAGCATTAACGTGTAGATACCCTACTAGTTATGAAGTTAGTGATCGTTGGCGTATTATTGGTCAAATGGAGATTACGGCTTGCTGTCATGTTGGTGTTAAAGTATAAAGACAAGAGATTCGTCGTTTTTTGTAGTTAGAAAATATCACGAGCAATGTTTTTTGGAGAACAGAGACAGATCCATGATCCAAAAGCTCAGGGCGTTATTGTATTGGATGAATACCACATCACCAACATTCTCCTGCCCTTACCCTAATTTATTTGAGGTCGGCGCAGCATGTCTTCATCTTCCATACTTCTCTATTACGCGTGATCTCAGCAGTCACCTGCTTTCGAGCCCTATCATGCTAAACACAGTCCATTCATCGTTTCTTTGGCCTTCGTCTACTCTTATAGCCATCCACATTCATACTCAAAATTTTCTCCACGACATTTTCCTTTGAATCACATGTCCTTACCACGATTTTGAATGATTACAAAATTACATAAAAGACTTGACAGTGTCTGACAAAGGTTACGAGCAGAAAGACCAATCAGAAGCCGAAAGTCAGATAATCATTCTTTCCAAGGATATTGTGTTATCCAGTAACCGGGTTGTGAAGATATGATGGGCAAGGCTAGGAAGCTGATAACTGAAATCTGGCCGCACGAGGCCAGCTCACCCCAGGACAGCTCACCGCCGCCCGAGCCCAGACATCCCCCGTCGAAGTCGCCACCCGCGCCGCTCAGGTACCCGCACTCCATGGCGTTCAGCGACAACACCGGCTACCGATTAATGGAGACTACGATTCATATAGTTACCTTCTTCGTCTTCTCTTGGAAGTTATGATCATAGATCACTCTAAGTTTAGCTGTTTCATTTCAAACCGAAACTTTCACTCTGACCAAATTATTATGAAAACCCTCCCAAATAAAGTGCATTGATATCAAAATCAGACGCACAGCATCAGTGCCTGATTGACATTGATTCAACGACCTCCATTTAAATTAATTTGTTATAGCAGGCAGTATGTAGGCCACAGACTAACGCATATCAGAGACGTGTCAATTAGAGGTCGATTGAATTGATCGTATTTTGTTATTGATTACTCTATTTGTTTTTATGGCCGTTCAAAGTTAGAAGAGGAGAGTTGGTTTATAAAGGGTGTAAATAGACCCTTGATGATGCCGAAAAGCACTTGTTCTCTATGTCATTGCGATATTTTTTTGTTCTGAACTATATACTCGTATACCTGGAAACCTTTTAGTTACGGAGATATGGGGGCAAAGTTCCAACTTTTTAAGGTTATAACTATTCTTTAAATACCTCCATGACCCCTATACTATTCATTGCATCCATCAACACAATCTGTTGAGTGTGTTTACATTGAGTTTTACCGTAAAAGTTGATTTTCCACCCAAAAAAAATACGTCGTTTCCCTGATTTATGCGTAGAGTTACTTAGTTTGATGTACAGAATGCTTGGTTGATGGCTTCTTGAAGTTTCCGTTTAGACCCTGTAGCTAGGTAAGGGGATTGCAAGTAGTCGCAGATTGCTAACAGATCCAAAGTTCAAACGCTTGAATGAAAAGCGTTGAAGGTTAGGTACCCTCTGGATGTTTTGAAATCATCAGTTTTTGATTAAACCAAACAAACACGCCTGTTTTCCCCTAAGGGAAAGGCACAGGTGCACACTACCAAAATGGGGGCTATTGCGTGAATTCGCCGCAAGAGGCGTTCGTGTAGAGTAAGGTCTTCAGAAATGTCAGATGTCATAGAGTGTTCCCGCGTTTCGCGCTTTTTTATCACGTAGTTTTATTAATATTCACGAGTGTGGTCAAGATTGAGCCATTCTTCATTAATTATGTCTTGAAGATTGTAGGTAGCAAGTTGGGAGTTTTAATTTGTTAGTACTTACGTCGTTAGTTATGCTTGCTAATTTTAGGGACAATATTGTAAATATGTACCTAAAGTTACGTTGAAATTTCGTTGAAATTACGTTGTTAAACGTAATTAAATAAACTTTTTATGAAGTTATTGGTACTTTAAAGTATAAAATAGAATTAATGACAGACCTTACTCGATGGTGGCGCCATCTAGTGAGCTCAAAAACGACAGCCCTCATTGGACAGTTTTTCATTCAATGACATGAATTGAAGACCAATGAGGCGGTATACCAATCTTTTGTATTGTTATATTGCCTAACCTGGTGTCAGAGCTTTTGTGCCGCCCATGGGCCTCTGACTTGGCTTTACACGCCGTCTAGAAATATCTCTCAGGCATGTTGGTTTGCTTTTTTTGATAATTTTACAATACGCACATGATTCCGAAAAATCCGAGGTGCGTGTCTTGGGTTCGAACTCGAGACCTATGTCTTGGCATTCCGACGGTGACACTAGTCTATCACTGCTGATTCTTGATATTGCAACTGATAAATTAATAATATTCCACCCTCTAGTAACTTGCACCACATTTCGCAAGTTTCTACTCGGTCCCGTCAAACTCGCAAGATTGAGTTTAATCAAATCAGACCAAGTTTAATTGTCAATAATAATGATCTCGGGTTAACTCTGTTTCACTTGAGAAATTAACTTGAAAGTTCAAGCGTAATTAGTTAAGTATTGATTAACTTCATTATTGGTTAGTTATACTTTTGGATGATGTTTAATTTTTGATTTCTTGTCGTTGTGATGAATTAAATTCTGGACTTTGAGATGAACAGAATTTTATGATTTTATGGTATATTCGCTCGAGATTGAACTCCTGGCTAAATAATAACAGCTGATCGGGTCGATTTGCAGGTTAAGCCGCACTTGCCTAGGTTGTTCTGTGGATGTGTGACCACCCATTATATACCGAGATTCCTCCGCGCCTCGGAAAGCACGTTAAGCCGTTGGTCCCGGCTGTCATTTGTAGATCTCTGACAGTCGTTGCAGGTAGTCAGTGGCCCGAAAGTCTGACAACCAGTCCTACCAAGGGGTACTGTATTACCCAGGAATAACTGGATTGTGGAGGTCAGATCGAGTCGCTCCATGTAAAATATTGGTATTCAGTTGCATCCTGTTAGACTGGCAGCCGACACCAACATAGTTGAGAAAGGCTAGGTTGAAGATTATGGTATGTTCTCGTGGGATAATGCATGTCCCGCTTCGACGCGGGCGAAGCTGAATGTAGAAGCTAGTTCCTGGATTTAGAATACCCGTATGAAATATTCGTAACTAAATTCATTCCCTCCACTCAAATCCTGACGGGTGCTGCTTACGGAACTTAGGTCCACTTCCGGCCGGACCGGATGCGGTCTAATGCGATATGTAGCGTCGAGCCCGGCTTATAGCACCGCTGTGTAGAGTTATCGCACTCTCACTCTCTGCTCTACAAAGAGGTGTTTTTCGAAGAATCCTCTTGCTCTCTAACTGTGAGAGATTAGGATTAGAAATCTTGATAGAGTTTGTTTGTTTCTATTTGATAAGAAGAGGAAATATTAATATTGAAACAACAGCTTTAATACTGATGACTTTATTTTTATGAAAATCCCATTGAAAACAATTGAGTTCCAGAAAGGTAGGTAAATGATATAATTACGAGGGTTGGCGTACACTGATGATACTATGTTTAAAGGTTTATTTCTTAATACTTTATGAAACTTCAAAATTACTTTGCAATAAAAAAACCACTACGAGTACTACTTTTTGCTGATAAATCCCTATGTCCCAAATATAAAACAAAAGAAGGAAGACAAGTATGAAAAAAAAAACTTTTATGTCCAATTACTACGGACAAAATACTACGGAAATACTACTGTTACGGTTACTTGTACTTCCAATCACTCAGTTGATAACCTAATATTTCAATTACACCATCAATTGAGTCCTTCCCAATATAGCACCTAATTTAGGCACTTCTTAAATAACGCAGTCAAAGTTAGTATCAGTGACCTTTGCGACTGTAACCCTAATAACCATACATTCTTAGCTGTAACGGCTGGTGTTTGAATTTCGAACGAATGGCGGTCGGCGCGTGCGCATGCGATCAATTGTTTAGTGGAGGCGGTGGGACATAGAGGTGGGAAATAAATATGATAGTATTTTCTATTTGAGTCTTTGGCGAAATGTACTACCGAGTTCACTGATGGTCGGCCAATTTTTACCCTTAAGGGGCCATCCATAAATTACGTCAAACGAATTTTATTATTTTTTGCAATTTTACATGTTCATACAGATGGGGTAGAAATATTTAAATAAAAGTTTTTGGTTTGAAATTTAAATTCAGTGTTATAATAAGTACTTGATTAATAGATTTTTAAATGTGACGTCACAAAAGTTTGAAAAGTGGTCGACCGTCAGTGAACTCGGTAGTACCTATGTGTACTATGGCTCTGCCTAGCCTTTCAGGAAATATGAATTGTAATGAGGACAATTCAGGGGATTGTACATGTTATTTTTTTGTCAGCCGATATCAACGTTCTGTAGGTTATGTATTATCTACCAATTTTGAAAATCATTTCATCGATAGAGAAATGTCTCTACACAAATGAAGTACGGTAGGTACTTCAGAATATGTCAATTCATTTGATTTGAAACAACTTTTAAAACACGACTTTTGAATATTTTTTTTCATTTAGAAACGGTTTCGTTTTTTACGTCAGACCACACAATGGGAATATTTAAATGTTTTCCAAAAATAACCCAACCCTCCAAATTTCACCCGCGGGTACGAAACATACCACATCCACATTTCTTTCTCTGTGTAACCGGGCACGTTCAATTACACAACAGTTTCACACGCGCGATGAATTATCATAATAATTGTATCAATGCCGACCGTCGCCGAGCGATCACGAGCGACGCCGAATCAATTGAGTTCTTACTTGTATTCAATTATGTCAATGAAAGCTGAAACTGATATGTTTGGGTTCCAGAATATTGTGTTTTGTTTTGTGCGGTTTTTGAATAGGTTTTGTGGATAAAATTGCTCGTGATTGGCCACTTACAAAGACTTGTAAGGATTTTCCTTATGACAACAAGTGTGAGTGTGGTGCTCTTGACCAGAGGATGGTAACTCTTTCTCTGATCCTTCCAAAGTTTGTCTTGAAAAGATTGGTTTTAGCGATAAGACCGCCCATTGTGTCACCTGATGTGAAATGTTTTCTTTTATGTAAATTGAGATTTGTATGGTGTACATAATAAAGAATACTCTAACTATCTATTTATGATCCACTTGTTGGAGTGTCCAATGTGTTCGTGCGCCTGCACATTTGAGGACGTAAGGAATAGTTTAGCTTACTAGACGAATGTTACGTCCATTCGAGAGAAGCAGAAGACAAGAAATACTTAATGCGTAGGTATTTTAGTAAAGCTAACTAAAACGGTGTTAAGTTCAGTTATGGATCTAGAAACTATGTTAAGAGTGAATGTCAATAGTGCAATACAACTTTACAAGTTACCTACGTTACGTTTGTACTTTAATCGTTTCAATTCGAGCGATGATAATAATTTGGCTACCACATACATGAAACCAAATTAATCCAACCGAGCAATGACAAAAGCAATTAAACTCGCTTTTATTATATTATTTTTTTAAAACACTTTCGTCGTCAAATCTAATTAGATGCGATTAAAACGTCATCAGTATGTTCAGTCACGAAAAAAATACCCGCAGAGGGTTTACTTAAGCTTTTTACAAATGTTCAAGACTCTGAGCACCTTAGCTATTTAGGGTTCAACTTTTGCTGCTGCAGCACTGCAGAAAGTGTAAGCTGCTGCTTACACTTTTTGTCTTTCAATCGCGAGAAACCCAAACAATGTCCAGAAAATTCTTCAATCTCAGATTTTATTACAATTAAGGCATTCTAGAACTTCTACTTCTCAGCGTGTCGATGACAATCTAATTTGAATAGGCACGAAATTTGGTGACGAGTTTTGTACTATCATCAGCTCCTGGGATGTGCAAACAGAACATTCTATAACTATCGTGGCACAACAGTGAAGGCTTTTAATGTTTTACTGCAGAACTGATTGCCTATAATGCTAAATCGTTTTGATTTTACAATAACTGTAATATTAGCGAATAACGTCATTTAAGGTTTCTACATACTTCAAACACTTACAGAAAAATAAAATACTATTGCAACTACAAACGTCCCATAAAGCCAACGGTCCTTCTGATCTCTCCTTGAACCCGTGCTCACATCGCACTGTGGTACAATTGGGCGGTGTAATGAACCCCGCGGCGGTTTCGCGCGCAAGGGTTGCCGCCCGCATTCGCCGTAATTGTCCACATTAATATGACAAATAGATTTACATCGGTCGCTTGTACCCGACACCGGCTGTGGAAGGGTTCCCTGTCAGCGCGCCGGGTTTGATACTGATTGGAAAGTGTGTTTTTTGATGATTATTGAATCGTGTTTTCCACTTACTGAGTTGTGGATGTCAGATGGGCAGTCGCTCCATGTAAAATACTGGTGTTCAGCTGCAGCCGGGTAGACTGGTTTATTGATTAATCGAATTCATATCGAATATTATCATTTACCTCCGTATTTTCTAGCTAGATTTCTTGAGCATCTAAATCAAAAATAATTTTGCATCCAGCTACTGATATGCAAAAGGAGCTACCACACTGTCGTGGGGTATTGTACTGTCGGGGGTGTCATTGTGGATGGGGTTCATAAACTTGAGTTCTCAGTACCTTGCTTGTTTTTCCAAGAACCCACAGATCGCCCTTCACTTTTGCTTATCATTATCATCTGGTTAGCCATTTCCCAAAAATATCGGGGTCGGTTTTCACTCCAACTGGATGCACCTGAATACTACAATTTTACAGTGAGCGACAGCGTATCAGATCTCCCACTATCCAGTGTCTAGGTTAGTTTCAGTATTACCTATATTCCTATACTATGAAATACAAGATTTCACTTATTTCTTCTCGTATCTAATTTTCCTGCTTTACGACCTTTTCCATACCTCATCAAGACCCATCCAATACATTTTTCCAACCGCTATCACCAACGCAAAATTGCTTTAAATTCATTAACAGTATTACTACAGCATCAAATCCTCTGACACGACAGCGCACAATACGATTGTCGTCGACAATTCGACTAAATACGTTACGCGCTCATTGTCGACGAGCTCGCTAATTCTCGCCTTGTTTAATCCTATATCGAGCGACAAATCGCTTTGTCTGTTTGTGTGTGAGCGCCTATTGTTGGGTGGGTTTTTGATGATGAGAGGTTGGATGCTGTATTTGCTGTTTGCTTAAAGAAAGAAACAAAGATTGCTAAATGAAATTAGTAAAGTCATTCGTGAAAATCTTCAGTTGAGCTCTATTATGGACCCCGGAAAAATATTGATTGATTATCCAAGCGGATTTGGATGGTTAATTCAAAACTCGTTAATTATCATTTCTGTTCTGGGCACCTTTGCTTTGGCTGAGAAACATCACTTCCTATACATCAGCTGATTGGGTCAGTCCCTACAGGAAATCCATTTTTTTTTTGCGAATTTCAAGAACTCATAGAGTGAAAGTTGTTCAGTTTCATGGTTCGAGAGACCACACGCGAGGTCTTGCGTTTACGTTACACCTTGTATACACAACAATCAATTAACATAATATCCTATCCCCCATAAGACACGCCACATAATGTCTTTGCAGTACCTACTTCCAAGGTTCAATTACAAAGGTTCGCCCACAGTGTCGTAGATTGCTGCGGCACTAATCGCGCGTCTGTTTAAGTCAATTCGAGCAATTAACGTCGTAATTAAACGATGAGACGCACTCCGCTCTCGATGTTGTGGGTACGTTACAGCTTCCTTGGTATGTGGAGTAGGGAATATCGGAGATAGGAATGTTTAAAAGTATCTCATGATGTCGATTTAAGGCAAAAAAAAATATGTAAAACTGGTTGGCACTGAGCGACTTGTGGTAATTGTTACGAATTAACAGACCATCGATTCTATTCCAATCGAAACCAAAACTTATTGTGATTTTATCTTGAAAGCTTTTGTTATGATTTTGAAATCTTTGGAAATGTTTAAACCAGAAAACATATCCATGCCCATTAATAAATAACTGTAGGAATTATACTTCCTCATTAGGCAACTGTCTATAATATAAGACAACAGAGCTTAACTAGATCACTCTTAACAGGCTAATTTGAGTTATACTTACATGATTTTAAACAATACAGATATCAAGTTATTTTAGCGTAGAAACACTTACATAAATTAAAAAAAAAAAGGTAAAACCATTGTTACTTTAAAAAATTCAAAGAAAAAAAACTTACTACTTAATTTAATCCTAATCACAGACCAAATCCATCTACACTTTATAATCCAAATAAATCGCACACTACAAACTGCCTACAATCCGACATCACTAAACTACGTTTAACCACATTGCTAACTACTCCCACAAGTACATAGTGTGCCGGGATGCATGATCCAATTGCCGTCCGCTAAATTGATACTCTATTTGGCTCAATTAAACATTAATTAATACCATTAATGAACATGAACAGCAGAGCCGGTCTATTGTTCTGTGTTGACTCAACCCGTTTGTGTACAGTTTTGTTGGCTATTTTTGATGTCATAGTCATGATGTGGTGAAGGGTTTTGTTAGGGTTTTTTCGGAATGTAAACAAAGACAACAACAACAATACAAACAAAAACAACAACAATACATAAATAAATACAATGATTAACGGAAATGTAATTTTGTTATAAATATGCAAAGTAGTGTGGCATGTTTAAGTAGATATTACCTACGCACACTCCGGAAAAATTGTTAACCATCACATTGAAAAAAATCTGACATAACATGAAATCTGTATGTTTAAAGGATTTTCTTTAGTACCTAATCTTTGTTCCTAGAATGTGCCTAATCCTTAGAGAATATTATTCTAATTCCCTCAATTAAGTAGTAAAAGTTTTTCCAAAAACTACTATGGCCAATATTCGATTCTCTATGTGAAAAGTGCATTCACAAGCATTGCACAAGTGCGTTTCATAAAAATATCATTTTCAGTTTTCCTATACATGTTTCCGTCGAATTTAACTGACTTGTGTGATCTTCCCTACCTATTTTTGTAGGTAAATAGAAACTTTATAATTTCCTTTCTTTCTTTATCAGCGGACATTCGCCCAACCTTGCGAATGGGCAGACTCCTCTCCAATGCTTCGCTACACTGTTCGATCTCCGGTTTGTAACCCATATTTAATTTGTTATTCACTAAGTAATCAAACATTCACTCAGTAGACATTTCACAAGTCTAGATAGAAAGTATTTAGTTATGCTTTGAGCTTCCCTTAGAATTTTATTCAATAATCAAAAGAAACACCAATATGATACGAACAACACAAACTTCTCTATTGGAAGTGTTTTAAAAATCTATTAACACTAATAGCCCATACATCACGGCATCGTTTATAAATCAACGCTTCCTCGTTTATAAACCAACGCCCGCCATCCAAAACGAAACTATAAAAATAAAAATGTCACACAAACATCGCTTTAATAGCGGAACCGATCTCAATCAAGTCACAAAAATCGCTCGGACAATAGGGCACATTCACACTGTCCGTAATAAATCGCGGCGACCCGTCGCGACGCGATTAAAAAAGCGGAAAGCCGAGGGTGTGTCCCTACAGTCGCAATAGGCGATCACTTAACGCTAAATTGAGTCGAATCTGGTGGATAAACAAAACGCACGAACGCCACGCGACTCAAGCGTGTGCTCAAGTGGACTATTGAAGCTAAATGTACCGTAATTGGATCTTGATTTTGTTGCGAAGACTAAATTACGTTTAATGACTCATTTAATGCTGTCTTAATAGAGTTATCTTGACGTGTGTCGCAGAAATACTCGATCGTTTAATGGTGTATGCTTCTCTTTACTCACCATAACCTTCTTTTTTGTTAATCAACAACTACCTAAGTTTATCCTATTGGTCATGTAGTATTCCAAACTAACGGTATTCACCTTATACATATACGTTGGTCCTATTCCTATTCACTAATGTAAAAAATACTTTTAAATATATTTTTTCCGTGCTGTTTAAAATTGAAGAGTTGAAAATCGATGGGCTACTGAGATAAAAACTTTTTAGTTTTCACACTAACCACTGCTACCGAACGACACACAATGAGCTTCCCTCCCGCTGCGCGCTGCGGGCAATTGACAATATTTTGCGATAACACGCGCGTGCCGCAGCGATCTGCCCGACAGCGTGAAGTCGCCTTTATAATGCTAATGAATAGGCAGAAAAAAACATGGTCGGTACATGTTTTTTTTGTTTGTTAGTTTTGTTTTTGTAAATGATATTGACCTTTACAAAGTAATAGTTTTTTCCGGGGTAAATATTTTTTAGGGCCGGGAATTAGAATGCCATATAGTTCTCCACCAATTCATTCCAAAACATTGCCTATACTCTCACCTGTAATACACATTCCCATAAAAACCACTACCAGATATTATATAATATCAATTCTTGCACTGAAAACTTACTTATTTACCTATTTTTAAGCCCTTCTAACCCAAACATTACCATTGAGAGGAATCAAAACACTCCAACATCAAAATATTTAACTTTCACCAAAAACACCAATTGTGCAATTCAATGGAACATAAAATACCCCTTTACGCACATTAGACACGCCTGCATACAATCGCAAAGCATAGAGCCATAGCCTCAAGTGGCTATAAAATAAAATAAATAAATCAAGTAGTCCACTGATCGACGACAGGTTGAGATTGAACTGTGGCCTAACCCTTCACTGATCATATGCGGGTAAAATGGTACAAGGGTAATTAAACACTCTTTTTATTATTTTTACCCACTTTTTGTGTTAAAAGCTGCTGATTTTATGGGGACTTGATCTGGTTTACTGTCGTAGGTAGCGTATTCAGTGAAGAGTGATATCTGCTGAGAATAAAAATATAAAAAGCGAATCATCATCATTATTTTAATTAAAATAATGATGAGCCTCTCTATTTCAAAACATTTCCTATTTTTTTAGTTAGTTTGTATGTAACTCAGGACCTCTCTATCAGATTTATCAAGGCTTGATCGGATAAATGATAACAATAGAGATTATTTTCCAACACTTTTTCTTGTAAATTAAAGTACTTTCATTACTTAATAGTAACTAGAAACCTTCGCAATTCTCAACACTACCTACAACAGTAAAAAGGCCTCAATCTACTAACTAAACACCACTAACTAAATATTGGCAGAACGCTAAACTAAACTGAGTTCACAGTCCGGCTTGTTACTCTAACGGGACTAGACGAGGCGACATCGACACGGGGACCTAACGACTTTACCTTCGCTTGTTGTGCTAACTCTTTTTCCATATCCCTTTTAAACGAGTTTACACTTTATATGTCACAAGATAGGGTGCAACTTTGTAGTGTGTTTGAGGTGGAGGGGTGGGTAAACGGTTGTCATGGTAACGCGAATACCTACGGGCTGTGTAGGGTTAGGTGTAGGTATTAGAGGGTTGTGTGATGGCTGTTTGTCTAGGTATTTTGGTGAGGAATATTCATGGTGATAGATTGAGCTTAGCGCCCCATTGCGCCAACCTAGGTTTTTTTTACCTAGAGTTATCCTGATAATTGTGATATTTTTTGTATGAAAACCGAAATTGTCACCGTAATAAAAAAAAACAACAA
The DNA here is from genome assembly GCA_964057025.1 of Standfussiana lucernea. NCBI lineage: Eukaryota > Metazoa > Arthropoda > Insecta > Lepidoptera > Noctuidae > Standfussiana > Standfussiana lucernea. The sequence continues at coordinate 12,899,063 of OZ059801.1, read as the reverse complement.
TTTATAATAACTGCCAGGTATGCCATGAGTTGAAAAATAGTAATAAAATAAAACTAATCGTCCGATTAATCCCTACATGTATTAAATTAAAGTAATCTCTGGCTGGCGTCATACTACATATATACTTACTATTTGAAGCAACTAATTAGCGAAAAAGATTAATTTCAATGAAAAACCCAAGTAGTTAGTAAAACTTTTCAAAAGAAACTGTATTAGGTAAGTATTGATGTCCATGATTAGCATGTTTAAAACTATAACATTTCTCATTTACAGACAAAATCCTATTTCCATATTGAATCATTAAGTTACGCAAAAGTTCTTAAGAAGCCATTAATTATCTCAAACCGTAGCTCAATCCAATAACAATATTAATATCACATTAATCAAATGAAGTCGCTACGTCACATCCGTTTGAAGGCGAAGTTGCCTCTAATTAATTGTGGCGTCGAATAACAAATTAAAACTACCCTCGAATTTTGTTCAATCAAAGTTGCGCTTTCATTGCAGTACGGAGGGTTACCATGATGTATTCAGTCGTGAAGTCGAAGAGATTTTTCATGAACATCATATCATATGTACTGTCTACATTTATAAGTTCCAAAGAAAAAACGTTATAAACAGTTTCTAAGTCTCACTCTCGTCTCGCAAACATAATACTGTCAACATCTCCTGTACGCCAGACTTCTCAAACTAAATAAACAAATTGATTTGATATCGCATTAGCTTAGTTTGTAGGGCACGCTAAATATTCATCGGAGTTAGATTAGATTTTTCACTTATAGTCGCAGACAGATCGTACACGTATCAGAGAGGATCGAGAGCGACTGGGGCAAACAAGCACCTTGTACGTCGCGACTCACGTCAAAGGCACGAGCGATTCCTTGCAAATTGTATTTATGCGTCCCGCGGGCGTGCCCTTATCGAGTTTGCTCTCAAAGAGCCGCCATTTTTAAAACTTCCATCGACTCAGGTAGAGGATCCACGGCCAATTGTGGTTCCGCTTTGTTCTTTACCTCCTTTATAGGGTTGACGAAGTTAGCCAGTTTCGGCGCACGAATAATTTGTTCCCGGCCGCGCGATACGATTACGAGTTTCGCCCGAATCCGATCCGCCGCTTGTCGGAATCGAGTTGAGCCGAGCCGCTTGAGCGACGTGCCGAGCGAGAACTTCGTTTGTTACAAACATAATGTCCTTCCTCGCAAATTATGTTTGGAGTTTGACTGAGCTATGCTAATCCAATGGAATATCTTGAGATTGGTTTAGGTTTATCATTTATTTATACATAAAGCTGTTGTATAAATGATAGAAAAATAATCTCCATACAACACACAGGCGGGCACGAAATGAGCTCATTTCTATTCCGCGCACAAACAAATTCATAACTCGCCGAAACTCATAAAATCATCCGCGAAACACACTTTTATTAAACGAAAACAGAGCTAACGCGGTCTGCGCTCGGCGCATAAGTTAACATAACATTCCATTCCTTGTTAAAAGATAAATTAGAGCGGGCGCGTCCGGCGTGCAAATGTATTCGCGGAGCCAATCTCGCGCTCCCCCGGGCTGCCGCGTAATTGCTTAAGAGAAAAATCCAAATGAGAAATGAAAAGGGATTCCCTTTTCAGAGGAAAAATTATATAATTGAATATCTTTTCGTAAGTATTATGAGGTATAAAATATGATAATTGAGTTTTTGCTTACGGTGAGCGTCGGCTGCGCGTCGGCTGCGCGTCGGCGTCTGTGCCTGCGTAGCGGGCTCATCTCGTCGGTGCTCTACTTTTATAATCTACGCGCTGTTTGTGGCGCTCGCGTTTTATCATTCGGATAATCGGATCAAGGATATTCATCGTCGGAATGTTATGTCGAAGATTTCTCCCGTGATTATATTCTGTAATCTGTGTGGATCCTTTAGAAGATGATCTCACATATTACCTAGTCTGCATTTTCCTCATATGACCTGCTCTAGATTATATCGGGCCTCTAAAAAAAACCGCTACGTTTGTTTCAGCGTTACTTCTCAGGGTAGTCAGATATGAATCACCGACCTCATCTAGTTTTAAGACATCGTTGATTGTGACGTGGTGTTTTTTTAAACCAAAAACAGAACCAAAAAATTTATGATTTTATGCTAACAGATTGAAGAATCATGTTGTAGCGTAGCATTCTCATCGTTCCCTCTTATGTAACTATCAATTAGCTCATTGTACAACTAGAGCCATTTAATAAATTCATTTTAGCTTGTAAATGTCAACTGGTTTAACCCTCATATAACATCATCATCATATAACATGATCAACACGTACCTAATATACCACAGCGAATACCGAGCGTAGTAGGACAAACAGATTGAAAAATATTTAGAAAGATAAAATAAAGCCAGACTATGTTGTCCAAGGCAAACAGGAATCCGAAAATACTCACTTTCCCCCGCTTCCTGAGGTTTGAGCTGGCAAAAAGTTGCAGATTATTAAAATTTACAGTACCCCTAGGATTCATTGTACGAAGTAACTGGATTGTAATAGGCAGTTATTGCATGTAAAATATTATTATGCAGCAATAAAGCTAGGAAAAGGCAGATGATGATCTATTCTTTTTCTAGCCCATATTTTCCCACTGCTGGGCAAAGACATGATGGTGTTCTTAGCGAAGAAACTGGCTAATATGAATCTACGACCAATCTTACACCCACAAGGGCCTGGGGACGCGATTTTACTTCCTAAAGTTCACCTCTGCCTAACCCTAAGGGTATGTCAGGCGTGATGTTGTATTGCGTTACTAAAAATCTTAACCGTAAAGCCCTTCGCCTATTACGATACTTAAGATACGATACTTAGTCGAATACCAGTTGAATACATGTTTGCGACTCATGGTTCGCATGTTGCGCTACTGAAAATAAAGTCATTTCATCATTTGCAGCACACACTTCTGATTAAAAGGACGTTTTTTTTTACAATTTATTCCCAAGCCTTTTAGTCGTATTTTTTCTCATGTAATCAGGCAATTTAAAGTTATATAAACACGGATATTTTCCAATTTCTTGCACAAATTTAATATTTATTTCATGTGCCGCGGTCATTTTGACGAAGAAGATTCTTAGGAGACGCGACACGCGGGCGACTGCATGGCAGTCGCGGACGCGTTGGATACTGGTAGCGAAGTGTGCGATTCTCCATTTAAATATATGTGAGATACTCCGTTGCGACTAGTCTCCGAGACTCCCGTAGTATACTAGTCGTCTTCGTGTATCGTAATGGGAGAAGAGCTTCACTTTACAAAACCCACTAAAGAACACACAAACTGAACAAAGCTAACTAATCCGCCCTTAGAGAAAAACGTTAGATTCAATTTCCTGTATCGTCGCGTCGCCGTGTCGGTATCGTTAGCAATCACGAGTGTTTGCGCCGTAAGCAGGTTAGGCTGGCGACAGTCGCAGCGGGGCGTGACTCGATTGCTTATGACGGGAAAACGGGATAGCGGGCTAACGGGAAGATGGGGAGAAGAGACTAGAAGAGCACGTGGATTTGAGGAATACTTATTGCTGTTTTTATCTGGATAGAAGATTTGGTAAAATAAGAACTGAAGTGGCAAGTGATAGTACTCCTAAAATGATTCTCACCATTCTAGTTAGTACTTCAAAGTTCCATGGCATTCACTCACTTCGATTGCATTTGCAACTATTGACAATAAAATTTATTTTAAAAAAAACGTGGCTTAACGGTGATAATGGGTTTTTCCAGTAGGAATTTCTCAGTAGCAGCCACCCCGGAGACTGGGTATGTGCCCAGTTGATGGATATAGGCTCACCCCCTATTACACACATAACCTACTATACACAACATAACTCGCGAAATGTAGGTGTACAGTCACGAGCACCAATATGTATGTATACACTTTTCAAAATTTAAAAGCAAGTTTTGCGAGAAATAAGAATTGTGACTTGGAGATAGGATCTATTTCATAAAAATATGAGTTCCAAAATGCTACTTATGTTCGTAACAACATGAAATTTTAATCAGAACAGTAGGAGAAAATCGCTTTTAAAAGTTGGTAAGTGTTTACATATTGGTGCTCGTGACTGTACAGGCTTGATGTTATGTTAATAAGCTAATAAGCTCGTCACTCTTTCACAACGACGCAGTAAAGGTTTTACTCATGAAATCTTATTGAGATTAGTTACAACAGTAAGGACTTGGATTTAAGAAAAATCTAGAGATTTAGGTAGTAGCTATTGTGTTCACACTAAGTAAACTTATCTTAAAAACATTTTAAAACCTATAAACAATAAATAACAACCACATAACTTAACTTTAGCACATCGAGTAGGGCGGGGCTTACACCCCAATAACAGTTATTACCCGGAACGAGTATAAATAACAGTTCCGTTCACAGGTAGCGGGGTAGGAGCAATTTCACTCATGAATAATGTAGCGCAGTCCGCCCCGTAAACGTGTTACGATTTTTCATAATAGCCCCTTTTGATGTTAGTATCGCTCAGAGTTTCCTCCTCCTCGTATAATTCAAGTTTTATGTTATGCAATTTAGTTTTATATATTCCACTTCTTGAATAAATCGGTTTGGGTTTTACGTTGTAGTCTGTGAATTTGTTGGTCGTTTTGTAGCTAGTGAATGGTTTTATGTATTGACTTAAGTTTTAGTTTATCGAATGGAAGATTGATAATCATCACTGTCCTGACTTAATCCAAACCCATTCGTATTAGATCGGCGCATGATGTCTTCTTTTTGCTTACATCTCTTTTACTCACTACCTTTTTAGCCGCATCACATTTCACACTGTCCGTCCGTTGCTTGTTTTGTCGTCCAATACTCTTATAGCTTGCCACATTCATTCTCAAAACTTTCCGGACAACATTATTGTCATTCAATACATGATTACTTCATAATATCTAGTCTTTTTTAGTAGTGGACCAAATTATATCGTCCACATCCTGGACATTTCTTATCAACCAAAAACTTACTTTTATTGACAACCGTCCAGCAAAGGATGGGTCCAAAATCAGCTGGTGTTGTTAACAACGCATAACTCCTTTGAAATAATATCTATTTCAATGAATTAATAAAATTACTCAAACTATACAAACGCCTCACCATATTAATGTCAAATTCACATTAACACGATATCATATCAAGTATAATTAACAAATAAAGTTAAAATTATGCTAATGACCCCCATATCCACTGAGAACAATGGTGGCGGGTTCCGTACAGCTAAAATGCCATTTAATTGTGACGGAACCCTTTCAGGCGCGCACTAATTAATACAATTTAAGCGCGTAATTAGAGAACACGTGTGATGAGCTACAGTGATGGGAAATAACATTCCTGTTGTCGATGTTTTGGAGTTCTTACAAGTGAGGATATGAATTTTACAGTTTTTTGTAGATTTCTTGAAAACATCGGGCAGTGACATGCTTTTGTGACATTTTGGTTACTTCTTAGAAAATCTAGGTATTAAACTTTCACTGTCACTTACGGAATATCTTCCGAGATTACCTATAGTTTATTTTGAGCTCCCGATATCCGGTCATCTCGTGATCATGGCGCTTGCAACAGCGTCGAAATATCGGGAGCTCAAAATAAACGACAATCACGGAAGATATCCCTTAAGTGACAGTGAAAGTAACAAACCGTGAAAGCTTAAAACAACCTAGGTTTTCTTACATGTGTAAGAAAGGTCGAGATTAGCCTTTTAGACCTGCATTCGGTGAAAGCAAACAGTTACCATGACTTCAGCACGGTATTTAAAGTTAGTCAGCCCAAGATGCAACTACATTAGTCCATATAAAAAAAAAAACAGACAAATAGACAACATAAAAAAGTTGACTTTTTTACATCTCTTAAAGATGACTTTCGTTATAGGCACTTCTATCGCTTGTGCCAATATTTGTCAAATTAATTAATTAATTAAATGACGAACTGTTACCCATAAAAGCAGTTAGATTGAATACAAAGAGATTTAAAAGACTTAAAGAGCGGACATAGGGAATATTGTTATACAAAAATTTTCATCCCGAACATTTTCGATTTTGACACACGAATGCAACCTGATAAGCGGGCGTATGACACTAACAGACCGACTTGTTACTAAGTAGTAACAAAAATTGGATTACGATTTTCTTTGTCTTGTTCCGTCTATGGCTCGTAAATATTGGAATGTCTTTGATTGAATAGCACGTCAAATAACAATCGCACGACACACCACTGACGTTAGTTCGCGAATCATTATAGCGTTAGTTTCCAAGTGGCTAGATGTGCATTTTATTAAACCTAATTACTACGTGCATACTATATGGGAATAATTATTATAGTACTAGTGCAGTGGCTATTTTCATTGAAAGGGATAGCTTCGTGAATAGTACTGTAAGATACCAGTACACGAGCTGGTATGCCCTTATTTAAATAAAGGGGTATAGGCCTTTAGGTAATATTGCAAAACATTCTTTAATATCTAATCACAAATTGGGCTGCGTTTTAGAGGAATCTTTTGTAATCCTTCATGCAAAACTTGCAAATTTGTATAGCTAGTTTCAAAAGCATTATTAACGTGACTCTACGCGAATTAATAACCCAAATCCACACAAAAATTACATCAAACTATCACATAACGTTACGCTCAGTCACATCACTACGTCACTTGTCATACGTCACATGTTTTCCCGCCGGAACGCACGACTAACGCATTAATTTATGCCTTTTTTACGCAATAACGCTTAATTGGACTTTATTTATCACTTTTAATTTTTCTAATTTGATAACTCGCGATGGTCTCATTGAAATTTATGAGTCAAACGACAAATGCTGTCTCAATTCTTATGCGTAATGTGAACGAATGAGTTTCGATTCCGTTTATGAGAACAGCCCCACAGTTTGGTTGAGAAGTTGAGAATAATTTATTAGATTAATGTTTGGTGTTTTATTAGTATTAGTTTTGGTTAACTTTATCGGGTGTTGGAGTTTCAGTTTAAAGACCCATTGCAGTAACTTTATGACGAAGTTTATAGAACGTTGACTCCATGTTCCCTGATAATTTTGGACAGGTTCACTCTGACCTGTATGATTCTATTCTCGAATCACCATCTCAGTCGCTACTCTGCCTGGTCTTGTGAGATCATATCAGTGAATAATCCCCAGGATATTTTCTAAAACCAATTTACAGAGATAACAACTAGATATGATTTATCATTTTGTCAAATAGAGAGATTGTGAAGTGATCTTTTAACAGCCAATTCCAGCTGGATTACTTCGAATTCTATATTGAAAGTAAAAAAATCTTACTTAAAAAAAAAACCTTAAAAAATTCCAAAAATGAATAATAGCAAACAAAATATTATTTTTTTAAATCACGTATTGTTGTAAAGGAGCTCTTACCGAACGGCTTATAAGCTCTGTTGGGGAGGTTGAGGATTTTTAAACCCGCGGTAAGCAGTTTAAAGTCCGCGGGGAGACGCGGCTACATTAGCGGCGGTGGATTGGGGCAAATGTTATTATTTGTTTCTGACGGATTACTGCCTATTGATGGCTGACGAGACTTACTAAAGAATAGAGAATATTTTGAAAGTAATACGTAGCTAATTTTATTTTTTTATTTTAGTCACGAATATAGGAATAGTAGCTTGATAACGCTACCTAATAGCTGTTTAGCATAAGTACATTTAGGGTGATTTTTTAAACATATTGTAGCTATAAATAAAAATAAATCCTGCATAAAGCCAATGACCGTTTGTGTCCCTACTTTGGAACTACTTTAACTGCAGCTAAAAATACAACATTGACAACATGGTGAACATTGCTTTTTGAAACAGAATTGGTATTCTGTAACGGTGTTTTGCTCAGCATTTCGAAGGAGTTAGAAACAAATCATTCATTTAAAAAAACTACACCATATTTTAGACTAGTCAAAGATTTAAAAAAAACCCAGTATTTCAACATTTCAACAACCCGGCTGCTACAATCACCACTAAAAAGCTGCTATATTTTTTCTCTCAACCCCCTCATATTAGGGTTGTTATCGACTTCTGATATAACCCCGAGCGGTTTAGGGTTGACTGTGGTTGTACAACTGTTGCAATCAAGTGGGGCTGATGCTCCATCAGTTAACATTAGATACACTTGTACAAGGATTTGTTTAATTTTATACTTGTTTAAGTTTAAAATGAGGGTCAATAATAAGTCATTGTTTTCTGTGGTTTATTTGCATGACAATAAGGTAATTAATATTATAGCATGTATTGATGCCAAAAAAATTAAAGGTGTTTTAAAATGTTATGTAATTGAAAAGTAGCTGTTGTTCAAGCCGAAAAGTTTATTCGTTTTTATGAATAAGTTCAGAAAGAATAATCCTTTGAAGAGTATTAAAATATCAAAATTGTATAAACGCTGAGCGAGAACAGTAGTCATAATTCGAAACACAGCTGTTTATTTCAGCAGTTCAGTCTAATTTATGTGAGTGCTCGAATCTCCTTAGGTACTGCAGCTTCTGACTTTCTACATAATACAAGCACACCAAAAATAATAATAAAAAAGTGCGCAAAACTCAAGACGAGTGCAAAAGAAAGCTTGTTTATTTATAAGGTCGCGTCGCAAACGCATTACCAGATTACCCCGGTCTACCCTACACGTAATTCCGCAAATGGGTGAAACTTGAACCCGGCCGGTTTAAAATTGAAATTTATATGCGCGCATTATACATGAGGAGATGTGGGATTATGGCGGACTCAAAGAAAATGATCGCGGACCCACGGAGGCGCGGACCCCTTGAGAGATAGTTGCTGGAGGGATAGAGGGATGTCAGCAATGGGTTATGTTTCTAGATTATTGGGAGGGACTGGTCAGGTTGAGCAAGGTTCTATGAAACTTCTGAAAGCTATAAGAATGTTGAAGAAATAAATGGTTTACAAGGATATTGTTTTATCGAATTATGATTAGTCTGTGTTAGGTATCTTGTTACCCAATACCTGGGTTGTGGAAATGAGGTCAGAGAGGCGGAAACTCCATGTAACGTCCATCATTCAGCTGAATCCAGTTGGTATGGAAGCTACAGCTAGTGTTAGGGTCGGCTTCCATAAAGACATATAGAGTAGGCTTTTAAAAACTACTCTAAGTAGGTACTCACAATGTGTTTTAATTCAATTGAGTTTATATAACCTAATCATTCAACTGCCGTTTTTATGCATTCTATTTTAATAAAAAGTGCTCGAATACTTTTAAAGGCTTAGTCCTGCAAAATTGACAGCCCGACGAAATATACGCGCAGGTTTACAATGTACATATTTTTAATTGAAGTTATTAATTAATTGTAATATTGGTTATATGCATAATAACCACGTATTTTTTTTAAAGTTCATAAAACTCGCTCTTGTTGCGTAAATCAGGCGTTGAAAAGAGGTCTCTCGTGCCCAACGCGAGTCCGAGTTGTATTTCAGTATACGTTCCAAGGCAATAGAAGCCTAATCGCAAAATCTATCGAGCCAATCTTTACTTTTATATCCTTGTCTTCAAAATTGGCTGGTTAAATTAAAAAAAAAAACTTAATCTGATTGCAATAATATCGTCAAATTACGCGGTTTTTGCTGTCATCAAATACATAAAATATATAAAGAACACTTTATTGTAGGGCCAATGTTGAATGACACAAAAAAATTGAAAAAAGCATTAAAATTAACCTAAACTGAAAATTATTAGTATACTAAAACACCCATAAAATTATAGTTTTTAAACAGAAACGTCTTGCGGTCGAGGTAGAATGACGTCGGAAAATTGACAATTTTTTTCCGAAAAACGATCGACGACTTCTCACTCGCACAATCATGCTATCGCGGTCATGTTATGTCATGCAGGTTGCTCTACTTAATAATTTTAACCGACTGCGAATAAAAGAAGGGTTACGTTTAATCTATATTATATTTTTTTTTCACATGCTCGAAAGACACTATCGCAAACGGATACTTGCGGGTAATAAAATTCCTTTATGAATTGAAATCAAAATCAAAGATAGCGGCTACGAAAACCATTCACATTTTTGTCATGGGTGTCAAGTCTATATTAATCGAGGGCGCGCAATATGCTGTCAAAATCAAAACCAAAGATGGCGAATTGGAAACTTTACTTATCGAAACAAAAAAAAACGGAAAAACTGAAATTTTTTGTCGACACCATCTTGGATTTTTATTCTGACATCATTTTCGTTATCAGTGACCCCGAAAGCTATGTAAACGACACCCATGAAGGATAAACTGAAAATTTTCGCCGGCAACATCTTGGATTTCCATTTTGGAAATCACTGAAATGTGTCAGGTGTTCTTTCGGGCAAATGTGATTTTTTAAAAGTAACCCCTTATTCGTATTGTAACAATTTTGCTAAGGCAAGGCGACAAGATCGATTATGCGGTGGCCAAAAAAAATTTTCGAAGACACTAGTTTTTGATCATGAATTTTAAAATGTACCTATTCGTAAAAAAAAAATACTACGTCATTGTATGGTTGTTCCTGGAAAAGGGAATAAATATAATCATAGGTCGAATTATTTACCCCCTTTTTTAAGTCGTTTAATAGGCAGGTAGAGCAGTTTTAGCATCATCTCAAATAATTGAAGTACGACTAGGTGTCAAACGGGCCTCCCCCTCACAAACGATTTGCTTTTGTTTTGCTGTGAATTTCCGAGTTTTGCACAATAATAAATTAGCCTTAAACAAAAGCCAGCCGGCAATCAGATAGCGTTTATAGTGTATTTACAGCCAATAAAGGCAATCAGATTTAATACTGAATGTGTATTTGAGCTCAATCAGTGAAGTGAAATACTCAAAAGTATTCAAACTGGGTCGGGTGATTGATACGGGATATCGATACCTCTTCAAACCCTACTGTGAGCCCTTAATTTTATTCACTGGGTGAATCCAATAAGCAATACTTATAATGAGAGTTATGTCAATTAATATGGCAAGGGTGCATATTACAGTGGTGATATGATACATGTATCAAGTATACATATTGATGTTAACCCATTTCAAGAGCGCGTTGACGGAATTGCGTCAGTCAAGTAAATGAAAGGTAGCTTTAGTTAGTGTAGGTAGTTTTAGCCTATACAAGGTGTCGCTTTGCATCCTCGTCAAATTCAAGGAGCTAACTATGCTAATGATTCTCGACACGAATCAATAATAAAATGGATAGGTAATTTTTTATATTTTTTTCTTAGTATCGGAAATCGATAAGTGTACCCCACTCGTATTAAAACGAGGCCCGTCTAATACTAGCCCTATAACCGCGCTTTCACACACACAAACAAACGCAGACGTTTATTCGATAAACGGGTGATTCTCCTCTTTTGAGAAGGGCTTCATTCTGAAATAGTATCAAATGAAAACAACTAAAAAAGAAGCGTTTATTATCATTGACCATGTACCGTAATTTATATTGATTATTTACGTCTTCTATGACAACCTCCTGAATTTTGACGAGGATGCAAAACTACACCTTGTATATGTCCAGAATTATTTTACAAACTATACCATAGGCTGTGCCTTTTTTGCCGACAAACGATTCACGATACTTTTACGAAAGTACTATCTCTTGTTTCGTTTTCGAATAACTGGGCATATATGTATAGGTTATTGTGAAGTCAAAGGTCTTTCGTAAGTATTAGACTTTTGTGGTTAGCACAAGGCTAATTATTTATAAAAGTCTATGAGTGTTTAATAGTTTTTGCATGTTCTTTAATCCTATCATAGCCATAATTTTGAAAATTTACAGAAATAAAACAAACTGACCACTGTTCTCGGAACAGATTACAAATTCCTAAATAAACAAATTGTATATAATTTAAAAACATACCACTGTATTTATAAGAGGGAGTCGGTGGCTTGTAATATCTTCAGAGGGAGAGACGATTACAGCTATTAAATATGCATTAACGAATTTTTCTTCTTAAAAGCTGAAAAAATGGCGTAAAGAGAAAATTGGCAATTAGACCCCTCTCCGCGGCCCGCCTCCCACCTTCGCACAAGAATTAAATTTGCTCCTTAAAGATATACATAAATTGAGTGTTAGGATGCTTTAATATTTTCCTTTTGCGAGTAACGCTGTAAATTAGCTAATTTAAATGTATACGACTTGTGTGGTTACTCTGTTTTGTAAATGTGAATAAGTCTTGTTTGTTTTTTCATTCTGTTCATGTATTTTTCATCTTCTGAGATATGATAGACAATGAAGGTAGTTGCGCTTGTTGCTACGCGTGTCGTAGCAAGGCGTAGCACCTCGGCGCTACGTGCTACGAAGAGTAGGCTTTCGTAGTGCGTAGCATCAAACCTTTCTGATCTCGACTTCTCGTTTATATTACTGTCTCGTGTTTTGTGTTTTAATATACAATAACTCTAATAAAATATATTTATATTTTATACACTTTAAAAGAAGGGATGCAACATTTTTGAACCAGATTACTTAACGTGGTTTAAATACATTGTGACAATAGTTGCACTAAAACCTAAACAAAAACACATTTACCAAAAAACTCAGCTCCATCACACGCCCGAGTCTCTAATCTCTATGCTCCATCATTTGATTGTCTATGCCTTTGATATTAACCTCATGAAATGCCTGACACGTCCCCATGAATAACTGATACAAACATAGTTCGGCCCACTAACTGAATACACACTTACCTCGCTTACGCTACACAAATGAAGAATTAATAATGCAGTGTGATAAATTGACAGTAATTATGTGTTACCGGGTGGTGACGGGCTTATGGTCATGTTGTTAGCTTCATGTGTTTATGTTCTCCTAGTAGATTTTGTGTGGAGCTCGGTCTGTTTTGGGGTTGGGAGTTATTGGGTTTTGGTGGTGATTAGCCTGGAGGATGTATGTAGATGCTGTTCAGGCTGGTAAAGCAAGTTGAAGCACACGATGGTTAGATGTGGTGACGCTTGGGGAGGGGTGATTCGATAATGATGACGAGATGATAAAAAGCTGGTTGTTGCGGAGGTAGATTTTATAACAGAGGGTGAGCTTTGTTCAGAATTGGATGCCTCGGAGTTGGTGTTTTAGCTAAATTTCAAATAATGAGAATTTTGATGAATTATTACTGTATTGATTCACCATTCGTTGTGCGGCTGAAAGTATCGAAATAAGGATATAAAATGGAAAATAGATGCATATTATCGTAGATTTAAATTCGATTAACATGAAGTCATCTTTAAAAAATATTTTATTACCCCTGGTGGGGGGTTACCATGATCTGTTAGTGCAGGAATGTTTTAGTATTATTGCGAGAGTGGGTAAGAGATGGCGCTAGACAGCTATCTAGCCCCCTGATCTACGCTGGCCAAATCACTTTCACACCGAAGAATATCATAATCCTTACATGCCATACCTACGTGTCACTACATCTACTAGTTGCCTACTTACGCGGGGGGTAGCGGGGAGAGGCGGTGGAAGGGAAGGGGAGGGGGGTGGCTGGAGTGTTGCTATAATCAGTTAATTGCATGAATAATTGAACGGCGTCATTACCGTGGCGACCGCGCGCCGTCACACAACACTAAATATAGGTTACAGGAGCTGTTCCTGAATATTAGCTAGGTATCTTGATGGGTTTGGTTTAGGCGTTGTTAGACGGTAGAAATATGATGATGTATATCAGTTATTATAGTAGTTAGATATTCCTAAGTCTGTTGCAAACAAAAGGATCAATTACCTTGCTCGAGCCTGGTTGGACTTTTGGACTTTTGAAAGGATACGTTCTGCTGAAATCTGATTTTATTAATATCTACAATGCGCCTTATGTGCGAATTAATTCATGTGTTTATAAATGGCACTTATATATATATCTATTTTCTGACATGTAATTTCTGGTTTACCATAAAAAAAATATTTACCTAAAATTGTTGCGCAAGTCGACTTATACTGCCTTGTAATTTATTGATGGCCATTTTGATGGACTCTCGTGTCAGCATGGATCTTCTTGTGACCCGCTATGCCCTGCGAGTAGAGTAAGAACTCCTTTTATTGCTCATCACAAAACCAAACTAGTTCCTGTATAATCCGAACTATAATCACACCCAACACCCCAGCACGCGCGCTGTCTACAAACCTCCATCTACAAATAACTACTTAACATCGTTTATGAATATTACATGCCACTCAATTTCAGCAGGCGTGTCTTAATCAAAACATTAACGCTATTAGCTGTAATATTAATTCTCTTTGTTCCAACCATGCCGCTTCTACTCTAGTTGAATATTCATATAACTGGGGTCTCAAGGAGGACATTTTCCAAATGTTCCAAATGTCCCCTGCCTCCCCTCGGCCCTCTAAAATCAATTAATAGAGTCGCGCTTCGTTACACAATCCCAACTTGACCCCCGATGTATATAATAGAATTGGGCTGCAAGGAGAATCATTGATACCGAAGACTGTGGATGGAAAAGATTTCCTTAGGGGTGAGTGTAAGGGTTGTTTAAATAAAATTGTGGTTTTGATTGGCTGTGACTGTTGGGTGAAGTAAACTAGATTTTTTGACTACAGTGAGATCTGATTATATTGAAATCGGTTTATAACCGAAACTATTGCTTAATAGTATGCACTTTATGTTAGCTGCACTTAAAATCGGATGATAATGTTTAGCTAATTTATATTTGAGCATAAATCACAAAACTTTGAATGATCTCATTTCACAACAAATATAGCTTAATCTTGCTTTCTTTAATAAGAGTAGGTACAACACTAGCCTTATTAAGTTATTTGTGTTTTATCTATATAATGTAGTAACAAGCTAAGTGGGTAAGTTAATCATTTTTGAGAAGAACAAGGAAAACTAAATGAAATTTTTATTTGCTAGAATTGTAGTAAATTATAGATGGTCGAGTTTTATATACAGTGGCTCAAACAATTCGCCAGATCTAACATGCAAAAATATAAAATACATTAATAAAATAATAGAATTAGTATTTTATAATAATAAGAATGTCAATGATTTGTCAATTAATAATAGGAGAATGTGACTTTAAGATTAATGTAGATCTCGTATCGAACAGAATAAAATTATTTATCTATAAGCCATCTGAATAATGCCGTTATAAAACGATTGGCAGTTCCCTATATGTTTTGGGTAGTTTATTATATATTCTTATAACTATTGGAAAGCAACTTCTGTGATATAAGTGGCTTTTCATTGGTGGAATTATCAATATTTCATACTTCTCTATTACTCGTCATTTCATCAGACACCTCCTTTCTTGCCATATCATCCCTCACACAGGAAAACTAAGTAAGCATTTCCAATTGTTTGTAAAATCAAATAGATACACAATCACTGTGAGTTTTCACTAAAAAATCTGCCCCAAAAAGCCCAACACCCGATGAATTGAAGTGCCAATACCGATGTATGGCACAAACAAGTAGCCGACGGTCCGACACTAACGCTTTTAGTGTCGCGGGCGCACATCAATTATTAGAGGCGGTAATGAACGCAAATCCTTTGATTCCATTGAACGAGTGCCAGAGGGAATTTGTGTGATGATGTGTAAGCTATGAGCGGTAGAGGAAGCGGTTTCGGTAGGCTGCATGTTGTGATGTTTATCAAAGTATTGTGTTAGCAACTGATATTTTTTTAACAGAGTCACTGGCTTGAGCCGGTCCATGCGATAAAATCGACTAGTTCGGCATGGTGTCGAGTCACATCATCCGAACGTAATGAGGCGACTGACGTCTTTTTCGCCCTTATTGTATGGACGTAACTAAAGGCTTTTTAAGCGGCTCAAGCTAACGCGTTGATAAGTGTGGTCACTCCCAAAATCTTTCTTTTTATAATAAAATTTATTTGATAAATTGCGAAGATTGCCTGCAATGACTGAGGGTAACCTTGGAATGTTTAAAATAATCAATGGGTAAGCTTAAAATGTTGGGATTGCAGGTATTTATCTACAAGTTCTTAACCCTGGATCTCTGTAGCTACCTTACCATTTTTCTACCAATTCTTAAATCAAGATTTTGTCAAGGAATTTGTTCAACAATTACAACAGCGTTTACCAACGAGGTTCTATCTTCCCTACACCGCTCCCGCTTACGCTTATGCCTCGTCCCGTCCTCCGTCGCGCTACATCAAGTATGCACTGAGGGAATGCGGGAGCGATGCGACACCTCGGCCCAGCGTTCATTTCATTGTCTCTGTCTGCCCCACCTCCCCCCGACGCCCGCGCCGCCTAGCGCTGAGTTTTGCAATAGTTTCTGTAAGCAACATCATGCAATGTGTTTTAGTTTTGTATTTAATTGGAACTTAGTGAATCTAAAAGTCATGGGGAGAACCTTTGCCCAGCAGTGGGATGACACAGGCTAACAGTAACTTAAAATCTATTTTACAACCATAATACTTAATTTATTTTACTATCGACATTGCAGAAATCGCGGAAAAAAAATCCGTTGCGGCAAATTAATGGTGGCTTAATTATTTTTGCGACTTCGGTGTTAGTTTCATAGGAAAATAGTTCTATAATTATGATTATACAATGGCCACTTTTCAGGTCCAAAACTAATTAAAATACACCGCATACTTAAAGATATCATGATTATTATCTTACCTAACTTGTATTGTTATTGTGTAAGTTTGTCACTTAAAACAACCTAATGGATTTAGATGAAACGCCCTGACTGATAGACCTTCATGGATTGACTACAAATAGCCTCCATCAGATATTCTTTGTAACTGGTTACTGTGACATACAGAGACTCGACAATGAATGCTGGGTAGCTTGTCGTTTTGTACAAAGTAACCTGTAGATTTGTTAACAAATAGAACTAGTGATATATGTACCTGGGGCTCTAGCTTCATCCTTTTGTTGTTGACATTCAAAAGTGCCTGTAACGGTCTTATTTGAAATAAATACTTTGAGTTTTAT
This sequence comes from Standfussiana lucernea, assembly GCA_964057025.1. Lineage (NCBI taxonomy): Eukaryota > Metazoa > Arthropoda > Insecta > Lepidoptera > Noctuidae > Standfussiana > Standfussiana lucernea. Next base: position 12,882,162 of record OZ059801.1, on the reverse strand, counting down.
CCTGCTGGTTTAAAAGCTGTCGTTGCGAGTGGTGACAAGCCCGAAAGCCTGACTACCAGACCAACCAGTGTAGCGTATTACCCAGTACTGGGTTGTGAAGGTCAGATAGGGAGTCGCTCCATGTAAAATACTGGTATTCAGCTGCATCCAGTTGGACTGGAAGCCGAAAAGCCTAGGTAGATGATGATGCGTTCAAAATTCCCGGAATAGTAAAAATGTCAAACCATTATCCGCCTATAACTATCCCACGGGTGGGGCACAGACTTTATCTATCTGTCAAGTGGGCCGTGGCCGTGGGGTCCACTACGCGGGCCTAATTCGGGTCGGTGGACGTCACATGTTCTTGATTTTTTGGGTCTATGACATGTTTTACTCACGATATTTTCCTTCACTGATGGCTTTGACCAAAATGGAGGTACTGGGTGAAAGATGATATGGCTAGACAGGGGGGTGAGTGACTCATGAGATGATGACTAACATAGAAGTCCAGATCAAGAGGATCCAGAGAATGTTGATGATTATGGCATTCATTTTAAATATTATAATACCATTGAATCAATCTTATTACTTGTGTTCTTGCAAGTATTTCAAGGCGTCGAGTCACCCCGCTCTCGTCTCGAATCGGCTCCGCTCGACTGCCCACAAATTGTGTTTGCGAGATCAAAGCCGGTCCTCTCACATCGATAACGCACACACTTTCAACGTAAAACTTATTTAAATAAAACATTTTATTTATCTAGACGTATGGAAATTCCAAAAAGGTTGATTTTTTAAGTGAATTGTATTTGTACGCTTTTTTTTTATCAAATTGCACATGTGTAACGTATTTTTTCGGAGTGCCTACCTAGCTAACTAATGTAATTTATGATTTTTATTTTTGTGTTGAATGTCAACTAGATATTTGTGTACATTTCTGTTCACACATATTACTCATAGAATATAATTATTGGTTCCTAGTTAATTTTATCTGCGCTGCACTTTAGATAAAATAAACGATGATGGGATACCATGACATAATATAATTTTACGGTAATAGGTAATTCTATATGGAGATATGTTTTAATGATTCTTTCCTTCATATTTTTTTCTTATTTCGACACGAGTTATGATGAAAGTCATGGGTGTAGTAAAATATCTAATTATCTATCCACTAATCAGCAAGTAAGGTATGGTAGCAGAATTGACCACTTATTCCTGAGGGCTTAAACAAGGAGTAATAGCTTTGAAAATATTTTGTATTTCCACAATAACTTTAAACACGTGACGTAGGCTTGTCGGTAACTTGTGTCTGTCCCATATAAGTATTTTAACTTATCCATCATCATTATAGCTTGCAGAATGTCGCTTTATCTGCCTAGATCTTCTTTATACTCTGGTCATACTCGTGTACCATGCTAATCTTTACCTACAGCTCAATAACACATGCAACTAACAGCACCTTCTCTTGTCGTAGTACGGGCGCATTCCGCACGTCCCCGGGAGGCGCTGGCGAGCCCCCCCCGGCGCCGCCGCCACCCCTGTTCCTGCCGCCGCATCTGTCACATCTCTCGCAACACCTCAACCACTTGTCGCAACCGTTCTTTCCGCTAAAAGGTAAGATTATGATGACCTACTTGGCAATTGAGACCCTACTTAGAGAGCTTACTGTACTGTAAAGGATTGGTAAAACTGATGCGGACTATACTGGAGTATCAGTCAGTGTTCTATATCCACGGCCATTACGGATAGATTGCAGGTCGGCCGGTATGTCCTTACACCAAATATTTAACAGCTTATTGTAGAATTTGTCAAACTCGTAAATACTAAGTCCATTTTAATAGATGCGCAGAAACAAATAACGAAAAATTGAATATTTTTTAGTGATCTTAACCGTAGGTATGTCAGGTTAAAGAAACTGTGGTGCATGGCGATATATTCATAAGGCTAAATTTTAAAAGTTGAGATTCTCCGCACTATACCAACGCAATTTCATAGCAAAGTCAGTTAAATGTCTACATAAAACAATATCTTAACCAGCCGGCTTTTTCCCTCAGGTTGGGGCACACCCTGCCCCTGCTGCCCCAAAGAAGAGGCTCGTTCATCCAGCGTGGCAGAGCTCCGTCGCAAGGCGCACGAGCATTCAGCTGCACTGCTGCACCAGCTTGCCAGCTTCCAGTCTCGAGCACTGCTGCCTTTACCGCTGCCGTTGCCGCTGCCACCGCTGCCGCTACTGCCTCACGATAACCCTCCCACGTCGCAGGCGCATGAGCCGCCTAAACATCACGAGTAGGAGAAGCTGGATACGGGAATTTCGTTGGAATTCAAGCGTGATGTAGACTTAGCTGGGGTAATGTGGATGGTATCAAACTCCTGTCCCTAACACCTCAGACAGGATCAGAATCAAGGATGATGTTACAAGCGTGATGTTCTAAACTAGGGTCATTTTTATGAGCTACGTTAATAGGTGGCTGTGTGTCAGTCAATCATTTGTGTTACCTATCCAAACTGCTGAATGTTACACTAACCTGCAATATGAAATCAACGCAATTTGTCAGAAATCAGAAATCATTTATTTTGCAAAGACTGTGGGTACAAAATAAGATGTTCACATTTTAATAAATAGTTCTTCCACACTCTACCTTACGGCATGCAAAGGTAAAAAGTAGTTATAAAAGTTTCTAGATCCACTCAGTTGAACAAAAAACAAAAGTATACATATAAACAAAGGTACAGTGGATGGATGGAACAAACATCATTCATGCATGAATACAATATATAATGTCGTCATCATCTTAGCAAAATGTTCGGAGTTAGAGAGTTGGAGATAGAAGTTCAACCCATGTTTTATAATCACCATCGACTTAATGTTAGTGTCATCAATTTTAAGAAAAAAATAGGTAAGCTACATTGTGAATTCATGTGCCATAATAGCTAATACCTAAACACCGGTATGTTTAATCGGCAGTATTATTGAAAACTAATATTTTAACAGATTGTGTGCCAATAATAAAATTATTTAAGTATTTATTTTTATTCAAAATCTCCCTTACAACTATCATTACAGGTAACACTTATACCTAATGCGGTAGTGCGGCTTTTGTTGAAATCTACATCCAGACATACATTACTAATAATAAAAAAAATAACCAATAATTAGTGCCATATAACTTCACAAGATTTATGAACATTGAAATGTTTGTTCATTATGTATGAATCCCTAAATATTATATGAATTATTTATTTAGATATTGTTAATTGATTTGTGCCATTTCCTTTTCATTTTAAAATTTTATTTTTATGTTCGGAAAAAATATATTTTTGAATTTGTAAATAATTTACATCACCGCTGCAGTATTCGACCAACTGTTGTGAATATTTATTTTGACTTTATTTTAATGTTAAGTAAATTGTAAATAAATTTAATTAATATTTAGATATACAAGTTCGATGTTCGTACGTACGTAGATCACAAATTTGTATATAGCTATCACAGTTTAAATAGTCTAGATAAGTATTGATAAGAAACACAAAAATATGGAAACCATTTGTTATGTAATTAAGCTATTATAAATAAGATATCACACATTTCCTTGTATCTATTGATTTCAAATGATTAAATGGTATCATGCTGTTTTTTTAAAGCAGCGTCCTAACCGTAGCAATTCATTTTGTTCGACAAATACAACACGGTTTTCTGAACAAATAAGTGACATTTGAACGCGATATTTTCGCATTCGGCCTCGCGTCTCTGATCGCGTTGGTTAGGGCGCGTGATAAGTGGTAAAACTTGTTATTATGTTTAACTTTAATCGCTACCAGTTTTTGAGATAAGTAAAATTCATTCTTAAAATTCCCGATTCCTTATTTATTTCTAAGAACATTTTCTCCATTTAAAGAAACGAGTGTTTAAAACTACAGTTTATAAAAAATGTTTTAGTTTCAACGATTCCATATATAACATTCCTCAACTATCTTGCCACATTCCATTTTCCTATCCTTTCCAAACACATATGTAATAGTAACTAATATAAATAGCTATACATAAGCTAGCCCGCGCCAAGTCTGTACATAGAGATGAGACGGTCAACACTGCACTATGCACAACCCGTGGAATTGCCGGCGCGGGCGTGTACATGCGTTATACATATATACCACTAGAAATGTACCATTAGTTGTTTTAATTATTGCGAAATATAATATTACGTAATGATAATTTGTTGGTTTTATTTTCGATAGCTCTTTTGTCCCCTGAAATGACTGAAGTCATTGCAAGTGCAAAGCCAAAGTGTGAGAGATACTCAGGCCTGGATTAGCTGTTCTATACATTTTGACCTTGTAGTCAGTTTTGTATGGAACAGTATTTTCAAGAACCGGTGAACAATTTCAGTTCTGAGAATTAAATAAGTACAAGGCTAAAACAGTAAAGTAGGTACCAAACTTCTTTTTAACACTCGACAAGTACGATCGAATATATTATCACAAAGAGTGTTACAAAGGCTGTATCCGATATGCATATATGCTCACGCAAACATGCGTCGAGCGTCCGGCAACCGTCATAATCATGTCTGTGACGTTCTGGGCACCCAGTCTTTTCAAAGCTGTTATTTTACTTCTGACGTCAAATAAACATAAACAAGAATAAACATCACTGCGATTTTAGCAGACGTTAGTGGCAGCCTTATACAAGGTGTAGTTTTGCATCCTCGTCAAAGTTCAGGAGGTTGTCACAGAAGACGTATATAATCAATATAAATTACGGTACCTGGTCAAAAATAATAAACGTTGCTTTTTTTAATTGTTTTAACACTATTTCCATAAAGCGCAGTTATAGGGCTAGCATAACACGCGCGCGTTTTAATACGGGTGGTGTACACTTATCGACTTCCGATATTAAGAAAATATATAAAAAATTACCTACCCATTTTATTATTGATTCGGTCGAGAATCATTAGCATAGTTACCTCCTTGAATTTGACGAGGATGCAAAACTACACCTTGTAGAGACAAATTATAATTGCAGTTTGGCGAATGCTTCATAATCAGATGTAAAATGAGTTTGTCGCGGTACGTATGCGGCACTCTCATCCCTTTTCTCCATTATATTGAGGTCGGCTTCCAGTCTTGCCGGATGCAGCTGAATACTTATATTGTTCACGGAGCGAATGCCTGTCTGACCTCCACGTAGTACTGGGTAATACGATCCCATGACAGCTGGAACCAATGGCTTAACGTGCTATCAGTGTGTAATGGACAGTCAACCATCCACGGAATGCTGTTGGAAAACACTGCTTAACCTTAAAGATTGATTCGTTCATCTGTTATTAGTTAGCCACGAGCTCCCGGCTAATATGAGACACCCTAAAAGGAGTTAATCAAAATAGAGGTGTCAATAAAACAAAAGCATCGATTTCCAATCATTTATTTTTATTTCACACAAGTGTTTTTCCCGACTTATGGTACCTTAACTTACAATAACAAATAATTTACACTATTTACATTTTTCTACAAGTTGAGTGTGTAAAGCTTTATCATTGATCATAATACAGTAATATTTCGTTAATCGAGATTTACAAAGACACCTCAGCGGGTATACATACGGCTTAAGTATATATGTATGTAAATTATCTAATAATTCGAGCGAATCCACACTGGACTGCCATTTGATGCAACTGAACTTTATGACTGATCTTGATTGCAATCGAAGCCATTCGCAAAAGCTAGTTGTTTATACATTCTTGACTAAATTAAAAATAAGCTTATCTTATTGCTCTTATTGGCTATCGGAATCGGTTGAAGAAAATAACCACAGCCGATCACATGACGATATGAGATTTACCGAAAGATTTGAAGAGCCAGGGTAGCTCGCGAAATTCAAATTTTCTAACGTTATGTATGCTGAACAAAATATCATTTGAGACCGTGACACGTATACGATTTTACAAAGTTATAGTAATAAAAATCATCAATAGAACCCACTAAGTTCAATTAACCCCATTGAATGAATTTTTCATATCAAATAATGATTCGATACGATTAATGAATTCCCCAAATTTCGCAGGCTACACTGACGCTTCCACCTTAATAAGAAAAGCCTTTTCAAACACGAAAATACTCTCACATTAATAATAGCACAACTCACTTGCAGGATTACTCCATATTTTCCGAGTTGATAACAATTTCAAGTTGTACTCAAACTTTAATACTTCATCACTTGTATTTGACAACTCAACGGTAACAAGAATCGTAAATTATATATCTGATGTATTTATGAAAGAAGTTTTTAATAAAGTGTCTTTCATGGCGAATGTTTTAAAGAGTTTGTTAATATCCGCTAAGTGCGATGATATAGGAATAGGGAGGGAAGTTATGTTCAGTTGTAAATGAAAAGTTACACAAATGTTTATAGTTGATGAGACGTTCATATAAATATTGTATGTAATGATTATAAGAATTGATTCGACAATGTTAGTTTGTTTTTATGAACAATTATTTTTATTACAATTATTTGCTGCGCTTACAGTTAACAACAAAGTGTGAACTATGAAAACCAAATTACATTTTACTGAAAATATATATGTATATAGAGACCATGCTGCCAATTTTTCGTTCAATTTATTTAATTGAATTAATTTTGGGATATTTTCGTTAAATCACAATATCAAACAATTTACAATATTTAAACTAAATGGCAGAAATGGTTTTTAATAGGTTTTCTTTTAAGATGTGGGAAGACATGAGTCGTTCTAACCTCAAATATCTACAACGGCATCTTTTCGGTTTTATAATTATTTATTTATTGGAAACTCAACAGCTTATTATTAATATGACATTTAAGTGAAATTAAGTGAAATAGTTTTTTTTTTATTGTTCATTTGAGTGAATTTTTGATTACTGTTACGTAAACTAAATATCAGTGCCTAAATAAATGTGTAAGCATACACAATAACGAATAACATAAAAGATTTATATCAAAAGTTATTATCTCAGGTGGCTGCCAGACAAACGACGCAAGTATACAATTTACTGCACCTTCAAATACTGCTGTATCATTGTTTATTATTTATTTCCACGGCCATTTCGAGTGAATAGTTATCATGAAGTGGCCAGCATTAAATAGATATTTAAAACGACTGCACAAATTTAGCTTTAAAATGTTACTTATTAACAAAAGTTGTGACACAAAAATGTTTGACCCTTTAAGGTATTGCTAGAAAGGATCATTAATTTGTAAGTCAACTATACAAGGTGTAGTTTTGCAACCTCGTCAAAATTCAGGAGATTGTCATAGAAGACGTAAATAATCAATATAAATTACGGTACCTGGTCAATAATAATAAACGCTGCTTTTTTTAGTTGTTTTAATTTGACATTATTTCAGAATGAAGGCCTTTTTAAAAGAGGAGAATCACCCGTTTATCGAATAAACGTTTGCGTTTGTTTGTGTGTGTGTGATAGCACGGTTATAGGGCTAGTATTAGACGGGCCGCGTTTTAATACGGGTGGCGTACACTTATCGATATCCGATGTTAAGAAAAAAATATACAACTTGAATTTGACGAGGATGCAAAGCAACACCTTGTATTTATGCTATAGCAGACATCTCTGGTTGACCATAATTTTTTACTGTACTCTTTCTTACCACACCTTGCTCTGTCTTGATCGATTTCCACATGCCCGACGGTTAGACCGCTAAAGCAGTTTTTACAATATATCGCGCACACGCACATTCCGTCGGACCGCGTTGTTGAAGCCTTCTTGATAGTGGTAGAACACGCTGCTCGAAGATATCACGTCGGCGACTGAATCTGAACAGAACGACTCAAAATATTAATGAAACTAACTAATTTTGATTCACTGATCGAAAGGCTATGAATGGCTTTCGGTTTATTTATAAAAGCGATATCTTTTTAGGTTGGCATATCGAAAAACAAGATTGTCATCTATTTTCTGTCAATCATTTCTTTCTACATTAGAGTCAGATAGGCAGTCGCTCTGTGTAAAATGCTAGTTTTCTGCTGCATCGGGTTAGACTGGCAGCTGACCCCAACATTGTTGGGAAAAGGCTTGATAGATGACGGCGATTACATTTAACCTATTTAAAAAAAAAACTTAGTATTCGAGTATCCAGTCGTTGCTTACCCCAATCACAAAAAAAAAACCTATAGCCAATTTTAATTAAACCTGTTCGTATGAAACCAAATAAGCAGGAACTTTATAATGGTGTCTCACCCATATACAGAAAAAAAAACAACCACAAAAAGTAGGTAGTCTTTGGGTACTAAGTAAGTATGTATGTAATAAAGAGACATTTATTAAGCGACAGTAGGTACAACTCGTACACGACGGGGCGGCAGACACAATGGTGGTATTTGCCGCTGTTAATTACTGCGGCGAGACGCCTCCCCCACCTACGTATTATGTACTACGTCACAAAGAGATTCATTTAATGTTAGTACCTATTACATGACGTGTTAGTATATAACTACATGATAGGCTCTTTGTCTAGGCACGGACTGATTACTCTGGTAAGGACTTAATGCCTTCAAAGAGAAACTAGACGATTGTTGTATTTGATGTTGTTTATTAGTGTGTCTAGACGTCTCCGCTACAATAGCTACAGTCACGAACACAAATATGTATACACGCAGCAAATTTTATGAGTGATTTTCTCTGATTGATTGACGTTTTACGTTTTCTCATAATACATATTTTGGAAGCCAAATTATTGCTAATCTCCTGTGAAAACCGCAATTACACGATTAAATCGATTTTAAATATTCCAAGTGTTTACTTATCAGTGCTCGTGACTGTACATCCACATATTTTCACGAACTCATAATGTATATTTTAGTTTATGTAATTAGCAACATTAGTTGCGAAGTGGAAGTCTTATAGTGGCGCCGGTGACTGAAAAGTTGTGTGGTAATCGATTATCGTGGTATGGACATGTGATGCGGAGGAATAAGGAAAATGTCGTGAGGATAGTTTTGAGTATGAATGTAGATGGGTATTAGAGTAGAGGAAGATTAAAGACACGATGGATGGACTGTGTGGAGGATGATATGGCTAAAAAGAAGGTGACTGCTGAAATGATAAGTAATAGACAAGTATGGAAAAAGAAGACATGCTGCGCCGACCCCAAATAAATTGGGATAAGGGCTGGGGATCGACGAATTAGCAACATTAGGTTCGTTCTTCGAAATGTAGTTTCGAAGCTATGTATCTTTTAAAAGATCTTACAATTGCAACACGAACAAACTATCATCCCCTAGTATATATAATAAAGATTTAAAATCATCATTCATCAATAGATCTTTAAGAATATAGAATGGTCTTTCTTAGTACCCGGAATGGCTACCAAATAAAACAATTGATCAACCAATGATTGTACTTAACACATACATGTAGTCACATATGTACCTTAACTCCGAATAAAAAAAAATCTATCGAACAACTTTAATTAAGACTAAACCCCAAAACTAATTACTTCTCAATCAACATAACTGGTTAACATTTACCATCGAGTCTACATCGTTATAACAATATAATACGAAGTGGGCGCAAATCAAACAGCGAGTCGATTTCACGCGCCGTTGCGCACACTGCGAACAATTAGTTTATACAGGGACTCATTATAACTTCGTATTGTATTGTAATGTACAGACAGTAACAATGGTAGACGAATTTTAAAATATTACTTAATGAGTTTGCTGAAATGATAGCATAATGCTTTTTTTCTTTACGAACCAATTACGCCAACATTAATTTTGTATCATTTGTTCTGATACACAATGCCAGAGATCGCATAAGAGAAAGAGGTTTGGAAGGAGAAAGAGAAGGCTTTGGTCCAGCTGTGGGCTATAATAAAAGCTAGCAAAAAAATAGGCTAAACATAAGTAAATTTCACGAAGCGGCTTTCTATTATTCAAGCCATTAGGGTTAACTGCTGAAAACTAAGCGACTGTGTATTTAGTCATAGACAAAAAAAAACACAATAAAACTCATTTCATCCAAAAAATTAAATCAATACTAAAGTAATAACACTAAATCAGCTTAAAACACAGCCAGACTCCGTAAAGATTAAATAGCACTAAGATGTTTACGTTGCTACGATAAATCGTAGCGAGTTGTAGCTCGTAGCAGTCCGTAGCTCCGGCTACGGATGCACGTAGACTTTCGTAGCGCTTACAATGAATTAAATACGAAGTTAGCTTTAAGTTATTTTTCCATTTCTAGAACATTTATTAGGTATTGTACGGAAATTTATATTTTTGCGCATATAGTATTTTGTTGTGGTGGTTAAGCGATGAAGAAAGCATTTATCAATAACTTTTAAGATATTGAATCGGATTTTACATATAGCTTGACACAAAATACCTTTTCATCATTAGTACTATAATCGATAAAAAGAAACTTTAGTCAAACTAGTTGGAAACCTAATAAATATCAAATACTCTCAACAATCATTAGTCCACAGACACTAAAATCTAAATCTGTACCTAAAACCCAACTCCTCCAAATTAATATTAACAAGGCACAAAATTTGAATAGATAATATAAAATCAAATTCACCGACGGTACTCAGTTGTAGAAACAATAATATAGCTTTAGGGAGTTCTCCTGCGAATTTCAGCTCAATCCCATTACAAATCGCGTTGAGATTATTAAACAGTCACCTTAACGAGAATTGTGACGGCGAGGGGGTGTAAGGGGGTGTGGAGAGGGGAGGGGGGGTGAGACGATCCACTTTAGGATGAATACACAATGGAAGGAGCTCGTCTTTTGATTAAGATTTGGGTTTAAATAGTGTGTTCAAGGGATTGATAAAGTCGTGGTGTCTATTTTTAAACAAATTCTCATGTAATAGAACTTAAGACAAGCTTCTAACAGAAGAGATGGTCAAACGAAATGATATCAGAATCACCGCTTATTTCTTTACAAAATAAACCTGACAATATGGCTAGACATGAGTCAAAGTTATTTTAATTTTCCGAGATAACAGCCTGGAATCTATCGAATATTACCGTGTAGCTAATTTTCGAAAATGTTCGCTGTAAAACAGGGGTCGGCTGCTCAGCACATAACCACATAAAAAAGAAGATACGATAAAGTGAAGAGGGGACATTGTCATTATCACCATTTATGGCAGATAAGCGATTGAAAAGTTGTGTGGTAATTGGTTGGTTTGGATTGGACATGTCATAATACCAGCCTGTAACCGTCCCGCTGCTGGGCAAAGGCCTCTTTTCATACAGAGAAGGCACGAGCATTTGATCACCACGCTTGCTCAAGACATGGCTTGGGCAGGTGATGCGGGAGGAAAAAGCGGCGGAGGAAAATATCGTGAGGAAAGTGTTGAGCATGAATGTGGATGGGTATGATGTAACCAAGACTTTGTAACAACATAATGATTTAAAAGAGTGTCCATGGAGTTTCTTGCCCATTCTTCTCCATAGAGATCTACGCTTTCGAATGGGCAACTACAGTACTTTCACAAGTTATTATGCCCTGTGACTGGGACTGTAGCTTAGTTTTTTTTTTATGTTTTGACATTCAAAGGTGCCTGTAATGGTCTAATTGAAATAAATGCTTTGAGTTTGAGTAGAGGAAGACCAAAGAAACGATGGATGGACCGTGTGAAGGATGATATGGCAAGAAAGGACGTGTCTGATGAGATGACGAGTAATAGAGAAGTGTGGAAGAAGAAGACATGCTGCGCCGACCCCAAATTAATTGGGATAAGGGCAGGAGATTGATGATGATGATGATGATGATGATGATGGCAGATAAACTGGTGATCACCGTAGAAAACACGGCTATTATGACCTTTGTTACTCACGCATCACAACGAAGAACAATAGAATACAATAAGTGATTATTTGAATGACCCTTTATTGTGACATTGTAGATACACCATGAACCTTGTATTATTGACATGAAGTATTATTGACACTAACTATAATTGACATTAAGTAGCTATTATTGACATTTTAATTTGAAATTGTTATATTAATAATTTTATTATATAGCGTTCCAACTGTATTTAAATTTGATACTTAATTTTTTAAATTTTGCATGCCAATACTCAGGCAGAATGTGCACGGGTCAATATATATATATATATTTACCAACTTTTTTGTAAAATACCTACATTCTATGCGAATAAATGCTTTGATTTGATTTGAACGATATAAAACCACAAACTCAACAATTAATCTAAACCCCAATTGTACCCCAGCCTTACTCAACAGAAACACAATTTTTAATCTATTAAAATTTCGCCATCCGTGACGCGATTACCGTACCTAATATCACAATGTCAGACAATCGGCGAGGCGGCCGTTATTACATCCCGCGGTTCAGGTGCGCCTATGTTCGGTTGTCGGCCAAACGAATATTAACAACCCTTTGAGCAGAAACGGGGGTGTAACGGGGGTAGTAATTGAAAATAATAGAGGAACGTGTGATTAACTTTATGCGATAAGCGCTGGGAAGTGGTATTAAATAGGTTGGTTGCGTGTGTGTGATCTCACACACACATTGACTAACAACCATATTGTTGTGAGTCAATTGTTAAAAGAGAGGTATGTTGAGATGAATGTGGTTTTTTACCTAGTGTAAATGTCGTAAGTATAAATACGTCAAAATATTATAGTTTCTGTATATTTATAACTTAAGGTTGAATAATAAATAAATATAGCCTGTTTGTGCAAAGCTTACTTTTTTTCAACATAATTTTTCATCAAATGTCCCCTGTAGAAGATTCCTGGGACGTAGGTAAGCTCCTTTTTTGCCGTCGGCATTTATATCATCACGAGTTTTCCTTTTCCAAATATGTGGTCAGTCAAAATACCGTATCGAGAACCCCCGCAATATTGATCCCCTAAATTCTAACTGGTACTTCTGGGTTTGTGGTAGGTGTTGCTAACAATATAGCATCAGTATCATTATATTAATCTGGCCGTCTATCTATCAATGTGCAAAGATCAGCCATCAAATTAATTATTACTTTTGTAGAAAGACATACTATTGATATAACTGTAGGTAGAAAAACAAACTTACCATTTCTTTGTACTTGCGACAGTGGAACTATACGACCAAAGAAATCCTTGTGTACCTGAAACAAAAAATAGTACTTAGTAATGGTTATATTTATTTCTCCTGAACGGTACTTATTATACATAGTTTACATGTAGATGCACAAGTTTAAGCAACTGGAGCCGAACTAAGAGGAATCTGTATTTCGGCTAACAGTGCCTTCCCTCCGAGTTACATTAGATTAGGCTTCTTAAATGCATTTTAAGCACAATACACTTCAATACTATTTCAATATTAACGACTTCGTGTTAGTGGTCTGATTTAGTTAGTTACACCTTGACATCTTGGCAGTTTGACAGTATTAGGTAATGCAGCACTGTTGATGCAGTGTGAGAGCGTTTGAAATCACAAGAAAACCTTTGATCCCCCGCTCACAACCCCTTTTAGAAGAAAACACATCTATCATCCACTACTAAGTCATCATAAGATTCTCCAGATAGTAACAAGTAAAAAGCAACTGTTGCCACAAAGACACTAACGACACTTGTCACACACACACACAAGTTTCTTTACCTTCCTACACCTTTGTCTTATCCTTAACAGTCGTCATTACGCGGGTGTTACTCTTCAAGTCTTCAGAGACTATTAAAAAAATAAAACCGCATTTTGTTGCACATGGCGTGTGTGACACTACAATTAGTGACAACTCTTGTTTTGGTATAGTTTTATAAAGATTTATACATTAGAAGAGACAAGTCGTGTGCCCGACGGGATTTGGTATCAGCAGAAATTGCGTACTTCAATACAAACTTTCATTCCCCATTAAACGACACAATTCTTCAAAATTCGTCCTTATACTGCTCATCGTCATATACCTGGTCTATTCCCAACTATGTTCGGTCTTATTCTAGTGAAACCAGATGCAGCTGAATATACGTATATTGCATGAATCGATTGCCTATTTGGCCATCACAGACCATCTACTGGGAAACATAAAAAAAGGTATCATGTTTCCCAACAAATAGGTGCTTTTTTTACGGTGCTTGTCAGATTTTCGAGCCTCTGACTAACAACTATAAAATATCTTTAGCTCCAAGGATCGGTCAAATTAGTTCGGACCAAATGCGGAGCGGCTGCAGACTCTTGACACTAACAGATACTTCAGAATGATCATTCTGAACCCCTCCCCTCCCAAATTGAAAATTTTCATCGGTAATTTAAAAAAGAACTGCTGTTCAGTGGTTCAGAATGATGTACTAAATGCGTGGTAACCGTTTCTGAGTCGGTGACCCTTCCACCTGTAACAACAATTTGTCCATACCGGTTGGAGGTCCAACCAAGGTTACCTAACCTTAAGGACAGTCAAAGATCTGCAGCTCAGATCTAAGGTTTTTAAAACAAAACAACTCATAAACCATCAGCACAAATTAGCAGTATGCTGTTAGTTGTTTAGCCTCAGTCTCTCAGTGCTCATAGAGATAATGACGTATGACGTGTCGTCAGCGTCTCGCCGCAGCCTCGTTAACGACGTCGTCCGCGTAAACAACAATTGCTTGCTACCTACACTTGTCACTAACGTGGAAACTGACGAGATGAGCCAACGAGTTGACGATTATAAGAAAAAGAAGGAAGAGTAGTTTCATGCGTAGGAAAATAGAGAATCATTGAATTGAAAATAGAGAATCATTGAAATCAATGAGTTATTTAATTTAAATTATTCAATTTAATGAGCATGAAAATATCAAAGTTCCTATTTGCTGATTTTTTTAAACTGACTTGTGAATTAACAACAGACTGACTATGGATGTTGACTTGGGACGAATAATGATTAAGATGTTAAATATTAAGTAACCAAAACTAAAAATATTGTACACCTTATAGGTATGCTACAGCGATCTTTTATAATAATAATAAGACCAAATATTTCACCTGTGATAAACAATAAATGAATTTGAATTTGAAGAAGCTGATTGAGGGCTACGATCGCGTAGCAGAGTTTGTAACGCTACAAAAGCTTTTTAATTTAATAATAATATTTTTTTTTGCTTTTTTATTTGTTGATTTTTAATTTTCTATTTATAATATAACTGTAATTCTGCAATGGTATCTTACTTGTCCTTTTATTATTCTGCGAGTGCTGTGTACTTCTATAAGTGACGGATTCACTATACCTAAAACTGTTTGTGACTTCTGTCTATGTATGTTTTAGTGAGTAAGTAGTTGAAGTGCCATTTAAATAAATAAAAAGCTCGTAGCAATGATTGATAGCGTTCGAAGTATACGTTAGATGAGTAAATAGTATCTATTCGTCTAAACTGTGATTGTGGCACTAGATGTTGCCAGGCTCTGTCCCAACAATTTATCTGCTTTTGTCTTACAAAGGCATCTCCTCATTCGGTGAAATAATACCTTAAAAATTACATAATAATACTAAAGATTTCCCACTGAGTGATACCGATTTCAGACCATTAAGTGCAACTCACATATTTCATAGATTAATTTATTCATAAGGAGCATACCATATGAAAATTTAATATCAACATGGTTAACAAGCACTCAATGATGAAGAGTGCTCAAATAAAAATAACAAACACATTTACAGTCATAAACTACGATATTACAAAAGGTATCGACTATCAACTGGCAATACAAACCAATTACTAGTTTGTTACAGAGTCATAGTAAAACTATCGACAATACCGCCAGATGCGGCCGCTGTCACATTGTGTGGTATAAGTCACAAGCGAAGGCGTGCAACTAGGTAGTAGGTGCTAAACACTTCGAATGAGCCAATGCTTATGCTGCATGTGGTAAAACATTCCCAAGGCGCCTTCATGAACTGCAGAAGATACTGAGTTTAGACTGATTTATTTTCATCATCTGCCAGCTTTTTCTGAAACTTTGTTGGGGGCGGCTTCCAGTCTGACTGGATACAGATAAATACCAGAATCCTTTACATCAAGAGACAGCTTATCTAACTACGATAACCAATTATTGGGTGACACATCCTCTGTAAGACTGGTTGTCTGAATTTCTTGTTTCTGGCTACCCGTAAAGATGTTAAAGATCTACGAACGACATCTGGTTTCAACCGCTTATGTCTTTACGACTCACGAACGTACGTCACCAATGGTTTTTACAAAAACATTTACACGTCAAAATAAATATCTTGATCAAACTAGGTGAGGCCGGTGTTTCGTACCTGACTATTCTGAGAAGAAACAACTTCTAAGTCCAGACATAATCTGGTTCAAATCACATAAAGGCCATACAGATTAGTGCCCGAGGTGGTCTTTTGGTGGTCTTTTTTGAAGAAAGAACCACACAGATTTGAGTGGACTGTTCAGTCAGTGCATACATTTGTCAGATAGCGTGTAGCTCGACTCATAACCCAAAGAGCTGAACGACACGGTTAATAAATACCAAAGAAAGGACATTGGCATACCAATTATGGTCACTAATCCAGGGACCGGCTTTGGCGACCGGTGGCCTTTATACCCGGAACAACCAGATGCCGATTCACATTTCAGTCCCGCTATCTCCTTTAACTCACAGCACACCCTAACTTCGTTCTCGTGCAATATTTCCGATTACGCGGTCTATGCGGCGCGGGCGGCAGTAAATCGCGCTCCAACGTCGCATAAACACAATTTCGCACTCATAAAAGTTACCGGCGGTGTCACCTTATACAGGAGGTGTTACCCTTACACAGGAGGTTGTTACAGATGTGTCGATATTGTCAATTACCGGCTCTACAGGGAGACGTATTGTTTTGATTACTTTATATCGTATTGATGGGAGAAGGATTTTTTTACGATAGGGGTTTGTTGACGTTCTTTTTTAGGAAAAAGAATATGTTTAAGGAAATGTTGGAGCATGGTACTTTATTGGTATTAGTTTTGAAGAGAACAGCGTTCATAAAATTGTTTTAGGTACTCAGAGCCAATTGATATATAAGAGCCTAGTTTACATTTATACTGTGTAGGGATTATCACTTGCTATGTCAGCCGCATATTTTGCCCGTAACCCATTTTCTCCTGCTCATGGGTACAGGATACGCCTCCTCGTCTCTCACCTATATAACTACACACACACAACAAACCAAAACCTAAATCGTACCTACCTCCGGAAAACCGACCGCAAAACTAATGTCCGCACGAAACAAATTTAAAAATCCATTCTCCTATCAAATATTTATCGCAAACATGCGATATTTCACGTTGTAGATAACATTTTTCCGCTCGGCTGCACCCTGTGGGGCGGCGGGGGGTGAAGTGAGGTGCGGGGGTGCGGGCCCCGGGTATCAATGCCCCGCCCCGCCGCAAACAATACAATCAGAGCCAATCTGCCGCGCAAATAGGAAAATAGAGTGCGCGCCAACACAGGGACGCCTCGGGCTAGACTTCAGACGTGCACTGGGCCTTGCTACTAGCATGGCACGATTGAATCCAATCATGGAACGTGGATTACGTAATTGAGGGGTTATTATGCTGTTTATTAGTTGAGGACTTATAAAAAATTAGGGGAGGAATATGGGGCAAGACGAGCCTAGACGTAGCCAAGACTAGCTGAGATTTCCCGATGTGTTATCTGGAGCTATCAAAAAATACTAAAACTCGGGGATGCCAGAGACTGAAAGTAACCGCAGTCTTTTCATCCTGTCTTTTTGACACCGGTACGGATGCTTGCGGCAGACATCATGAGTGCTATTGTCACCAACACTTCAATTAAAAACTTCCTGACGTCCTGTAAAAACTTGACGGCTCAGTGGATAAAGCTTTGCGTCTCATGTTCGAGGATGTAGACTAAAATCCGGGCAATTATCACTGTGCTGCCGATCGACCGGCTGCTGAGAGTGAGGTCCTGGGTTCAATTCCCAGGTCGGACAAAGTGTTATTGGGTTTTTCCGTTAGGAATTTCTCAGTAGCAGCCACGGAGTCTGACCAGTTGCTGACAATAGGCTCGCCCCCTATTACATGGCACTTAAACATAGCTGGCCAAATGTTGGTGTACTATTAGGTACACCTTTGCCTAACCAGTCACAATACAGCCGTGATGTTTATGTTACGTAAGAAAAGGTTCGATTAGAAAACCTTTAAACAATAACACAAAACAGACCTCACATTAAAAAAAAAACAGTCCCATCCACTTCGTCCCTGCACATTTCCTCAAGCAGCTATCGCGTCGTCCCCACTCGGATTGCGTTCAGAATCCGCGCAATTTTCCGCCGGTCATTTCTCATTGTTTCCCTGTCCTCTCGCCCCCTCCTCCGATACTTATTTGCTCTGTATCGTAAATAGAGCGCGGATAAAGAAGAGGTTGTGTTTACGACTGCCGCCGATATGAGATAGAAAAGAGTTTGAAAGGCTTTATGGTATGATTGCTTGTTATAGTACTTTTGTTTGGCGTTATGGGATTGATCGTTAAATTCAGGAAGTAAGTGCTGCATGGGTATTTGAAGCTACATGACGTTGTCAGGAGGACGCTGTAGTTAAACATTTTGGTAAAATCAAGATCACAGCGTAAGTTTCGATTTCGTCTCACGCCTAAGGTCTATCTACAATCATAACTTGATTTTTCTTATGATAGGTTATTTATGTTGCTTCTGAATCTGTCTGAGTAGCAATCATTTAACTATTTTGATATTTACCTCCTTTATAATAATTGATAGAGGTCGTTAACTTAGTTCTGAGTATTGGCCTGCTGATGTTGCAATATTTACCATTTCAGTGTGAATCACATTTTTTTTTTACTTTGAGGAGATTTCAGATTATATGTTCGGGAAACAGAGAAGCCCGCAGTGAATTCCATAGACTGGCGGTTCGCACAATAACTGTGGAAGCTAAGCGCCGTCGGGTCCGTGGGACTTCAAACATATATAAAAGTAGCTGACCCACGTAACTTCGTCTGCGTAAATTTTTCATTGATGCTTCGCTCCTATTGGTCGCAGCGTGATGTTATAAAGCCTTCCTCGATAAATGAACTATCCAACACAAAAATATTTTTTTTTAATTCAAATCAGTAGTTCCTGAGATTAGCGCGTTCAACCAAACAAACAAACTCTTCAGCTTTATAATATTAGTATAGATTATCACATCACATGTGTTCGGTCCCTTACATATTACATGCCCAGGTAGCTTTAAAGATACTCTTCCGAAAGCGTCCGGCCATAGAAGCAATGTAGCACAATCGTAATGAGAAACCGCCGCGACATGCCTGGTTTCTATGTTTGTAAATCTGATAAAGAACAGTAACAGGCGGTAAAGTCGCTATCTACAGAAGCGCTACCATTTAGAGGGCACCTTTAGGCCTCCTGTCCACACACGTTTTTGCCGAGAAAATGTACGGCTTCACTGATCAGGGCGCCTTAAATGGCCGGTTTAATACATGAACCACGTTACAATTCGTAAAATGGTTACAAAGTCACATTTCATAATATTGAAAGCGAACTGCAAAAAACAAAAACTGTACAAACAAAGAATGTTCTTTATTTGTACAGTTTTAACTTTCCATTAGAGATTTTGTAAATAAACGGGGAACCCACGCACAAACTACTTCCTAGTTTTCCAGAAACACACAAAGCATACACCCATAGTGAATCCATACAACATCAACGACCGTATATTTTCACGTGGAAAAAACGTGCAATGGGCCTTATTGTTGCTGCTGTCACTCAACAGTAACTCTTCTTTCTTTCCCTACATCCAAACAAAAGTACGTCTTGTCTAGCTTCGTACCTACCACCATGTCAGACCTTTTACAGAGCCCTTCTATTATTTTTGTATAATAAGCCTGTTACATAATATACCTATAATACGCCCACTATATCCCAATACAATATTTCACGTTGGCAGATATATATTTATAAACAAATTGGCCATTTATTTCGTAATGGCGGGCATACATCGTGTGCCTAACGCTAACCTATTCGATATTTATTTAATGGTCCACACATATAGGAATAGACTTTGGACTGAGCGGGGTAGCAGCAGAGGTAATGGTATGAATCTATAATTGTATTGCTTGTAACCTACTTTTGAAATGAGCAGGCTATTTGTATTCCTGGAAGGATTAAAGTTTACTTACGAAGTCGATTTTGGTTACAAAGTTAATATACTTGTGTGATGAAGAAGATTTAAGCAAAAAATATTTCACGGCGTCGGGCCGCAGTGTGCATCACATTTCAATACAAAAACTACTACTACTAGCGTTAAAACAAAACATACAAAAGCTATGTAGGAGGAATTTTTGTACTGCGGTGCGACCAGCCCAGTTCTACGTCAGCCATAGGCACTTATCCCGCCGCCGACGATTAGCGCTAATTGAGTAGAGCTAATAGTTATTAGCTCGTTTCTAGTTAGAAACGAGTTGGCGAGCCACGAGTAGCGAGTGCGAGCGTGCGACGGATCATTCACTGCAAGCAAAAAGAGTGTCTCAGCGAGTTGTCTGCCCGCTAAGCACGCGCCGCTGAGCAAGGCTTTTCTTTGATAACTCTTGTCTCTGCGACCTGCTAGTGGAGAGCAAGTTCTCGCTGGCAGTGCGAACAGTCAGCGATTAATCTATATATCTCTTTTACTGACACGACACCAACATCTTTGATGTGTTTATTGAGCGAGAAAATAGTCAAGTACGTAGCCAGCCGCTTCTTCGTTGGCGGTGGGAATAATGCCTTCATAAAACAACGACCAATCGGTAAACATTACATAACAACTAAGACCACTTATGTCCACCAAACAAATATATCATTTTGTCTTTGTTCTACCAAAAGCCTTATTGATATTGTTACAATAGAGGTTTTATTTCATAGTGGGGGGGAAAGAGAATAAAAATAACAGTTGACAGGGCAGCTAAATAGCCTTTAAGTCCATAAAGTATTCAGGAGAGGTTCCTGTCGTTAGGGGGAGTAATGTTCTACTTTGTGTTACACTTTGTTGTTTGTTAAACAATCTGTTTTTGTTTGGTTTGGTCTTAAATGATTTCGTTAAGGGTTTGTGTGTCGTGTGTTCACGGGAAAATGATCGAGACTTGGTTTTGTTTATAATTTTACTGCAGAACAATATTACTAACAAAATTGATAGCGATGTCGATTTCTAATTTTATAGGGAAAAGAGTTTTTTTTGTAGAAAACTTAGCAACAGTAACAGATCGATTACCAGAGACCAAACTATTTAATAAAATAACACCATCCCTGTAATCCCAGAAGAGTTAGGCAGAGGTGTACGTACCTATAGTACACCCACAATTTCGCCAGTTATGTTTAAGGCCCATGTAATACGGGGCAAGCTTATGGCCATCACCCGGGCACAAATCCAGATTCCGTGGCTCTATGTCTATGACACTATGCCCGACCGGGGAATCGAACGTAGGACGTCATGCTCAGCAGTCGACCACTTGACCACTAGACCAACCAGGCAAGTGGTAATAAGTAGCACAATAAAAAATATTTGAACATGATCAGCTTTAAAACTTCCAGCTTTAATGGCACTGCGGACACTGTTCTTACCACGTAGGCCCAGTGCGAGTTCGTGGATGTCGCACTCGCATATCTTCGATTTTTTTGCTCGGAGACATGCCGTTTTCCTCACGATGTTTTCCTTCAGCTTTTTTGCTTGCGTAAGTGCCCAAAAAAAAGAATTTCTGACTATTCACTACTTTTTATCCACTAGTTTAATAAACCACGAATTTCCTTATGTAAGTACTTGATTCCTAAACTTCCAATCCAAAAAAAAAACTGCTTAAATAAAGCAGCACCTTACCAACGTTCGTAAATACATAATAAACGAAGGCAAGCCAATGCTCTCACGCAAATTACATTCAGCTTCGAACGATTTGTTAAACTTAAACTTGTATTGATACTCTATGGGGAGCGTGATCGATCTCCTATCAATGTCAATAACTTGGATTAAGACGTAATTTTAAGAAAATATGGGAGGAATATTCGAGGATATTAAAAGCGAGAATGTTTTGGGATAAGCAGTGTGCCTAATGGAGCTAGGCGCTCGGGTCGATCTTTATGTTAAGCCGCGCTTGCCTAGGTTGGTCTGTGGATGGGTGACCACCCATTACATACCTACCCAGTTTCCTCCGTGCCTCGGAGACCAGGTTAAACCGTTGGTCTTGGCTGTCAATTGTAGATCTTAAGACAGTCGCTACGTAGTCAGTGGGTCGAAAGTCTGACAACCAGTCTTATCAAGGGGTATCATACTACCCAGTACTAATTGGGTTGTGGAGGTCAGATAGGCAGTCGCTTCATGTAAAGCAATGATATTCAGCTGCATCCGGTTAGATTGGTAGCCGATCCCAACATACTTGGGAAAAGGCTAGGACGATGAGCGTGCCTGACGTGTTTTCCTAGCGGAAAAGATGACGAATTTCCATTCGAAGTGTCATCCCTTATTTAACCCGCATTAGGAAGGAATTTGTTCTTGCACTTGTTCTTCCCGTCATTGCGACCATTTATTTGTTCTAGACCATACCTGGGAACCTTCCAGTTTGGAGATATTGGGGGTCAAAGTCAAACTTTTCAAAAGGTTTTTTTTTTTTTAAGTCGACCACATTACTATGCAATGCATCCACTAGCCTAATGTTTTAAGTGCTTTACATTGAGTCCTGTCTTAAAACATGACTTCTCTCCCCAAAAACAGTCGTTTCCCAGCAATAATTTTTGCCTAGAGTTAGGTATTTAGTTTGATATACAGAACGGATGGTTGACTGCTTCGTGAAGGGTCCGTTTACACCTTGTATTTGGTAATGATTTCTACTAGTTTGTGTACATATTCCTGACTTGAGTTTATAAAGACGATGACGAATTTCGTTCGTACACCAGGAAATTATGTAATAGCTCTGTGCTCGCAGTAGACAGTTCCAAGAAAACCGTTCCACGTGAAATAAGGTTTTCATTACGGACGAAGAGCTTTTCTTGGAAATCGTGAACAACACCAAGGTGAAGTTTATGATTGCTATTAGTTTTTAATCATTGTTTTCAAAACAAGATTAATTATTGTTTTGTGCAATACAATTATTTTTACCTATGATATCAAGGCATTTCAGGTTTTTGTAAACACACTTTAAACGTTCTAGCTTTAATGGCACTGCGGACACAGTTCACGTAGGCCCAGTGCGAGTTCGCGGATGTCGCACTCGCATGTCATCGATTTTTTTGCTCGAAGACATGCCGTTTTCCTCACGATGTTTTCCTTCATCTTTTTTGCTTGCATAAGTGCCCAAAAGAAAGAATTTCTGACTATTCACTACTTTTTATCCACTAGTTTAATAAACCACGAATTTCCTTATGTAACTTGATTCCTAAACTTCCAATCCAAAAAAAAAACCGCTTAAATATAGCAGCACCTTACCAACGTTCGTAAATACATAATAAACGAAGGCAAGCCAATGCTCTCACGCAAATTACATTCAGCCTCGAACGATTTGTTAAACTTAAACTTGTATTGATACTCTCCGGAGAGCGTGATCGATCTCCTATCAATGTCAATAACTTGGATTAAGACGTAATTTTAAGAAAATATGGGAGGAATATTTGAGGATATTAAAAGCGAGAATGTTTTGGGATAAGCAGTGTGCCTGATAGAGAGGAGCACGAGGCAAAATATTAGGGGTTAAAGTATGAAATTGCCGATTTATACTGTAAAATTTAAACTGTTTTTTTTTTCCTAGATGTAACATATGTAAATACTCGTTTTTTTTCCAAGATGTAACATATTTATTTGATCAAAATATTTACCCTCATTATCTATACATTGCTGCCATCTAATCGGAAGTTCATTTATGCCTTTGCGATAGGACTCTGGGGATCTAGATTCGACAAACAGTGTGAAAGCATTTTGAACTGCCTCAGGGGAAGAATTTTTATTTACCACGTAGAAAATTGTCCAAATCACGAAAAAAATTGTAGTCAGTTGGAGTGAGTTCTGGCGCATACGGATCATGACTTATGGTTTCTAACTGCAGCTCCTGTAGAGTTACAACGGTTTCCCGTGCAGTGTGAGGTCTTGCGTTGTCATGGAGCAATAATGGTGAAGGTCGATTCACGAGGCGGGGCTGTTTCACTGCCAGTTTCGCCATCATTGTTCGAAGTTCGGCACAGTAAACATCTGCTGATATCGCTTGACTAGACCTGAGAAAGCTATAATGTGAATAAAACCATGAAGAGAACACCAAACAGTTACTATTACCTTTTTATTGGTAAGCTTTGCTTCAGGGTACTGTTGCGGCGTTTGACTTGGGGTCAACCATTGCATTTTTCGCTTACGGTTATCTTATTGAATCCACTTTTCGTCTCATGTCACAATTCGAGCCAATATTCCTTCATTTCTGTACCGATTCAACAAGGCAGCGCAAGTTTCAATACGCGTTTCTTTCTGCAGATCAGTCAAATCATGAGACACCCATTTTTTTATCTTATTAATTTGATGCAAATGAGTCAATATTGTACAGTAGGAAAGGTAACGTTAAACCATGCTGCTAATTCCTGGGTAGTTTGATTCAGATCTGCTACCACCATCTCCTTCAATTCAGCGATAATCGCCTGTGTGGGCGTTCTTCCACGTGGTTCGTTCTTCAAATCGAAGTTTCCATTACGAAAGCGTTTAAACCAAAAACGCACAGTGCATTCATTAGCAGTCTCCTCTCCAAACGCAGTATTGATATTGCGAGCCCTTTTTGCCGCGTTAGTTCCGCGTCGGAACTCGTATTCAAAAATTACTCGGATTTTCGAAGTATCCATATTTTCAGTCTAAGCTGAATAAATAATAATTGCAATTCAAAAATCGAATGTTGCACATTTTTTAAAAGAAAAATCTCATCATAGGTATAATGTAAAAAAAGATACACTCGAATATCTCACACCATGAAGGTTTAATGTCAATTCAAAGTATCTATTACTTTAAAACGGCAATTTCTTACTTTAACCCCTATTAATAACAGCCTCTCGGGTCGATCTTTACGTTAAGCCGCGCTTGCCTAGGTTGGTCTGTGGATGGGTGACCACCCAGTTTCCTCCGTGCCTCGGAGACGACGTTAAACCGTTGGGCTCGACTGTCAATTGTAGATCTTAAGACAGTCGTTACGTAGTCAGTGGGTCGAAAGTCTGACAACCAGTCTTATCAAGGGGTATCATACTACCCAGTACTAATTGGGTTGTGGAGGTCAGATAGCCAGTCGCTCCATGTACAGTAATGATATTCAGCTGCATCCGGTTAGATTGGTAGCCGATCCCAACATAGTTGGGAAAAGGCTAGGCCGATGAGCGAGCCTGATGTGTTTTCCTAGCGGAAAAGATGACGAATTTCCATTCGAAGTGTCATCCCTTATTTAACCCGCATTAGGAAGGAATTTGTTCTTGCACTTGTTCTTCCCGTCATTGCGACCATTTATTTGTTCTATACCATTCTCCCCAAAAAACAGTCGTTTCCCAGCAATATTTTTTGCCTAGAGTTAGGTATTTAGTTTGATATACAGAACGGATGGTTGACTGCTTCGTGAATGGTCCGTTTACACCTTGTATTTGGTAATGATTTCTACTAGTTTGTGTACATATTCCTGACTTGAGTTTATAAAGACGATGACGAGTTTCGTTCGTGCACCAGGAAATTATGTAATAGCTCTGTGCTCGCAGTAGACAGTTCCAAGAAAACCGTTCCACGTGAAATAAGGTTTTCATTACGGACGAAGAGCTTTTCTTGGAAATCGTGAACAACACCAAGATGAAGTTTATGATTGCTATTAGTTTTTAATCATTGTTTTCAAAAGAAGATTAATTATTGTTTTGTGCAATACAATTATTTTTACCTATGGTATCAAGGCATTTCAGGTTTTTGTAAACACACTTTAAAATCGAATATCGCAATAGGGGTGCTGATTGGGAAAAGAAATACTCGTGGCTACGTTAAAACCTATACATACAGGGTGTAAAATAATAAACGCAAGACCTCTCGGGTGGTGTCTCAGACCATAAAACTGAACAACTTTTGTTCTGTGACTTTTGGAAATTCGTAACGTTTTTATTAGTTTTAACATACATGTTGATCAATTGATCGCATCAGTTTCTACACAAAGGACTCGTAGAACAAAATTTGTTCAGTCACATGGTCCGAGAGTCCACATGGGAGGTCTTGCGTTTATTATTTTACACCCTGCATGTATAAGTTTTAAAGTAGCCATATTCGATTTTGAAGCTTGCACACCTTTAAAGATACTTCTTTTAAAATCAAACACCAGCTCTAAACTTCAATCTTAGCACATAAAAGTGAAAAAAAAAAAACGCATAAAAGAGGACCATTCTCAAACAGCGATTAAGAGCGTTTACGTCTATCGCGCGAAGTCAAGTTTAGGTAATTCAATGCATTTTTTACACACACAGAAGCGCGCGTGCCTGTGTGTATAGCGCTGGCGCGCTCTCGCGCGCTATAGTCAAACTAACCCACTATGATCCGTTCGAGTGCAATTGTTGTAGTAAAATTTAATTTGAATTTGAATTTGAACGTACACGGATTACTAAAGTACGAGTGCATAAAATAAGTATTCAATAATATATTGCAAGTATAGCTATAATTATGATTAATATTAAAGTCGTTTTTTAGTTATTCAAACATGAATTTGTTGATCTAAACTTTAGGAAGAAACCGAACTTCGTTAATTATTATTGATTTGTGACTGATTAATAAATATTTCTTATTCTATTCAAATAAATCACTTTATACGGATTTACTTACGTTTATTTTATATTATATTTTAACCTGACGCGATGTTCCTCTTAGTGACACCTCTTATGAGGGAAATACAATAGGTTGGCGTTAACTTTAAAAACAATTTATGTTCTTGTTTACAAAAAAATAAGTAAAAGTTTTAATAAATAAAATTTGTATGTAAAAAAATTGGGTAGATATTGGTTGTCACTAAAAATATTGTCAGTCATCAAAAATAATAATAAAAAAATTTAATCATCAAAGTACCAAGATTTTTTAATCACACTATAAACGTCCACTATCCTTCCAAGTACGACTAAGGTCAACTCGGGTCAGGCAGAGCGCCGAGCGACATGTCCTCTCTCTAGAAAGCCTCGCGGCGGTCTGATTTGAAATTGCTCGCGCGCAGTGATTTATAGTAGTTTTCAAATATTTATAGAAAAATAATCACTGTAAATTATTTAAAATTTTAAATTGGATGTTTTAAAGCATATGTTCTTCTATTATATTATGCTATTATTATATTAAATCAAGTAAGATATATCGGTGAAAAAATCATTTTAATTCCTTAATATTTTACATTGTTTGAACTTTAATTTCTTATATAAAGAAACCTAAATCAAAAAATTTTCTTCTCCAACTATATTCCTTAGGATCTTAGCAATAGGTAAAAAAAAAATCTAATTAGGTTTGCCAGTGGTTTCCTATAATT
Organism: Standfussiana lucernea; assembly: GCA_964057025.1. Lineage (NCBI taxonomy): Eukaryota > Metazoa > Arthropoda > Insecta > Lepidoptera > Noctuidae > Standfussiana > Standfussiana lucernea. The sequence goes on along the minus strand of OZ059801.1, from coordinate 12,854,730 downwards.
AGAGCGTCGAAACTGACGCTAAAAGGGAAATTAAGAAAACCTCTGTTGAGTTATCTTGATACAATTTACCAATACTCTATTAATTGAAATATTTTTCTCCCCAACTATTGAGACAACGAAATTTCCTAAAGTTTTTAGTAATTATCATTTTTGTAAAATAAAGGGTTGATGGTATTAAAGGGTTTGAAAAGTACTGTTTTGGAGTCAAACAGCGCATGGACGGCGTAAACGCTCTTAACCCCATTCTGCGTTAAGTCATTTGGCTCGCGGGTACTGACTCAAAGCCGCGGTTGGAGGGGGGTGCTCCGCAAATTGTTTGGCTAATCAGATAGGGCTCCGCAATATGCCACATGTTTGTTCAACGCACAAAAGATGATTACCGCACGGCTTTAGAGACAAATGTGCGGTTTTAATGTGTTTTCTTTGGCCTGAGGTGGTGAGTAGTGTTTGTTTTGGCTAGAGTAGTTGTGTGGATAGTTCATGGGTTAATATTGGGTTTATTATGTGGAAGATTTGAATTAAAAGGATTGAGGATGGCTGAAACGTGGTTATTGATCGCAGACTTAGCAATAATTTAAGACAGAATGTATATGCTTGGCAAAGATTGTCAAGATGGTCGAATTCAAATTATATAGAATAATGAATCAGTACATTTCAAAGAAAACCTGTTCGTGTAATTTAATGTACTTACAAGTCATTTCACGATAACAGTAAAATAAATCTTTAGTATGACTAGCTTCCAACAAAAATTATAAAAAAAATACCCGAACTCACCCGCTTTATCAGCCAAAAATTCTTTAATAAAATATTCAAATTACTTTACCGAAAAAGAAACCGAGTAACATTGTTGGCTCAGGCTGAGACACAACGGGATAAAGCCAATAAAACCGTTTATTATCCGCTCACCCCACTCGTGAATACATTTGTGTTCTTAATGCTCGTTTAACGGGTGTCAGTAGCGCGTTTCCGAACGGGTGCGACTTTGTGGCGCCAAAAAAAAACTTTTCGCCTCTGGCAACACATATGGCATCCACTTTTGAAAATTATACGCGTGTTTAAATTTCGAACCGCATTATTGCTGCGTTCATATAATCGGACTAGGGTTTAGTGACAAGATTAGTTACAATAATAGAAAGGGGAACTGGGAAAATGAAACGTAATCCTTGTAATGCGGAGTGAAATGAAAATTACAGTGTTATTTATGATGTTCATAAATAATTTAGGGACGATAATGAATGAGTGTGTTTCTCGTAATTAATCTACAAATTCCGCTTTAGGACGAATTTCAGTTGAATTTCACGAGTTGAGCGTGGTAAAAGGCAATAGCAGAGAATATATTAGGTACAGTTGTTACCTATACTTGTATAACATATGTATTTGCAATTGAATAAACTAGACCTTATTAGAACTCAACATTGATATTGAAGCATCTGCATGTAAATTGTTTACTGAAATGTTTGATTCAAGGATCAAACATTTTCATCTATTTCGACTTAAACGAAGCACAGAACAGACAACGGTATTTCTTTTTTACTTGAAAAATTAATTTCTTACTCGTATCACTTTTTATCGATGGGTCGTAACAGAAAAGGAAAATCAATTTTCCAGTGCGCCTACAGAGTTATCCGTACGAAAAAAAACCGTCAATAATCTCCAAAGAACATGTTTTCATAAACCAACTGTTAATGAATCTGTATTATAATGCTCATGGATCATTAACAGTATGATTGCATCGCGGCAGGACACCAGCACCCTGTTAGGGCATGGGCAGGGCTGTATATTATATCATTTGAATGTTCAAAACGAACGGCCCACTAGCCTCAGGGCAATTAGTGGCATTGTCGCAATCGAGAGGAGTTACGGTATTATTAAGTTCCAAAAAACATTCCAAAGACAAATCTGTGTGTTTTTGTATATTTTTGAAAAAGAATCGTGTCTTATTTAGCGTAATTTTGCCTATGATATTCCCAAAGTTGGAACATAGTTCTCCTCTTAACAAGAGGAAGTGGGCTGTAAGTTACCACGCGAGCCCTATTTGAGCTGGTAGATTGTCTTCAGATTTTTGGATCTAAGACATCTTGGTTTCTTTCCCCGTTTTTGAGAGCGGTTATTTATAGTTGCGTAAAACCACAATTTACAATGCATCAATTTAAATTATATAATACAGCCAAGAAATAAAGTATTCCGAAAAAAACAACCACAAAAATTACGAATTTGAAAACCGTAATAAAAAGGAATATCATAGCAATCTTTCCGCGCGGTCTAAATAACCGACTACACAGTGCAATACGGCATTGATGCAATTTCCCTGACAAAGGGGTTGCCAGCGTAAAAACTAGCTAACAAGCGGTGGTGCGGTGCGCCCGCGGCGGTCTAATTCACAATTTGCCGCGGCGGCCCGCGCTCCCCGAACGCGTTCTAAATTCAAATTTTCCAACGTGTTGCCAGCCGCAAATGAATTCGTTCGAAAAAGTAAATTGTGTTCAAATGTTATATGCTTTGGGGAAATCTAATTCTGTGACGTAATTAGAGGTGATTCGGTTTTGTATTATTTCGACTGTAGTTTTTTACATGATTACGATCATGTAAAACCTTTGATGGATTATTTTCGGAGAGAACCTCATAGATCGCAAACCTTGCTCATTGCTTGCGATTACGAAACTGTTAATAATTAGTAGGTAATAATCGTCAATGAAAAGTTCTAATCTAACAATAATAATAATCACCAAAAATGAAAACATACCCACCTAATTTCAAAACCATAAATCTTACACATCCGAAAAACCGAGTACCCAAACCAAACCACGACCTTATCAATATAAATAATTGGAATGAAGCCGTCACATCAGGAGTCATTACGCTATCGCCTTTGGAGGATTACCAGTAATCCATGCGGATGACGAACGGTTCGCCAGCGGCCGACGGACGTGGAAAAATCTCACCCCTAACTGAATAACTTGGGATTGAGAAAGGGGCAGTGGGGGCAATGTAAACGACTTCGGAATAAAGCACTTGGGTGGAACTGTTTTATATGTAAAAAGTTTCAGTATTTTAGGTGGCTTGTTATGTTAGAATGGTAACTGAAATCTGAATGAATATAACATAACATCACGCTTGTAATCCCCGAAGGATTAGGCAGAGCTGTACCTAATAGTACACCCGCATTTCGCCAGTTATGTTTAAGTCCCATGTAATAGGGGCACAAATCCAGACTCCGTGGCTGCTACTGAAAAAATTCTAATGGAAAAACCCAATAACACTTTGCCCGACCAGGAAATCAAACCCAGGACATCATACTCAGCAGTCGCGCTTGCGACGCCTAGATCAACAATAATAAATTTTTGTTATATCTTAGAATTGTAATCGTAAATGAATTGTAATGGATGCTCAAACATTGACCTATTCCCAACTAGAACCAATTTCGGTTTAGTTTGGATTGGTACTAACATTGAGCTTACTAGCTAAATAACTTTGAAACACTATTTTTGTAATAATGACTTGAAAGTTCAGGCCTTTGAGTCAGTTCAGAAAAATCTGAAAAGCTTATTTCAAGACTAGTGTCTTTCCAGCATTTATTACTTGGCCAGACTTAATCTAAAGTGGACACCGCATTCAACTTTTTTCAGAAACAATTGATGTTTTAGGTACTCGTAATTGATTCTGAACATCACGCAGCAGATTTGTGCCTTTCTATTAACTCGTAAAATTAATGGCAATATTACATATTTCTATAAAATTTCAAACCAAAACGTCTCAACGCTCATCACTGACCAATTACTCCGAATCTCCCCTTAACACAATCCTCGGTAACCCTTCCCGCGAGGGGGCGCAGGGGGGGCCAAGCGCGCCGGCTTCCGATTGGCCGAACCCCGGAAGGATATAAACCTATAGTTTTTCTTCTTAAGAACTTCCCTCGTCCATTGTACGCGTGATTTACGATGTAGGGGGGAGATTGATGATTGCCCGTATCCGGGCTCTCTCAATCGCATCTACGCGAGCTCCTGAGCAATTTCCCCACATATTCGTTTAACCAACGCATTATAGAGGCACTCTTTCCCTATTCGGAGTGTTATTGCTTTTATTACGAGCGAGTCGAGTGCTTAATGTCTGACATTCGTTATCCGACGTAATGTAACAAGATTTTTTTCCGTTTCAGTTGGGAAGGAATTGTGTTATGGGTTATCATGGATTTGTGATGGGTTTGGAAAAGCTTCAAGAAGTTGAGTACCCATCAAAACTTCACGAAAAACAATATTTCGTCAACTCTGTCACAGTTTAAAATAACGTGCATAAAGATAAAAGTAGAAGTTTTATGTGGTGCCAATTGTAAATTTTGAATTGTAATCAAAATAACATTCGCAGGATGATGTCAACCTGATATCCTAGTGATCTCAATTAACTATATAAAGAAGATCCATAATCGGAGAGCGTCAGTAGAGTGATTTACAGTGTACACTCAAATCAGTGTACAATCAAACAAACATCTACAACAGTGCTACAAACAATTCCATTCAAAACCCAACAAACTACCTAGCAACACCAAAATCTACACTACAAGTCCATTTAATTGACCCAGCCATTACTACAGTGTATCGCATCAAATGCCTCTAATCGCGGAACATAAAATCCGTACAAAGCACTCAACGGATCCCGCTAACCATCCACTTTGGGTCGCGTGCGCGACTTAACTGCCGGTAAATTTATTAGGTGGGCGTTACACATTTTTGTGCTCGCCAGTGTAATGGGAAGGTCGGGGCTTGCTCTAATAGATGCTAATAAACTCGTCGAATGGGGTTTTTTTTTGTAGGGTTTGTTTTATCTTTATCGTTGAGACGTTCGATTAAGGAGTAAGTAGAGTTTGATGTAGTGGCTATATACGAGTAGATAATCTTCATACTAATATTATGTAAGTCAATTTTCATCAGTATTTTCTTATATCCAAAACTACAATATCTGACCATCTGTCATAATTGCTTCTTGGCACTAGCACAGAGTAGGCTTGTGGACCAGAAGTGTGTTCTGTGTGTGCGATATATTATGTACCATCGATACGAAAGAAGAAGATGTCAGTTCTCATAGATTATTTGACATTATAATCGAAAAATTCTATGAGGATTGACTCGGTTCTGTAAGCTTTAGATAACATCTAGGTGATCAAGGAAATTATTGTTTTAGAAGAGAGCACATATAGCAATAAACTTGTGGCCGTTGTTCTTCTGTATGGTAAGTAACACAAACTCATTTTGAGGCCGTGTTCGGAGTTTTTCTCCTTGACTGAGAAAATATAACCCCCTTTTCCCGATTTCAGAACACACACACCTCTAATATCTATCCCTAAATACCTAGTCTATCCCAGCAGAAACCCATGTATTCACACATAACATCGCAATAAATACCACGCTACGAGTAACATTAGACGCCGCGGCGGCTAAGTGCCCGCGTCAGCCCGCACTACAAGCTAATTGCTAACTATCGCTTTAAACCACTTTTGTGGCAGAACTGGAAACTCTTCTATTATGCCGGAACTGCAATTGGGGTATAGTTGGAGCATTTAAGGAGGGAATGGATATGGTTTGGTGTAAACTAGCTCAATTGGACGCAAATATTTGACAAGAGGAGCTCTTGGCTAAAAAATAACAGCCGCACAGGTCGATCTTCAAGGTTAAGCCGCGCTTGCCTCGGTCGGTCTGGGGGTGGGTGACCATCATAAGATACCGGGTTTCCTCTTTACCTCGGAAAGCACGCTAAGCCGTCGGTCCCGACTGTCATTTGTAGATCTTTGACAGTCGTTCCAGGTAGTTAGTGGCCCGAAAGTCTCACAATTCGACCAGTTTTACCAAAGGATATTACCCAGTACTAACTAGGTTGCGGAGATCAGGTAAGCAGTCGCTCCATATAAAATACTGATATTCAGCTGCATCTGGTTAGACTGGAAACCGACCCCAACATAGTTGGGAAAAGGAGAGGCAGATGATGATTTGACAAGGCGTGTTCTACATCTGATTTAGTTAGACGATCAACTGACCTAAGAAGCTTTAATCACTGATACCGTCCAACACGCAACCATGTTGTTATCGTATTCAAAGTCAAGAGGAAGTTGTACAGTCATTACTAACTACTGAAATAGAAACATAACATAAAGGCAAGCACTACTCCTTGTCTAGCAGCGCTCAAAACGAAAATAATCGGCTGACATTTTGATTATGACTGTTGATGCTCGATGATTTGACACAATGAATTATCCAAGGTCAGAATTCCAGAGATATGATGATGTAGTTTTTCCCAAAAGATAATTTGAACTAATGTCGGCGGTGCGGTTAGAGATCATGCCATACCCAATCCCGAAACATAAGGGGTGATGACACGACATTACATCTTGGTAAATAAATAATGGAGCAGAAGGGATAGCAAGTGACGCAATGAACGGGATGAATCGACGGCCGCCGGCATCGCAACGCCATTAGCGGGAGGAAAACTGGACGAAAAATCATAATAATAAAGTCGAACGTACACTAGGTTGATTCAGGCATATGATTCGGTAAAAGAATTGGCAGTGTCGTAAAATAGTGGCAAAACGAAAAGAACACATTTTAACATATTTAAAAACAGACATTTAATCGTTTATTCAAGTGTCACAAAAATGTCCTAGCTTCGTATTCAATTGGTGCAATTTCCCGCTTTTGTAACAATCAGAAAGAAATATTATTAAATATTGGAACAGTATTCTTACTAAACTTTTTTTTGAGGCTTCACTCCTCTTCCAATTTATAATCAAAACTCAGTATTCAATACCGGTAAACAATCCAACAGTTATTCTCAAAAAAACACTTAATGAATTACTCAAAATAACCTAACCAATTTGCGTGGAAATAAAGATATGAACGAGTGTGCGCTACCCCTAACCACCCCTTATGATATTCGTAGCGAGTTTTTAATAGACACAGCCGCAACCCTTTTATTGTGATTAGTTATTGTATTTACGAAGAGGGGGGTGAGGGGAGGCTGTCGGTCCGGCGGGGGTATTGACGGAACTGACTTGAGACTTTAATGGGAATTACTGTAGGGTTAGTAAAAAAGCGACTTCTTGTGAAAAGCCGCGTACTCGATGGAATTGGGCATCGGTCAAATATGAACTTCTATGCAATCTTTCATCCCTTAATGAACTTACACAATCTTTCGTATTTCGCTATATAAGGAACTCGTTTGCAAAATGTCAAGTTTCTAAAATGAGCGTTTTAGGCTGTGTTGTATATCAGTGAATTTTTTATCGGTTGACTTGGAATGCGCTTGTGATGAGGTGGAACGAGAAAAATATGGTTAGGAAAATTTTAAGTATGAATGTGGATGAAACAAACAAAGAAACGATGGATGGACTATGTAAAGGATGATATGGCAAGAAATGAGGTGTCTGATGAGATGCCGAGTAATAGAGAGTATGGAAGAGGAAGACATGCTGCGCCGAACCCAAATAAATTGGCATAATGACAGGAGAATGATGATGATTCAGTAGGTGGGCAAATGTTGGATGCAACATTGGTTCGTCAGCACACCAGTACATAATTGTTTGACCAAGTTGTTCTGGTTCTTGTGCAGGGTGAAGTATTGCAAAGATGCGACAGCTGATCAATACCGGGGATTCAAACTGACGTACCGATCCCTAATCGAAATATATATTTTCCTTAGATTGTGTTAAAATCGCTTTAACTACAAGACACTTTTTTTTTATTGGCTACTTCTCAGCAAATCACCTACAACGCTCATTAATCAAATGATAGATCCGCACCTCTACCAAAATCGTTGGTTCCGGAACCGTACATTTAAAAAATGACAACTTTTCAGTTTTGACACTGAGGCCTTTAAGAATTTTTGATTTATGCCTTCTTTTCTGACGGGCTTTTTAAATAATGGAAGATTTATAATTAGGAAAAACAACTTGACTATCTTTGGAAAAGGGATATTTTATTTTGAAATATCTAAAAACTTTTGACGTTAACTTTGCTTCATATTTTTAATTTTGCGTCGTAACTTTTGGTTCAAATCAAAATATTTTTCATAATTATTCATTTTGAGTAGCAAACATTTTTGTTCGACTGCTTAGAGAAATACTTTCTGAAGTATTTTAAATCTTAGGTAAAAGGCAAATTAAACATGCAGCAAACGCTGTGTGACATTGGAGACATTAAAAGTTGCGCATTGACTTGTTAAAAAATTAAACCACACTTATTATTTAATTGAAAAATAATGAAATAAATATACCAACTTACAAGTACCACCAAACGTTTTACCAACGCAGCGTGACAATGGAAAACTTTAAAAGCAGCGAGTTGACGTGACAAGTGAAACGACAAGGATGGGATTCTTTTTCATTCACAAGTAATACATTTACAGGCTCCACACAATAATACCCAACGTAAAGCTGCGAATTGACGTGATAAGCGAAACTACAAACTTAAGGTAGATTAATAATAATTATATTTCACAACAAAAGTAGCATACCAACAAACACAATAACACCAAACGTGTTACCAAGCGCAGCGTGACACTGGGAAACATTAAAAGCTGCGAGTTGACGTGACAAGTGCAGCGACGCGGATGGGTTAATTATTTCTTTTTGTGCGGGCCCTCGCTCCGAGATTGCTGTGATTACGTGACTTCGCGCTACGAACGTGTTTAGACGTGATAAAGTGAGGTAGAAGTGACAGAGTTTGTGTTGAGAGCTGTACGGGCCTCAATGAGGAAATATAGGTACTGACGGACACATACACTGCACCAAAGTATAATTGTTGTTTGAGAGTTATTATGTACAGTCACGAGCACTGATATGTATATTATACACGTAGCCACTTTCAAAAGTGATTTTCTAATACTGTATTGATTGTAATTTTATATTGTTACAAATATAGTGTTTTGAAACCCATATTATTAGGAAACAGATCTTATCTCATGGTAGACACGTTATTTCATGATAAAATAGCATTTTAATCTTACCACGTGTATACATATTAGTGCTCGAGACTGTACTTTGATTCAATTTGTGTCTCGAATCAGTGCAGAGCTTACATGGTTTCGGAATCATAAGTTCTCATTGTGGAATGCAATAAATACATACGTATATTGACTATAGACAGTGACGAGTACTGTAGTTCTCTCTTCATCATATGGTTTTCAGTCCACTTTAGAATTTATATCGGAAATACATACTTAATATTGCTTGCTTATTTCCGTACACGATGTTTCGGTAGCTTTGTAATGAAATTTAATTATGCTACTTTCGAAAACTTTAGGGCCAGAAACTGCCTGAAAATACATATTGCTTAAAAGCCTACTGTCTAAGTATACATGACACTATCCTAACTGCAGTTTATGCTATAACCCAAATTGAGTTGCATCTTTGTCGGATTAAATATAGCGTTTTTTGGTTCCTTAGATATTGTCTTTTTTCTAGGCCTCACTAAAATGAAAAAGTACTGATACTGACAACTAAGTAATCTTTAGAAAATAGTGATTTCAAATCAGAAGCTTCCTTTCCGACCACGATTAACTAACACCCGTATCTATAAACAAGTCAAAGTGTTTACTTGAATAAAAGTCATTATTTAAGATACGATATTTATTATGTAGAGTAATTGCTTGAAGTAAGAAGTGTTAGAATTCTTAGCTTTCTTTGACAGTTCTTACTTCGTTTATATTCTTGTCCATTGCGTATGTAATTACTTAATCTCAAATAATTACCTTAACTTGACTATAGATACGGGTTTTACAACTTCAAAGTTTAACTTTTTTAGCCACTAGAAAAAGTCAGACACATCTTAAATATCTAGCACGTAACCCGTCCCTTCTTCGCGCACACATAATCTATGGCAAGTTGCTCTGAAGCGCTTTCACGCTCTCACAATACGCGATGCGGATTAAACAAACACAGTTTTAATTAGTAGAGATTCGCGGAGTGCTTCCACATAGTCGTGCCCATTACTTGTGATAGACAATGTTCTGTGCTGCGGAAATAGACTTATGCTATATTATAATGATGTTTGAATGAGTTAATTAATAAAATTTTAAATTTAAAAAACCCCCGACAGAGCGGAAAAAGATCAAACCGACCGCTCAGAAGTTTTTAGATTTCATTTCGTTCTTCATTCCCTTTCAATATAGTGTACATTATTTTACTAGTCAAGCCTTTTTATTGGATACCCATAATGAGAGAGCTGTAAAAAAAAGTTTTTCGCCATTTTGTGGTGGCTGCCATCTTGGACCGATTTCCATCAACCATAGCTAAAAACACTCCCGACTAATTCACCTTTCAAACAAAACAAACAAAATCAAAATCGGTCCATGCGTTCGGGAGCTACGATGCCACAGACAGACACACACACACAGACACGTCAAACTTATAACACCACGTCGTTTTTGCGTCGAGGGTTAAAAACGAGAAAAGGAAAATGGGTCAATTATATAACGGTTTTGCTACTTCAAATGGTTTTTAAATAGTCTTTTCCGATCTTATCAAGGAAAGGGGGCTATCATAGATATTGATTGCCGCCATAAAAAAAACACCTCAATTATCTTGCTGAATTAAGCATACAAGGTGACAGGGACCTTTAAATTAACGATAAAACATTCTGTGTCGGGGGTTCAGAAAGATGTACTGAACACTTGGTAACCGTTTCAGTGTTTGTGTCCCTAACCCTGCAAAGTTGTATTTTAGTCAAAAAAGACACAACGTCTTACAATTTATAAATAACCCACCTTTTATATTCTACGTTATAATACAAGCAAGAAAAGCAATAGAAACCTCATATCACAAATCAAAATATCATCTTCGCGCACAATACGACAGCTAACAGGGTTCCGCAGAGAAAGAACTCGTTAACGCCTGAATAGCGCGCCAACAGAAGAAGTTTACTCGTCTGATGGAATATATTAGCGGCTTGTGTACGGAACACTCACGCTCGGATTTGATACTGCTTTTTAATTGCAAGAATTTTGTGGTGCCACGTGTAAGGTAACATTTTGGTTGTTTTTTTAGAAAGGGTTGATAAAGGACTAGGGTGAGCTGAAGTGGAAGTTGGTGTTATAAACTTATACGCCTTTACACAACAACAAACAAACCTTGAATAAAAGTCGTAACAAGTTAAATGTTACGCAAGATATTTAGTTTTAATTCCGCGAAGAAGATCCAGGCTTGGATGCAGGATGACTCCTGAGAATGCTCCGTGGAACGGCTGAACACGTGTCGAGTAGAGGTTTGGATGTATGGCATGCTAATTATTATTATAATAATATAATATATTATATAAGGTTGTCTGGAAGAGATCGCTATCAGCGATAAGACCGCCATTGTAACCATAAAATTATCAATTTTTGTAAAACCGTTCTGTATCAATTTTGGTGTACAATAAAGTATATTCTATTCTATTCTATAATAATAAGATTTATTTTTCTCCCACAAAGTACAATTAAAATATACAGGTGTTACAAATATTGGAGGTACAGAGGTTTGTGGGAGTCAGGAATCCAAACTAGGATACCCTGTGCTATGGACTCCTGGCCCCCCTCACCGAGATTTAAATTATCATTATTGCTGTTCCTGCATGAGCATATTTCAAGCAAACGGGAGGAGACGTTGGTAGTGGCATTATTTACCGCAAGTATCGCAAAGCCAATCATTAATTTATTTTCACGACCACACAAACGCTGTAGCGTAGCGTCTAGAGATAGACAGTACAAGTTTCTAACACCTCATTCGTGTCGGAGTGTGATTAAAAGGTGACGCGACTGGTTTGTACCCACAACGACCAATCAAGCTATGCAAAACCAGTATACGCGGATCTCTCATTATACGGGAAATCTATAAAAAGCGAGGACGTGTTATACTAGAATGTATAGCTTGATGTGTCCGCCGTGTGTACAAAAGTGTTAGTGTATGGTTTGCTGTAATAGTTGTATTAGTGTATACCACTATGTAGCGCCCTGACACAGCCAGGACGCGTCACGGCAGACCTCGTAGGAGGTGGTGAAACGAGCTGGAGAAAACCAACGACCAGCGGTTCACATTAGCCCTGGATCGAGGGACCTGAAGTCATGGGGAGGGGGGCTTTGGCCAGCGTTAAGATAATGCGGGTTAATAGTAATGGCGTGTGCTCTATGCTAAGGCCTGAATAAAATAATGGGTGTAAAAATACCCTTAAACAAAAGTCGAAAGGCACTTGTTTCCCTCGTCAATGCTATTTTTTTTGCTCTGGTCCTCACCTGGGAACCTTGCAGTTACTGGGACGGTTCTAAGTTCCAACTTTTTAAAAAGTGCATACAAATGCTTAAATTCAAATTCAAATTCAAAAATCTTTATTGATGAGGCTCATAGAGGGTTAGTAACATACTAGTAGTGCTTAAAAACGTAAGTTTTAGTACACAACACGATACGGTGACACATGTAACTGACAGCACCACATATGGACAGTCCACTCTGCCAGCAACCATTTGTAGGACCATGTTAGGGCTGGCCATGACTCGAGCCACCATCGATGCTGCACGCTTGCGCACGCATGCTTGGTTCACGGCTTCGTGAAGGGGCCGTTACCTTGTAGGGTAAGTACTTAAAAACTTACTTGAGGAGTATTTTTCTTGACTGCTTTGGGCTGCAGCCGCTGCAAGTGGTTTGGTAAAGGCGTTTCCTTCTCTTGTTGCTTGCTGGTCGATGCTTCTTGTCTATCAGCCAACGACTTGGCGGCTGGAGTACTGGCAGTAGAACTTCTGGTGGGCACTCTGTTCGCCTAGAAGGAATGATAAAATATTTATTTAGAACGGTATAACTTAGGGCTACGTATGTGCTACGGCGTAGCTGTCGTAGCACCTACAAAGCCTACGCAGCGCTCGTAGCGATAATAATAGTATGGGAGGATTTTTTAAATCGTAGTTTGAGTCGGAAATTCACACAAATGGAAGGTTATGTAACCTCTCATCCATGCATTTTTAATGACGGAAAATTTAATTTAAATTTTTTGTTCACTACTAGCTATTGCCTGCGACTTCGTCCGCGTGAAATTATTATAAAAATATTACTTCACTGTATGAATCGGATTTTTTCTTACAATTTCAAGGGTTTTTAATTTTATTTGCACGGAACCCTAATCTTTTTTTTAATAAAAGTAGCCTAAGTTACTCCCTATAACATCAGCTATCAAAATCAGTCCAGCCGTTTCAGAGATTAGCCGAAACAAACAAACAGACAGATAGCCAATTTTTTTTTTTTGTTATTTTTTTGTTATTTTTTTTTTTTGTTGTTGATATACTCGTATCTTTTTTCTCATGTATTCAGTTAAAAGCTGTTTGAAAATACAAAAATACACTTAAATTTTATTTATTTATAAGTATAGAGTATATGTAGATTCACAAAATGGCGTCCATTTTCGTTACCAAACCGCACGGGGCCCGCGTGGTCGATTACGGCCCACTCTTTCTAACAAGGACTAGGCCTCTGAACCAGCAGTGAGACCATGATAGACTGATTATGCTTACGTATTACATATTTCATTTTCAAAGCACTGAATTTAATATTGAACTGAATTTGACTGCCTCGCTAGTCGAGTGGTCGCAAGCGCGACTGCTGAGCATGAAATCCTGGGTTCGATTCTCGAGTCGGCCAAAGTGTTGTTGGGTTTTACCATCAGAAATTTCTCAGTAGCAGCCACGGAGTCGGGGTTTGTGCCCGGTTGATGGCAATAGGCTCGCCCCCCTATTACGTGGGACTTAAAACATAACTGGCGAAACGTGGATGTATTATTAGGTACACCTCCACCGGGGGATTACAGGTATGTATGTCAATACATATATACATAACATCATAATTTAATATTGCTATCTCACCATTTCCTCACTCCGTCGGATAATTTCAAGTTGCTGTTCTCGAGCTATCGCTTGTCTGATCGCGGGCGGTAGACGCACCTTCTCTTCAGAACCTGGTGGTCATAATCAATATGTAAAAGGCAATGACTAAACCAGTTACTTAGCCTTTTTTCCCAAACATGTTGGGGTCGGCTTCCAATCTAACCGGATGCAGGTGAATAACTGTATTTTACATGGGGCGAATGCCTATCTGACCTCCACAACCCAGTTAGTACTGTGTAATACGACACCCGTTGGTAAGTCTGGTTGCCAGACTTTCAGGGACTACTAGTCTGTCTTTCCGAGACAGAGAGGAAACTCGGTATGTAATGGCTGGTCATCCATCCACGGACCAACCTAGGCAAGCACAGCTTAACCTAAAGATCGACCCGAGCGGCCGTTATTATTAAGCCACTAACTTCTCTCGACCAAAATTGGTGCGCTTTTATTTTTCGAGCCCACTAACGAAATTAAGTGACATATACTCGTAGGAGACAATAACGTAACCAATAGGATTTTGTATAGCGGTAAAGCTTGGAACTCAGTCCGGACGGAGTTAGATCAGTTTATTTATGGGTGATTTTTATGTTAGCTCATAAGAGCTTAATGTGAAATTATAGCTAGTAGAGTAAAGTGTTCAATGGATTAGTTTTTTGAAAAAGCTTTGTCCGGAGCCAGGAATCGAACCTTTTATTTTTACAAAAACAGCATCCTGTATAATTACACTGTTACACAGTGTTCAAATACTGCAAAGGAATATTATCTGTAGAGTCAAAGGAAGTACCTGTTTTTTTTTTAATTTAATACATTTCTTAAATTGGGTACATAACTAACGTAAAAAAACCATTTCCGTTGACATGAAACGATATATTTGTTTGAAACATTTAATCCTAACCTGCTATACTATCGGTTAAAAAAAAACTACTAAGTACTAGTAGCCGAGTACAATTAGCTAAAAAATACTCAAGAGTTGGAACGATGTTTATAGTGGTAATTTTTTTTTATCTTTCTTCTCCACACCTCTAGGAACTTAATAAAAAAGTCCCTTGAAAATCCGACCACTAATAAACTTCGATCCACCTTATTGTCTTATTGCACTCGACTATATGTACTCGACTGTATGTATACTTACCGTAGAACGCGATCCTATAGATGGGCGGCTCGAGCACGAAGGCGTACAGTCCGTCCGGCGTGCGCTGCTGTATGTACTGCAGCCCGTAGTCGCACATCGCGCCCGCACACGTACGTAGCGACTTGCGTTCGCTCTCACTGCATAGCTGTGCCAAAAAAAAACACATTAAAAATTGGCGTAGTACATATTTTTAACAGATTAGATTAACTTCAGCCGTGTAAAAATAAAGCTAGTTTTCGAGTAAAAAACGCTTAAAAAAATCTTTACTTTTACACGGCTCTTGATGCTAATAAGATTTGAAAATGCGTCTAGTTAACGTAAAAAAGCCGTGTAAAAATAAACATGTTTTTTTTAAGCGGTTCACATACAAGTTTCAAGAAACTATACCTGGAAAACTATCAAGACACGCGGAACATACATGGGGTATTTTCGGACATCCCTTGGCGTGGGGAAGTTAATTTATTTATAATATGATGTCACTATTTGGACCGCCCTGTATACACGCTCATGTAATGGCAGCTGACGTTACCTGCACATTAGCAGTTCTTAACTGCGGTGCTAACAGATAAGGCAGCAGTGGCAGTACATCCAACTGCAGCGCCATACGACTGCTGCACACTGCAGGAGAACTGCCGCGTAATACTGACGATACTATGCTTTCTAGTTCTAATTTCTTGCGGTACATCTGTGGAAGATACAATACAGGTTAATAATTATTTAAATGTCAGTTTTGGTATTTCTTCCACTTAGAAGAGCATAAGGTCAAAGTTAGACTATTTTTGCATTTTGTCTTCTCACCCGTGCACTACGTTAGTAATTTCCTACTTTCCTAGAAGCTTTGCTGCATTCAAAATGCCATAGAAACTTGATTTATTTCCTAGCATTAACTTATGTAGTTGGATATTACAAACGTAGTAAACTCAACACACTTACAAAACACTACTACTACTCACAAACACAATACCTCTCATAAAAAAAAAACAAATCAAACACAAATAATACTTCTCATCGTATTCTTTTCATGCAGAGAAGTATTTTTATGGGGTATGAGGAACAGGGTGTAAAGTTCCTCGACACTCCATAGAAAAGGGAGGATCCCCCGTCTAGGCGGGTGTTGTGTCTGGTGGGCTACTGCCCGACAGTTGTTGTCGGGTTTTTCTATATATTATGTAGTCTTATGTCGCGGATAATTTTAACTGCGCGAGGTAAGATTTTGATGTTAGTTCTTCATATTTGTCATAGATGGCGCCGTACTTTTTGTTCTATGTTGTTGAAGTATTGTTTGTAGTGTCGCTACATATTTGTAAGTAAACATTGCGACCCTCTATTTGTGTCCACTGGATTGCAGGAGGGCAAAATGACTATCAATTGTACAAAACAGTCTAGCAAGTGGACAAATGACCTAAACAGTGGACAAAATGACCTATCAGATGTAGAAATTACGTTGCAAATGTGCAAAATTACCCAGCATATGTACAAAATGCCTTATCAAATGTAGAAAATGACCTAACAAATGTACAGAATGAAATAGCAAAGGTACAAAATTACCTAGCAAGTGTACAAAATGAACTAGCAAATGTACTAAATGACCTACCAAATATACAAAATGACCTAGCAGGTGTACAAAATGACCTAGCAAATGTACAAAATGACCTATCAAATGAAGAAAATGACTTAGCAAATGTACAAAATGACCTATCAAATGTTAAAAATGTCCTAGCAAATGTACAAAATGAACTAGCAAATGTACAAAATTACCTAGCAAATGTACACAATGACCTAGCAAATGTGACGGAAATATCCTTTATGTACTGACCTCCTGCGCCTGCCAAGGAAACCTCAGCCTCTGCGGCGTCCTGCACGCGAGCGCGGCGTGGCACCGCGCTATGCACTGCGGCAAGGCGCCGTACAGCGAGTAGTTCTGGTGGCGCTGGGTCCAGCTGTTGATGACGTCATGCAGCAGCAGCCAGGAGAGTGTCTCCACGGCGATGAGGAGCCGCCCGTCTACGCGGGCAGTTAGGTAGTTCTCGAATATTCCGTCTACTAGTCTGTGGGATGGAAATGGTTTGAGGTTTTAATAATTAATTAATAAAAAGCTTTTAATGTTGTACTGTAGCCAAAGGCCTCGATACCCTCTTTCCACTTCTGTCTATTTAAAACTGCCTCTTCTTAGCGACGACGAAATTTGGCGACGATTTTGGCACTTTCAGTAGCGTTCATCAGCTCCTGTGATGTGCAAACAACAGGATAGGCAGGACACGATATTAAGTGTCCCATCATATAAAACTGCTAAAGGACCAGTTCTTATTAAAGGAGTCCAGCTCATCGGATTTTGTAGACGTCAATAATTTTGTGATTTTCCTCAATTTTGAACATAAAACGTTGATAATACACTTTGACACCATAAAGCAAAAATAAAAGATCGAGTAACATTTTCGGGAAAAATGGCTCTTTTTCATATTTATTATATATCAGTATTTCGTGGATAGGTGACCACCCATTACATACCGAGATTCATGCCTCGGAAAGCACGTCAAGCCGTTGGTCCCGGCTGTCACTTGTAGATCTTTGAAAGTCGTTGCAGGTAGTCAGCGGCCTGAAAATCTGACAACCAGTCTTACCAAGGGGTATCGTACTACCCAGTACCAACTGGGGTGAGGTGGTAAGATGGCCAGTCGCTCCGTGTAAAATACTGATATTCAGCTGCATCCGGTAAAAGTGGAAGCCGACCCCACTAAAGTTGGGAAAAAGGCTAGGCAGATGATGACATAATCTGTGTTATATGACAATCAATAGAATGTGTGCCTGTTTACCTATCGTATTCTCCAGCAGCTTGTATAGTCTTGAGAACAATTCCAGGATCCTTGTCGTTGGTTGTAAAGATAGCTTGCAACGCCTGCATGATGCTCTTGTTACAGTCCTTAGTGCCAATCGCCGCGTTCTCCACGTCTTCCATGCTTAGCTGAAAGAGTAAAAAAAGTTATTAATTTTTCGAAACTATATTATAGTATATGGAGGGAGGCCTTTGCCCAGGAGTGGGGCAGTTCAGGCTAAGAAATAAAAATAGAATACTAGAAACAAGTAGTCAAATAGGGGTCAAAATTGTCACACTAATAAAGACTCCGTGCCACTACATTAATGGTCATCATCTGCCTAGCTTTATTCCAACTATCTTGAGGTCGGCTTCCAGTCTAACTAGATGCAGCTGAATACCAGTATCTTGCATGTAGCGAGTGCCTATCTGACCTACACAACCTAGTTAGTACTGGGTAATACGATACCCCTTGTTAAGACTGGTTGTCAGACTTTTAGGCCACTGTAACGACTGTCAAAGATCTACAAGTGACAGCCGGGACCAACGGCTTAGCGTGCTTTCCGAGGCATGAATCACTGTATGTAATGGGTGGTCACCTGTCCACGGACCAACCCAGGCAAGCGCGACTTAACCTGAAGATCGACCCGAGCGGCTGTTCTTATTTAGCCACGAGCTTCACCCTCGCTACATTAATGACCGTGAAATGAAAATGTTTAAGAAATGGAACTTTTGTCATTATTTGCCATGATCAGAAACAGATACACGTATTCTGGCAAAAATACTGTCTAGCTTTTACAGTTTTGAATATTCCTCCAAGTGCTGTGAGACTTAGGAATTGGGTCTCGTATTCACCCTTTGGCTACACAACACGACAGACACACGTACTACTGCTTGGCTGAGACGGCGCCTGAAGTAGCTGCGTGGTGCAAGAAGATGTTGTGACATGTCCCTCGGATCAGTCAGTCACCCGCTGTAATACCTCGCCCATACAGCTCAGATACCCTATAGTATCTGAACCGTCTCAGTAAGGGAGCGATCACATAAAGTCGTCGCAGAATCATCTTGAGCCGATCACGAGCCTTGAGTTATAAGTCGAGCTACACGATAACTGACAAATGCTTGCACTGACTGGACGAATTCACTCAAATCTGTGTGGTTCTTTCTTCACAAGACCATCTCAGACACTCATCTGCATAGTCCTCATGTGAGTTGACCAAGATTATATCTGGACCTTAAAAGAGACTATGACCTCTGAGTTTGTTTCGGCTGTTTCTTCTCAGAGTTGAGAGCAGTCAGGTACGTATAGAATAGATTATTCATTTATTTGCTCAGAATGTAGGTATTTACAATAAGATGGTTACAATAATATTAAAGAATCCTTGTACATTCTACCATTTTGGCATGCAAACATTGATGCAGTTCATCATCACACAAAATAACAACTTTTATTTTATTATGTATTGTTAGTAGTAATAATAAAACAAATATGTACAGATAAAAGAAGAAAAGTATTATAGGGCGTCAAAAAATTCGGCCACATCGCTGTCAACAGGAAACATTGGTACACAACTAAAATGTATCAGCTAGAAAGTTCGATACGGAGTAGTAACACTTATTTATTAAAAGTACTGTTAGTTTATTTTTGAATGTTGTTACTGGTTCCTCTTTTATGGAATTATGAATGTGATTAAAAATAACCGGTGCCATATCAACAACACTTTTCTTCAACAAAGCAGTCCTGTAAACCCCAGTGCGTAACAAGTTTTGGTATTCGCAAGAGATCGCAAAGTTACATCTCGGTATCTGCTTTCCGATAAAGTTATAAATAAATTTCTGTTACATTTAACAAAAAGAGCAATTTCTAAAGTGTTAGGGCACGGAAATGTCAATAAATTATAATTAAAAAAAATTGGAACACAGCTGTCAGTAAATTTCAAACCAAATATTACTCGTAGGCAGCGTTTTTGGGCTGTAAAAAACCTCTCCCTTTCAGTACAATTGCCCTAAAAATAATACCAAACCTTAAAATGGAAACGACAAGGCCATGATATGCTAGTAATACTATTTTGGTATTAACTTTTTTTCCATGATTATAAATGCATATGCAGATGCGCTAAGTTTTTTACAGATTGTTTCAGCCTGTGGCTTCCATGTCTTTTGACTGTCAATTAAAATTCCTAAAAATTTTGTAACCTCTACTCTGCCCACATTTTGACTATTATAATTAATATTCAGATCATTAATACGTAGACTTTGATAAAAATGCATCTTTGTTTTTTGTATGTTTATTTGGAAGTTGTTACTATTTAGCCAATTTATTATAATTTTAATGGTGTAGTTTATATCGTTTTCGTAATTTTCATTATTGTCACATTTTAAGATTGCTGTACTATTTTCGGCAAACAGTGCCATGGGATGGTGGATTTGGCGTGGGAGGTCGTTAATGTAAATTAAAAATAACTAAGGCCCAAGGACGGTTCCCTGTGGTACACCTTTTTTCACATTCACATTTTTGCTCTAAATTAGACTTGACAAATATTTTGTAAATTTCTCTCATCTATTTGCGATCGGTTAAATATGCTTTTACTAGGTTCAGGATGTTACCTCGAATGCCAAAGGCGTTTAGTTTTTGAAGTAGTGTGTTATGGTTGACAAAATCGAAGGCTTTCGCATATCTGTATACGAGTATATAGCACATATAGACGTTTTAGTATCAACATTCGACATAATAATATTCAACTGGTTAAAAATTGCCATGTTTATATTCTATTTTTCCTGAACCCTTATCGCTCATGGAAAAGTATATTAAATTTAGTTAGGAAACGAAATACCGTCCCCACCTAGTTTAAAAAATAACGTGAAAATGTGTTTGTAAAAATCTATTTGCAAAACAAAAACATCATTTATCACAGTTTTGTAGCATTTAGTTCGACATGGTGCCGAGTCACGTCGTTCTCGCTTTTATTGCTTTGAAATAAAGCTCCACACTCTCTTAAACAGTCGGCTTGTAATTAATGTTACAGTCACCTGAGCCTTCGCCCGCGCCTTGATGAAGCTGAGCACTTGTATGGCGGCGCGCACGTCGCCCTGCACGCGCGCCGCCAGCGCGTGCGTCACGTGCGCGCTCACCGACAGGCCCTCGCGCTCGCACACCAGCGCCAGGCGGGACGACAGACGACTGATCGACACGCCGCCTACTTGCACGATCAGAGCTACGGGCCTGGAACGAAAATAATATTCAAATTAGTAACTATCAGCTTAACTGTCAACACCTTCTTATATTCCTGTTATAAGAAGTAGTAGGAGTTTTGTATTTACTTTATATATGTTACTTTATAAGGCAGACAAGGAGGTAGTCAAACTGACTGCTCTCCCACGCTTTGCTGGATACAATATCGTTACTCCAAGAATAATTAATGTGCCCTAAACTCAAGATACTCACTCAAGAAACAAGAGATCTACTTATTTTAAATATTACATTTATGGCTTATTAGTTTCTCCTTCGAGCAGCAACGAATCGACGAGTTTCTTTTGGCGTAGAGATAATATATGGGCAGAAGAGCTACAGACAAAGATAGATGTATTTTGTTCTTAAAAAAGCATGGTGCGAAGCCCTTAGTAGTCAAGCAACTAATAATGACACGAAGAGTTGACAACATTGTTGCCATATGGGAAAAAACATGGCACCGAAACGTGGAGCATGGCACAAATAAGGAGAGGCCTAACCCAGCAGTAGGTGAAGCCACGCAACGCATTATGATGATAATTCATTTAAGACGGGTATTACAAAAAAAAAACGCGAAGTTACAAGGTTTCTTCGTTGACATTGTATGTTTTTCGTCCGTTGCTTGAAATAACAATTACTTGTTAAAATAGTTCGTATTCTCTTCTATAAACCGAATTTTAGATAATTTATTTATTTATTTAGTAATAAGCATTCTCCCGACGCATGTTTAGGCAAAAAGTCACGGAGACATGATTTGGGACCTCTAATTTGTAGGTTCTATTGATCAGATTATTTTTTTCATCTCACAAATATCCTAAACTTTTATAATAATAGAATACATTTTCGTAATTATGCCTTTTAGCTAAATTGAAAAATTTGCGTAACGGCGAAATGTAAGAGGGCTCTTAAAGTTTACCTCAAAGGCCTCAGTGACGTAGCGTACAGGTCGTTACAGATGGCGATGACGGGTCTCTTCAGCGGTTGCTGCTTGGACTTCTTCTTGCCTTCCGTCGCCGTGGCCGTGCACCATCGCACTAGCAGCTCCACTGTTGGGAGTGGGGCGCCGTCTATCTCGTCTGTAATCGTGGGTAACATGTCAATTTTTGTCATATTAGCTCTTGGATAAATAATAACAGCCGCTCGGGATAAGCTGGACTTGCCTAGGTTGGACCGTGGATTTACACACTGAGTTTCCTTCGTCCCTCGGAAAGCACGTTAAGCCATTAATCCCGGCTGTCATTTGTAGTTCTTTGACAGTCGTTACAGGCCCGGAGGTTTGACAACCATTACCCAGCACTACTGGGTTGTGGAGGTCAGATAGGCAGTCGCTGTAACCGGTTAGACTGGAAGCTAAACTAGAAAGCTACACTGGAAAAGAGTAGGCAGATGATAGTGTGTCACATAATAATTCAGTTTATTTGAGGGTAAACTGGGAATGTTACTGAAACAATGAGAAAATGGTACATACCTTGCTGCCAGAAATCCTGTTTGTTTGCAAATAAAATACATAAAATGGTTAAATCCTTTTCTTAGATCCTAGGTCTGGCTGGTCCACGTTGCCATTAGATTGGCTAATATTTTGACCACATCATTACGTTAATATTGTCACATAGTTTGTGCTCATACGACAAGAAACAAAAACACTATTAAGCTATTGAAATGGCAATAGTTACCTTCAAGGTCTAAATTAAATGTATGTTTGACAATGGAATTGCGTTACTGTTTTATAAAATAAGTTTTTACCTAATATCAGACAGTTGGGTCGCCTCTCTGCGTCGATCACTGATCTCATGAGCGTGGCACTCTGCAAGGCGTTTCGGAAGGCATCCGTACTGCGCTCATCCGAAGCGTTTAGTTCGACGGGTCTGTAACCTGAAAAATAATAATACAGATGGCATATTTTTACACATCCTGGTTTTCTAATAGGTTAGATTCCTGAATCAGGCACAAAGGGTTTTGAATATTTTAATCACTCTGGCCCACGGAGTAAATATAAAGAGGAGATGGCCTAAGCAACTGTGCACTGTGATTCTCAACTAGGCCCTAACGTCATCATGTGGGCGTGGCCTTAGTCAGTGTATTGTTGGCGTTCGTCCTGTGCACAATTTTGTGAACGTTCCCATTTTACAGCATTGTTCGCGCTATACGATAAAAAGAATGAAGTGTTGTGTTTTGTCTTGTAAAAATTACTCGGATAGACGTTCTGATGCTATGGATGGCATCACATTTCATTTGTAAGTAGTTTTATGCGTAATTTATTAAAATAGTTCTAGAAAAATCTCCTAGCGTCGGCGTTTCCAAACATAATTCTACCCGACACTAGATGGCGACACTTGGTGTCATGGAAAATAAAAATATTTAGGTATGTAGAGCTCAGAACTAACATATTTTAATAACATTAATGCTGAAATTTGTTCAACATTCTATATATTCTATTCAACGTTCAATTTTGACGAGTTATGCGAAAATAAATGTAGGGAACAGCTGATTTTTTTTTCGCGATTTCAAGGTTGGTCCCATAGAAAAAGTTTTTCAAAATGATGAGTACAATGACCCCTTTTCGGGTTTGGTGTAAACAAAAAATAATGTTGTTTAAGAGAAAATCTAATAATCTTCATTCGTCATTCATCAGAAACCTTTTTTTTTCATAATAAAATCACAATTTAAATTAAAAAAATACGAATCAAGATGGTTCGCAAAATTAATTTAAAATAAAACTACTCCCCGGTACGAAAATTCTGAGTACGACCCTTTTGCATCCTGCACTTAGTGACATCTAGTGTGAGATAGTTACGTAACTACAAAACAAAATCGACAGAACGAGCGAATAGTTTTGCTATTGACCGGTAGATGGAAAATAGAGAAGTGGGCGGGATCTAGCACCCCCTCACCCCGCAAAGTGTCACGCGTTGTTTCCTAAGGAAATCGCATTAGAACATCTCCTCTTTATATTTACTCCGTGCTCTGGCCTACCGCTAGGTTCGAATTTAGCTTGGCTATCAAACAACTAAGTTCATTTACGCAACTGATTATTTTCTTCTTTAAGGTCATCCCATAAGGTTTTGACGTGGTATGAAACTACTTTTTATTCGAGTTTTTTGGCATACTTTGAATAGCCCCTTGGGTGCGGCGAATAACTCTCAGTTTGATGATTAGTGAATATTAAAGTACTAGTAGATTTTTTTTCCCTTTTTATGAATGAAATAGGTTTTTGAAGTTTCTATGGGAAAATCTGAAAACGAAACAATCGCAGCGGTACTCACGCTAGGGAAACAAATGACGTACGCGCTCGCTTGACGCAAAGTTGCGAGTCTTACCAGCTATCTTCGCCAACAAATGAGCTAGCGTAGTCTTCCCGACCCCGGGCGGGCCGCACAGCAGCGCCACCTTGTGGTGCGGCCGGCCGTGCTCGTCCATCTCGGGTTCTTCCTCCTTCTTGCCCTTCCACTTGTTGGTCAGCTGGAACTGGCCAGCTTTCTTACTGAAGGTGTTGCGTTGTTGCGGTTCCTTGGTCTTTACTTCTTTTTTGAAGACTATCTGTGAAATTTTCAGTGAATTAGCATTAGCATTTTTTGTCTTTTCTACAACATAGATCTGAATGGTTACTCTGCAAGATATTAAAACACTTTCCAGACAAGGATGAAGAATTTTTGATATTTATGTTCTGGACTTATTGACCATTTAAATGAAAAAGGTCTAGAATTTAAGGTGCTGTTCTTGACAGTATCTTTTATTTTTAATGTAGTGTATTAGGACTGTGTCGCTTAAAATTGTGGTGCTTATACATCTCTAATATCTAGCTAGGTACTTCATGTATATACATAGTGTCAAGGTGGCATCATACTCAAGCGGAATATCATAATTGTTTTAAGTTTTTGCATGCTGGAATTCTGTTTTTTATCTTACCTTGTCCCACAAATGCAGCCAATGCAGCAGGGCCCTATTCACAGGCTCTTCAGACAACAGGTCTAGGTAAGACTGTGGCCGGTACTTGTCTACCCAGAGCATGTTGTTGTTGATATCTGCATCCATGTCAGGAAGTGGTTGAGGAGCAGCCTCTTCTGATATCAGCTGCTGCTGTTTTGCTTCCAGCTGGAAAATTTTGAAGTTAATAAGACTATAATCTGTTCAAATATAAACAGGTGCCACATCGGTTAGTCTAGTGGTCGCAAGCGCGTTTGCTGAGCATGAGGTCCTGGGTCGATTCCCAGGTTGGGCAAAGTGTTATTGGGTTTCCATCATGTTTTTCTCAGTAGCAGCCACGGAGACTGGATTTGTGACCGGTTGATGGCAATAGACTCGCCCCTGTTTACATGGGACTTGAACATTACTGATGAAATTTGGGTGTACTACTAGGTACACCTCTGCCTAACCCTTCGGGGATTACAGGTGTTATGTTATGTTACAAAATGTGTTTAAATTTCATTTACAATTTCAATTATTGACTGAAAAACATACATTTGGTTATTGGTCTTAAGCAGCATCTAGTAAATAGACTGTATTCTTAGAAAGGTAATCTTAAGAGCCTACTTAGTAATTTACATTTATTATGATTTGCATCAGAGCATATTGGCACACAAACTCAGTTCTCACTAGGTCCTTCAAACTGGTATCTGTGTGAACGAGTTTTGGATCTTTAGTCTGTCTTATATTTTTTTTTTATTTACACACAAAACATACAGGCAAAAAAGCACAAAAGTATTGCTTACTTCATTTAATTTTTTTTTTCATTATTCTTTTCTAATGTAAAGAATAAACAAATTCAGCTCTACTTACAATCTTCCTAGCCTCCACCCAAGTGCTGGCATATGAAGCATGTAAAGACATCTGCTCAGCCCCTGTATCCAGAGAACTCTCCCAGGATTCCTCAGATTCTAGTCTCACATACACGCGGTCTCCCTCCGAGTTTGTGAGAGGAAGGAAGGCCCATCTGGAATGGATGAAGCAGAGCAATGAAGTAAGGGAATTGTTATAAATATTGCTGTAGAGAAATAACAATACTTCTTTTAAGACATAACCCCCCAACCAGCAAAACAGTCTCAGAACTCGCACTTTTTAAGAGTAGTAGGCTTAAAGCACTCTTATATTTGTTTTAGAACATACCATGGATCCTATATTACTTTTAGACAAGCCGGTATGGCCTCAAGAATGGTCAGTCTCATAACCAAGTCTCATATATGTATATAAGAGCATTTACTAAGACTAGTTGCACTTGAGAAAAACTTGCTCTTATATGGGTATTTTCTAAGCTCGTTTGATTTTATATTAGACTTGCTAAATGCTATTGTAAGATGTCAGACTAATATCAGCATAGCTTAAGAGTACTGTGAGTACGTGCATTTCTGATCTTATTTGAAACTAATATAAGATCAATACCACTGGTTAAGTATGATATTAGAGTGATTTGGGTTCAACATATTTACAATATAAAAGACAAGACCCATATAAGAGCGTTTGATCTTAGATCGATTTTGGGAATAACTAATTTAAATAGTTTTAAGAGTAATTTTGCTGGCCATATTTTATTTTAAGTTTTTAAATTTAATTGTTATAATGGATTACAAAAACTGGAAAAGGTTGAAGAAAACTGGTGCCAGGACAAAGTAGTGTTGAGAAAAATATCAGTGAGGGTTCTGCAGGTTTTACTTTCTTAGAAGAGGTCGATAATAACGACGAGAATTTTATGATAAACGATTTCAGTGAAGATGAATCTCCGAGCGAGGACGAAACCAAGTATGAAAAAACTTTCGTGTTAAAAAATGATGTCAAGAAATGTGCGTTGAAATTTAACATATCACATGCAGCACTAAATGAATTATTATTTATTTTAAACAAGAATCTAAATGATGTTCTACCCAAAGACGCGCGAACACTACTTGAAACCCGCCACCCGCGCCGACTTCGTGTCTTGTTTTTCTCTCTGTCGATTTAAGGTTTTAAGTAAAATTGCGAGGAACCCTAATAATTTATTCCAATATGGAGTTATCTTTAGTATACCGAATGCTAATATTAGAGTAAACAATCTTACATTAGTTTAATAGTGCGCTTGTAAAATGCAGCTATACTAATGGCGACACTATCAATACAAATTAACAAATAAAATAATTAAACGAGAACAGGAAATACCTTATTTAACAAGGCGCATGAATTTTGAAGCGTAAAACGAGGTCTATTTAACAGTAAATAATAAATTCCAATACGATTACTTACCGTATAACTACTTTTATAGGTACTAAAGTGCCGTACCACACAGTATAAACATTAACTTCACACAATATTAACTTTAATTTGTTTCATTTAATTTCAAGCCAACACTCACACAAACTTTTAAGTTGGATCTGACGAAAAATTCTCAAAATATTCTAACCTTAGACCAATATAAGCCTATGCAGGCTTACATGATACTTACGTAAAAGCAATATTAGCCTAAGTCGGCTTAAATTAACTTTGGCTAGATTTCAGTAAGTGCAAACAGCATTCAATTAGACTGATATTAGAACGATATTAAACTAAATAAGCTTATAATTGGTGCCCAAATCCGGGCTTATATCATTATATAGGAGTGATTTAAGAGCAACAAAACAGTAGTCTAGAGATTGTTTTAAGCCTAGTTTTTGCTGGTTGGGCCTTCATCATCATCATCATCATCCGCAGCCTGAACTCACCCACTGCTGGGTATAGGCAGTACCGGATTAGCCCATAAGCGGGGAGGGTTTGTGTTTATGCTTTCGCGGTTGCACAACGACATGCTTTGCTTTTGCTTTGCTTGGTAGTATAGATGCAAGCCTACCTTACCACCTCCCTCAGAGGCGGTAAGGTGGCGGGGTCTTGAGGGGGAGCGCTACAGTCGCATAGATCCTCAAGGCAAGTCTGGTGGATTCACCTTCACGTGGTTGCCGCCCTGTTTTTGGTCTAATTCCCTAAGAAATAGACGTAACAAAAATCACCAGGCGCCCTTTTTAACCTAACCACGACCCTCCGTGACTGAGTGGCCGTGGGCTTGGCCGCCACTAAAAGCCAGCTGGCGACGAGCAGGTATCTTTAGTCACCTGCGCTAGGACCTGCGCAGTTGAGCGCCGTAAGCGGGGATGAAGGAGTCCTGGAGGGTTGAGCCGAACGGCGCTGGTGGTAATGTGTCCGTGAGGCAACACGCCCTCTTTGGTCTGGATTTCAAGCGAAACGGTGGCCCCAACCAATAGCCGGGGTTGGGGAAATGGCCACAGTGTCCCGTTAGAGGGGCATGGCGAGGAGCGGGAGGTCCGCGGAGGTTGTCCTCGGACAGCCAAAGCGGTGGGTTAAGGTCATGCTGACGGTGTAAGTGAGGGTTGATCAGTTCGGAAGGGACGGGCAGTCCCCTACGCCAACCCGATCAAGCACCCGATGTCGCACTGTAAGCCAGCCTCACGCTCCTATATCTCGATGGTAATCCTAACGTTCGAACTAGTTTGTAGTAAGACGTTCCCAGGTGCGGGCTCCGAGGAGGGTGGGAAGCCAGAGAGATGAACCATACACATACGCAACTATGGATAAATCAAGCCCATATGACACCAAAAACACACACTCACACAAGTCACACACAACACAGACAAATACTCACACAGACCCCACACACACGCACACTACACTAACAGCAACTACTCACACGCAAACACACACCGGAGTGGAGGCGAAAGCCAAGGATACTCCCAAGAGGGGTGCTAGTAGCACCTCTCTCGCCCCTGGAGACTCTGCTGCGAAGGTAGCGAGCTCTAGCGCGGGTACCGGTCCGGCAGCGGCGAGAACCGCGGTCAAGACCAAAACTAAGTCCCGGACTAAACAAAGGACATCGGCGCTGATTGGGACCAGTACCGATCCTATTTCTGTTCCAGGTACACAGCCCCCCACGACGGTTAATTCCGGTGTAAGGGCTCCCCTCATACATCCGCCTCCGCCTATGGCTCCTCAAGCCGCCCCCCCCCTGATGGCCGTCACTGGCCAACCAGAGGTGATCAGCACCACTGGTGATGTGTTCGCGCTCACCTGGCAGGTGCAGGGGAAAAGGCGCAATAGTAGGAAGGAAAGAAACGCGCAGACAACACAACGCCGTAACGCTGACCCCTCAGGGCAATCAGCCTCAGCTCCCTCTAGGAATAGACCGACTAAGAAGGAGCGGCGTCAAAGATGGAGAATAGGTAAGACTCCAAACACACAGGACAACGCCGCAGGTCCGACTACAGCGGCCGGCGGTAACGTCAACTTCTCCGCAGGCATGCGGTCGCAGGCTGTGGCCGACACTAGTCGACCCGGACCGAGCCAACCGTCAACCAGTGCCGCGGAGGGACCAGTCCAGCAATCAGCACAGCGACCCGTCCGGATGGATCAGGCCGCGGCCAAGCGGGCTCTCAACGAGACCTCTTCACCTCGGGGAGAGCACAAGCGGCCGCGTCTTGATAAATCCAAACGGGCCGCCAACCGTAGCTACGCCCAAGCTGCGAGCTCCGACCTTGACGTCGCAGTCACCTGCGGCAGCACGGGGCTCATCAGCGAGGAGGTGTCCAACCAGGTGCTCGCGGCTATCCAGAGGAAGATAATCGTTGAGTCATCAGCTCCCGTACAGGACTCACCCGCACCGACCTTCAAAGCAAGGCCGGTGTTTACTGGTGGAGCCCTCAGGTTGTGGTGTGGCAGCGACCATACCTTAGCCTGGCTTAAAACACTCATCTCCGAGATGCCTCCCCCTACTAACACCACGTTAGTGGTCAGGAGGCAGGCGGATATCCAGAGGCGAGTCAGATGTGGCATACTCATCCCGGATGAGCAGGGAATCTTCGCAGAGCCGAACAACATTGGGCGTGCTCTGTGCTATCAGAATTCCTGGGTCGGCATCAAGAAATGGGTACTTCTGCATACCGACAAACAACCCAATGCATGGTTTGTGGTGGTCGGTGTCCCTGAGGACCAAATTCCGACTCTGATGAAAGCCGAGCGCCGTCTCTCATTTGGTGTGGGGACGGTGTACATCAAGTTTCAGGGTCCGAACGGCAGATTTGTCGATGTCCCTCAGGGTTGGGACCAGGCCACAGAAACCTGCACTGTGACACGGGGGGAGGAAGCGACTCCCGCTTTAGACATCGCGGAAACATCCGCGGTTGCTCCTGCAGCGCCAGCCGCCCCTACCGCCACCAGCGTGGGCGCCGTGCTCTCATCGGGCGAAGAGATCGACGACAGTATTCTGTCTTCGGCCTCAGACCTGGAGGGAGACGGTCTCGACGCGGGCGATCTGTTTGCCGGGCTGCGACTGGGAGGTGACGAAGATGGAATGACCAGCGATGGCCCTCCCTTCGTCAACCTGTAAAGTCGTGCAGGCCAACCTCCACCACAGTCAAACCGCGACGGCTCAGCTGCGTAAGTGGCTGGAGGTTCAACAAACGGCCATTGCCCTGATCCAAGAGCCGTGGATCAGGGCCGGCCGCATACAAGGACTCTCCAATCTAGGCGGTAAGCTCCTAGTTAGCACAGAACACGATCAACCAAGATCGTGCATCTATACGACAGGTAACATAAAAACACAGCCACTAACTGATTTCTGTTGCAGGGATATCTCTGCAGCTAGGCTTCTTATACAGCGTGCAGACACAGAGGTTGCTGTCATCTTCGCCTCGGCATACATGCCTGAGGCTGAGGAGCCGCCCCCGCATGACCTCGCCCGCCTCGTAAGTCATTGCGAGAGCGCCGGGCTTGAGATGGTCATTGGTGCCGACGCTAACGCTCATCATCCTCTGTGGGGTATGGACACGCAAAATGCGAGGGGTAAGGCTTTAGTTGATTACCTATTCACAACAAACCTAACCCTACTAAATACAGGTATCGAACCAACCTTCGTAACCAGACGCAGTCGCACTATTATTGATCTCACTCTGGCATCAGAGGGCGCAGCGGCCATCACCACCGACTGGCAGGTCTCTAAGGAGGCTTCCTGCTCGGACCACAGGTGGATCCGCTTCGATATACAGGTCTGTGTGACACCTACACTGCCACGGCGCAACCCGCGCAACACAGACCGTGCTACCTACACACGCATCCTCGTAACCAAGCTTGCGCTAACCAACCACCAGATGACTTTCGAGGACACGACGCAGATCGACGAACGTGTAAGTCATCTTACGAAATCAATGACAGACAGCTACCAATCCGCCTGTCCAGAAACCACTCCTTCCACAACACCAGGGAAGCAACCATGGTGGGGTGCGGATCTGGAACGCAAGCGAAGGAGGGTAAGGACGGCTTTAAACAGAGCCATGAACACCTGTGATGACAGGGACTGGGACGCCTACTACGCGGCCAAATCATGCTACAAAAAATGCATCCGATTCAGGAGCACTAATGGGTGGCGCAAATACTGTGGCAACATTGAAACTTGCCAACAAGCAAATAGGGTAAGGAAAATACTGGCACAGAAGAACACGACTGGGCCTGCTGTTCTCCGTAAACCTGACAATACGCTCACCACATCACCAGAAGAGGCGATGCGCGTCCTTATTGAAACTCACTTCCCAGGATGCGCCTTCGCACAGGTAATTGATTGGAACGAGACAGTTCAAACACCAACAGCAAACGACTGGAGTTACGCACACAAAGTGATAACACTGGAGAAAGTCCAGTGGGCGATCCAGTGCTTCCATCCTTTTAAGGCAGCCGGTCCGGACGGGGTCTTCCCTGCCTTACTGCAGTGGGGAGGGACCTCTGTCGCCAGTAGGCTGGTTCCCTTAATGAGAGCGTGCCTGGCCTTTCGCTACGTTCCAAAAGGATGGAGGGAAGTGAAAGTTATATTCATCCCGAAGCCAGGTAAGAGTGACTATACGAACGCCAAATCCCACCGACCAATCAGCCTGACCTCCTTTCTCCTAAAAACCATGGAGAAAATCTTCGAGAGAGAGCTGAGAGACGGCGTTTTAAAAACTATACCACTTCACGACAACCAACATGCGTACAGCTCGGGTAAGTCCATAGAATCCGCTCTCCACCTAGTGGTCAGCCGGATAGAAGATGCGATACATCAGAAGGGTACCTGCCTGGGCACCTTCATAGACATCGAAGGAGCCTTCGATAGAACAAACTTCTCCAGTATCAACACCGCTCTCTCCCGACACGGGGTAGAACAGGTACTAATAGACTGGATAACTAACATGCTAAGTAAACGGGCGGTTCGCCTTACAGACGACCAGCAGATGGCCCTGATAGCTCGAGGCTGTCCCCAAGGAGGTGTGCTATCCCCTCTCCTATGGAACTTGGTGATAAACGATCTTATCACTAAACTCAACGCGCAACACTATTACACAATCGGGTACGCAGACGACCTCGCTATCCTCATTTCGGGGAAAGTGACAGGGACAATCTGCAACCTCACTCAACAGGCGCTACGAATTGTAGAACGGTGGTGCAGGGACTTTGACCTTTCAGTGAACCCCACAAAAACTGAACTGGTCATGTTTACCCAAAAACGCACACTAGACCATTATCGCCTACCTAAACTTTTCGATACAGAGCTCCAATTAACCAATGAAGTCAAATATCTGGGTGTCATCTTGGACAGTAAGTTAAACTGGAGTAGCCACCTAGACAACAAACTCAACAGGGCCTGCATCACCTTTTGGCAGTGCAGGAGGATGATAGGTAAGAAGTGGGGCCTATCCCCCAAAATTATACTATGGCTATACTGCGCGGTGATCCGGCCCATGATCACCTACGGGGCGGTGGTCTGGTGGCCCCGCACTAAACTGATCACAGCCTCAAACAAACTGCAACGCATGCAAAGGCTTGCCTGCATGGCGACTACAGGCTGCATGAGGACTACTCCGACCGCTGCCCTAGAAGCCATGTTGGGACTTCCACCGCTCCATTTGTTCATACAACAGGAGGCGACGGTGACGGCAGTACGCCTTAAAACACTTCAACTCTGGGGTAAGAAAGAAACACAACATACTGCGTTACTGGAGGGATTCTACAACGAGTTCCCCCTGGCGAAAGCCATTAATGATCGGGTACCCAAACAGTTCGTATTCGACAAGAAATACAAAATCCAGCTCCATGAGGATCACCGCTGCGAGGGGCTAACCCCCGCAGAACTACGGATCTTCACGGACGGATCCAAAACAGGTAGTGGTACTGGAGCTGGAGTCTTCTCAGAGGACCTCAATATCCACATAGCCACACCACTGGGGGTCCACAACACTGTATTCCAGGCAGAATGCATGGGCATTTCCCTGGCCGCATCAGCCATCCTAGCCAGGGATGTCAAGGACCACTCAATTCGTATACTCTCAGACAGCATGGCTGTGCTGCTTGCACTAAACAACCACACAGTTAACTCTGGGTTAATACACGAGTGTCACCAGCGCCTGAACCAGGTTGGTAATCTCAACAACATAACCATCCAATGGATCAAAGGACACAGCGACTCCCGAGGCAATGACGCCGCGGATGAGCTTGCTAGAAGGGGATCGAGCATGGCAGTAGTGGGACCTGAACCCATCGTGCCTCTCCCTTTCGGGTTTCTACGCACACTGGTAAGGAAACGCACTAGTGAACAGCACCACAAACTGTGGCTGGACCATGGTGAGTGCAGGCAGGCCAAGGAAGCCCTTCCTACCATTGACGGCCGCTTCACCAAACAGGCGCTTCGGCTGTCAAAACTACAGCTGCGCACGGTTACAGCCGCTGTCACTGGACACGGCTCTTTTAATAAACACCTCTTTGTCATAGGAGCCACAGATAGCCCACTGTGTCGAGCCTGCATGGGGGAAGACGAAACAGCAGCCCACGTGCTTCTGCATTGCCCAGGGGTTGCCTCATACAGGGCAAAGTACTTCGGTAACCCAGGTACTCTCCGCGAGATAGCCAGCAACATCAAGGCTTTGTTGGCCTTTCTCGGGGAACTGGGGTGGATCGAATAAAGTTCCCACCCGTACGCAAAATACGCGCGTTGGTCGTGGAGTTGCGGACACCGGCCCGCTATACAATACAATACAATACAATAGCCCATAAGCAAATTAAGCAATTGCTTAGGTCATCACGTCTTAGGGGGCACCAGAAAAATTACCAAAAAAAATTGTTCTGTTTGAAAATCTTCATACATATTCTAAGGTACCTATGTAATGATTTATCTCGTTGTATTATATACGTATTTTTTTAAAAGACCGATTCTTATTTAGTTATGGATAGGGGAGCCCACTGGCGTGGATTGCTTAGGGCATCAAGTAGTCTTAATCCGGCGCTGGGTATAGGCCTCTCTTTTTTTGTGCCAATCTCCACGGTCCTGTGCAGCCTCATCCAGGTTTTTCCACCGATAGCAATGGCTGCCCATCTCGTCGACAGAACTCTTACCCTTTATTTAAACTTCATTATCTTTCTGGTCTAAATTGGTAAAAAGTAGAGGTGAATTAAATAAAGTGTATTACAAAATACATCAGGCAATGTTAATTCATTTTAACTTTTATATTGGAATTCGGAGTTAAATACTTGATAGTATAGTTATGGTTGTTTTGGTTTTTATACTATGTCATATAGACATGTTACATAAAGTTAATAAGGCAGCACATTGTTGCATTTTGATTAACAATAAAGGATTTTCTATTGTTCTGGAATGTTAAAGGCTATCATGGAACACAAAACCAAACACCTTACCTTGGTATATCAAGCGACAAATTATCCTTAGCCCTATACCCAGATCTACCACCAACCCTCCTCCCACTGGGCTCCAACAAGCTCTGTTTCAACCGTCTCCCTTCCAGAATCTTCTCAATCAAATCCATATCATTCTCCTCATCAGTCTTTTGTCTCTTGCTCGGTAACTCTACTTCGTTAAAGTCTATGTCTCCTATATCCCCGAAGAGTTCATCTGCTGTTCTTTTACTAGAGACAGGAGTTAGGTCTTCTAAAGGTAGAAGGTTTGGCGTGGGTATAGTAGTGGTTGCTTGTGGTATGTGGTCTGTTGTTGTGGGGATCGGCTTCTTGGTTATGGGACTTGAGAAGTCAAGACTGCGTTTGGCTGGTAGAACTTTCTTTTTGATGATGTTTGGCTCTGAAAATGGGGATGTTTTTCATTGATTAAGTTAGTAGGTACTAAAAATGTTTACTTCTTTAGGGCCATACTCAGGAGTTTCGTGTTACCCAGTAACTGGGTTGTGGAGGCCAGAAAGGCAGTTGTTTTACGCCTATTGGCATGCATCTACAGACTGAAGGCAACCCCAAAACAGTTGGTTAATAGGGCTAGGTAGATAATGATTAAATCCTTTATGCGACACTCAGTATAGTATTCAGTCATAACTATCGTTACACTTACATTCAGTATAAAAACAGCTTGTTAGATCAAAAACTTTGGAACTAAAAACTAACCTACAACGAAAGTTAATGATAATTTTAGAGCCTATAGTATTTATTGACTTTAATATTACCTGCATCCCCCTCATCTTCTTTAAGCATTTCCAGCTCATCAGCGTACATCAACTCATATTCTTCATCGGGATCCGGATAGTCACCCATTATGCCGCTATAACTTATAAAAACCAAAGGATTAAGTAGCAAGCAGTATTTTAGTTACTTCCTTGTATTATTTAATTAGTATTTAATGGCTTTCTAGGCAAAAATGAATTCGTAATTGAAATGTTTTCACAAAATTGAAAATTCAAAACTTTATCCACTGTTTTTGTGTCAAAATTGACAATTGATGTCAACTGTCAAAAATGTTTTTTTTTTTAATTTACCCCGAAGAGAAGGTAGTCTTTTGACCATATTGCCTGGCTGTCAAAAATGATTATAACAAAAGTAAACTTTTTTTCTTGGATTGTGGGCTTTTTAGGAACGACGTTTTCCTACCATTCGGTGGTTTTTTTTAGCTTTAGTCATTACTAAGATTTTCAAGTTCAAATATTTGCCTTTATTCAACAAACTAACCAAATACATTATTACAATTAAAAACGATCAAATAAACAAACTATAAAAGAGCAAAAAACTTCTCCTCAAAGCTGTCAGCTGGTAATGTGACCAAGAGCCCGAGACTGGTGGCGTCACCATGTTGTGTGGCAACACTTTGCCTCTGGCCAAGGTAAAAACCAGCCCTTGGTCAAAAGGTTCGGCGGTGTCGGTGTTGTCCCTCAAGAGTACAGGTAAGTACCTAACCCTAAAGTCACAATTCGGCAATTGAGTTAAAAAGTCTCCATATTGCTACTGTAATTCCTAATGTTAAAATTCGACAACACTGTAAGACCTGGGAATCGAACCCAGAACCTCGCTCTCATACACTGGCGTAGCTGGGGACCATGGCCCCGGGCGGTGCGTTTTAAGGGGCGACAGAGAGGCGGAGCCAGCTGGAAGTGAACAGGGCCAGGCGGCAGCGTCAGTTCATAGTTATAAGATCAGCTAATTACTATTATCATCGTGACTACGTTGTAAAAACAAGGACAACCAAGTAGTGGCGTATTTTCCTCTGGCAGACTGCGAGGGGGGCACGAGCCACCCTTTTCTTAGAAGCCTTACGTACTTAATACCTATGTTTTTGTCTGCCGCCCCGTATTTTTTAGATACAAGCGCAATATTATACTAGCCTGCCGCCTACCTTTTTAAAATATTCTAGCTCGCTTCGCTTGCTCTTACAGATATTTCTTCTTTGTTTTCAAATCTTTCATGCATATTATGTAATAAAATTTTGTTATTTGTTTGAATGGTGAAATGAAAATCTGTTAGATACCTATCCAAGGAGAAGTGCTTTTATATTTTTTATTTATAAGTCATCAAAAACTTGTACATCTATATTATGAATTAAAATAAAATACACATTTAAATGTAATCTAGCCGATGAGCAATGTTATTTTTTTGAGCTCGCTGCGGGACGGCCCTTCTTATCTATACTTCTATACTAATATTATAAATGTGAAAGTTTGGATGGATGTTTGTTGCTCAATCACGCCAGAACGGCTGAACGGATCTGGATGAAATTTGGCACAGAGATAGATTATAGTTTGGAATAGCACATAGGTTACTTTTAATC
This sequence comes from Standfussiana lucernea, assembly GCA_964057025.1. Lineage (NCBI taxonomy): Eukaryota > Metazoa > Arthropoda > Insecta > Lepidoptera > Noctuidae > Standfussiana > Standfussiana lucernea. Next base: position 12,817,652 of record OZ059801.1, on the reverse strand, counting down.
CCGGTAGAACGACCCCTGGGTCAATTATCGAACTCCACGCGGGCGAAGCCGCTGGCATAAGCTAGTAAGTAATATGCATGTCACATACATTGAGAATTGTATAAAAGATTTGTTTTGAAAACAAAACATGACGTACTTAACATTATAAAAAAAAATGCTTTAAATTTTATTTTTTTGCTATCTTTCTTGATTAAATTATGAAAATAGAGGGTGGGGGGGGGGCTAATTTCTGGGCCACGCTACGAGGCTGCTCTCATCAATAGACTGCTCGACCAAGAGGTAGGTGGAACCTATTAGTCTCTTATAAATAATCACTTAGAATCCTACATTCTCTTTCATATGATCGATCACGGTCCTTATTTTTTAATGTTTACAAACGGTAAGAAGGATGATATGGCAAGAAGTATGGAAGAAGATATAATGCTGCGCCGACCACAGATAAATTGGAATGCGAGCAGGACTCAGGAGAATGATGTTTAGAAGCATAGTTATTATAGATGTAATCGTCGGTCCTCAGCTCTGCCATTTTTCAATTAAAACCCCGTGAGTTACCTTTTGATTAAAGCGTAACATTTAGGGGGAGGAGGATCCAAGGGTCTTTCAATAAATAAATTAACACCAATGCTTGACCCATAGCATAGTCCTTCCTGGTTGTATTATAAGCGTAGGTAGCTTCCACCAACTGCTAGTGAAAACATAATTCACAGGCACGTAAATAGTTTTGACCATAATTATGAATAAAGTTAATTAGGCATAGATATACTGTTGCCTGTTATTTAATAGGCCATCAAATCTATTCAATCACAATTATTAACGACTTCCATTTTGATTTTAGATTTCACCATAACTTGATAGTTCGAATAAATTAAGGGACCTTGCGCACTACGCAGAGGCTCCGACCAGGAAAATGTTTGGTCACACAAGCGGCCTTTCAACCAGTTTTGTTCAAGATAGCGGCCGATATGCGACAAGTCGTGATCGTGGCCGCGTAGTGCGTGAGGTACCTTATTTTTTTCTTTTTGGGTGGGAAATCATCAAATGACCTCTCCCGCTCTGGGTGGAGCGGGAGGGCGTGTCAGACACTTACTGACTAAAACCCACCCGTGTTCCTTCAGTTGCCTGTGCCAAGGGCCACGGTAACTCAGTCGAACAAACCAGCAACCCTGGTAAGCATCGGTCCTAGTGGACCCTGTCAGTTTGTGCTGACATCTGCGTGAGGTACCTAACGGGTAATAAAATAAATTAAATTAAACACAAGAATTATATATACGAAAGTTTTTTTTTAATAATTGGGTATATTTACAATAGATTAATTAACAAACGTGAGTTACATGAATATTTAAACAGGTATATGACCAGGTATACCTTCAGAATAATGTTACATGCACACGTCCAATACCAAAGTTACACTATTATATACTTAGGAGAGATCTTTTAAAATTCGATAGTGAATTGTATCGGTCGCAAGACCTTATATATCTGACTTATGTATTATCTAGTAATTGGAATGTAGCCACGGCAAAAATCTTATCACAGATAACCTCCTCTAGATTCCGCAAAGAAAGCAACTTATGCACGCCGCACATTTGTGACTTAGCACTAATATAACTCGATGCGCGTATCTATCTCTTCAGTGTCGACCAGAAGTTAGACCCGTGATGATGCTAGCAATTTAGAGAATTCAATATGTATGAAAGTTTTCTTGTTACGGTTTACTTAAAAAAAAAGACTACCTATGCTGTTAAATGGTGAGGCAAATTATCCAGGACCTTGAGTTATAAAACAGGTGGGATAATATTCAACTGTTAAGTGAAATTATAAAATCAACCATTTCAGAAAGCGCTCAACTTATAGTGTCTGAGGTAGTGACTCTCGTTGATGTCTTTCCCTTTCACTTATTAGGTACTATTGTATTGCTGTTTTTTATTCACACAAAACTAGTAGTGTCATGAGCAATACGTTCTTGTTTATCGATAAATAAAATATCGATGCTATCGATATTTTGTTTTTTATTTGGACAAAATTCAATTGAAATATAAAACTTTGTTCATTAGGAATATTCGGTAATCTATTACATATTGTTATGAAGTAGGAGCTTTACAACATAAAAAGGGAACATTAATATATATCATTCTGTTAAAAAAAATATCGACGTCAGACTCTACATTTAATGTCAGTATCCCATCACTACAGCCGGTGACGTCACCTTGAAATAGCCAATCGGATTGCACTTGTCACTCCCCGCGTACCGCGTGCCTACCGCTACATTTGGTGAACTCGAATTCAAACAAAATGTTTATGATACGGAATCTAGAGGCGGTTATTTGTGAATTTACCCATCACTAAAATCGAGATCAATTTATTTAAAGTAACGTGTCTTCTACTTGTACGCTAAATATAACAACAAATAACTTAAATAAAACAACAATAATATCAATTTCATGTGTCTCGTCAATTCTCAAAAAGCATTTCAATCCAATTATTTAATATACTAGTGATTTTTCAAATGTTTTACTTTGTATATCATACAGACGGCGTCATATCGTGCTTCTCAGATTCAAGGAAATATCCAAACAAAATAAATTAACCATAATAATGTCTTATACAATAATAATAGGTAGTTAATAAATATCGTAACAATTAGCTGAAAAAATAAAAAAAGTTAACAGAAAAATAACAACAACTAAACGCAAAGCTAAGATTCAATAAATCACAGACACTACTTTTACTTATTCGTTAATGACTGGAACGTATTATGAGATTCTTTTTTTTTTTTATTTATTTAATATTATAAATTACTTACACTTCATCACCCTTAGACGTTCACTCGACTAAACAATTTATCTTAACTACGGCACTCGGTGTGGCCGATTGTCTTTTGGCTTCTATTTCTAACTGCGTTGATTAGGCTGTCCAATTATGAACCTGATTCCCTCAGAGAGCTAAACTTAAGCCGGATAATTAGGACTTGCATAATAACTAGCTCAAAAACCTCCAACTGACCCTAAATACGAATCTAACGAGAACATTGATGAATGCATTATCTGTAAGGGACCTCGCGCACTGGACGGCCACGACCACGAATTTTGGACGCAGAACTCCGACCGGGAAGAAAGTTTGGTCGCACGACTGGGCTTCCGACCAGTTTTGTTCAAGATAGTGGCCGGTCCAGCCTAAAGTCACAGTCCTGGCCACGTAGTGGGCGAGGTCCCTAAGGTTAAACATTGTTTATGGCGTTCCGGACCGAGTGCCACCCAGACGTGAGCCTGCCGTCCATTTGTCTAAACTATGCTAACAGTTAAGACTTAGATGTATTATTTTATTCGATTTTACTGTACAAAATGCTTAATCCTTCGCAAAATTTGACCTATTTGTTATTAATACATTTCATCGCCTCAATAACAATTGAGTCGTCCCGCTTTGAGCCGGCCATTTTATTTAAATACGTACACTTCATAGAAGGGTTCACCGGATTATATTACGACGGAGTTCCCGCTTTTATTGCATCCTCCCGCCTGCCAGACATTTCTCTAATATCATCTAACTATATGGCAATACGTTCATTTCACTACGTTTACGAAACTCTTAACTTACTAGCTAACCGCTGTTCTATTGGACTAAAACACCGCTCGGTCCAGCGGCACCAGAAAATAACATTACCAGACAATTACCTACATAAACATATGAACAGACAAGAGAGTGCATCAACTACAATGTGTCACATCAAACACCACAGACAAGAGCGATGCTCGTCAACAACTGAACGACGACCGGCGAGAGGCGCTCGTTGCGTTCTCGGTCCCTGCCGTTGACTTTGAATTATAAATATAACTGTGAATGTGTGTTTGTTCTCAGATTATACCACAACAACAGTCTTTCATGCTGCAGCTTTTGGAACCCTCGTGTGTCAACGTGTGAGGCAGTCGTGGTCAGTTTTTGGGAGCCACTAGTCCACCAAGGTCTCAGAGTTAATGCACTCGCACTTAAGCGGCCATGTCTGGCCATACTAACCGCTCACTCGGGAGTACGCGTGCACCATCAGACCTTGGCCACCGAAACCACTAACTACCACGAACTATTGGAAAGTCGAACACATTCGAGGTCTCTAAAGCTAGATAATTTCTTTTCGCCATCCCCTCTACGAACATTGACTGCTCTAACAGACGGCCTATTTTGTCAGTCCCAGTCACAAATATCATGCTATCAGATGTTACCGATCCCTAATAAACTTTTCCACTAGATATCACAATCCTTCGAATTAATTCAAAGTCACGATACTGAATTATGAAGGTACACACATAATTCGTACATTTATTACCTTTCACTCGTCTATCTATTGCGATGACATTTTAAATCTTGGTCAATCGTAGCAATTTTCAATTTCTAATTAGTACCTATTTAAGTCAGCGTTTTTGAGCAATCACACCGTGAATTTCATTGATTTCATGAAAGGAAGTAATGACTAAAACTAAATGAGTTATAATTTAGGTGGAATCCTTAAATAGTTAAGTAAATTAGTAATAATTATAACAAGTGACTAGATTATATTGACCTCCTGACTCTGAATAAACAAAACCAAGCTGTTATTACCTATTATCGCTGGGCACATGGACGTTATGGAAATCTATTCTGGCCTAAAAGTAGTTAAATACCAGCGATGCAGTACGACTCTATAACTTGAGTTAGACTAACTTGGGACTATTCAACTGTCTCCAGTCTCAAACACGGCTGTGAACACTAAACAACTCAACAAACCTGCTGCTACTTGTAACGCTCAAACTTGAACGATTGACCAAGATCTTGGACTGTCAGGAGCCGACATCAAACGCGACTGGGGCGGTCAGTGAGGGCCAACCGGAGGACGGCCACCTCCGTGTGTCAGGCAGCGCTGATGGCGAGGGGTGGCGCGGGAGCGGGGTGCGCAGGCGCAGGGGGCGGGCTCTCGATCGCGGTCCCACACGCCTTCAGCTCCGTGAACACTTCGGTGAAGAATCCGGGCTCCGAATTGATCCTCAGCATGTTGAAAGACAGGCGATCCACGATGAGGAGGCAGCGGTCCCAGAACTTATCTTTAGAGTCTTCGACTAGGAATGGTTTGAGCGGGTAGGAGATCTCGTTGCCCATGTAGGAGTAGGACAGGTAGAGGCAGGTGAGGACCACGGCCTGCAGCTCCTGCGGGCGCCCTATCCGCTCGCCGTCCACCAGTTCGCGCACCAACATGTACACGAACACCACGTTCGCTGGGTTTATGAACGCCACATCCTGGAAACGAGAAGCATTGGTGTTAGAGACGATTCGAAGATTTTCAGCAGACAAAGAAATTTTTTGAGTGCTTTCTGAGGTGTTCTAATAATTCATCACCCACAAAATTGTGGCCAAGTTCTGGGATGAATTCAATATTTTCAGTAAACTAAAAAGGAACTTTTTTTTCTTAAACAGACTTTTGTTATAAACCCCACGGTTTATTTGGTTTAATATGTTATCGGTTTTTTCACACATGGCACATTGCGTACTTAGATTAAAGGTCGAGATATTTTCGTTAGGTGTCTGACCGTCTGCCCTTTTCATATTAAATATGAAAAGAGTAAACAGTCCGTAAGTTTGTCTTTGTTTTGACTTACAAAGTGTAATGGCGACGACTTGGAGTAGTTATAAATGACTGAGTTGTGACTCATCGGTTCTATCGATTCGCCTGAGCAATGTCGATGCCTTACAAGGTTCAGGGTTTGTTAAAGATGCTCTGAGCTATAATTATGTCGTTTTCCTGTTTAATGCTACAATTAGATTTTTCAAAGGCTGAGACTATCGTTATGGTCACTGTGTTTTATGTTCATAAACTGCCTAAATTTATTTATCATAAAATCAAGCCTGCAATCCCCAAAGGGTTAGGCAGAGGTGTCCTCTAGTACACCTCACATTTCGCCAGTTATGTTGAAGTCCCATGTAATAGGGGGCGAGCCTATTGTTATCAACTGGGCCCAAATGCGAACTCAACCAGACTCCGTGGCTGCTACTGAGAAATTCCTGATGGATTAATAAATTTTAACTAAAAATAGTAATAATAAGTACAGAAGGAGTACACTTGCGTAATAATTAATGTTGTCCATCACTACATAGTATAAAACAAAGTCGCTCCCCGCTGTCTGTCTGTCTGTCCCTATGTATGCTTAGATCTTTAAAACTACGCAACGGATTTTGATGCGGTTTTTTTAGATAGATAGAGTGATTCAAGGAGAAGGTTTAAGTATGCAATTTGTCAAGGTTTTGTGTAAATTGGTTGAATTACGACGATAATTGTTGGAAGTGTCGGATAAGGTCAAGTCGCCTAATGTGCTCTACTACCCGTGCGAAGCCGGGGCGGGTCGCTAATTATTTATAATGAGTGTAAAAAGATCCTAACAAAGCTGAAAAGCACTTATTTTCACCGTTATTGCGATCATTATTATGTTCTGGAACATACGGGGACCTTCTTGTTACGAAGATATTGAAGGTCAAAGATCCAACTTTTCGCACGTTTAAAATACAAGTTATAGTGTTAAAACTTCACTTTAAATACTCCTATGACCCCTGTACTATCCAATGCATTAATCAGAACAATGATTTGAGTGTTACATTGAGCCCTACCGTAAACCGTGATTTTTCAACTCAAAAAGGTCGTTTCCCAGCAATAATTTTTGCATAGTTACTTAGTTTGATTAACAGAGAGCTTGTACACCTTGTATTTAATCTTTTGTTTATATATTTTGTTGGAGATAAAAAAAAATTAGTAAGAACTGATTGACAAAACCACATTTTTTAACCGACTTCAAAAAAAGGAGAAGGTTCTCAATTCGGTTGTATGTTTTTCTTTTTTTTTTTTTTTTGTGTTTGTTACCTCATATCTCCGTCATTTATAATTCTTCTTTTATCTGAATGGATTTACTTTCCGATTGGTCCCATAGAAATTTCATCAAAATCGGTTCAGCAGCTTGGTTTTGAAATCAAAATACCTGGAAAAAATGTCATCCAAGTAAAAGAAATTGCGCAATTGGTACTTGACAAGGATTTGTGTGTGATACGATAACTAAAAAGGGTAAAATAAAAACTTTTTTGCAAAAAAAAACCGACTTCCAAAAAAAACACAAAAAAAAAGTGGAAAATAACTTTACTTTCGGAAGTCGGTGGCAAAAAAGTCAATGAAACAAACAATAGTCACCGACTTCCGAAAGTAAAGTTATTTTCCACTTTTTTTTTTGTTTTTTTTGGAAGTCGGTTTTTTTTTTGCAAAAAAGCTTTTGCAATATAAGTAAGAATAAGGGAAAAAATCCAAACGCCACTGTTTTATCGTTTATGATGCTGTTCGACGAATATTTACTATTATTCTAAATCAATCCAATTCCCAGTAGTGGTTGATTCCGGGCTGAAATGCAATGCGAAGTTGATACTACTAAATAAGTCATTTAAGCCATTAGCAACCAAAATGCCTTCTCAATTTAAATGAACTAAATCCATTCTTTAGTAGGACGAATCACAAAAAAATAGCACCAACAATAATTGTTTAGTGTCAAATCTAGTTCGTGATTAACTCATAATCTACAGGAATGATTAGATTATACACAAACGGCAGAATCTGGCTGGGCCGCGTAGGCGCTACGGCTACGATAATCCGTCTGTGCTACGAATGGCTACGAATATCCGTAGCAATATCGATTCACCGAAAATAGTAAGGTTACACCTAAATTACCTACATATTTCTTCGGCTACGTAGTTTTTCACCGTTCAGTGGTAATTGCTACCTTTCGCCACATGAGGTCACTTGCGACAGAGATTGTGAACATTTTAAAGGGTACGTTATTGTATTTTAATGGTTAAAGTGCCATAAAACGGCCAATTTGAAACTATAGTGTTAGCAAAGGTTATTTATTGTATGTGGTAACGGCTCCGAGTTACTTTGTTTAAGTAATTTCTTTCATCACCACTGTTGTCAACATGATGGAGGAAAAGATTGTGAGGAAACCGGCATGTCTTACTAGAATAAACAAAAATAAAAGATTTGTGGTATTCACTAACTCGCACTGGGCCCGCGTGGTGGATTACAGCCCATTCCCTTTCATAGAGAAAAGGCCTGGGTCCCAGCTGTGGGCATATTTATTATTATAAGCCGGTGATCTGTCGTGACGTCTTAAAGCAATATTGTTTTAATCTTTTTCCAGAGTGGGAAAGAGATGGCGCTAGACGTCCTCTATAGCTCTGTCTCTTTCAAACAATATACTGTTTTAAGACGTCATGGTAACCCCGCTGGTTATGCTTATGCTACGCAAAGGTTAATAAACCTTAATATATTCAGAAAATAAAACAGGCAACTGACGAATCGACGAAAGCGGCAAATTATTGAAACTGTCGAGTTGACGCAACTGTCGAATTCACAAAACTGTCCAATCAGCGAAACTGATGAATCAAGGAAACTGTCGAATTAAATAAACGGACGAGTGAGGGAAATTGACCCAGTGTTACGCGGACTCAAAATAGGTATATTGTAGACAGAGATTATGTACTTTCTATCCCATTTGTCAAAATAGGACCTCGTTTAATTTCGCGCAAACAATACTCTGTCACGAATCGCGGTGGTGCTCCACGCCTCAGGTTCACCACCCCTCTTTTAATAATCAACACGCCATCATTTTCGGGTACAAAGATTATTTTACCTAAAATATTTGAAGTATGTTCAAAGAAATTCATTAAGGCGATATTCATTTCAATATCACAATGAGCTTTATTTTCGATCAATAAGGTTGTGAGTAAGGTTTGGTTGGGTTGCTCCAGACAGCGGTAAAATATATTTTAAAGTACTTGTAAATATCTTTTAAACCGCTTTCAAGGGCTTATAATGAAATAATTACAATTTTAATACTAAATGGGCTTGCGTTTGGCCGCAAGCCGCCTGATGTAAATCGATTGTGCGGCCTAGGGTGGAGCACGCGCGTCTAGAAGAAACCGATTCACTTGAACCTTAAATAGGTTTAATTATAATGATCTATAGGAATAATGAGCTCTTGATCTAAATTTAAAGCTGCAAATAAAGTTCAGAATCATTGGTGAAATTCGTCCTAAGCAATTTATTTATCCTGTTAAAAGTTAAGCTAAACCATAAACCTTGATGCTGAAATACTATTTGCACAAAGTGAAATGCTGTTCTATCGTCGTAAATACCTGACCTTTGCTTTAAACGCCAAACTTCAGCCATAAAACTACAATACACTGCGTTTCTAGCAATCTGGATCAAGCTGGTTTCTATAAAAGCTTTACATTTCTATACGTTTTGAAGGTCTTTGTAAAACTGGAAGTAAAAAATAAATACGATATTTTTTTCGATATTTTCAACTTTAAGCTTAATTTTCAACCTAAAATCATAATCTAGGCAATTCAGTCTCATATAAAAACAAATTTTCTGAATTCTTTCAGCTTTCCGGGAGTATTTTTTAATCGAATGTATGTAGCTGTAGCACGAAAGCAGTAGTAATCGTTTTTGTTGAGAGAGTCGCGCCGGGTTCCTAAAAAAGAAAGTGATATTTAGTGCGTGACAGTTGAGGCCGAAAAGTTTCGCGCGGCGGAGCAGTAGAATGGATAATACCCACATACACCGACCCTATTGGTCATGTTCTTCAGAAAGGTCAGGTGAGTAGTTTAAATAGATGTCCAGAAAAGGAGTATGGAACGATCGTAGCAGGTGGCGTTCTGTAGTTTTTGCCTCATGATGACAAGGCGGGAGTACTTATGTATGGAAGTGATACCCACGTAACTGCCTCGTTGGTCTTTCTAGTATTCGCAAGCGCGACTGCTGAGCAAGAAGTCCTGGGTTCCATTTCCGGGTCAGGCAAAGTGTTGTTGGGTTTTTCCATCAGGAATTTCTCAGTATCCGCCACGGAGTTTGGATTTGTGCCCAGTTGATGGCAATAGGCTCGCCCCCTATTACATGGGATTTAAACATTACTGTCGATAAGGTTTAGCCAAAGGTGTACCTAATAGTACACCCACATGTACAATTAGGTACACCTGTGGCTAAACCTTCAGGGCTTACAGGTGTGATGTTATGTTATGTGATTCCATATAAAAGCTACTTAAATGTTTGGTCCCGTCGTATAAAATTATTGCCGTAAACTTAAACGAACGTTGTCAAAACAATAATCACTAATTATAATATAACGGCTCATTCACACGGGTTCCGTCATTGACGATTCGTCAAAAACACGATACGTCATGATGGATAGACGTTGACATTGCATACGGAATCGTGTTTTGTCACGATTCGGCAAAACATCCGAATTGGTGTTCACATTAGTTTCGTGATTTTTCGGGAGTGAACGCATCAGCAAATCCGTCACAAAAAACACGATTCGTGATACGTGATATAAGACGTGCCCGACATTTTTCACGATTCGTGATGCGTGTGAACACGGGCATTTAAAAAACATAGCCGCCGTCAAAAAAAAAACGAATCGTGAAAAAAGACGATTCGTTAAAAGAACTAATCGTCTTCGTATTGAATGAGTTATAAAGGAATTCTTTTTAAAAGATTTTATATAGATAAAGTAATCAGCTAATTATAATTCAGACATTATAACGAGCTTTACATTTTAGCGAAAATCTCGAATCAAAAACATTACATAGACCAGGTAAGGTTACTTTGGCATTTAAACGAAACGTCCTATTACTATAAATAATTGGAAACAATACGAGTATACTATTACAACTAAACAGTAATTACACTACCGAAATTCGCCCCAAAAGTCAAATAGGGTTGGAATTTGAAACCCCGACCTTTTAAGCTTAACACCCCAAAATTGGATTCTCTCTGGAAAAGTGGGAAGCAAATCGACTGCGAGTGTGGACAAATTGGACACACTTAAACCTGGTCAAAGGGAACAATTCAGGTCAAAATGGCGGACAAAATGACTGAATAGTATGACTGTGCCGAAATAGTGGAGATTTTCATCATTGTCTAGCTTTATCTTATCCCATAATATGTATAACTAGCTGTCCCGGCGAACTTCGTATCGCTTAACAGTCAATGAATGTCTTGCTTGAAGCTACCCTACCCCACCTATCCGACTTACCCTATCCTACCCTCCTCGTACCTACCTACATATCCTACTCTCCTAGTACCTGCCTACCTATCCTACTCTCCTAGTATCTGCCTACCTATCCTACCCTCCTAGTACCTGCCTACCTATCCTACTCTCCTAGTGCCTACCTACCTATCCTACCGTCCTAGTACCTACCTACATATTATTCTACTCTCCTAGTACCTACCTACCTACCTATCCTACTCTCTTAGTACCTGCCTACCTATCCTACTCTCCTAGTACCTGCACCTGCCTACATATCCATAAAACAAAAGCGTGCGTGACGTGAGCTGTCAATTGTGGAAGATGTCAAAACGAATTTATTTAAAAAAATAATGTTGATTATTTTTTATTTCCCGTGAATTTTTCTGATATATTAATGGTTATTCTGCTATTCGGAACGGAGACGAATCCAACAAATCAATAACCATGAAAATTGGTCCAGCAGAACTCGAGTTATAAGTGTTGTAACAAACCCGACTTTGTTTTATATATATAGATTATCACTTGCTTCGGTTAAATAAAACATCTTGAGGAAACCCAACCATCATGCCTGAGAGATATATCTCGACGGTATGTAAAGCCAAGTCAGAGGTCCCATGGGTGGCATAAAAACTCTGACACCAGGTTAGACACTAATCACACGAAAAAGAAGATCTTATCCCAAATAAGTTAGTGTGCACGCCATAGTGTGCACCTGCCGCAAAAAGCGTATAGATATAAGAGAATTATCGGTAAAGTTAGCACAGTTACAAGAATTGGTTCAAAAATTCGATGAGGTTCAAACTCAAATAGAAGAACTCTCTGTAAATGCAGAGAAAGAATATTCAGAAAGAAATACCACTGAAGGTGAATTCAGCTCCCAAATTGCGTTAGCACAGGAAATAATAGATTTGTATTCAACTAAAAACAAAAATTTGGTAAATGATTCAATAAAATCCAGTTGTGGAGTAAATGCTTCCATAAAATTGCCTACTATTAATCTACCAAGTTTTGATGGGAACTTTGTAAAATGGTTGGAGTTTCGAGACACGTTCCAATCTCTTATAGATGACAATGACTCCATACCATTAATAAATAAATATCATTATTTGAGAAATTCCTTGGTAGGTAGCGCTAAGATTGCTATTAGTTCAACAAATTTTGCGGCTAAGGATTATAAAAACGCATGGCAAGCTTTATGTAAGAGATATGATAATCCAAATATCCTTATGAACTATCACTTAAACGCATTAGTAAATATTGATCCTATTCAAAAGGAATCCTTCACTGCGTTAAGGGATATAACAGATGTAATTTTTAAAAATTTAAGTGCGCTAAACACCTTAGAGATTTCTACAGATGGTTGGGATCCATTAGTAATACATTTGGTGGCCGCAAAGTTAGATCCTAGGACTAGGAATAAGTGGGAAGATCATAAAGCCAGTTTGTTATCCCGTCCTACACTTGAAGAATTTCAGGATTTTTTAATACAAAGAGCTAACGTTTTGCAAACAGCTTACCATAGTAATGGTAATAATGATAGTAAAAACTCTTCTAGGGATAATAATAATAAAGAAAATAAATGTGTGAAGTCATTTGCTGCCGTTACAGATAACACTCATAATAAGGCATGTGTTGTGTGTGATAAAAACCATTACATACATCAGTGTTTTAAATTTAAAGGGATGAAGTTAAATGATAGGCATTCCTTGGTAAATAAACAAAAGCTGTGTATCAACTGTCTTCGTAGTGGTCACACACATGCAGAATGTACTTTGAAAGGTTTGTGTAGGAAATGTGCAGAGAAACACAATAGTTTATTACATAAAAGCAGTACAGTTATAAATGTAGCTACTGAAAATGTAGAGACTTCAGCTACTAGCGTCCCTGTTAGTTTATCTGCAGTCTCGCCGGGCCAAGTCTTATTGTGTACTGCACAGGTTGAAGTAGTTAATACTGAAACAAATTGTACTTACTTAGCTCGTGCTTTGCTGGATACGGGAAGCCAGTCTTCATTTATGACTGGCAACCTGAAAGAAAAGCTAGGACTACAGACTGAGAAGTTGAATGTCTTTAATGTAACAGGCATAAACAATGTAGCATGTGAAATTAAAGAAAGGTGCAAAATTAAATTAAATTCAAGAATAGGTATGTTTAGTGCACATGTCAGCTGTTTTATTCTTCCAAAGATTACTGGTAATTTACCTAGCATTCAAGTTAATGTAGAAAGTTTAGGTTTACCAGATAATATTCAATTAGCTGATCCTCTGTTTTACAAGCCATCTGAAATAGATATTTTGCTGGGTGCAGATCATTTCTTTAATATTATATTACCAAATAAAATAAGTTTAGGCACCAACAGACCTGTCTTACAAGAGAGCATGCTAGGTTGGATAGTGGCTGGGCCCACAGGGGGGAGTCACAATAACAAGAAAATACATTGTAACTTTGTTCAAAACGGTTTAAATATTCAGCAAGATTTAAATGATTCTTTAATTAAATTCTGGGAGGTTGAAGATGTACCTTCAGAAGCTAATATTTATTCTGCAGATGAACAGTTTTGTGAATCACATTTTAATAAAAATACTTGTCGCTTACCTGATGGTAGATTCTCAGTAATGATGCCGTTGATGGAGGTTCCTGAGCAGGCTCTTGGCAATTCATTTCCTTTAGCAATTAAGCGTTTTCTTAATTTAGAAAGTAAATTAAATAAAAATCCAAAATTAAAAGAACAATATGCCAATTTTATAAATGAATATGCTAAATTAGGACACTTGGTTGAAATTGATAGGCCAGAGTTTGGATGTTTCTTACCGCACCATTGTGTTATACGCGAACAACATGAAACCACAAAACTTCGGGTGGTTTTTGATGCCTCTGCCAAAACAAGATCAGGCAAATCTCTCAATGACATCCAGGCAGTTGGCCCCGTTATGCAAAATGATTTGTTTTCAATACTTATCCAATTTAGATTACATAAATGTGTATTAACAGCTGATGTCGAAAAGATGTACCGTCAAATCGACTTAAATGAGTCGCAGCGGCATCTACAGCTGATATTGTGGAGAGACAAATCATCGGAGCCTATTAAAATTCTGCAACTCAAAACCTTAACATATGGAATGGCATCTGCTCCATTTTTGAGTACCAGGTGTCTGTTTGAGCTAGGTACTCAATGTAGTGATAAGGTTATTGCTGAGGTAATTAAGAATAATTTTTATATGGATGATGTAATAACTGGTGCCTCTTCTGAGGACGAATTAAAGCACATATATTTAGGTGTATCACAAGCTTTGAATGCGGCTTGTTTTCCGTTAAGAAAGTTTAGAACAAATTGTCCTAAAATCCTCAATGATAATTCAGAGTCTAATAATTGCCTAACTTTTCATGATGAAGCCACTGTTTTAGGGTTAAAATGGACACCTTTGTCAGACAATTTACATTTTCCAAGTGACATTGATATCCCTAATAAGGCTACAAAAAGAATAATCATTTCTACTACATGTAAGCTATTTGATCCATTGGGACTGGTTAGTTGCTGTATAATCAAGGCTAAAATATTATTACAAAATTTATGGGCTCTCAAATTGGATTGGGATGACCCAGTACCAGAATATTATGTTAAAAAATGGTTTGGTTTTATAAAAAAATTACATTTGTTGTCTGATATTGTCTTACCACGCTATGTTTTGGGTGAGAGTTTAGATGTTCAATCTGTGGAGATGCACTGCTTCGTTGATGCATCACAACAAGCTTATGGAGCATGTGTATATATGTGCTCTACTAATAATATAGATAATACAGTTACGGTTAGGCTACTATGCGCTAAAACAAGAGTCGCACCAATTAAAACACTTACTATTCCACGATTAGAATTATGTGCTGCCTTAACAGGAGCTGAGTTGTGTGCTAAAGTAGTAAAGTCAGTTCCATATAAAGTTAGAAAAATATACATGTGGACTGACTCCACGGTGGTACTTGGATGGTTAAAAACACAAAATAAAGCCTTACAAGCATTTGTGCGTAACCGTGTTAATAAAATAAATCAACTTACAAAGGAAGTTCAATGGAAACATGTTCCGACAAAATCTAACCCTGCAGACTTAGCGTCCAGGGGTATTGATCCACAGCATGTGCAGGCAGCATCGTTGTGGTGGGAAGGACCTTCATTCCTAAAGGAAGATAAATCTAAATGGCCTACCCAGCCACAGCTTAGCCTTAATAATTTACCCGAAACAAAGGTACTAGTTTCAGTTGATGAAACATTAGATAACATTAATTCATTTATCCAATTTGATAGATATTCTAGTTATTTAAAAATAAAAAGATGTTTTGCGTATGTTCTACGTTTTGTACATAATTGTAAAAAGAATACTGTTAACGTGTTAGGACCTTTGCAAATTGAGGAACTTGATCACTCACTAACATTACTATTAAAGTTTAGTCAGCTCGAGTCATTTGCAACGGAGATTAAAAAAATAAAGGATGGTAAAGCTTTACATCATAAAAGCAAATTGTTGCCTTTAAACCCATTTTGTGATAATAATGGCTTAATTAGAGTAGGAGGTAGGATAAATAAGTCTGATTGTAAATATGATAAGAAACATCCAATTCTATTAGATTCTAAGCAACATTTAACTAGGTTAATAATGCACTGTGAACATTCTAGATTGTTTCACGCAGGTCCCCAGTTACTTTTGTCCTCTGTTCGCGAGAGGTTTTGGCCGCTGGGTGGAAGAAACTTAGCTCGAAATATTGTTAAGACTTGTGTGGTTTGTACTCGATTTCGAGGTCAGCCGATACAGCCTTTAATGGGGGACTTGCCTAGTGTAAGAGTTAATCCTGATTTTCCGTTCAGTACATGTGGGATCGACTTTGCGGGACCATTTATGATATCCTCTAAAAAAGGTCGAGGTAACCGCGTCACTAAAGCCTACCTCTGCGTTTTTGTATGCCTAGTCACGAAGGCTCTACATCTAGAAGTTGTCAGTGACCTGACCACTGAAGCTTTTATAGCTTGTTTGCGTAGGTTTGTTTCACGTCGCGGCAAGCCTTGCGCTATTTATTGCGACAATGGAAAAAATTTCGTAGGGGCCAACAATGAGTTAGGGAGAGTTATAAGGGCCAGTCGTAAATCAGTATCAGATTTCGCGTCAAATGAGGAAATTAAATTCATGTTTTGTCCCGCCTACTCACCACACTTCGGTGGAATATGGGAGGCTGGAGTTAAATCCGCTAAACATCATTTGAAACGAGTTGCTGGTAGTGCCTCCCTTACATTCGAAGAATTGGCAACGCTTTTTGCGCAAATAGAAGCTATCCTTAACTCCCGCCCCATTTCCCCTCTCTCATCTGATCCTGCAGACATTAATCCCTTGACTCCTGGGCACTTCCTTATAGGCCGCCCGTTGATGTCTGTGCCGTCGTTACCAGCTAACTGCGTTAGACTCAATAGATACCAGCGCATCGAGCAGATCCGGCAGCAGTTTTGGGCAAGATGGCACCGGGAGTTCATGGCCGAGCTGCAGAGCAGATCTAAATGGAGGAGAGAGCAGCCAGCACTTCAGGTCGGCGACATGGTTGTGCTGCGGGAGGACAACCTCATGCCTCTCGACTGGCGCATGGGGCGCGTAATGAAGACATACCCTGGAAATGATGGGATTGTTCGGGTTGCGGACGTCCATACCAACAAAGGACTTATAAAACGGGCAGTCCACAAAATGTGTCTGTTGCCCACGACACCATAGCTGTTGAAATTGCTTCAACGCCGCGGAGTATGTGCACGCCATAGTGTGCACCTGCCGCACTAAAACCGTACCGCACGCGGCACATCACTACATCGGCGGTCATCTGGCAACACTGCGCGCCGCGTCATCTGGCAACACTGCGCGGCGCCCGTCATTAATATTCGAACTGCGGCGAGAACCGGCGCAAGCGACGAGGCACGTCAATATAAATGTACACGTGTCTAATACTTGTAAATGCAAGAATCAATAAAAGTTTATAAAAGAAGAGGACTTTAATATCAAGCCCCTTCAGTTAGGATCGTTTCTAGTCGAGCCGGATGCAGCTGAATTTTACATGAAGCAACTGTGACCTCCACAATGTAGTTTGATTTACAAGCTTCTGAATACCCGTGACAACTGCCAAAGATCTATAAATGTCAGCCAACTGCATAACGTGCATTCCGAGGCGCAGAGGGAAGTCGCAATTGGTCACCCATCCACGAGCAGAACACGGAAATCTCAGTTAATCGTTCAATCGGCACGTGCGGGCTTTTAAAAGGAGCAGGGTCTCAATTTGGCTGTATTTTTTAAAATGTTTGTTACCTTATAACTCCGTGTATAATGCTGGTATTCAGCTGCATCCACATAGACTAGAAGCCGAAGATGATTACTGCTCCGATTTACTTGTTTCTATTTTTAGACACGAGTCTAAAATAATGGACAATGACAACGAAACTAACCTAGTTAATGGCGAAATAGGATCACTGTTTGCCGAAATGGCAGAAATTTTCGTGTCTAATTCAAACAATGACCTGGTTTAAGAACTTGATCTAAATCTATCCATGTCAGAGCCTTGGAGAGACCTAAATTGCCCTCCAGAATTTAGGTTAAGTTGCTACTTAAATCTACGAAAACTTTTGTTTGCTTATTCTGTTGGGTTATTTTGAAATTGAATGGTAATTTTATTTGCGTGTGTTTTTTGCGAACTAGCTCATGCGAATTAGATATTTTGGGAATTAGAACATGCTTTAATAGAGGTGTAATTTGGACAGCTTTTAAAAAGTTTTTGTGTAATTTGGAACTTGTAGTTACGAACACTAAAATTAAAAGTGATTTTCTCCTTTATATTGATATTACTACATACTTTGTTATTATTATATACTCTACATTGATTAAAATTTTATGTTGTTACGAACTTAAACATACGCACGTATTGGTAATCCCATACTGTTATTAAACAGATGTGTAGTCGTTATTCCGTGAGAAAATAATTGCCTAGCTCCATAAATACTGTACTGTACATAAAAGTACACAATAATACGGTATACATGTGAAATTAATGTTCAAACATTACAAAAGAAAAATAATCCTTTTGGTAACTTAAATTAAAATATGTAAAATGTCGCAATTCCTACAATAAAGCCCTTCTACAACACAAATAACCAACAGAAATAGCTAACAACCAAAGACATCACCCGTAGAGAGTGCTACAGAGCGCTACGTAATGAGCGTAGCATTCGTAGCTCGTAGCCCGTAGCAGTCGTCTACGATCGTTACGTTTCCGTTTCTCCCGGACTACGCCGCCCGCCCCGGAAGGAGGCTATACCTTCACATGGGATAGAGTTGTATCCTCTCATACTCTTCATGTATAGAGAATATCTTCCTAAGGACAAAGTGTTTTTGAGTTTTTTCTAAATTCCTGCTAGAATCCGGAGTCTGGGTTTCTGTTCAATATGATGACTTTGCTTAATTTGAGGAGCTCGTGGTTAAATAATAACAGCCACTCGGATCAATCTTCAGGTTAAGCCACGCTTGCCTACGTTGGTCTGTGGATGGATGACCACCCGTTACATACCGAGTTTCCTCCGTGCCTCGGAAAGCACGTTAAGCCGTTGGTCCCAGCTGTCATTTGTAGATCTTTGACAGTCGTTACAGGTAGTCAGAGGCCCGGAAGTCTGACAACCAGTCTTACCAAAGGGTATCGTATTACCCAGTACTTACTGGGTTGTGGAGGTCACATAGGCAATCGCTCCATGTAAAATACTGGCATTCAGCTGCATTCGGTTAGACTAGAAGCCGACCCCAACATAATTGGGAAAAGGCTAGGCACAGATGATTGACTTTGTTTAATTTATTTATGGATAAGATCTGTGATGGTTATTTAATATCAGACCCATTATTATTTTACATAACATGACTGCGATATACGTTATAACGTTTTATGCGTGGCCGCTATTTTGAAAATAAACTAAAATGGCGGAAGTTAGGCAGGCCAAATAATTCAAAGCCCTTTGTGTCTGTCTCTTTGTTCCGGCCAATCTCTGAATCGGATGGACCGATTTATACGGGACTTTTACTGGATAGCTGATGTTATAAGGAGTAACTTAAATAAAAGTAGCCTATACTTTTATTTTACGAAATGGATGAGAGTTCCGTGCAGAAAAAAAAAATACTTGAAATTGTTTATGAATCCGATTCAAATATGGAAGTTTTTTTTTTTATAATTTCACGCGGATGGAGGTCGCGGGCACCAGCTGCTGTTATAATATTAAGTTTTGTATATTTTTATTATTCTTTGATAGCAAAACTCCTAGACCCTTTATAATATGAATTTAAAACTAGGTTTCTATGCATATAAAGTAGGCATTTGTTTGTTGTTTTAGGTAGAGTCTAGTCTTTCTATATTTAAAAGTTGTTTCTACCTACGAGTATGTCCGTTATAGACTTTGAACCTTCCAACCGATGTGGCCCATATCGAGTTCTTTAGAATGGCAATAATGCGAAGACGGTTTTATTAAAACAATGCATTAGGCACTATATCGTAGTATCACACGCCGGGAATCCGCTATTATATATAATAAGAGCTTCTAAATACAGTTTCTTTAGCCCCTAAGACGGAGTTGCTTGAGGGCGGAGATTGGACGTAAAAAGCTAAGGGCTGAGATTTGTTGAGTAGCTTTGAGGAGGCTGGTTATACGAGTATTCAACAGAAAAAAATATCAATATATTTATATACATCTTGTCATAATAACAACTCTGTTCTTCTTCTGTCGTATGACCACAAACTAAAATAAAATTTTAATGTTAGAGTTCGTACGTACGTAACGTAGTGTTAAGGTAACTGAAATAACAACTTCTTCAAGTAAATAAATATTTATAAAAATTAAATTATGATGAGATTTCGTACCGTCGTAGTACTAAAATATACAAAAAAACAACTTTAGGTATGTAGAATTTCATATCACTCGTTTCGTTTACCACTAATCACATTATTTAATATGCAGAAAAAGATGTATAGACTGTTTTTTATACTAACATTTATGTTGATAGCATCGCGCATGTTCCAGAAGTTATTTATTTCCACAAAACGCCACGGAAGTAACAAATATCGAAGGAATCGAGTGCGCTATTTTCTACGGAGACGCCATGGCTTGTCTGCGTAAAACAGCGCTACTCTGTGCTTCTAGAAGGGTATGTATGTGCCAGACTGTCATGTAACAGAACCAGATAGAGAGCTATCTCGAGGCGGGTTACGACTACACCTGTAATTGGATAAGCCATCAAAAGAGAAGACTGAACGACGAAAAATGACAGAGTTGTCTAAAATATCTAACAAAGCGAACAATTGTGAAAATGGATGGATGTATGGACGGGTGGATGTTTATAACTCTTTCACGCAAAAACTTCTGAACGGATTGGATGAAATTTAGCGCATAGCTAGTTTATAACTTGGATACACACGTACAATATACTTTGTAACATGTTATTAAATTCATTGTTCGATACACAAACATGGGGAAGGCACTGTTTGTCCTAAACACAGGTTGCGTTGCAACTTACCTAAGAGATCAGAACCACACCCACAGATTTGTTATGACCTACTACATGTTTCATATTATAGATTAAGTACTCATTAATAATATACAAATATCTGTTTTTGGAAATAAATTATTATTTATTTATTTACAGAATATTTTTTATTCCGGTAGTATGATCCCATGGGAACTGAACTCCACACGGACGAAGCCGCGGGCATTAGCTAGTGTGTCCATAGATATTTTACCAGCTAGTAGCTACTACATTATATGTCCTACAACAGTAGATTTTTGACATAATTATGTGCCCTTTTGCCACTAAAAATTGAATACTTAATTATGTTATTCTCTTCGTATCAAACAATTTTCCAGCAGCCGCCAACTTATCGACTTATTGTGTGGTTGTCATCTATAAAGGTATTATTACCTGCACGCGATCGTAATCGGGCTGCCATAATGCCATTGTATGTTGCTGCCAGTCGAATAAATATCGATCGATACGGGAATACTACGCCGGCCATGAAATAGACTCATCAACGTGACTTTTCATTATGTTTTCTTTAAACAGAAAAGGGGACAGCTCTAATTACAGCTTTAATTATTGATTGAGGAGGCATAAGCATAATAGTATGCTTATGCCTCCTAGTAATTATAGAATTAGCCTGTATACAAAAGTGGCATATTATATTTTAAAAAAACATACAAAAAGTACTGTAGCGCCATCTATGACGCAAATGAAGAACTAAAATTAAACTCCTGCACCGCGCTATTAGAATTCTCCGCAAGAAAAGAACTTATAGAAAAATCAATTGCAACTGTCGGGCAGTAGCCCACCAGACACAACACCCATCTGAATGGAGGACCCTCCCTTTTTCTGTTTCTCATACCCCTTAAAGCCTGAGAGAGTGAGAAGGAGTGGGCTGTAATTCACTACGTAGGCCCAGTGAGTGTTGTTGGAAGTTACATGTCTTTGAATAGTGGTAGAGTAATCTCTTATTGTTTTGCGTAAGTAATAGTTCAGGATAACTATAATATAGATAATAACAATAATACCGATCAATTGTTGCCCCGCTCTGCAGGAATTTACCTTGCGGTAAAGGCCAATCTCATAAAAGAAGCCTATCACAAGGTATGAGATGTGGCCTTTACTTATAATTGAGTATTGATTACTTTATTGGGCAATCATTATTGGCCGAAAAAAAAATAGATGTACAGGGTGGCGCCGATAATACGAAAATAAATTAAACTGCGTATACGTCATGACGTTCCCAGTCTGCGTACAAAATTTCAATCGAATATATCCAGTAGTTTAGTCACAGGACATTATTTTTCATTTGGTGGCGAACCTTCATGGCTCAATGTGCCATTTTTTCTAAAGAAATGTTTAATGAGGCCAAAGATGTGCTGTCAAATAGTTTATACTTATTGATTATTGGGAAATTAACGACTCAAAACTCTTTATTTAGTACCGAAAATACAATTTACACTGTACATGTGATTTCTGTGTTGCAGATTAGATGAAAAATAACTTAAATTTGAGTTGTAAGAGGTTACTTTAGTAGAATGCATGATGGAGTCATCTGCCAAACGGTTTCTAAGCGAGTCTTATATTGTTAATCATGTCTGGAAACAATGACTCTCAGGCCATAGGTAGATTAAAATATAGTTAAAATCGGCGGCCTGCCCAAAATATTGTGTCGCGTGCCATCCATGGCACGCGTGCCATTGGATCGCCATCTCTGATGTAGATTAATAGGCTAGCATAGACAGGTTAACGACCCCCGCATAGGTATAAACACTAAACGTATGTTGCGAACTGGCTACTTCAAAAACCTTTGCCAAATTCGTTTCTTAAATTGTATTTCCAAATGCGAATTTGTGCAAATTTTAACTAAGATTAGTGAACCAATATTTATAAATGGTGTTCTATTTCGTTAACAGTTTTATGCTATTTAGTTTGTTTGAAAAAAGTATTTTTATTTCGATGTTCGGATTTTTTTGATAATTTAAAAGTATGCCTATTGATTAATATTAACGGTGTTTTCATTAATTGTCGTATTGCGCCATGTTCTATAATAATATATAATAATAATATTTTATATATATAATATACATTTAAATATACATGATATCGCATTGCAGTCACAGTTAGTTGGGAGATATAACTGTTTATTAAAAATATTGGCTGAAGCCAAGCATATCCAAGAGGTCATCCTTCCTTTGAATATTTTTCATATTATGAGATAGGTGTCCATTATGACTTTCGTAAGTTTTTAGGGTTCCGTACCTCAAAAGGAAAAAACGGAACCCTTATAAGATCACTTTGTTGTCCGTCCGTCCGTCCGTCCGTCCGTCCGTCTGTCAAGACCGTTTTTCTCAGGAACGCGTGGAGGTATCAAACTGAAATTTCTATATGATACTTAGTTCTACTGTCCCTGGAAGCTGTAGAAAAATCAACCTTCTAAGTCAACGCAATCAAAAGATACTGCCACTTAGGCCGCAAATTTCCGCAAATTTTCGAAACTCGCACGGGAATCAAAACCTACAGGGTACTTCCCGTGAACTTAGAATCTTGAAATTTTGTACGAAGTCACGTCTTATAGTACAGATATAGGAAAAATTACGAAAACCGTAAATTTTTAGTTTTGTCATATAAAAAAAGTTATATACCCACAGGTTTGTACGGAACCCTCGGTGCGCGAGTCCAACTCGCACTTGACCGGTTTTTATTATTCAAAAGAGTAACCAAGGAGTTCCTTGCCGGTTGTTCTCCATAGGAAACGACCAGCCCGAACCGTGCACCTATGTATTTTCCTCTTGACGTTTTGTAAGTGCCCATGTAGGCCAATGTGAAATAAAACATTTCGATTTTGACCGACAATTTATTGTTAATCTGAACGACTCCATTTTTTTACACACATTTACGATTAGGTACCTATACTCGTAAATATGTAGGTGTAGGCACTATAGATTCTCCTCCGCTTAGCCCTTTGGGGATTACAAACGTGATATATAATGCTCGTAAATAACCCTATAGCTTTGTCAATATGTACGAGAGTCGTAACATTCCACCTTTTTCCGGAAATTACAACATGGCGGCTACACACCGGCCATGGGGTTTATGTCTGGGTTTTTTCCCTTTCACACAACCGCAGAGAATTTTCCATTTTTAGGACGAAATTGAGGCTGAATGATCTACGAAATGTTGTGTGTTATTTAGTACGTTTTTTAAATCGATAGTTACATTTTTGTGTAGTTTTGTAATAATGAATTTTTAAATTCATGGCCAGTTGGATTTAAAAGGCCAAAAAAGGAAGGCAACAATAAGAAAACGTAAAAGAATTTCGTTCTCAAATAAAAAATGTCAACACCCTCGAATCCGAATAAATAAAAAAACTTAACAACCCACCAATTTCAATGTCGTGAACGAATAATTAAGGAAAAGATGTGGCATTCTTTAATTTCCACTTATTCCCGTGCGAACGTTTAATTTCAGAAGATCCATTGGCCAGATCCATGATAGATCTGGTGGTGATTGTTTTTCTCATTAAGTCTAGAAATTATATACAAAAAATAAATAAAATGGATCTAAT
The DNA here is from genome assembly GCA_964057025.1 of Standfussiana lucernea. Taxonomy (NCBI): domain Eukaryota; kingdom Metazoa; phylum Arthropoda; class Insecta; order Lepidoptera; family Noctuidae; genus Standfussiana; species Standfussiana lucernea. The sequence continues at coordinate 12,793,434 of OZ059801.1, read as the reverse complement.
AAGAATTTTTGATGGAAAAAAAAAGTGAATATCACTAATTTCAACAAATTACTATTCCGACGCCTGTCCTAGTGGAAATTACTGTTTGAGAACCAAAAGGAAAGATGAGGGCAGTAAAGAAAAATCGAAACATTTAATCACAAGCAAAAATAGGTTTATTTTATAGAAAAAAATAATTATCAATTATTATTTTTTTATATTAAAACCCAAATATTCCTCAGTGGAAAATAATAAACAAACAAACTGTATGACAAACTATCAGAAGAGGGAAAACCACACGGATTTTTTTACCAAGAAGTGGATACCCTATAGCCAAAGAAATCACTCACCGAATTTAATGTTACTGATCCAGTACATTTTAATTTTTGTAATTTTCACAACAGCAGAGACTGGTGCCTTTTTTCATAGAGAACATGCTTAATGGAATTTGTAGCCCTCGCATAATAATACTTTACCACGCCCACTTTTAATAAATTTCAACTCTTCGTTCGCACTCATTTTCCGCAAACAATTATAACGCATTAAACTGCAATGTCAATATGACAGATATAGTAATATTTATTACTCATATTTGCTCATATCAAAAAGACTCATCATGTAGGTTGAATAAGACCCATCATGGGTTTGGCTAATGGGTCATTTGAAAAAAAAAATCTCTAGATCCACGACTTGAAATCAAGATCCAATGAGAAAAACAATCGTCACTAGATCCATTATGGATCTGGCCAATGGACCTTCTGAGATTGATCGGAAATGTCTCGGACATTTTGAACAGGCTTGGTAAAATCAAAGTAATGAACGTAGGTACCTCTTACGTCACGTCTAATTGCACAAACTCCAAATTCAAAATCCGTCTACCGTCGTGAACAGAGCAACACAGCAACACTCAATGGATATCGCTGTCTCACTCTAAACAAAGCCCAAATCGTTATAGAAAGACGCACGGGTATAAAATTCTTGATGCCATAACGTTCTATCGATTTTGCGTCTGACGTACGCTATGGTCCCCTTAATATTGAATGGAGCGCCCACAACTGTTTGTGTATGACTCGGACCACTAGATAAAGTGTACTGCTATCTTTCGTTGAATATTTTATGCGGCTTTTAGCATATTGCGTAGAACGAGGCACTTGCAAAGATAAATTGTTTACGTTTTCGAGAAAATGGAGGCTCTATCTTGGGGCTAAGAAATCTTTCTTGCAGTTTTGCGAAAGTATGATATAAATAATTTAAAGAAGAAGTTCTTAAATCAGTCGCTTCGGATAGCCATGCAAGGTTTAACTGCAGGAGTGCGTGATGCTCTTTACTAAATGGCGTCTCACTCATTAAATATTCATTGGCACTGTAGAATCGATATTCGAAGAGGAAAAGCGAAAAAGAAAGTGATATATTTCTTTTTAAAATCGTCGGCTTATGTGAGTAGTAAATAATAGCCTTGATATTAAAGGCCAGTAATTACCGTTTTAAAAATGTATGAAACTATTTTCGAAGTTCAGAATTTGTGGCAATTATTTGAATTGATTTGCGTGACATTTTAGGGTATATTAATAAAAATTGTCCATGATTATGTTTAATTTTCATTACAATGTGAAATTGTGAACGCTATACACGCTGCATCTCGTCAAGTAATTGAAGCAAGGACAGCAGTTCAGTATGAATCAGCTAAATGGAACAAACATGGGAAGCCGTCGACAGCCAACGGGGTCACTGCAACCGTGTCATGGACAGAGATGCAGGTTCCCATGTGTTGTGTGCATGAAAAGTATTAACAATTATAAAACTATAACCGAATGGATTTGAAATCAATGCAAATCTAATCTGTGTAGATAGATTTGGCATTGGTTTTTATTGGAAACAAAGTTCCGCATTATTGTAATGCATAGTTGAATCATCGTCACAGCGTCGGCCATTACTACTGCCGTCCCTTGTTGTCATCCATGTTGCCATCTGGTACGTGTTGTTGGTGAACCTGTGTACTGATAGAAGTAGGGTTTGTTGTGTTTACCTGCCAACCTTGCAGCAGCAGCGAGCGATCCACAGTCCGCAGCCACATGACGGCGTCCCCTGCCTGGAAGTCGCGCAGGCGGTGGCAGCGCGTGTGCAGGAACACGCCCAGGCACTTGAGCAGCTCCGACGTGGAGGCCTGGATGACGGTCTTGCGCGGCGCCACGGCGGGCGGGGCCGCGCTGGCCAGCTTGTCGTAGCACAGCACATTGTTGTTGAGCGCGTTGGCGCGCGCGGCGTCCGGCGGAGCGGCCGCCGGCGCCGGGCGCGCGTACCCGCCCGGCACGTGCGCGTTCTTGTTGCGGTCCAGCGGCACGTTGTCCGCCAACGGCGGCCGGAACGTTGCCACACTCTTGCTTTTGCATTCCAGCTTCTTCTTATTATTATTAGCTGTAGAAAACCGCTTCCACGAAAGCGCGTTGATAAACAACGAGTGCTTCTTTAGGTTCTTCTCCAGCGCAGTCTTCTCGGATATAATCTTGGCGGCGTCTTCGAGCGTGGCGCGGCGCTCGTCGCGCGGCAGCTCGCGGTTCTCGCGGTTCTTGGCGTTGTTGAGGCGCTCGTAGGAGTAGGCGAGCGCGGCGCGGTCGGGCGGCGGCGCGGCGGGCGCCGGGCGCCGCTCGCGCGGGCTGAAGCTCAGCACGGTGCCCATGAGGCCCGCGCGCGTGAGGCCGCTAGGTGCCCGCATGCATGACGTGTGTGGCGCGCGGCATCGGCGGCCCGTGTGGGCTCGATAGCGCCGCGCCTGCGCGCGAGCCCGCTATCGACCTGCGCGCGCACCCAGCTGACGCCGCCGCCCTGCCCGCCCGTCCCGCGCTCCCGCCCATCCCGCGCTCCCGCCCGTCCCGGTAAACAAACCCCCGACACCACAGAATTACTTATCGGTTATTAATTCCAATTAAAAGCGACGCCTCTCACAGGAGCTGTCGCCATTACCAGCGCAGAGCATAAGTGACGACTACGCACTTCAGTTCAATTCACTACCGCTATAGCTAGATCGGAAAGTCATTTAATTTTAATTAATTCATGCAGACATCTCTATGCATACGTACTTAATTACAATTATACGTATGAGTGCGCGTCCACTCTGCAATCAATCACGTCCGACTGAGCTCAGCCCAGGCACACTTACACTCATTAGTACTTACGCTACCACACCAGCACCGCGACGCCGCGACCTCCGCCCATCTCTACAATCAGCGCTACTCCATAAAAAATGCGTCATTTTTCAATTGCAAAAGCACATTAGTTAGAACAGGAGACGGGCAGGTCGGAATTATTGCGGATGTTACATAATAATGCGGCGTGCGGCCGCTCCGGGTCTATAATCGAGTCACCCAAGTTCCGAGCGGCTGCTACCTTTGATGGGCTGTGTTTGGAGATCCCAATGTTCCCGATGCGGGTTGAATCGGGACCGACCTCGATGCTTTCATTACAACCGCGAGGCAATTAAAAGCTTTTGGCTGAACGAGCTCTAATGCTGTCACGTAAACCTGGTACCTACTACGTAATTGAGAGTCTGCAGAAAAGGTGAAAGTAGAAATCGGTTTTCTTTGTATAAAGGATATAAATAATTTATTTTCTTTCACAAGTTGTTTCATGGTTGAAGTGACCTTTTAGACTAAAATTGCCTGTGTTAGGACACCTCGCTCTTCCGAAGCTTGAAGTTACGCGGTGTACCAACAATTTCGAATTTTATTATCTTAAGAAAACAATTCAGAGTAATTTACTAATGAGAAAAAAATGAGAAAAATAAAAAATGTGCCAAATTTTTTGTTTACATAATTAAGAATAAAAATTTAAATTAACAAAAGCAAAATATATAAAACAATAGCAGTGGCGTGCGTGGTTTTAAATGAGATAAGTGAATGGGGTGTATGTGTGATGGATGTGCGTGAGTGAGTGTGGAGTGTATGTGGTTTTGTGAGTGGGTGTTCGTGTGGATATGAATTACGATGCGATCTGCAAGAGGGCCTCGGTGTCCTCATATGTAAGTAGTCAATCAATCAATCAGTTTATTTGTGAAACATAGGTGTTTACATAAATAGGGGATGCGCTATGTTTTGTCATAATTATGGCATACAAATTTATAAGTGACCCATTAGGTGTCATTAGATAGTAGTGGTGTAGTTCAATCCATTCAGTTATAAGTTTCTTGCATTCATAATATGTTTAAATGTAGTTCTTTGTTTAATTTGTAATACAGGTGGGATGCACGTCTGTCATATTGCATAAGTACTAAAAAAAATGGTTTTAGTTTGTGGAATATGCGCCGCAAGATCTTTCCTTCTCTTTGATTGTCCGCATCATAAGGGAGTGTCTTGTGTTTTTTTAAGAAAATTTGAGCAATGTATAATTTTCTCACTGACAGCAGACCACTAATTTGATAAAGTCTATAAGTTGGGTACCTTTTTCTCTTAAAATGCATTATTTTGATCAGAGCTCTTTGACCTCGTTCTACTTCTATAAATTTGGACTTAGCTGCACCTCCCCCTAAAGGAATACAATAGGATATATTATTTATAGAACACATGCTGCGTAGGAATAAGGTCCATGTTATGAGGAAAGTTTTAAGTATGGAAGTTAGAAAGTCCAACAGCTATTTGAAGAAAAGAAGTTTATGTCTACTTCTAAAAAGATAAATAAATTGCATGAAAGATGATGTATAAAGAATGGAAGTAAACAATAGTATGACGTTTCATTGACAAACATAACACAGAAACACATGTACTGGCGCCGAGCCCAAATTAATTGGTAAAAAGTCAAGAACATGATATTGATGACGATTTAAAAATAACATCAAATCCGTCCGTAACGATTTGTGCCTCTTATTTTGATCCCAAGTTCAGAAGAGCGTAAATAAATGAGCTTTCCCTATCAGAACGAAGCTTACATATAATCTGGAGATTATTTTTTGCGATAAAATGCGAGGGACTTGTATCCTCATCTTTGGGTATAATTTGGGTTGGTTGAAGACTCTTTGAAAAGGAAAAATTTTGAACTTTGGTAAAGGAAAGTTCTAAGCAAATACACAAATTATACAAAATGGCAGGTACCTAAAAGAACGGAAATATTTTCTAGTCTCTACTCATGTAAAAATATCAGCTGTACATTTCGATCGTGATATAATGTATATTGCAACATTTGCACGGAAAAGTTATTTTATACTATGTTGGTCCCCTTATAAAACTTGTTCATTTCCTTGTACAAACGTCCCATAACCTGTTCGTCCCATTCACCCGCCATGACACTCATGTCAGATTATAATTGTTAATGTCTGGAATTTGCTTCTCTCATATTGGTTCGAACAATATAGAAATAATGGCTCATTTCGCGGTACCAGTCGACGAGGTTGAATGTGCTAGACGGCCATTTATGTATGTATGGTCTGCACCTAATGCACTCCGTCGGCATCGCTAGCATTTTTCGTCTACTTCTTTATATGATACCCATAAAATAGGGTTATTTTTTAAGTTTTCCCTAACTATGTTAAAAGGCACTTGAAAGTTTTGAGTGATTTTTTGGATTTAGCATCCAACATATTGACTTGATGGCATAAATTCACCCGTTCCATAATAACGAATCCACTAACAAAACATTTATCAAAATCGACTCAGTAGTTTCGAAGCTACGGTGGAACCTAAAAATGTTACAAACTTACAATGCATAGACTGCTAAAATCACAACACTTCCTTTTGGCTTTGCCGTAGTCCGGAAAATAGCACTTTACGGTCAGTAGAATATATTTATATGTATAGCTACTCATCATATCTGCATGCAAGGGAAAGTTAAGCTATAAAATATATATAACATACCTACATACTGAAAGTACCAACTATAGTGAATTTATTGCATCTTCATGTTAATCGCGTAGTCAGACGCTGAATTCCTGGAGCGATGCGTCACCTCATAATATGAGGGATTCGTTTTATTCCATGGCATGGCGAGGAATGGCTGTTCGTAGAAAATAATACCATTAAGCAGACCTATTAAGCTTTTCCCTTTTGATGGATTTTTTTTTCTGAACCTAGCCACCTAGCATATCGCCTACGCACACAGGTCATGCAGAAAATAGTCGATATTTAGATACATATATAAATACTAGCTTATGCCAGCGGCTTCGCCCGCGTGGAGTTCGATGATTGATCCACGCGATCGTCCTACCGGAATGAAAAGTAACCTATATGCTATTCCAAACTATAACCTATCTCTGTGCCAAATTTCATCCAGATCCGATCAGCCGTTCTGGCGTGATTGAGTAACAAACATCCATCCATCCAAACTTTCGCATTTATACTAATAGTATTGATATAGATTATAAAATTATAATTAGTAAGTATTAGTATATTAGTATAGATATATTATAGTATAGTATAGCTGATAGTATAGATTAACATAAAATGACGCCTGTCACCCCCGAAGACTGTTGGACAGAGGTGTCCGCAATAGATTACCATGGGTGATTGGGTGTCATGGGTGATTTCAACACTGACCTCTTGAAGAATAACCCTAGATCACGCAGGCTGAGTGCGATCCTGGAGTCGTCGAGTCTATCACTCCTTAAACTTGGTCCGACTCATCATAACTTTGACTCAAGCGATTCCTGGCTCGATCTCATGCTTGCATCTTCCGTGGATCTCGTTGCTAATCATGGCCAGGTCTCTGCGCCTGGTTTATCCAGACACGATCTGATTTATTTGTCTTACAAAATTAAACCCCCTAAGCAGCGGCCTGCTATTACTTTTATCCGGAATTTCGTAAGATTAGACAAGGATAAACTCAATACCGATGCACAAGCCCTTGATTGGGGTGATATTGCCCAGGCATCATCAGTGGATCAGAAAGTGGAAATATTTAATAGGTATGTACTCCAGCTCCTTGACAAGCATGCACCACTGAGGGCTGTTCGTGTCAAGCACCCCCCAGCTCCATGGATAACACCTGGAGTTCGGATGGCAATGAGACGACGTGACCGGGCTTTTAGAAAATTTAAGCGTGATCGCAGTGAGGAAAACCGGAACCTGTACAGGTTGGCTAGAAACCGCTGCAACCAGATGGTAAGAGCATCTAAACGCCGATACATTTGTGAAAATGTCCTCAATTCTTCACCGGCTGATATATGGAAGTTTATCAAATCACTTGGCATAACAAAGTCCCCCTCTAGTCTTGTATCTCTAAATCTGCCTTTAGATGTTCTTAATAATCATTTTTCAATGTCTGCTACACTTGCGGTAGACGTTAAGAATAAAACTATTCTCGATATCACTTCTAAGCCAATGTTTCCTTCTGACTCTTTCTCTTTCTCCCCCGTGACTAACCTTGAGGTCCATAAATTTTTTACCTCTATTAAGTCTAAGGCTGTGGGCTGTGATGGGGTCAGTCGAACAATGTTATCCTGTATGATTGAGAACTTAATTCCAATTATTACTCATATCATCAATTCATCTCTGCAGACTGGTGTGTTTCCTGCATTGTGGCGTAAGGCTTACATTATCCCTCTTCCTAAAATTTCCAACCCTACTTTAACTAATCATTTCAGACCGATCTCCATTCTCCCTTTCCTTTCAAAGATACTAGAAGCAGTTGCTCTTAACCAAATATCCTCCTACGTCTTTAAGAATAACCTGTTGTCAAGTTTCCAATCCGGTTTTCGGCGTGGCCACAGCACAGCCACAGCTATGCTTAAAGTTACAGAAGACATAAGGGATGGCTTGGAGAATTCGAGGTTAACGGTCTTGGTTCTAATAGATTTTTCCAATGCTTTTAACACCGTTGATCACGACATTCTCCTGGCCATACTGTCACAAATTGGGCTCTCTTCGTTGTCACTTGATTGGTTTTCATCTTATCTTCGTGGTCGCCAGCAGGCAGTGCATGCTGATCAGGATTACTCTGACTGGTGCGACCTGTTGACTGGTGTTCCACAAGGCGGTATACTCTCTCCTCTTTTATTTTCTTTATTTATAAACTCCATTACTGCTATTCTCAAATGTTCTTACCATCTGTACGCTGATGATTTGCAACTGTACGCTCAATCAGACGTTGCCAACCTTGACAATTGCATTTCATCACTCAATGCTGATCTTCGAGCTATCGGAGAATGGTCTGGCAAATTTGGGGTTTCTGTTAACGTCGGGAAATGTCAGGCCATCCTTATTGGTAGTTCGTACTATTTGAGAAATGTGAACACTAGCCAACTTATGCCACTGATGTACGAGAACTCCGTCATTTCTCTTTCACCTCATGTAAAAGACTTAGGTCTGTACATTGACGACAGTTTCAGTTGGAATAAACACGTGGCTCAGGTGAGCCAAAAAGTCACGTTCTCACTGCGATCTCTCTATAGATTTAAGTATTTCCTCCCATCTAGCACCAAACTCACTTTGGTCCAGTCACTTGTGCTTCCCATTATAGACTATGCTGATGTTTGTTATCCTGATCTATCCCAAGAACTTTTAAACAAATTGGATCGACTTCTCAACAACTGCATTCGCTTTGTTTTTGGTCTTCGTAAATACGATCACATTTCTTCCTACCGTTCTCAGCTTAAATGGCTGCCTATCCGATTCAGGAGGTCACTCAGATCTCTCTGTATGCTTTTCAGTATTATGAACGATCCATGTGCTCCCGATTATCTAAAAACTTATTTCAAAGTGTTGGGCAGTTCTCATAGTCGTAACCTTCGAGCTTCTAAAAATCTACTCCTCCAAATACCTTCACACCGTACCGGTTTTATGTCTAATTCTTACGCAATCTCAACTATAAAGCTCTGGAACGCGCTACCCATTGCCATTAAAAAAGCTGAAAACAAATTCACTTTTAAAAGAAAAGTTCGGAACCACTATCTAAGTCAGACTAAATAGCTCTCAATTACCCAGAAGTCTTGTCATAGTAATTATTATCAGGTTTATCGTTTTTTATTTTGGTATTTGTTAAAATATTTATTAGTTTATTTTAATTGTATATGTGTATTAGTATCTATAAAAGTATATTCCTACATTTTCGAAAGTAGTATTCTTAATTTATTTTTGTGTACCCTATCACAATTTTGTCCTATTTAACCCAAAGGCATTCTCTACCAGTCATGGTAGAGAATGCCTTGTGGCATTAAGTCCGCCTATGTACTACTATTGTACATGAAGTTTAAATAAATAAATTACCCAAATTTCACTAGTTATGTTTTAAGTCCCATTTAATAAGGGGCGAGCCGATCATCCGGGCACAAATCCAGACTCCGTGGCTGCTACTGAGAAATTCCAGATGGAAAAACCCAATAACAATGTGCATGACTGTAGTTACAGCTCACAGACTCAGGTCTGGACATATTCCATGCAACAAATTCGCTTTCCTGATGAAAAAAAATACCTCTCCCAATTGTGAGGTGTGTGGAGTTCTAGAGGACATGCACCACTTGTTAATGGAATGTGTTCGTTATGAGGCTGATAGGAGTAAGCTGTTCAGGGCTTTGAAGTTGAACAAGAACGGTATAGGTACATTCCACCAAATATTAAATAAGCCGAGCTCTGAAGATGCGAGAAAGTTGTTCAACTTTATGGCCCTGATACATTGATCAGTTGGATGTGTATCTTGTATTAGGTTACGATGGGACTGGCATACGCTGTGCGTTATAAAAGTCCCTAAAAATTAAAGAATAAAAAAAAAAAATGTGCATGACCTGAACTTTTGGTGTAGTAGGTATTTGTGGGTTGTGGAGGTCCGATATGAAGTCGCTCTATGTGAAATACTGCTATTCATCTGCTGCCGAACATAACAAGATACAGATTCCAATGTTTAATGGAACTTTGATGCCTTGGGGTCGATTTGCTAAACATCGGAACTGCCATGCCATTACCGGTGCACTGCCTTTCAATATCGATCAAGAAAAAAAGCCCTACAGAACCAAAAGCAGCACAACCACCAGTCAAATAAAGGTTATTCATTAGCAGAAATCAAAGTGAATCCACGCCGCTTGCCCGTGGCCGCGCGAGGTCGTCCCTAATGTCTTTAGCGAAGCCTTAGAGGCGCCTAACGCTGCGCCATAAGCCAATGTTTACCTAGCCACGCGTGTGCGTCATTATTATGTCGGATACGGGAATTGATAGGGGCTATTCTTAATATGATTGGATAGGGTTTAATGTACCTGTGTATGTTAGGTAAGGAATCTACATTTTCGACCGTTAGAAAGGATTTATTAGGACTTAATTATTCAATACTGCCTCTAATCATGTGTATTCAGCATTGTCTCCTTTCCTCACATAAATTTATCCAAATGTCTATCTGTCTATTTATTTACGAGTTCTACTTTGTAATACCTGTAATTTAAATGGTGTACATAATAAAGAATAGTTCATAGGTCTCGAGTTCAAACCCAATACACGCACCTCTGATTTTTCGGAATCATGTGCGTATTGTATAATAATCACTTGCTTTGGTGAAGTAAAACATCGTGAGGAAGCCAGCATGCTTGAGAGGTATTTCTTGATTTCTCAGCCAAGTCAGAGGCATGGGCCTCTGACTTGGCTTTACATGCCACACATGGTTAGGCGCTAACCACACGATAAAGAAAGAATATTCTGTTCACTGAATATTTCATTCACACATTTTTCAATTACGTTTTAACGTATTAATATTAATGAATATCTATTACGCCTATTAGATATTTGAGATTATTGCCCAAATTCAATCAGCGATTGCGATTGAAAACTTCCTTTCAGTAAAACCTTTTATCACTTTTTTCAAGTGTTTGTATGGCGCTGTTCCACAAATGATGGGACACTTGATATCGTGTCGTGCCTGTCCTGTTGATTGTTGTACAGGAGCTGATGGACATTACTGAAAGTGCCAAACTTGTCGCCAAATGAGCTGAATCAATTTAGACTATCATCGATACGCTTAGCAGAAGACTTTGTCCAACACCTATAGACATAGAACTGTCGCGATAACGTCCCTTTTATCATCATCTGCCTAGCCTTTTCCCGACTAAATGAAAGGCCAGTCTAATTGGATGTCGCTGAATACCAGCATTTTACATGGACCGACTGTTTCTCTGACCTTTACAACCCAGTTAGTCCTGGATAATATGATACCCCTTAGTAAGACTAGCTGTCATACTATCGAGTCACAGACTACCTGTAACGACTGTCAAAGATCTAAAAATGACAGCCGGGACCAACCGTGCGGTCAGAGGCACGGAGGAACTCGGTATGTAATGGGTGCTCGCCCATCCATGCGATTACGACCCTTTGTAAGAATAAAACTATATTGGACGTCGATTTTTATCAGTCATTGAAACAGCATTGAATTGTCCTTATGGATGAGCCGATTCTTTGGTTGCTTCTTTAAAGAAATTCGCTTACACATTAAGTAAACACAGTAACTGGAAGTCAAGATAGATAAGAGTCATCACCATCATCTTCCTGCCCTTGTCCCATGTTACTTCGGGTCGGAGCAACACTTTTTTTCTTCCATTCTCCTCTGTCAACCGTCACGCTTTCATTTACTCCTTTCTCTTTCATATCATTCCTCACACCATCCATCCATCGTTTCCTTGGTCTTGCTCTCCCTCTCCATCCATCAAAAAGAGCGATTAAAGTGTTAAAAATAAATAAATGGCTAAAAAGGTCTTACGAATTAAGTTCTACCTTGTGAAGGGTATGCACTGAGTCAGGTAACGTGACAAATTGTAGGTGTGACATTGAAATGCTGAACATATCATTAATCAATGTGATCGACGACCAACTTTCCTGCATATTTCACGTACCATGCATGCTTGCGTCAATTCTTACAAGCTCAAACTTTTCAAAGTTAATGTGGATTTGAAATGAACGAAAGTTTGGAAGTACCTAGTTGATTGTGCACTACATGTTATATTTACCATCTTTTGTACCACATTTAACGCAAATAAATAATTTTGACTTTGACTTTGATTTTGTAACTTAACAACCCACGGAATTTTAATGGGGCTGATTTATTTCGACTTTATTATAGTACTCGTATATATAGCCTAGTGTTCATGAAAGCTAACATAACATCACGCTTGTAATCCCCGAAGAGTGACGTAGAGGTGTGCAGACCTAATAGTAAACCCACTAAGTCCCATAATATGTAATAGCATAGCGGGCGAGCCTATTGTCATCTACCGGGCATAAATCCAGACACCGTGGCTGCTAATGAGAAATTCCCAATGGAAAATCCCAAACACACTATGCCTGACCTAGGAATCTATAAACTAGAACGTCATGCTCAGCGGTCGAGCTCGCGAAGATTAAACCAACGAAGCAGTTAATGAAGCCGGCCATGAGAATTCCAATGTTGAATTACTTATAACTAGCTACTTAGTACCTAACTACCAAAGATTAACTGTTATCGGCTTCTTAATACTTTACAAACATGAGCTTAAAATAAGAAACGAAATATCATACTAGCTATTTAACCTTTAAGAGTCAAGGTTGCAGAAAACTTTTTTGGGCCTTAAATTGGTATTTTTTTTTATAAATACTCGCATTACGAGGGCGGGTCAAAAAGTTCGCGGAATTTCGAATATGTAGGTATTGCACTTTTGTAAGAAACAGCAGTTGTTTTTTTTTAATAACCGACGAAAAATTTCTATGTGGGGGGGTTCAGAATGATGTACTGAGTATGTGGTTTCCGTTTTCGCGTCGGCGTCCCTTCCACCCCGTATAAGTACTCGTAAGTATGTAAATCTAACTTAGTTTCCTCACCTGCTCCATAGCCTCACGTTCTGCCTTCATCTTCTCTTCCGCAGCTGCCTCGATGATGGTTGATATGTCCTGGCCGCGGCCTTGGTTGCCGGCACTCGTTGTTGCTTCTACGTTTTCCTTCTACATCACACAGAGGCCAGTATAACTTACAAAACAGATAGATTGTGGTAAATAAGAAACTAAACAAAATGAAGGTGGCCGCGTATTTTCAAAATAACAAGCACTTTGGTTAACACATAAAACGGGATATCAACGTGCTACTCGTAACACCAACGCCGAAATATCGAGAAATCAAAATGGATTGTGAACATGGTAAATATTCCGTTTTATGTGTTTACCTAAGGGTTTAGTGACCATGTCGGTTTAAAAACTTAAAATAACAAGCTCCTATGATATGCAATATAAAAACAACCGGCGAACATGGAACCTCTGCCTAACTCTTAAAGGAAAACAAAAAGTGATGGTAAATGTTAAGTTGTCAAACTACTTATATTGGACCTGTGTTCCTTAAATGGCATGGCCGCCATGGAGCGAGGACTTATATGAAAATCCCAATTTTGCTGCTGTTTTTGTCTATGTTTTGCGGTTTTTTTTTTTTTACATCGTCTCCTGGTTTTCAACTCGAGCAACAATTTCTTTCCAGAAATTTTTTTCATCCGAGCTACGATTTTTGAAATATGGTCGTTTGTATATCATGAAAAAAATGATGGCCCAGAACTCGGCAACTGTGCGTCGCGTCGTATGCTAAATGTTTTTCGGATGCTAAATGGTTTCCAAGGACAAGGTCAACTGGATACCTACTACAATAAAGTTGGTGGATTTTAGAAAAAAAAAAACGAAAAAAAAAGGAATTTTATTTTGTTTTCTTTTCTGCTCATAGTGCCCTAAGTACGGTCCAAGTGTCCACGGGCCCAAGTGTTACGGGCGGATTTATAACAGTTTGGGTATACACCATAATTATTCATTTTAATTAAGCATAATTACAATAACACTTCTGAGATTAACTTAACCCCGATTAATTTTAATACCGAAACTGTCTTATTAATTTAATCTAATAAGGAAGTCCATCAAAATAACCCATTTGCTTATTATTGCAAGCACTAATTCTATGATCGGAAGTAAGTGGCTTAAAAATTCATCGGTTTTTATGATAAAATTACAAGACACATTGTAACAAAACTTCACTAGTATCACAAAAACACAATCATCACTAACACAACATTATCTATTTTTATATACTACAAACTCCAAAACGCGCTACTAGATGGCGCTGACCCTATGACGCGCATTCCTACATCGCGGTGTTAAGATTCTCCGCGGCCGAATGACCCTCCTCGGTACGACCGATCAGAACTAAGACCTTACTTCATAGGATCATTTCTATAGTAAGCTCTTCTCGAGACTTTCACACTATGTGAGTCCTCACAAGTCACGTTGATGAGATGTGGCGCGGTTCCCTGAGCGTGAGGCGGGCGATGGAAGACTTTCCGTCAGCCCTCGATGATCGTTCACTCCCTTCGCAAGAGGGGAGCGTGGGGTGCTGTCGCTGTCTGAGTGGCTATTTTAAAACCTTATTATAAAACTCCATCGGAAAGAGGCTAACATGTGACGGTGGTACACAAGGTCGAGCGAAAAAATGACGAAAGCCACTATTTTTGTCAAAGAAAACATTTTATATAAGACATAAAATTTACTGCAGTCGGAAAATAATAAACAGTGGCCATCAAGGCAACCTTAAGTGAATAACACGTCGCCGTCGCCACGTGGACTAATTAACCTGAAAGTGTAGGAAAAAGTCGTCTCTTTGTCAAGTCTCACTAATTGCATTAATAACTCTTCATAGGAAGCTCGCAGTTTTCTGTGTAACAGAAGCCACGTGTATTGATTACACGTGGCTTGTGTGCCTGTTAGGAGCACATTCAATAGAAACGGTGGTGACTTGCCCTTTGTTAAACAATTGAGCAAAACGTTATCGTGTTGTGTTGCTACAACTTTTTTGTAAGGAGCCTCTTGGGATAGATTAAAGTGCTTTTTATTATAATGTTAGCACTAGCCTTTGTAACCTTCGTTCCATTTAAAACTAAAACTAGAAATGTACGGTCAAGTCATTTATACCTTCGTCAGATTAGTCTTTTTTAACCGACTTCAAAAAAAAGGAGGAGGTTCTCAATTCGGTTGTATTTTTTTTTGTGTTTGTTGCCTCGTATCTTCGTCATTTATGAACCGATTTGAAAAATTCTTCTTTTATCTGAATGGATACACTTCCCGATTGGTCTCATAGAAATTTCATCAAAATCACACTTTCGCTCCTAACTTCAAATAATTCGTTTTTACTTGTATGCACAATTCATTATAGCTACGTACCTATAACTACGACTAGGGAGGCGGTTTGTGAGCACACGAACGAATTATTGTTCGACCCATATGCTGGGTGCTTAGCACCGAAAGTGTTAAACACATAACAACATCATCATCTGTAATCTCCGAAGAGTTTGGGAGTGGTATACAAGTACACACGTATTTCGCCAGTTATGTTTCAGCCCCATAAGATCAGGTCAGGCTAAAGAAAAACAGACACAGATACAACATCACAAACAAAGACAGAACAGAACCGATAAATACAATAAAGATGTAAATGGAATGTACCTTTGACCTAATTCAATAATGCAATCAAAGCTACAAATCTCTTTTGAGTGTCCTATTTGGTCACGCGTCATCGCGCGACCATAGGAACGAGAGGAACGAGGGGCGGCACCGGTGAGTGGAGTTCGTCGAGTTAGAGTAGAGGCCTATATTGTGTGGTCTACGTGTTCGTTATTCAATGTCACTTGCAATTTCCAAACCAATATTGCCCGACAACAAAAATAGTGCATATCTGTAAACAGCCATTGTTGAAATTGCGCCGTTGCGGTGACGGTGCGGGCAGCGGCATCGCATGATGGGCATCGCGCGTCGGTCATCGCGCGTGCTATTAGGACACCTGTTGGACCATCGCACGATCATTTACATCGCGCGACGAAATCGCATCGTTTGCTCGTACGATCGTTAGCCAATTAGGACGATGCCTCACGCTATCGCAAAATCATGTTTCATTATGGATCTAGAACAATATGACGAGAAACAGTAAAGTTTTAAACCGTAACTTGTGCCTACCAGTTTGATTGCAAAGCGTCACAAAATATTTCAAATAATTTGGTAAAATATTTCAAAATATAAGATTGTCCATGGAGCTTCTTGCCCATTCTTCCCCATATACACTTCAACCAACTTATTTGTGCAGGCGGGAAAACGCAGAACTAAAATAAGTGTACCAAGTTTGACATCTCGATGCATTTTTGCATGACAAGCAGCGCCACCTTGAACTGCACACTTAAAATGGTTTTACGCTTTAGAATGGGCAACTACAGTCCTTTCACAGTTATAATGCTTTGTAACTGGTTCTGCAGCTTCCTCTTTTTTTGATAATTTTAAAGTACCTGCACCGAACTGGTCATCATACTAAGTTTATTTGTTTGAACGCGCTAATCTCTGGAACTACCAGTCGGATTTGAACAATTATTCTTTCATTTGATAGCCCAATTCTTGAGGTTGGTTATAGACTATTTAACATTACGCTACGACCCTTAGGAAAACAGCAGCGGATGAATCTACGGGACAAAGCAAGTTTGAAATAAATGCTTTGAGTTTGAGTTGGAAATAATTTGCACAAAACGTATGAGGGTCCCCGCACCCGGTAGGATTCCACCACCTATGTAATTATAACCGGTTTGCAAAGGGTGGTCCCTTTAGAAGGGTAAACCTTTCCCCTCGTTAAATCTAACAAGCGGAAGCAATGATGCAACGTGGTTGCGTTCCGTATGACGAGTACAACGTTTAGTTCATGTCTTTACAGGACGACTATTATACTACTACATACTATTATATAGGTTGAAAGGGACAGCGACTACGCCGGTAACCACGTGTTTAGTACATCATTCTGCACTCCCCACATAGAAATTCATCGTCAGTTATTAAAAAAAAACTGCTGTTTCCTACAAAACTGCAATACCTACACGTCAACATTGTACTGAACAGCTGTTTTTTTTTTTTTAAAACCGACGAGAAATTTCTGTGTGGGGGTGTTCTGAATCGTCTACTGAACATGTGGTGACCGGCTTAGCGTAGCTGTGCCTTCCACCCTGTATAGCTGTAGGTACAAGAATCTTTAAACGCATAGCCGAATTAATCATCTGTCATCAACTCATCATCAAATCATCGCATTTTGTTTTATTTTTTCAATACATTTCACAAACAATCGTTTTTCAAATGTTAACTAACAACGATAAATCGATTGCATAAATATCCTTGCAGTACTAATAAGGTAATAAATAGATCTAAAAATTGTCGTTTATTAAAATTCGAAAGTTCAAAAAAGTTAAGTTGATTATTTATTTATTTAGTTGCAGCTTGTTACTGGCAGCTTTCTTAAAAAAAATGCAAACGATGCTATAAATATTAAAAATAAACTGATATTTTTCTTTTTAAATCATAAAGGGCGTGTCTATATTTTTTTCATGTGATAGTCGACAGTATCATTTTTTTTATAATTTAAATCTTTTTTTTTAAGTTTTCCATGTTGGGTTAGAAAAGTAGGTATTTCATTAATCAAACATTTGATAAATGATATTTATTTTGCAAATAGGTTTTTACAAACACTTACACGCCTTCGTTTTTAAAACTAGATGAGGCCGGTGTTTCGTATCTGACTACTCTAAGAAGAAACAGCCGAAACAAACTCATTTTTTTTTTTTTTTTTTTGATAATGGCCACTCGCAGTTTTCCAGCTCTCTACGGCTGGTTTACTACTTAACCGGACTATCCTGTGGTGACCTCAAATGAATTTAAGGCCCCCAGCCAGGGCTTACAAGCTAATTTATTCTATTAATGACCGCTCGCTAAGGGCACCCCCTGTGGGGCTCGGACCTCGGCTTAGGGCGTCATTTTGGGGAGGGCAGCAAGTAGGGACAGGCTGGGTCGTATTATTATTAATTGGGGAATTTAACGTTACTTGCTCAGCAACGCGGGCTGGCTCGTTGGGCAAGGGTCGGGTGGGGGTGTTACGGGGGCGTCGCGATGGGCCTCGGCGGCGGGGCCGGAAAACGGAACGCGGTCTGTGTTTGTTTTTCCTTAAAGTGCTGGTTTCCCTACGGCTTTCTTGAAGGAGGGTGATGGGGTCATCGGGCTCAGCTAGAGAGTGCCTGGGACGGCGAATTTTCCCTATTTTGGTGGGGACGTATCGGGCAGCCGCAACCACTAGCGGGTTGCGGTGTTTTTCGGCAGTGTCAAAGAAGCGTTTGGTAATACGCTTTATGAACTGTTTTATGGTGGGAATTTTGAGGTCGACGTGGAGTCGCTCATTCCTGACAAACCACGGAGAACCCGTGGCCTTTCGGAGAAAACGGTTTTGGAGAGTCTGCATTCTATGAGTTTGATAGGACTTGGCGTGTGCGAAGACTGGGCAGGCATAGGTCATGATGGGGCGGATGCACGCGGTGTAAATACGCAATTTGCACTTGAGTGACAATTTGCTGCGTGAGTTTATCATGGAGTGGAGCCTACCAAGAGCGAAAGCAGCACGCGAACGTACTGTCTTTATGTGCTCATTGAAATTTAGGCGTCGGTCGAGTATTACTCCTAGATATTTGGCTCGCTCTTCCCAAGGGATCGGCTTGTCAAACATGGTGATCGGACTGGGGTAGCGAGGGGGGGGTTTCTTCGGTCTAACGAAGAGGACCGCCTGGCTCTTGTCGGGATTAACCTCGATTCTCCATTTCCGGAACCAATCGCCCAGGGCGTATGCGGAGGTTTGGAGATTATGGCTGATGGCAAGCGGACTCCGGCCGGAGCAATAAATGGCCGTGTCGTCAGCGAAAAGGGCTAACTGAGTCTTCTTGTTCTTGGGGATGTCGCTGGTGAACAGCGTGAAGACGAGTGGGGATAGCACGGAGCCTTGGGGGACTCCGGCTCGAATGGTACGAGGGGAGGAAAGCGCACCTTCGATGCGATACCGAAAGGTGCGGTTCGACAGAAAGTCCCGTAAGATGAGCACGAGACGGTCAGGCACGCCGAGTTGATATAACTTGTATATCAGACCATTGTGCCAGACCTTGTCAAAAGCTTTCGCTATGTCGAAGAAGAGGGCCCCAGTCATCATACCGCGCTGGTATTTGTCGCTGATGTGCTCGACAATGCGGTGTACCTGTTGGACACAAGAGTGTTGGGTTCTAAACCCAAACTGCTCTTTTGGTATTAGGCTCTTTGCTTCGGCATAGTCTTTGAGACGCTTATAAATAAGCCTCTCGTAGATTTTGCCTAGGACATTGAGCAGACTGATGGGGCGATAACTGCCTGGGGAGGACTTGGGCTTGCCCGGTTTGGGGATACCGATGACGGTAGCTTCTTTCCACGACTGTGGGAACATGTTGTGGGACAGGGCACAGTTGAAAATGGCTGTCATTAGGACTATAAGAGGGGCAGGGAAGAGCTTAAAGACTCTATTGTTGATTCCGTCCGAGCCAGGGGCTTTTCTGGGTTTGAGATTTTTGATGATGTCCTGTACCTCTTCTGAAGTGATAGGAGGTAGGGGTTCATCAGGGTTCTCGATAGGTGGGAGAGAGGCCCTTCTTTCAACTTCAGCATCCACCTCATCGAGGTGAGCTTGGTCTACAGGTTGGGTGCTAGGAGTGCACTGGGACTCTAAACTGTCAGCCAGGCATTCTGCTTTTTCGTCGTCTTCGAAGGCGACGCTGTTATCGGGACGTTTGAGAGGGGGCAACGGGGAAATATCAGAGGCGCGTAGTTTCCTCTGTAGTTCCCAGAAGGCCTGGTGGGTCGGTTCGAGTTCGCTCAGTGTCTTTTCCCAGCGACTGTTACGCAGCTCAGCGATGCGATTACTTACTTTACGCTGTAAGCGTCGCATGAAGGCTTTGTTACTGATGCAGGGGAAAGATCTGTAAGCCCGAACGGCCGCGTTCTTCTCGGTCACTAGATCGCGCACATCGTCCGGAAGTTTCCAGCGGTGATCACTCATCGCCGGAGCCTTCCTTGAACACTCGTTCAGGACCGATTGTACGTGCTCTGTGAACGAGCCGATCGCGGCCTCGGCCTCGGCGATGGACTCGATATTCTCGGGGATTTTATCTAAGTGGGGGGACGATGTGGATTTTAGTAACTCGCTTACTTTTCCCCAGTCCGTAATAGTTATGGTAGGGGGGGGTTGAGAGGGGTCTAGTGGTCCTGATCTAGGAGCTAACTCCAGAATAACCGGCCGGTGGTCCGAGTCGAGCTCGTCCAGCGCCTCCATAGAGTGTAACCGTAGGTTAACACTCTTTAGAAGCGCCACGTCAAGCACGTCGGGACGCTGGGCTGGATCATAGGGGTAGTGGGTGGGATGCATCGGAGCGATGACATCGAAATTTAGGGGACTTTGCAGATCAAAAAGAATTCTGCCTCTAGTGTTAGTCGTGTGACTGTTCCAGGAGGGGTGTTTGGCGTTCAGGTCTCCCGCCAGAATGACGGAGTCACTTAGGCCAAGGACCTCCGAGAGGTCATCTCTGAGGAAGGTGTTACCCACAGCGGGGTTAGTAGGGGGGCAATATGCGGATACTAATGTGATGGGTGGATGACCTGTCATGCCCAGTCGACAGATTGAGACTTCGAGATGGGCGAGATGGGGGGGGTCTATTGGGATGCAGTAAAGCGAAGCTTTATAGTAAATGAGAGTACCTCCCTTGTGACAACGGGACCTGTCATTGCGAACCAGACGATAGTTGGCAATTCTCGGGTCTCGCTGATGGGGCTTCAAGAAGGTCTCTTGGACTAAAAGGATATCTAAGTGATGGTCGCGGAGGAAATTGGCGATCTCATCACGCTGGCCCTGCACGCTGTTTGCGTTGAATGTCCCAACTTTAAGGGACTTCGGTTTTAACCTACTTATTGGAGCTGTATTATCCATTACAGTCTGTTATGGGGGAGGTTGTTGAGGGCTTCAGTTACATCTCCGAACTCCGCAAAGACTTGGGAGAGGAGGACGAAATCGTTGCCGCAAGCGACAATCGCGGCCGACATTTGCCTAGCGCGGGGGGAGTAGAAGACTCCAAAAGTACTTGCGAGTACTAACGCTGGGTTGAGAGCGTTTGGCCCCGGGTGTGACGAGAGGGGGGGCCTCGTTGTGTGGGGCGGGGTTGAAGTGACCGGTGCTTGAGGCACTGTCACTCTGGTTGAGGGGTGGGGCGCTGAAGGCTCCGGGGCTTTTAAGATGGGCCTAGGGGCCGGAGGGGAGGGGGTTGGGGGGGTGGACACCGGAGCCGGCTGCTGAGTGGGCCTCAGTGCCGGGAAGTGGGCTTGGTGGTTCAATTTATTCCAGGGACTAGGCCTCTGGGGGCTGAGATTCGCGGGGAGTTCTCCGGAGAGTGTAGGACACTCTCTTTGGGAACGGACTTTCCCGCGTTTGGCCAGTTTCGGGGCCGAGGATTTGGGGGCTTTGGGGCACCCTCGATAGTTGGCCGGGTGGCCGGATTCGCCGCATAAGACGCAGCTTGGAGGTTCCGTGCAGAGGGCACGGTCTTTGGGACGGGGGCAGTCTAATGTGCCGTGATCCCCCAGGCACTTCACGCAGCGGGGTTTGCCGAAGCAATTCCGCTGTGAGTGCCCATAGAGTTGACAACGGTGGCACTGGCCAACGATGCCGCTCTGGCGGGGTTTTTCTATTGATAGGCCGGAAAGCCCGCAGATCTTGGTGATCTTGAAGATGGGGTGGTAACCCTCGGTATGGTCACAGATGACCAATACCATATTATAAGGGTTACCCCCTTTTCGGTGCATACGGTGCACCTCCGCGACCGGGATCTTTTGTGACTCCAGGTCACTGAGTATCTCGTCCGAGTTTAACTCAAGTGGGACATTTTTGACAACCACTCTGACTGGTTTGTCTTCCTTAAGGGAGAAGGTGTGAAAAGGGATATTCCTTTCCCTGAAGAGCTTGTTAAGCTCCCTGAAGTCAGTGGCCGACGCCACTGTGATTTTAATGCCCTGCTGTACAGCACGGGCACTGGTGAAGTTGATTTTGCGCTCGCCACACGCTTTGGCTACTTCCGTCCACAGGGCTTTGTTGTGGAGGAACAGGGGGGGCGGGGCGTGCGTCTTCTTTATGGAGGTGACCGGAGTGGTCGTGTCCATTGGTGTGGCCGGTCGGCTAGCGGTAGCCGTGGTCGAAGTAGACGGGGCGGGGGTGGGGGGACGTGAAGCCATTGAGGGGGGCGGGGTCACGCGGTCTGCGGCCTTCTTGGCCTTACTGGCCTTAGCCTGACCATGGCGACCCTTCTTCCTTTTCCCCTTTCCTACCAATTGGTAGTCGTCCTCGGAGGACGAAGGGGAGGAGGAGTCCGAGGAGACACTGTCTGTCTCGTTTTCGTCATCAATGACGAGAGAGTTTGCCGGCGAAGATGGCGAGTCATTGACTATGGGAGTGGGGATGAGTGGACTTTCCAGAGCGTCGCTGAACTCAGCGACGACTGAAGGACGCTGTAGAGTAGCGAGCTGCTTCCCGTACTTGTTATTAAAGTAGGGATCAGTCTTGAAAACGTCCATGAAAAATTCTAAAAGAATTTTATCAGACATGATGGTAGGGGGGTACACAAAGGGGAGGGGGGGAAAATAGGATTCTAGCTCCTAACACCTAACAGCCCCGAGGAGACACGTTACGTGTACACCCCGGGCAGACAGTTCCCCGAAATTAGCCCTCCCGTGCGTCTTTCCTAGCGCTATGCCAACGAGAAGAAAGACACAAACAAACTCGTTGGCTACGCTACTGTCTGATGGCCTGAAGGGCCGATGACCTAACTCCCCAGGTGGGAAGGCCCGGGGATGAGTACCCTCCCTGTGGGGTAACAGGGAGGTGAGTACCTACGGTGAGCCCTAAGCTAGTACTCTCGCTGTCAGTCTCAATGTACAGCGAGTCCCTATGGGTCTTGCGACCGATCCGGGCCGTTGGGGTAGACACACCCAACCGTCCCGGGTGCAAACTGAAAGAGAGCGGGGTTAAACACTGGTCGCGACTAGGAGATCCCCCAAGGCCGCGGGTCCAGTGCCCTTCCAATGACTGCCTAGCCCTGAAGGGGGTCGGCGGGTGATTGGGTCTTCACCCTCTTGGTTTCGTTGACACCGTTAGGTTTCCACCAAGAACCACAGAAAAATTTGTGGATTTAGCCCTAAAGGGGCCAAAGTTATAAACACAACAACGGCACAAGTTGGACGAACTACAAGCGCGTGGCACTCGTAGCCGATCAAACTCGTGACGCGTAGCTGTGCTACGGGGAGGCGGGGCGACGCGCTACGGCTCGTAGCCGCGCTACGACGGCGAGCGGCGGCACGCGACGGTGGCGACAGCGGCGGCGGCGGGCACTCACGGCGCGTAGCTCTGCTACGGGGAGGCGGGGCGATGCGCGACGGCTCGTAGCTGTGCTACGAGGCGAGCGGGACGGCGGCGGGTGCTCCTTCGACACGAATAGATCGCGACAGCGGAGGCCGGGAGGTCGCTGGGACGCGGCGGGAGCGATCGAGCGTACGTGCGTGCGCTACGACGGCTCAAAGCGGAATGAAGCCGAAACAAACTCAGAGGTCATAGTCTCTTTTAACGTCCAGACATAATCTTGATAAACTCACATGAGGACTATGCAGATGTGTGTGAGATGGTCTTTTGAAAAAAGAACCACACAGATTTGAGTGGACCTGTCCAGCCAGTGCAAGCATCTGTCAGTTATCGTGTAGCTCGACTCATAACTCAATTAATTTTAATGCAAATATATTGAGGTCACTACACACATTATGACGCACAAAACGAATAATTAAAAAATCACACATAGCTCCCTAAATCAAACTTATAGTTGCGAGTAAAAAATCCTAACAACAAAGAATTAAATTCCTTTACAAACTTTCGAAAATGTCAACCTCCCTTAGGTAAATACCTACTTATTTACTTAGAAAGTCACATCTGTGTAACCTTGATGAAATATTTGGCATAAATAACTAAACTTTCATTCACTGAACATACAGCGTTAGCCTATTAAAAAATCTAATCGTATTAACGTTACGAAATGAACAGTAAGGCAAATATCAGAACCGATTATTTCCAGACAGATTATAACGTTTATGGAAGAGGGTGAAAAAGGGGCTGTTAAGTTTTCCTTACCAAATTAAAATCAACCTTATTCACACTTACCTTAAAGGTTAAAGTAGATCACCACAATACCCATGGAATTGTGCTTCGTAAATACCGCAAAACAAGGGTTCAATGACCTGCGAGTAAAGGATAAAGAAATGGGATTTTTTAATTAAAACGGATGTTTATTAAAAAGTCAGTGGCTTAAAAAGTTTTGTTAATATTTCTTTTATAGGTGCTGGCCGCTTTGGTTGGAAAATTAAAAAGATGCCAAATTAAAAATAAATTGTTTTTCTTTTTCTTTTGAATTATAAATGGCGTTCCGATTATTTCTTCATGCGATTGTGGACAGTTGCATTTTTTGTAGTTAATAATATTTTTAAATTTGATACAAACTGCTTTATAGTAACTTCACAAAAGAAAGAAATCGTATTGACGTGCTGTGTGTTGATCATTTTAACCGGTTTGATAAAATTATCGAGTGTTCAGAAAATAACCCAAATGTAATTTGTCTCGAAAAGAGACACATGAAAAAGAACACAACGAATAATAATGTGCAATTAAGTGTATGACGACAATAAAGTGACCAAAGTATAAACGATAAAAAATCACACTTTTTAGAAAATAAAGAGGTAACGTATTATAACCTTGGTAATCGAAATCGAAAATAAAAAATATTATCACCCTTTTTTCGTAGCAAAATTTTCTCTCTCGCTCATTCGTAGCCTCGTAGGCATAATTCGTAGACATTCGTAGGTATACCTACATACGTGGCTTGCTACGACGCCTACGCCAGGCACTGTACATAGTTCATAACTGAATCAATAGATGGGGCTAGTCAGTTGCATTTAAAATAATTATTATGCATTAGTGAGGGCGTAATTGAAGGGTAAAACTGAAGGTTAATTACGGTGACACCGTAACTGATTACTTAAATATTCAGGTTTTTAGTAAGGTCTCGAGTTCGAACCCAACACACGCACCGCTGATTTTTCGGAATTATGTGCGTATTGTACCTATAATTATCACTTGCTTCGGTGAAGGAAAACATCGTGAGGAAACCAGCATACCTGAGAGATATTTCTCGACGGCATGTAAAGCCAAGTCAGAGGCCCTTGGACGGCATAAAAACTCTGACACCAGGTTGGACACTAACCACACGTTAAAGAAGAAGAAGTAGGTCACACCCTGCCTAGCGTTTTCCAATTATGTTGGAGTCGGCTTCCAGTCTGACATGGTGCAGCTGAATACCAGTATTTTACATGGAGCGCCTGCCTATCTGACCTCCACAACCCAGTTAGTAGTAGTCCGGTGAAATAAATCAGTCTGCTTTCTGGACCTTATGTCTTCTGCCTAACTACGGTTAGGATACCTAGAGAATATACCCTCCTTAGACTCGTTGCTCGTGGTCGTTGGTTTCGTGGTCGCAATCACAATGTGCAAGAGGTCCTGGGTTCGAGTCCCAGGTCGGGCAATTTGCTATCAGGTTTTTTCATCGCGAAATTCTCAGTAGCAGCCACGGAGTCTGGATCTGTGCCCAGTTTATAGCAATAAGCTCGCCTCCTAATAAATGAGACTTAAAATATAACTGACTAAATGGGGGTGTACTATTAGGTACACCTCTGCCTAACCCTTCGGGAATTACCTACAGACAATTTATTTTATAACTTTACTTTTAAATACCTCCATGACCTCTACACTATTCAATGTATCCATCAGCACTTTGTTTGTTCTGAGTGCCTTACATCGAGTCCTAACGAACACCGTGATTTTTCACCCCAAAAAGTCGTTTCCCATCAATAACGTTTGCATAGAGCTACTTAGTTTGATGTACTTACAGAATGCTTATTTTTTGTGAGGGGCCAGTCGGTTTACAGCCGGTATATTGTGGCGGTCATTACAAACCATTATCACCCCTGAACCTTGAGACTACTTATTTTTAGTTTGCTATGGGTTTCAAAAAAAAAAAAAAACAAAGCATTTATTTCAAGTAGGCCAATTACAGGCACTTTTGAATTGTCGAAACAAAGACAGCAATAAAAAATGAAGCTACAGTCCCAGTCACAAGACATAATAACTGTGAAAGTACTGTAGTTGCCCATTCCAAAGCGTAGATCTCTATGGAGAAGAATGGGCAAGAAACTCCATGGACACTCTTTTAAATCATAATGTTTTTACAAAAATCTTGGATACATCATTCTTGTAGAGATGGTACATTATGTGAGAACGATGTAGCAAGACGTGCACGTTAAAAGTGTGTCCACAGTACAAAAAAAGGCAATTAAAAATACAAAATAATTAGTTCAAATAAACCGCCGTTTAGTTAGTCGCCTTTAATAAGCGATAGAGAATTAGTTACTCGCCTTTATGGCCAAGGTCCTACACCAGCTACTTCATGCCATATAAATTACAGACAAAGTACATAGTATCAAGATACTTAAACCCACATTAACACAACGCCAGGTTTCCTAACCCCTGATCGCGTGCAGGGTCGACATCACTCACTCCTCTGACGTCACACTCAACTAAGTAACCATTTGTTAAGGAGTGATTTACACGGCTTTAATCAGAAGGGAACTCGGACTTGCGCCACCTGGTGGATGATTGTGGAACTTTGCTTTTCTTTGTATTTTTTTCTTCCAAGTAGAGAGCATCTTTTTTTGCCAAACTAAATTCCTTCACGGTACTGACTTTCTTCGTCATCTGTTTTTATCAGAGATCTCAATAGGTAGACCCTCTATTTTAACAGCTTTATTTCGAAACCATTCTGGGTTTTTATATGGAGATATTATCCACATGTTCCTAACTTCCTTGAAGTTTAGGCAAATATGCTCTACCTATTCCGATCTCTGATTATTATGTATGTCTTTCTGTTTAATTGCTGCCGAGGCAACTAATTGCAGTCGATCAGAGTGATGTTGATTTTAAGTAACATCTCATCTGTATTTCAAGAAGAGTCAGGTCGAGTCTGACTGAGGCGTAGCTCCACCAGGTGTAATGGAAAACGTGAATCCCAAACACAGCTCCAGGTGGTTGTGTGTTGCAAAGTGTTCTATAATTTATTATTTAGGTACAATAATCAGTACCTACTTACTTCCATAATCTAAAAAAATTGACATTATTGTATAGGTTGAGCATTAAACACCGAAATTTGTAAACTTTCAGTTCTTGTTTTCAGAAGTCAACCAATTTTGGTAGATGTTTAAAGCGCGTTTTTCCAAACAAGGCGATTTCCAGTGTAGGTAGGTACTGTAAGTACTTTTGCCCTATCGTAACATTAACTTTACGACCTACCGCAACACCATATTGCTTTAGTTATAAAACTGCGTCGCCGATTGAATAGCCTTGGGCCCGATATGGCTATTACCGATATTACCTTTTTCACCTATATGTGATGTGTACATAATGAATTATTTACGTTCTTAATTAAACTTCTTGGTATCTATTTAGACGAGAAATACACTTACATAAATCAAAATATGTAAACCTTATCTACTTCTGAGGGAAAGGGTGAAAGGGGTAGTTCTTGCACCCCCTTTGACTTGAATTAAAACATTCCAACTAAAAAATAAATCATATAAAAAAAATCAAAAGTAATTCATTCAAATTGGGTTGATAATCAGCACTTTTTGTACGTCAAAATTTACAAGAGACAGTCCCGCAAAACGCCAGCCCTTCGCCACTGCCTAATGGCTGGCGTCGCTTCCGCAAACAAACTCCCCAGCAACATATCTGTCTGTAAACAACAACACAAAAGTCTTAACAGTAGAGAAGCTAACCTATTTCAATATGCACAAGCCATGTGCCCAATTTATTCCTAATTTAACCCCTTCAGGTAGTGATTTTTAGAAATTCTTAGTCTCTTCTTGATAAGTCCTTACAATAGGATTAGGATGAACTCTCCACATATCCGTGGCGGAATACAAATATTTTCAAGCTCGCTTTGTAGAGCTAAAGATGCAGCATTCTCAAAATAATCCTGCAGGCCATTTGGATTCCGAATCAGTTAAATCCTCGTTAGCTCCTATTCATAATAAGCTGGGATTGGTGGCGTCGGCTTTTGATTTAGCTAGTCCCATTAATACCAAGGCTTGGCTTCCGTAGAGCCTGCTTTATTGGCATGCATTGACTGAAACGAACCAATGTATTTTGGACTGGCTGTTGCCCGCGACCTCCATCCGTGCGAAATTATAATAAAAGTATTACTTTCCTATTTGAATCGGATTTTGCTAACAATTTCAATGGTTGTTATATTTTTGCAGGGAACCTTAATTATTTTTCTAAAATAAAAGTAGCAAGTTACTCCTTATAACATCAGCAATATACCAGTAAAATGTCTCGTCTAAATCGGTCCAGCCGTTTCGGAGATTAGCCAGAACAAACAGACAGACAAACGTTTTAAAATTTAGTTTTTGTTATAAGTACCATATATAGATACGTGGGACACTCAGAAAGTTTTGCGACACTAAAAAAAATTGTTCTACAGGTACATATATTTTTATTAAATCTTTTCAAAGTACTCTCCACCAGCCTCTATACAAAGATTCATGCGTCTGAACCAGTTTTCAAAACACTTTTTCCAGTCCGCCGCAGACACCTCGTTTACAGCCTGCTCGAACGCAGCCAGCGCATCTTCCGGCGACGAAAATTGTACCACCTTGAGCTGATTTTTTATTTTTGGAAATAAAAAG
This sequence comes from Standfussiana lucernea, assembly GCA_964057025.1. Classification (NCBI taxonomy): domain Eukaryota; kingdom Metazoa; phylum Arthropoda; class Insecta; order Lepidoptera; family Noctuidae; genus Standfussiana; species Standfussiana lucernea. The sequence continues at coordinate 12,764,821 of OZ059801.1, read as the reverse complement.
AAGTCACACGGTGCTAGATCAGGGCTGTAAGGAGGGTGACCCAGGAGTTTGACTAGAGTACTGTCCAGGAAGTCCTTCGTTTTGAGCGCGGTGTGTGCAGGCGCATTGTCGTGGTGGAGCAGTAGTCCGCGGAGCCCTGTGTTTGGTCGCTTGTTGCTCACAACAGAAAAAACTTCTGGTAAACATTTGGTAGTATACCATTCGGCGTTGATGCTTCTTTGATCTCGTAAGGGAATTGAGGCCAAGTGGCCAGTCAAATTAAAAAAGCTGGCGATCAAAATCTTCCCCCCGCTTCAAGATCGCTTCACTTTGGTAGGCGTTGGTTCATTTTGAAACACAAATGAATAAATGAATGAAATGAATAAATGCCATTTGAAGTCTATCGAACGATTCATCCGGTTTCAGGCGACACTTGAAAGAAAAATCATAGCTCTAAAATGTTCCCGGCGCAGATCCATTTTTCAGTAAGACACGATACTTTGAATTGGCTCGCAAAAAATGTGGAGGGAAATTTTGAAAATGGAACACACATATTTTTACTTACAAGTAATCATATTTTCGAAAAAGATTCTAACTGGCCAGTCTCCCATATATAAAAACTATTTATCGCAATACTTTCTGAGTGGCCTGGTACTTTCACATGCATTCAGTAAAAAGCTGTAATTTTGTAATTACAAACAGACACTTCAATTTTATTTATTTTTTATACATATATTAGATTAGATTAAAGAGAAGTTATGCATCATATTGTCAGTTTGGTTACTTGAAGCCACTTTATGGTCGGTATTAGTCAGCAGTTATACATAGACGTAGATACTAGACTATGTAGTTGCTTAAGAAATTCCCTGCGTTGTTATGTATAGAGCAGGCAGGAAATGCAATGATAATTGTTTTGAAATTATATTTACTCTTCTCCTGAATTAGTCTTCATTGCTCTTAATCTACCGATTGTGTATTTTTTGTGCAGACCGAGGAGCTCGTGGCTAAATACTGATTAACAGCCGCACGGGACGATATTCAAGGTTAAGCAGTGCTTCCCGAGGTTGGTCCGTGGATGGGTAATCACCATCACATACCGGGTTTCCTCCGTGCCTCGGAAAGAACTTTGAGCCGTTGGTCCCGGCTGTCATTAGTAGATCTTTCACAGTCGTTACGAGCGATCAGAAATCCGAAAGTCTGACAACCAGTCCTGGCAAGTAGTATCAAATTACCCAGTTACCGTGTTTTGGAAGCCAGATAGGCAGTCGCTCCATGTAAAATACTGGTATTCAGCTGCATCCGGTTATAATGGAAGCTGACCCCAACATAATTTGGGGAAAAAGCCTGATTGATTATGTAATGTTTGTGCACTCAGATACAAAGATAGTTACAATAGCACCAGGAATTATAAGCTACTAATAAATTAAGAAAATCTAATGGTTCTTCGGTTGAGGAAAGTTTTGAATAGGTATGAATGTCGATGAGTATAAAGGTAGAGGAAGAACAAAGAAACGATGGATGGACTGTGTGAAGGCTGATATGGCTAGACAGGATTTGACTGATGAGATGACGAGTAATAGAGAAGTATGGAAGAAGAAGACATGCTGCGCCGACCCCAAATAAATTGGGATAAGGGCAGGAGGAATTCAAAGTTTACTACTTATTACTTATTTAATTCAGTGGTATTTTGATTCGAGGGTATGGGAGGAGTTCCTCTTGAGGTAGAGTGTAATTCATGCTTTCTTATATTGCTTGGACTCTTGTGGGGGGCAGGGATATTAATCGCTTCATCGCGATGCATCGGCGAGAAGCTTTGGTTTGGCTTTTGTTTCGAGTAATAATATATCTATTGTTCTGTATCTATCAGCTTGCATCTGGCTTCAGATATGTAGGCTGGAGAGGTTCGATTTCCTGATTTAAGTTAGGAGGGTTGTAAGTAGGGGGTTCTTAAGTAACTCAATCAAACATTCAAAATGAAATTTAATCATTTTTTATTTTCACAATTGTTATACTGGCAGTCGTATATAATAACGTATCAACATAGTTCACACACACAAAGTATACTGAAAGCATCCACGGAGCTGGAACATCACTTACATTTAACGAGAAGAGAGATAATGGACTGTAACCATTTACAGACATTAATTAAATGCTTTGGAACAACATTTCAGTAAGTAAGTCCTTAATCTAGGGCTACTAAGTCAATAAAGTCAGACTGACTATCCAATGCAGTATTCCCGATAACCGGAAAGTTTTGAAAAATCCTGCAAAAGATCTCAGAACGCTTTGTATATGTAGCCCACTATAGAAACTTCAATTAATTCCTAAGTTTTCAGATTCCTACCGTAATAATACAATTTGACTTGCAACTTTTCAACAATCTGTGACCGATTCGTTTTCTTAAATAAAAATTAATATCGCAAAATCCAGACAATTTTAAAAATCTGAGATTTCGTAACAATGTCAGCAACGCCAGTAGGAAGGAAATTATGTCACTAGAATTAACTTCCATGTAATGGCACTGCTATTAATATAAAAATACTAAGCACCTACAGTGTGTGCGTTACACGCATAAAACTAACAATTATTTACAATATTTATCTTTTGCCACATTTTTTTCAACAATAAATACATTTTTGGTCACATACAATGAACGCAGCCATTCCATTAAGAATTGATTTATTATTTTATAACATTTTTTAATCTGTATTTTACATTTTTTATTGTATTTTTGGCGGGCGTGGCAAAGGACCGCGTTTTGAACGCTATTATAAATGTTCAGTCACGCATTTAAGAGCTAAAGCTAACTTAAAAATAACTACTTAGGGGATGTAGTATTAAAATAGTTGCTACTTTAATATCTGGTCCTAAGATTTTTAAACAAAACTGACACTTAAGGTACGAAAAGAGACATAAAGTAAGCGCACACGTGGTATAGAGTCCTTTTATTTTTATTCTACCTCTGATCTTGCAGTCACCTTTATTTTCATTGTCATAAGGTTTATATCAGAGATAAAACAAAAATTAACGGACTGCAGAACTTACATCATGAAATTGTACAATAAAGCAGAAGTTTTTTTTGTAACGACTTAAAGCTTAACCTATTAGAGATCCATACTGAATGTTTCTTGCGACTCATCGAAGGAGATTGAATTGGAGCGCGCCTTTTGCGCGGCGGACTGCTCTATGACATTTGGGACGGAATTAGGGTTCTTTAGCAGTGCGGCTGGTAACGCGCACTTCGGTGGGGTCTGCGAGATCGGTGAATGCCGTAGCGACATCATGAATGATCTCTCGTATACTATCCTCGTACCTGGAAAGAGGAAAATAAAAGATTAATTAATAAAGTTCATAAGTATACTATACAAGGTGTAAATGGACCGTTCACGGAGCCGTCAACCAAGCATTCTGTACATTAAAACAAATTAACCCTACGCAAAAAATATTGCTGGGAAACGACCTTTTTTTGGGATGAAAAATCATGCTTTACGGTACAACTAAACGCGGTACTCAATGTAACGCACTCAAAACATTGTTCTGATGGATGCATAAACGAGTCATGGCGGTATTAAAAGCAAAGTTATAACCTTAAAATCTATTATTAAAAAAAAATGTGAAAAAGTTGGATCTTCGACCTCCAGAAGGTTCCCAGGTGTGTTCCAGAACAAAAAAATATCGCAACGACGCGACGTGGAGAACAAGTCTCTTCCGACTTTGTTAAGGGTTTAATTTACACCCTTTATGTAAGTAGGTGTGATAGCATAGGTCTCTTAGCTTCTACTTAACATAAGTCTTAACATCTACAGTTAAGACGATTTGTTGATGAGAGATTTGAGATGAGTTGAAGATTTTTATGTTAAAATAAAGTAAGAAAAAAAATTAAATAGTGGTGCTAATTGTGTACGGAATACGTAAGTGTGGTTTCTATAAAATGTCCTTAACCTTTTAATTTCTGCATTAGGTATAGTCAATATTCATTAACTAAATTATAAATACAACATTGAAATTATACGTCATGTAAGTAAATCAACCCAGTAATTATCCACAAGCTTTTCTTTATTTCTATTTACATAAGCACCTACGTTCTATTCTATTCATAAATATAATATTTCGCGAAGTTCAAAGACTATCAACCTGCTATGTCACACGACATTAACACATAACATTTAACGAATTTAAAACATTCCCGTGGTGACGACGAAAATATTATGTTCGAATTCTATTTCGACATTTCCGCACGACAATGTTATGATATGCCTTTTTCTTTTCTTTGACATATTTGAGTGGACTATCGTACTGCATAACCAGTTGTTATTAATGATTAAACGCATGAGGCATGGGGTCCTGGGTACGATTCCCGTTACAATCCGTGTATTTCTTGCAGATCTTGAATTCATTCAGAGTACCGTGTTTATTGAATCTATAACAACATTTTCTGCCATTGACCCTAATTTTTAACCAATATAATTATCTCTACGTCTAAATTTTTTTAACCTTTTATAAAAGCATTAGAGTCCGCTGATATTTCCCCGTCACTTTGATTTCGTAGATAAGTTGGTTCCTAATGATCCTTAAGCGGCTCGAAGCATACACAAGCGCTCTCTTACAGCTGATGAGGACTTCGCTATCAATGATCTTAAAATCTCCCGACTTTTATACGAGTTTTAATGAAAAGACGTAATGACGTAATTAATAAATAAGGTTGTTTTGAAATTGGTATTTAAATCATCGAAAATAAAGTGTGTTTTTGATGCTTACTTATCTTTTTTTCCTTGAATTTAATTATAAACATCGGTGTTTCGCGTCATTTACATAATATTATGTTTATTTATACAGTTTTTTTTTGTATAAATGAAGAAAACCTATCATTTCGTCGTAATATTCGAATTCGAAAAATACCTACCTACGTAATAACTAGTTACCGGTAAAATTTTATTTATAGACATAACAGAAAACAGCAAAATGTAAATGAGTTTACGATGATAAGATATTATAAAGATAAGAAAAACAATATTAAAATTGAAACCAGATATTAAACAAAATAAAATTTGAAATATTATCTAGAAAGTTCCTCCGATCATCAAAAACCGCAAACGCACACTAATACTCGTTTTCACTGCACACCTAAATAAACGCCTAAGTATCCTTCGTCATCATCTGCTCAGCCTTTTCCCAACAATGTTGGGGTTGGCTTTTAGTCTAACTGGATGCAGGTGAAAAAAAGTGTTTTACATGGAGTGACTGCCTATCTGATCTCCACAACCCAGTTATCACTGGGCAATATGATGTAAATGCCAATTTCGTTGCACCATGGGAATTAGAATGTCAATTCTCGGCATTAAAGCAAGCGTTGAAATCCCAACCTTGTTTTAATAAGGCATTAATTAAAGTGTTGCCCACTGTTAAAGAAAACGGGTATAAGTGGACATAGTTGTTCCATTCTCTCAAACAAACACTCGATTGTGTTCGACTGGTTGCCAAGTGGTTACATAACTCGAATAACACAGTTAATATTATCGCCACATAGCAAGTTTACGTAATGAAATCACGTTTTACTATATTAAAGTTAGGTTAGGAAGTTTCTACGTTTAGCTTTGGTATTCATTTAGGTCAAATCTACAAGCACATACACTCATTTTGTTGGGGGGAAGTTGGATCGGTGTACTGAGTTAGTCCTTTTTAGAGTTCACATATAAATATATATTTTTTCCTCGTTTGTCCCAGAAAGAATTTATTTAGTGAGGGTTTTAAAATCTTTAAATTCTAAAAAAAGAAGTCGACCTCAACACTAATTTTAACCTAACTAAGAAATACTAACCTTTTTATACACTCGAGGGTAATTTAGAAACACAAAAATATACTAGTGAAGATCTATCGCGGTAACGTGCATCGAACTGTGGTGGCTTCGCAGAGACGGTCTTTCGCCGTAACGTGCATCGCAATTTTGTAGCATCGTATTAGCATTTATCGATATTTTGTGCGTCGACTTTTTTTTGTGTATGGCATCTCGCAGTCTCAACCTAGGAGGTTGTCGTCTGCTCAACCGGACTATCCTGTGGATGCCTTGAATTTAAGGCCTCCAGCCAGGGCAAAAAACTTACAAACTAAGCGACTACACGCTAAGGGCACCCCCTGTGGGGCTCGGACCTCGGCTTAGGGCGTCTGTGCGTCGACATTCCGTATTCTACTCATATGAATGGGCTGGTGACATAAGTTAGTTCCATTTCAGACTTGCTCATGTACAAGTGATTTGAATTTTGTAAGTGGTCCCACAAAATAAATTGACGTCAAAAGTTTAGATTGCCTAAGCCCACGTTACCTTGTTTGTGTAGGCTGTATAATAACGTATAATTTGCGGTCGTAATATTATTATGTTTTATGTGATAACATAAACAACAAGTTACGTGCGTCGTTTATAATCAGAAGGGTTATACAAACAAAGGCGTTGGTTGTTATCTTTGTTTTAAAGAAAAAGTAGATTATATTAAAATGTTTTGATGTATCTAGCCTTCAGTGTGCTGCAATATGTTTTGATTTATTATTACTAATCTTTCTTCAGTGGAAGATTTTTTGTAATTTTTTTTAAAAGATATCAATTTATTAAAATTGTAATATAAGTACATTCTTCCTGAGGAATGTGTACCATGTACTATAACATGTTTCACAGCGATCTTTGCTTACTATTATATTACAGGCGCTTTTAAATTTCATAATATAAAATCTATTTGTATTAAATATTTCTATTGAACTCATTGTTGTATTTCTAGAAATGGACCTAATTGCTTATCTACTATTAAATAGTTTAACAGCAAATAAAATAATAATAATAACAGCCTGTAACTGTCCCACTGCTGGGCAAAGGCCTCTTCTCATACAGAGAAGGCACGAGCATTGATCACCACGCTTGCTCAAGACGGGTTGGCGATTTCAAACTTATATTAATCATAAGTCCAGGTTTCCTCACGATATTTTCCTTCACCTATGTCTGTGATGTCCAAGAAAAACTTAGAAAAGTACAATTGAATTGAAAAAGTCACATTGGTACTTGCCCGGATTTGAACCCACAACCTCATGCATGTGAGGCGAGGTCTTAAGTTCTTAACCTCTGTGCCATCACGACATAGCACCATAGTATTATCATATTTTAGCCATACTTATTCCAACTAATCACATTGTTTTTAACTCTAAAATAACAATAACAAAAGTTAATTCATGCTAATGCGTAATTTAATACTAATTCTCGTAATGTTTGAAGTTTTGAACTTATTAAATCCTACCAAGGTTAAGTGTTCAACAATTAAGCTCAGTATTGAGTTCATTGTGGCTTCTAAAATTAGTTTTACAACTCATGATGCATGAGGGACGAATCATACGAATGAACTAAATTACTGGCTGTATAAGTATATATTAAATAGTTATGTACAATTCCCTTTATCCTGGAAAATGCTGGCAAGAGAATATTATTGTTTTAGCGTCGCTTGGCAGTTTGTGTACATTATGCATAGTGTCTATTGTTAGCCTGTCTGTATAATTAATTAAGAGTGATTCTAACTTGTTGGGCTGTTGAACTTTAAGGCTTGGATATATTTGTATTGAACTGTTTTTTTTTTAAGTTTGAATACTTGTAATTAACCCATTTGAATATTCAGCTAAGATATGCTCTCACAGATTACAAAACGAGGTCTTCTTTCCTTATGTATTGTTTATGACCTAATAATTAAGAGGTTCAATTACCTCCAGGAGTGGTAGAGTAGACAGTGCCTCCAGGGGTGCTGGAGTATACATCAGGCATCTGCGAAGGGTCGGTAATGAGCACCCTCCTCGAAGGAATGGCCTGGACATTAGTTGCTTGTCTCGCAATAGGTGATGCCGACATGTTGGTTCCAAATAGTTTTTTTTTTAATAATTTCACAAAGCACTGACACTGTTGGTCGATCAAAAAGAAGAGGAGGACTGAACCGGGTGTAGCCGGTGCCTAAAATAAATACGTTTACTGGCTAAACGCACACATGCGCGTTTTGTGTATTGTAAACACGCTACACACTAGCGGGCCACATCAAAACATGCATAGATTATGATACAGATAGGTTACTTTATTGAAGCGGGTTTGTGTTGCGTTGACCTTGAGGTATTGTTGAATGATAGAATGTTATGTGAGTTTATGACTTATGTTAGCAAGTAGCCTAGAAACTCATCGCAAAAGCTATTTTTATGTAAATTATTTACTGGAAACCTATTTTCAGGTTTGTTTTTACGTGTTACCGATATATTTGTGCAATAGAGACTTAGAAACTAAAAAACTTCATTTATTTCAGCCATAGTAAGTAATATCCGCGTTTCAGTAGCCTAGGTACTGAACTATGAGGAATAACCAACTGTCTTTGGCCGCTTTTTCAAGATTTCACTCAAGAATTCAAGCCAGCCACATTTCAGTTAAGAACCTGTACAGCCAAAGCTAACGGAAGTAAAGAAGCTAAGTAACTGTATAATGGAGGTCAGATAGGCAGTTGCTCAAAGTAAAATACCGGTATTAAGAAGACGACCCCAACAAAAGCTTAGCAGACGATGAACATTCAAAGTGCATTCCAGTACCTTCGATAGATTTAAAAAACTTTCCATTAAAACCCCCTCTGTTCTCTACCTATTCTCTCGTCTCAATAACAAACTTCACACATCTATGATTTCGCACACAGGCACACGTATCGTTATCGTACATCCCACCCACACTTAAACACATTGTTTTGTGCGTAGTTTATTCAGTCGATATGGCGATGTCGACTAATTTATATTCGTAAAATGTTTATCTCGAACAAAATCAACTTGCGAAGAAGATTTTGAGGAAGAAGATTATAGCTTTCAAGTATTTTTACTCACTGTACTAAGGTACTACTTGTCAGTGTGTTAGGTGTTGGAAAATAGAAAGTTTATTTAGGGTAGGTAGGCACTGCGTATTTGTAAACAAGTAAGTAGGTATACTGGCTTCTGATAATATTGTTAAATGCATTTTCAAGGTCGGTAGGTAAGAAAAAGTGAGTTCTTACCTAGATTATTTTTTTTAAGCAAATCAACAATGTTTAGCTACCATTTCATATACCTATAACACTTAATTGTTCTACAGTCCTGTAGGTAACCGTTTCAGAAGTCATTTCAAAGTCTGGGCAACACGTTTTTAATTATGTTACCTAGTTGAGATCTATGTATCTCTTTCGGCGGATGGCAAAAGAGTATTTATATCGAAACATGGGACTTAAACGTTACTGGTGAATTTAATAAAGGTGTAAGCACCTACTATTGGCTTTTCTTGATCCAGAACATGGAAACGTATGGGAAAATGAAGTCACTTTTCACTTTTCTTCGCTGTCGAGTCTTCCCACTTTTCTTCGCTAAGACAGTCTGTCTTGGGTTGTTGGTTTAGGTCATCATCGTCAAATTGAAGCCTCTAGTTCATGGTACAGTAGGTTCATGGCATCCTGGACTAGCCAGCAATCTGGAGCTGATTACGGTCATTTTAAGACGCTAAAGTGTACCATTGGCTAGATATATTAATGGTATATTGACAAAGGTATATACGAAGATTTCCAGCCAAATGAAAGGCGTTTATTTATTTTCTAATATACTATGATACAGTTAATTAAAGTGTAATTATATTAATCGATTTCCGAGTTCCCGAGTAAATTGTTTCGATGTAGATGTAATTATAATCGATGTTCCCACAGCTCGATTTCTCTCGGTTAACTTTAATCGATAATAATTTATTTTGTAAGTATGATAAATTATTTACAGTCATCTGTGGATCAGAATGTTTACAAAAATCCATAGGCAAGTAAGTATACTTAATTACTATGCAGATACCCATGAACCTTGGAAAATATTGCAAAGGATGCGACAATGAAATAATTGTATCTATTGAATCATTAATATGTTTCATTAAAATACATATTATTTTAAGTCAAAAATAGTTTAATGTTAAATTTTCATGGTTTTTTTACACCTTGCCTTTGAATAAATTCAAGACCTCTATCGCAAAATTAGCGGAAAATTCAAAATAATTTTTAATGTAGGATATAACACAGTTACTCTCTTTCTTATTCTGCTTCTGGATTTTCCAATTGTCTATACCTATGTACTTCATATTATTATTCAAAATCTACATGTATCAAGTTCACTTTAAAATGATTGTTACCAAAGCTTTTATTTTAACTTAGTTACCTCAAAACATTATTATATGTTACTGCACATTCGTTCACTATTATACGCGAAGGCTATTGACATAACCTCTCAGCACCACGTGGCGATACCACGCGGTTTCCAGACCGAACAAATGTTTTATACGTGAATAGGTGGGTCAAGAGCGTTCTTGCCAATGTTGGCTGTGGCCTCGAACGTTGGGCCAAGATTGGCCTGTTATTTAGTGAAGATAAAGATATATTTATTGCACAACTGTGTACAATTAGATCTTATTATAAACATAACATTTTTAGGTTCAACAGTCTATTCATGTCATAGTATTTAGTGAAATTACTACATCCAAAAACTCATGCAGATTATAAAATATGTACATTATCATTTAACATTTTCTTTAATTTAGTTTTAAACATATTTCCATTTAATTACTTAATTGCTGGCGGCAATTGATTGTACACACGGATATCAGTAACATACATAGGTAAGTACATAATTTACTGAGCTGTTGTAGAGTAAAATGTTTGTTTATTATTTGTTCGGGCGGTTTATTAAGTACGTAACTTTACGGCTATTTTCCTCGATGGATAACCTGGGCCTACCTACCCCAAAAAAATAGGGTTAAGGGCAGGGGAATAATGATGAATGTTGTGTTAAAAAAACACTATAAAGTGGAAAATAATTTTACTTTCGGACTGCTATCAACCGGGCACAAATCCAGGCTCCGTGGCCGCAATTGAGAAACTCCTGATGGAAAAACCCAATAACACTTTTCCCGACCGGGGAATCGAACCGAGGACTTCATGCGAAGCAGTCTAGACAAACGAGTGATGATAAATAAAATTCGCGAAAGCAAACATATTTTAGCATTTCGTCATCAATAAAAAATTAAAAATACAGGAAGTGTGCCAATATCGGTAATTTCCTATAAAAACATGAAACAAAAGTGTTCCCATGTATAAAATCACGTAGGCATCTTGTTGACATACTAAAATCTAAATATATACATAATATATCCTATCCTAACAGTGGCTGATAACATCGCTGTAGATTTTAATGGAAAGATAACAAAAATATCGTTTCTCATAGACATACCGTTTGTACGTCAAAAATTTTGATATTTTTTTGTTTTTTACAAATGAACATGAAGAGTACTCGTACTTACCATAGGCTTCGTATCATCACTTAATGCAATATTATATAAATTACGACCAGCCCCGGCTTCGCACGGGTACAATGCTGATACCAATAAACATTCCTCTTGAATCACTCTATCTATTAAAAGAAACCGCATCAAAATCCGTTGCGTACTTTTAAAGATCTAAGCATACATAGGCACAGACAGAGAGAGAGCGGGAAGCGACTTTGTTTTATACTATGTAGTGATGAACACTTAGGCACCCTAATCTACAAATGAAACCTACGCCCTCCCTGAAATGAAATCGCACGTCAACATTTTATTAGACTCATCGCTGTCTCCTTCCAACAAACACAACTTTCTATTTACTTAAACTTAACCTGTGGTTCTGGCGAAGAATGCTGAGTATTTATTCCATAGACAGCCGCCGCACCAACGTTCCTATTCTGGTTCAACTGAATATTAAGACTTAAGACCCGTCTGTCAGCTATCTGTATGGGCGCGGTACTTTCATACAAGCCTAAAAGCTTGGCTTACACTTCTAACCCTAACTCTTCATAATGTTAGGGTTTCTGAATAGCCTGCTTGCCTTATGGCCTAGCTAGCCGTATTGTTGACTCCTAGGCACGCCACTGACTGGCGACTCCTCCAATACTACGGTCAGACGTGAGTCAGACGAGTTGGAAAAGGCCAGGTGGAAGAAAAAAGGAGCCGTGGACGATCACCAACTCGATGGACCGACGTTGTGAAGGAGGTCTGCCAATCCAACCTGTAGGCGTATATTAAGATGGCGGAAAACAAAGTGACTTGGAGATCTCTAGTGCACAAAGAGACGCCCACTAGTTGTTGCAACCCTTAGTCATGAGGATACGCGGAAGAAGATTTGCCTTTACTTACTCAAACTTAAAGGTAAGTAAATAAATATAATGGTCCTATCTAAGTAAATAAATATACTAGGTATTTCAACTCTGCGTTGAACCCGTTAGCCTTGTGTATTTATCATTCCTTTTTGCGTTTTTGCACGATAATTGTCATCGCAAAAAATAGCCGTGTCAACTCGATTATGTTCGACGTTCTGGCTGATCTTTGTACTTTGGTTACCTACCTAATAAAGAAGCTATTGTGTATGTATATAGATGACAATTGAAAACTAGCTTTTGCCTGCGCCTTCTCCCGCGTTGGGGGTCAGAAATTATCCCAAGGGAACTTACAGGTGGGATGAAAAGAATTCTATGTCCTAACCTAGGTCATGGTCTATTCAAGTGCCAAATTTCATCGAAATCCGTTTAGCCTCATAGCCGCAAGTTTGACACTGCCAGCTCTTGAATGCAGTTAAAACGATCAGCAAGTAATGTGCTAATTCCCTTTCAGTTTGAAAGGGATTAGTACATTAGGGATTTTCAATGGTGAAATCAACTCTAATCCACATAAGCAGGCCCAATTTTCTCAAAGAGTTTCAGGCTTTCACGGAAACCATGTTGGTTTCCTAGTATGTCTTAATCGCAAGTAAACATTGGGTATAATTTTTGGCCAAACATGAGCATATAGAGATAACATTAGTAATATTTTGTCTGCGAACGTTTTCAAGGATAACAGTTATTGATAAGAATTATTATCTGACAGTTAAAGCACTATCTGTCTGTGTTTATAGAATATAATCGTCTTTTTCATTTCTAACCAAAACAAAATACATATATGATCATTTTATATGAGTAGTAGAAATTATGTGTACTTATAAGGAAATTACAATTAGGTTTATTTTTCAAGAGAGAACACTTTCCTTCATTCAAGTAATCTACAGCTTACTACAAACAACAAGATATTTTGGGTCCTCTAATGAGAAAAATGTAAAAAACTAGAGAAACTACTCTATGGGCCACTATTTACCGGCGCTTTTTCACCGGCAGCAGTCGCCTGTTATTTAACAGGTCAAATTCACTTGTTTCTGTACAAGATCGAATCTTGCATTATTACATTACATTACTCTTAAAGATACTCCCGGTGACGGAGCGCCTTTAAGAGTACAAAAGTATTATTAAATGAATGTCATCAACTGAAGAATCGGACAGGTTATACGAGAACTTTGCGGTTTAAAAGAAGATGACGTAGTGACAACAATTTTAAAGAGTATGCTTAGATGGTTTGTTCATGTGGAGAGGATGAGTGAAAGGCGACTAACAAAAGTCAGATGTGAGTGACAATGCCGGGAGGGGACGCCCTAGAGGGACGTAGGTACTCTCACCTTATTGATGAGGATCTCTAGAAAGGTCAGACGCGTATGATGTATGGCGTGGACGAGGCAAAAGGAGTATATAAGGATCGGAGTAGGTGGCATTCCGTGGTTTCTGCCACCTCCATGGGAAAAAAGCCGAGTTTTTGTATGTATGCATGTATGGATGGATGCCATTAACATTAGCCCAGCCTAGTCCTATATTCAACTGATCACCTGAAAATAATCATATTAATAAACAATTATATGTATCAGTGGAAGTCTACCCGTGGCCAGCAGCTAAACCAGTATTAAAATAAACATTTAAACTAACTATAATTATTAGGTTCATAATTATTACATAAATTAAATAAAAGAAGTAAATGACAGCGTGACGATTGACAAAGGAGAACGGAAGAAAAAAACGTGTTGCTCCGACCCCAAGTAACATGGGACAAGGGTAGAAGATGATAGTTATTTTATTCTTATGGACGTGGACTTCAACTGTGTGATGGATGATATGGCTAGAAAGAAGGTGACTGCAGAGATGACGAGTAATAGAGAAGTATGGAAGGAGAAGACATGCTGCGCCGACGCCAAATAAATTGGGGTAAGGGCAGGCAATGGTGATGGTGGACGTGGACTTCAATTACTATTACGAAAGCGACAAATACCTAAAGTTTTCAGTAGAAAAACAGAATGTAATTCGGCAAAACAAACGCGTGACGAAACGTTACGATTGCGCCTCGCTCGTAACAGCTGCAGCAAGACGAATGGCTCCCAGGGTGATTCAGGTATGTCATGTTCACTTAATAACATTTATCACTCACGATAACACTTCATTACTAATTATATGTTATGATTGTTATGCAAGATTTCGAAGGGCATTGAACATTACCCACTCACTGAAATAGATGCCCTGTGCCCTGGCGGTTGAGATTATGTCATGCTCACTCAAATTTCTCGCTGATGGTGGCGTGTGTGTCGGGTCATTTAGTTCCCATCATTTAGTTTATTGCTGTCTTTGTTTCGACAATTCAAAAGTGCCTGTAATTGGCCTACTTGAAATAAATGCTTTGATTTTGATTTTGATTTAGAGGTACTCTATTGTTAACAATTTTGTCGGAAAGAGCTCTGTTTGTAAATAGACCTTCCGGTTGCATTTCTCAAAGCGACTTGAAAACATTTATTAATTTATTTTGTTTAACAGAGTGGTCAGTACTTACTAGAAACTTCCTGAATCTCACAAAGAAAGTTAAATAAACGTATATATATACATACATATATGTATAAACTCACGCCTTTTTACCTAGAGGTGGTAGAAACCACAGAACGCTATCTACGATCCTACAAGTTGAGTGTGTACTACGCAACTTACCTCTCTGAAGAACCTCACAAATAAGGTCAGTGTATGTCCTTCTAGGGCGTCCCCTCCAGGCGTTGCCACTCACATCTGCCGTGTAATTATACCTTTTGTTAGTCGCCTGTCCACGTGACCGAACCATCTAAGGATACTCTTTTCATTTTGTCACTGCATCAAATAAAAATGACTAAAGACAACCATCATATGCCTTAGGTACCCATTTCCCAACTATGTTGGGGTCGGCTTCCAGTCAAACCGGGTGCAGCTGAAATTGAATAAAAACATTTAATTAAAACACTGTCAGCCATTAAGTAACTATGTCATAGTAAACAACATTAACCTCGTTACTAAGCAATCTAATTATACAATTTGCGTTGTAAAATAAAAGCAGCTCTTACTATCTATACGTTTCCTTACTCTCACATAAGCAAGAAAATAAGAAAACACTCGAAAATCTTTGCAAAATCGAGAAATAAACCATTAATAAATTAATGAAGAAATAAAAAGTATAGTGAACCCACCATTTTATATTTTCGTCTAGGAAATGATCGTGAGTGTATATTTCGAGACTGCGGACCAACGCACATTACACTGTGCGACTGCTAAAATAAGATGCACAGATTTACACTGAGATTTCACAATAAATCATGAGTAAGGTGGGTTTCTTCTCTTGCATTATTTCACAGCTCATTCTCCCGCTAAGACTCAGAATAATATTTACTTAGAAAGAAAAGGAAAATCTATAGAGTAGTATGGCAGAATATTTACTCAGTACATCATTCTGGACTAGCAAAAAATCATCTGCTGTTCTATACATTTTGACGGTGTATGTATTGCGCTTTTGTAGGAACCAGCAGTTTTTTTTTTTATTACTGGTGAAAAATTTATATGTGGTGGGGGGTTTCAGAATGATGTATCTACTGAATAAGGTAATTAAGCGTTTGTGCGTCAGTGTCCCTTCCAACCTGTGTAGGTAACTCTGCAATCTGCTCTCAGGAATTAGCTGCTGCCCGCGTCTTCGTCTGCGATCCAGAATAAAAAGTAGCACCAGTCCCTCCTTAGGTCCCAGGCTACCTGTCTGTCAATTCACAACGATCGGTTTTAGGCGAAAAGGTAATAGACAGGCATTCAGACCAAGTTGCTTTTAATATGAGAGAGTCTGAAAAGTATGTTAAGGTTGTCTTATAATTCTCACAAGTTTTCAATGTAGCAAACCGCATAGTTACTAGAACCCTTAACTATTCTGCAGTCAATTAAACGTGTTTATACAAGGCGTAACATAATAAACGCAAGACCCCTCGTGTAGCGTCTCGGTCCATGAAACTGAACAACTTTTGTTCTACGAGATCTTGGAATTTGCAACAAAAAAAAATGACTTTCTAAAGGAATTGTCGCGATCGGCTGATTAACACGTACCTGTGGTAAAAAAAAAAGTTATGAATTTCCAAAACTCATAGAAGAAAGTTGTTCATGGTCTGAGTGACAACACGAGAGGTCATGCCTTGTATAAGTACAACTTACAACAGCAACTCCTGAAACTGCTGTAAAATTCATCCATTCCAAAAGGCGAGGAGCTCATGAATTTAAAATAAGTTTGTCCTTAACTTTACAAATGTTTGATTCATAGAGGTAATCGCGTGACCTAGTTAGCGGGTATATTGTATACATATATGTGTAGGTATATAACAGTATATATTGTGTGTGCTTAGTAGCGATCAACCGGCTTATCTCGACAAGTCACGTGTTTTAGGTACATTGTTATGTATGGGTATTGTATTTAGGATTATAGTGCGTGACACAAGCGCGTAGGTTTATTGTTAAGGTATAGTTCTGTTCAAACTTTATGGCGGCTCGGAAGTTAGCTGCGAGTGACGGTTAGAGCAAATATAACGGATCAAAATTTATTGCGGGTCGAAACATTTAACGTAAATCTGCGCAGAATACAATTTTAGGTATCAGCGGGGCGTAGAGGACGCATCGTCTTGACTGTATAATGCGCAGACCGTCACTCGCAGCTAACTTCCGAGCCGCCATAAAGTTTTAACAGAAGTGTACTACCTACTACTTATGTTCTTTTTTAAACAGTAAAAATTCCAGAGGCATCTTTGATTAGGTGAAAGGTTGAATAAAAGTTTAGAAAACTCCTTTGAGTTTTATTCTTTGGCACCAGTTCTTCAATGCGTATTTCTATCTTTAAAATTTTATTGCAGAAACAATTTATGAAAAAAATTAACAAACCAACTTTTGTGTAATAAACCGTGTTTAATATGTGTAGGTACATAATATTATTAACTTGAGCCTTTTGCACCGGTTCCATTAATGGCCGTTAAATTCATTAAAAACCGACAACTCATTAACTTATACAATAAAGTATTGTTATTTTCTTTGCTATCGCCAAACTGCGCAGTACCTAGCTAACTCGAATTCCTAAGAATTTAAATAGACTACGTGAAAACAACAAGGTAACTATGCGAAAAAGTTTCTTAATGTTCTGTTAGCTAAGTATTTATTACAAGACTACGTTGTTTTTACCCGACTGCAGCACGGCAAAGACAAGGTTATGTTTTTCACGCGTCTTAATAAGTATGGAGGTATGGTATGGTTTCTATAAACCCCCAAATCATCCTAATAATATATCCTTAAAAGCCAGAGTGACCCCAAATTGTGAAAATTTAATAGCTCTCTTTTTAATATTACTGCAGCATTCACTTTGTGATTAATATGTAGCAAAGTTAAGGACTCGGTACCTCTAAGTTTTATATAATTCGAAAGCACGATTCCATAACATTTTCTCGTAATAAAAATACCTCGAAGATACCTCTAAACTGAATGGTAAATGGATGATATTCAATTAAATTAGGTCATTACATAAACAAAAAACAGAAATAGGTTCATGATTTTTCTGGATTCCAAAGACGTCTCTACAAGAAATGCGTTTTGTTTAAATTAAAATTGAGGCGTGCTAAATTCTGCTTCTTTTTTATATTTTTTGGTTTATTTTGTTACTATTCTTATAAATAACTAAGTTTCATAAGAAATTTATTAATAGATTGTAGGTACACCGTCTAAAACTAAATCAAATAAATGTGTTTATACGGGGTGGAAGGGACACCGGCGCGAAAATGGAAACCACATACTCAGTACATCATTCTGAACCCCCATACATTGAAATGTTTCGTCTAATAATAGCCAGATGTTTATTTTGAATTTTACAGTTTCATTTATAGTGTTCATGTTTTCGCTCGTTCATAGAAGCCAGGAAGTAGAGCATTCTGCTATATCACACTTGGATATTTTTATATTAACAATCTTCATTTTTGTAGATCTTTGACGCGCGTTACAGGTAGTCAGTGGCCCGAAAGTCTGACAAACAGTCTTACCAAGGGTCTCACCAGTACTAACTGGGTTGTGGAGGTCAGATAGGCAGACGCTCCATGTAAAATACTGGTATTCAGCTGCATCCGGTTAGACTGGTAGCCGACCCCAACATAGTTGTGAAATGGCTTGGCAGATGTATCTTCGCTGTAGAAGTAGGTAGTTAATCTGGCCAAACGGAAATCCTCGATCCGTCCCAAATTCAATGCCAGTGTGGAGCCCCTCTGCAGAATTTGCCCCACCTTCTTTCTTGCCCATCTCGCACAACCACCTGCACCTTCCTGGATGCCAACGATCCCAACGATGCCAACGATCCCAACGATGCCAACGAACGAGCCGTGCAAGTGGCTACATACTGATCAGGTATTATTTGAGTCCATCGACACGCAAAGAAGAAGCAGAATATTAAGAATCATAAATATAATATATTAACATACGATAATTATCTCATCCCTTGATCTATCGTATACATATAATAAAATTGTATCAGGCCGATGTCTGTACATTGAAAATATTGAAAAAAAATTATATGAGGGGTGTTTATTAGAGCAACAGAAGCCAAAACAACAGTTTTCAGAATTTTTGTCTGTCTGTCTGTCTTCCTGTCTGTATATTTGTGCGCGCATCACGTAAAAACTACTGCATGGATTTGAACGCAGTTTTCACCGCGCTACTGCTAGATGCCTAACTTAAAATATACGCTACATTTTACCACAAGAAACGATCTTTTTTATGCAAAAGCTAGTTATAAATATTGTAGCCACTTAGCTTAATTTAGCTAATAAGCCAGGTAGGAAGAGGGGCTCCGAGTAGTTCTCTAAACAAGTAATAATCGGTTTCACAGCGTGTCATAATTCTATAACTAGTTTTAGCAGGAATTCACTTTTCGGGAGCTTATATCAACCCAATTCATTTATTACTTTTCCCTGATCATTAATGCTAACGTAAAAATTAAATCTACCGGACAACTTCATTAAATATTATCATTTAGTAATATTACATTTACCATTAAGTTTGATAATACAAATGGCCAATTTTGTCAAGTTTATTAGCCAAATAAATCTCAGAGTTTATCTTAACTCGTCTTCTAGTTATCAAACAAAAGCTACGTTTGTTCTGTTTATAAGAGTTATCAAAATGTTTTGACATTTTCATGATGGATTTGAAACACGCGCTATTCATTTAATTTTATATATTAGATTTATTATATGTAGCTACATCTTTCTTTATCGTGTAGTCAGTAGGATAGATAAGCCACTAGCCTTGGCTGGCGTAGAGTTGTTATGCCGCCCATGGGCCTCTGACTTGGCTTCATATGCCGTCGAGAAATATTTATTTATTTATGTACTGTATCTACAATAAATAAATAAATAAACAAAAACACATTACAGACAAAAGAGCACAAAAAGTACCGCTTATAAAATCTCTCATGCTGGCTTCCTCACAATATTTTCCTTCACCGAAGCAAGTAATAATTAAACAATACGTTATACTCTTGGGTACGAACTTGAGACCTATGACTTGGCAATCCGACGGGCACACCACTAGGCTATCACTACTGAGGCTCCTTGATATGAAAGAAAAATAAGAACATCACAAAACATCATGCGGTTTTGCCTGTGTCAAAATGGATTAGAAAGAGGTGTCCCTACTCCTAGTACACCCTCATTTAGCCAGTTATCTTTAAGCCCCATGTAATAGGGGACAAGGGCACCTATTGCCATCAACATAGCAAAAACAAGTAGGTTCTTAGGTTTTAGGCCTTCCAAATTCCGGAGCTGTAGAGGTGTGACAGAAAACTCGAGTCGAGTTGTGCGTAGGTTTATAAAAATTAAGCTTTAAAAATAATCTTGGCCACAATTTAAGATGACGAAAAACCTTCGAAAGTTCACTTACTAAATTCTTCCTCAAAGCATTTCAAAATAAAATACCGGATCAACAAAGTAACCCTGAAAATACTTGGAATTTTCCACGACAGGTGTTCACATAATGAACCAAAAATAAGTACACATGAAGTCATTTAAACCACATTATATTTTGCGTATAACAAAAATAAAAGTAGGTACCAGAAGGATGACTAATCCAGTTTAAATTAGTTAAATAAATAATTGAAAAGAAAATCATAATTGCTGATCACAGAACAATAGCAAGCAAAATAACACATTAGACACGCATTTGTACAACATATACATTCCATACCCATACATACTATATGTACATATGTATATACATGTGTATGTACTCACACGAGGCACGATGACCTTGACCGTGACAGTCTTGAACGCTGCTCATACACATACCTAAACATTATATAAGTTAGTAGGTAAAGTAAAAAAAAACAATACAAAATCGTCTTTATTACCACCATTAAACTCATGTTAAATACAGATTTTTTTAACAAATATTATAATTGTGAAAGTTTGTTTAGCCTAGTTAATGCATTAACGGCTGAATAGATTTCGATGATAGTAAGCATAAGGATAGACCATGAACTGGGTCAGGATAGGACATATGTTTTTTACCCCGGTAGGACGTTTCCGCAGGATAATTTCAGATACTCCGACCTCCACTAATAAATGCGAAAGATTGTGATGATCTTTGTTACTCTTCACGCTAAAGCAATCCGGCGGAGGGGTCTGTCAGACTCCTACCGACTAAAACCACACGGTGTTTCTGCTCGTCACTTCTGGCTAGGGTGCTGGGACACAATTGCATTCTCCACAATCACTCCAACAGTGACGGTTTGCTTGCGACAAATCCCGTCTCAGGTAAGGGGGAGGAGTGAGCTGCTCCTCGCCCTGTCATCCTATGTAGGAGGCGCGCGGAAACACCACGCGATATGACCTAGACTAACACATAGGGTACTTTGTATTCCGGTAGAACGATCCCGTGTGACAATTGCTGAACTCCACGCGGAAGAAGCCGCGGGCATAACCAAGTATTTATAGACATTGTAGATGCCAAGTAAAAACGGGATTAATTTTAAGAATCAACAAGATTTTTCCAGATGCCGACTTGAATAATAATTTAACGAGGACATTAAAAAGATGTAAAAATTTGACCTGTTGAGCAGCGGTAAAATTGTTGCATGATCAAAAAAATATTCTATTTAAACTCATAATGAGTTCGTCTATCTGATCGTCAGATGTTTTGGATCTTATGATCGATCATCGTCTCCCTGTCTTCTCGCAACTATGTTGGGGTCGGCTTCCAGGCTAACAGAATGCAGCTGAATACCATTATTTTACACGGAGCGACTGCCTATCTGACTTCCACATCTCTGTAAGTGAGAAGCGCGATGCCGATGCACCTTGGCAAGACTGTATGTAAAATTTTCGGACTTCTTACTATACAGAAAAATAGTATAAAAATACTATAAAGATCTACAAATAACAGCTAGACTATTTTACAAGACACGGAGGATTCGTTATTCATAAAGAATACGATGAACCTCAAAGTTTCCAAAAAGCAAAAAAACAACAAAGATTGACCGGCAGAGAATACTTTGTGGCTAAGTTCACCAGGGTACCACTATTCTACATGAACCATGAAATTAAACCATAAATAATCAATTTTTATGGCGCAACCTTAACGTATTTTATCTAATAAAAATACTAGCCTCCAAAGAATTATTTGTGTTTGTAAGTAATCTTTAAGCTGGCAAACTAACAAAGGTACAGATCGAGGCAGTTTGTTGTCTATCGACCCGAGAATTCTTCATCACGGGTTGAATTACAATCAAATTAATCCTCTTCTGTTTGATAAACTTGGAAAATAAATAAACTAATGAATTCTTGAAAGTGTGTCTTTATAAAATGGCTTGTAGAAGGGTTGTCTTCAAAATCTTCCTTTATACCCCTTTCTGCCTTGTTTGTAGACAAACATCATTTCTAGGGTAAATTGTCGTCACGAGTCACAACTCGAGGGTCGATTTGTCGTAGAATTTACAGATTTGATAAAACTAAACTTCACTGTCACTTGTTAGTTATAAACCGCGAAAGATTAAAACAATGTTTGATGAAACTGTTATTGTTTGATACAACCAAATCGTAGGTGGATAAAACCAAGAACTTGGACAAAGCAAAACAGTCATCCTTAGCACGCGGAATTCTTTAGTGTCGGTCGTCCACCATAACAAACTAGATTTCATGTGTGTATGTAAAACCGTACAATACAATATCAAGTGTAACCAAAAAACAATGTGGCCACTGATTACCGCCAAGGGCAAACACATCGATAGTTAATTTTCATACAAATGTACGATTCTTTGAATGTCTTGCTTTTAGAATGCGAACCACCAACCGGTTAGTTTTCGTATTCAGCACCAATCCATGGTACACGCTGATGAATTTTGATTGGAGTTTCTGAAAACATGTCTGCCCGATTGTGTTTATTTTTAGTATCTTCAATATTGTGACTTGCTTCTTTGAATAATCGGATTTTATACTATTAAATAAGCAATATTTGTATACATATTGTATTAAAGTTGCAATATAAGGGTTTACGTGACCGAAAAATCGAGATACCTTGGTCTCATATCTGGGAAAATTCGTTTTCTTCATTTTCATCCGAGCAGAGGTCGGGCCGCCCAGGTGCTTACTTAACATCACGCCTGTAATTCCTGAAGGGTTAGGCAGAGGTGTGCTTAATAGTATACCCACATTTCGTCAGTTATGTTAAAGTCCCATGTAATAGGGGGCGAGCCTATTACCATCAACGGGTAAACGCAGACTGTAGCTGCTACTGAGAAATTCCTGAATGGAATTCCTTTTTTAACCGACTTCAAAAAAAGGAGGAGGTTCTCAATTCGGTTGTATGTTTTTTTTTTTGTGTTTGTTACCTCAATATCATTTATGAACCGATTTGAAAAATTCTTCTTTTATCTGCATGGATCTACTTCCCGATTGGTTCCATAGAAATTTCATCGAAATTGGTTCAGCAGTTTGGTTTTGAAATGAAAAATAGCTGGAAAAAATATGTCATCCAAGTAAAAGAAAATGCGAAGTTTATACTTGACAAGGATTTGTGTTTGAAGCACTAAAGTTATTTTCCACTTTTTTAGCGTTTTTTTTTTGAAGTCATTTTTTTTTTGCAAAAAAGTTTTTTGTCCAGGTACTTTAATTTAAATGGCGAAAATTGTTGCTTACTTAGCTTGCTGCAGCAAAATGCATATTATATGCCGTACTAGGAAAGTATAACTAATCACCACCAACAGCATAGTAATATAGCATAATTCAGGCTATCATTTTTAACTGCTGAGACAAAGGTATATTTTATGTGAGAGGAATTGGGTGATTGATTGGAATCATTGATCCAGTGTGCGGGTCCAATGATAGTTGGTGGATGTCGCATCTTCGAAAATTTTGTTTCTTGGACGTGGCAATGCTTTTCTTTAGTGATGATACAATAATTGCCGCACGCTCAGCCTCATAGCGAGTGAGACGGACCTATTTTATTTTTCTCTGAGTGAATTCACAAGGAATGCATTGTTTATCATTAGTTATAGATACTAGTTAGTATAGGTATTAGTTATAAGTATAAATTAAGTTATTATTAATTAAGGTGCATTTATCGCAATGGTAAATGTAAGTAGATAAATAAATAAATTAAAATCTCCACAAAGTTAAGTGACTGTCTGACTTCGAACCCATGACCTTTGTATGCCACGAAAGTCGTGGGCCTTTCCACTGGTTATATTAAAGTGATACCAATTAAAAAACCAGTCTCTGCAGATCAAAGACCTGTCTTTTCTTCTATGCATTCCTCATGATGTTATGCTAGTTCTTTAGCTTCTTGACCCGAACTTCTTGAGTTCATTGCAGATTTTTTGCCGGTTGCGTTTCGTGGGTAAACATTGAACATAATATTAATTAAATCCTGTTTTTATTGCATACGTGATTAGCAGTAGTAAACACATTCATAAATTATAGACTAATCGTTACTGGTTTTTGTTGCATTATTTTTTATTAAATTTGATTACTACGTATGGTTTCTGCAGAAAAACTACATGTGACTTTTTAATAAGAACTTGTTGTAGGCTTTATAATAATGTAGTACAAATCCTTTATGGGTTAGGACACTTGACTGGACGTGGTGATGGCAGGTGGAGTGAATCAGAGACCTTACGGAATGGTTGCCGATTGTTGATTGAAGGAGCGTTCGCAGACCAGCAGCCAGATGGGTAGAGGACAAAAAAATGGCGGGGAAAACCAAAATAAGACTTGCACATACCAGCGAAACATAAGGGACGAGACCCATACACTTCAACCAACTTAGCTGTGCAGCCGGGAAAACACAGAACTGGAACAAATGTACCAAGTTTGACGTATCGATGTATTTTTGCTTGACAAGCAATGCTCGACTTAAAATGGGCAGTTCAGTCAGCAGTAGGCGCAATAAGGCTGCCAATGATGGTGATGACAAATAGAGATCACATTTGCGTCGGTTATAGCTTTGTTGAATACTTCTACATAATGACTTAGCTTACTCAAAAGCGTGCCTAATTTATAAGAAACAACACACCCACTAAATTAGCATTATAATGAGGCCTCATTTAGTCAACTCATGCTTACAAATTAATCCATTAAAACTCGCTGCCAGTAGTGCCAGTTTCTTTCCGCAAGACCAAACCAAGAACGGACGCCATTTTGAATTTTACGTCATTTGTTGTTTCACATTCGACCGGTCATACGCTAGAATCGCGCGATATTGAACCTTGAATGTGTTTACAAAAACTGCGCTTAAAGCGCGTCGTTCACTAACCTTCCTTTACTTTTCTATGCGTCGCACTTTTATATCCGACGCCATTTTGACATTACGTTTGCGTAGCTACGAAACGAAATGCCAAAATGGTGTCAGAGTCACTGCGTGGGCACTCTTTGCACCCCCATCGCGCCTCCACCTTGACAGTATCGTGGCTGTAGTATGCGATTTATTCCAAACTAGTTATTGCCCGAGGCTCGCTCACATTATAGTCGGAAATCATCCTACGGGAACGTTTTAATTATAGCCCATGACACTCGGGGATAATGTAGCTTCAAATTAGTGGAAGAATTTTGGATCAACAGTTACGAAGACTACCCCCTTACATCTAAACTTGAAAACTTAACTTCTTTATACTATTATTAGTATAGAAGGAAATATAGATGTGCAGCGGGGCGCGCCTCTCAACTCGATTCATGATCCTGTGAGCGACGAACCTAAGTTTTCAGTTAGGTAAGTGCGCGTGAGTCAGCGTACACACCCCTTTTTTACCCACGTGGGTCAGCGCACGTGGGGTAGACAGAGATAGTTGACATTGAAAGTGTTATGTATCGAAACTATTGTTTTGAAATTTTCCATGATCGATTACGTGTACTAAGATGAAGTTTTGTTTTTGTTTTTTTTTGTCTGTGGAATAGATTTGGGTGTTTTTTTATAAGATGTTGATGCTTTTTTGCTTGTAGGTACAGTGTAATTCACATCAGTGGGCCTAACTCGAACGCGCGGAGTAAACGTAACTTAAATATGAATTTATATCAAGAACTCCGCGCGCTTATGCAAGGCCCAGAGGCTGGTCTGACAATTTAATGTAAATAACCTAAGTAATAACTGCAAAATTAAGCATTCACATTTTTGACGGTCATACATAAACTAGAATTATTTAAAAAAAAACTCATTACTAACTAAGAATTTATTAAAGTCATTTTTAGAACTGCATTGTTCTCATTTATCTTAATTTGAAACCATTTTTTTATTTTATTTTCTAGTTTAGTATTCCCAACAGCAGACACACAACAGAAACGCGAAATTCACGATATCAACGGAAAACAACGCTCTCATACAAGCACGTGCATTAACACATGTTTCCAAAACATATGACCGATATATTAATTAAAATTAACAGCCCTGTGTACTACACTAATACAACAGGAAGTGCTCAACTTCCACGCATACGAGCATACTTAGTTCTAAATAGACTTGGCGCCGTTCGTCATGTCTGGTATGAATTATGGATCTCAAATAAGTGTTTAGCTAATTAGATTTATGCAAACATTGGCTAGCCTAAAGAGGAGCTGGCAATAATAAAGCCTTTCAATGTAAGGATATGACGCAATACCCATGTATTACGTCTTTGATGTAGTGGTCTCAAGCGCAACTCCTGAGCATGAGTTCGATTCCCGGGTCTAGCAAAGTGATACTTAGTTCTTCTATCAGGAATTCCTCAGTAGCAGACACGGAGTGTGGATTTGCGCCCGGTTGATGGCTATGGGCTCGCTATTTATAACATGGGACTTAAACATCTCTTGCGAAATGTGGGTGTGGCGCTCTGGTGGTCGTCTTTTACTTGAACCTCACTTGGTTAAAAGACGACCCCAGATTACAGTGTAGGGTAGATCGACAGCTCCAAATAATTTAATTTCCAAATATGTGGGTAAATCTTATAAGGTAGTAATGAAGTAAACAAGAGCATACTACGTCGAAAATTCTCCATTGTAAACGTATTCAAGGACATTGTATTGTATTATTATGGGTATTATTAACAATAATATAAGATGCAGACGATGTCAAGTAGCTACTTGATATTTATTCATGAAAAACAAGTGCCAGCGCATATTGTTGTGTTATTTGTAAACAAAATACTTGACAGTACCTTTATTTATCTTATTATAGGTAGCTTCAAAGCTGACAGTACATTAACATAAAATTATTACACTAAACATTACGCCAATTACGAAGTACACAGATAATAATAAGTTAAGCAGAGAGTGACTCTATGTAATTGTCATCAAAAATTTATAGTGTGTATCTGTACGGTGCAGTGGGTGTCTGTCTGTAAATGTGTGCGATGATGTGTGTATGTCTGTACACATAAGTGTACACAGTTAGTCAGACTAACTGTCACTACTGGGGTAACTGGGTATCCCGCGTTTGATCCAGGATCGAAATGATCTCTTTTTACAGTCGGTTCCGTGTGTGTCCGTGTTAAAGGGGTGAAGTGTTGGGTATTTGTCATTATACAATGTGTTTGGTTAACGGTTACCGATACTTTAAGGGCATATTATATACACATTTCTATCGACAAATACAGGTTTATAAATACTCCTAATCCATCACCCCGCGAATGACAACTATCTTGTTTTTTTATTCGGCTGATCTGGAGTAAGTTCAATGAAATGCTAATATCTTTGAATCTACCGATAACTACAGCTTGGCGTCAATTTCTCAGGTAAGAAATTATATCTATCTATATTTCTGTCTATCCATCTTAGCAGGTTTCCCTTAATAACAACAGCTTTTAATTTTTCGGTCAGAATGCTGAAATCCACCCGGTCAAACGCTTTCTCGAAATCTGTGTTTATTACGTCCACTTCAGTACCGTCGTTCATACCCGTAACAACATAGTTGGTAAACTCAAGAAGGCTTGTATTGACTGTACGAGATTTTACGAAGCCGTGTTGGGAAGTGGGTATAAAATGCTTAGTTGCCGCGTAGATGTGATCGTATACAATTTTCTCCAGCATCTTCCTAATTCCCTCGGTAATTAGTAACATCCCGCTTGGAAACTTTTTTATGGATTGGTACAATTTGAGCTTCGCGCCATTATCGCGGGAACCAGCCCTCATCGAGAGATCGGTGGAAGATGATCTTAAGGGGAGAAGTTAAACCTAATTCGCATTTTTTTTTTTTAATAAAGATTGTTGGAAGCCCATCAGTACCAGCTCCTTTCTTGCTGGCTAATAATCCGAAAACGGTTTTTAGTGATTCGGAAGTGATGACAATGGAGTGACGTTTGACAAGGGAGTATCATCTCAACACATAGGACTATTACTAAAAACAATGAAAAAAATTATTAAATGCATTGCAGATATCCTTACCGTTCCAGTACGTTACCCTTGTATATACAAGGTGTAGTTTTGCATCCTCGTCAAATTCAAGGAGATAACTATGCTAATGATTGTCGACCTGAAACAATAATAAAATGGGGTCTTTATTTTTCCTAATTTCGTAAATCGGTGAGTGTACACCACCCGTATTAAAACGCGGCCAGTCTAATACTAGCCCTATAACCGCGCTTTCACACCCACAATCAAACACAGAGGTTTATTCGATGAACGGGTGATTCTCCTCTTTTGAGAAGGGCTTCATTCTGAAATAGTGTCAAATTAAAACAACTAAAATTGACCAGGTACCGTAATTTATTATGATTATTTACGTCTTCTATGACAACCTCCAGAATTTTGATGAGGATGCAAAACTACACCTTGTATAATATTATAACGCTGGTATACAGCGTTATTTTTCAAACTGGTAAAGAATATTCGTAAATGAAGCACTCAATTCTTTAGTTAAAACATCCCAAAATAACTTTTTTCCACCCCCACCGTTAGGTAATCCCTAAAAGCATTTCTGGGTAGCCCTAAAAGATTCTTTGCACTAAAAGTGTTATTCAATTTCTAAAGAAAACGACGCAATTTCTCTTTTTTATTTCGGCGCATTTATATGGCCTCATCTTGAAAATAAAACGAAAATACGGAAAGAAATTCGCAATACATTTTAAATCTAGGTAAACATCAGTGTTTTCTTAGAAAGAAACCTCTTAAGACAGAAATACGAATACGTTTGTTATTTGATGTTCCCTGAAGTAGACCCATTACTTTATCTTCTATGAAAACACTTACACATAATATGTAGTAGTAACAGGTATTTTTATAAGACGACAACATCACGCCTGTTTGTCCCAGAAGGGTTAGGTAGAGGTATGCCTACCTATGGTACACACATTTGCCAGTTATAAGTCACACATGTAAGAGGGACGAGCCTATGTTGCTTCACCCGGGCACTAATCCAGATTCCGGGCTCCAACTCAGTATTTATAACTTAGCAATAGTACATTTTGATACAAGTGGGGAAAGTTTGTTATTGCGGCCGAGGTGAAATACACACACGAGCCGCAGGTGAGGGTGTTATGGAGCCGAGAACTGCAGTAACAAATGCCCACGTGTATCAAACGACGTTTTTCAATACACTTTTTTGGTTTTAGTTTTTAGTCCAAATTTGTTCAAAGTCCAAATTGATTCAATGGAATAGAAAAAATAAAATAAAAATGCGTGTGGGGGCGAGCCGCCTCACCACGTGTGGAATTTTTATTTCCGCACTATAGTGCGGGAATATAAGAAGAAGACCACGAGGGTGAAATCCATAGCATGTTGAACCTAATCGTAGTGCGATAAGAGCCAGTTTTCAAGGAAGTGTATTGAACATTATATTTCATCATCGTCTTCTGCCAAGCCTTTTCCCAAACATGTTGGGGTCGGCTTCCACTCTACCCTGATGCAGCTGAAGACCAGTATTTTACATGGAGCGACTGCTTATTTCACCTCCACAACGGTACCTCTTGGCAAGACCGCTTGTCAGACTGTTTTTCGTATTTATTAATGTAAAAAGTATATATTTAATATGTTTACAATCTCATACTTATGTGGTATCTTATAACTGACCTTCAACTGAGCTCAACTATTCAATAGTTAACCACAAAAAATACCAATAACAACACGACAAGTTGACGAAAACATAGTTTTTTTTTTTAATAACTAGAGTAATCACCGGACAAACGAAAACACATAGGAATTTTAAAACGTAAAAACATTAACTACATGGAAATGGCGTCATACGATAGCGAACAGTGTTCCTATTGTTATACCTACATTAAAATTCCTTCTAGATCAAAAACATAATGGTTTTAATGGTAAACAAGTTAGTTACCTACAATTTTTTACTCAATTAAAACTTTACGCAATTAAAACAAGTAAACAATTGGACTAAGTACCTACTGATTAACTACAATATTAAAATTTAAAATGAATGCTTTCGTTAACTAAAAAAGTCATAATATTACAGCACGTCGGTGTTTCCCGAAGGGGTAGGCAGAGGTGATACTTATGTTGTAGATACCTATGGATACGGCCACATTTGTCCAGTCATGATTAATTCTACCAAAAACCTTCGACCTGGTACACATTGTAACTCCAAGCTGCTACTGTAAATTCCTGATGGAAAAACCCAATAACACTTGAGAATCAAACCTCATGCTCAGCAGTATTCTGCTTGCAACCTCTAAACAATCGAACCAGTGCTTACTTCTATACAAACAAGCGGCGAGCAATTAAAATAAACAGCCTAGGATAAGGAACCTAAAATATGATCATTTTAAATTATTACGAGTACATTACAAAAAAGTAATTTTGAAAATCGACGGGGTGGAAGGGACACCGACGCGAAAACGGAAACCACATACTCAACACATCATTCTGACCCGCCTCCACATAGAAATTTATAGTCGGTTATTAAAAATAAAACAGCTGTTTCCTACAAAAGTGTAATACCTACACGGTCAAAATGTATGGAACAGCTGAATTCTTTTTTCCACTCCGTATACGCCATCTACGACCGGAGTAGTATGGCCAAAATGTGGAAACCACAAAAATGTATACCTCACTTAAAACAAATGTAGGATAATGTCTTTCATGCGGGCGACCACAAGGTTCAAACCACAAGTTAAATACTAAAATCAAAAGCAGTAACCACACCATTTACAAAGCGATTGCTATATTTGTATCTCAAAGGACACCCACATCTGATACCTTTCCCTGAAACTTTGACAATTATGAAGTTATTGTAATGAAACAAAGTCCACCCACATAGAATCCTCTTTGATACCCATCGTTGTGTGTTTCATAAACGATTGCGTCGACGGAATAATATGTCATTGTGTAAACCATAAAGAATTCCTGTTTTGTGGTTTTCTATAATCTAGTCTAGGTAGTGGTCGCAAGTGCTAGTGCAGACTCAGCAGCTGAGATTAGATCCGGGGTTCGATTCGAATGGTTGATGGTTTTTTCTGTAAAGAATTATCCAGTATTAGCCGAGAGTCTATATTTCTTCACATGGGTCTTGAAAACTGGAGAAATGTTGGTGTATTATAGGTAGGTACT
Source organism: Standfussiana lucernea (assembly GCA_964057025.1). Classification (NCBI taxonomy): domain Eukaryota; kingdom Metazoa; phylum Arthropoda; class Insecta; order Lepidoptera; family Noctuidae; genus Standfussiana; species Standfussiana lucernea. The sequence goes on along the minus strand of OZ059801.1, from coordinate 12,733,601 downwards.
AGGTATACCTCTGCTTCACCCTTCGGGAATTACAGTTAATTTTAATGTCCTGACCTTATTGTATCATAGATCGCTCTTTTAGTTTTCGTGAAATTGTCCTGCAAATGTACAGTGTTTTATGCTTGTTTTTCACAACCTACAAAATTTTAAAACTACTTTCCAAAGTAGTATCCTAAAACTTATTTGACATTTCCCGAAAAATCATCATTTTTTTTTTTGCTACTTTCGTAACTTGCACTTCTGTAACTTATACGTACATATATGACTATCGGAGATGCCTTCACGAGCGTGTCGCAATAGGTAGGTATGCAATACAAAATGGCTCCTTACATAAGCCGGTCATTGTCAAGGTCGTTTAGACTCTACCATAACGAATTGTTTTAAACGCATTCTATTGAACATTGTAATGTGTAATTTCTATTGTTGAAATCAATGGAAAATAAACTGAATTTCCGTTTTCCTTATGTTTTTCTATGTTTTTGCGTCGAATTAAGAAATTATCTAATATCTTACGTGAATTTTGAGAAAGTCGATGTAAACAACGTTTATTTCTTGCAATTTTTACAAGAATTGTAAACATGCTGATATTGTTATTGATTAGGTAAGGTTGATAGAGATCGATAACCATGTGAAATCATTCGATGATGTGTAAAATTGTGCGTAGCTACTTTATAAATCCCATTGCTACCCATTACCTATCATTTATGAACAGTTCCAGCCCGATTTATTTGTGATATTATTATAGAGTAGTTGTTACCCACGAACTTCGTCCATGTGAAATGATTGTAAAAATTTTACTTGCCTATTTGAATCGGATTTTGTTAACAATGTCATGGGTTTAAATTTTTTTGCACGAAATCATTTTTTCTGTAACAAAACTAGAGTAAAGTAGTGTTTATAAGGACCGTATATACTTTTATATGCATTCAGTGTTCTTCTTTATCGTGTGGTTAGTGCCTAACCTGGTGTCCAGAATTTTTATGCCGCCCAAGGGCCTCTGACTTGGCTTCTACATGCCGTCGAGAAATACTCGTATTTCTCAGGCAGGCATGCTGGTTTCCTCACGATGTTTTTCTTCACCGAAGCAAGTGATAATTATAGGTACAATACGCACATAATTCCGAAAAATCAGAGGTGCGTGTCTGTGGCTGTGGCTTCGAACTCGAGACCTATGAATTGGCAGTCCAACGGTCGCACCACTAGACTATCACTGCTCATAAGCATTCAATAAAAAGCTGCTATTTTGAAACTACTCGTACAAACAGACCACTTTTGTTATGTAAGTTCTCCAGACTGCCACGAAGCCCATCGGGAACTGCTGCTACGAAAGTTATGCAGACTTGCCATGAAACCAATCGACATTTACTACGACGACATGGTCATTCATTTTGGTTGAGTACCTAGCATACATTATACACGGAGAAAGATGAAGGATACGTTTTCATCGTGTTGTTTTTGTTTCTTGATTTTTAGCGTGTATTGGTGATCACAAAATTTTTATCTTCATCATAATGCAATATTTTTTTTAATTAGGTACCACTCAACATTTCATGTCAATAAAATAAACTTATTTACTAAATAGCATTGGTTTAAGGAAGTAGGCAAGTTGCCAACTCTGATCTCGGCAACTCGACACACTTTTGCTGCTGCGATCAATGCAGCCTTATTCGGCGTTGGCAACAGGCCGATAGGAAGGGAAATAAATTGTCTTTGCTATAATGTGGTTGGGAGTTAGGTACCTACCCTCAATTTATTGGATTTGCCAATGTTAGGAGTAGAACTTTATCATCTATAAGGTCTGTTGGTAAAATTATGAAGACTCGTGGCATGCCCCAATCCTCACTGGGGGCCATCCATAAATTACGTTAAGGGGGAGGGAGGAGGTCGACGAAGTGTGACATTGTGTGACAAGAGGTAGGTGGGTCCTAAATTTCGTGTCGACACATTTAAAAAATCTAAAAATCTTAGTATTAAAAAACTAAATTTGAACTATTAACGAAAAACTTGAAAATAATACCAACGCCACCTGTAAAAAAAAAAATTGAAAATTGCAAATGATGTGACGTCACACTAGGGAGGGGAGTCTCACAATTAATGTGACCAGCTCTAACAAGGGCGGGGGGGGGGTCAAATAATCATGAAATTCGTGTGACGTAATTTATAGATGGCCCCCTGGCCCGCATAGTGGATTCAAATCATTGCCTTTTACAGAGAGGACGCCTGTGTCCAGGCTGTGGGAAAAATACTGGCTCATTATACAAAGGGCTGTTAATCACGAAAGCAAACAAGAGTTATTTTTTTAAAATACGTCTAGCACTCAATAGAGCTTAGACAAAATGATATTCAGGTTTCCCTTCATCGAAATCGATGAAGAAAAAGTTAATAATGTATCGTTTTGACATGAGTTACCGAATAGCTTATCTACATCTTGTTCTAACGGTCACTTCAGGCAGAATGGAATAGTATAACAGTTTAAAAAACTTGCTTTAGAGTGACGTCGTTTTATTTCTCGTAAGCTGCTCAGCAAACCCTTTCATTTGATACCCATATCATGAGAACGCATAAGAAACAACTAGTCCGCCAACATCCGCAAGATTTAGAATGACGTCTAAAGCGTGTTTTTAAAGCTATAATAGGTACTATTCCGTTCTGTCTGAACTGACGGTTAGTCGTTGTACAAATTCGAAACTCTTCCAAAGCGACTGAAATCTCTCGTCCACAACCTCTGGATTGTAATCTCTTTGGCTGATAAGTTTTGAGTACCAATGATTCCTCCTTATCTTATTCATTACAAAGGCTATGCTGTGATAAATAAAATAAAATAAAAAACATTTTTTTCTAGCAGGCCAACATAAACGAACGTCAAACTGGACGTAGAATTGATTCTATCGCCATCCATCTTAGCCTCAAATAAATAGTTTTATTGCTAGACCAACTCACTTTTATAATACCACGATTTTTACTGAGAATTTAAAAAAACCTTTATCGACATAACTAAAAGAATACGCCATACATACGTCTTCGTTCACTAACTGGACGGAAAGCGGTTCATTGCCAAGGCTGCTACGTCCTCTGCCTGACTAGGCCAAGGTTCGAGTTCATTGAACCTCACGTCACGATGAATGATCAGTTTTTCAAAGGTCGGTAAACAAGTACTAGGAAATAATTTATAGATGAGTCGTGGTTAGAAACATTGTAGACTCTACAAATGCCCAAGATGCACAACTTTTAACAATTATTTGGGCCACAATTTACTTAAGTTATGTCTAATAGGTGTTAGTTATATCTTGCTGAAAGTATTTTAGAAATTGTACCATATTACGGGAAACTCACACTTGGCAATAAAGTTAATTTACTAAATGATTAACTAACTCATCATTCTCTTGCCCTTATCCCAATTTATTTGGGGTCGGCGCAGCATGTCTTCTTCTTCCATACTTCTCTATTACTTGTCATCTCATCAGACACCTCCTTTCTTGCCATATCATTCTTCACACAGTCCATCCATCGTTTCTACAATACATTTTTTCATGAAAAAATACATCTAAGTCATGAAAGTTTCTCGTGATCTTCTCGGATTACTCCACACTGCACCCATTAGAAACATAATGCTCTGCTATTGAGTTCATTGTAGGTCCCTCAGGAAACGGTGCCTCCTCTCATGTGCGGATTGTGACCACCGGGCTGGTTTTAGTGAGGTAAAAATCCAACACTCCCCGGTCTTATCCCCAAAGACCGGTCGCCGTTTGAAGTTTTCCCCACGAAAACAAAAAAAAAACAAAAGGTACCTCAGGTCAGGCCCCACAAACACGTCATCTGCCCTTGACTCCGTTTTATACAACGGAAGAGACGGTGAATATAAATAGGTAACCCAATTTAGTTTATTTAGGAACCTACGTCCTACCTGTGGTCCTACACAAATAGACTTCATATGATTGTATAATGACATAAGAAGTGGGCACCTACCTAAACTTCACCACATGTCTATGATTTAGCTTTATAAAAATTTTAAAAGTGTGTCCTAATCTTAACATAACATGACGCCTGTAATGCCCGAAGGGTTAGGCAGAGTAGCAGCGGGCGAGCCTATTGCCATCAACCGGGCACGAATCCAGACTCCGAGGCTGCTTGCTACAGGGAAATTCCTGATTTTAAAACCCAATCACCCTTTACCCGACCCGGGAATCGATGCCTGGCCTGGCCCTCATCCTCACAAGTTGTGCTTGCGACCATTCGACCAATTAGGTAGTTGTCCTAGTCTTACCTAGGCATAATCTACCTCATAAGTTCATACAGCTGGGAATCTGGGATACAGACCTTTCTCTATGAGAGGGACTGGGCTAAAACGAACAAGCTTATAGTAAATAAAAACGTTATAAACACAAAAAATAAAAATAAATCTTTTCAGCAAAAATTGAAACCCATATCATGGGGCTGCATAAGAAATAACTAGTCTGCTATCTTTGAGATTCCGCCATATTAGGTTTGGAATAACGTCACTTACAGCCCGTTCCATGAATTTCACGGGCTGACCCTGAATCCCTGGCGATTTCACCTTAAGTAATTTAATAATATCAGCATCAGCATCAGCATCCGCTGATACAGTAAAAACCTGCATCAACAACAACCCTATACATATAGAACGCCCGTCAATACTCAAGAATTAACTTTGAAATTAGTTTCAACCAATCAAATGGCTTGAAACTAGTTTAAAGTAATGCTTTAGTCTTGATTGATGTTCCATAATACGGACTTAATCTTTTTGGTTTTAAGATATTCCTCTCGATGTTTTCCTTCACCAATTTGAGAACAGTAGTCTGTGATGTGATGAAATAAATTATCGTTGTTTGGTTTTCAACCGAGGTTTGAAAATCAAAAATAAAACAGAAGTAAGGTTTAAACATTCACATACCTATAGATGAGAACACACAAAAAAAAATGCACCATAAAATACAAAATCGTGGGCTATGAAATCTTTGCCCTTTACTTTTCAAGCCCGTAAAAGGTTTCACCTTAAACTGAGATCCACAAATAAAATAAACCAACATTATCGGAGCGGACATTTTTATGCCAAAACTTTATGCTGAAAAGGTCTCGTTTGACCGGAATTGGGTCTTGACTTGACTGAATTCGTCCTTTTTATAGCGAGTCGATGGTCTTTTTTTTTTAATAATCTTATTATGTTTGGCCCAAAATACAGCTTTGCGAATTCTGCTTACTGTTGCTGTCACAAGATCATCAAGTGTGCAGGTGTCAGGGCATGCGGCGCAAGATGGAAGGTGTCTGAGGAGATACGCCGCATACGCACTTGAGATTTGAGCCGTCCTGAACCTGTAGAGATGACACCACAAACTTGAGCCGTTTACTATTTTTTCTATGCACTCTAAAGGTACAACGCACACTTGTAATAAGCATGTACAGTAACGACATCGCCTCGGCTTCGAGACCAGCTACAAGAAACCACGTGATGTGATATCAATCAGCAATGATTAAACATAGAGCGCGAGCGGTGCGCTTAATTAATTGATATCTCTTTTTTTACAATCTGTTTCCTGGTGGTTTTTGAATATTTAATTTCATCAACCCACTGTAGAATGTTTAGTTTATCACAAAATCCTTCGACTAGCTTCTAAAGACAAGGCATTTATTTCTTCCAAATACATCTTTTGCTTAAAATATTCACATCAGTTAAGAGATCATGAATATGGGATGTGAGTGTTGATGGATTGGGAGGGAGAGGAAGGTCAGTGAAAAGATAGAAGAATTGTGTGAGGAATGATATGAAAGAGAAAGTAGTAAATAATGCTATGACGTCTGACTGGGGACAATGGAAGAAGAAAATGTGTTGTGCCGACCCCAAGGAGAATGAGACAAGGGCTGGAAGGCAATGATGGTGATGACTTCTTTTGCTTAACAAATAGGTAATTGTAGTTCAGGAAAAGTCAAGAAATTGTACCTATCTCCTTCTCGAAGGTTTAGTGTTGTTACATGGGTTACGCCTAATCCTAATCGCCAAAGAAACATTTTGATAAAATGATAACTATTTATATCTCAGTTACACTGGTTTACATAGATAACCTTATCTTATGCCTGATATGATAACAGTGTACATTACCAACTATTGATGTACATTACATAACAAATTATTATTTTAATTTTTTGTACACCACAGAGTATTATAAAACAGTATTTTTTTATTTATTTATTTATTAAAACTTTATGCACAAGTATAAATAACACTGTACAAAGGCGGACTTAATGCCTTGGGCATTTTCTACCAGTCTACCTTAGGGTGATGCAGAGAGAAAACATAGTAGGTGCAGCATAAAAGAAAATGTCACGAAAACATTTATAAATAAAATATAACAATAAATACATAAATACATACATACCAACAACATTAAAACAAATTAAAGAGAGAGGAAAACTAACAACAATTTAATTTTGTGACGAGTCTGCCAGCTTCTTCAGTAAGTGTTCGCGAGCTTTTACTTTAAATGTGAACCGACTGGTGGCCATCCTGATATTCAGAGGGAGCGCATTCCAGAGGAAGACCGCCTGAACTAAGAAAGAAGATTTAAGAAAACCAGAGCGGTGAGAAGGACATCGCAAAAGACGGTTATTGGAGGAACGAAGATTTTTGCTGTGCGCAGCGCATAAATATTGGAAATGAGAAGTCAGATAGGAAGGAGAAGTGGGCTTGTTAAGTAGAGAAAAGAGAGTAGTCAATGCCCTCAACGCTCTGCGCTGTCGGATGGGCAACCATTTTAAAAGTGACCGCTGTGCGGATACATGGTCATACTTACGAAGATTAAATACGAATCGAATGCAGTTATTGAGAAGTCGGTCAAGTTTATTGAGGAGATCTGCATTCAGGTCATAGTAACACACATCACCATAGTCAATCATGGGGAAGATAAGGGACTGAACAAGCATTGCCTTTATGTGCGATGGGAGAATATTTTTCAATCGATAAAGCGACCGCAGCGTTCCGGTGACTTTTTTGCTCACAGTCGCGACCTGCTTACGCCAGTCAAGGCAAGTGTCAACATGCAAGCCCAGATCCTTGACGAAGGGGCTAAATGGAATGACTGTGCCGTCAAAGGTGACCGGTGGTACAGTTAAACCATTCAGCCTTCTTACGCTATGGGGGCTTCCAACAATAACAGCCTGACACTTGGTTGGATTTACCGCCACCCCGAAGCGATCAGACCAGTTTTTAACTACTCCTAAATCCCAGTTTAAATCCCTAATCGCATCGGCTAAGTTGTCAACACTTGCCTGACTATAGAGCTGTAAGTCATCAGCGTAAAGATGATACGAACACTGAAGCTCAGTAGTTATGAGGTCTATAAATATAGAGAATAAAAGTGGGGATAAAATACCGCCTTGAGGGACGCCAGTTACAAGATCACACCAGCTGGAAGAAGATTCTCCAGCAAGAACTGACTGCTGTCGCCCCTGAAGATAAGATGAAAACCATTCCAAAACCTCGGGAGAGACCATGAGATAGGAGAGGATTGATAAAAGGACTTCGTGATTGACGGTATTGAAGGCATTGGAAAAATCTATTAATACTAAAACGGAAACTTTAGTGTCTTCCATTCCCCGCCTTATATCATCAGTCACTTTGAGGAGAGCTGAAACGGTACTGTGCCCAGGCCTGAACCCGGATTGCAATGGACTGATAAGGGAGTTGTGGTGAATGAAGTGGGAGAATTGTTTGTGTACACAGGCCTCAAGTACTTTAGATAAAAAGGGAAGGATGGAAATGGGTCGAAAGTGACTGGGAAGAGTGGGGTTAGGAATCTTAGGTAGTGGCCGAACATGGGCTTTTCGCCAGAGTGAAGGGAAGACACCGGAGTAAAGGGAGAAGTTAATGATATGGGAGATTGCAGGAAGGAACTGATCAAGAGCCGTCACAATCATGTGACGACTGATGTTATCACAGCCCACTGCTTTGGATTTAATGGACAGGACAATCTTCTTGATCTCTCCCGGGTCGACTGGGGTGAAGACAAAGGGAGAAATATTGGGTCGCGTCAGACCAGCAAGATAGTCAATGGTTTGACATTTGGTTAGACTATCAAGAGTAGGAACAGTTGAGAAATGGCGATTTAGATCGCCCAAACCAAATGTCTTAGGAAGGTCTGAATGCCGCGATCTGCCGATACCTAGAGTCCCAAGGAATTTCCAAATATCAGCAGGAGAAGCAGAAGTGATATTATCGAGAATATGGCGGCGTTTAGCGTTGCGTATCATCTGATTACAACGATTGCGAGCAGTTTTGAAGAGGGTCCAGTTATCCTCGGACCGATCCTTTTTATACTTGCGAAACGCGCGATCCCTTCGTCGCATTGCCATCTGAACTCCCCTATTCATCCATGGCGCAGGCAGACGCTTCAGCTTGATTTTCCTGATAGGAGCGTGGGTGTCATACAACTTGACTACAGCCGAATTAAAACAATTTATTTTGTCATCAATTGAAGTGGCTTCCTCCAGGGGTTTCCAGTCAATATTGGAAGCGTCTTCAATAAGTTTTTCAGTGTTCATCCGCGCAAAGGCACGCCTGTGCTGGAACATAGGTTTGGGTTTAGGAGGTTTAAGGACATAAGACAGGAAAATAAGGTCGTGATGGGAAAAGCCAGGAGCGATATGTTGACCATGTGAGGAGACTAGGGAGGGATTAGAAGTGAGGATCAAATCGAGCCAAGTATCATCACCGACAGTGTTATGATGCGTTGGTTGGAGAGGCAACACATGCAGACTAGCTGACTCGACCAGATGTAGGAGTTTACGGGATCGAGGTGAGTTGTGGGCAAGGATATTGGTGTTGAAATCCCCCATGACTATGTGATGTGCATACTCCGAACCTAAAGATTCTAGGACCGATTCGAATTCGATGAAGTAGTCAAGGGAAGGAGGACAATACACAACTCCAAGAACGGTTTTAGATCCTTTGACACAAACTTCTAAAAAAAGAAACTCAGCCAAATTATTAGAGAAAGAAGTAGCGAGAATTTTAAAAGAAAAATCAGCACGAAGGTAAATAGCTACACCACCCCCTCTCTTACCAATTCGATCATTCCGTAGAAGGACGAACCCTGGGAGAGAGTAAGTGGTAGATAAAAGATTAGGTTTTAGCCATGTCTCCGAAACCAGGATGGCATGGACGTTGTTGTTCGTAAAAGTAGCATATAGCTCGTTGTAGTGACTGGGTATGCTCTGGGCATTGATGTGACAAACATTAAACAGCCGGCCAAGATTTTGGTTAAAGCTTTGACGTAAAAGATCACCAAGGGTGTCTGTAACGGAACAAAAACTATCATCAGAAGTAGCAGTAGACTCGTTAGCAGAGTAAAACGATTCATTAACAAAAAAAGTTGTCATAAATACTAATAAAATATTAAATAAAGATTCTGATTTAAGATAACAATAACTATAAATAAATATAAGAACTACACGAAAAACAAGTACGGCGCTTGCATCTCTGCACCACCCGCCAGCTAACATCATCTTTATAAAAACACAATGAAAGAACAAGCAACGAAAATAACACAGAATGAAATATAAAAACAAACGCTAAATCTATACAAAAGTAGTCAAGTTTTATGGACAAAATAATATTATTATGGTATTCGGAACGCACCCTACAAACCCACAACAAAACATATAATTATCGTGAACGTATCTGATCTTCGAAAACGTCATTTGTGTGTTAGATTTGACAGTCATGACAATTTGACATTAACAACATGTAAACAAAAAATAATTACGAAAATAACAACTTGTTGGGGGTAAACAATAATTGTTCGCGAAATCCATAAAAAATAATCTCAGAGATGTGTAAGGATAAAAAAAAAGGCTAAAAACACAATGATTACTAACTACTTAAAATATTAGAAGGTTATCATTCCAAACAGCGAAAGATAGCAAGTTCAATATAAGGTAAGTAACTCCTACGAAACGTAGGTATCTAATGAATGAATGTTGTAAGTCAATAAGTATTAGAATATTATTACCACAATTAACGGGTCTTGTTTTTCAGGCTATCTCCAGAAGATTGAACCTTGGGATACTTCAACAGCAGCGGACTCAATTCTTCAAACGATGTGATCTTATGTTTACTGCCATCAGGGGCTTTAATTACGATGACACCATCCTGAGTCCAGCACGACCGCATAGAGAAGTGAAGCCTTGCCTTCCCAAAGATGGATTGTCGGGTCTTGGTCAAGAACTCCTTGATGGAAACAGATGAACCCTTAAGACCTGTCTTCGCTCTCCAGACCGCAGACCTGTCGTCATAGTTTAAGAACTTTACAAGAATGGGCCTGTGGTGATCCTTATTGGATGTGCCAAGCCTGTGGCAAACCTTTATGGAGGATGCGGTGATTGATTTAAGGGCTAGCTTCTTGTTAAGTAAGTCCAGGATCGCTGCACTACTGACCTCCCCTTCAACCTCTTCAATGCCCTGGAAGATCAGCGCCTTCCGACGATGCCTGGTCTCCAATCCGTCAACTTGTCCAGCATACTCGCTGATTTGTCTCCTAAGCAGACTAAGCATGCTGAAAATCAACTCCCTGAAGGTCCGAAACTCCTCGGCTACCCTCGCCACGGTATCCTTGGCAGGTCCTGCGCACTGAATTTGCGCTTCCAGTTCACTCATCTTACGGACAAAGCTATCCTCGAGGCTTTTCTGTGCAGATATAATCTCGTCGAATTGTGACATTGTGGTGTTGTGTCCAGTGACAGTAAAAAAAGTGCAAGTGAAATGATGAGCTGGCAGGTGGTGGAAAATTAATAGCTGTAGTCACATAAATGTACCACAAACGTAAGTACTCACTGTGTAGAGGTTATATACTGATATTATGTGAAAAAATTATAAATAAACTGCGAATTTCTATTTAAAATATTAAATAAATATTGGAGATACGTCTGTCTTTTTCTTACACCTCTAGTATCTAACTATAACTACAACAAACTTTTACTATTTATATTATTGACATAACAATATTGATAAAATATTTAACCGAATTTCAGATGTACACGAGAATCAACTTTAAGTAAGTATATTTTTTTTTTTAGGAAAACGTAACTGCCACTATCATTATTTTGCTTCCAGTTTTTCCAGATAGGTGGTAAACTATTTGGAATATGTACGCAAATTAACGGTAAATTCGAAAACAAAATAACGGTAAATATGTAGAGGTGCAGGTTTATCATAAAATCCGAGATAGAACACTTTACGGAACCTTTCAGGATTCAACACTTACTGATGTTCTACTTTTCGTAAAAAGGTAACCATCAATGGAGACTGTTTTTTATTCTTTCGTTGAGGTTAAAGATAGGTAGCATAATAGAATGAAAATAAACGCCAGTTGTTAGTTAAAATTTACCTGAGCAATTTTGTCCGACTAAAGTAATATAGAAGCACCTAGAATAATGTAAAACAAAGGAAAAACCTGGATGAGACTGGCACAGGACCGTGGAGAATAGCACGAGAAAAAAGATGCCTATACCCACCAGTGGGTAGTGGGTTAGGCTGTGGATGGTAATGAAGGAAGAAAGTGAACCTTCTTTACTGCGACATTATTTTAGTTGCTTACACCTGTTAGCGACGCGCTCATGTTTTTTAGATTAATATTTAGTGAGTAGTAATAACACATATGTATTATAACCCAAATACCAGCCTACCTGAAGAAACATAGAGATATTTCTCAACGGTATGTCAAAGCCAAGTCAGAGGCCCTTGGGCGGCATGAAAACTCTGACACCAGGTTAGGCACTAACCACACGATAAGAAGAAGACCTATGTAAGTATAGATAGTATGGGCCGCCGGACCACCCAAGACGTTCAGTCCGTGCGAGCACTGCAAGCGGGTGCGCTTGTACGTGTTTACCTCGTTTGTAATTTTTTTCAAAGATTCCTAAGCTACTTTCTGGTTTAACTTCGCTGATTACCACCTACAACATCTACACACCCGTAACAGAGAGGGAAACGGGGGGGGGGAGGGAAATAAGATCCTCGTTTTCCGCCAAGCAATAGCAAATATTAATAACAGTCAACAACTTTATTACTTATAGGTCAAGGATATCCACTCAATCCAAAATCGAGACAAATTAGATAGTTAATATTCATCAGCTATTCGTATGTTTTCCGTCGATTTGTCTCACCAAATAAGCTGTAAGCTTGTGACAGCCAACCTGTTTCACCTTTGAACTTGTCCCGGTATGGGGTGCGTAGATTTAGTTACGGAAATAAAGGGGGTAAATAAACCCTTAATGAAGCCAAAGGGCATTTGTTTTACCCGTCATTGCTTTTGACGACCCGAATGGCGCAGCGGTAGTGAGGCTGCCTTACGTTCATAGGGTTCCGGGTTCGAATCCCGGTAGGAGCAAGTGTTTGTGTGATGAGCATGGACATTTGTTTCCGAGTCATGGATGTTTATATGTATAATAAGTATGTATTTAAAAACAAAAAGTATCTATGTAGTATATCAACTATCTGGTGTCCACGACACAAGCCTCGTTGCTTAGTGTGGCACTAGATGGCGCTGTGTGTAATGTCCAGCGATATTTATTTTATTTATTTATTAATCATTTTTTTGTTCTGGACCATACCTGGGAACCTTCTAGTTACAGAGATATTGGAGGTCAGTTCCAAGTTTTTAAATTTCTACTACTTTTTAAGATTATAAATTTACATTAAATACCTCACTGACCCGCTTACTATTCAATGGATCCATCAAATTAATGTTTTGATTGCGTTACATTGAGTTTTACCGTAAAACGTGAATTATAAACCCCAAAAAACAAAGTCGTTTCCCACCAATAATTTTTGAGTAGAGTTACTTATGTAGTTCTTAGTTTGATGCACAGAATGCTTGATTGACAGTTTCGCGAAGGGTCCGTATACACCTTGTATAGTAGATTAGCTTCTTCTAACTACAACTTGAAATATTTCGGAAATCAAATGAGTAGATAGTTTCGGTGATTAATACCTCCTACATCCAAACTTACACACTTTCCTCTATATAAGTATAGTGTAGATATAGGTAGTAATTTAGAGGTGGACAAACCGCGGCAAAATTTTCTTTTTCTCTTTACAACATTTGTGCCAACATTTGACCTGCAAGAAGACCAAAAAGCATCCTGGCAGATGCTGGTAGATCCATATATGTATTGTATGTCCCGAAGGTAATGTTTAAAATATCCCCCATATGTATATCATATAAAAACTCCCGACCAATATCAAAAGCGGGCCGGCCGATCCGTTTGGATTTTTCCCGCTTTTTGGTCCTTCCTTTATATAAAAATGAATTGCTGTTCGTTAGTCTCGCTAAAACTCGAGAACGGCTGAACGGATTTATCTTATCTTGGTTTTGAAATGTTCGTGGAGGTCTAGGGAAGGTTTAAAAGTTGAGAAAAATTTGAATAATTGCCGGGAAAACCCTCAAAACAGCCCTTTTCTATTTCCCATACAAACGTTTTCTAAATAAAATGGAGAGTCAATTTGTAATTTATTACCGCTGCATAAAGTTCAAATTCGCGTGCGCGTTGGAGGATCTAATGTCGCGTTACGAAAATCAACAAAAGTGAATCGCGAACGCGACAAAATTGTAGGTAGGTACTAGGAGAGTAGGATATGGAGATAGGTACTAGGAGGGTAGGATAGGTAGGTAGGTACTAGGAGAGTAAGATAAGTAGGTACTACGAGAGTAGGATAGTTAGATAGGTACTAGGAGAGTAGGATAGTTAGGTAGGTACTAGGAGAGTAGGATAGGTAGGTAGGTACTACGAGAGTAGGATAGGTAGATAGGTAGGTAGGTACTAGGAGAGTAGGATAGGTAGGTAGGTACTACGAGAGTAGGATAGGTAGATAGGTAGGTAGGTACTAGGAGAGTAGGATAGGTAGGTAGGTACTACGAGAGTAGGATAGGTAGATAGGTACTAGGAGAGTAGGATTGGTAGGTAGGTATTACGAGAGTAGGATAGGTAGATAGGTAGGGAGGGTAGGTAGATAGGGTAGGTAGGGTGGGTAGAGTAGGTAGGGTAGGAGGGGTAGACAGGGTAGGTAGGATGGGTAGAATAGGTAGGGTAGGAGGGGTAGACAGGGTAGGTAGGATGGGTAGAGTAGGTAGGGTAGGTGGGGCAGGTAGGGTAGGTGGGGTAGGATTCATTGACTGTTATGCGGTACGAAGTTTGTCAGGCCATGTGAAGTGGCAGTGAAATACCTCAGCGAAATAAAGAAAAACGGGTCAAATTCTTTCTTTGAAACTTTCCTGCCCACGTTTATATGTGGTTGGCGCCGCATGTCTTCTTCTTCCATACCAACCTACTTAGTCGTCATCTAGGAAGTCACCCCCTTTCTAGCCAAACGATGCCATCCCATACCATGTTTCACACAGTCCATTTATCGTTTCTGATCTTACCCTACTATTAAAGACGTCCAAATTCACTCTCAAAACGTTCCTCTTGATATTTTTCTAAACAGAACTTTAAATTACTTACTTAATTTAAACTTTTATTACAACACGAGCGTGCGTTTAAGACCTTACATGCGGTCGCTACCTATCAACAGAGCTCGTTTTATCGTCCGAGCAGCCATTAATAAAATAAATAAAAAAAAACTTGTAGTGCACACATCACGCATCCACGACCGTCGACCTTGACTGAACAACTGCGTAGTTCGCGGTTCGTGTCGCCACGCGATCGGATTTTGTCGGACAGTTCCACTTTTATGCCTAGATTTAAATCATGTGACTGACTGAGATGAGCGAAGTCGCACATCCCGCATGAAACGATAGATGCGGTATGAGTGAGCAAGATCATACTATTCAAATCTAATGTCCAAGAAAAAGAAACGTGAACTTTTCTTGGCGTGGTCGCGGTATGGAGAATCTAAGATTTATATCTATGGTGTCCTGGCGAAATGTGGTACTACTTACAACAAGCGGCGTACTTATTTGACCCTTCAGGGATTACATGCGTGATGTTGTGCGGTTGGTTTTAACATCGATACAGAATAAATAATTGCGGAAAAGATACAAAAATAATAAATGGTAAATAATGATATGATAACATATTATATTTTCAACGTCACCACATTTTGTCTAACGCATCATCTGCCTAGCCTTTTCCCAACTATGTTGGGGTCGGCTGCCAGTCTAACCGTATGCAGCTGAATACCAGTATTTTACATGGAGCGACTGCCTATCTGACCTCCACAACTCAGTTAGTACTGGGTAATACGATACCCCTTGGTAAGACTGGTTGTCAGACTTTCGGGTCACTGACTTTCTGTAACGACTGTCAAAGATCTACAATTGACAGCCGGGACCAAGGGTTTAACGTGCTTTCCGAGGCACGGACGAAACTCGGTATGTAATGGGTGTGTAATGGTGGTCCATCTAACTATTCATATACAATTGAACTGAAATGTGTAAATTAGTGAATCATCTTTCACAAACTCTGTTTTTCCCGCCAAACAGCACTGTGTTGCTATTTTATGAGTCGGTAATTTTAGCAGACGTCTATAGGTGTCTTCATATAGCTGGTGGCTCGTGGCACCAAGTTGGAGCCACGGATTACTTGTAGCTCCTTACAAGGGTTTTTTTTTACTATATGGCAGTTTTATATTCGGACTTCTCCAATAACATGGTCTCCCTACTCACGCTACGTTATTTAACGTGGAATAAAAATAATAATGCCGTGTATTCGTTACACTGCCTCTTATCTAAGATAGCAAAAGCAACACCTACGAACTAACACTTCGACTGATACGGAACAACTAAATATATTCAATATTCGAGTAGTACGAGATGACGAAAATATTGGACTATTTTACATCATTCTAGGTCGATACAGAAATAGACAGTTTTTTTGTTTATTTATCAAAATGTAATCTCTGTCAAAACAAGATTTTTGATAAGACATCCTGGATGTGTGTGTTTTAAAGTTATCTAGCTATCGGCCATTTGCGAACTTAAAATTTTTCTCACTGTTTTTAATTTTATGACCAAGGAATTCTTTTACTCAATTTTTTAAATTTTATTCTTTAATAATAAGTAGTATCAAATAAGTACTTACTACCATTTTTGTATTACGTTTTTGTTTTTAAATGATTCCCAAATCGACTTGATTATGTTGGGAGAAAATGGCGGATTAACTTGAAAACTATGACACTTGTAATGAATACAACTTTTCATTTTCTGATCACACATGATATGCCCCGGCCGCAGGGAAGGGAAAACCTGTCCAATTGCGTGACACCCTGTATAGTGTTCCTACATTTCCCATATATTGTCAAGGACTTAGACCTAGACTCCAGATGATCAATTACCTCGTTCGTCTTGTCGTCGCAAGCGACACTGCTTCGATTTCGACAAGTTCGATTTACAGACCAGGTAAAAGTGTTATTGAGTTTTTTTTCAACAAAAAATTTTCAATCGCAGGCACGGAGTTACGATTTGTGTGCGGTTGATGGCAACACGCTCATCGGGGTATTACATCGGACTTAAACATGACTGGCGAAATGTGGGTGTACTACAAGCTCCACACCTCTGTTTAATCCTTCCGCGTGCCGCGTGATGTATATTATACATGTATGTTTGGGTGTCTGCACAAGTTTGCGCAACTGCACTAAAATGCACATAGTCAGCTGTACAAATACCATCAGCTGATAAAATACTGTCACGATACGAAAGCAAAATACGTATAAAATGGCCTCGCCCCAATTACATGGGACTTAAACATGACTGACGAATTGCGGCTATATTATTGGTACCTCTGTCTAACCCTTCGGTGATCACAGGCGTGATGTTATGTTGTAGTACGATAGCAAAGAATTTGAATGAAACTTGCTTTTCATACGGTGAGCTAAATCTTCGGCTTCCTTTCCTACCTTCTTTTTAACCGACTTCAAAAGTAGGATTTGGTTCTCAATTTGGTTGTAGGATTGTTTTTTTGTGTTTGTTACCTCATATCTTCGTCATTTATGAACCGATTTGAAAATTTCTTCTTTTATCTGAAAGACACTACTTCCCGATGGGTCCCATATAAATTTTATCAAAATCGGTTTAGTAGTTTGGGTTAATAGCTGGGAAAAATATGTCATCCAAGTAAAAGATATTGCGAAACTGATACTTGACAAGGATTTGTGTGTGATACGATAACTAATATAAAGGGTAAAATAAAAACTTCCAAAAAAACACAAAAAAATGGAAATAATTTTTATTTTCGGAAGTCGGTGACAAAAAGTCAATGAAACAAACAATAGTCACCGACTTCCGAAAGTTATTTTTAAGTTATTTTCCTTTTTAGTGTTTTTATGGAAGTCGGTAATTTTTCTGCAAACGTTTTTTTTTTTTTTAAATAAAAACATGTCTAAAAATATTTTTTAATGTCCACTACAAAATATGGTGGTGTAGGCTGAGACCCACTGTTTATTGTGAAAACATGAATAAGTAATTAAATAATTAATGTAATTTCGCGCGTGCGTATCACCTTTAAGTAATAGACAGTTACGTTTAACCTACATGGGTGTTGAAGGACGACAAATCGTAAAATAATCGTAAAGTACCGTCCTTGTTGACCGGTTTTATTCCATAAAACCGTAACTAAAATTATAAATATAAAAGTTACCCTCTCTGTGTTGCCGTTTTACGCCTTAACAGAACGGATTTTAATAACTTTGTTTGGAAAAAAGCAAGTGCGCTCTAACGAAGTTTAGTGTATCTCCCTAACTAGAGGAATTCCATTATATCATATGTCATAACAATGGTTGTAACATAATCACTTTGACCTGTCATTTTGCACGTGGCTATACTCCCACGTACGTACCTACTTAATATCGCTACTACCGTTTGTTTTATTACAAACTGTCTTTTTCATGGAAGAATAGACACACTCTCAAGAGGGTAGGTAGGTATTAGCGTAAAATGTTTTAGTCATGTACCAAGGTACCGATATGAGTCTTCGGAACTGTCATCTTGCTTTTTTATCATATTGGGGCCATCCATAAATTACGTCACACGAAATTCATGATTTTTTATCCCCCCCCCTCTCCGTCCTTGTCACAGCTTCAAATTTCGTGTTTTAAAACTTGGATATATTAGATTTTGAAATGTGACGTCACGAAATTTAGAACCTCTCCCACCCTTTGTCACACAAAGTTACACTTCGTCGCCCCCCCCCCCTCCCTAACGTGTGACGTGATTTATGGATGGCCCCTAACAATTTTACAATTTAACAAAAGTACAACAACAGCGCCTGTAATTCAAACGCCAAAAGAACCATGCTATATGAAAAAATAAGATGGCGGTTGGTTGGTTCTGATTTTGCCAACGAGAGAAGTCCCTATGGATAAATCATGGTATTCCAGCCAAAAACAATATTAATAAATATATGCTGTGGTAATATAATAAAGATAATCCTATATCATAATTTTGCCGAGATCTATCTTTTGAGAGTAGTTTTACGAATTTACCTTCGTGACCTCTAAATGCTGTCAGATTGCGTGACCGACTGGCGTTATTCTTTGGCCTCTAACAAACATTGGCAAATAATATGGGCATTAAATATTTCCAATTCCATCATAACATTTGATTATTATGGTGCAATTTGAAAGGGCACACCTTACTGTAATAACTGTCCCTTCAAAATGTTGTGCAACTACATATTTGTGTTAGGTGGAGCAGCGTTTGCCTTGGTCCACCGCCCTTTAGCCCGCCTTGCAAGATGGCGCCCGCTCGTTATGAATTTAGAATTTGTATTGTTAAGATAAAATTATACAGCGAGTCTGTCGTAAGTGGGTTTTGGAATGTGTTCAACATCGGTAGACCACTGAATAGCTAGGTCCTAAATCACGGCGACTTAATATTGTCAGCATCACACGTCCGCCTAGCCTTTTTCAGTATTTTACGTCGAGTAACTGCCTATCTGACCTCTTTAACTCAGTTACTGTCATTTCGGTTTTAGTAAGAGAGGGTGACAGACTTCGGACATCTACCCTTAGAATAATAACTAAACGCTTCACATGGACTTCTTTCTATCCATAACGACTGTCAAAGATCTACAAAACAATCGGGACCGAGTGCAGGAGGATATTATGTCACTATCACTACATAGTATAAAACAAAGTCGCTTCCCGCTGTCTGTCTGTCCCTATGTATGCTCAGATCTTTAAAACTCCGCAATGGATTTTGATGTGGTTTTAATAGATAAACAGATTCAAGACGAAGGTTTATATGTATAATACATGCATATTATAGTAGCGAAAACATTAGTATCTACATTGCACCCGTGCGAAGCCGGGGCGGGTCGCTAGTTTGGTATAAGTAGTATTAGTACAATCAAAGAGAACTCAAAATATTGTATGGATGGATACATAGCTTATTTCAGGTAGGCAATGTCAATAGGCACCTATCTATCTATACTCTGCATTATATCCATACACTCAAATTAATGTCAATTGCCTCCACTACTAATGCACATCTTTCTGTCGTCGGCTCACCATTCAATTTATTTATATATATATATCGTCAACAACAATACTATTAGTCACGTATACTTGTCGGTGTCAATGACTGACTGACGTAGGTAGTGCTGAAGCATGGTACTAGGTAGGTACTATACCTGCCTTATACTCTTATACTAGTGACAAGTTACGTAGGGTATTTACGGTAGACCTTAAAATATAATATTTCCAACTTAAGGGCCCGGATTTCCTCGTGTGTTTCAAAAACTTATAGCTGTTAAGCACATTGCTAGGAATGACGCTGAAATATTCATTATTTAGCATTCATCTGCTACTGAGCTGCTAAGATTTTTTTGGTACATAATGTATCTTATTTGTTGTAAATTAGAGCGAAGGCGACTAAAACAATAAGTTTGTGGTTCAATCGTATTTATTACCAAACAGCTGTAGAAAAAGTTTTGGAGAGCAGAATCCGCAAGAGCTTTTCAGATACTTAATTACTACTTAATCAGTTGGGTACATAAAAAACCTTACGCAATGACCTAATCAATCAACAAACGATAGACGGTATAGTCGTCACGTAGACTCGACTGACGAGTATTTTCGCTAACCCACTCACCTAGATTCCGACCGCAGGTTAGTAACCGACCAGCAGTGACTGCCAGATGGTATTTTCAGTTTGGCGACCGTCGATGTTTCACGGCACGCATTTACGAGAATTAAAAAAAAAAAAACAAAATACAACTTAGTACTAACGTGGCTTGCAAAAAAAAACTGAGAAAGAACTGGTAATGATTACTATAACAGAACAGAATATTTATTTATTGTTGTTGAAGATGGGTAACGATCCATCCTACGCTAGGCTGCCTATCTACTAGGTCGTGGTGCGCTTTTCAAAACAAACGAAGATCAGATTCCATACGTCAGCGGAAGCAACAGCAATTTACCTACGTCATCATCTAGCTAGAGCTTATTTTTCTAAACATTGTGTAATCGCATAAAAACAGCGACTTTACAACACGCTGTGTGGCGTACGAGCCTCGGCTTAGGGCGTCGCTGGGGGAGCACAACAAGGGACAGGCTGGATCGGAACATGAAAATTCATCCCCTCCAAATTTAAAACTATAAACAGGAAAAAAAATAACCCGTGCGCAAAATTTGCCAAAAGAAACTTTATCGAATGTTAATAAACACAATTTAGGCATCCATTTAGGCCCCACTTGCTAAGAAAAAAAAATGCGCATAGGCCTAGGGTTGTTGAGAGTCCTTGATTTAGACCGTTACATAAGTTCCAAAGGAGTGCCCTCCCTTCCCTTCGCTCCACTCTAATAACAACAACAACTATAAATTAAATGAATCACTAGGCATTTGTTTACCCATAAACATTATCTACAGGGTGGCGCCGACAATACGACTATAAATTAAACTGCGTATACCTCATGACGTTCCCAGTCTCCGTACAAAAATTAATTGGAATATATCCAGTAGTTTGGTCACAGGACATTATTTTTTATATTCGGAATTTTCTACATGATGTAGATTAATAGGCTAGCACTGACAGGTTAACGACCCCCGCATCGGTATAAATATGGATGTAATCTTAGGATGAATCTGAAATAAATGATTTATTTATTATTTATTATATTTATTTATAAACACTAAACACACATTGTCAACTCGCTATTTCAAAAAACTTTGCAAAATTCGTTCCTAAAATTTTATTTCCAGACGCGAATTAGTGCAAATTATACCTAAGGTTAGTAAACCAATATTTATAAATGGTCTTGTATTTCGTTAACAGTTTTATGCTATTTAGTATGTTTGTTTTTTTTTTTAATTTCGTTACTAGGATTTTTTTTATAGTTTAAAAATATTCCTATGAACTAGTATTACCAGTGTTTTCATTAATTTATTGTCGTATTGTCGGCACCACCCTGTATAATATCTTGGCAAGAAACGGAATGTCATGAATGAGAATGAACTTAGAGCATTTTACTACTACACTATTTATTTCTGACGTATGAACATTTGAATATATCAACGATATTATGCAGATTTGCTTGCAAGCAAACAAGTAAATATATTTATATGGTTGTTTGTGTCGCAATATGATATTCTTAGTTAGAGGTCATATTTAAATTATTTTGCCGTTCCAATATGGGTAGAAGATTAGAGATAAGTATCCATAAATCCAGGCTCTTGGACCTCCAAGAGCCTAACATATATTTAATACAGGAATAGTTGTAGGGTAAAGAATAATCCTCACGTAATACTCGAATTTAATTCCTCAAGATTTGCCTTTGGTCGCTCGCGTCATCTGAATGAGCAGCTCCTGCAGACCATGGTCAATCCAATCACTACTAAGCGAAGGTTACAAAGCGCCTTCAAATGGAAAATATCTAAAAAGCATTTGTCTTCTACTTTTACGTCATTGCTATTAATTTGTCTGTAGGAGCGAGAATTTTTCGGTTACTTCTTCCAAATCCTTTGGAAGCTCTTTTCTCTAACATAAAAGAAAGGATAAGAAAGGTAACCTCTTAAAGCAGTATTAAGGTTGAGCCGACATTTGCTAGAACGAGAAACAGAGCGTGCTCCCGACCGCATCGCCGATGCTGCCGCGTGCGATTCAGTAATTTCATTTCAGATTGCATTCCCATTCTGTTTTGATTCCGGACTGTTAGATGAGGCGCAACCCTTGTACCTTGTAACCCGTGTATGTAGCTAGACGTCCAGAGTAGCTCTATCGCGTTTGACATTAACTTATATTTCTTTATGAAATGGTGGTACAGGCTCGTAGGCCCGGTAACGTAATTAAAGACTGGTAAAAAATAAACAGTTTGAGATTGAAACAGTTTTAATAAGATGTGGTCAACTATTTGGAAGTAACATTAGTTTTTAATAAATAATGCGCCTACATAAGAAATAGTGACACATATTCCGTCGTGTTTGCCAGTATTTAAAGAAGACAGATCTTTTAAGTTTTTTTTTTTTTCATTTTTAAACATTGCTAAATTGTGCGCTTTATTTAAAGCGGATACATCAAAATCACTGGCCTATTGATAAAATCACTGGAGCCATACATTTCATCCACTGCTTAATTGTAAAATAAATAAAATCAAATACACGATTTTTGTAAACAATAAAAAATAAAAATAAATGTTTTAAGTGCAGTCTTTTCATTTTTCCTCTCTTAAATATAATTAAAGTAACGATGGAGATATGTAAATGGCATTATGGTAAAATTAGCATCATTACCATTAGTGATTCAATAAGCGTTCGTTGGAGCTACTTGAAAAGTACACTTGGCCACATTGTTAGGTATTCGGGTCCATGTTAGTGTTCCTGTGCAAAAAACACGCTCAAATCAGCGATGCTAAGCTGTCACTTACATAACTATTTAGCTACATTTTATTTGACTAGATTTTTAAATAAGAGTCAAAATGACCGGAAAATAGAATAAAAAAGAATTCGATGGAATGGAATAGAGTTCGTAAAATAAAACATGATAAAAATTAAAATCTACCTGCACACTTAACAATTTTGTGCTGTGTACTTTTTAAAGATCAGATACTGATTTCACGTTGCAATATTTTGCATTTCAATTACTTTGTGTTTTTTTTATAATAAGCTTGAAATGCTGTTATCATTTTTATTCAATCACTAATGATACTAACAGTTTTAAAGTAAAATTATAAATTACGATAATTATGTGAAGTACAGCTTACAACAAGACACGAATATTGCACGTGTGGGCACTTAAAAAAACCGTTCGTTCAGACATTTAGCAAAACTAACACCTCATTAGTGGAACTGCAACTCATTTAAAATAAAGAAAACTATAAAAATAACGTTAAAACGAGATCAGTAAAGTCTAATTTTATAAAATAATCACAACTATATAAATTATTAGTCTTAAAATTTGATATGCTTCTATTGGCTACACTAAATAATCTCATTAATTCATAATAAATAATCTCTTAAACGCCTCCTGTAATTATGTAACTAACATTTTAGTTATATTGTGTATTTATTTACTGCTTCTAGTGGTCGCAAGCGCAACTGCTGAGCATGAGGGCCTGGGTTGATTCCCAGGTCGCGTAAATTGTTATTGGGTTTTTCTTTCAGCAATTTCTCAGTAGCCAAGGAGTCTGGATTTGTGCCCGGTTGATGGCGCTAGCCTCGCGCCCTATTACATGGGACTTAAACATAACTGGCAAAACGTGGGTGTACTATTAGGTACACCTCTGCCTAACCCTTCGGGGATTACAGCCGTGATGTTATGTTATATGCATTTACACAATATATCATCACGGTCACTCCTATACTCCAGGGTTGGGCAGAAGTGTTATATTGCTATAGTTCACTCACAATTCGCTAGTTAACTTTTAGTCGGTACAGACGATTTACTGAAATATCTGTCAAAGTCCTGTGTCCTCTGCCTGTGTGGCAGCAAGTCCGCTCAGTTTGACTGCACTTTGACAGGGGGCGAGCCTATTGCCATCACTGAAGTACAAATCTAAACTATGGGCTGCTATGGAGAAATTCACCTATTCACCTCGCGTGGATTTTCTGTAAATCCAAAGTTACAAACAAATACACAATCTAAAAATTAATTAAGATTTCATCCTAAACTGCACTGTAAGTACACCAAAAAATAAATAAATTGTTCTTGAACTTTACAAATTAAAAACTAATAGATATGCTTCGAGTTTCCATAGCTTGCGCATGCGTCTTTAAAGTTAGTGACATTGAAACTAGCAAAATAATCGTCGTGTATAAACCTGACTATGTTTTCTATTGAACAAAGATATGTGTTGTAAATCTTAACATCATCTATAGGGTCTACAACCTTCATGACCACATTTTGTCTAGATTTGCAGAAACTTAGTTTATTTGTTACATCTTCGCCGTTATACACAACACGGAAGTAAAAATCTTGTGCGATCGCTTTTCGTTTCGTGAACTTGAATTCGTCTCGTAAATCCTTTTTTCTGTAGACCTCAAAGATCATTCTTGATGCGTATTGTATGTTGTAATGTTGATAGTTGTTGAGCCCTAGGGCTAGAATCAGTGCTTGCAGTGTCTTGTCATGCCCGGAGTAAACTACAAACTTCGGTTTATTCTCTGAGATCATTCGTATCATATTCTGCACTATATTATGTATCAAACCATACGCTACTAGCAACCCTCTTCGTCTATTATGTACGTTTTTAATTTCTTGTCGATAACTCCATTCTAAGTACGCGAATAAAGACATGACGTGTTCTTTTTTAATACAGAAATCTTCTGAGCTTTCCGGCGTAGGTTCTTTGTAGTCTTCGTCAAAGTCCGTATCCATTCGGGCGTCGTTCGGGAAATTGAAATCGGCGTCTAAATTCTTTTTTACAATTACCACATCTTCATAGCCATCTGCATTGTCTAGGTACCGTTGTTGGTAATACAGTAACTTCTCCCTTTCCATTTGAGCGTCAAAATCTAATGGGGCCTTCTGTTTACTGTCATAATATTTCCCGATGATATCTCTGGCTTTTCTTCCGATTTCATTATTAAAATCGATTTGGTTGTTAATGTAGTCCAATTCCATATTTAGCGTGTCAATATCTACATCAAGAATTTTTCGTGAAGGGATGGTATTAGGGCGAAATTTTCTATGTTTTTTGTCTAGAGAAAGTTTGGTCTTACTTGGGGGTTTCGCTTTAGGTTTTTCTGAGCAGGGTAGTGGGGCGTCGTGGCACATATAGGCAAGGAGTGCGTCCCTCACAACGTCGGCGTCGGGGTGTTCTTGAGATTCAAATAGGACTTTGGACAACTTGCTGACTAGCTCTTTGATCGCTGGATGAGACTCGAGACGGTTCTTTTCTTGCGAGTTGATTTTTCTGTAACGTGAATAAATACAGTTTTATTGCAATATGAAATAAAAAGAAGATAAAAAAAAACATCTTCGTTATACCATGAGAGTTTACAGAACGTGATCGAAGTTTGACAAAGATATATGTGTCGCGCTTTTATAACTTGGTATGATTAAGAGCGTGTTAGCATTTTACAAACGTAAATCGCGATCTTGGGAGATTTTGAAGTGATTTTAGTCACATAATTTATTGTTTTAGCTTCTTTTGACTTCAAACATCGTAATTATCATAGATTTTTGTTTAAATTCTATTAAGAAAAACTCGTTCAAATTGGATTATTGACTATGAAAATAGCGGATTTCGAAGGTGCGATTTCAAGATGACGCGCGAGGGCACAACTTTGAAGTAATCTTACACCAAATATTATTACTAAGTAAGAAGGTAAAAAGGTATTCATTCGAAGAGGCATACCCTGAAATTTGAAATGCATTGAGAAAAAATCGATTTTTAATTCATGAACTTGTAGTTTTATCACGTCAAAAAAAATAAAAAATCGAGAAATCGACCACAAAAAAACACGTTATATCTCATAATCTAAAAGTCATTTGGCAACATAAATAATTTTATATGTAAGAAGAAATATTGCACCATAAATGTGTAAAAAAGAAAAAATATATGTCTTCAATCATTTATGAAAATAATTTTTCAAAGTAAGTATAAAATCGGTTGCATCTTACGGCCTAAATCAGTCGCGCTCTGGCGCTCGTCGACGTAGGACCTATGTCGGTTTACCTCCCGCCGCTGCGCAAGCGCCACGCGTGATATATACGTAAATTATAGTGCGACCAAATATTTTTGATCCGTAAGTATTATTTATTTTATTTGTGAATCTGAATGAGGTTCTTCATTTAAGTAATATTTTAATAATTAGGTAAAGTGGAACTATGTACTTAAAACTATTTTCTCTACAAACTTGTTATTATTTTACTTACAGAACATGGGTAGAATAAACAAAACATATTATTTTGGATCAAAGAAATCTATTAAGGCACGAAAAAGTAAAATGATTAATAATTTGCAGAAGGTAAGAGAAGCTGCGTAAGTACTTATTTAATTTTTAACAGGGGGTCAATACATTTGTGTAAATTATTGTTTTTCTACCAACACAACACTCGTAGTCAGGTAAATGGCAATTCCACTAGCGGTGACCCATCAACCGTAACCGTTTCTTTTGAACACACTTATATGTATAACCTTCACTTCTAACTATGAAAGCAAATCTTAGAAGTAAAATTTGACCCACTTCCCGGTTTTCTATTAAGTTGAAATGTTGCGTATTTACATGTAAGAATTAAAGTGTGATTTTAGTTTTTTAAACTATACAAAATTATTTAAAATGTATGACTATTACTGATTAAATTACTTACTAATAGTTAAATTAAATTACTTATTAATAACTAACTTAATAATTTTCTATGTTTTTCTTTCAGATCAAAATTAAGAGCATCTTTGGTAAATAATATAATACCCGATGCATCCTCAACTGTAACTTCTGTCTCCCTTCCTACTGTATAACCAGTAAATTTAACTTCTGGCTCATCCAAAAATGTAGCTTCCGACTCGCTCCCAACTTTTGACTCATCCACGGATATAAGAGAAGAACCTGATATCACTTATCATCAAATATCGTAAGTTGAAACTAGTTGTTTTTATTCTAGTAGATGAACTTTTGTTTTGTTTTATTTTCTTTAATATCAGCAATTTTATTTGTAGGACTGAAAACATGGACCTTGGTTTAATTGAAGGACGAAACCCAAACGTGACTTTTGATTTACCCAGAAAAACACCTAGTACCAATAACCTCAATAATTAAACATCGTTAGTAGAAAATTGTTATTATTATTTCAGTGATTTCAGTACAGATATTTCAGTGTGTTTGTTTGCTGTGTGGCTGTCAATTTAACATAAAAGTCTTCAAAGTTTTCAGAAATGATAATTTCTGGGGACAAAAGATGGCTCCACGATTAACAACATTTAATTTTGATTGTGTTCTCCTAGCAATTATAGATCCAAGGAAAAGTCGAGCGATGCCCATTAGACAAATAGTTTTAAAAACTTCAATTAAGTAGGTACTTATACAAATAAACAAATAAAATGAGTTTATTTGTATTATAAGTAGCTACATAATGTTATTTTCTTCATCCATATTTGTATAAATTTAATTAAAATACACTAATAATCTATTGTGGACAGTCTTTTTATTTTCTCCGAAAACTCTTAGTTTTTTACTTCAATAAAATATAGGTACGCGGTACGCCATAGCTACAGATCAAGACCGTTTAGTCGTCGCAGCGTCGCAACTGTGTGCCGTACATGAGGAAAAACGCACACTAAGCGGCGTCGAGCGATAAAAACCTAAAACCCGAGCGCGTAGATTTGGAACAACGCTCTTAAGAAAAACATTTTTTTGGGGTTTACAGGGATATGAAGAACAGCGTGTCAAGCTATTCATCCTCCGCAGAAAAGGGCGGATCCTCCGACCAGACGGGTGTTATGGCGGTGTTGCATTTTTTGTACTATGTCGCGGTTGTACTTTTTGTACTATGTCGCGGTTGTACTTTTTGTACTATGTCGCGGTTGTACTTTTTGTACTATGTCGCGGTTGTACTTTTTGTACTATGGCACTGTTGTACTTTTTGTACTATGGCGCTGTTGTACATTATGTACTATGGCGCTGTTGTACTTTTTGTACTATGGCGCTGTTGTACTTTTTGTACTATGGTGCTGTTGTACTTTTTGTACTATGGCGCTGTTGTACTTATTGTACTATGGTGCTGTTGTACTATGCGACGGAGTGCACCTCCCGCGCCCCCCACAGCGACACTGTGTAGCTATACTAACTTGTTGAGCGCGTGGTGCGCGGCGCAGGCGCAGTCCCTGAAGCAGAAGGCGACGGAGTGCGCCTCCCGCGCCCCCCACAGCGACACTGTGTAGCTATACTAACTTGTTGAGCGCGTGGTGCGCGGCGCAGGCGCAGTCCCTGAAGCAGAAGGCGACGGAGTGCGCCTCCCGCGCCCCCCACAGCGACACTGTGTAGCTATACTAACTTGTTGAGCGCGTGGTGCGCGGCGCAGGCGCAGTCCCTGAAGCAGAAGGCGACGGAGTGCGCCTCCCGCGCCCCCCACAGCGACACTGTGTAGCTATACTAACTTGTTGAGCGCGTGGTGCGCGGCGCAGGCGCAGTCCCTGAAGCAGAAGGCGACGGAGTGCGCCTCCCGCGCCCCCCACAGCGACACTGTGTAGCTATACTAACTTGTTGAGCGCGTGGTGCGCGGCGCAGGCGCAGTCCCTGAAGCAGAAGGCGACGGAGTGCGCCTCCCGCGCCCCCTACAGCGACACTGTGTAGCTATACTAACTTGTTGAGCGCGTGGTGCGCGGCGCAGGCGCAGTCCCTGAAGCAGAAGGCGACGGAGTGCGCCTCCCGCGCCCCCCACAGCGACACTGTGTAGCTATACTAACTTGTTGAGCGCGTGGTGCGCGGCGCAGGCGCAGTCCCTGAAGCAGAAGGCGACGGAGTGCGCCTCCCGCGCCCCCCACAGCGACACTGTGTAGCTATACTAACTTGTTGAGCGCGTGGTGCGCGGCGCAGGCGCAGTCCCTGAAGCAGAAGGCGACGGAGTGCGCCTCCCGCGCCGCCCCCGCGCGTGCCCCCGCCGCACCCCTCGCCGCTCCCCACCACAGAGACACCAGCGACTGGTACGTGCGACGATAGCGAGTGCTGTAGGACACTACCTCGTCTAGAGAACAGTAAGAAAGAGAACTCAATGAAAAGTACACACGGTAAATTTATGAATGACTGTCATTTGATTTTATTATTTTATTATGAGTGTACTTTGTTGAAATATAAGCTTTCAAAGTTCTGCTGATGGTGAAGATTTTAATTGTGATGGCTTACATCTCGGAATCGTAACGCTTTAGAAGATTTGGTCTCATACAAAACTTGTTTGTATTGATGCCAGCTTAAAACAGGTAAACCTGTTTAAAATGCGTGGCCACTATTTTTAAAATAAAATAAAAAGGCGGAAGTTAGGCAAGCCATATAATTCGAAGCCCTTTGTGAGAATGGATGTATGTATGGAATATGAATAGATAGAATATACTTTATTGTACACCGAAATTGATACACAGCTATTTTACAATATTGCTAATTCTATGGGTACAACGGCGGCCTTATCGCTGGATTTTATGGATGTTTGTTACTTGCCAAGCTGAAACCACTGAACGGATTGGATGAAATTTCGCACACAGATAGTTTACAACCTAGATCACTGTTATCCCGGTAGTACGATCCCGTGGGACAATAACCGAATTCCACGCGGGCGTAGCCGCAGACAAGCTTGTACTTAATAATTTTGCTGGGTGTACTCGGTAATAAATAAGATTTTTTTTGCGAAAGAAATGCACCACAACCAAAAAAAAATGCACCAAAAAAAAAATGCAATGCAAGTTTAATGCACCATTACCGTACCCTTTTTCCCTTGTGGCTCCACAGTTTCCAGGTTCAATTTCTCCCCATACGCCTCCCTTAGAATGTTCCCTGAAATGAAGTATAGTTTTGTGTTTTTAGCTGTTCAGAGTTGCTACTACATAAGTCGCATATTTGTGCATGTACACGAGCGTTAATATGGCGCAGACAGTTTTAGAAAAAACTTCAGCTTTGTTGAGCGATTCAATATCTGTCGCTTAAAACTAGCACTGTGTCTCTGTCCCGCTCTGGTGTCACAGCATTATGTTGAACGATGGCTGTTCTGAATAGATGTGATGCATAATTTTCCCTCAACTTGTTTTATTTTTTTATTTTCGTGTTATTATTTTGGATTTTCCCTTTTTTTCTTCATGCATTCCTACAAATATTAGCCTCTACAAAATGAAGAAGACTTACCAACGGTGATCATCTGCAGCAATCCTCTTGGTGTGAGCTGCCCGAGGGCGCAGCGGGTGCCGGCGGCGCGCGTGGTGAGAGAGGGGAAGTTGTGGAACGGGCCCATCACTGAGACCCACCACGCCCGCCCCGTCGAACTGCCGTTAGCGACGAACTCTTCATAGCTAAGCACGCAAGGTTACATTTCATATTCGATAGAACTGTAGCGTCATAGTACGGTGGAACTATTTGCGAGCATACAAACACATGCTACATACCAATTAGCTATTGTTCGACTCGACTCTACAAAAGTACTATAACGACATAGTACAAAAAGTACTTCAGCGCCACCTATGACACAAATGAAGAACTAACATCAACATTCTGAATTATATAAAAGTATTATCTATTAAAGTTACCCGCGATTTAAGTCCATATAGAAAAACTCGACAACAACTGATCTTCATCGTTGACAGGAGAGCAGCGAAAGGAAATCAAACCTTAAAAACCAGCCAGATGCGAATCGAACTCGTGCACAAAGAGTTTCGTAGCACCAAGCTATATATAATTATTGAATGCTCATTGTTAGAAAGGTTTTTGCAATGTTGAACGCCCTGCCCAAATCTGAGGCAACTGTAAGTTCTCTCGAAAACTATGTGAAAGAACTTGTTTTCCAAAGACATGTGACCTCCACCGACAACCCGCACTGGGCCCGCTTGGTGGATTACGGCCCACTCCCTCTTACTGAAAGGAGGCCTGTGTCCTACTGGGACACATCGTAGGCTGATTATACATGTGAAAGAACAAAAGGGGTAGGACCTACCTTTTCAGAAGAGGCGACACGGGCTCAGCGTCGCATGGTAGCTTGTCTCCGTTCTTGAGATGTGTCAACGGCCCTCTGTCGCCGTGGCGCGTCACGACTAAAGCTCCTTGCAGCAACCATGTGTCACTGTCGACGACTCCTGCGACAGGTGATTACAATGGTGATTAATGACGGCTAATTGCCTAACACATTTTTATATCGCATTCTGAAGAATTTTGTAAGGAAATTGAAGATTGTTATTTTTTTTTTTGTTAACCACCTCTTTCCCGCTCTTGGGCAAAGGCCTCCAGTCCTCGCGAACCCGCGCGTACCCCTTCCAATTCTGATGGAATCTGTCATTTCTTCTCCTTCGTGGTCTGCCGAGACCCTGCATCACTGTCACAGAGCACCAGCTTGTTGCTATTTTTGGAGTGAAGTATTGTGTTTCGAACACAATCTGTTAATTTAACACCTAGTATACTGCACTCTCTATTACTTGTTGGCAAATCTGGACCTTGGACTTCTGGATGGAGTCAAAGACCAAGTTTGTGCACCATATCTAACATACCTTCAGATCCTCTCACAATACTATCCGGGGGGTTGCATGCTCTCAAGTAGATCTTTCTAAACTTTGCATCACTCTTTGATATGTATTCATTGTGTATTATCTTCTTCACAGCTATTGTTTCTTCTCCCAGAGACATGTATTTATACATTACTGGAATGAAAAAGGATTTCTACTTATTACAAGTCTGACTTTGTTTGTGATCGTGAACCATAAACATAAACTTACTACTAATAGAAATGTGAAAGTTTGTGAGGATGGACGTTTGTTACTCTTTCACGCAAAAACCATTGAACAGATTTGGATGAAATTAGGCACACAGATTGTTTATATCCTGGATTGACACAAAGACTTTTTATCCTGGTAGTTCGATCCTGTGGGACAATTACCAAACCCCACACTAGATAATAGCTGAATATAAGATAAAACAGATAGGAATATACAAACATGTGTGGTTGGCATCACTCACTCAGAATATTCTTTATTACAAAAAGAAATATTTATATATAAATAAATTGTCCCGTTATCCAAGTGTTCTTCACTTCATAATGTACCTCATCAATTCTTTAACAATTTATCTGATCATTGTGGGTGAAACCACAACTTGTTTGACAAAGAATAGAGTCTTTGAAAAAAAAACAGACAAATTAAATTATTTCTTTTTATTATGGTGTGTAGTGTTTGGTATATAGTATAATATATAATAGTATAACATATATATATAAGTCTGATCATCATCAATTGGTGTTTTCATTCAGGAATCAAGCAAAAGATTATTTTAGTCTCGAGTACTCAAATGTAGGTCTTATCTTTATAAAAAGGTCAAATAAATTTATTCCTTATCTTCACTAAAGATTAAACATTACATCTGCCAGTTTGCTTAAGATATGACACTGAAAATCGACCTTCAAGAAATTTAATGTTAAATGTTAGGCAAGGTGGAATGGATTTATGAATATATTTATATTAATAATAAATAATAGCATTTACCTGTTATCAGAAAAAATATCCAAACACTCATGCCAAGGTAACAATAAAAAGCTCGGTGGTGGAACGAAAACTTCATCATTTCTGTTATGATCTTACTTCTATTTGCGAAAGTTGTAGACATTGTAGATCTTTTAGCAAATATGATATGAAAATTCTAGATACATAGGTCACATTTTTTATTAAATGAATAAAAGGAGTTATATGAACTTATAACCAACCCACAAAACAAACGAGACCAGGCAAATATAAACGATCATTGTGAATAAAGATAAATTGATTGCGCTTCTGCTTTTTGTAAACAATTTTACAACAACAATCGATTGAAATGATGGAAAATTTGACGCCTACTCAATGACATAAATAGTGGTGTTAGCTCATTCGTCTTCCAATGCATAGACAATAGTCTGTTCCAGAATCTTTCAGGAAATATAATCGTGTATTAATATCCATCATATATAATCCATCGCTTTTAATTGTAAAAATTAAGTAATACTTTTCTAATATTTATCTGCCTACGAAGCTCTATCAGTACCTAGTACAGTCAAAAATTGTGTGATTTAAATAAATGGATAACAAAACAAACACATTACTGATGGTGAGTGACGAACTGCGACCGACCGTGTGACAAAAGACCGTGTTGTCAAAAAAAAAACTGTCAAGTGTCAAACTTGTCGGAACTTGTTTGTTACCGGGAAAAAGTGAAAATAAATTGTTTTGTTTTCTTGGCATAAACCGCGTAAATGCGTATTAGTTCGTAAATTAACCTCTGTGTCTGTGAAATAGTTCAAGATGGCCCAAGGTACTATAATTATTTTGGATATAGGACGAAATGTTTCCACTGTAGACGAGAAAGACCAGAAAAGTTTTTTTGAAATTGCGAAAGAATGCACTGCCCGTATCATAGAACGTAAAATATTGAGCCAGGGCAAGAACTTGGTTGGCATAATACTGCTGGGATCCAAGAAAACCAAAAACAACATGGCAAGTCAGTACGAAGGAGCATTCAGACACATAGAAGTCTTATCAGAATTGCAGACCCCCACTTGGAAAATGATAAGGAATCTACCGGAAAAGGTAAATAAAACACGAATACATACGAGAATGATATCAAAGTGAAACATAGTCATAAATTCATGATGAATCATAATAGGGTCCACTCAGTCAAAAAAGGAAAATCAAAGGCAATGCTTGTCCTTATTATTATTTCTGTATATTGCGTTCTTCAGTTTATCTCTTGCGTTCTCTTGATCAATGTTTTTCATAATATTGTGAAACTGCCCGTCTGCTATTATGAAAATCAAAACAAAGGGTAAAGACATTCAAAGTCTAAAATACTTAATGTCCCCCAAAAGCCTGCCATTGAAGCCTACACACACCCTATTTTCAGCACCACAATGACTTGACTGAATTCCTTCCATACATTTACTTACTGATAATTTCTAAAGTTACATTTTCGAAAGTCCAGCTAAGTTTGTTTTACTAACATCTGTGAACCTCTCACTCCTGGGTGGCACAAATTCCTTTCGAGTCTTTCTATTAATACTTGTAATCAGCCCATAGCACTCCTGCTGCTGGAAAATACTAGATCTCTTTGTGACGGTTGGGATTGAATACTTACTTTCTTTATTAACTTTTCTTTCAGCCATCAGAAAGCAGAGGAGACTGGTTTGATGCACTCTTAGTGGCAGCAGACTTTTACAAAAATGGGTTCAGTGGTGTCAAGTTAGCTAGTAGGAAGATTGTACTGATGACCAACTTCAAGAAGCAACCATCTTGTGATCCTGATAGTGTAGAAGACGTAAGTTTTCCTTTTTTTATCTCTCACACATTTCCCAGGCTTACTTGATGTTGCTACATTGATTTAATGATTCATTATAAGGATTGTCGAGACAGTAACAGTGTTGCTGGGTTTATACTCAGCAAATATAAAAAGTTGTAATTAATCATATGAAAATCTTCCAGGTTTTAAATGGATTCAAAGAAGAGGGCTATGAAGTTGATGTCATTGGTCCAGACATTTACTCCAAAGAACATGAAAACGAGTCCACAGAATTAATCAAGCAGTTTGTGGAAGCCACTGATGGTGTAACAGGCACATTGGACAGCATTATGAAGTATGATTTACTGTTCCACAGAAAGAAGATTGCTAATGCCATTCCATGGAATATAGACCTAAGTATTGGCCCAAATATTAAGATCCCTGTCTCCAGCTATAGCAGACTAAAAGATGATCCTGCTGTTAAACATTGGCAGAAAGCTGTTAAAGACCCTATTACATCTACATCTAGCACATTGGAAGCAGTTGTGAAAACAAAAGAATATGTAATCCAGGAAAGTGGTGTTACAGTGGAAGCATCTGAAAAACTCCAAGGCTACCAGTATGGGCAGAAAATTATACCATTTTCAGAACATGATAAAACTATGCTTTATCAATCTGGAGTCAAATGTTTGTCGGTTTACGGCTTTACTTCTGCTGATAACATTAAATGGCAGAACTTAAATGGAGATGGTTTGAATTATGTATTTGGCAGGAAAGGTGATAGGAGGGCACAAAAAGCAGTCAGGTGCCTTGTAGAATGTCTTCATGAACTGAATCTTGTTGCCATTGTACGGAAAGTACATTTTAATAACACAGCAGCCAAAATGTTTGCACTCATGCCCGTGATTGATACAAATAATTACGTGTGTCTCTCTTTGGCTGGTCTGTGTTACAAGGAAGATATAAAACAGATGTCATTCCCGGCAACCAACTTGAAAAAACATAAAACTACACAAGAACAAGTAGATGCTTTTAAAGAACTCATTAATGCCATGGACTTGACCAAAGCATATGATGACAAATATGATGATACTGAAGCATTCCCTATAGCTGAGTGTGTGAGCCCCTCAGTACAATATGTCCTGGACTGCATAGCATTTAGAGCCTTGAATCCAGACAAACCATTACCTAAACCAAGAGAGGAGATACTGACTCTGTTCAAAGTACCTCCCCTGCTGGAAGAGAATGCAAGGAAGCCTTTGGAGAAGTTGAAGGATTTATTCACATTGACAAAGGTTGAAGTAAAGAAAAGGAAAAATAAAAATGCTCCATTGGATATTGATCACTTCAAAATACCTGTTGGAGACTTGCAGACAGATAATCCAGACATTCCCAATATGCCTAAAATTCACTTGCCTACAAAAGGTGTTGTGGATGAAATTAAAACTATAAGCACTGTTAACCCTATTGAGAACTTCAAAGCCCTTCAAAACAAGAATAAACCTCTGTCAGAGTTGGCCACCGAGATGATCAAAGCTATTGAGAGTCTGATCCACAACAACATTGATGGAAACTATTCTAAAGCATTAGATGCAATGAGGCATTTGAGAACAGAATTCGTGAAGCGTGATCCTACTGATTACAATGATTGGGTAAAGAAATTGAAAGCGGAACTGGTGGATTGTGATAAAACGAATGTAATAGATTTAATGACAGAAAAACAAGTGAGCTACATATTGAAACGTGAGAACAGTTTGAGCACTTATGAAGATGAACACAGCCATGAAGAAAGTCAGCTCTATGAGAATGATACAATTCCTAATTCAACTGAATTGACTATCAGCACTGATGTTCAAAATATGTTTGATGATTAGTTTTTGTGATTTATTAAAGTTTTCACTTAAAGGGTCAAGCCTCATCTGGCAGCATGGAATTACACTTTTCCATGCTGACTAATTGGTTGAATCAGGTTCTGAGCAACAGAAAAGAATAGCATCATGGAAAAGTGCGATGCTATGCTACCAGATGAGGTTCAACCCTAAATCAATCTATACATGTATTAACATGTTTCTTAAATTATTATTACTTGATGATTAAGCACCTATCTACTGTTAATTTTATTTTATTATAAATAAATATTCTTGTACAAAAACTTCATGGTTGAGTCAATATTATTCCTTTCCTTTCCCTTAACTATGAAATAATAATACAGGAATTAGGCCTGAATATTTAATAGTACTTCAATAAAATCTAAAATTCAAATTTGCACACAATAAATTCATGTAAATTTTGTCTTATGATTAAGTTCATGGGGGTGGCCTGTTGAGCATTCATTGCACACCAGTCGGACTAATTTTGTTTTGTGAGTGTAACAGCTCAAGGAATTCCTGAAGAGAGAGGTCCTCCTGGCAGTCGGTGTCCAGATCGTGCTCAAGTTGCGCCTCCATGGAATTAGCTTCGGGACTGAGAACGATATTTTCATCCAAAACGACGTGGTTGAGCCGCGACTTGAGGCTCTGAAGAATCTCTTCCAGTTCCAAACACTTGTTCCTTATGGACGTGCCGAGGTCCGACTGCGGATCTATATCGTCAATTGTGGCATTCTCAGAGAATGAGTTAGCTGGAGTCCGCGTCCTCGGAGGCTGTATCATACTAAATAGATTCTCTGGTAAACCGTTCCCATTTCTCGCTGCATCGGGTGACAGCGACTCTGTAAACTCCGCGAGTATTTCGTCGATAATATCCTCAGCATTTTGCCGCGGATCCACTACTTCTTCGGATAGATCAGCGCCGCTCTCGCTATTTATCATTTTATTATTCGAGTCCAGTTTCATGATTCCGTCGCTATGCTTGCTCCAAAATATCGATTCGTTATCAAAATAAATAATAAATACGAAAGAAACTTGTTCAGCAAAGTCAGATGATTGTTATTTTTTTTAGCAATTGATTTATTTGCTTGGCTTGAATTCTGTGCTTTTAGCCATTCTCGGTCTTCAAAATAGCTTTAGTGTTGCTAGTTTCAAGAATCAAATAACTACTATCTTCAATGTAAATAAAAACTATCAATACAATTAATAATAATTATTGTTCACAAAATCGACGCTGTGGGAAGAATAGATCCAAGTATGCTTCGTTTCTCAACTTTTTCACTATTTCTTCGGACTTCATAATCTTCAGAGCTGCCTTGCAACTGTTGTGTGAGTGCATGAAGAAGCAGTCCCTTACCGACTGTACATAAAAATATTTAGTGTTAAACGACCTCATTAAAAATATCCAGGCATAAAAAAATAATCAATGAAGGCTTTAAAAAAATTGTGATTGTTGTCGCAACCGCGTCTGGTGAGCATGAGAACCTGGGTTGGATTCCCAGGTTGGCCGTGTTGTTTTTTCCACAAGGAATTTCTCAGTAGCTGTCAGGAAGTCTGGATTTGTGCCTGGTTGATGGCAATAGGCTCGCCCCCTAGAACTTAAACTTAATTGGCGAAATGGGGGTGTATTATTTAATTACATAAATCGCTTCCTAGCCTTCAGGGATTACAGGCGTGATGATTTGTTATAAATACCTTAAATTCGGCAAGTTTAGCGCCTTGAAACTTGGCCAGGCAATGTTTGAATAATCGATCATAATGTCTCCTGCATAAAAATATTCTATTTTCGTATTGCCAGTAATCACCCTGTTGGGAGCACGAACAACCGCAATATCCACATTCATCCAAATTATATGGGACACATTTTATCTAAAACAAATCAGTATAGGATTAGTTTGTTACAGTCGTCCAGTAGTTATGTACTTTTACCTGGAAAGTATTCCGAACTTAATGGAACTTTAACAGGTTTTTTGGGGGAAGTCTAGGAAGACTATCCTAAATTTTCGACCTCGACGACCCTGTGCTGTGTGTGTGCGGGGACGAGGACACAAAGACCTCAATTTTTTCCGACTTTTTTCAGTTTTTCACTTATTTCTCTTGGTCACAGGGTCCTCGAGGTCGAAAACTTAGGATAGTCTTCCTAGCATTCTCCCAAACCACCTGTTAAAGTTTCATTAAGTTCGAAATACTTACTTTCCAGCTACCTCAACTTTTTCCGACATGTCGACTGGATTTCAGGCATCAGAAAGTTTTCCTTAGGGATGATAAATATCAAGAAATATATGAGCGCGCGTGGCCTTTGGTGGTTATAAAGACTGTATCAATGTGAGTGTAACAGGGGCACTGGATACGAAAACAAGTAAAAAGTTTGAACTCGCACCTGCAACTGCACACTTCTAGAGAAGTTTTTGTTAGGCGCACACACAAAACAAGTTAAC
Organism: Standfussiana lucernea; assembly: GCA_964057025.1. NCBI lineage: Eukaryota > Metazoa > Arthropoda > Insecta > Lepidoptera > Noctuidae > Standfussiana > Standfussiana lucernea. The sequence continues at coordinate 12,694,932 of OZ059801.1, read as the reverse complement.
ACAGCGAACGCTAGAAGATCTATAACATATTATATACTGTGTGTGTACAGGACGACATGACATAATACGAAAAAAAAACACGAAAAAAACTGGAAAATAACATTACTTTCGGAAGTCGGTGACTATGGTTTGTTTCATTGACTTTTTTGGCACCGACTTCCGAAAGTAATGTTATTTTCCAGTTTTTTTTCGTGTTTTTTTTTTGGAAGCCGGTTTTTTTTTGCAAAAAAGTTTTTATTTTACCCTTTTTAGTTATAGTATACACACAAATCCTTGTCAAGTATCAATTTCGCAATTTCTTTTACTTGGATGACCTTTTTTCCAGCTATTTTGATTTAAAAACCAAACTGCTGAACCGATTTTGATGAAATTTCTATGGGACCAATCGGGAAGTAGATCCATTCAGATAAAAGAAGAATTTTTCAAATCGGTTCATAAATGACGGAGATATGAGGTAACAAACACAAAAAAAAACACAACCGAATTGAGAACCTCCTCCTTTTTTTGAAGTCGGTTAAAAACATCCTAACTATAAATTGTTTTTTAAACATGCTCTAAAGAAATACAGGCACTTGACCAAAACGTGTGCCTCAAAGGCCGATCGCGCTGCTGCCGAATATCTCCAAGGTGTTTGAAGAACTCCTGTTGCGGCAACTGCAACCTCACATCATGCCGCGCGGCCGCTTGCTACTACTCCTACTACTATACTAAAATAACTAGCGGGCAAATATACTCCAATACAGTGTGCTTGTTATTAAGGCGGTCTTTCTAGCTTAGCCCAGAGCGTCAGATATCAGTGATGGCCAACCTGCACCTGTTGATAGCAATATCTCAACTCAGCTCAATAAACAATTACCTACGCTATGAATCGAACGCAATGTTGTTTTTAAGGTTCCGTTGCTTAATGGCAAAAACTTATAGATTTGTTCTGTCCGTCTGTCGGCCTGTTTATCCGTCCGTCTGTATGTCACAGCCATTTTACTCCGAGACTATTGACACCACTCAGTTCAAATTTGGAGAGTAGGGCGCCTTGTATAAACCGCTACACAAATATGATGTGAAATTATGGGGAAAATATGAATAGAGGTGGCCCTCCATACATGTAACTGAGGGTTGAAAAGAAAATCTACGAATAAAACTGTGTGGGGTGTTTATCGGTAGCTCTTGAAAAATGATATCGAGGTTCCTTAAGTACTTTTTCTTAAGTCAATGGTTGATGAGATATTTCCTTTTAAAGTCGTAAAAGTTGTCCCCCCCCCCCTCTAATTTCTGAAGTAAGAGGAAGAAAATTCTGAAAAAAGTGTGTGTTTGTAGAACGTTAAAACCTCTTTCAAATAAAATTGTTTTGAATAAGATTTCCATTTAGTTTTTGAGACATGGAACATTTTCGTGAAACTGCAGCAGTAACTTTATTTATTTTAACATTAACATACTATGAAGAACAAATTTAGTTTTGCTGTTAAGTGTTAATTTACATATGAGTGAGCGTTAAAAATATTGTTATGATATTGTTTGGTTCTACGGAACTTTGTGTGTGTGAGTACGACTCGCACTTGGCTGGTTTTCTTTAGATTACACTGCAAAATCAGTATGAACACCCGGAGTGGATTCTACGTAACTAAACGAAATTCAAATCATTTGTTTATGATTGATTGACTATAGGTATCATGAAATTATGACATTTTAGGTCATCACTAGTTAATCACGATTATTATGTCGCTTAGCGAAAATTATTTATCCTTACCTCTACAGGACACTTTAGAATCTTTTTCCCCGAGAAGGAATATGCGAACTTCATCTCCCGTTTATCATATGCAGGACAATAATCACAGGGTCTAAAACACAAAAGAAACAAGCTTTGATTCCGATATTACTGATTCCTGGCAAATTGACCTACAATGTACAAGTTACAGTCATATCCATAAAATCACTCAGGCTTTCTCTTTGCTCCTGGATTTATCTTACACAATCAGTCTTATTGTTTCCGCTGCGGGACACAGTTAGCTTCCTCTCTATCAAAGGGAGTGGACCTTACCACCACGCGCGACGCTACGTGTTGGTTGACACATTGTGTTCGCAATTTTGTGATTTCCTTCACCGTTTTAAGAACAGAATAACTAATATTTATTTGAATTTAAACTTATAAAGCTTACGCTGGATAGTTCAAAGAAGAAAAAAGGCCCTTTCTCTTGGATGTGGAATTGAAAGCTGCGCAATTATGCTTGACCGGGGTTTTTGGAGGGGGCTCCTTAAGCGGGGGCTGATACTCGTGTTTCATCATCCAGCGCGGAGATTTGGCACCCAGACCATATTTGCTATAAATCTGAAAAAATACAATTACTAAGCGCTGACCAGACGATGTTAACAGTGTACCTACGGCACAAATATTTCTGTCTGTGGATTCACTCTAGTAAACATCGAAAATGCGCTTGTTTTCTGCCGCAATGTTCGCGCACAAAGCGAACTTGTGTGCGCGCGCCGTGCACTGGTACAAGCGGTGGAGTTGCATCAGCAGACATGCACTGTCTGGCTTCCTCTGCCGGAGCGAAAACATTTAATTGTTGGCAAACATTACAAAAAAATTAAATAATTTTCCTTTATTACATTATGAATTGGACGAATGCCAAGGCTGTAGAAATTATACCAGCCAATGCAATAAATCCAGTAAGTACTTTGGGATTCCATCTCTTAATTATTCTAGAAATCCATTTGTCTCTTTAGAACGTCATTGCAAGAAGGGCCTCACCCTCACCCACGAGCGCGGTTTTGCTCTTCGCTTCTTTTTAAGCAGAACACTGCTCAACCTGCTCAATATGACACAAGCTGCAGCACAAAGCAAAACGTTTTCCTGTCCGTCCATGTTAACATCGGAAAGCAGAGCACTTTCGAACTGTACACTAATAACAAAAGTTACGCACAGCTTTACCGGCGGAAACAGAGACGAACGGACCTGCAGCTCAATACGTGCACTGTTGGAGTTCTGCACAAAATGTTTGTGAACAAATGTGCTGAACAGAATTTGGTAGATTCGCATCTTAACACAACATGACCTGTTTGATTGCTGATCAGTAATTTAATTTATTCCAAAATAGGCACCAATGCCAGTTAAGAATACTTCAAAGTTGGACTGGTTATAAATGCTCGATGTTGCAATACATTACATACCCGGTCAGTAACTCGAGTAAACGCATTTTTTTTCTGTTCATAGGAGCCAGGGCCTATATTTTCTCTTAATTCTTGTGCATGTCGCCGCATAAAAGGACTCAAGCCAGGCCCTGTATATGGTAACACTTCCCGTGGTTGTCCAGACAGAAAGCATATGCGCGGTTTAGGCTTTTCGGTGACTACATATTCGAAATCTGAAAGAAAAAAACAATTATTTTGGTATGTATTTATTTCTTGAATTCTCGTGAACGTGAGGACCACACAACCTTTTATATCGGGGTAGAGTAATACACTTTGCAGAATTTAAAATCTATTGGCAGAATAGTTGGAATTACTTTTCTATTAAAATAGAAGTTGTTGTTTTTTGTCGTTTACTTTAGCCACAAACACTAGGTTTCTTCTGTTACGTAACTTTTTAACTTACGACATTTCATTCCACGTTACTACGTAGAAGGTAAATAAACAAAACGTTTTAAAACTTTACCGCCATGGAAGGCCTCTCCCATATTGTTGGGGGACAAATACCGGCGCGCGTACGGCCGCTGCATGTTTATTTGCCGCCTACACTTTGTGTACACTGCCTGCTGACTAGAATCGCATTCTTGTTTCTCGAAGCTTTCGTGATTGTTGGGGACAATAAAAAAATATGACAAATCCAACCATATTACGCTTTATTGAAGCGCACGCTCGGTGCCTTGGCTAGTGTGTTCACGTCGTATAGTAATTTGGGACATTCCTTTTTCATCGAAATTCTTGAGGTTTTAATGAAAACCTGAATGAGGGCTTTGATGATTTTAATATTTTAGTTGCATGAGTTTTAACTTTATCTCACGCCATAATTGTGAGGTACTCACAAACAACTTTAACTTTAGCAAGTCGGAAAACTTATAGTACATTTGATATAAGTCAGGAATATTTGTTATTGCGGCCGAGGCGGAATACACACACGAGCCGCAGGCGAGGGTGTTATGGAGCCGAGAACACTTTCGAAGAAATATAATAATAATAGAACGAAAAGTATTTTTTTTCATGAACTATTAAGTAATTAAATGGTTTGCTTTTTTTCCCGCGCTTTGCTTTCACTAGGTTGAAGGAGAGGCAAAGGTATGAAGCCGCAAAACAACCGTATATGAAAAATAGAAAATTCAAATACTTTTTAATTTAGAACACAATTAAATGTTAATTTGTTGATAAAAGCAAATTATTTTATAAATAATAATGTTTATTTACGATATTCTGTTCATAACCACAATTTAAATTTTCATTAAATATAAAGGTGTTATATTTCAATCTGTGTCAGTTTCTAAACAGTCGATCAATTGATTTATAGTGTTGTTAAAATGACTGATTCCGGAAGTCACTCTTTTAAATAAATAAAATAGAAATGGCGGTAAAGCAATATGGCGGCAAAGAATGGCGGGAATAGTTTAGGTGGCGGCCGTTTTGTGCTGAGCGGTTCTCATTCGTACTCCAGCCGTTGCAAGTGCTACATTATTTATGATAACCAGTGCATTTAATATTGTTGAGAAGAATATAACAAAGAAACAGGAAAGTGATGATTTTTTTTGTAAAGGCCTTAAAAACATGCGCCTCTTTGATGTTATCTGTGGCAAAATCAGGAAAAATAAAACCCTCGGTTGTGATAAATGAAAAAAATTCACGAGTGTGAAGTACATTGCATGTTGAACCTAATCATAGTGCGATAAGAGCCAGTTTTCGAGGAAGTGTTTTGAAAAAACCTTGTCGTGAAACCTTGTCGTTTTGAGATAACCATTTTTTATGAGAGCCCTGGTGCCCAACAAAATATAAAATAAGCATTATTTGTGCATTCAAAAGACTGGTCACCCCAAAAAATCAGCAATCGGAGCGAGGGAATCATTTGTTTACGACATGAAACTGAAAGATATGGAAAAATGGCGAAGGTCGTGTCGATGCAAAAACATAGTTGAACGTTTATTTATTACTTTATTATACGTTGTCCTTCGTACCCATGACCTCGTTGGTCTAGTTTTTCTTAGATCCTAAATATTTAAAAGATAATACATGGCTGTTTTCACAATGCAAGGTACACATATACCGTACACAGGTGAAATAGTGTAGTCAACTAGTAAAGTAACAAATCAAATTTACAGATAAAACACTTAATCGTACCTAATGTGATATCCCACGTCATCCTGCTGTTGTAAAATATCAAAAAGCGATTACATGAAAAATATTCCAAGTCCCAGAAAATCAAAAATCTGAAAATGTATACGAAATAATGAGTAATTTATATTCAACCAATGGGAAAAGGCAAGTGTGGACAATTATGTGAAGAAAATTGAGTTATGAACGACGAACCAAACTATTATGGCTTGACGGCTGATGGAACAGGTTCGTGCCGTCACAGTCACGCGATTTCATGCACAGTAGAATTGTAGCATTACGCTTACTTATGATTTTCGTGTAAGCAGAATACTTTGAGGCGTGTGTTATGGTATTCGAGACGGCCACAATGAGAAGAACTTAGCTCCCTCTCACAGAGACTTTATTCCGACTTTATGTCCTTTATTCCAACTGTGGGAACATTTCCATAGTTTACGTATAAGCTGAAGATCTTAGCAAAGAACCACGTTTAATTATACTAAAAAGCACTTTCTTCTGCCTTCACCCATGAATAAGCTTCGGGGCTTCGTCAGCGTTTAATGACTAGGTAAAGGTAGGTATGTATAATAAAAAAATGATATAAACCTGTTACTTTAAAACCAGCAGTTACAAAAATAAAAACCCGAACCCAGGAACTATTGCATTCACAGCAAATATAATGTCAAATTTATTTTTTGTCTATAATACTGCCATTTTCCCATTTATTACCAAAATAGATGTTATGTAAATTAAGACAACCTTCGATGATAACACCTCTTTTAAAACCTTCCCAAAGTGCCACAAAGTAATTTTGATATTTTCATGTTTTCTTTTGACCAATTATTATATTATTTAAAAATATAGCGTTTTAAAAAATAGAGCGCTGTTGCTGAACATTTGTGAAAGTATAAGGAAAAAACAAAATGGCGTTAGTAATTAACACCATCTTGTTTTTTACTGGGTACACTAAATATGGTAATGTTAAACCAAGAATAATTTGATCTAGTGGTCACAAGCGCTACAGTTGAGCATGAAGTCCTGGGTTTAAATTCGAATCAAGAGACAGGCAAATTGTTGGCAATTGGCTCGTAAGAGGAAGCGCTTAGGGTAGCCTGTGAAATTCAAATCTTACGTTTTTTGCAATTTGCAGGTCACTGTCAGGTTGCATGTTAATTTAAATATGATTTGCGACAGTAATAAAAATGCTTTACAGATTTATTGATGGTTTTAATAATTATGAAATCATTAAAATCATCAATACAACCCTCTAAGTTTATTTCATCCCATTGAATGACTATTTCATGAAAAACTCATGCAATGGGATTAAATGAACTCAAAATTATTATTTTTTCATAAATCTTACATATATAAATGTTAAGTAAGTAGGTATACAAACTATATACATTATTAATTAAAAACTATTAAATAAACAAATAAATAGTTAACTTTATACACAAACAAAAAACTTCTGAATTTTATTTCCTAAGATAAGGAAACCTAGCTGAATTAAAATAACGTAGGATAGGCAGACATTCCTTAGCTCAAACATATTATTTCTGTTAAATTCAACGCATTTTGTTGTGATTTTAAAAACGTGGCCCAGAGCACTTGCCCAAAGTAGCCAATAAAAATGAATGTCATACTAATAAACGATTAATTTATTCAATGTGATTAAATTATAAAATAAATAGTACTGAATGAAGAAGTGATTTTACGGGGTCTAAAAATACTAGTAACCAATACAAGATTCTACCATTTTATTTTACTTTTATTGGCAACATTCAGGAAATTCTTTTTCCATAGACTACTTTTATAAGTTTTATTTTCACCACAGACACACAGATTATTAAAAAAAAATACAGTCTGTCAATTTCTAGCGAAAATGCCTGAGTTTGTTTGTTGAGATAATAATACACGTGAAAATCGGTCTAAAAGTGAGTTATTCTGTTGGTGCAATTTATTTTTAGTTGGTGTTGAAGGCTGAAGGTAAATAAATGATTTAATTCTTGTGGACGACAAAGTATCATATTACTCGTGTGAAGTAATTTTTACTCTCGTCATTATGTCATACCTGATAATAGATAGTTATAAGTAAAATCGGCATCTGCACAAGGTAATTTGCACAACAGTCTATTTTCTATTGTGATTATAGTCGTTAGTTACTAATTTCTGTTCTATACGACTGTTTTCTAACTTTCCATATTGCAATCGATCTTCAAATGATTGAAAGGGCAATATTTTTCGTATATGTATGATAATCCTTAGTGTGTACAATATACTGTACGATTTGTAATATGATTCTTAATATATTATATCCTAATTGGACCCTGCTAAAGCCGCCTTTTTAAGTGCTGGGGATACGGGAATTTATTCGCTTTATGGTGGATGCGTCAAGGTACAAAGGGGTTCCCCCTGAGGAAATCTTAATGAGGCCTTTTTAGACTCAGGGCTTGACCTACACGCAAGTTTATAGCTTTTTCTACTATTCAAACTTAAAATTTTCAAGTTAGCCAAACATTTTTGGATATTTTATTATATTAAAAAAATTGCTGTAATACCATTAGAAAAAAAAGGTGGAATCTAATCCTGAAACTATCAACTAAAATTTCTTATTTACTACCAAAAAAATATTATATATTGCACTGTCTTTTAAATATTTCAGTTATATGTGTAATTTAAATTTTAGTGTGACTTCTGTTGTTGCACATTAGACAACAAACAACTAATATGCCAAACGGTTTCTTAGCGGGTCTTCCCAGTGAACTTTGTTATTATGAACTAAAATGTTATGATCCGTGGCATACCCAAATGGCACGCAACACAATTTTGGTTTGCCATCCCTAATTTAGAAGATGTTTTAATCACTCATTACTGTAAAGATTTCTAAATCTTCAAAAAAAAAAAAACATTGCAGACATTCTCATCAGACTGTTTATTGAAACTTTACTCAAAGTGGATACATTATAACAATGGCTTTTGTTTGTGGCTTTGCCCACGTTATGGTCAGAAGTTAACCCAGGGGTATGTTTTCAATATAGCTTATGACACTCTGATAACATTATCCGAGCTTCCAATAAATGAAAGAATTTAAAATCACAACATACTTAGTATGTTCTTTTTTTGTTCCAGTGCAATGCAAACAAAGTTACCCATAGCCCTGGGCCTTTCATTGGTGGCAGTCAGTGCACTTGTTATGTACTATGTATTCAAAAAGGATGGGAGTGATACGGATAGCAATAATCAGAATGTTACTAATCGTAAAATGGTCACAAATTGACAATTCATATCATGCAATTTATCCAGGGGTCTAAAATGGCCACATTGCGCAATTCCTCTTAAAGGGAATCATTTCCCAGGTTCTCAATAGATTATCAGCAATTCCTCTAATATTCGTAAAAATAGAGTTACACTGTTTGACAGCTTGGTATGAAGATTCGTAAAATGGTCCACAAATTATGAATTGCATCAGTGTCCACTAAAAGATTTATAAGAAGTTAAGTGTGAAGTTAGTCGAGAGCAATAGCCCCGTTGAACTCCTGTGGACCCCTGGGGGTCCACCTGGACCACAAGGCAGTCTAAAATTATGTGGCAATATTTCCACCAAATATGATTCTGAAATAAAATTAATGTAATATCTTTATGGTAATAAAGGTTGTAAAATACCCTTAACAAAACCGAAACGCACGTATTCTTTCCGCTTCTCGTACTAAGGTCGAGTACGAAAAGCATTCGTACTCGACCTTAGTCACGGAGATATAGAAATTCAAAGATCCAACATTTTAGTAGAATAAAAGTTCTAAAGTTCCAACTTTATTTCAAATAATTCCATGGTCCCTGTTCTATTCAATGCATAAAACAGCACAATGTTTTGGTGCGGTACATTGAGCGCAACTGTAAACCGTGATGATTCACACCAAAACAAGTCGCGCCCAGCTATTTTTTTTTGCGCAGCGTTATTTAATTTTGATGTACTAAATGCTTGGTTGACGACTTCGTGAAGGGTCCGTTTACACCCTGTATGTGTAATCTGCGGGGAAATAGGAAAATGATTCACTTTAAGAAAAATTTCTCAATGTGGCCGCTTTAGACCCTCTGTTTATGTTTAACCACTAATCTGAATATAACAGTCCAACTACACGCTATTGTATAGCTTTTTCTACTATTCAAACTTTCACTACGAAATAAACTCAAAACTCAGCACAGCAGAAGATTATTTTGGGGCCATCTTTTTGTTATAAGTTAGTTTTAAACTTTTTGATATTTTATCATACATACATAACATCTCGCTTGTAATCCCCGATGGGTCGGGCAGGGGTGTAGCTAATAGTACACCCACATTTCGCCAGTTAAGTTTTAAGTCGCTCTAATATGGGGTGAGCCTATTGTCATCAACCGAGCACAAATCCAGACTCCATGGCTGCTACTGAGAAATTCCTGGTGGAAAAACCCAATAAGTAACACTTTGCCCGACCCGGGATCAAACCCAGGACCTCATGCTCAGCAGTTCCTAATTAGATGTATTCAACATTTGAATACATTTTACTCCTACTAAGAAGAATGCAACAAATAGACTAGACATCATCCTAAATCAATGGGGGCTATCGCGGTTTAATTCGCCGCTAGAGGCGTTAGTGTGGAGTAAGGTCTTCAGAAATGTCAGATGTCACACGTTTTTGAGTTTTTATCACGTTTTTTTTTTGTATCCACAATATTGTTGTCAAGATTGACCAACTCCTGATTCATTATGGCTTGAAGATATTTAGTAGCAAGTAAGGATCTAATTTGTTAGTACTTGGAGGAAGAATGATATTTATGTGTTTCATGCTTGCTAATTTCAGGCACAATATTGTAAATATCTATCTGAAGTTAAATTTACATGTAATAAAATAAACTGTTTGGAACTTAAATGTATGAAATAGAATTATTAACCTTACTCTCCAGTAGCGCCATCTGGTGAGCTCAAAAACGATAGGCCTCATTGTCTATGATAATTAAAAAAAAAAACCTTTTTGTTCCAGCACAATGCAGTCAAAGTTACTGGTACCCGTAGCCCTGGGCCTTTCATTGGTGACAGTCAGTGCATTGGTTGTGTACTATGTGTTCAAAAAGGACGAGGAAGATGAGGATAACAAAAGAGTGAAGACTTCACGAATGAACGTCATTGAAGTGTCTGTACCAAAGAGTATTGTGGCGGCTTTGATTGGTGAGTCCCATTCTATTGTTTATTGTTTTTATAACATAATAGCACGCCTGAAATTCCCGAAGGCTTAGGCAGAGATGTAACTAGTAGTACAAACACATATCCACAGTTATATTTAAGTCTTATGTAAAAAGAGGCGAGCCTATTGCCATCAACTGGGCACAAGACCAGACTCCATTGCTGCTACTGAGAAATTCCTGATAAAAAAACCCAATAACACATTAGCTGACCTAAGTATCGGACTTCATGCTAGCTATAAAATTTTTTTTGGATTAAAAGTGTAGCATAGCATAAGTAATCATATTGGCAATAACTCCAATAAGTATGTAAGTCTTCTATAGCCAGCAAGGGACGTCTTTTGACTTAAATAGTTATGATGATAGGTTTTCATACCTAAGTGTAGTAATTTCGAGCTCGCTTCGCTCGCTACTGCAGCCTACTTTAATTTGAATCTTAACTTTGTCTATAAGTCGCTCAAGTTTCTCCGGTAGGTCGGAACAATTCTAACCTGTCCAAGGTAGGGTGTTCAAATTTTCGAGCTCGCTTTGCTCGCTCTTGGAGCCTTAGTTGCTTTTATGAAATGGTCTCTCTAAGTCGATTAAGTAAAATCAGTTTTTGAATGAAAAATGTAATTAGTAAACTTACCCTTACAAATCCGTTTTTACTCGCAGCCTTCTGCCTCCCTCAGCTCAAAGGCTGGCGACGCCATTGCCTAAGTGTAATTATGCAAAGACCACTTTTTTATCTTAAAATTAGGTCATGCAACATTTGAAGAGTGAGATCACTGTGCTATCTAACTTATGAATCATTTGTTGTATTTATGAAATCAACTCATAATTAATAATTATTATCCTGATGTCCACAAATAAAATAATTCCTTATCAAAACTGAAGCTTTGCTATCAAAGCGTACTGAAGCAGCCTATTGATATTAAAAAATGTTTATTTAATAAGTTGTTGTCACTTCCGGGATAGGTAGGTAGTTGGGCCGTGCCTTATCTTCGCATGTTGCAAGGCCATTTAAATCGCGAGTAAATAATATTGTGTTCAAAAACACAAAAAAGGTCGACGATGGTCTTCCTTTCATTCAAATGAGACAAGTCAAACTTATGTTTATTAAATGAAACCCGACTACGTAAATATCGCGCTCTGAAAAGTATGAAACATAGAGTAGCAGCTAAACAATAAGTTTCAAAAATCTAAGTGTGTTCAGCCATACATATAAATATTTGAAATCTTCCAATTAACCCCTTTCATTAATTTGAAACCCAACAAGTCCTTGCAAGCATTTTGTCCTCAAGTGAGCTCCATATTATTGAATTTAGTGTGACTTCACATAGCCTAGGACCAGCGGACGATCAATATGGTTCTAACGATTCGAATTATGATAAGTAGTTTAGAAGTTATGCGGGAGCAGATGAACATACATCCGTACCACACATTCGAACTGAAATCATTACACTACCACAGAATATGTAATAGTACAAGTAACACTACGCCGTAGTCGGGTACAAACAAACAAAGTGCCTATATATTATTATTACCAACAATATTAATATTGAACTAGCATGCACTCAATTCAAAATAGATCCATGAATGAAACGTATCGTTGAAGATTGTATTAGCGTATCTGCTGGTCTCAATGTTGAGCCAAGTCATTCAGAATGCTCGTTATCGAACTGGAGAGTTTATCTATACTTCTATACTATACTAATACGAATATACTAATAATATTATAAAGGGGTAAAATTTGTTTGTAAGTTTGTATTTAGGGGGTAAACTGCGGAACTACTGATCCGAATCTAATTTTTTTTTTACTGGTAGAAAGTTACATTATTTGTGGGTGCTAAAGGCTATAAATTATATTTATATCAGTCTTATTAGCGGAGCTATCACAATTTTTGCGGATGAAGTCGCGGGCAAAGTGCTAGCCCATGGCTAATAATATAAACACAAAAGTGTTCCAACTGTCTGTTGCATACGTTTTCATTGCAACATGGCTGTCTGCCCTGGAGAAACACATGACAAAGCATTTTTGAGTAGCCATCTTATCCCACTGTGGAGCAAAGGCCTCATTCAAATTCTAAAAAGACATCTCCGAAAGCAAAAATTCAACACTATTTTTTTTTTCAGTAAAATTTTGGAATGCAGAGCTCACTGATTAAGATATAAACGTTAATTAGTGCAAGATAATTATTATAAAGCATCGAGAATAATTTACAACCGCTACAGATTTGCAGTAAACGGCCTATAAATATCTGGACGCAAATGAACGTTGCCCTTAAATGAAGCGTGCATCCTTAAACGGCTAAAAATAAATGTCTCACTGACACACTTGAGCTAACTGTGTTTAAAACACACTAACGACGACGATACGCTAGTTATTTAGGAATCTAAACCCTCATAACATCATCCTTCGGTCCTTATTTCTTCTTCTTGGAAGTAGTAACTGGTCTCCAGGGTTACTGGTAACAATTTGACATTCACAGCGCTTTTAAGTCGTAGCAGTAAGGCATCTTTCCTAGTTATTGCCACCGATCTGCCATTCTTTCTTTTTCGTGTGGTTAGTGCCGAACCTAGTGTCAGAGTTTTTATGCCGCCCATGGGCCTCTGACCTGGCTTTACATGCCGTCGAGAAATATCTTTCAGGCGTGTTGGTTTGGTTTCCTCACGATGTTTTCCTTCACCGAAGCAAGTGATAATTTATACAATACGCACATGAATCAGAGGTGAGTGTTTTGCTTCGAAATCGAGACCTATGATTTGGTAGTCCGACGGTCACACACCACTAGGGTATCACAGCTGCTGTAACTGATGTGCCATTGACTTTACGGTACTGCCATTGTCTTGTTTTTAACTTCTTGTACACTTGGTTCCTTACCTTATCGTTTTTATACAATCCACAATCATAGATACCTATAGCAAAAAACATCAGCCCTCTTTTAGAAAGCAGCATCCTATTTCACCTTCAGATTCAGTCGATGACTCAATTTTGCGCAATGACCGTGTCATCTCAGTTTATCATAACGTACTACTAATGTATTAGAGCAACCACATTACATCACCTTTAAATTATCATCTTTTGTCATTGTTCAAGGTCATCTTAGGTTTTCCTTAAAGTACCAAGGGAGTAAGGAACGTGTACGCATCTAAACAGAAAGTCTTGATTCGGATATTTGATTTTAGACCTCCACCGTTGAAACTTCTCGTCGGTAATTTAAACAAAAAAATTCGTAGCTGTTCCACACAAAAGTACAATACTGAAACGGCTAAAATGTATGGAACTGTTTTTTTTTAAGATCTTACCCCCACACTAGGAATTTATCCTGCAGCGTGGGTGCGTTTGCAAACATTTAAACTCAAATACACAAATAGCCAGACCCAGAACAACTACTTACTAGGCCATACAAATATTTATTCGTGCGGGAATCGAACCTGCGACACGCAGAGCAACAGCCAATCGCTCAGCTACTGTGCCAACGTGCCGTATAATAAATAATTTTGGGCAAGCTGTGTTGCGTCGACAAGCGCTTAGCACATATCGCAACTCCAATTCGCCATAGTCATGTCGCAGAAGCTAAAACTTAGTTAGGTTTCCAGGATTAAAGATTAAAATAGGCTTCCTACTTATAAATAGTTAAGTTATACAACTCATGGCCTTGTAATTAGTCTGACGGCTAACTACAAGGCTTCGTTGACAATGACCTGTAGAAGATGTTACGCTAAGGTGTGATAATCAAATGTGTAAACGTAAAACTGAGCCTTAGTGTAATGTTATGGTGATTTATCTATGGGTCGGAGAACGAAGACCTTGACTGAGCGTAAGAAACCATTGTTTCTGTATCATCATAAATATAGGACCCATCATGTCCGTGAAGTTTCACTAGCTAATTTACTTTGACCTTGTGTATATATTTTAATAGTCTGCTTTGTCTCACTCCTGGGAAAAGACTTCCTTCCATTTTTTGCAAGCCCGCTATTTCTCCAGTTTTGACGAAACCTAACTAGTCTGTCCCTCCGTCTTCTTCGGGGCCTGTTGCAATCTCGCCCCCGAAAACAAATGTTCTGTTTTTATTTTTGTTAGTTTTAGGATACTTTTTAAAACAGCACGTTGTTCATTTTGTCTGTCTGTGAATGACTAATTAAAAAGAATAAACAGGGATATTCACGTCCATGTGAAGGCTAGGGAAACTAGAATGTTAATTGTTGAAATGAAACTGCCTCTGATAGTTACATTATTGCATCCTTTATAGTACTTACAAACATGACTTGACTACGATCACCACTCAGTCTGCCCAAAGCGGTGATGACATTGCACATGCTGGTCCAAATGTATAAGGGGTGTAAAAACACCCAGCAGGAAGCCGAAAAGCACGTGTTCACGGTCATCGCGATATTTTTAACGGACTTCAAAAAAAGGAGGAAGTTCTCAATTCGGTTGTATTTTTTTTTTGTGTTTGTTCCCTCATATCTTCGTCATTTATGAACCTATTTGAAAAATTCTTTTTTGTGAAAGGATATACTTCCCGATTGGTCCCATAGAAATTTCATCAAAATCGGTTTAGTAGTTTGGTTTTTAAATCAAAATATTTGGTAAAAATATATTTTCCAAGTAAATGAAATTGCGAAAATGATAATTGACTAAGCTTTGTGTGTGATACGATAACTAAAAAGGCTAAAATAAAAACTTTCTTTCCAAAAAATAGCCATATTATTTTATTTATTTTTTTGTTATTTTTTGGAAGTCTGTTATTTTTTTGCAAAAAAGTTTTTATTGTATAGGACCATACTTGGGAACTTTCTAGTAATACAGAGGTATCGAAGGTCAAACTTCCATCAGGCTTTAAAAAAACTGGTTCTAAATGTTTTAACTTTATGACCCCTGTACAGAATGTTTGATTGACAGCTTCGTTAAGGGTCCGTTTACACCCCCTGTACACCTGTGTACTCGTATTGTAGTGGTAATATCGGCAGGCACATGCATTTTCAACTCATCAGTGATGTGGTCGTTTTAGTATAAATATGATGAGCGATTAATACTAGTAAATACACATGTTGAAGTAAATAGCTTAGCAGCTGTCCCGAATGATGTATTTTGCGCTATATTTAACACATCATTGATGCACATCTATACTAATATTATTACGAGGTAAAGTTTGTATGTTTGTAAGTTTTGGTGTACTGGGCAATCTTCGGAACTACCGTCCAGATTCCGAAAATTATTTCACGAATGGAAAGCTACATTATCGAGTGTCATATATTATGCTACATTTAAAACGTTCCCGTGGGATTATGTTCCCGTGGGATTATTTAAGACCACAGGGCGAGCGAAACTGCGGGCAAATATTAGTTCTATATAATGTATTTGCATTACTGTAAAGTCGACACGTGCGTATGATGTCAGTGAGCAATGAAGGCTAAAAGCAATAGCCAACAGACGAGATATTCTGCTTTGTATCATTGCATCTAATTCTGTGTTCGAATGTTTCTAAAAACAAATAAAAGGTTTCAATCGAATGTATTTTCAAAACAAACGTCTGCATGGAGTAGCTGATTCTCGCCAAACAATCCATTATATGTTTGCATTTGCACCTACCGTGTACTCGATCGAGAGCATTGTTTTGCAATAATTTTAATCGCTACACTTCAATTTACGCTAACACTAATCACTCGGATTCTCGCAATTCTAAATTCAACTTAATTTGCAGTATAGGAATGTTGATATTAATTTAAATGAAATAATATCAATTTGGAAACGAAGATTTTAATGCACTCGAGGTCTCCTGTTCATAGCGTAAGTTTTATCTTTTGTTGAAGTCTGTTCAAGAGTAGATTAAGTGTGAAGATCAAATAAATGCTCGATTACGGATTTATTTATCGTTATATTTATAGCTGTAGTTCTGAAGTCATGACTTTTTTCGGACGCTTTTTACGTCTGTGATTGGCCGAGATTGAAACCGTTAGACGTTGTCGCTAAAATTGCGAAATATCACGTCATTTCATATCGTCATCGTTAATTATGTATGTATCGTAATACTACACTTATGTCTACTACATTGGGATTGTCCCGTACGAATGATTAATGGCTGTCATTGCAATAAACTAGTGACTTGCTCCTTTGGCACGTCTTTATTTACATAATGACGTTGTATGCTGCACGAGACTCCACATTGGAAATCAGAAATGAAAAAAAAAATAGGTTTTAGCCTTTTGTTTTCTATAATTATTTTCAAAATTCCAGAATAAGACGATTCGTAAATTTTTCACAGCCATTCTTGCCTCAGATACAGTTGCCGACCATACTTTTAACAAAATCCACATCACTACATAGTATAAAACAAAGTCGCTTCCCGCTGTCTGTCTGTCCCTATGTAAGCTCAGATCTTTAAAACTCCGCAACGGATTTTGATGCGGTTTTTTTAATAGATGGAGTGATTCAAGAAGAAGGTTTATATGTATAATACATGCATATTAAAGTAGAGAAAACATTAGTATCTACATTGCACCCGTGCGAAGCCGGGGCGGGTCGCTAGTCCACCTATAAATGAGAAATATGTCAATCTTACTGAAACTGATACTGTTAGCCTGCGCATCCCACTGCTGGGCAAAACCCTCTCCCCACGACTTCCAGTTGTTTCGATCTAGGGTCAATGTCGGCCACTGGTAGCTGGTCTTGTCCAGCTCGTCCCGTCTTCTTCTAAGAGGTCTTGACAATCTTTTTTTTTATTATCTTGTACTGTCCCACTGCTGGGCAAAGACCTCCCCCAATTCCTTCCATATGTTCTTTTTTGTCTCGTCACCTCTTTTTGGGCCGGCCTCGGTGGCGCCTTCCGTCTTCTGGTAACCATCGTGTGGAGATTTTGGCCCAGCGGTCATCATGCATGCGGCTGACGTGACCCGCCCAATCCCATTTTAGCCTAGCAGCCTTCTTGCCAACGTCCTCTATGCCTTTTTGGAACGCAGCGTGGTGTTTCGAACCCTGTCTTGTCTTTCGACACCCAGAATGCTGCGTTCCGTTGACAATCTTATACATAAAAAATAATGTTTGTTACAAACAACAAACAAACAATTTTATGCGCTGCGATACCGTTCATCCGATTATGATAAACTTTGTCAACTTAATGCACTTGAGGGATGGTTAAAGGCGACAAAAATTGCGACCGAAGCTAGTAGGAGATAAAAACAAGCCTATAAAAATATCGGTCAGTGTGTTTCTAAGCATGACGCGTCACATAGCATGCCGGCTGCCAATAAGCCGCGCCCTTGTACTTTCGCCCCGACCTTCACTTTGGCAAATAGATATTACTCATCCAGCGCTGAAAACTGGCTAAAACACGCGATTTTTTCATAAAAACGTGCATTAACCTATTAATTTTGTAACTACGTCATAATCTATCGTTGCTATAAATCTCGTAGCACGGCATGAAGATATGAAATTACATTGGGTGTGATATTAGTGTCAACATCTATTTTGTTTGTCATTTACTCAATTTAGTTGCATTCATTTATTATAGACTTTTACCCGCGGGCGGTCAAACCCTCGTCACTCCCTACGACCTCATCACCGTCCTTCAGGAAAGTGTTATGGAAACTAGTACAATTCTAAAAAACAGAAACAGACCGCCGTCTTTCCGGACTCGCCGTCGAGGCCCTTCGCGACGTCCCCGATCACGCCTCCCCGACCCTTGCAAGACCCAGCCCGCGATGCTGAGCCTGTAGTTTTAAATCAGCCCCTAAATAATATCACTCAGATCCAGCCTGTCCCCTTGCTGCCCTCCCCCAGCGACGCCCTAAGCCGAGGCCCGTACCCCACAGGGGGTGCCCTTAGTTGTCACTTAGTTTATAAGTTTTGCCCTGGCTGGAGGCCTTAATTAGTTTCAAGGCACCCACAGGATTGTCTGGTTAAGCAGAAGCCAGCCTCATAGGTTGACCGGCGAGATACCATTACAACAGTCAATAGTTATAGTAATAGGAATCAAGTTATAGGAAACCGATATTATATTTATGCGGTAATAAGAAACTTGTAATCTTGAGTAACAAATTTTGTCATACATGTTATTTGATAGTAATATGTGTTATCTGAGGTTTCAGCCAAGGATACAACTTTCTACTATAAAAATAATTGAATTGCGAACTCTGAGCGTCACTTGAGTATTAGGGCCGATTTCACCCATAGAGGGTATTGTGTTTAAGCTTTATTTTCGTTACTTTTGCAAGCAAACAGGTTTTTATCTGATATTTCGGTTTATCACAGAGGATTTGAGCCTGGTTCTTTTTTGTATCGATGGAAAGTCTTAACAAATACCTAAAGAACACTATGTGGTCATTTTAATCACGGCGTGGCCGTCGGTAGCATTTTGTATGTACTCCAAATATGCAAGTGTAAAGACATTTTAAAAAATTCATGAAGTAGGTTACGTCAGCTTAGTCTGGTCGGTAGCAACGCATTCACACTGAGTGTCAGAAGGATCAAATGAAATTCAATATCTTCTCATTTACTCAGCCTTAAATTGATTGTTTCCAGGCCGCGGCGGCTCCAACATAAAAGAGATAGAAAGGACCACAGGAGCAAAGGTGAACGTCAAGGAGTTCAGCGGTAAAGACCACGATATCTGCGTCATCAGAGGTCGTACCGAAGCCACGCAGATCGCGGAGACCCTCATACACGACTTTATCAATCAGCAGCCGGTCAACGTTGAAGACACTATGGATGTACCGGTGTGGGCTGTCGGCCGGATTATCGGTAAGTGGCTTAGAAGCTGCGTTTTAAAGAGATATATGTGTAAACTATGTTCCACCTCCTGCCCTCTTTACTCCGAAACAGGCAGTCAAAGTCTGCGCTGACAAGTCGGAAGGCGCCATTCTGTAAATTCTGAAATATTATCCTCCAACAGGAAGTCAAGGTGACAACGTAACTTCAATATCCCACCGCAGTGGAGCGAAGATCAAGGTCGAGAAAAACGATAGGGGAGCAGAAAGGAAGATCAACTTCTTGGGCACCAAGGAACAGATCAAGATTGCTAAGGATCTCATTGAGAACTGCGTGAGTGAAACTTAGGAGAAACCGACCTTAATACTAATATGAGGAATAATATTATCAAATTGGGGTAATTTGGAAACAGTCATGCCAATTGTTCTTCCATACAAACGGAGAAAGCTGATAATTTCACTATTTGATGTTAAACACGAAAAACTAAAAATGAAATCGATTTGCTAATCAGTACATTAAAAATATTGGTTTGGAACTTACAAAGATTACTTAAAAAGCATTAGGAGTATGAAAACTCCAAAATAATTTACCAATAGGTATATTCTATAAGTTATTAAAAGTTCAAATAAGCTTATTTTGCATAGATACATTTATAGGCTTTATTGTAATAAGCTTTTGCCCTAAGGACATTTTATTTCGCGCGTTTTCGTCAGAAAGAATATGTGCATCTCACATGCTGCTTGGCGAAATAGTGTATTTTGTAGCGCGTTTTACGTACATATGTGCGCGTCGTACCGGCTTGCGAGCGTACACTTGCTTATACATAATATGTACGTGTTCGTGTGGGGTGATGGGGCGCGCGTGGAAGCGTCTGTTGCACACTTATAAATGCGTCAACGCCCGTACGAGTCACGCGGGTAACAAAAGGCGCGAGAATACGCGCGTACACACGCTTCAAAAAATGGGATTGTACGCCGAAAATACTGAAACCGCCCTTTCCAAGCCCACCGGCGACTTTTACTTACTCTAATAGTGTTCACCGATTAGTACAGACAGATAGAACCACAGAGCACGAAGACGTCTCGGCAACCGCTGCTAGACGCGCCACTGACAACGGTTGTCCATACAAACCAAACGTGTCATCGTTTACTTGCACTGCGTATAGTTATAGGCAATGCAAAGTATACACTTAGCAACATTTAAAAGCGATTTTCTCGTGAAATAACGTTTCTACTTTGAGATTAGACCTAATGCGTAATAGTATGGCTTCCAAAATACTATGTTCATGAAAACGTAAAACGTTAATCAATACAGTAGGAGAAAATCACTTAAAAGTTGCTGCGTGTATACATTTATTGCTCGTGACCAGCGGCGTGCCTAGGGGCCAACAATACGGCAAGCCCATAAGGCAAGCAGACTGTTCAGCAACAGTAACATCATGAAGAGTAGTAGGTTATACGGGCAAGCCAAATTTTTAGGCCTGTATGAAAGTACCACCAGTACCTACTTGTGACTGTACACGTACATATTTAACCCGCAGTTCGCTAGTAATTGATAAACATCTGCATTCTTATAACTTAAGGCGATTGAAAACAAGATACGGCACATCGATAAGGGCGCATGTGCAGACGCACATTTGCAAAGAATTGATTACTCTAGCAAACTAAGGCCGCTTGCAAACGTTTTTAGACGTTTTGAAAAAAAAAAACGGAACGGATGTCTATCTGTCCTTCTGTCACAGCCAATTTGCTCCGAATAAATTGAACTGATTAAGTTGTTTGGTACATATATGCATTTCTGTGTTACTCGCACGCTTACGTATAATGTAAATATGGGATTCAGTTTTTGCCGTTAAAAACCACGGTTTTAGCACGGCATCGCCCTGTTTGTCAACAAACTTCCATAGTGAAACGACCACAGTTTTTAATGCTAAAAAACATGTATACAATCGGCCAAACCAGTGCGAAGATCATTCGCGTTTGTAAAAATAGGATATAACAATATGGAGCACATGGGTTTCGAATTCTTGATATCTCACCTTCATAAAATATAAGATTGCGGTTGGTTTATAATATAGCTCGATGACGATAAAATTTACCAACGTTTGACGCAGAACAGCTCCAAACTATCCCGAAACGTCTTGTTTAACTTCAACAACATTTAGCAAAGTGGACGTATCGAATCATCTCAATTCTCCACCAAGCCGCACTGGACGTGTTCGTTTACCTTTCACAGAGTAGACCCCTGTGTCCCAGCCGTGGGCACGTCATAGGCTGATCATGTGTTATCTGAATCAAAAATGAAGAATAAACATTTTACAATTACAGGTAGCCCAAGAGAAATGTCGCCGTGAAATCGAGCAATCAAAACGCAGTCCGCGTCACGTTCAATCGGCATCCAAGTCGCCGTCACCGACGCCCTCTGTGGCCACCAGCGACAACACTGAAGATGCGTCAGGTGACTCTCAAGTGCACAGGCATGCCAAATATAAGAGGCCTGGTAAGATTTGCTAACAGCATGCTCCCTTTACACTTACATCAGACACTTAGTTCAGACTTTGGCCACGCCCATTAAGAACCATGCAGAACTATAGGTCCTCATGCTGATATCGGACGATGTTTTTTTAGCCTTAATCTTACGAAAGGGATGCAGTAAAATAACTTACCGTGTCTCAGTGCCTAGAAACTAATGTATGTTTATGTACTGGGTAAAGTTCAGAAACTAGTACTCGACTGAGGTGTCATAACAAGTATAATTATATTACACAACTTGAAGTGACAAAACAACTTGTAGCGGACAAAAAAATGTTAGCGCCATCTATGACGCAAATGAACAAATAAAATCAAAATACTACATCGCGATTTTAGAGTTCTCCGCTAGTTAAGAACATATTGAAAAGCCCCACTCACAGATTACCTCCTCTAGATTCCGTATCATAAATATTTTGTTTGAATTCGAGTTCACCAAATGTAGCCGTAGGCACGCGGTGCGCGGGGAGTGACAAGTACAATCCGATTGGCTATTTCAAGGGGTCGTCACCGGCCGTAGTGATGGGACAATGAAATTAAATGTAGATTCTGATGTCGATATATTTTTTAAACAGAATTATATATTAATGTTCCCTTTTTATGTTGTAAAGATCCTACCAAAGATCTACTTCATTACAATATGTAATAGATTACCGAATATTCCAAGATTTTTTGACGACTCGAATGGTGCAGCGGTAGTGAGGCTGCCTTACGTTCATAGGGTTCCGGGTTCGAATCCCGGTAGGAGCAAGTGTTTGTGTGATCAGCATGGACATTTGTTTCCGAGTCATGGATGTTTATATGTATAATAAGTATGTATTTACAAACAAAAAGTATCTATGTAGTATATCAACTATCTGGTGTCCACGACACAAGCCTCGTTGCTTAGTGTGGCACCAGATGGCGCTGTGTGTAATGTCCAGCGATATTTATTATTTATTTATTTATTCCTAATGAACCAAGTTTTAACTTTAACATTTTTACATTGATGCCATTGGTTTAATTGACGGTTGAGTCCGCACAAAAACTGATTGTTTTTTCAGAATGAACCGTAAATTGTATGTATTTATATTTTAATTGAACTATTTTGCCCAAATACACAACAAAATATCGATATTTTATTTATAGATAAGCAAGAACATATTGCTGATGACACTATTAGTTTTGTGGGAATAAGACAGCAATACAATAGTACACTGCAGGCCAAAAGTTTAAGACCGCACTTAAACAGTATAATTATCTATCAATTGTAATAAAGACCCATAAGATAAATAAAAGAAATGCACACCTGCATATTCTATTGTTAATGTAGAATATTTAAAGAAGTCATTCTTTTGTTTACTTTCAAGTTATTGGACAATAAACATGCGCTCGAGCCAGGTGGTAGAGTCCTAATAATATGTTTATTGTGTGCTCATTACTTATTACTTTGCTTTTGTTTGGCATTGGTCAATATTAAGGATTATTTAGCTTCTGAAAACACGTAGTTTCAATTTATTCTTACCTGAGTTTACTTGGGTTGTTCACAAAGAATCTCAGTTAGTCTAAACTTGTGGTTTCTACAGTGAAGACGTCTTAAAATGGGAAAAGCACGCGAAATTAGCAGTGAAGTGCGTTCTGCCATCGTTGTTTTACATAATGAAGGCAAATCCGAACGTGAGATTGCTTCACAACTGAAGTTATCGAAGACTTGTGTTCATAGCACAATAACTCGATACAGGGAGACAGGCAGTTTTCAAGATCGTCCACGCTCGGGAAGGCCGAAAGCTACCACGTCTAGTGAAGATAATTTCATTGTTGTTACCAGCAAGCGAAATAGACGCTTAACAGCACCAGAAATCCGCGTTGAAGTAAACAAAACCCGCGTTAAACCTTTATCATTGAGTACAGTAAAACGGCGACTGAGAGATGCAAAGTTGTATGGTCGCGTCGCCGTCCGAAAACCTCTGCTAAGGCCACAAAACAAGAAAAAGCGGATGCAGTGAGTGGGCTCTTGCCCATCGAGATTGGACTGAAGAAGATTTTAAAAAAGTTCTTTGGACCGATGAATCCAAGTTTGAACTATTCGGTTCAAAACGAAGAATTTACGTGAGACGCAATGCTCAAGAAAAGAAGGTGCCGGACTGTGTAGTCCCAACAGTCAAGCATGGCGGTGGCTCAATTATGGTCTGGGGTTGCTTCTCTAGCCAAGGAACTGGCGATTTGGTCAAAATTGAAGGAATTATGAAAAAGGAACAGTACAAAAACATTTTAGAACAAAATGCCGTTCCTTCCGGGTTGCGATTAATTGGAGATGCATTCATATTCCAACAAGATAATGATCCAAAGCACAGCTCCAAATTATGCAGAGGATATTTAGAAGAGAAAGAGGCGCAAGGAGTGTTAAAAAACATGGTTTGGCCTCCTCAGAGCCCGGATCTCAATCCAATGGAACTTTTGTGGGAAGAGCTTGACAGGAACGTCCGTAATCGTGGCCCATCCTCGCAAGAAGAAACGTGGAATGCTTTATGCGAAAGTTGGAGCAATATATCACAAGACACCATCAACAAATTGATTGCTCGTATGCCGAGACTTGTGAAAAAAGTCATACAATGTAAAGGAGGATTTTTTGATGAAACATCAGTTTAGTTAACTATAGCCTTTTTTCGCGTGGACTGTTAATATTTCCTTATTTTTTTAAATTACAATTTGTCAATAAACACTAATTAGTGACTAATTGATTAGATAGTTAAACTGGTTAATTCAAAATTTAATATTTTATTGGTGTTTTACTTTATTTTCCTACTTCAATTAAGGTGGTCTTAAACTTTTGGCCTGCAGTGCACCTAATGAGGAAAGGGAAAGACATCAACGACAGTCATTACCTCGGCCACTATAAGTTGAGCACTTTCTAAAGTTTTATAATATTACTTAACAGTTGAATATTATCCTATTTTTTTTTTATAACTCAAGGTCCTGGATAATTTTCCTCACCATTTAACAGCATAGGTAGTCTTTTTTTTAAGTAAACCGTAAAACAAACTTTCATGCATATTGAATTTTCTATATTGCTAGCGTCATCACGAGTCTAACTTCTGGTCGACACTGAAGAGATAGATATGCGCATCGAGTTATATTAGTGCTAAGTCACAAATGTGCGGCGCGCATAAGTTGCCTTCTTTGCGGAATCTAGAGGAGGTTATCTGTGGCCCCACTATAAGCGTCGGGCATTAGCCCACCAGACACAACACCTGCCTGGTTGGACAATCCTTCTTTTTCCACGGAATATGAGGAACTTTACACCCTGTTGCTCCTACCCCTAAATTCTAAATCAGCTTATAACGTTCTCATTGCTGGAACAAAGGCGATCTCTGTAAGAGAGAATTAGCAATAAAGGAGTCACACTTATCGACTAGGAATCGCTTAACACTTTCGGTGCTAAGCACCCAGCATATAGGTCGAACAATAATTCATTCGTGTGCCCACACAACCCGCCTCCCGAGTCGTCGTTATACGTAGCTGTAAAGACTTGTGCATACAAGTAAAAATGAACTATTAGAACTTGCAGCGAAAGCGTTAAGCATGTTAGAAAGTCCTTATGTCCCTGCAATAAAGGCGAATTATCGGACGCGATGTCTAACCGCTTCTTCAGAACGGAAACGGGATGTGTGGCGAGATTTTCGCTTTTAATGCATGGACCTACTTTCTGACCAGCTTCGCCCCACGGGCAATGGAAACGTAAATCAATGGAAATTCATTGCATTATTTTTGTTGCGATTGCCGACAAAAACACCCTTTATTAGTATTGGATTATTTATTTATTTCCCTGTAAGAGCGCCTTTCACGTCAACGGAGAAAATTAATAATCCCCGGATATATTCAATTGAATACTTTTGGTATTGTTTTATAATTCATGGCATTCAGATTCAAAATTTGACGACAAATTACTTCTGTGATTCAAAACAGCGTTGAATATTTCACTTACTGCTTGGTAATTTACTAGACAAACGACTCTTCACATATTGTTAAAGGTTATGTCCTTAGCCTTATATGTGAAGGCAGCACACTGAGTAGTTTCAGGTCATTGTTATGTATATTGATGTCGAAATTAACCTATATTTTTTTTGCACAAACAGCCAGGTTCTGATTCAGTGTCTCCAGGAAACGAACCTCAAATCTTGGAAACTAAACATTTCGGGCTGACAATGACCGACATTGTAATATTAACTAATATTTTAAAGAAGATCGAGCAAACTTCTATAGACTGTGGTCCAAGAAGCTTTGTTGATTTTAGGATACCCAAATCACTTGGTGTGTTTCACGCTTTTCAATTATCAAAGCTCATGAAAATCGCTTAAAAAAAAGGTTGAAATAAGGCCATTGTAAATCGAATTCTTCCTTTTATTTAAGAGCAATAAAAGGTGGATTATACAAGCGATATTGACCAATAAAGGTAGTATTGAGCCTTCGTCACTGCATCACTGATAAACATAAGCGTAACCTTCACAATTCTTAAAGTCACAACTATAATTCTTAAAGGGATAAGCAGACATGTTTCATCGTACCTTTGCCAAAGTTCACAGTTGGCCGTATTGGTTATAATGAGTTGAAAATCATCTGTTTGCTAAGTTCTGGAGATACAAAACTTTTTCACGACTATAATTCTAAAAGGCGTATGCAGTCATGGTTCATGGTAGGAGGTACGTGTTCGCAGTTGGTCGCATTTGTTATTATAAGTTGAAAACGATCTGTTTGCTAAGTTCTGGAGACAGAAAAACTTCATGACGCAAACATGCTTCATGGTATCTATCAAGTATGCTGATGTTTAGAATTGGTCGCAATAGTTGATATGTGACGAAAGCGAACCGTCAAAAGAAAACCCTCTCCTAACAAGCTCTAAAATGATGTGTCTTAATCACCGACGCAATTTGTAATTAATGCAATCGTTATTTACATGGTTCATTTTTAATGTTGAATAACTTTTTTACATAGAGCAATCTTTTTGGCGCCATAACATAAAAAGATTGTCTTTTGATCAGCTTTAAGAAAATATAGGCCTCGTTCACCGACGCTACTTGGACCGCTTTCGCCTGATCTCCTTTGAAAGTAAATTTGTTTGTATGTGACGCCTTCATGCCTAATGGCTGAACGGATTTCTACGAAATATAGCATTCCCAGGTGAGAACATAAGACTTATTCCGGTAGGACGTTCCCGTGGGATAATTTCTGACCTCCACGAATGAATACTCGGGCAAAAGCTAGTCAAACATACACAAACCCTTTTTCCTTTGCCCTTACTTTAAATATACCTACATAAATACGTATAATAATATTTAAAGAATTCTAGATCAAGTTAAAGATTCTAAATCTTGACATCTAGTATAAAAAAAAAAACATTTAGTCAGAACTAAGTCAAACTCTAATATTCCACATAGCCCCGGAGAACGGCTCAACCAACGCGACTGACTGGTTGGTCCGAGCCACACGAAGCAGATCGGGATCGGGCGTTCAGCAGAGACAAGACGAAGAGAGAACCACAACACAACAGCTCAAGGAAACTTGCCGGTTTCGATTTCGAAGTTTTTTTATTATTTTTGATAAATGTTATTATTATTACGGATACTTTACAGGCTTTGTGAGTCTGACGTGGTCAAAACCCGTGGAGGTAGAGCCTGTGGAGGAACCCACCAGGACCACCCCGAAACTACCAAAGCGGGAAAACGTGACAGTTCCAAAGCAGCCACGCCCGACACGAGCTGACAAGGGAGAAGTCACCCCGCCAAGCCTCAGGATTCCCACCTGTGTGGCAGATCACGTCCACAATGCGCTCCTCGAGTACCTCGCCATCGTGACGGCGACCAGACAGGTCAACCTCATGCAATGCCACAAAATCTGGCAGGCTTACAACTTCAGGAACGAGAGACTGCTACAAGTACTACTCGACGAAGCGGAAGGAGCCATATATGATAACAATACCCACCAGGTCATTAGAGGGGAAATGACGGGGACATACATGGCTGCTTACAGCGCAACAGGCAACTTTGTGGCCCATGACGAGGACAAATCAAGCCGCTCAGGCAAAATCACTTTCGCTGCACCTGAATACAACCCCATAGTGGTTACAGCCAAATGCACTAAGATCATGCTGGACGACAAAATCCTTGAGATGGCACAAACTATACAAGGGAGGACGCTTGATTGGAGGTCGGAAATATATGGTGTGCCTGTGCAAAGATGGCCGCAGCAAGTACCCAAAATAAAATGGATAAATGGAGTTCCTGGGTGTGGTAAGACAACCTGGGTAGTCCAACACTTTGAAGAAGACAAAGACGTTGTCGCCACAACGACAATTGAGGCAGCCAAAGATCTCAAAGAGAAGCTAGTGTGTCGCCTTGGAGATAGAGTGAAAAATAAAGTGCGCACTATGGCCTCCATCCTAGCCAACGGGTTCAAAGAGCAATACTACCGTCTAACAGTAGACGAAGCTTTAATGAACCACTTTGGGTCTATAATAATGGCAGCGCGGTTGGCAGGAGTGAGCGAAATTGTCCTCATCGGAGATGTTAACCAACTACCCTTTTTGGACAGAGAAAACCTGTTTCAGCTTTGGTACACCCGTCCAACCCTAGTGGCTAGCATCACCCAGAAGTTGCTCTGCACACGCCGCAACCCGATGGATGTAGCGTTTGCTCTGAGCGACGTATACTCTGGTATATATTCGGCAAAGCAGCAGATACGTTCCCTGAAGGTAAAACGTTACACTGGAGCGCTAATACCCAGAACGTCCGCGAAGACCCTTTACTTGGTGCATACGCAGAAGGAGAAGAAGTCTCTCCTGAGCCAGGGCTATGGTTCGGGCGACGGGTCACGCACGCTTACGATACACGAAGCTCAGGGCTTGACCTGCGAGAACGTGGTCATCATAAACACGAAGAGTAAGAGACTTCAGCTCCATGACAGTATCCCGCATGCGATAGTGGCAGTGTCCAGACACACAGTGAGTTGCGTGTATTACACCGACCACGCTTGCGACGCCATCGCTCTCTTCGCAAGGCGTGCGATGGATGCGCCATCTATAACGATCGTCGACTATAACCTAAAGATGGCCCTGCAACAACGAGACCATGCAGTCGCGGCTTATCTGCTAAATATCTCGAAAGCCGTGTCTGCCGAAAGGAACCAGAAAAATAGTGTTCGCTCTTATATTTTTGGTATAGTTTTGATTACTCTAAATCGAATTCAAAATTTTCTTCTTTCTCTCTTGTATACAGAAGAATGAAAGAGTTTAATGCTTGCAAACAGCAAGCATTAAACTTGTTCGTTACATGTCAAGCTGAAACGAATTGTAATTTAACCCAGGAGAAAAAGTGATGGGAATCTCGTAGGCTTAGTAATAGAGTTTAGACTTATATCTGTGCTACTTTAATAAAGACTTAGAGCAAAATAAACAGTTGGTATTTACAAGGGCCCGATCAATAATCGATGAACTCTCTAAATAAACTGTTGATCTTGTTTTCAAAGTCAAAAAAATAGGTGGCTCATTTAGATGCCAATGTATGTGTTTTATTATAGTAAACTTATAAGCCATATTCATTTTTTTTTTATGTACTTGAAGCTATGTTGTTGTTGAAGACTATCTAAAAGACTGAGTAAATTGTTGAAATAAATGATTTCACATAGACTTTGGATTTTAACTTTACCCCAGCATGTAGCATGTAGGATTACTATTTTGAAAAGTCCTCACGAAAAATTCGGCTAATTGCAGAAAAGTTCGGTCATATACCTTTTTCTTTCTTTTTTCGGTATTTATTGAAATTTATAGGTAGAATACTCTATGTTATAAACACCACACAAATTGTAGGTATCATTACAATGTAGAACTTATAAATAGGGTAACACAATGGGCGTTCCTATCGCTGAAAGCAATCTTTTCAATACAACCTTTGGATGGATTAAAGGGAGGAGAAGAGACAATACTTCACAAAAACAACCAAAAAAAAAATGTAGAAACGCCATGGCAGGATAAGGTCAGATCGGAGGGCCAAAAAGCTGGACGGTTGGTAACTGTAACCACGAGAATTTCCCAAAAATCTTACACCAGTATTTCCCGTGTGATATGCACAGTGTGTACATGTATACATGTATTTATATGTTTAGATACTTTAGTCATTATGTGTTTGTTTGTTTTTTTTTTGTGATGTCCGGGTGCTGTGTTGAGTGTTGGGTACTTAGCTAAAGTTTTTCAGCCTGAGATATATAAAGCAAACTTTGACCTAACCCAAGTTAAGTTCAGTTGCGTTTGATACAAAAATGAACCTTATTTGTAAAAAAAATGTTCATATTCGTATGAAACGTTAGGTCATAGGTGACAGTCGCTTGTTGGAATATGCACATAAAATACGAACAAGGTTTAATTTCGGGTAAAGCGCTACTGTACTTAGCTTAAGATAAATCCAAGTTCGTTAACCAAATCTGCCTTAGTGTGTGTCAGGGGTGTGGGTGGGTCTGTGGTGGTAGTATAAATATTTTTGACGTGACAACGTCTTATAATTCGATGGAGCCGGCTGCACGCACGAAAAAATGCGGCGTTACCTCGCTCTGAGGCGTTCCATTTAAGGCTTGAAGTGCAAGCGAGAGCGCGGAACGAGCGACAAAGAGGCACAATCGGTGACGTTGTCACGTTCAACTATCTTCAGTAAACCGACTTTACAGACAACCGATTTTTTTTTGGGATATTTAGGTTTTGAATAAGTGTCATTGTTGATAGAAACTATGGGACATGGGTGCTCTTTATTACATGCAATTTCAGTTATCTTAAAAACTCATCCTCTGTATAGTGAATAGACCGATACGGATACGGTTTAACTACTCTTCGGGTGGCCTATTTATCCAGAGAGGCTTTTTGTAGGAAACCCTAACAGTATTTAAGGCATTTTTTTTTATCTTATTTTAATAGTAGCGTCAGGGAAATTAATTGTTAAGCAAATTGAATTGACGTGTCATAGCCATTTTATAGAACTGGCAAAGAATTCGAGTTGTGATTTAAATATACAGACTGTTTAGTTAATTTGCAGGAATTCGTGGCTAAATAATAACAGCCGCTAAGGTCGATCTTTAGGTTAAGCCGTGCTTGCCTAGGTTGGTCCCTGCATGGGTGACCACCCATTACATACCGGGTTTCTTCCGTGCCTCGGAAAGCACGTTAAGCCGTTGGTCCCGACTGTCATTTGGAGACCTTTGACAGTCGTTACAGGGAGTCAGTGGATCGAGAGTCTGACAACCAGTCTTAGCGAGGGGTATCGTATTACCCAGTCCTGACTGGGTTGTAGAGGTCAGATAGGCAGTCGCTCCATGTAAAATACTGGTATTCAGCTGGTATTCCGGTTAGACTGGAAGCCAACACCAACATAGTTGGGAAAAGGTTAGGCAGATGATGAGTTTAGTTATTAATTTGCATAGTAATTTACTTCCCTGGCTTTCTAATGGGGGAGTGACCACGTTTATCGACACGGAATAAGCTTGAACCGATCAGAATAGCCATATGTCCATCCAATACTACCGAATGATCGGACGCGATGTCCGAGTCGCGTCGCAGAATGTGTTTTTTGACCGAAAAAACAGTCACCTAGTTTTTGTTTTATTGCCCGATACTGTAAGCTATTTGAAATGTAAGGGTAAAACTTCCGTGTGTCAAATGTGGTGTGGGTGGTGGTGTAGTATAACAGCAATTTTAGAAAAAAAAACAAAAATGTAGACTACGAAGTCAATATATTTTTTTGTTGATTTTTAGGCATATCAGAATTTTATTTACACATTAAAATTAGGATAAAATATAAAAAGTCATTAAGTAATTTCATAAAAATTGTACTTAATGTACTAAGTACAATTTTTATTTGTTTTTCGTTCCATAATTTAAAAACTACTGTTATTCTGAATCTGACAACATTTGACACAGGAGTTTTCCACATAGCTTACAGTGTCTAATAATGAAAGAAAAACTAGGTGACCGCTTTTTGGGTTGTAAAACATACTGTGCGTCGTCCAAACCGAAACGGGGCGAATAACATAATTTTGCATTTATTGCGTACTTAGTAATGTTCTTTGGCTGGCTGAAGCAAAATATGCGTCAATAAGTGTGGTCTCTCATGTTAATGGTTTCACTTATGTATGTGGTTCTCTTTATTTTGAAGCCTTTTAGGAGGGTGCATTTTGAAACTTGGCAATGTTGTAAATAACTGTCAAATATTTCACTTATTCTATCAATATTACTGAATGAGATTATCACCTGTATCTGTAAACGAGTCAAAGTGTTTACTTGAGTAAATAATATTTTTTAAGATACGAGATTTTTATTATGTAGTTTAGCAATTGCTTAAATTTACAACTTTAAAAAGGTAGAATTCTTGGCTTTGCTTTCTTTGACGGTTCTTACTTCGTTTAAATTATTGTCTATTGAATTAAAAAAATTGCAAGTAATTACTTTGACTTGACTGTAGATACGGGTGTATGAAATATCGTTGTGTTGCTATAAAATACTGAATAATAACACTGGATACGGTGTTTTAACAGTTTTAGATGTAAAAAAGCGTTAGGAAGCGCTGTTTTACACATAAATTATTAATTATCCAGTGTAACTTTGCAATTTATAATCACTATTATAGTGTAACACAGAGCGATATTACATTTTAATTTAGTAATATTAGAGAAATTATTAATAACAGCGAGATATTTGACAGTTATTTGCGACGTTACCAATCAATTACCATTGCATCCTATTAACATCGTCGATATTCCCCGGCAGAGAACAGGGGTACCCCGATCGAGGTGTACGTATCAGCGGTGTCTTCGCCATCCAGGTTCTGGGTCCAGTTCGTGGGGCCCCAGGTGACGCAGCTGGACTCCTTGGTCGAAGAAATGACGGAGTATTACGGCAAGAAGGAGAATAGGGAGGCCCATGCGGTTAGTATACCTTTTAGGACTATTCCACGGTGCGGCGTTTATAAGCAATGTGTGGTCACATTTAAAGGTTGGGTACAGACCATCAAACTGAACAACTTTCGAAAAAACTACTAAAAAATTCAGCTGTCCATTACAGTATTTCAACACCTCCTCGACCCAAGTGTATGGGCTCAGCATTACCGAAACAAACACAGGTAATTGCAAGTAAATGCATAGACGCCTGCAATATACACTAGACGAGCTTCGTGTTCTAAAAATATTACAAGGCGTTGTTTTCTTACAACGGGATGAAATAGATTATAAAGTAATCGCTAAATAGTTATTCAATATGACGGGTAGAATCACCCCATTGACAGATACATTATGCAGGTAACAAAACTCCACTCAGTAACTATAGAACGTGTAACAGAAATGTGTGGTACAGACAATGGATCTGATCAACTTTCACCATGGGACCAATATAATTATTGACTACCTCATTGGTCTCGCTGTCGCCAACGTAACTGCTGAGCATGAAATCCTGGGTTCGATTCCTAGGTCGGGCAAGGTGTTAATGGGTTTTACTATAAGGAATTGCTCAGTAGCAGCCTCGGACTCTGGATAAAGGCCCGGCCCTATTGCAAGGGACTTAAACATTACTAGTGAAATGTGTGTATAATAAACTGTACTGTTAAAAACACCTCTGGTTAACCCTTAAGGGATGGATTGCAAGCGTGATGTTATGTTATGTTATTTATTGGCAATGATTATTTTGTTTTGTAGTTGGCGCACGTGTCAATCGGACAAGTGGTAGCCGCGGTGTTCCGTCACGACGGTCGCTGGTACCGCGCGAGAGTTCACGACATTAGAGCCAACGAGTTCGATGCCACACAACAGGTCATTTATAGTACTTTATTTAATTGTCAAAAGAACCCTAAATCATTCCCACTGAGGCATATAATTATCTCCACTCTGTTACCCAAACTTACTAAGTATAATTATTTAGTGCTAATCGTATTTTTGTGTCAGGCAGACAGACAGCATGAAGAATGGAGCATGAGTATACGGGGTGAAAGGCACACCGACACGAAAACGGTTCCCAGTACGGTTACCGGTTTTTGCCATTTGGAAACGGAACCCTAAAAATAAAAAAGTTTAGAATTACTTTAATATTCCCTATTGGCAAAATATGGGTTTACGAATACTTTAGGTACATCTTACAGGCGTTATCAATTTATATAATACCGTGCAGGTAGCAGACGTATTCTTCCTCGACTATGGCGACAGCGAGTACGTGGCGACGCACGAGTTGTGCGAACTGCGCGCTGACTTGCTGCGGCTACGGTTCCAGGTACGACTCACTTGATATACGTGTTCCCAAATTAATTGAAAGAAAATAAAGAAAGAAGATTTTTTTTTTATAACACCTCTTATACCTAAATGGTACAATACACACACGGCCCAAGATAGATACAGATGGAGGAAGCCTTTATCCAGAGATGAACGACTCTTTGATAGGTTAAGTTAAGAATTTAGAATTGTAAATTACAAGGAAATAAAGGCTATTTTTTATTTTATTTATTTATACGTATGTACATACATTGTGGAACCCAAGTAAATGAATATATTATGTGTTTGTACAGGCGATGGAGTGTTTCCTGGCGGGCGTGCGACCGGCCGTCACGGACGAGATTCCGCGCGACCGCTGGCACCCGCAGGCCATAGAACGCTTCGAGGAACTCACGCAGGTATCCAACACATCATCTTAACATCAGACTGGTTTCCATGCTAGGCAGTTACTATAGAACATCACCTGCTACAATCCTTACATATACAGGGTGTAACAGAATAATATCAAGGCAACTTTCGTGTGGTGTCTCGGACCGTAAAACTGAACAACTTTTGTTCCACGAGTTCTTGAAATTCTCAAAGATGGATGGTATTTCTATAGGAATTGACGCGAAAGTTATGAGATATCGCTATCAGCGATAAGGCCGCCATTGTAACCATAAAATCAACAATTTTGTAAAACCGTTCTGTTTCAATTTTGGTGTAAAATAAAGTATATTCTATTCTATTATCCAAGAGTTGTTCAATTTCATGGTTACGAACGAAATAAGTACATAAGAGGAAGTCTGTAAATGGCACCGGTGACTAAAAATTTGTGTGGTAATCGGTTGTAGTATGGGCATGTGATGCGGAGGATTGAGGAAAATGTCGTGAGGAATGTTTTAGTATGGATGTGTGATGAAGTCCAAAGAAACGATGGATGGATTGTGTGAAGAATGATATGGCTAAGAACGAGGTGACTGATGGGATGGCGAGTAATAGAGAATTATGGAAGATGAAGACATGCTGCGCCGACCCCAAATAAATTGGGGAAATGATGGGCAGCAGAATAATTATATTGATGATGATTCGACAAATAACTTCATGCTCAACGCACGGCTGCGAGTAAAAACTTAAGAGCGTGTACGCCGTACGGCGTTTCATACAAATTTTCAAGTCCTTATTTTTCGATATGACTGAACTGATTTGAATGAAACTTCATACCCAAGGATACATAGGTCTAAAAAATTTGGGAAAAAACCTTTTCGCAAAATTGTATTACATTTAAATTGACCGATTTTAAATTTTCCATCGAATTAGAAATTTCCAATTATCTTTTTTTAAATAAGACATTTCGAAAATGTTTTTCACTAACTTTTTAGATCTATGTATCCTGCTTATGTGTGTGAAGTTTCATTAAAATCGGCTCAGTCGTTTCGAAAAATAAGGACTTGAAAATTTGTATGAAATGCGCTACGGCGTACACGCTCTTAAATGAGACAACATAACATCACGCCTGTATCTCCGAAGCGATGGTCAGTGGTGTACGTGTAGTATACCCACATTTCGTCAGTATGAATGAGTTCATGTGACAGGGAACAAGCATATTGCCATCAACCGGGGACAAATCCAGATTTCGGGACTGCTTCTGAGAAATTCTTGATAGATAAACCCAATGATATCCGAACTGGCTCCATGTGGTGGATACAGCCCCACTCTCTCGCACGGAGAGGAAGCCTGTGTCTCCGCAGTGGGAACATTATAGACTGATTGATCATGATGTGCTACTTTTTTGCAGTTGATCTATATTTTGCTAATGTTAAAACCGGCTTTGATTAGGTGGCCAGATGGAAGCCATTGCTGTCGAAGACGTGCACGTACAAGAAGACCGCGACTGCTGAGGGCGAGAAAGAGAAGGAGATACCTGGCATCAAGCTGTACGATAATACCGACGGTAAATACTTTTATTCCATACTTGTATCACCATAGAGCATGGAGACGCGTCGGCGGCCGCTGATAGATGCGACATTGTCAACACATTCCGTACATACCAAGCGTGTCACAGTTTACTTGCACTACGGCACAAATCACTTCTAGAAACCGACAGCTGTGAAGGCGGTTCGTATCAGGGGGTCTACTCTCTAAGTTCGTCAACGAAGATACGGGCCCGTATGAAAGTAGATCGAAACTTCGAAATTTACCATACGCCCTATTATTTTCGGATTTATGAATTTTGAAAATATACCGGGAGTAGGGGCAACTGTCCAATCGTGTTGTCATTCGTTTTTAGTTCGGGTCCCTCACTAATCGTATGTCCGTAAGTGATACGGAGTAAGGAACGCCCGTATCTTCGGCCGAAACTACGGGTTTCGTGTTTAGAGAGTAGACCTCCTGAATTTGTGCACTAAATGTTATTAGTAACTATTGCCGTCGCTAGACCCTGCGTGCGCGCCGGTTCCAGCAGGCTAGACCGTAGATGGGTGACCATCCATTACGGATCGAGACCTCTCCTTGCCACGTAAAGCACGTTAAGCTGTTGCAAGCTGTTGAAATCTGACAGTCTGACAACCAGTGTAGTTAAGAGGTATCATGGTGTCCAGTTACTGGGTTGTGGGGGTCAGAAAGCAGTCTCTCCATGTTAAATACTGGTATTAATTTACATCTGGTTAGTCTGGAAGCCTTTTTTTATCTCGATGTGGAAATCCTCAATGAATGTCCTCCGCCCTGGGGAGAGCGGAGTGGTCTGCCAGACTCGTACTAACTAAAACCACACCGGTGTTCCTTCGCATACTTCCGTTGGGGGGGCAATGGGAACGAATGCGACTTCCGCTGCCCCGGACTAGAAGGTAGTAGACCGGAAGCCTACCTTAACATAGTTGGAAAAAGGCTAAGCTGATGATAGATAATGATGAACCAGTCACAAAAAGGGACATGAATATTGTACGACATGTGGTTTTACAGAAGGCGAAGTGGACATCGGTGCTGCGTTGATCGCAGAAGGCTGGGCCGAACATGGGCCAGGCGACCGACCATCGCCCACACAACACAAACCCTTCGGGGACCTCGGCAATTCACGGTAAATACTCATGTCTTTGTAAAATACAGCTGAAAGTATTCATTTCTGTACCTGGCTGTAAATACACCCATCACTGAGCGGGCTACCGCTCCTACACTGTTCATTTAAATAAAACACCTATAGCATTTTCATTAATATCACATAATTGTACATATTATTATAGTTCATATTATATGCAAGCTAATATGTCTATATATTTTTTTTTGTATGCTAAATGGATGGAAAAGAGGTACAAAATCAAAATGCACTGAAAAAGTAATGCACGACTTGAAAACAACATATATTTAGTTAATAATGGCACTATTTGAATGTGGGTTGAAATAAAACGTCCACTTCTAACGTGATGTTATATACAGGGTGTTGGGCATGTTAGACGAAGGGCGAAGCTCCTCTTTACCTAAGGACCACAAGGATGACCGCGGCGACCAGAAACAAAAGACCACTGACGACTCCGAGAAAGGTAACACTAACTTCATCTTTAAAATTCTTGGCTTTAAGGTTTCACTCGTATTTTTATACTAGTTCTCTTTTTGTGCCATCCACTCACTCTCACTGAGTGGAGGCCTGTGTCCTATCTCATATGGGTATGTGAGATTGATTCTACAATATTCTCAACAGTAAAAAATAAACGATCATCCATGACTTACACCCTGATTAAATTGTTAATGGTTACTTGTGCTTTATGCTAATTTTATGTCTTGAAAATTTTCAGTTTTCCGTCAGATAATTTTACCGAAAAAAATATACGGAAATTCTTTAATTTAACATTGAACTTTATGTTGCAGATAACGACCGAATGACAACTTCGAAATCTCTGGGCTCTGGCCTCGAAACAGGAGACAAGCCTCTATCCATATCCAACTTCGACTTATCCTATCCGGACAATTCCCTATCCAAAGCCCTGAATGGTTCCCATGAAAACTTCCTGCACATGGAAAAACAGACTTTAGACAAAGAAGGTAACGTAGAAACTGGTTCCATTGATACCTTAGTCCCTCCCGTACCCTCCACCCCGATTCAAGCAAAGTCGGCTCTCGATGAGTTTAAAGCCAATATGAACAGAATAGACTCCCATCATAATCTAGAGTTTCTAACGAGATCGCAACACGAGAATTAGTTTGTAAGTTGTTGTTTTTAAAAGTCGCGATGGTTTGTCTGTGTGGTAGAAGACAGCATAATTTTTTCACAAATTTCTTCGTCCTGATTGTACAGTCACGAGAAGAAATATGTATATTACTCCTAGTTTTGCCCCGCGGTTTCATACGCTGTTTCTTTTTGCCTATTAATTCCACAAGAATTGGGCGACCGAAAGCAAAAATAATTTTTGAATTCGGACTGGTAGATGCGGAGATAATCGCGATCAAACAAAAAAACAATTTATTCAGCTTTATTATATTAAAATATATAAATTGACAGGTCACAGTAATATTATTTCTGCTCGTGACTGTACGTAGACGCTTTGTAAACGCATAAAGTATCATAATAGTAGTTGTATCGATACCACGTTGCGTTGACGCAGCGTTTTCGTCACGTTTACACCGGAGTCACGCCACAAACTAACGCCCTCGAAACTCGAAACCACCAGATATATTTTTAACAGATTAGCTGTCGCGACTTTAAATCATACTAGTGTAAAATATGTCCGGATTAAAGATAATTTACTGTTGTATTAAATATTAAAAGTTATTTAAGTTTAAAAACGCTGAATATGGTATATTTTTGTTAAATGTATCCCATCGTCGTACGTTTGTATCCAGTATGTGATATCGAGTCTCATCTTAGTATAGTTTGTAACACATACACCAGTTTTCTACTATGTTCAAAGATATTGTTGCCCGTCTTCAGTCACGCTAGGCACACTTAGATACTGCCTAAACACAAGCGCACTTTAAAGAGATGAAAATCCAACGTGAAATACTACTTAGACATTAGGTACATTTAGATATACCTACCCCAGTGTAATAGCAAAAACTGGCATATTAAGTCTAACTTAGTAAAACAAATATACTTACGTCAATTGCCACCTACTTAAATAACTTCCTTTCTTATGTGATCTTAAAACGTAATCTTCCAAAAATAACAAAGAAGTTTACTTAGTCTGCGAATAAACAAAAAGCTTTAATTTATGTAAAAAAGTTGAAAAGAGGTTTATTTGCAAGGTTGTGCATATCATAATGCTACGTTTTTCTATGACCATAGAGAAAAGTAGATGTTTCGTTTTGTTATTTTAGTGCTTATCTTTGTAACAACTCTTGTGTTTTTTCAATGTTATTTTACCTCTGATAGGCTGCGTCGTTTGTCTAGGAGGTTGTAACTGCGCCTGTTGAATATGAGGTCCTGGGATCGATTTCCGGGATCAGGAATTTCTCAGTATCAGCCACGGTGTCTAGATTTGTGCCCGGTTGATGGCAATCAGATCGCCCCCTTTTATATGGGACTTAAACATGACTGGCGAAATGTGGGTGTACTGTTAGCTACACCTCTGCCTAACGCTTCTGAGATTACAAGGCGTGATGTTATGTGTTTACCTCTGATTTTAGAGTAAAGTGATCTTTAAACTCGTTGATATAAGGCTTATCGCAGAGGTAAAATATTTGTGGAAGGACTGTCTGTAGACCGAACTGATTTAAACTCTATTTAAAACTTGTTACGGTTGAATTTAAAACTTTTATCATTTGTGTACCAAGTTTGACTTAGAATTATATATGAGTAGTTGCTGTATTCCTATTATGACAATAGAAATGCTTATTGCGTATGTACAAGTTGTGAATGATTAGATTACGTTCAGTTAAGAATGGGAAATATGTAATTTTATGTTGATTTTGATCTAGAAACAATATTTTTATTAGTCCAGACAAGGAAATATGGTTTGGGTTACACCTGATTAGATACACATTCTTTAGTAAACAAGAAAGCCTTGAAATTGTTTACCCCGGAATAAGAGTAACTATTGCTGTTTTTAGTCAACATCTAAAGATCTTCTGGGTAGCACATAAAAACAAGTATCATGGCTGTAAAAAGAACCTTAATGAAGCCAAAAGGCACTTATTGTGTTATGGGTGTTTTTACACCCAGTTTGATCAGTAAATCTCATAAATTTTTGTGAGTTCACAAATCTCTTGAAGTAACGTTTATTAAGTGTTCATTTTAGCATGTATTTCGTAAGTATATTAAAACATGTATTCATTTATCGTTTAACACTAAGCAAACAACTGGAGTGTTTGAAATGTATTTCTAATGTATTAAGTACTTACCAGTTTTCTACCATACCATCAGAGTATTTATATTTTCTACCATTAGCGTTGCCAGATTAAATTATACAGTATTTTTATTCAAAAATTTTAGAAGCCCAGAAACGAGAGATTATTTTTAAACATGGTAGAAATATATCTGTGATTGTAAATAACATAAGCTTAAACTTAAAGTAGGCACTAACGGCCGCTTAGTAGACATAAGTTATTAATGTATTTAAATTGTCGCTTCTGCCACATCTTAGTTACTTTGCCTGCATTTTGTGATACCATACAATTTCATATAATATACCTGTTTCATTCATGGTTGAAGACATGTATTCACCAGTCTGCGTGTTTCCGAAGCTGTAAATTTTTCTGAAAAATATATTTATATACAGTCTTTTTATAGTTTATGATTTGTTTTTTACGAATCGGTTTTGAGTTTCTATGAAAAGTTGTTTAATATGACTGGTAGACTCACCTCCTTGAAAGATGTAGATAAATAAATCGCCACCTTGTATATCCAAAGCGTATGTATGCTTAGAACAGATTTAAAGTTAATCAGCATTGTGGGTGGAGAAATTTTGCGCAGGACTACGCTCATTTGGTTGAAAAACGCTGTCTGATACGATTCTCTACGGACAATAAATGGTGACTAGAAAAGTCAGGATTTAGGATGTATTCAAGAAGTTAGGTGGAATTGGAACTACCATGGTGTGGTGTAAAAAAATGGTGCTGAGGTCTCAAAGAGTACATTAGAAATTCTAATCTAGTGACATAATTCATTCTTCAGTTTAGAGAGATACTTCACTTTTTTCTCAAGTAAAAAGATCCTTAAATTTCCAACGTAATAATTGCCTACGAGTTGTAGCTTTGAGTAAATTTGCCATTTGAATTTTTTATATTTGTTTAGTACTTATTAAAAAATGCTCAATTTTTTTTCCAGAATTTTCTTTTGTTCGTCGTAGTAAAGTTAAACTCATACGTTACGAAAGTACCTAACGAATATGATGTTTATATAAATTATACGATTGAATCAGACGACTCACTGAATACTTTAATGATCTGTGAAAGAGTGGGAAAATATTAACCAATCACAGCTTAACGTGTATGTTTACGTCGTAGCGTCAACCAATCAGAAACGACAATCGTTGTTCGAATCCAAAATGTAACATTACTATTGGTTGGAAAATTAAAACTGAAAATGTAATGGTGCCATACCAGTCTAGTACAAACCTGCGAAATGCGGGAAAGGTATTGTTTTCTAGTTTTCGAATTTAATTGTTATAACTTTGATTTTTTTTAGTATTAGTTGTCTATTTGTGTAGACTTTTGTCAAAACTCGAATATATTTTGTAAAATGTTGTACTTTTGTAAATTCCTTTTCAACATAGAAATACATTGGAAGAACAGCAGTTTTTTTTTTTTATTATTGCAACCCTTTACTTTAAAATCTTAATCATCATCATCACTGTCTGGGACAAGAAAACCCAACCGCATTTGTGGTGTTTTAGAAATCTTCTGTAGTCAACAGATTGTAAACCATGAATTTTAACTGAACATAGCAAGTTCTAACGCACAGACAGATGTGTTGCGCTACTTCTCCCCATCCAAAGAAATAGGAAGTGATGAAAGGCAGGTGTTTTGGAGCATAACCTTATCGTCGTCCAAAAAGTACTGATCCTGAGCTGATTTTAAATTGCCTTAAAACAAATAAGGGTAAGGCAGTCCGCACACCAGAACAGCGTTGGAGTATTACTTGTTTCTTATTTTTGCTGAATGCTGCTTTGTGGCGGCCTGCCATCGTGGACTTTGTATAAATACCTACCCAAAATTGGGTACTGAGAACGATAAAGTTACGTAATGACGTATTTCGACATCCATGCTGGCGAAGTCGTGTGCACAGCAGCAGAACCAACGTAAATGTCCAAAAATATCGTGAGCGAAAAGCGTCTTCACCAATCATCATTACACAGCATGTTTGCCAGTCTTCAATACAAGCAAACAATGATATTAGTCTGGCGAAGTCTTGGAAAGTGTGGTGCTCTCTCCGCTCCGCCAATTGTCTATTCACCTTTTGAAACGGTTCCGAATCACTGTCGTTAAACTTAAATCATTGTTTCGGATGGTACAAGCGATGAAATTTGGCGTATGAGTATAGATGGAGAGATTTGAAATGAAAGATACCTAATAGCTAAAACAGAAACTAGATAACTGCGAGGGGTCAGGTATGCTTTATAGCGAGAAATGTAGACCCAAACAGCACCTATGTTGGCACCTAACTTCTGAAGGCTTTCCTTACTTTTTATGTTTACCTTGGCTTGCAAACATAAAGTACATAGCTAAAGAATAAAATGTTTTATGTTTGTTCATGTGAATGATACATATTTAAACTACATTATCCATAAAGGGAACGAGGCCTTGACCTCGTGGGTCAGTATGTCGCGGTTAGCCGAGACCAAATTAAAATAAGACCCTGACAACCTACCTACTCCTACTTAGACACTTCAAACTGAGCGGTTATGGCCCAAAGGTTGCAGAGCCGAGCAAACCGACCGTGAGTTTGATCCGTCTCCGAAGCCCTTTTGATGAATGAAGTTCTTTCGACTTTAATTGATTATACAAACCATTGAAAATACAGCGCGCTTATATTAATTTTGGTATGTGACGAGTGTTTTAGTGGAAATGGACTTTTGATAATGTTTAGTTAGGTAGGTATAAGTAGATAAAGTTACACCTAATCGTTAGAGATTCATTTATTAATAAGCAAAATCGTAAATACGTACTTATAGAACGGAAATGATCTGTGCCTTCGATTGAGCTAGGCTGGCGTGTAGAGAACTAGAGACATTACTATACAAGTGGACGGAAAGACACGTAACAAACATATTTCTGCTAACACGCGAAGTATTTATGTTTCCCGCAACGAATGTGGGGCAACAGTTCAACGACATTCAGCAATAAAGAATCTATTTTGCTTAGTGGACAGCCTACATTTTCCTCAGGCTAGATGGAGCGATGATCTTCCCAGGGTGGCTCCAGGGTAGCACCTGGAAGAAAGCCTAGGATCGTGTTAGATTGAGTACCGTTGGAAGGGCTAGGATCAGAATCCATATAGGATGATAATGGTCAGCTTTCTGCATCAACTCAGTCTTTCGCAATCGACAGCTGGACATAGGATTCCCCCGAGCTGCGGCATAAAACCCTGCCCTCCGAATTTCGCATCCAGTCTGTCAGAGCCACTTTTTTAAAGCCGTCAGTGGTTTGCGTCTGCAGTTCGGCACTAAAGGCCTAAAAATATAGGTGCATTTTGATTACGTAGGTATACCAGTAGAATTATTCCAAATACCTAATTACCGAATTTTAATATGCCTCAGGAATTTCAGGAAGCAAAATGATGGAACAAGTTAGTTTCTTGTACCAAACGGGAGTGAACAATATAATTCGTAGCAGCCGGACGAAGAGCAACAAATGAAAGCGTTTCGCTGCAGAATTACATAAAATCTATCAACGCTGTGACGGCGACATTATCGGTGAGGTGATAACAGTGGTTATGTAAGAAAACAGCAGGAAAAATAAGAGATAAGTACTTAATATAAA
This sequence comes from Standfussiana lucernea, assembly GCA_964057025.1. Classification (NCBI taxonomy): domain Eukaryota; kingdom Metazoa; phylum Arthropoda; class Insecta; order Lepidoptera; family Noctuidae; genus Standfussiana; species Standfussiana lucernea. The sequence goes on along the minus strand of OZ059801.1, from coordinate 12,651,051 downwards.
ATTAGCAAGTCGGTAGTTTCACGGTGAAGAGAAGGCCATTTTTTTTGAGATAGCATTCGTAAACTACCTAGGTACTAACAGCTTTTTGCTCTTTTCGCTTTTTGAGGTGGAACGAGATGTGCGCCTATCGTCACTGTACAGTAAGAGTCTTATAGATGGGAAAACTTGGTCCATCAGGCTGCAGCCCAGCGGTTGTAGAGCAAGAGTTGCATCTGAAATCTAAAGGACACTATCCAAATTATAGATAAGTACCACATTCACCAACCTTCATTTTAAATGTTTTTAGTTTTATTTAATACCTAGGTAATAGCCCTTTAATAAGTCCGTTTCAGTCTATTAAATACTATTAACGGAGAATAAATTAACTTTTTACAGGATGCAATTACCAATATGCACGCCAAATGCACTTTGCTATACAATATGTATAGCAAATACAACTATGCACTTATACTATTGCCAATATGCACGTTATGTAGCGTGCAAAATCGTAGCTATATCCAGTTTAGGTAGTGGACTGCAGCAAGCAGATTATGTTGACGACCAGATAGCACCTGCAGCAGAATGCTCGGGTTTACCAAAAAAAGACCGTCTCTATGATCTAACATTTTCATAAATCCTCGAAGGTCGTCTACCATCAAAGACTATATAACTTGAACAATGAATTGATATCCATAATTATATGAGTAGGTACAGTCGGCCAAGAAAGTGGTGTACCACCCTAAGGTTGAATATCGCTTGCAGATTCATAGGTGATAAAGATTAGTTTCGCTTGCAGATCGATCTGACAACTTCTATTGCTGTCTTTATCTGATTATTGATAACGACTATTACTGTTTGTAACGTGACAGCTGTTCTTAGTTTGAACTTGATGGAACCAATGACGTCGTAAAATCAACGGCGGGGGGCTGTAGATTTTGATGACAAAATTGTATCTACAAATTCAGAATAATTGTAATCAACAAGTTACATAAAATTGTAAAGGCACAAGGCGAGTCCACAAACCTACAATTTCTGTAAACTTGTAATTACAATATCAATAAAAACAAGCTAAAAATAGATTTATCCTTTTATTAAATTTCTACAATCAATTTTAAAATACTTATAACAAACAAAAACATAGCATATATAGTAATATTCAGAAGATATTGAAAATTTTTAAAAATTAGAAACGGCTGTAACCGCCGTTGGCCTCTATAACCTTTAAAAGACGAGACCTCATTGAACCAACAAGCCGTGAGCAAATATCGGTTCCCCGCATTTCCTCCCAGATATAATTACAGTGACTAATAAGAGCTTGTTTGGTTCTTTCATTTTGATGCGACCATCGTTGGACCATAAGGCCCCAAAGATTTTCTATCGGGTTGAGGTCCGGCGATCTTGAGGGCCACTGAATTACCCTTACGTCAGTGTGTGAACGAAACCAGGCTCTTACGATCCTCGCATTATGAATTGAACAATTATATTGAACAAAATCAAATTGTGGCACTTCGTTCTCCGGGTAAACATTACGGACTGTCGGTAGCATTGCATTCTGAAGCACGTCGATATAATTTACAGCCGTCGCTCGAGGAGGTAGAGAACACAATTCTCCTACACCATCCGTACTCATCCAGCCCCAAATATTTACGGAAATTCGACCTGATTCTCTATTTGGGATTACATGATCATCTTTATACCGTGTTGAATTATATCGCCAAAGGTGAAGACGTCCATGCTGACTGGATTTAAACGTTTTTTCATCACAAAACACTGTATTAGACCAATCAAACTCTAAGTGCTCTCTGGCGAAGTTCAGACGAGCAAGTCTGTGAGCATCCGTCAAATATATTTTCTTGGCGTAATGCCTGTGGTGCAACCCCATGTAATGTAGATGATTCCTTATTGTTTGGGCACTCACATCGAACATCTCCGCAAAATGTTTTGTGGGCTTAAAACCATTGATTTCATATTCCCGTCTCATGAATTCTCTATCGTTATTGGAGAGTGCAGGCCGGCGACCACTTCTTCTGTGATCCAACAAACTTCCCTCCTCTCCTTCACGACGAATCCAAAAGCGGAAAGAACGCCTCGATATATTCAAATTCCGGGATATCGCACTGATACTGCTTCCCTCATTAAATTGGGCAATTATTTGTGCTCTTTCGGCAATGGTCAAGTTGGCAGGCATTGAGATGATTTTATATGCAGTTGATTGAAAAATAACACGGAAAATATATCGATTTTTTGCATATATTTGACAAAATGTCAATTGTCAGTTTTCTTTTTCAAATGGAATTCGGTTGTCTAAATAGTTTTTAACCGACTTCAAAAAAAGGAGGAGGTTCTCAATTCGGTTGTATGTTTATTTTTTGTTTTTTTTTTTTTTTTTGTGTTTGTTACCTAATATCTCCGTCATTTATGAACCGATTTGAAAAATTCTTCTTTTATCTGAATGGATTTACTTCCCGATTGGTCCCATAGAAATTTCATCAAAATCGGTTCAGCAGTTTGGTTTTGAAATCAAAATAACTGGAAAAAATGTCGTCCTAGTAAAAGAAATTGCGAAATTGATACTTGACAAGGATTTGTGTGTGATACGATAACTAAAAAGGGTAAAATAAAAACTTTTTTGCAAAAAAAAACCGACTTCAAAAAAAAACACTAAAAAAGTGGAAAATAACTTTACTTTCGGAAGTCGGTGGCAAAAAAGTCAATGAAACAAACAATAGTCACCGACTTCCGAAAGTAAAGTTATTTTCCACTTTTTTAGTGTTTTTTTTTGAAGTCGGTTTTTTTTTATTACTTTTGTTTGGAAACATTTCAATTGCTTTGTAGAAACTAATGTCCTTTTCATTTATACTAAAGGTTAAAATGTCATGTACTTATATGTGACATATGACGTATGAATACTAAATACATAGGTTTACGTCATGATAATGTTGTCTCTTTCAGTAATATCTTTTTATAACGAACCTTGTTGTAATTTTCGATGACCGGGAAACTAAATCAAAACTGGTACACCACTTTCTTGGCCGACCGTACAACTTGCATAAATACCCAAGCAAAAACTATGCAAAAACTCGATCGAGTTCAGTAAGATACGGTGAACGTATCGAGGTCAGGATAGCGGAAGTAGTTTTAAAAGGCATAGCTAACACGATTACCTAATGCTTGACTTGAAATATGTAAATAACAATAATATGAGGTAGGTAGAAATGGTAGCAAAGGAACTTGAGTTAACTTGGCTTACAAACTGAGATGCGGTAGCCGCAGTGGTCGAGCGATAGGATAGGAGTAGGCATAGCACACGGCGCGGTAGCGGGTTCCATTGCGATACGGAACAAATTAATTATCCTAGATTGTAATAGAGGCGAAAATAACGAAAAAAAAAAATTACACTACTTACTAATCTAACAAGTTGGTTCAACTAATAATTTTATATATTACCTTATATGGAATGATTTGTCAGCTTTTTTAATTCATTGGACGCATGGGATGGGGCCATAATAAGTCTACTTAAAATACTTACCTTATTTTAAACGAGGTAAATAATACGTGGTTAATTAAGAACTTATTGCTAATTAGATTTATCTCGATGCAAGGTATAATCAATTACGAAAAATCTACGAGGTAATTAATAATTAAGATAATTAGAACAGTTGTTAACTATTGTAAAATTAATTAGTTAAAAGTTTACTACGCTCTCTTTGGCATACCCTTGACCAGGCTGTTCTGTTGTACCAAGTTGTGTGATCAGCATCGATGCAAAACATGTTTTGGTTGTTACTTTCAGTGAGCAACCACAGTAACAACTTGGTTGTACAACTACATGGTTATTAGTATTACTATGGTTTATTATGGTCACATAACTTCTGCTTTTTGAAGAGCTTGTGGCTAAATAATAACAGCCGCTCGGGTCGATCTTCAGATTAAGTCCGTGGATGGTTGACCACCCATTACATACCGAGCTTCCTCCGTGCCTCGGAAAGCACGTTAAGCCGTTGGTCCGGCTGTCATTTGTAGATCTTTGACAGTCGTTACAGGTGGTCAGTGGCCTTAAAAGTCCGACAACCAGTATTACCAAGCAGTATCGTATTACCCAGTACTGACTGGGTTGTGGACGTCAGACAGGCAGTCGCCATGTAAAATACTGGTATTCAGCTGCTTCCGGTTAGATTGGAAGCCGACCCCAACATAGTTGGGAAAAGGCTAGGCAGATAATGAACTTCTGCTTTTAAAGGGTTACGAGAACAGCACTCGGAGATATCTGAAAGTGTCGCAAAAATTAAACTTAGCGAGTTTTAAGATTTATACTGCTTCCTTTGGATTTATACCAAATTCTTAGAGCGATCAATGTACACGCCTGTATTTAAATTTTTAATTATGGGTCTGTCAACTGACATACTATACGTGCCAAAGTAGCGTAGCTGTTGGGCAGTGGCAATAGGCTCGCCTCCTATTACATGGGACGTAAACATAACTGGCGAAATTTGGGTGTATTATTAGTACACCTCTGCCTAACCGTTCGGGGATTATAGGCGTAATGTCATGTTAAGACCTGATATTGTTAACCTGCATAATCCCACTGCTGGGCAAAGGCCTCTCCCCATGCCTTCGAGCTCTTTCGATCCAGGGTTAAGTGGACCACTGGTCGTTGGTTTCGTCCAGCTCGTCACGCCATCTCCTACAAAGTTCTCGACGACTACTGACAGTGTCAATAAGTAAGTAATAAACAAACGTTAACGTTACAATGATCGCGTGAGATATTAACTCATACTTAGAGTGACAGTTGTTAGTTCATCGCTTACGGACGGTTGGGTAACGGCTTTCTTGCCCGGGTCGTGCAACGGAAATATGCGCAACGTTATTTATAAATAGACTTTTGTTGTTTTTTTTTTTCAATTTTTGGTAGACTTATGAACTGTGTTGATCGTTTTCTGATAAACGGGTGTGGGTAATTAGGATTATATTTTTAGCATTATTTTGATCGAAATATTGAAACAGAAGCGTCAGCAAATAATGTAACTACAATATAATAAAGTAGTAGTAATTCTATTATGTACAATTCATAAACACAGCTAAATTACCTAATAGCCTAAGCATTTTGCACAGGCACTGTTGGTTTAACTGTCGGTGCTGAACAGAGTCAGAACCGAATGCAACCGAGCGCTTTTAATGCCTAAACAGGCATTAAGGTATCACTTAATGTTAGTGAAATCGGGCATTAACATTGCAAGCTTCAGACTTTTACTCCAGCTCAGACTGGAATCGCAGGCCTTAGATTCAAGCCACCATACTTTCCCTTTGCGACTACCAACAGCTTTCCAACAATACGCGCAGGTACCCACCATGTAGTACTATATGTATAATGAAAGACTTGCTGGGTACTTGGCTCACTTTCACGAAGCCCACAAAATCTGGATCTAGGTAGAACGAGCAATGGCTAGAAAAGGAAGCTGTGATGAAGAAATTGGTGTCGATCCATCCATTAGCCGGGTTTCTAGATAGGTAGGTACTAGTTTCTAAATGTAGCTCGTCACGATATCTAAAAAGTAGCTTTATGTTAACGTCGTCAATGTATGGACACGATTTTCCGTAATTTCCGCATTTCATATGCAAGAAATAAGGTACCTAGGTTTTAGTAGTATAAAGATCTTTTGGCACATGGCCTTAATCGGAACTATTGTCGCCATCTTCTTTGTATTTGACAGATGTTTACCAAGAGCGCCTCTGTCGATGTCAATAAAGCGCCAAAAGAACCATGCATTTCTTTTATAATTTTGGTTTCATTTGCATAAATTACACAAAAACTCACCGCGGACATTATTTATTTATATCGTAATCTGCATCCTTTACAGAAATACACAGAATAAATAATATAAACCCATTTGAATATGGTAATTTCCCCGCTGATCTGAATCTAGCGATTATGCAATTGTGTCTACTTCCAAGTCAAGCGAATGATTTGCGACTATTTTATATTTAGAAGCGGAATTTAAAATGTGTATTTAGTTATTAAAATTCTTTTAGCTTAGACAAATCTTGGTAAGAGCATAAAACCTTTAGTACCTAACTGTCTGAAGTTGATAGTAAACAAAATAACGTTGGCCAATCTTAGCTATCTACTTTAAAATAATGTAGGTTGCCATTTTCTACTCGATTGGCCTTTAGCCGACCATCGAACTGTTGTTACTTATGAAGGTAAGGGGAGGGTTGCACTCCATTATTTAAAACTCGACTATCGAGAAATAATCGGTGTTACGTAACATCGAGATCGGCTGAGCAATATCACAATCAAGAACGGGCTTCCGATATTAAGTTTATAACACTAATCTAGTTTATTTTTCTAGATTATTCTTTTCCAATATTACGTTTGGTTGGAATTCGTACGATTATAGAAGCTAGAGGTAGATCTAGGTCTATATTTGGCATCTTAACTATATCCAAAAAACAAACCATTTCGACTATAGTTTAGTGATTACTGTTAGTCTTATCACCACTGTTATTCTGCCACTACACTTTAAAGCATAGGTTCCCAACGGAGGTGGTACCGCCCCCTAGTGGGCGCTGGAACTTTTCAAGGGGGCAGTAGCGGGTCCAAGGGCAAATGGGAGGCGTTATGAAATACCTCTATTTTCATAAAAAAATCATTTTATCTAGCCGTTTAAAATGTTTATCTTATAACTATTTTGTAAAAGGGGGCGGTGGCCATAAAAGGTTGGGAACATATGCTTTAAAGAATACACCATATTAAGGTGTCATATGCTAAATGCACAATCCGTGCGAAGCCACAGAAAAAAAAGGTGTCATATTCCAGTGACATACACGAAACGATGGATGGACTGTGTGAAGGATGAAATGGCAAAAAATTAGGTGTCAAGGAGATGATGAGTAATAGAGAAGTACCTATGGAAGAAGAATACATGTTCCGCCGACCCCAAATAAACTGGGATAAGGGCCGGAGAATCATGGTAATGATACCCATGAAGCTGGGAATAAAACCAGATCGGATGCACTTAGGGCAATTAGCTTACGAAGCATAACTTCCTACCTACCGTTTTCAGGAGCCATTTCTTAATGCTCATATTTAAATGTTGCATGCATTCAGTCGCGTGTAAAATTGATAACAGTAGGTTAGTGAAGTAACTTAATATGTCGCAAGTTTTCATTATAATGCAATATGCATTGTGCATATTACGGCGTTTACACACATTAAGTACGCGAATAAAAGAATGGACACACTTAACAAACGTTCACACATCCATCATGCCATATCGTCGTGATCACATCAGCTCGTTTATGCCTGGCTGGCTGGGTCCTAAACAGAAGGTCAGATGCACTGACAGGAGGATGGGTATTGTCCTACAGTTTACCACTATTATCTTATCTGGCTTTCCATAAAACCAATCGGCCTGTTATATTTAAATATTATTATATCTATGACCTACCTAAACTTTTATATTTTGGTTAAAAGAATATCGGTTGTATTATTTATTGATAGGTTGTTTATTTACTTATAACACATTTGCTCGTAAAGGGTATCTTATTTCACCAATTTCAATATCGTATTGTATCTCATTACGTACTTGTGCGTTATTGTAATGTAAAACGCACGAGTTTCTTTTTAATAAGGTAAAACGCACGGTTTATCAAGATGCTCCGTCTAAAACGAACAGTACTTTTTTAAATCTTAGCAAAGAGTTTTTATGTCAGAAAAGTGGTCAACATTTTATGAATAAAATTACAACAATTTAAATTCTTTGGGAGATAAAATAAACATTTGATTCTTTAATTTAATTAATTTTGACAATAAATTACAACCATTTATCTGTAACAAAAACACAAAAATATTAATTTACTTTATTAGTAATACGGGCTGTATTTGTGCCTTTGCCTTAAAAAAAACGCTGATGCGCGTGCATCGCTAACTTGTGAACAAGTAAACAATATTATAACTGCTTTATCAAGTAATTAAAGATTTATTCGTTTAAGAAAGTCCGAGTTTTATTTATTTCCTCGCAAATATGTTATAAAACGTCGTATGACATACGTGCGCTTTGATAATTACAATCTATAGCAATATCGCCTCGGCTGTAATTTTCAACTTACCATACTTACGAGTATATCATAATGTACTATTCTAACAATATATCTACTTAACTATCTGAATCCTATGCACACATTACATAATTATTCGGGTATGGTACCTACCTACCTTCCTGATGCAGAGCTTTATTGTGCCCACTTCCAAATGATTTGTGAATAGTGACTACTTTAGAAAAAACAATATGATAATGTAGTTCTCTAAAAAATGTGCCACAGCTACACTCAGTTTAGGACACTGAACTGCTCTTTTCTTTTATAGACTCGCGGTCGTTTACCCAAAGATTGTGTGTTTCGGAGTCGTATGGACAGTGATAAGTGGCAAGATCATACATATCCCATTTTTACTTAGGCAAGTAATTCTTTATCTAGAATTGATCATTAATGCATCTTCGTTTTGCGTGACATCAACGAACAAACAACTTGAAGGTAAGTTTCCATCAACGCTTAGCATATGGACCAATGCAACTGTAAAATGTTCATACCACGCAGGGGTCTAAACATACCTAGCCTTTTTTTGTCTTTTTGAGTGGGAAATCCTCATGGATACCTAACCTCCGTCTGGGGCGAGCGGAGGGTCACTTATGTCGGACTCTAACCGACTAAAAACCCGCTGTTCCTACTACTAAGTACCATGTGTCGGGAGTCCGGGAGATGCAAGTAGAACCGCGGACCCCCGACTGGAAACATGCCTAGCCTATAGACAAATTGTCTCTTGTATAGACTTCATTCTTTCTGAAATAAATGCAGCGACGCTACTTGACGTTGGCGGCAGTAATAGATATGGACAAATATAACGCCTCTAGGTAATTCCCTGTACCTACACCCACATTTCGCCAGTGTATGTCATAATCCCATGAAATTAGAGATATAGAGACTACAAATCCTGGCTGCTGCTGAGAAATTCCTGATGGGAAAAACCCAACAACACTCTGACCTACATGGGTATCGAACTCAGCAGAGCCTCATGCTCAGCAGTCGCGTTTGCGACCACAAGACTTCTAAGACCAAAGATTTAATTACAAAGAATTCTGATCGATCTTAAAACGAGACATTTGAGGAAGGTAAATATTGTATAGTAGTTTATGTAGGTAGTCCTACTCATCTAATACCTAATAGTGTTCATCAATTGTTGTAGGTACCTCGCACGCAGCTAGGTAATTCCATATCGACAAGGAAATCAAGACTGATAAATAATTATAGGAATATAGATCTGGCTCTCTGAAAATCCCACATGAATAACAGTCAACTGGGGAAAACGTGACGAACCGGATAAAAATATGTCTTACCCTAATGGTAATACAGAATACCTAATTATAACCAGGTAACGGGTAAGAACTCTAAAGCGCTGGCGTTCCGTTTTCGAAAGAAAGAAATAAAATAGTGCATTTTGATATAAGTGGGGAAAGTTTGTTATTGCGGCCGAGGCGAAATACACAAACGAGCCGCAGGCGAGGGTGTTATGAAGCCGAGAACTGCAGTAACAAATGCCCACGTGTATCAAACGACGTTTTTCAATACACTTTTAGTTTTTTGGTTTTAGTTTTTAGTCCAAATTTGTTCGAAGTCCAAATTGATTCAATGGAATAGAAAAAAAATGTAAAATAAAAATGAGGGTGAAATAGCATGTTGAACCTAATCGTAATGCGATAAGAGCCAGTTTTCGAAGAAGTGTATTGAAAAGTATTTATTTCTGTCGCACAGTACAAAACTAAATGATTAAGTAGAAAAAAAAATAAGAAACTAAATTGGTCTTGTACGAGGCCAAAAGGCTAAATCTCAGCATTTTCCTGGTCCTTTGATCTTGAAATTAGCTACAGACAATTGGTCCTTACAGTCGGATCAGCCGGTATGAGTAAGTATATAAAACAACACTACTCAGAGGGTATGAGCAGACAAAGCGGGTCCTTATTAAAAGTGTCAAACGCCATCAAGATTACTTATTTAACTTTCTATGTATATCTTTTCTGTAATTGTTATGATATTGTCACGTTTATCAAGACCCACGCGGAAGTCAGTCACATAACATTGAAATTCAATCCCTACCTCGTATCCATAAGAAGGTTGGAAATCTGCAGCGGTTACGTAAGAGGGTTTGCAGCCATTTTATATGCAGGGACCGTTGCCTCGCACACAATGTGAGAACTTAGTTCAACTAACTCGGTTAAGGTGTGATGAAATAAACAGCTTGAGACAGGCGCCGCCTGCAGGTACTTCGATGGCAACTGATTAAAATCTGTAAAATGGATTGCTAGATGAATTTTAACGGTTACAAACCGTGCGCATAATTAGATTTCAGCGAAAAGGGACGACACACCTGTTTCATAATTATACACCTTTCTGAAACCCCTATTAAATCACGTATTGGGGTTGAATTTTCAAAAATCCATCTTTATTCGTTACATGGATAAACTGCAATAAGATTAGGTTTTACTAAGGCCGAGGACGGATTCTACGGTCAGAAAAATATAACTTGGGTAGGAGTTTTCTCGACAGTACTTGAAGCAGCGGGCGTTCCCGCCTTGCTGCGGTAGCTAAAAGTAGTTTTGAAAAAATTCGCCGTAAAATTCTTGCCACGAAATACTTGAGACGATGCGGTACATTTTGATTTTTCATTTCAGTTTGTTGCCTTTGCTTAACTTTTTGTTGCTTTGTTTGAACTAGAATTAATCTAGACCACAAGCATTAATTAATTCATAAAAAATGTCAAAATTTACTTCCCCTTATGGAAATGTCAACGACAAGGACACCAAGTTTACTATTAAATAGATTGGACCACATTTCAGCCGACATGCGTCAACTTATGTCTTATTTAACAATTTCATTTTGATTTATTGTAAATGTTTATCATCGTTCATCTTCACTAAAAATTACCTAAATCGAGATCAAAGTCTGCAATGATTTTATATTCAACTCGGACAACAACGGACGGGCCTTAATATAATATATTATGAGGTGTTTGAGATTTGACGTAGGCTACCGTAATCACCAGTTGGGAAAACAGAGAACCACGGAGAGAAACAGATGAGGAACTTCTGTGAGTTTTCTGAAAGAAAATTGAGGATTAAGTATGTATAAGATACTGACGTTTGAAGACGAAGCTGTGTGAAGTGGCGATAAAAAGAAGATCGTTTAAGTGTTATTGTAGTTCACACACTTTGACAACAGTGTTTTTTTTCTCACTACAACAGAACCATAAAATTCTCATGTAAATAAATGAAATTTTCTCTTAGCAGTGACTAATTCAGGCGTGAGAATGGAGACACAGATTCAGCTTGTGTCGAGGACCAAGCTTTTATCTTTATAGCTTTTTTTGTTACTTCAAAAAAAAAATACTGTAGGTAAGTAAATGTTTTCAATTAAATCAGTATTAATTGATAACCAAAATTCTATCGTAAGCATAAAAGTAAACAAATCCATAGTTCTATCCTGATATATTTTATTTATAGGTACGATAGTTTACCTGCATCTCTATCTGTTATCTTTTAACGGCTGAACGGATTTCGATGAAATATGGCACACAGTTAGACCATGACCTGTTATCCCGCTAGTGTGCTAATTGCTGAACTACACGCCGGCAGCGGCGGGGCGGAAAACCAAAACATTCAAAATGTTGCACTGAAAATTCTGAATCAGCTGTGGTTGTTTTTCATTCCAAAATTCATCTCGCATTATTACATTCACAATTTGTTTACAGTGTATTTAAGCGTATGCAAAAACATCACTTTCAACATTATGACAATGTATTTCTTTCATTCACAGTTAAACGTGGAAATCGTCAGGTGAAATCTCGTAATTACCTAACAATTTTCTAATGCGTATGCGCCGGTATTGTACCAGGGTAACAGATAACCTGCAACGACCCCAATTGTACAATGCCTCCGAGATGTTGTAATGATTACACGGGTTTACACCAGAACAACCAAGTAAATAATTACAGATACATATCTAAGTACCTATCTTGAGTTGTTTACTGAGCGCGAAACATGATTTATATCGAATGTGCATTAAGAATACATTTGAATATTTGTGGAAATGTGATGTTTGGTTATGTTTAAACTAAAATGGCCTATAATTAACACTATCATATTGGTGCCAAACACCCAGCATATGGGTCGAACAATAATTCGTTCGTGTGCGCACAACCTGCCTCCCGAGTCGTCGTCAAACGTAGCTGATGACGCGCATTCTAGTAAAAAATGGATTATTTGAACTTGGCAGCGAAATTGTTAAGAAATACAAGGATCATTTAAAAATCCTACGTGAATATATCTCGACTCGGTACAAAATAAGGGTATCGTATTTCCCGGTAACTAGGTCGCGGAGGTATCTGACCACCGCAACCGCTCCATGTAAAACACTGGTATTCAGCTACATTCGGTTAAACAGGTAGCCAACCAGCATAGTTTGCTAAAGGCTAGGCAGATGACACAGTGGAATATCTATTCCAAAAATGGAAAATAGATTTTATAAATCTTCCCTGGACCACAGAAATTCGATATCCGTATGTTTTCTTAACGAATTACTGATACACACACCTTGAACGAAGAAGTCAAGAATCGGTTTTGATAGTTGATTAAAAAGACCATCAAATAGTTCTAATTTAAAGCACCTTCAAAGTGTTTAGACGATCAGTTCTTATTGATCTCGGGGGTTTCAAAGTAAATAAAATTAGTTTATGTAACCCAGAGATGTACCTTTGCATTAGGGTTTTATTATTATTTATTTTTGCGGGATTCTTAGTCTGAAAGTAGCAAAGGGTACTAAGGTTACCGGCCATCTAGAAATGATTTAAATTATTCGATTAGTGCTAAACTGCCAACTTTAAAAAAAAAATGGGGTACAGACAAAGTAAAATGCCATGTAAAATGCTGGTATTCAGCGGTTAGACTAGACAGACAGAACAAAAATAACTGTCAAGTCGCTAATACTGCGAGGTGGTGGCCGTTATCGTATCTTCTGCTTACATTACTTAGTCAGGCTGTTCAGTCCAGGACGATCCAGACTAAATAAACGAATAAGAGTTTAGCGTCTGTTGCAGAGCCTTTTTAATGCACTTTCGTTTGGCCTATGCTTGAGCCAAACAGTAGCTTGGACATTACCATGAAAGCAGAAAAATCATGGCCAAGGGATGTAGGTTGTCTACTTTGTCTTGTGAACACAGAAAAGATTAGGTACAGGAGAGATGTCCGGGTCGTGTTGGTTACTTTTAAACCAGTGAGGCAACTACTACGCGGCCATGCAACATACCGATAAAGGGGCAAGAGTTCAGCACATTCTTACTGAGTCACACCAAATGATGTGTCAAGTTCGCTTCTTATGCAAATATACTACTTTACAACTCATAAATCAAGTACTACCACGTCATGTGGTAAGCGGCTCAAAGGGCCAGAAAATTAACCACCTGGTCCTTTTCTCCCGCGGGAATAAAAGAGTTCTTTGTTTACCATTCAAGGCGTAAGAGTTATGGCGACCGTAAAAAAGTGGATCATGTTCGACCGGTCCCGAGTAGAAAGTGAAACCGCTCGGTGCGGATACTTTATAAATTGTAGCAATGGTTGTTGCCGGCTCAGTCGAAGCAAACGCGTCGTGCGTCAGTCACGCCATCTCTGGACGAAAATGGTCAGTTCACAATTCACTTTCGATTTTGTTTCGTTTTGTGTTTTTCTTTTTATTGTAGTTATAATCACGTTATATTATTTAAATATAGTGTGTTAATTATATGTAGTGTTTATAATAGTGTATTTAGTTTTAGTGTTTTAGTGAAAGTTATATATATATTTTTTATTTTTTTATCTTTTATGCAACGTATTACGGTAATATTTTATTTTTATACCGGCTTATGATTTTGGCTCCACGCTTTAGTTTATCACTTTTAATATCTGTCTGACGTTCTCACAGACTATCTTAATGGACTAGTCAAGAGTAAAGATTACCTACCTGCTGTTAACCAATAGTTTATAATAGTATTACTAAATACAGATTTTAATGAATGCTGTTTAATTGGCCGCTAATGATAAAGTTAATAGAGCGCCAACTGGCCGAATTACTGAGGGCGATAGTATTCTTGTTTATTGAAGTTTAAAAAACTTAGTAACTAAGGCACCTACCCTGTGCTCTATTTATAATATTTGTTTTTTATACAACGTTGTAAACTTACCCTTTTAATGGAAAGTTCGTATAAATTCCTGTTGTTCGATTTGCTGAAACCGGCTTTTGAAAGGTTGAAAACTGCTGAAATGGACTAAGGACCAAATTAATTACCTAATTAATGTTTTCTTGAAAATAACAGATTTGTACCTAGCTATTTTAACCTTCTCTCGTTTTGTACCACTATACTGTGATAACAATTAATTACGTTATTTTTGTACATTTTATTCACATTCTTGGAATTTTCTTTTACATGGAACTGTGCACGATCAATTTTATAATATAATTTATTGCAACTCATATCCATAAAAAATGATAAATTACTGATTTCTAACAATAGACAATAAATAACTAGATAACCTTGTAAAAAACAAAGTAATAAAACAACTCGGTATTTGCTGTCACACAATGGGGTAATAAACATACTATCTAAGTAGACGTAAATATACTTAATTATCTATTAAAGTAAGTTTCTCTACATACAGGGAGTTTGACAGACGGATCGATTCAACTGACTTAGGTAGACATATCTTATTGAGGGGTGACTTTTTCATCCCCTGATATATTAAATCCGAGGCCGTTAGGGAGTTTTTACTTTAAAAAAAACTGCAACATGAACGAAAAACCTAGACTTGTATCATACGGAAATCCTTCACAGTAATACCTACCAGTTTCCTTTGCGGTCCAACAAAAAAAAACTTGCAACTCATGTTGATCAGCTTTTCCTTTCAACCTTGATACGACATATTACGTTGGCAGTAGAAACAGCATTATAAATAAAATACAAAGCAAAAAGAACCTAAATGACATTGAGAAACCTTTCACCCGCGGAAATATCGAAGGCAAGCAGGAACGGGTGGGGCTGAACAGTTGCAGTGAGCCGGAACGTAATTAAAATCTTATTTTATCATGTGGGTTTATCTTATAACGGAGCAGTTATATTAGATTAATGTAGATATTGAAAAGCAGAGTTTATTGGTTGTGATTCGTATGCAGTTAAAAATTAAGTGGACCGCTTTGTTTTAAGACATTTCAGACATTAAAGTTACGACCATTATATACTTCAGTTAGACTTACCTTACATTTATCGGAGTTAAAGTTAAAGGCAAAACTCGCCGTGTTTATTAACAAAGGAGTAAAGTAATATGCAGGTATAAGTATAATATAGTGCTAACGTTATAGTATTTTTAACCGACTTCAAAAAAAGGAGGACCTCCTTGTTTGTTACCTCATATCTCCGTCATTTATGAACGGATTTGAAAAATTCTCCTTTTATCTGAATGGATCTACTTCCCGATTGGTCCCATAGACATTTCATCAAAATCGGTTCGGCAGCTTGGTTTTGAAATCAAAATAGCTGGAAAAAATATGTCATCCAAGTAAAAGAAATTGCGAAATTGATACTTGAAAAGGATTTCTGTGTGATACGATAACTAAAAAGGGTAAAATAAAAACTTTTTTGCAAAAAAAAAACGACTTCCAAAAAAAACACTAAAAAGTGGAAAATAATTTTAGATACTTTCGGAAGTCGGTGGCAAAAAAGTCAATGAAACAAACAATAGTCACCGACTTCCGAAAGTAAAGTTATTTTCCACTTTTTAGTGTTTTTTTTTTGGAAGTCGGTTTTTTTTTTGCAAAAAAGTTTTTCTGCAAGTTTTGTTTCCCTTTCTTAGTTAACAATTAAGAACAAAGACCTAAGTTTGTGTCCGAGCAACAAGTGCAACAACAACAAGCTAACAAGTGCAATAACAGATCTCGATTCAAGCGTTACTCGGTAGTTTTAAAACAATTCTTGTTTCCTAGGACTAGAAAAGGTACATCAAAAAAATATAATGTTTTTCGCTGACATAATATTCATGCAAACCATTTAATATTAAATTTAAATTATGTAATAAAGATTAATAAAAAGTATTAAGAAGTTGAAAATACATAAATTTATATAATTTAACTATCAAAATGCAGTTACTTTCCCACGCTGAAGTAATATCATACAAAACTTAATGTTTTACCGGTTAACTATTATTGTTACGTAAAAACTGTAAAAAATAATAAAATAGAGTTAGCAAAAAAATCGATTACCTTTCCGGTCCAAAGGAAAAGAAAAAGTCGGTTTTCTTTTAATCGTTTGCAATCGAATCGGCGCCGCCGGCGCAAGTTGTATAATTGATACCAACTGGTTCATAAGCCATGAAATCGTATTTACTCTACTTTCTAATTGTAATTTGTACGTAACAGTTGTTATTAGGTTCATTAACGTGGCTTTGAATTCGATACGATTGAAAAACTATTTAAATACCCAAGTAGTTTCCATTTCTATTAAAATTAACCTGTGACTTATTCAGTAAGTAGACGTGAAATAAACTCTAACGTCGTTTTTACACTAAGGCTAAGTGTCACCTAAACGAATGTCTAAATATAATGTTTTTATTAGGCATTCATGAAAGTGTCGCATAACTCGATTAGTGTAAGAAAGAAAGGAAGAAAGAAAAAGTATTTATTAGTCTCGCACTGGACAAAAAAAATGGTAACTTAACAATAAAAGAAGATTTAATAAAAGTAAACATAAGAACAAATTAAAATAAGACTAACTAAACTGATCCTGTACGAGGCCAAAAGGCCCCTATCTCAACATGTGTACGTGAAAGCGGGTATGAGTATGTCCGTTTACAATTACCTGTTTATTTGCTTTTGAGAAAACGAAAAAACACTCAAAAAGTCAATGGCTGCAACTTACATAAACGGCCCCAAAAACTATTAGATAAATGTTAAAAACAAAACATACAAAAACTTGTCGGTATTTTGACAACAAATCAAGCATGAAAACGACTGTTACATAACGTGATTTCGCTTTTCGAGTTGGTTCGATATTTGAAAGTAAATCGTAAGTACCGTCAACATAAGTTGTTTATAATGAGATAGCTCTGAAACTATCTAAATGTATTTATTGAATAATTTCTTTCTTAAATTATAAGCTTAGTTAGTTGAAAGATGGAAAACAACACCACGTCTGTAGTCCTCGAAGGGTTAGCCACACACACATGTAATAGGGGGCGAGCCTTTTGCCAACAACGGGGCACAAATCCAGACTCCGGGTTTCTAGAAGAAATTCTTGATGGAAAACCTAGAAACACTGCTCGACCTGGAAATGGGTTCGCCAAGACCTCATGGTCACCAGTAGTGCTGAACCATTAGCTAAACCAACAAGGCAGTCAATGGATAAATCTGTGCTGTAGGTGCGAAACATAAACAATATTCACTTTCCAAGATTTGTCGTCTGACTCAATATTCATCACTTCTGACAGTACTAAGTAAAAATAATGACTGACTTTTAAGAATGATAAAATCAGACAGTTTCGAAATATTGTCTATTGTAAATTAAGTTAGATGGACTCAATGATACCATTTGTTCAAGGAACTGGCACACACTGCGCAATATTAATTGGTTTATGACACCAAATGTTGATTTCAATTAATATCTGAATTTTTAGGTAGTAGATTGTATATAAGAACATTTCCCGATGCAATTGAAGTTGTTGTACCTTGAAATTTATTAAACAAAACTTCGTATCACAGGACCCAGTTTTCTGAACCCGTTTAATCATATGGTCCTTCGAGCCGGATCACGGATGTATTTACTTTAAATTGTACTAGAGCATTAAACAAAGCAACATTCAGCCTTGTCCTACAGATTGTTGCGTATTCACATCTACCAAGCTTTGTTATGACCACAATGTGTGAATTTTAACAACAAAACATGTGAATTGTGAAGATTCTCAAGCATGCAATAAAAGTTACATTGTTCAACACTAATGTGTCAAAACTACGGCCTGCCATTATAATTTATTTAATTGCCTTGAGAACTGTGAAAATTAAAGCACCTAGATAAATCTAGACACTTTAAATAATATAGATTTTTATAATTAGTTATCCCGTAATCTTAACAAAAATACAGGAAAAGGTTAGGTACAAGTAAATTTATCTTCCTTATTAATGTAATTTATCAATCATGACAGAATACTTACGTTAGTTAGTACTTTCACTAGTGAATTACTTACTGATTAAATTCCTCGATCTTGCGACCTTTTTCCTCAAACGTCAGCAGATTTCACTCTTAATACATACTAAAATTAAACGTGGGATAATTTTCGACGTCCTCGCGAGCGGATCAGCAGGCGAAACCTAGTGGTTTATGCAGTTCATAAAATTCAGAATTTACAATATGGAAGTCGTGCTGACATTTCAGTTGACACAAACTGGCCATTGAAAAGCTTTTGTCGCGACAGAAACTAAGGTCAAATGCTTTAAAAGGTAATTTCAAGGCCTAAAGGGAAAGTGCTCAGTGGGTGTATATGTCCGACGCCTACTGTTAGCAACTATTTAATTTAATTTAATTGACAAATAAGACCCACAGATACTGCCTACACAAATTAGACCTGATTGGATTGCGTCATTTCGAGAATGTATACTTAAATCTATAAATGGTCGTTTTATGTTTGCATTTGAGTGGGATTTGTGAGTTATGAGTCATTCACGAATCGTTTGAATGAAGATAGATTTTACTTAATAGTTTTGAATGACGCTGTATTAACAGTTTAACAGTTAATACTTAGGCCGGATTACACCAAAGAAACTGAACACGATCAGCTAATCTAAGCTGCGTTGCAGAGGTGTCGTTGCTATGATATACTTACTGTAAATTATAGTTTGTTGTTTAATTATCGAAATATGAGTTCAGTATCATCGGTACAATCCCTGTCTAACCCTTGAGGAGACTCAGGCGTAATGTTATGTTTTTCGTAAGATTGCACAGTACAGTCCTACTCAGCTCAAGCTAAACTGGGTTAACGATAATCCTACGTGCCACGCTTTGTCTATCAAAGTGTTCATTTGTTGTTCAAGAGCAATCATCGATTTTGCGCGGTCGGTACTTAAATCGTAACTTGTCTTAGTGTCAATGGGGCAGCGGGCCATAGCTTGGTACATTACTGCAATCTTGGAATTTGATACGATAGTCTTTGTGTCAATAGTTATGCACGTAGGGAAATACGCTTTGAACATTAAGCATTTAAGTGGGTGTTTATTTTTTTTTGATTTCATCATGCTCTTTTTTATTTACGAGCAACACTTTAAATATGATACTGTTGGAATTTCAACCCTTAGTGATGAGAGCGTTGAAAAAAATAATCAAACAGTGTACTTTGACCATTAATTTAGGTAGCACTTAGTGTTAGTGCAAATATTTGTGTCTCAATCGCCTTGTAGGTAGGTTGTAAGTTGTAATAGTAAACAGTAGGTGGTAGGAAACTCTTACCTCTATAAAACCTTTATAAACGTTAAACACAGTGAAAGTACGCACCCCCTTAGTACCTACTTTCATTTGATTTCATCAGCTTTAAGTTCCCAGCTCCACCATAGTTATTAAAAACTTGCAAAAAAATGCCGATCGATAATAATCTTTTTCTCATAAATTGTTCGACGTTTCGACACTGAAAGCTTTCGTTAAAACAATGAAGTCTGCGGTCCAGTGCGTGTCTTTGGTTGCATAACGCGGGCTGGCTCCAATTACTACCGTTGCGCAAGCGCTGATAAACGTAAACGGTTACTTACTGCCCTGCCAGTTCCCTTATTGCAATACACCGTGTCATTTGTGAAGCAATGGCGGTAAAGTTACATATTTGTAACATATCGTGAGCCGAGGAAATCTTTAGACGTTCTTGTAATCTCCTTTTATGGTAGCGGAATGGATGATACATCCTACTGTTCTTATATGGAGTTGGATTTTTTCTTAAATGTTTTTATTTAATGATTTTGTCGTGCAAATATGTTCAACAACAATCTTTTACCTACTCAACTTTTTCTACTCAAACAACAACTTATTTTTTTTTTGTTTATTTTTTTGGTAGTCGGTTATTTTTTGCAAAAATGTTTATTTAACATGACATCAATCAAACTTACCCAATGTCAACGCACTTTCAATTCGACTGCGCAATCGCAACTGTCATTGACTTTCAAAGCTAATGCTAAAAGAGAAAGCAAACCGCCTTGTCATTCTACATACTACGCGTAGTATCCTAACTCCAGCAGCACTTAATACATAATTCACTAACTCGCAAATATTACCTAACCACGGTGACAAATGACTAAGTGGTATGTTACGTGGTGTAACTAACTATATTATAATCACTCTTACCTACATTATGGCACTGTAATCTGAGGATATTACTAGTTCTACTGTTTATGAAATAAGCCCTCGGAAGATAAAGACATTGATTCACGTAAGTTGTGGTGGGATAACATAATCACTAGACAGGAATACCGCATGAATTCACCGATATGCAAGGTGAAAACGGCACTTCATGAAGCCGTCAACCAAGCACTCTGTACATTAAACTAAGTAACTCGACGCAAAAATTATTGCTGGGAAACGTTTTTGGGTGAAAAATCACGTTTTACTGTAGGACCCAATCCAATGTAACGCACTCAAAACATGTTGCTGATACATTGAATAGAACAGAGTTCATTGGGTATTTAAAGTAAAGTTGTAACATTAATCTCTTGTATTAAAAAAAAAAACTTGTGACAAAAGTTGGAACTTCCCCAATATCTCCGTAACTAGAAGGTTCCCACTTCCCAGATAAATGGTCTAGAACATAAAAAATATTGCGATGAAGGAGAGAACAAATAGGTACCTTTCGTCTTCGTTAAGGGTATTTTTACACCCATTATTACCGTACTTAGATCTACTGATGTGGGAAACTTGATTTTTACTTTGACTACCAAACTAATTAGTACTAGTGGTTGTATTTTCAAGCAATCATGAATCTTATAAACTTGGGTATTGCAGGACCAAATCCTAGAATCAAAATAAAATGGTCTTTCGAGCCTAAACCAACGGAAGAGAATGTAATCTTTTTATCCAAGGACCACATCGCACTCAATATGTAGTTTGCACAACTGCTCACACATTTGAAATAGTTTCATGGAGCAATATTATGAACCGGTCTAAATGTATCTCAACGTTGAAAGACGCTGACAGACCGACCCACATTTTATTTATAAAGACAAAATAAACACCCAACTCTTCAACGGAGTCAGCGAAGAGACATGGCTTTCGTTCGCTGCCACTCTTCAGTTTGTTAAATAAACTGTTAAATAAGTACGAAGCTTTTAGTAGTATCTTCGAGACTCCACTAGTCAATCATCGTATCTTCCCACCGTATTAACCGTATCTTCCTCTTACAGCACTCGCTAATCCTGGCTGCCCTGGCTGCCGTCACCACGGCCATGCCTTCCTACATCGCAGTACCGGCTGATCAGATCGCGTTCGTGGATCTGTCACAATTGCACGTGAGACGCGTACCCAGACAGACTCTGTCGCCACCGCCCCTGCAGCAGCTGCCACAAGCCTTGTATTCGGAGCAGGATTATCAGCCAATACCGTTGCAGCAGTACCAGCAGCAACGTAAGTGAATTTTCTTCACGATTCTCCCTCTGTTTCGTCTATAGATCGAAAGCTGTAATTACTCTGAACTTGAGGAAGACCATCTTCACCATCATTATTCAGAACATAAGAAAGAAGGTTCTGTTGCTTCTTCGAGTTGTAATTTGGGTCTTCAAGTGCTTAATTCTCAACGACGACGTCAACTGCAGAAATGTATATGCCTCTATCTTTTGTTTTAAGTGTCTAAAACCACCAGCTGCAATAATCACACCAGTTAGTCAAATTGCTCCGTTATTGTAAAAGATTTATCAAATAACTATAACAACACTCGTTACGTTTGTAAGCAATCAGATCGTCTATTTGATTTCTAATTTATTGACCGAGAGGAAATCAAAGCGCTCGCGTGCGGGAAGGAAACGTATTTATTTATTACTCAAGCTCGATTATTATCGTTTATAATTATGTGGTAACAGTTCCGAAGAGATTATTACGCAGCCGTGACTTTTAGTTATTAAAAATTATCGCTCAGCATTTTGAAAGTGCTTCCTGACACCTTCCGTCGTATTTGACGAGTCATTGTGAAATGGCAGACAGTGAAATGGATCTGTTAACGTCGATTCGTACGCCCATCAATCAAGATTACCCTGGCCCCATAACTTTCACTGCAGAACAAAGGATCAGCTGCTTTCTATGCAAGTGCTATAACTTGTTTTACATTCAGTGGGATCGTGTCCGTTCACTCAGCGAACAAAGACGTACTTACGAGTACAAGCTCGAAGTACCGTTTACTTTCGTCATTGTTAGAACTTGTAAAATGATTTATATAATCATGCAAAAAGTTTATTTTTTTCACAATCATTTTTGATTATGTTGTAACTTAGGTTTCGCTTTCGATTTTGGCGAGTTTTGAATAAATTGTTTAGTTTGATACTGTGGTTGGTTTATGGGTTTGTGTAGCATAATTCTATCATAAATCATTTGAGTAAGTGTCTTGGGTGGGCGTCCATGTTGTAAGTCTTGCGGCTATCGGACTCCAGTACTTGCGGGGCAATGTTGGCGTTGCCCAATTAAGTTCGGTCACGCACGCTTAATCCGATGACTGTGCCGGCTAGTGCATACTAAAAAAACTATTACCATCTATTTCGTAAACAGTAGGTATTATGCATGCGAATCGTATTTCCCCCAGTTCAGGTTTTGAAACGTTTCGTATAAAAGTATTGGCCGTGAGAATATGCTCATTAACTTGGTTTGCATTCAAATCTAGATCAAGATAAAAAGCTATATTTTGCAAGATTGCTTTTGTTTTTTCTTTCTGTCCATTAGCCTCACTTTTTAGCTATCAATCATCTCACAATCACGTAATTATTTAGTTGTCTGTTTCCAAGAACGTATTGTTTTTTTCTAACAGTAGGTCACCAAGATTTTTGTTGCGAACTTGTACTTCAGATTTGGTTTTCTGGTACTAAATCAGGACTTTTTCTCATTACAGCGGTAGCCCTAGCCCCACCGCCGGAGAATGAGCCCCCAGCAAGACTTCTTAGACTTCAGCATCAGCAGCCACAGCAACAAGATGCTTCAGGATCAGCGTCTTTCGGCGGAGCCTCACAATTCGCGGAGAGACCGCCTGACTTCGGGGAATACGTGGACTTCGGAGCCCACACCGGTGACAACGGAGCCTTTGGCTGGTACGCTGACTATCCGGTCAATAACCAACAAGATTCTAGTTACAGGAAGTAGGTAGTACAATGAGCAAATAGAGCAAATCCTAGCAAAAAGGTTGGAGGTTCATCCCACTCGAAAATGTCTGATTATAGGGAGAAATTTTTGGTTAACATTAACTTGTCAGTTTTTGTTTTAGGTTAGGCTTTTGGTAGGAAAGTATTTAAATATTTTCTATATTAACGAGTGGGCTAACTTACCTTCCAAAATGGGACGACTCTCGCTCACAAACCTTGCCAATTTAAAGGCCCAATTGTTGCACTTATCTTGCCAAGCACTTGTTACTCAAATAAGACCAAAGACAGTATTATTTCAAGTGATATTATTAGGATTAGGTTCATAGCTGAATAACCGCACATTTGTTACAAACGGTTCATTCCGCTTAACGTTTTTTTAGATGCACTTTCAACGTTAGTTCCTTGTTAAGTTTACAAAGTACACTGTGATACGTACTAAGGTAGTTCTTTCTTCTTTTGCTTTATCTATTATATAATCTTTAAATCTTTTCTCTCTTCTTTCTCCTGCTATATTTAGTTGCACTTCACTGTTACGCTTGCTTTTTCACGCTTTCTTATATACATTGTTGTTCTCAAATACATTTAATACTATTATACAAAGTACAATATCATCATCTATTACAATTCTTACTCTTGCATCATTCTAATTCACTATACTACTACTATCTCATTTACTATTTCTTATATATCTGTCTGCTATTTCTGTATCGCTTTCATTTGTTTTGTTTGTTTACAAATATAAACTGTTACATTCTTCTTCGTTTCATTTCATGCTCTCACTTCACAAATTTTACTTTATTTTCACGCATTTTCACTATTTCCTTTACTCGAACTATCAGCATCTTTTAAACTTGATCACTCATCGCTATCGTTCATCTTTTTTGTTTTTTCTACTGTACTATTCTAGCATTTATTTCCTTCATCTTGGTCTCAATTTACAAGCCGTATCAATCATAAGGATTCCAGAATGGCTCAACGTTACTGCCACATTACGGAACCTTACAAAACTAGCTGCAAATGTTGCTTGGTTTTTGTTAGACAAAAGAGGTTCATGTCAAATACTTCTATCAGGTTCCTCCCAACGTTTCCTTCTACCATCATAATATGCTATACTATACTATCTATTTTTATTCCATCATATACTTATTCATTATCACAATTATTCTCAAATCACTCAAAGCAATGCTACTTATTCTTTCTTCTTAATTTCAACATCATCTTATGAAAAACTCATTTAAAATAATCTTATCACGACTACCATTATTCTTGCGTTCCACTACATTCTCTATTATATTTCGTCTCTCTCTTCTCTTGAAACCAACCAGTATTTTATTTTTAACAGATTCAATTATACTTATATCTTCTGCTCTATTCCCCAGCCCTCTTCTGCCTTCTCTGTTCTGTCTTCTTCTGTTTACTTCATTATTTTTCTATGAATTATGTAATGTCTTTCATACTTCTACGTTACTAATTTTATTCTATTATTCAACTTGTTTATATCTTTTGATCTTATTCTTACTTCACGTTTTTTATTGATTTTCATCTCTTTACCTCTTTCTGTTAACTTATTATATTTTATAGTATGTTTATTATCATTTCCATCTGTCTGCCTTGTTCTTTTCACTCTACCTACAAATGTTCTTCTATCATTTTCTTATTTTTACCTACTTTTATTAGTTCTATCTTACTCAAATTTCTATTTATCTTCCTATTTTATGTATATTTTGTTATACTTCTAACCGAAATCTATGTTCACTTTATCTTTTGAACCTTTTACTATCCACCTATTCTATGTTTTTCGATCGATATTCTTTTATCTTACTTCTTGCTACCTCCTTTTTACTTCTTACTTTTCTACTTTTGGTTTACATTACTTACAAGGTAATTATAACCCCTCACTGTCCTTTTATATTTCTTTTCTGACCATTTTCTACTTAAATGTGACATTTAATCATTATATAATTATCATTATCTTGATGATTATAAAATCACCAATAATCATCATCAATTTGTATCAAAACTCTTTTATTTTTTCATACAAATATGCAACCACCTATCTATCTATTCTTTATACTTCTATGTTTTATTCCACCAATATCATGTTTTCTTGACTTACTTGAACTACTAAGTTCTTCGAATCTGTTTCTATCATATTTCGTTTCTATCTTCAAAATACGTTGCGTTGCTGTCTTACATTCATTTTCTACTCTTCTCATTTCCTTTCCATGACTATTCTTGAACTATCTGTTGTCTTTTGTGATGATACTATTGTTAAAATCTTACTTTTTCCTTCCCAACACACAATCTACTTTCCAAACATCTTCTTCTTCTTTTATCTTCTCATTACATAATTGTAGTTCAAATATTTGGTATCGAACTATCCACAAAATCTGTCCTCCTATGAAGCCTTACTTATTTTACGAATCATTCCTTCTGCATTTTATACTTATTCTATATTTTGACTTAAATCAAAGCTATATTTCTGAAACCTTTTTCTATTTCTGTCATTTCCTTCTTCTCGTAAACAACATGAATCATCTTCATCATCTTGCCTTTACATAAACTTTATTTGCAAAAGGCAATACGTCTGTATCTTACTATAATCATTATCACACACTATCTATCTCTTTCTCTTCTGTTCCTTTATGTTTCATTTTCTTATTATTTTCTTCTTCTTAAAGCTCTTCCAATAATGATAAGATATACTAAGCCTGGCAAGCAACAATCGTTTAATTCTTAAGTACTTCTCAACGACGACACAAAATCGTTAGTTAGGTATACCGGAGTTGGGAGAACCGATTTGACCGTGCAGGGCACTGAATTCTACCTCCAATGTGGTATTGACGTCTGTGATCAACAACTGTGTATTTTATATGGTAATGTCTTGGAAGAAATGTGAGCTTATAAGGTACTATTTTACACTAACCAACGGTCTACATGATGTACAATGGTGTACTGATCAATCAATGTTTGGACAAACTATTTAGTGTTAAGAACGTCGGCGATGAGTGGGTTCCAACACGAGCCCATTACTGCACAAATCACGTCTGATAAGCTTGCACCCAATACATGGAATTTAAACATGACTGGCGAAATGCGGGTGTACTATTCAGCGCACACCAGCACCGTAGAGAAATACAAGCGAACAATGGACAAAAGACGCACCTGAAAGTAGAAATATCTATCTCTTTTTCTCCTATTTCACTTTACTGTACTTTCCGAGACAAACCACTATATCTACACTTATTTCCGCTACTTCTATCTATTTTCAAGCTTCTTTCTTATCGACTTTTTCTTATTTCCTTTTTCAGTTTGAATCTTTTCGCCTATTTTCTTTTAGATCTCACTTCACACGCTCCTTCTAAACCTCTTTCCTTCTTCCTGATCTCCTTTCACTCTGTATTGGTCTTTTTTTATTTTTCAATATTCACTTGATCCTTGCTTTTCTTACATACTCTTCCTATTTTTCTATCTTTTTTACTCTTTTCCTTTATCTTTATCATTCTTTCTTATTGATCCTGTTTCTTTACTTATTTCACTCTTCTTTAAAATCTTTTGTCGTTCCTTTTCTTTCAATTTTATTCTGCTACTATTGCTTACATTGTTATTCTTGATCTCAATCTTTGCACTTCTTTCTTACTATCCTTTTTTTTCATTTCACTCTTCATCTTTATCTTAGTGCATGCTTCTTTCTATTTTCAATCTATTTTCTCTCTACCTCTACTCTTTTTTTCTGTCTGTTCTTCAATCTTCTTCTAAATCTTTAAGATTTTTTCTTTCTACACTCTTACGCTTTACTTTTTCTATACCTACTACTATTTCTTCTTCTTTTCCTTATTTAATGCTTTTCTATTTCTTTTCTTCTTTCCATACTTCACTTATTCTTTACTCTGCTTTTTTATAACTTTATTTTCCTCTTCTACTTTTTCTTCACACTTCTTTATACCAAGCTACCTGGTGCGATTTAGAACAAATTAATTATAAGTTTTGTTGCACAATATTGTTGTTTGTTGCTGTTAATTAAATCATTGTTAATTACTCAACTTTTGTTTGTTTTATATTCCTTTTTCTGAATCGACGATAAATAAACATGTTGAAAACGTATTTTTGTATTTTCATTTTTCACCTTGGCTTTTGAACTTATATTAGAAATCAATGGTAAACGGTAAGGTAAACTGCCATATTTTAGCAAGAATAAAGCCTTCACATTTTTAATACTTTTATTTCTTACACTTAACATATAATCTCGTACAATGATATTTAAAATAGATTTCTTCTGATCTCATCAACAGCATAGATAAGAGTTCGATCTGAGATTCTACTTACAAGTATATGACATAGACTACCTATACACAACAGGTATAGACAATACAAACAGAGTTGTACAGAATCAAGTACATACATGTACATCTTAAAGATAGAGTTTTTCATGAAGAACCATCAGTAGATTAGGCATCGAAAATTTTCTTTTAAGATTGCACCGTTTTACAACTTTCTTCGTTAGACCGCTGGGTTGCCAGGTTGCAATTTCGACAAGAAAGTTTGTGCGTGAAATTGTTAGTTATTTCTTTAAAATAAATAATCATTATTTAGGCAAAGGCTTTTTGTACAGACAGATGCTATATTACATAGATTTTCATGACATTTAGCCAGTGTTTGGCACATTTTGATGAACACTATTTTTTTTCTCTGTAAGCCGATTTATAGCCATTTTTTTACAATATAAACATTGGTGCACATTTTTAAGTTTTAATTAAACTTCCTACTTAGCACATTCTTTGGTATTTAAATCACAAAAAAAAAAAACAGAATCAACGGCCACGTATAAAAGTAATAAAAAACAATTTAATACTGATAAACTCAGTCCAAATAAATTAGAAATCACAGTAGTACTTACAGTTCTAAATAAATAAATCAAAATAGATATTTGAGATCAAAACTTAGTCATATTTGTATTACGTTTGAGCTATTCAGGACATCATTTTATAATATTTTGCTAAGAGAACTTTGAAAAATGTTTTACACATTGTTATATAATCCATCAAATTTTTTGTAAAGCATGAGATATGCCATTTTGCTATTTTCGTAACATTACAAAAGCTAAATAATAAAGTTATTTACTGAAGAAATGTGGGTATACTATTCAACCCAGTTAATAATTGTTGTAATTGCTCTACCACTTTTGACAAAAATGTTCAATTTACTGAGATTTTTGTACTATAACTCTCAAAGGCGAAGTCCCTTTGAAAAAAACAGGCGTGATGCTCATGTTATATCATACTTTAGGGCATATCAATGTGTGGAAGATTTTGATAATTCTCTGCATACAAGTCCATGTACCATTGCTAACTGTATCCTAAGAAATGTACATAATAAGACACTGTTAGACAATCACATACTTTTGCTTTCCTCCTACTAAACCTTGAGCCAAATATGGTATTTGAATGTTTATAAATAGTCGGCCAAATGTTTTGGTTTAGTCTGTGTGACCCACGAGCGCGCGACTTGTGACTTATTTGTCATTGTTTTAAGGTGTAAAATGCCATGATCGACGCGCTTTTGACTAATGTTACAATTATAGTAACATTTTTTGTTAATATTTCAGCAAAAATAAACCATGTCAACGAAGTTACATACACTATACTTAGGCCAATTATTTCAACAATATTTTATGTACCATGTTGCTTAAAATATATTTAAGCAAAATTATATTGAAATTAATGTTACAGTTACATGTTACATTTTAAGCAATGTTACATTGTGTGTAACGTTACATTTTCAGAAGTTTGTTTCTGTGATGAATGATACATTTAAGCAATGCAACTTTATCTGTAAGCCTTAAAACAGAAGGCATAGATATTTCGAGTTTGCTCGAGTGATTATAGTAGGTAAGTAGAGAAATATATTTTTGGTATAAAGCTACTTATCCATTGTGTTTGAAAAATAGTTTGTTCTATATTTAAATAGATTACTCATTTAGTTCGCGATTTATCGCACATAGGCCTGTTTATGAGCTATGATTGAAAAAATAATAATATCGATATGAAACTGGCCACGAATGGACCGAGGGTGTAATAGGACCCTACACAAAGCCGTCAACCAAGCGTTCTGTACATCAAACTAAGTAACATTGCACAAAAATTATTGCTGGGAAACCACTTTTTGGGGTGAAGATTAAGGTTTTTTATTTTTACGTAAATTTTATGCTGATAGAGTCATTGAAATAGTACAGGGGTCATGGAGGTATTTTAAGCAAAGTTAACATTTAAAGCTTGTTGGAACTTTGACCTTCAATATCTCCGTAACTAGAAAGTTCCCAAGGATGGTCCGGAACAAAACAAAAATATCACAATGACGGGAAGAACTAGTATATGCCGGCTTCGTTAAGGCTTTAACACCCTTTATAATGTACAAGGAGCTTTTAGCGCCTGGCTTAAATCGGAACAAAAGCCACCATCTTGTGTCTTTAATATATTTCACAATTTTTTTTCAACAGCGCCCTCTGTCGCCGTCTTTCAATTACCACAAGATCCTTGTAACATTTCTAGTTAAGTACTTCTTTTTTATTCGCGGTCTTTGTAAACAATACTGACAATAGGCCGATAACTTCCTGCAGTTATTTTTGTTGACGAAACGAAAAAATGTTCCAAAAAAGAAAAATGTACATAATTATTTTCCAAACACAAAAGATAGCTAGCGCAGTTATATGTTACAAATACATTATATTACACTATACATCAAATACACATTCGAAACGGCTAAGCTAAGCTTTCTAAAACATTAAAAGTTCACAGACAGAGTGTCGCAGCGTTAAGAAAATATGACTACAATTTATTTTTTGATATGCGAAAGCAGGCCAGGTACTGTCAAGGAAGCAAATCTGTCATTCGTCTGTTCCAATTGACATCATCATCATCTCCCTGCCCCATCTTCCCATTCTACTTGGGGTGGGCACAACACGTTTTTTTTTTGCTTTCTCTCCTGTCAGACGTCATTGTCAAAATTGACAAATGGTTGAAAAAAAAAATCTGCAAAACTGTCAAAAGTCAACAATGACGTATGCTCAAGTGATTTAAGACTTCCTTCCCCGACTGTACATTCAAACTGAATACTACATCCAGTACATCAACCCTTAGGTACAGTATAAAATTGTAGAATTGCATAGAAAAATAAGTATTTGTAAAAAATATGCGTAAAATAAACTGGTAACAGATTCAAGAGACTACTACTAAATATTCCTGAACTGAGCGAAAAATAACATTTATAATAAGCGAACATGTAGGTACACAAAGTGTTATGAAAACTGTACTCTAAGGCCGAGATCTATAAACGTTACTAAGCACGTCGTTTAGCTAACCGTTATTTATTTCATTATTGCACAACTGTCAAACTACAAGTGTGAGATAGAGACGGCAAGATGCCCGTATAAAGCCTGTACCAGACAGGTGTGGTCATATTTAAGGATGCGGTATAGACCACTAAAAAGAACAAGTTTCTGCATGATTGGGATCAATATCGTAATCGCGAAAAAATAATCAGATAGATTTTATCATTAGATAAGAAAAACTAAGGTACAGTTTTCATAACAGCCTGTATAGAAAGACAAACTAATACAGCACCATTGTAGAAGTATGAGCAATACTTAGTCATACACATTAAGAGTGCGGTCAAACCGAGTGGACCGGACTGCGGACACCGAACATGGACAGATATTTCAGTAAAAAACTGACTATCAAAATCCGGTGCAGGTGTCCTCAGTCAATCCAGAGAGTCCAGTCCTTCAGGTTTGTCCACACCATAACTAATTACTAAACACTATAAATGTGAAGTACTTCGCCGCTAGACCACATAATTATCTACACAGTTAACACAATTATCTACCCATTTTAATTTTAATAAGTACATCCCTATTACCTTTATATTATTACAAGAATACAAAGGATAGAGAAACTGTACCACGGTCAGATATGGCCCATAATTTAATAAGCTGGGATTTTATGTTCGAAAATAGCTCATTCAAGATTCGCTCTCATCAGTGAGAATGACTAATGAAATGAGAATGGCTAAGGTTGAAGCGCTAGGTAGCCCGCAAAATTCAAAGGATATCACCCAACCTCCATACATTTTTGGGCTATTTTCAAAATTAAACTTCACGGCAAAAACAAATTTATTATTTGGACTTCTGGGCCATCGCGACTTAATAAAAAATGTTTATATCTATTTATTTATTGCGTGAGTTTTAGGCCGGCAAAAAAATTGTCCAATCTGGGTGATCCCAGATATTTTGTGGTTGAATAACTTCTCGGTGAATTGACTTACGACTTTGGTGTGATAATAGAAAAATGTTTATTATGTTATGCTCTATCCAGATAATAAGTTTATTTTTGTTGGCACTTTTGTAAGAGCAATCTGGGTGATCTCCTTTTCTTAGGCTTTTTTTTGCAATTTATCGGCCAGCGTTAGGTTGTATGTTGCTCAAAATATGATTCGCGACCGTAAATAATATGGCCTAACTGAGTTATGATCTTTAAAATCGTCAATACAACCCTCCCAGTTCATTTAATCTCATTGAATGACTTTTCTAAGAAATAGTTACGTATGAGCCATACCCGACTGCAGATTTATTGATGACGCTTATATTTTTGGAGGTTAGATACAGCAACTATAAAATATCGAATATTTTCTATGTGATGACCGCTTCTTTAGATAAATGCGTTTCAGTGTAATTGTCAATCATTATTGACAATTACACTGAAACGCATTTACGTAGTACACTGAGCCATCAAATATAATTAGTTGTATAAGTATATAAGGAAATAGTGACTACTTTATGATTAAATTAGTTCTTATTCTCGTCCCATTTCATGATGACGAGATAATTCAGCAATATACACCAAAAATTACTTTAAGGTCTACTTATATCACAAACCAATAAATACACATAACATGACATAAAAGTCCCATGTATGTTAAAGTCCCATGCAATAGGGGCGAGCCTATTGCTATCAACCGGGCATAGATCCAGACTCCGTGGCTGCTACTGAGAAATTCCTGATGGAAAAACCCAATAACGCTTTGCCCGACCCGGGAATCGAACGCAGGACCTCTTGTTCAGCAGTCGCTCTTGCGACCACTAACTCTACATCGTTTTCACAAATATATTACGAAGAAGTGTGTCAATAAAAACACTCTACTACACTTCTATTATACCGACGATGCCGAATAAATAGGGATTTGAATAGTTTCTGAAAATTGTATGAACATGACAGGGACAGAATTATGTTAAAAATATATTTATGTATTTAGTGATTTGTGGTGCAAGTGAGCCTTAATCTTAGAAATTAACATTTTATTATATTCTAACCTCCATTTTTCTCCCATAAATATTATTTCTTTAGGCATACATTAATACACACATATAATGCATATAACTAGCCTATTACAAACTGAACACAATCCAACTTAGGTCTTACGTTCTTTGGTATAGGGTGCATAATGCAACAGAACTTCGACTAGTAAAAATCTATAGAAATCTAATTTGCGATTGTAATTTAAAAAACATCAATAAGTAGATACAAAATGTATATATACAATATTTAACGTATTTTTATATATTATATGTTACGTATATGTATAATTAAATATCTGTAAAATATTGACGTCATCTATCCGGTACGTATTGACTACATGTTCTTATTTAAAATCATAGCCAGAAGTTAAATAAAAATTAGAAGTCTTATTACCTTCTGGCTAAGGTCTTATTTATATTATTTCCAAAATCGGCATAATTAATAATTGTCCAATACAAATCTCACACGAAAATCTCATTTTTATATCGGCAGTGCTAATTCTCACGAAATATTTAGTACCATTTTACATACTTATACATTTTTATAGAGAAAAACATACATGGTCTAATATATTATATATAATCCACTATGTGCTCTATACATATTTATATTAATATTCTCAAGATAGATCTCCATTAAGCATAGTTAGGCGTACATTCAATTCCATACATATATTACTAAACATTTAAAATGTCTTTATGTAGGGTAGTTAGCTATTATCCATTGAGCTAGTACATACAGAATGTGATTAAAACATCATTCATAGTTGAGACATTGATGTCACGATAAATGTTGTCCTTTCTATACTAGAAGAGACTGCAATTTTCATTCTTCCTTTAATTGTTGCATGTGTTGTTAGGACACAAGCGATGGCGGCCCATTTGACAGTTTTTTTTTTAATTTAAAAAACACCTTGCCGCACACAAGAATTTCTCCTGTATCGAGGGGGCGTTTACAGACATTTAAACTCACATACACAAACAGTCAGATCCGGAACAACTACCAGTAGGCCATACAAATATTTGTTCCGTACGGGGACCGACACCGCGACACGCAACGTAGCAGCCAATTGCTCAGCCACTGAGCAGCAAACTGTACTATCTGACATAACGTCAGAAATGTTAGGTAAACCGCCACCGCCCGTGCCCGAACAATGCATACATTAGCTGTCAATTACAAATAATATTTTTATGACATCTGAAATTGACAAGATGAGCCATGCCTTTATATTCTACATTTGCAATTTGAAAAGATTTTCATTCTACCTTAATCAAAGAAAAATCGTTAAATTGAGTGCTGACATCTGTATGTTGTATACCAATTTAAGGATATTTCGCTTAGCCAAATAGCTAACATGTAATAGCTTATTTCAACGACCAAACTAACGTTTGTTTGTCGTTACAACAATGTCCTATGAAACACGTCATATCTAAGAGCATTATTTTATCATTCCAAAAATATTATAATACACAATTTTTTTTACAGAAATCGTACCTCAAAAGTTTGACAGTTACATACATATTTAGCTAAACTGTATTCATATTTAAACATTTGCTAATAAGAATAATACTTTTACATTTTTAGTATTTGAATGAATTTATTAATGCACAGGCATTTTTTTTTATAATATTTCTCTCATTTGCATTTCGCGTTGGGGTTTATTTAATGTCATATTATACAGGGTGATGCAAGAATGTGCTCTTGCATAATAAGTATGATTTTTTATCGCTTTCGTATATTATTTCGAGTTTCATGTCTTTCAATGCTAGGTTTCGAGTTTCAACACACAATTTTAAATTTGCTATTGCTATTGTAATCAGGCCGTTTCGCATCGTCATCACATTTTTATAATACGCAACCAAAGTCTGCCATCACTATTTATTTGATTAAAACCACGCCTTACCCATAAAAGTCTTGAACCATAAACCGTGCTAGACACTAACCTTTTCACACTCAGCCAAAGCTTTGCATATCTTTCTTTTAACGAACTATTTCATCACTATAGTAATACCGGAAACACACCGATCATTTTATTACAAGCGAAATACCAACACAATTTCAAACACCGCCATTTTTTTCAATTACGTTTTCAGAGCGTTTTTTCTTCATTGTCGTGTTTTCTATGCATGGTCCGCAAAATTTGGAATTTGTGTTGTTTCTACATTATAGACTTTCACAATCTCAACGTTGAGCTTCTGGTTTTGTTAATATTTTGGCTTCATCACACACGTTTGGGTCCGAATATCGTGAAGCATTTTGGATCAGATAACTGTTAAGATTTCTTTCATAGTACAGTTGCATACGCTTATAACGAACATTTAACGTACTCGTGCGTTATAGTACACATGCATGTGCATGTTATGAATGTTAATGTTAAAGGCGCTGACATGTCACCAATGACGTCATTCGTGGCAATGACAAAGCCTCTATGTCGTAGTTGTGAGGTCGATTTTCGTAGTTCAGGTTTAAGATTGGTTGGTTTCGTACGACCGATCGTTCGAGTACATCTTACTCTTCGGTGAAAATTGCCTGCTTGGGATTAGTCGAATATTTTGGCCTAATCAAAAGAGTGACCACACTTTCGACATCGTCTCGATCCGATTACGTATCACATTTGCTGCATTTACTTGAGCGCGGTATCGCATCGTAAGAATTACAAGGTCATAAAGCTCATTCTAACCAGCTCAAGACAAATCCGGTTACTATCCAAAGCTACCTTTTCGATCCACTTCACGCCACTCAAACACAAGTGCGACGAAGCCTAAAAACGTCATTTACCGTTAATTAGCCCAGGCCATGACGACCTTGGAGAAGGGCACGAAGAGCGCGGTGTGCAGCGCGGGCGCCAGGAAGTAGCGGCGGCCGCGGTGCTGGCCGTCGTTGCGCGGCAGCCCCGGCTGCTGGCTGTGCGGCAGCTCCACGCCCACCGCCACGCCGCTGTGCGCCGAGCTGCTGCCCGCCAGCCCCACATACCTGTGCGGGGATTACTCACTTCATCAACCAAAGAATCACACGATTACTCAAAGAGTGTAACGGACTGATTCCTTAGCTCGAAAAGGGGTGATTTCTGATATGACGGCTAGCAGGTGTATCATCATCATGTTCCTGCCCTTGTCCCATTTTACTTGGGGTCGTCGCAACACGTTTTCTTCTTCCATTCTCCCCTATCAACCGTTAAGGCATCTTTTAGTCTTTTCTCTTTCATAGCGGCTAACAGCTATATGAATGAAGAAAATGTTCTGGACCGACCCGAGTGCGTGTGAGTGAATATTCTGTGAGTTCATTAACACTTTCGGTGCTAAACAGCCAGCATATGGGTCGAACAATAATTCGTTCGTGTGCGCACAACCCGCCTCCCGAGTCGTAGTTATACGTAGCTAATTATAGTAGATCACTATAATTAATGGGAAATTATAATGGGAAACTTGCGGTCAGTTTAGTGAAATCGTATTTTAACGATAGACATTCAATGGGTTTAAAAGTAAGGATGGGTGTACCACAAGGCTCGATATTAGGTCCTTTCCTCTTTTTTGTCTATATTAATGATCTACCCCATTTATTTAAAAATCAAACACAAATGGTGTTCTTTGCTGACGATACTTCTTTAATATTTAAGATGAACAGACGTGCCACAAATCTTGACGACGTAAATAGCGCCCTACTGCAGGTCCATAATTGGTTTACCGCGAATAATTTAGTATTAAATGGGAAAAAAACTAAGTGCATAAGATTTGCTCTACCAAATGTCAAAAGTAGTGATTGTGACATAGTATTGAATCAAGAGAAACTAGAATTCGTCGATGAAACTGTTTTCTTAGGGATCACGCTCGACTCAAGGCTACAATGGGGTTCTCATTTAACATCTCTTGCAGGACGGCTGAGTTCAGCAGCATATGCTGTTAAAATCCGTCAATTTACTGATGTAGATACCGCGAGGCTAGTCTATTTTAGTTATTTTCATAGAATTACGTCATACGGTATTTTACTATGGGGACGGGCTGCAGACATCGAGTCTATATTTATTCTGCAGAAAAGAGCCATCAGGGCCATATATAATCTACGTAGGCGCGATTCTCTAAGAGAACTGTTTAAGGAAATTAACATCATGACAGTACCTTGCCAATACATCTATGAAAACATCATGTACGTTAGGAAAAATCTGCATTTATTTAAAAAGATTTAAAAGAGGCGACGGACACCACTATAATACTAGAACCAGGGACCAACTAGTTCAGCCAGGTTCCAGGCTAGCTAAAGTAGACTCATCTTTCATGGGGTACTGTTTAAAATGTTACAATAAAATACCTCCCGGCATTCTACAACTGAATGAGACGAAATTTAAATCTTGTATAAAACGCACACTATATGTATAGGCAAGCATACTATAAGTTGGGAGATCATATTGATGATAAAAATGCTTGGCACATGCTGATGCTGCTCCACAACCATACGGGCAAACTAATTGATTACCATGTGAAGTTATTGTGGAAGCTGCAGAAGATTGTAAACATATCTTTGGATTGTATAGATTCAAATCGATTCAAAGTACTATGTACGATAAAGCTACCATTTACATCTTTTATTGATTCAAATTTTGCTGGTGGTTAAGAGAATGTCATGCTCAATAAAATATCTCGCTGATGGTGGCGCGTGTGTCGGGTCGTTTAGTTCCCTCCAAAATGGTTGAGTTGAATAATGTCTGATCCATGCGTCATGTTCGTGAACGGGCGCTGTCAGTAGGGACTGGTCATCTCGCAGTTGCTATGGGTTATTGTATTTTTGAATTGTTGATTTTATCTTTTTACTCGCACGTCTTTCTACATCGTTCACACATATATGTATAATCTCGACATGAATGATGTAACCAAGATTTTGTAACAACATATTGATTCAAAAGAGTGTCCATGGAGTTTCTTGCCCATTCTTCTCCATAGGATCTACGCTTTCGAATGGGCAACTACAGTACTTTCACGTGTTATTATGCCCTGTGACTGGGACTGTAGCTTGGTTTTTGTTTTTTGTGTTTTGACATTCAAAAGTGCCTGTAATGGTCTAATTGAAATAAATGGTTTGAGTTTAAATGTTGACAATAAGGTCGCTGCTAGACTACAACTGTCGGTGTATAGATGAAGCGCATACTAGTAAAAATGGATTATTTGAACTGAGCAGCGAAAGTGTTAACCAAAGAATCCCACGATTAATCAAAGAGTTACTCGATTAACCGACTGATTCCGCAGCTAGAAAAGTGGTGATTTCAAACATGACGGATAGCAGCTAATTTAAAAAAAATCTCCATTCAAATGTGCTCTATACTATTTTTTACTTTTTTTTTGCGGAGAATGTCCTTCAAATGTGGAGCTGTTAGTGGTGCTATGATAATGTTTCTGTTTGTATGTACCTGACACGTCCCACCGCGATGCGTCCGTGCGGCGTGATCACCTTGACGGTGTGTCCGAGTCGTAACTGACGAGGCTCCGCCGGGATGTATGGCTGGCCTGTCACTCCGATTGATTTCTCCACTGGAAACAACATCAATATTAACATAAATATTTAAATTAAAACATTATTAAATTATAAAAATTATCAATACAGAAAGATTGAAGTAAGTAACAGATCATAACATACAATTCTATCCTTGACGACCGTAGATAAGAACTACCCTTAAAAAGGGGTGGAGGGCGAATTAAAGTTCGAAAGGGAAAGTACGAAATTCAATTGAACGAAATCCTAGCGAAGAGCTAATTAGAAATTTAAAAAAACTTTAACACTTTAACAGCCGATCACGTATTGGGTACGTGATCGGTGCGTAACCGTCAAAGAAATAAAAAAAAACATGCACATAGCACTTATAAGTAGTTTTTTTTAATATATACATATATTACCAGAGAATGCGCGCTAAAACTGCCTTCTGGCATTAAGTCCGCTTATGTACCACTCTTGTATATGAAGTTTAAATAAATAAAGAAAAACGGTCGACTGTCAAAGTGTTGGGTTTCATTGTATTTTTCATTACAGAAAATCTTTTAAATTTGCGTTGATTTTTACCAAAAACTATTACCGTGCAAAATAAACGATTCTATTCCAAACTCCGTGCTAAAACGCGCGAACACCTGACAAGAACTCACAGTCAATGCTCGGCGCTTGCAAGTTGTCTATGGACCGCCGAATGAATATCTCAGCTTCTTCCAGTAGCTCCTCAGTATCGTCCCGACGCACGTCCGGTAGAGAGCTGCGCCAGGAACGGTGAGCTTCTGCAGAATACATTAAATAATAATGTATATATATATATATATATAGGTATATAAACACAAAAATTGTTTCTATCCGTTATAAACTTCGAAACCATCCAATCGATGTGCCCCATACCGGTTTCATTAGATAAGAAATCATGTGAAGATGGTTTTAGACTACTAAAACAAGGCATTAGGCGCTATTACGTAGTAGCACACGCCGGATATCCGCTGGTCAGTAAATATAAACAAATATAAACAGCGAAATGTGGGTGTACTATAATTAGGTACTCTGCCACAGATATAATAAATACAGGAGATATGGCAAGGAGGCGTGGCGCTTGCGAACGCATCTAGCCGCGAAGGGGCTTGTTGCCAGTTTCGGCCATTAGTCGAATGTCAACTTGCGACGTCTTCACTGCTTGTGATTTTTTACAAAATGCCGCTTTGTACAGTGGTTGTTTGCAAAAATAACACCTCTATTGTGAATTATACGAAAGATGGCATCTCATTTCACACGTTAATACGAAAATATGATTGTTTTTCTTATTAAATTCATTAAAACATTACTTCGTGATACTAGAAACACGATAAAGTACCAAAAGCAATTATTTTCATTAGGAACAACAACCATTGTTTGCTTAATACACATCGATCAATGAATCGGCTGGTCTAATAGTGCAATGGATAAGTGTTTTACTGATACTCTCACTCACACGATAGTTTCGTGAAGCGGGCGTGTTTTAGGTAGATAATTAGAGAGGTGATGTCACTTTTGTGGTTGTCGATATTTTATACGATCCCTTAGTACGAATGATTACACAAGGGTAAAAAATTAGACTATTTTTGTTACATGGAACTTTATAGCTGTTGTTTACTAATGTGAGGTACTTAATGAAAAAAGTTATATAATTAATTACTGAAAAATACAATTCATTGTACTATTTCTTGATTACTCGACTTATCTTTTATTGAATCAAGTATGGGTTTTTAATTTATTGCGGTACTCTTACACATGTATCATTGATATCATCATCACAATTCACACCTTGGTTTTATTTTAACATTTTAGCTATCCGAAGTATCCAAAAATAAAAGAAAAGTGGATAAATGCGACAGGAAAGTTCCAAACTGGTTTCCCACAAAAAATAACACGATATGTTCGTCTCACTTTGAGCCTAAGTCCTTTCAACCATTGCAGAAAGACTACATACCAACACCTCGAATTCAGATACAAAAATAGTACTGTATTTTTATATATAAAAAGGGCAGATTAAAGGTGACTGAATTTCATCGATACTATTTTTTCTACGATTACCTCTTCACATCACTAGTTGCGATGTGTGTTTATTCTGAGTCCGTAGCTACAGGTAGAAGCCCCGCCCTATGTATGCCTGTGTTCTATTAGTGAGTTTATTAGTGTTGCTGTAAGTTTCTTTGTGTGCGGGAGAAATATGAGCTCGTGTGCCGTTCTTATAGTTTTTGCTTTTGTGTTAGTGAATTAAGTGGGGAGAACACGGCGACATCTGAACACGAATACATTTGTTTACAAATCATATCTCCTGTATTTATTATATCTGTGTACTCTGCCTAAACCTTAGGAATTACACGCGTGATGTGATGCTCTAATGATCATCGGTCTTTTGTCAGATATATAATAATTTATTGTAACAGCGTTAGGACCTCAAGCTGTGGCGATACAGTGCTTCCCAACCCAACCTATTTGTTCCACCTGCTGAAAATCTTCCACCCCAAACTCGAACTCGATATTATGGTCTTTTTTGTTATTTATTTATTCAAAATCTGTATAACAATAAAATAAAAACACATACATAACATATAAATATTTATTTAATATTTATATATATTTTTGTATTTATATTACATGATAAGTAGTGAATAACTTGTGTATTTTAAATTTTGTATATTAATTGCAGTACACCACTGACTACCCCCCTTTTTTCTATTTCATGTTCGTACAGTCCATCCAAAGGTTGTCTGGAAGAAAGAGATCGCTATCAGCGATAAGACCGCCATTGTAACCATAAAATTAACAATTTTTGTAAAACCGTTCTGTATCAATTTTGGTGTACAATAAAGGATATTCTATTCTATAAAAATCTGCCAAACTACAAAACGGTTTTTCATCATCGACATTCTCCTGCCCTTATCCCAATTTATTTGGGGTCGGCGCAGCATGTCTTCTTCATCCATACTTCTTTATTACTCGTCATCTCATCAGACACCTCCTTTCTTGCCAATATGATGGTCTATTTGAAATAATAGGTTCGAGCTTGAGTTTGAGGTGGTAGATTTTCTTTTCAAATGGATTGGGTAGCATTTGCACTGTCAACAACAAAAAGGTGAAGCTACAGTCGCAGTCACAAGGCATAATAACTGTGAAACCACTGTAGTGCCAAGTCCAAGGCGTAGATCTCTATGGAGATCCTGGACCTAACCTGGACATGCTGCCATGGCTGACCTGGAAGTATTTAAATTGACAGGATGGCTGAAGCAAGGGTCTTCTGGTCAGGTGGAGATTCATAGACGAACCTGCCCTGGAGTGTAAACAAGGTATTTTTTTTTGCTCCTCGAACTACGAGACACTTAATATAGTCCTGTCTGTCCTAATGTCTGTATGTTACAAGAACTGATGAACGCTACCGTACTGAAAATCATACCTAAACATCGACATGCTAAGCGCAAGCAAAGCGCTATGCTTCCACATTTAATGTGCGAACCGCCGGTGTGTGGAATTCACTGCTAGCTTCTCTGTTCCCTGATCATTATAATCTGGATCTATTCAAGGTTCGAGTGAATCGGTTTCTTCTAGGCAAGCGTGCTCCACCCTAGGCCGCGTCATCGCGCAACGTCACGCGACTTGCGGCCAAACGCAACCCTATCTATACTAATATTATAAAGCTGAAGATTTTGTTTGGTTGAACACTCTAAACTCAAGAACTGCTGGTTCGAATTGAAAAATTATTTTAGTGTTGGATAGCCCATTTATTGAGGAAGGCTATAGGCTATAAAACATCACGCTGCGACCAATAGGAGCGGAGCATTGATCAAAAATGTTACGCAGACGAAGTTGCGCGGGTCTGCTAGTTTTGTATAAAAAGCTAAAGAGATTAGAAACTTACCTCTGGACGACGGCCGGTAGACATGTTGTGGTATCCAATCGTTGCTCCTGTCTATGCTGAGGCACGGAGACCGATACGACGAGCCTCGAGACATGAATCTGTAATTACATCCAATATCAATTTCGTTTTATCATAGTTTTGCTTGCAACAAACAAATTGTTAAAACTAAACGCATTTGAATCATTGTTCTGTTTCTGAAGATGAGAGAGAAATTGTGATGTTTAAAATGGGTTTAGCACTAATCGTATTTCGTGGTGCAATTGTAAGGACCACTCGCACAATTGCACCACAAAATACAATGGCATGAAACAAATCTTTGAACTTGAAAGCTAATTAGGTTTCAAAGGTCTTGAATGTGCTCGAATCAGTGATTTGGCCTTTAAAAAATGGGGCTGCAAATAAAGTAAAATTAATTTAAAAAAGTAGATCCATTCATATAAAAGAAGAAATTTTCAAATCGGTTCATAAATGACGAAGATCTCATATCTTACAACACAAAAAAAAACAAACACAAAAAAAAAGCAAATACAACCGAATTGAGAACCTGCTCCTTTTTTTGAAGTCAGTTAAAAATAAGCCTTACTAAACTCAAAAAGCACATCGAGTGCGGTACAATTTTCCCCCATTTCCTTTCCTGAGAAGTGCCCCTTTTACTAACTGCGGTAGCACAGTACACTCCGTTCATCTTTTTAACAGCTTTGTTGCTTTTATCCACATCCTAGAGCGATAGGTGTTGTATTTCTGGTCAAGTATCGCCTAGACTGCCTCATTGGGCGAGTGGTCGCAAGCGCGTCTGCTGAGAATGAGGTCCTTTTTTTTTTCGGATGGGAAATCATCAAATGACTTCTCCCGCTCTGGGCTGAGCGGGAGGGAGTGTCAGACTTTTACTGACTAAAACCCACCCATGTTCCTTCATCGGCCTTTGTGTTCCGGGGCCGCGGTATCTCTTTCGAACAACCCGCAGCACCCGGCAGGCATCGGCCCTTGCGGGCCCCTTCCCTATGCTGACATCTCTTTGAGGCGCGCGTGGAACACGAACGCGCCGTCGACACGGCCTGTCGTCCTAAGACGGAGGGACGGCGAGCTAGCCCTTAGCTCACCGTCCACAGGCCCGCGAAGAATGAGGTCCTGGATTCGATTCTCGGATCGGGCAAACTGTTATTGGGTATTTCCATCAGGAATTTCTCAGTAGCAGCCACGGAGTCTGGATTTGTGCCCGGTTGATGGCAATAGGCTCGCCCCTATTACACGGTACTTAAACATAACTGGCGAAATGTGGGTGTACTATTAGGCTTATCTGCTTAACCCTTCAGAGATTATAGGCTATGGCCTAGTACTAACTTGGAAGTAGAAGTAGTGGTGGAGTCGTCAGGGTGCGTCTGCAGCTTGCCGCCCAGCGCCCACACCGGGTCGGCGGAGCGCGACAGCTCCGGTACCATGGATGTGAAGCCTGCAAGTAAAACATGATATGGTAAGGTCTGTTCTTAACTAGTGCTACCTTTTCTTCCCGATTCTTTTTTCAAAGACACGACACACGCAACATGTCAAAAGCTTAGAATGGAAGTCTTCAACACTAGGTAGTCTTTAATCTTTGTGTCTCATTTAAAAATGGGATTTTAAAGTCACGCAGTTACAAAGAACAGTTTTTTTTTAGGTTTTATTCAGTACCTAGCAAGAACTTTATTTTATAGAGGTGTGAGGAGCAGGATGTAAAGCTCTTCATCCTCTGTTGAAAAGGGAGGATCCCCGACCAGATGGTTGTTGTGTCTGCTGGGTTACTGCCCGACGGTTGTTGTCGGGTTTTTTGTATAATTATGTTCTTATCTCGCGGCGAACTTATATCGCGATAAAGGATTTAGATTTTTAGTTCTTCATTTGCGTCGTAGATGTTGCTAGCGATCTTTTTGTCAATTTGATTATTCTCACTACAACTTCATTAACTTTCTTTTGTTTCACAAAATGGAATACATTTAGATCTCAATTCTTTTATGGATAAAACCGAAAATTCAGTCATTATTTTTTCATATTTTTGGTGCAATTTATCAAAACGTACCGATATCACTGAGCAGCACTCGGCGGGTCTCGTCGGTGCGGCGCGCGGGCGGCGGCGGGCGCGCGTCGGGCACGGTGAGGCGCCGCGCCGCGCCCGCGCCCGGCACCGTGGGCACGCTGGCCGGCGGGCCCGCCAGCTGCGGGACGGGACAGATTATGTTTTGTGTCTTCGTTTATTTCGTTTCGCTAGCACGACATAATGAAAATTCTGTTGCCCCGGTGGCAGCACTGCTGTCAAATTTGACTGCATGTTTTTTAGCCCAATGAACAACATAGAATCAAAACTCAAAATATTTTATTTCACATAGGCCCACATGGGCACTTATAAAACGTCGAGCAAAGGTGCACGGTTCGCGTTAGTCGTTTCCTATGGAGAAGAACCGGCAAGAAACTCCATGGTTATTCTTTTAAAATCATAATATAAGATAAGAAGTAGAAATATGTATATAGTTAGCGACACAGCTGCGCATCCACACCCTGTCGTGCCACGATAACTATCGTTGACGACGTTTTGTGTGAACATTGTGAAGAAAAGTATTCAAATATTTTATATCACTAACTAGCTGACCCGCGCAACTTCGTCTGCGTAACATTTTTGATTGATGCTCTGCTCCTATTGGTCGCAGCGTGATTTTATATAGCCTGGGCTATCCAACACTAAAATAATTATTCTATTCGAACTAGTAGTTCCTGAGATTAGCGCGTTCAATCAAACAAACTCATCG
This sequence comes from Standfussiana lucernea, assembly GCA_964057025.1. Taxonomy (NCBI): domain Eukaryota; kingdom Metazoa; phylum Arthropoda; class Insecta; order Lepidoptera; family Noctuidae; genus Standfussiana; species Standfussiana lucernea. The sequence goes on along the minus strand of OZ059801.1, from coordinate 12,606,142 downwards.
GCTTTATAATATTATTTATAATATATGTACTACGAGTATAGTAATATAGTATAGATTTGGTTATACCTGGATTGGTTTCATTTAATTTCTTTTCTCTGATGTTACATTACCTTGTGCGCCAGATATCCGTCGGAGCTCCACCGCGGAGGCAGTGCGCACACGTCGGTCTGCGCGCCGCTCTCCCGCCGCGCATGCGCCCCGTCCCGCAGCACGGGCCGGAGACGGGCCGTGCCCGCCTTGAACGGCCCGGGAGGCCGGGATACACCGCGGTAGCCTGACGGTCTGGTAAAAATGGGTTAAATATTATCGCAAGTGAAGCTTTTGTGACAAAAACTTTTTTGATAACATTAGGCTTTCAACAAAATTAATTGCTAATTGAGAAAGCTAACTTCTCACACAAGTCGCTACATACTGATCGGCACAAAATTGGAGCCATCGATTCGAGAAGTCGAGAAGAAAACTCGGATTTGATATTAATTTACCTGAAAAAGAACTTCGACTTCTTGTAAACCTTAAAAACCGCTTTTCACAGCAATCATGTTTTATGCTAGGCACACAAGCATGTCCTACAAGGATTTACTCGAAAATCGAAAAATCGATTATCGAAGTTGCTGGTGCCTAGCATTATTTCGTTAACTAAAATTATCTAAACATCCGAATACACAAAAGCAACTCAGCTTTAAGTCGCCATGAAATATCAAGCAGAAAATTTCACTTCAAAAAGATTATGGCAATTGAAGTTTAAGACGTTCTAAGAGTTACTATTTACTCTTAGAACGTCTGAAACTTAGTCGAGTCTCGAGGATTATACGAGTATACCAAAATCTTCAATAAGTACAAAAGAATCTTACCTGTATTGAAACGGATTAGGACAAGTGTTCCTCCTAACATTCAAGTTAGCAGCCAAATCGTCTTCCGAAGTCCCAACCTTCGAGATATCGGTCTCCGCAAACACCGAATACCGGTGTCCCAAGTGTATGTTTCTATGAAAACTGTCCACACTTTCCTCTCTGTGAAGAATGTCCATGCTGGAGCCGAGTTCGAAGCTCGAAGACTTGGTGTTATCGAAGCTAAGACCTCGGTTATACTCGCATGTAAGACTGTCAATGGAATCAATTCTCCTAGAACTCGTGTTAGGGCTTTTTCTGAAGAGCATATTGTCAGACCTGTTGTCACAACTCTTCAGGATACTCCGACCAGGCAGGTCTAAGCTCCCCTTGCCTATAAAAGCAACGTGTCGTATCTCCTTGTCGTTTGGCAACGAAACCCTTTTCTGCTTCAACACCTCTACTGGTTGTTCGTTATTTTCTTGGTTTTCTGTCGAAATCTCTTTTGTCTCCGGCCCTGGCTGGAAGTCAGGGTCTAGGGTATGGAATTTTATGAGAACTGGTGTCGAATGTGCTGTTGATGCTGACTGGGGAGCCCATTGGTCGCCCTCGCGGATGGAGACTAGGTCCTCCTGGATAGAACAGATAGCAGGTTTCAGCACGAATGAAGCAGTTGCAAGAGTCTAATATTAAAACTCACGGGGCCCTGAAAAACTCAACGACTACAATATTTTATTAATTTAAATATCTAAAGTTTTAAGCGATTTAATAAAAACTTTGCAAATGACATACAATCAACAGACAGAAACTTCGCTTTTAAAGTAGTTAACCCTCATGAAAAACAGCCCAAAACTTTCCAAATATCACTAAAAACCCTAAGTAATGACACTAAAGCCAAGGCAGGGGTTGGCCAATTTCAAATCCACCATTTTGTCCGCGGCATAAAATTAACTTACCCTGAGAGTACGCATCCGGATTTTGTACTAAGCTTTACTTCTAATGATACCCCATCCCAGTAATCCGAATGTTAAATTTTGCAGATTTGGAGGTTTTGTTATACGATCAACGGATAATCGTCTCCATAAATATTGAACGGATTTCATTATGCACACGAATATACCATGTTCTGGACTAAAACATGACGTACCTACTCGACGACGACACTCGATGACGTACGTATTTGTATGGTTACATAACACGGAGTTTTCTATCTACTTTTTGTCAGAACAAATACCAAAATAAGAAGCCTATGCAAAATTCAATGAAACTGCAGGTAACAGATAGTAATACCTACATCATCTGCCTAGCCTTTTCCCTACTATGTTGGGTTCGACTTCCAGTCTAACCGGATGCAGCTGAATACCAGTATTTTACATGGAGTGACTGCCTATCTGACCTCCACAACCCAGTTAGTACTGGGTAATACGATACTGGGTATTAGTAATACCTAGTTTTAAATAACTTCCTTGTGTCAAACTACCCTCACCTGCAAATTACTCATATCCTTGGACTCGTCAGTGGTAAATATAAGTTCTATATCGTCCACTTCTTCAGACTCGTTGCCGCTAGCGTTGTCCTCCTGTTTCTCTTCCGCGACTGCTGCAGCATTCGGGTCCATGGGAGTCGTACCCCCTTCGGAGAACACCGAGTTATCGCCTTCGGACATCGATCTGAAATAATGAGGACTTATTAAAGGCACCCGTAGTATTTAGATTTTAATTAGTAACCAATCGTATCTTTCATTTTATTTCCATCATTGTATTATTGAGGACTAGCGACCCGTCCCGGCTTCGCACGGGTGCAATGTAGATACTAATGTTTTCTCTACTATAATATGCATATATTATACATATAAACCTTCCTCTTGAATCACTCTATCTATTAAAAAACCGCATCAAAATTCGTTGCGTAGTTTTAAAGATCTAAGCATACATAGGGACAAGCAAACAGACAAGCAGACAGACAGCGGGAAGCGACTTTGTTTTATACTATGTAGTGATAAAGGTAAGGATTGGTATAAACTGGTAAGAAAAATTGTGAACTCGGTTCCGGAAATGGACACCTACACACAAATATTGAAGGCTCGTTCAAACCGATATGTAGAAAATGTGGACGCGGCTCCGGACATCGATGACTGATATTGTACAGAAGTATCAGTCAGCGTCGGTGTCCGGAATCACGTCATCAAATCACAGCAGGAAACGCCGCGGAATTTTGCCGGACACATTTCCGCTCTATAGTTCCAAAAGTGCCGTAATGTAACATCCTAAAAGTAAAATTCATATAGTAGGTACGGAACCGCCGCCGGTGCCCAGATACTAATTGTTTGTCAGCCTTCAGCTTTAAATTTCTGTTGACGTACTCACAATACAGGATGTTGACTCTTTGGACCAGTAAAATCAATATTGCCGCCAAGGGTTTTAGTAATATCACTATGCTCTCGCATAGTAGTAAAAGGCACTCCTCTTCCCCGGAAATAGGTCTCTATAGAAAATATAATCAAACACACATGCCATGCATGGCCTCGGTTCTCACTCCATCCAATAAAAGAAAGGCTGAAGATCAGCACTATACGAATTCATTAACTATTCTATTCAATCCATATCTGTGGCTCTATTCAAGAAAGGAAAATCAGCATAAAATAAGATGTTTTGCTATGAATAATGGAGATCTTACTTACTCATATTATTACTGCGAAAGTTTGTGAAGATGGATGTATGGATGGATGGATGGATGGATGGATGGATGTTCGTTACCCTTTAAAACTACTGAACGGATTTGGATGTTTGCCACACAGATAGTTTATAGCCTAGATTTACACATAGGATACTTTTTATCACGGTAGTACGTACAATCCCATGGGACTATTATCGAACTTCACGCGGGCGAAGCCGCGGGCATGAGCTTGTAATATTAAATGTCTTTGTGCTAACATTATACAAGGCCAGTTAACTTGTCGGGGGCTTAATAGCTCTGTAAGTGGATTCGCTTCACGAAATCACGATTATATTTAGTTACGTCGTAATCCGGATTATTGAAAGCCTTGCTACAGATACCTAGTAGGTATACGTATGTATGACTGAAAATAATCCCCTAACATAGTAAGGGCGAATATGGCCTGAAACTAAACGCAATCAGCACATCGGAACTACTTTCAGGAGCCGTCTGTGTCATGCTCATCAGTGCTGTTGAGGGGGGAAATTCATTTGACAGCTCTTAGATGTGCAGTTTCATTGGTGAAATTCGCCGTAAGACAGTTACTTCATCCGGTACATATTATATCAATAATCAAAACATAAATACACCGGCCTCATCTAGTTTAAAAAAAGAAGACGTGTAAAAGTGTTTGTAAAAACCTATTTGTAAAAATAAACATCATTTCATTTCATCATCTTCGTTTCATTTCATAAAAAGTTTTCTGTAATAAACGGCTGATTGTAATAAACCCGAGTACTGTTTGCCAGTGCATTTAAACCATATTTTTAATCAAAATCCCTTGTCTGCACTATCTGATAATGCTAGCTTACAATCAAGAGAAATTCTATTGTAATGTCATATCCCTCAAAAACCTTTTCGAACAAATTAAAGCTCCGCGCTATTTATAAAAAACTCGAGTAAAATTGCTCTACAGAAACGACAACAGATCTTCTTCTACACACAAAACAGCTATACATAATATAACCAATGCGAGCTGAAATCTGCGTTGAAATTGACTCGGAATCAGATTTGATTGTATTCCGAGCCATCTTTGCTCTTTGTGGGGCAAACAATAACATCCAACTCACAACAAAATGAAATCCCGATCCACACTGGATACCCCATTTTCAATAAAAACTAAGAGACAGCTAAACGAATACCTAAATATTATTGTGCTGTTGGAGTTTCAACTCTCAATGCAAAGCCGAGCATTCAAAATCCAACAGTGTGCTATGATTTGGGCATTACTTTTAGATTTCGCTTAGCGTTTGTGAGAACAGGTATGAATCGCGGGGTATCGAGCAATTTCTTTGAAACCTTCAGCTAAACAAAGTCATACAAATAGACTCGCCCCGCTCTGTTTGCGCGCAAACTTTCGCGCTAGTAGGTTAGCCTGAAATGAAACTAAACGCTGTTTGTGTTAGGTCAGTCATTAAGTCTACAATTGAAGGGTGAAAGTTCCTCATTCATCTGGTGCTCGCAAGCGCGACTGCTATACAAGAGATCCTGGGTACGATTCCCGGGTCAGGCAATGTTATCGGGTATATCCAGGCGTTTTTTATGACTTTACTTTAAATTCCTCGTTGACCCTGTACTATTCAACGAATTAATCAGCACAATGTGTTGATTGCGTTACATTGATTCCTACCGTGACGAAGCCAAAGATTGATTTTTTCAGCTCTACTTGAATGCTAAACATGAAGGACTTTTAATATTGATCGTATACATATGGATTCTTTTAGCAAAACATAAGATACTCCAGCTCATTCTCTCTACATAATCGTATTAACAAGTAAGACATTTAGTGCACCGTCCCTGTAATAAAGTTAATTCTATCACAAGCCTTTGACAGCCAACATTTTGTCAGTACCTACATCCAAGCTTGCCATGCACAAATTGGGTATACTAACACAAAACTCGTAGGACCCAACTTTATGTTCTCATGCCAAATTCAACCGAGTATATATGTGCGTTCAGTTCGTCTGCTCCGTAAAACCTAGTTTAAAATGTTTATTTAAACAGTATACCAGCCAGATACTGTAGAATTCATGATTTCGACGAATCATGTTGATGGCACACAATTTTATGTGGAAGAATATAGCTTTCTAGCAGTTTCTAGCATCTAGGTTTAACTGTAGCGCGCTCGATAGAAACTGTACAGTAGTATTTTACATGGAAAAGCCGTTTCGTAGAAAAGATGTTTTTCTATTGAAAATGATAACGCAATGAATATGAAGTAACTAGATTGCTTGCCTTGTAACAAATCTAGGAAACTCTTTGTCCGTAATGATAGCAATTTTGTCCGTGTATCCGGGCCTAAGTATACCCTATATATGTACTTGTGTTCGTTATGTCGATAATTCCCTTTTTTAAGTTAAGTGAGCATCGACCAGAACTGGGTCACATCGACAGCGTTAGCAGTGATTTCGGACAGATTCCTCAAAGTGCAGGTGGAGTTGGACAAAGAGCAAGACAAGATGTGGGTCATCGTTTGAGATTTGGATCCAGAGTCTTTACTTCATCGGAATAACCCTAGTTACATCCGCAGCCGTCCACCTGAGGTCCCAGTCGGTTACGAGTTTTCCATATTCATACACTGACACGAAGTCGATCTTTAAAAGTTTATATGCTGAACTCCTATTCGCTGAACTGAATACCTATTCGCTGGGCTTTAAAAATTGCGTTCTTTTCAGATGCTTTCAGGTGGTCTTTCCCAGAGGAAATGCCTTCTTTTGCAACGCTGATTAAAGACTAGTGGATGTACAGGTAAAGCTGTATAGTCCCTTTTCAAGTTTTCATGGTAATACATTTCTTTTACCTAGGTTATTCTGGGGTTTTCCATCAGGGACTTCTCATAAGCAGCCCGGAGTCTGGGTTCGTGCCCGTTTGAAGTCAATATGTCAACATGTAACTCAATATCTAGCGAAATGTGAGTCAACAGGCACACCACTGCCTAAACCTTCGGCAATATACAGGTGTGATGTAATGTTATTTACTCCAGCAATTTGGGTAGTGCACTCCGTTTCCGTATAACTAAAACATGAAGCGGAAGCAAACGGGGTCTGTTTACCGCGTTCGGTTTGTATGCAGGTCTTCATGCGAGGTTATTTTGCTGTTCCAGCCAGACCATGTTTATTTTAGAAGCATGAATAAAACAAACATGCCTAAATATTATGGCAATCCAGGTCTTTACGTACTGGGCGGTTAAAATTCGAGACAAAAGGGCCCACTTACAAATCATGTGTATTTCTGAATTATAGAGTAAATACTCGGAAGTAAATCACTTTCAAAGTTGTATTTGCGTAGCCTGGTTGAAACAGAACAATGTCATTTACTTATAAATAGCTCACGGCTGGAACTAGGTCACAATGGATGAAATAACAATTTACTTTATTATTATTCTGTGTCCGTAGGCTGAAACCCTATATTGCTGCAATTTAAACCGTCTACGTCTATATCACATTGTGGATGTGACTTTCCAGTACAATCAACAGCCGAGTCACTACCTGACCCTATCAAATTACATAGAAGTTGATGGAGCTTGTCTACATATATGTGGTATGCGTACCTACAAAAAGTAAAAAAAAAAATATAAATGCCCGAAGGGTTAAGCAGAGATGCGCCTATGTACCTACACAAACAAAGTAGCATTCTAACAAATTTCCCTTATTTTTCCTTTATATCGCGACTAAAAGGGGGAACTAACGAGTTTCCATGGAGAAGTAAGTTTTCCACCGTTCAAAGTTGGATTATAAATGGTGAATCCCTATCTACACATATACAGAGTTGGCATCAACACGATATCGTGTTCCTTCGCAATACTGCGCGTCATAAATAAGGAGGGTAGTCAGAAATGTGGATGATAGCACTGAAATTTGAGACGTCATACAGAAACGCGATGTCGTGAGGGCCGATTCCGTGTATTTTTCATTGAATGGGTTCAATTATGTGCACAATTTATATCTTTTTATTACGTAAATCCGGTTTCGCTTTCGATAATACCTCCAAAGTCCAAATATTTGAAAAAAAAAAGTAATTTTCTGATCGTAATCGCCATAAAATCAGGGATCAATTCAGTAAACAGCTCAGAGGCGTTGGCTTCTTGATTGAATTTTCTCCCGCCGTCTCCTCCCTAGGGCGTAGGTGGCTCACTCTTAATTTGGAAGGCTCAAAAGGATGATAAGATATGTACGGCAAAGATTGAATCTGAAAATTGCGTTGATTACTTTAGGATCGGAGCAAGGCTTTCAGTGTCGTAGATATTGGAAATCTTTTGCAATCAACGACATGAAGTATTGTGACTTTATATAGATTTTATATGCATGTCATGGTCTACTGCTCAGATACCAACGGCGACGTAACGAACCAAAGTACAGGCTTTGTGTGCCCCAGGTCTTCTGCTTCCAGGGGATTTATTAATCTATAATCTAATCTATATATAAGTCGGGCATAGTCAAAGCAAGTTAAATTCATCTTGTTTAACTCAAATTTAATTTTCAGTTTTCCACTGTTTGGCGGTATATCAAGAGCTGAATATTAGATTAAGAACTCAAATAAACAGACAGAAGCCCCACTGGATTTAGTTGAATTGACAGGTAGTCTGCCAATTATGGTCCTAATCGACATGCTTGATAAACTGGTAGATGAATCATATATCGCAAACGAAATATGATTGTTTCTCACAAGGGAGAATGTCATGCCCATCTTTTTGGGGTCTGTAGGTACCTATCCCCGAGTAGGTAAGGCTTTGCACTGAGATGGCGAGAGCTTCCGTTCGCGAGCATGTCCCGGAAAAGGAGCTCTAAAAGACTATATCCGGCGAACCTCGCAACCTAAGCGAAGCTGGTAGTTAGCCGAGTAATTTACCGCATGAGGTATTCTCTGATGTTGACAGAAGAGCAGAACATCGAAAAACGTAACGACCGTTTTTTATCGGGAATCAACGTCACGCATCATTCGCTCACCACAAAATGGGAAGACCATCTGACTGTCTTATTTAAAAAAAAAAAATATGTATATTTAAAATTAATATTTTAATTAATATTTATATTTAAATTTTTAGAAAAGAAAGGCTATCTTATGGCTTTCGAAAGCATGACTTCCAATCGTCTTTTTTTTCAATAATATAATTATTTAAATCATCTGACACGGAATCAGGCTGACAAGGTTAAAAAATCGAGATAGTATTATTAAAAAAAAGTTGAGGATCTCAAAAACAAGCGGAAAATCATACCATCATCATTTCAACCGAAAGTCATATGCTGGAAATTGGCCTAACCCAAGCATCATCGAAGCTGTAAAAGAAAGGCTAAAAACCCTCACCTGAGACTCAAATCATCAACATCCAGGTTCAGGGTATCCTTTCTTCTGCTCCTCTCTACATTTTCCTTAACAACAAGATTTTCCTCCGACGTGATCCTCACTTGGACATCAAACTTGTCAGTTTTATTCTTAGTATCCGCCTCATTCGGTACAGCCATCCTGATGTTGTCCGTTGAATAAGATTTTATATTCACTGTCTTATTATTATCAAACTGTTCTTCTTTTTCTTGATAATGCTGACCAGTCTTGAATACCTTTGATTCCTTTTCAAAAGCTTTTCGGTCTTCCGATGAATCGCTTTCAGATGTGGTGCTAGAAATTGTTGTACCTTCTTTTAAAGTACGTACTTTTATTCTTACATCAAACTTTGATAGTAGTTCAAGTTTTGTTTTGAAACTTGGTAGATGTACTCCTTCAGATTCTTCAGTGTGTTTGTGTAGACTTGAGATCTGGGAGATTTCTTCTACTTCAGTATTATTATTTGCCTCATCAGGCGGACTGTATTCTCCAGATTCATTGAATTCAGGAGAGTCAGAAAATTCTCCTAAGTCTTCTGGAATTTCATTCAACTTTTCAGCAGAACAGACATTACTGTTCTCTTCTGATTCTTGCGGAATGGGTTCTAGTTCATCTATAGTGCTGTTCCTATCTGTAGCAGTTGCTATCACTACTTCACTGCTGGTATATTCTTCGATATTTTGTGTGTGAGGGCTGTAAGTCACTTCCAACTTTATGTTATGTGCATTAGGGTCCTTTTCTACATAATCTGTGTCGATTATCCTACGCCTCAGAATGTGATTCTCTAAAGTCAATTTTTCTATAACATCTGCATATTCTAAACAATGGGAGTGCTGCTCATACTTTTCCTTTAACTGTTTCAGTTCATTCTTGGATATCTCAAGTGCAGTTCTAAGTGACACTACAGTCTGGTGCAGAGCCCTCACTGTGTCCAAGTGTACAGCCCCGGAAGGGGCCGCCTCCAGCCTGCCGCTATCCATTCCACCTTGTTACCCGCCAGTGAGCCAACATACAACATCCCATACATGACTACTGCTTTCTAATATCCCTCAAAACACAATCACTGCACTATCCATTGCCTGGGAGACGTAATTACAGCTTGAATAAATAAACAACCATTATTTGGTGTTCCGCGCGAATACACCGCGTCTGCTGAGACTACAAGAGAAACTCATCGATGACCCAATTCGTGAATAAAACCGTTGACATACATCATTTCGTTGCACATTCTCAGATCTTAATCGAGGCTCGCAGCGGATCGGAGAACACCACTGAAGCGGGGCACGGAAGGGCGAGTGATCGATAAAACAACTCGCCCCAAACTGTTGTAATTAGCTTTTAAGCCGTCGGGAACTCGCGGGGAGGCTCACAGCTGGCACCGACCACTGATAAAGTCTGACACGGAAAGCAGTAATTAAGCGGGATATTATCTCCCAATCGCTCTGACAAGGCTGTAGGATATAGCTATAGTGCAAGATACTCGACAAATCTCCGTGCGCTGCTACTTGTAAACAAATCAATACTTCAATTTGGTGTTCGCGGGCGCAAGTGCGAGGAGTTAGGAATGACATTTCTATTTCAGTCAGTGTCAATTTGACAGCGTTATGGCCGCGTTCTGATTTCGTACCATGTGTAGTTTATTTTAAGATGTCTTCGATTTTGTTGAAAATAAAAGCCAATTTGTTGATAACTAAATCTGATTTTTTGTTCCATGGCACTGACATTGACCTAATTATTTCCGTCTGAATTTTCAGCGGAAACAAACCAGAAGTGGGCTGTATTAATTTACGTTGAAATTAAAATAGCTAAACGTAACAAACGTCAAAGTCATACGGACCCGAAATAACCTCGAAGTTTTAATATTGAAACCAAAATAAAGCCTGAAAATAATAGAAAAAATGTTTAATATATCAAGGGTTTACAAAAACACATGTGTGACTTCTTATTTAGTACTTCAAGCTCGATATAAAACAAAGATACATTGGGTAAATACTAGCAAAAGCACAATTTCCAACCTGAACCTTACCTTTAAGTTAGTAAACTATTTTTTATTTCTTATTTACAGTCCAAACTCAAGAAAAAGACGGGCCCTAAATATAAAGCATTGAATCATTTCGATGAGTTCTACGGGTCTGTGTTTGGAAATAAATGGGAGCCAATGCGTGAGGCACTTTTGCGCCGGTCAAAGTATGTAGCCGTCGTAAATAACTATGGAGACGCCGAGAAGACCATAGAAGAGCTTACGAACAGGGGTAAGTATTCAACATTGCTTTTAAGTTGCTTATTCATCTACTTGGGCTTTTAGCTTACTCCATCCAACTAAAAAATCTGTGTGTGCTTTTTATTGTGATTTTGTAAGCCAAGTAACTGTCACAGAAGTCTCACAAACCACTGTCCTTTATTAAAAAAATAACTCAGCACATAGAACTTGTATCTCATACATCATTTTCCAGGAGCCCACTGCTTAAAGAACTTAATATCAATACAGCAAGAATTTCACAAAGAGTATAACATCACACCAGAACCGACACAAGTGCCTTCAGACAAAGACACAGACAAACAGTCAGACAGACTATCAGAGTTCATAGAGAAACAGCAGACAGATGAAATATCCAGTATTTACCCAAAGACTGATAATAAACCTGAGAAGTTGGACATGAGAGATGGTGAAGTAGGTGAGGTGAAGAAGGTCAAGGAGGAAGTGTAAGTATTCTAGTTATTTTATAGGGTTGTTAAGGAAAAGCTGGTGTAAAAATAAATAAAAATAAATATCACTGGACATTACACACAGCGCCATCTAGTGCCACACTAAGCAACGAGGCTTGTGTTGTGGACACCAGATAGTTGATATACTACATAGATACTTTTTGTTTGTAAATACATACTTATTATAGATATAAACATCCATGACTCGGAAACAAATGTCTATGCTCATCACACAAACACTTGCTCCTACCGGGATTCGAACCCGGAACCCTATGAACGTAAGGCAGCCTCACTACCGCTGCGCCATTCGGGTCGTCAAGTCATTCGGGTGTGATGACATACCAGGTGTTTTTATAGATTAGCCAGAGAATCGGTTTCTTCTAGGCAATCGTGCTCTGCCCTAGGCCGCATCATCTCTTCACATCAGGCGAGTTGCGGCCAAATGCAAGCCTACTTAGTACAAAAAAAAATAATAAGAAATCTACACATAGGGAGGAGTGGAAAGTGATGTGAGAGATAATAAAAAATTGGAATGTCAGCTGTTTTCTTTTTCTCTCTAAATAGGCTTGTGTTTTGCCGCAACCCAACTCATTTTGCAGCCAAGCTGAGTAATTAGAAAATACGATTCATTAAAGGCCCAAGTAGAGTGATCATACAGACACTTTCCACCAGATCAGTGAATCATAACTTATCTGGAGGTTGTGAAACTGCTTGTTATACTAATAAGCAGTCTTCAAACTCTTTTTATACTGACCTACTGATCCTATACAAGTCAAATGAAAATAAAAACAATAGTTTCTGTTATACACGTTTAAATGACTTATGTAAGTGGTGACTGATTCTGCAGGTGTTATATATTACAATTAACATTAAAAAATATATTTCAGGAACTACTCAAACAGAACTCTAGAAGACTCCATAGCCGAAGCCAAGATAGATGAGTCCAGGATAATAGACCCATCCATGGGAATGACATCAGAGTCCCTGTACCAGTTCCTGCCAGCCACTAAGCTGAAAGGAATGGATGAATGGGTGTCGGAGTCTGTCCATTATTCTTATTTATCTAGTAAGTAAATAGTTCATATTCTTTTGAAGTTTATGATTAGCGGTTGGTTGACTCTTCACGTGACCAGAGGGCTGGCCATTTTTTTTGGTCCAAAAAATCTGCCGCCAGCCTTCTGGGCACTTTTCCTATTGACAATGATGTGGAAGAATATTTTGACGCCCTGTAATACTTTTCCCATTTTGAAACTTGTACATATTATTATTTTAGTTTAGTCTATGATAGGATTAAAACAGTAAATATAAATTAGTTTTGAATTGTACTCAAATTTTATAAATTAAATGAACAAATCAAGTCAAATTTAATCAACTAATTAAATACTTGAAACCAAAAAAAAATATTGTTTTGGGATCATAAAGATAGAGAGACAGACTACTTGAATACTTTCAGTGTTTTTGTTTCATAATTTTTAGATAACGACTTCATAGTCTCGCTAGCTAATTAAATTTGAACTTGCGGTTTGTATATTTGAACCGCTAAACGTTTGAACACTAAAAATATTTATAAGTAACTAATAATATTTTTGTCTTCCTCTCCCAGCCCCTTTCTGGGTAACCTTTGATCAGGAATGGACCCTTCCACTTCTGATTTTTTTTTTAATACTAAATAGGCTTGCGTTTGACTGCAACTCGCCTGATATGAAGCGATGAGGCGGCCTAGGCACGCGTGCCCAGAAGAAACCGATTCACTCGAACTTTGCACTGAAGATGTTGCACTTCTAAAAGTTTAAATCATGTCGTTGTTGGTTAAATTAACTATTTGTTTTGGATAACCCTATTTATGATGTGTAGCTTGTCTATATTTATTATGAAGGTCGTATTTATCTTGTACTTAATTATTGTACCAAAACAATAGTCACATTGTTCTATGTTTTTTCAGAGGACAAAGACTTTCCTTTAGTTATAGAACCAGAAGGCCCACTTAGTTATCCAGAACATTTAAAAGTGTACACTTATGAAATGGACAGTGAGGCTACCACTTTTCCTGAGCCAAAAAGATGCCAAACAGGTAATATTAAATAAAAATGTTTTCAATTTTACTAATCGAATGGTTCCAGGATTAGTTTCACACACTAACAAAGCCCTGAATCATAAATTAATATTTTAATGAGTCTATTCGAAATCAGGGACAGATTTATTTAGGTTAGCCGGTTAGACCATATATATTTCATTAACCATTATACGGGTTAACCTTTTAAACATTGCTGATTCATCATCTACTTGCCCTTGTTCTATGTTACTAGGGGTCGGCGCAAGACGTCTTTTACATCCATTCTCCTCTATCAACCGTCACGCTAAAATTTACTCATAAATGAAATAAATATTGCTGATTAACCAGAATGAATTTCCAACCAGTTCCCCCTAACCGTTTAAGCTGAAATTTTGCACACACCTCATAATACATTTTTATGACTGACGTCATGACTTGATCCCGCAGCCAGGATCGCCTCCTCACAAGAGAACTCCTCAACACTTAATAGCACGGACACAAAACTTTGTATACGTGTTCAATGATGAACCTTGATTTAAAAAAAAAGTTTTATTTATTTTTAAATGTTTTCCAGGTGTTTTCAACTATTACCCAATGGACTGTGGGAGTGTGCTAGCAGTATTAGCGCTAGGCCTCCACCCAGGTGACAGGGTGCTCGACCTGTGTTCAGCGCCCGGGGGCAAAGCCCTAGTCATGCTACAGACGTTACTGCCAGACGTTATTGTTTGTAATGATATTTCTGTATCTAGGCTGAATAGGTAAGTGAACTTCTGTGTAAAATTAAAGGAAACATGGCCAAATAATGCACGATCGGCCGATTTTAGCTAAATATGCAATGACTTCTTATTTTATTTTTTTGCTATTTTTATATTTGTTTTTGTTTTTACTTGCTGTGAAAGAGAGGAGTCTCCTAATAGAGGCATTTTTTGCTTACAAGGAGGCTCCAATCACTAACGTGTTTTTTAATTATGGTTACGAAATAAACGATTTTTTATTTTCTTTTAATTTAACTTCAAAAATAGCCTTGATATGCATTTGCCTATAATCAGGTCTGTAGTGATTACCTGATTATACGGGTTAAGTCGGCGTTATACTATTATGACGCCGACTTATTTGTAAAAGTAAAAGTACTAAATTACTGATGGATGTTTGGCTGCATGGATGTGGCAATGCTACAATCTGGTCTCCATATTCCAGAATACAGCGATCATTCCGCGACTATCTGTTTGATTTCGAGACTAGCAACAAATGGCGGGAACGCGTCATCTTCAAGAGATTAGATGGCCGTTTATTTACTGACGACCAAGGATTTGACAAGGTATAGCATAATCTATCTTATAATATTAGAAATTTGTTTGTATGTAGGGGTAATCTTTGGAACTACTGATCCGATTCCGAAAATTATTTCAATAATGCGAAGCTAAATTCCCGAGAGCTATATTTAAAACGTTTCTGTGGGATAACTTACGACTATAAGGCGAGCGATGCCGTGGGCAAAGCTGGTACTCACATAACTTATCTACATGGCAATTAAACACTGTTTTAAACTTTCATGGTTTATAACTAAACTTACACTGTCACAATATTTACGGGATATCTTTCGTAAGTTTCGTAGTAACACTTTCGCTCCGAAGTTCAAATAATCCATTTTTACTAGTATGCGCGTCATCTACACACTGCAGCTGCAGTCTAACAGCGACCTTATTGTCAACAAATAAAGATCACTATAATTAGCTACGTATAGCGACGACTCGGGATGCGGGTTGTGCGCACACGAATTAATTATTGTTCGACCTATATGCTGGGTGCTTAGCACCGAAAGTGTTGAATATTGTGAGCTCCCGATATTTCGACGTTGTTGCAAGCGCCATGAGATCATGTACAACACACACATACTAGTACATGATCCTTTGTACGTAAAACGGGGTGAATAGAATCGCAGGGGTGAATCGAGGCAAAACTTTGAAAGGGGTTTTAATGTACGATAAATAAGGTATGTTGCCAACAAGGCCTCTAAATAATTAAATATAATGAAGTCAATAGGATAGAGTCCTTGTTGGTAACATACCATATTAGTTCCGCGTTAAAATTCCTTTCCAAGTTTTATCTCGATTCACCCCGTTTTACCCGGTTCTGAGTTCCAGTAGTGCGCGTAGCAAAGGACAAAGGAAGAGGGTAGACAGATTTGTTTGCATCTAATAATTTTTTACCTTCCAACCGCATTCTCCAGTCATTCCGCGATCATGGCGCTTACAACAGCGTCGATATATCGGGAGCTCACAATAGCGAATGATCACGGAAGACATCCCGTAAGTGACTGTAAGTTTAAATGGCAATTAAAATTGTGAGGTTCTGACGGGCTAACCAGCATATTTAAATATGTGAAATGTATTTTACTTGCGGCCTAAAGCGAACGTAGCGGAAAGCGTGCTACCAATAAAACTATAGAGCATACAGAAGATAAAAAACTTTTCTGGAGATTGCCGACGCTCACCTCCCCTTTGCTAACACTAGTTAGGCGAAGCAAGAAAGAGCAGTATGTGACTCTTTAATTTATGGGGTTCTTATTATGAGGTTAAGCCGCGCTTACCTAGGTCTGTCTGTGGCTGGACCTACATTACATACCGAGTTTCCAAGCACGTTAAGCCGTTGGTCCCGGCTGTCAATTGTAGATCTTTAACAGTCGTTACAGGTAGTCAGTGGCCCGAAAGTCAGACAACCAGTCTTAGTACTAACTGCGTTGTGGAGGTCAGATAGGAAGTCGCTCCATCTAAAATACGGGTATTCAGCTGCATCCAGTAAGACTGGAAGCCGACCCCAATAAGGTTGGGAAAAAGGCTAGGCAGATGATGAACATATGAATCTTTATTTTGCTAGGTTCTAGTGGACGTGCCATGCACGACAGACCGTCACTCCATTAACGACGATGAGAACAACATATTCCGACCAGACAGGATCAAAGAAAGACTCAGGATACCTGAGATGCAGTCACAGTTGTTGCTGTAAGTAGCACACATCGTTCTGATAAATATTTCCACACACACGGGGCCCATGTGGTTGATTATCACTCACTGTGATCTCGTAGAAAGGAAACCTGTGCCCCTGACGTGGGAACTTGAGGTAGCTGATTATGCATATGCTCTTTCGCGAACAAACTGTCAAATGACTTTTTTTTTTTCTTTTAGATTAAGCCCGATCGCCTTTGGTTGCTAGTGTCTCTACTTACAGATTGGAGTCTAGATTTGTACCCTAATATAATATAATATTAAATTTATTCAAAAATATAAAGGTATAAAATTAAATACAGTTTTTCTTAAATCTATGTCAAGTGTACCCATGATTTGTGCCTGAACTAGGTAGTCCTGTGTTTCAGGCGATTAGAGGTATTATTAATTGATTAAATAATCACATAATTATCATATTAATCTTATTGGTATCTATGTAAAAAGGTGTATAAAATATAGTATCTTAACTAAGCTTAACTAATTAAAAAATAACAATAATACGAAAAATATTTACTTTAGCACAAGTAATAATTTCTCTGTACCTTATCGATGGCAAGAAGCTTTCTTCTATTACATAACTAGCGACCCGCCCCGGCTTCGCACGGGTGCAATGTAGATACTTATAATGTTTTCTCTGCTATAATAAGCATGTTATATACATATAAACCTTCCTCTTGAATCACTCTATCTATTAAAAAACCCGCACCAAAATCCGTTGCTCAGTTTTAAAGATCTAAGCATACATAGGGACAGACAGACAGCGGGAAGCGACTTTGTTTTATACTTTTTAAACATTACTAGTGAATGGTGAGTGTATTTTAAACATCCGCCTTTCCATGGCGAACATGCTAACTATGTGAAACTGTTTGTTTTCATTCCAGTAACGCTCTCAGACTGGTGAAGGTCGGCGGCACAGTGTTGTACTCAACATGTTCGCTGAGCCCCGTACAGAATGATGGCGTAGTTCACATGGCTCTGAAGCAAGCCTTCGAGGCTCACAGCATAGTCGCCACTATTAAGTGAGTACATTCACAACTGATCATGGATATTCTATTATATAACCGGCATTCGGTAACCAACAACAAAAATGAAAGACTAGCCAAAGTAACACAATATTGTGTCACGATTAGATTGTAAGTGTAGCAAATACCTGATTCTACATACTGATACTGTTAGCCTGCGTCAACCCACTGCTGGGCAGACTTCCAATACCACTGTGGCCAATGTGGACCACTGGCCGCTAGTCTTGTCCAGCCCGTCCCGCCATCTTCTACGAGGTCTGCCGCGATGACGCCTTATTGCTCAGTTTTTAATGACTAAAGAAATAATCGAAAGACAAATCCTAATGCAGTTTGAGAACCACAAATGGTTGCTGTTGTTGCTGCCACTGACAAATCTGTCAAAATCACAATGATCCTTACTCTAGTTATTTTAAGATTGCTATTGGGTTGATGAAAAGACTGCATTCTTCATCTTTTATTTCCTAAACGTCCACAGTTTCATTAACACTTTGACATGTTTCAGGGACATGTCCTCAACAATGTCCGGGCTGGCAAGCACGCTGATATTGGGCACCGCTTCCGCTGCGCCTAAGTACGGGCAGCTCGTCACGCCCTCTGCCAGCGCCAACTTCGGACCCTCCTACATATGCAAACTTTTTCGCGTTCGGTAGATAACGGAAACAATGCCTAGGTAGTAAGTATTCATTTTGTATGAAACTAGCGGATACCTGGCGTGTGCTACTACGCTAACCATCTTCATGATTGCCTTTCTAGTGAACCAGTATGGGGCACATCGATTGGATGGTTTCAAAGTCTATAACGGACGTGCGTAGAAACGTCGTTAATTATATATATTTTTTTAAATCAGCTGTGCAATACATTTTGACCGTGTACAGCTGATTTTTCTTTTTAATAACCGACGAATCCTTTCTATGTGGGGGGTTCAGAATGATGTACTAAGTATGTGGTTTCCGTTTACCCTTCGGTGTCCCTTCCACCCCGTATATACATAGATTGGACATACAAGGCGACAAAGATATAATCAATGCAACTAGTTGGCAATTTGCACCTCGGGGTTCCCGGAACTCAAGTTTCCGCCCTAAAAGTAACGTCACCAACTCAAATCACTAATGAATAGCTTGAATATCACAGTACTAGTATCTCAATGGCGGGCCGCTCACACCGCGACTAACTAACGCGTTACTAACGAGTTATAGAAATATAATATCTGATGACGTCAAGACCCACACTTGTTAGCTTAATAGCTTAATCGGTGGTTAGCGTAGCCATTGGCCCAGCTGATCAGCAAGCGAAGCTAAAACACACATCATGATGTACACTCACGAGCAATATGTAAACACTTAGCAAAATTCAAAAGCGATTTTTTCGTGAAACATCGGTTTCTACTTTGAGATAAGACATATTTTGCAATAGTATGGCTTCCAAATTACTGTTTTTGAAAACGTAAAATGTTTATCAATATAGTAGGGGAAAATCACTTTTAAAAGTTGCTGCGTGTATACATGTTAGTGCTCGTGACTTTATGTGGCTCTGTGTTTAAGTTACTAATAGACTTAGTGTTACCCTTTAAAATAGAGGAACTTTGTAAATATTGTAAATAAGGATTCTAACAAATAAACCAAAATATAAAAGATCAAACGTTTATTAATCAATTAGAATGTTCAAAACCTTTTTTTTTAAGTACACAAATTGTCTTTGGTAAGCGAACTTGCGAACATGTATGAATAAATAGAATTGAAATACAAAGCGTCTTACATCTAGCTTAGTAAATATTTATAGGTAAATATACTTTCTATATTATTTATCTACTGCATATAAGTCTTTAATATAAAATGCACATAGTTTTATTTTTATTACTTATATAATAACTTGAAATCGGTCTGTCTGTATCATCGTGGCTATCTCGCTATATCCCGGGTTTTCAGTTTGCAGGAGAAAGGAAACGAAACGAAAACAAGCATGTCATATTTTGTTGGCTTATCTATTGTGTCCATTGTCCAGTGCCTGTTAGTGTGTGCGTGCGATTACAATCTCTTAAGTTCTGAAGTATTCATTATTATTATCTCTTAAGTATTGAATGCCGGAATTTGTATTAATACAAATAAAAATGCACTTTTAAAAATGTTATTGCCTTGTTTTACAGTCCATTTCAGTTTGTTTTGACTGTACAGAGGTACTGTGACTGTAATTTATGTAGTTTTAATTATTTTTGGGATAAAAAATTACCTATATTAAAAATGCTAGAAACCGATTCAGTGAACGATTCTGAACAATCTACTTTTAGGATGTGCGTGAATAATGTTACATGTATATATTTTACACATTCGTTTGTATACACTCATAATAAAAGTTATCCGAAAGTCATTTATTTTGATAAAAGTACATAATAAGTTGCGTCTTGCGAATATTAAATATATAAGTAGAAGAGATCTAGTAATAAAAATAAAACATCTAAAATGCATATCTCTAAAAACGAAAAAAAAATTATGTTTTATGAACATTATTGAAGTTTTTTCATTATCCTACGGGCATTTGGCTAATTGTCGGCGATATCGTATTACCCAGTACTAACTGGGTTGTGGAGGTCAGATAGGCAGTCGCTCCATGTAAAATACTGGTATTCAGCTGCATCCGTATAGACTAGTAGCCAACCCCAACATAACACTTTTAAGCTTTCACGGTTTATAACTGAACTTACACTATCACTTACGTGATATATTCCGCGATTAATGTTTATATTGAGCTCCTCCCGAGATTTGGACGCTGTTGCAAGCGCCATGATCACGAGATGACTGGAGAATGCGGGCAGATGGTAAAAACTTGTAAACATTAATCGCGGAATAAGTCAACCCCAACATAGTTGGGAAAAGGCTAGACAGATGATGATTTGGCTAACTGTCAGCTTGTGTTAGAATAATATGGCAGTACAGCTAGCATAACAGTTGATTATCATTTTAATTTTACTTAAATCTAACTCTTCACAGACAATTTTTAGGTTATAAAACATTCAATTCAAAGATATTCTATGTGCATTCTAGGTACTTATTTCAATTAAGTACTTCGGATTATCAAAAGTCTGCACACGTTGCCTAAATTAAATATACTGCATTCTTTGTAAAATCTCCAATGATTAGATATCAAAAAATATACTGACACAAAAAATAAGCATCCAATATATACTATGGCACCCACTGACATCAAATATAATGAAAATATAGTTTCCACAATATCTTTTCCTTCCATATTGGGGAGACATAAAGTTTATTATCCTATTGTTTTACAGGTTTCCAAGTATAAAATTGAAAGCATATCATTTAAATGTTTACAGTACACATAACCAGAGATCGAAATAGGTAGAGTATATTTGCCTAAACCTTCAAGGACCTAAGTAACACGTGGATAATACCGCCCTCTAATTTAACAGCTTTATTACGAAACTAGCTTATGCCCGCCGCTTCGTCCGCGTGGAGTTGGGTAATTATCCCACGGGATCGTACTACCGGGATAAAATGTATCCTATGTGTTAATCCAGTGTGTATAACTATCTGTATCAAAATCCATTCGGTAGTTTTTGCGTAAAAGAGTAACAAGCATCCATACATACAAACTTTCGCGTTTGTAATATTAGTAAGGACTTAAAAATCATTCTGGGATTTTATACGGAGTTATTATCCACGTTACTTACTTCCTTGAAGTTTAGGCAAATATGCTCTACCTATTCCGATCTCTGCACATAACACACACAATATTTCTTACAGTATTACGAGATTACCATCCATCTGTACTGTAGTGCTTAAAACGGCTCTGATCACTCCCCTCACCACATCTAGATTTGAGATCGGTCACAAATCAAACACGACGAAAATCGATTAAGTAACCAAATCAGAACAAGTAAAAACTTCACTTTCGTCCATCTGTAACCATAGCCTTCTTTCAGGCGGGAACAAGGTGCGCGCCTTCTACGGTTGGGTCATGCCGGTTTTAATGTACTCTTTCGGCATACTCAAATGGACTCAGACCGAACTCGACGCTCTGGATGTGCATGAGCACGATTGTAATCGCAATCGTTTGTGATTGTAATTGGCACATTTTAAGTTAAATCAAAATGCAAACAACTAAAAACATTTAAAAAAAGAGCGCGGACGACCATGTCTACGGTAAAATACTCATTTAAAAAAAAACCATTATATAATCAAAAAAACTATCCCAAGTTTCCACACCAGGCTTCTCATATCTCTAACCCTTCATACGCATATCTGATTATTTCTTCTGAAGAGGCTTCTTAGTCTCCTGGTGGTCTGCTCCTGTATCCACCTTGTTCCAAGGCTGTTCTTCTCCAGAGCCGAAGAGAGTGTAAACAACTATCTCGACAACGTACAGCGCTATGGTGATGAAGAATATTGTGCGCCACGCTGATATCGTTTGCTGGAAATCAAATTAATTGTTAAGGTAGCAGCGTAGCCGGCGAAATTCAAATTTTCTTACGTTTTTTGCAATTTGCAGGTAAGGTTGTATATTGGTTAAAATATGATTCGCGGCCTTATCAAATAAGCATCGATAGACTCCCGTTGGTTCCCGATTTAGTCAAGATACCTCCAAAACGTTCAAACTATACTAATTTTATAAAAAGCTAGTTTGTATGTAAAAATCTCTGAAACTACTCATTTGATTTCAAAAAATGGTGGAATGATACGCTATGTCGGGTGCCATAAAATATGTTTTTGACGCGGGCGAATTCGCGGGTTGAAGCTAGTAATAAATAAAGTGAAAAAACTTACATTTCCGTGAGTGATACGGCCAACTAACACAGGCACCAAAATACCTGGAATAGTTGCTGCTGTGTTGGTTATAGCCATCAACGTACCTGGGAAGTACAAATAATAACTAATATAGCTTACAATAACCGCAATAGTTAATAGAATAGAATATACTTTATTGTACACCAAAATTGATACAGAACGGTTTTACAAAAATTATTAATTTTATTTTACAATGGCGGTCTTATCGCTGATAGCGATCTCTTCCAGACAACCTTTGGATGGACTGTACGAACATGAAATAGAAAAAAGGGGTATAGGTAATTTTTATCCCAAAAATAATTAAAACTACATAAATTACAGTCACAGTACCCCGGTACAGTCAAAACAAACTGAAATGGACCGTAAAACAAGACAATAACATTTTTAAAAGTGCATTTTTATTTATATCGCTGATAGCGATCTCTTCCAGACAACCTTTGGATGGACTGTACGAACATGAAATAGAAAAAAGGGGGGTAGTCAGTGGTGTACTGCTAATACTATACAAAATTTACATCAGGTGGCGCTAGTTGTCACGTTAACATTAGCTCCGTATTTAAATATTCGTAAAAAAACTCAACACCTGTTTTAAAGTCTAATTGTGTAATTTTTCAGTCAGTTTATGTCTAATAACCATCGTCTATCGTTTGCAGAACAATATCACAAGTGATGTGTAAATAAAAGTGTGTTAAAGGAATAGCATCAAATAGTGTTTACAAACAAACAACGCATCCAGATAAGTACACAACATTTGAACGAAAAAGTGCATTATTACTCATAAAACATTAATACAGTGATACAATAATACATAATTATCTAAAACACAGTGAATTCGAAATTTTCCTTATAAACTGTACCGTTAACATTATTCAAAAGTGAAAGACGCATCACGCAAATTTTTCAACCAATTGCAACAAAGAGAAACGAACTTTCTTACTCTCTAATCGAATAGCACAATACAATCACTTATTTCGGCCTGTCAGTATTCGCTTCAACGGCGCGTCACGGAAGTAGATGACTGCGCTGTAAAGAGTTCCGAGTTCGAACCCAACCTAAACAAATTTTACTTTTTGGTTTTCTCAAGATTTGTTTACAAAGACTTTATTCCAAAAGTATTCAATTGATACATTGTAATTCTTTCTTAGTGAATGATATATTTTTATTATTCTTTTTTTATATTTTGTGAACATTTTTATGATAAAATACTTTAAGTGAAAATACGTTGCAATTTACGTTCCTACAAAAGTGTTGAATGCTCCAAGACAAGACAATACATGCGACATCTACAACATAACAGGTAAAATATTGATCTCAAGTGTTTGCAGCTCCATTAACTATTACCTACATAAGTTTTCTATATACACTGGATCAGAAATATGAATTTCTTCGAGAATATGACGCTGCGAACTCGCAAAACTCGTTCACAGTCAAAAGCAAAAGCTGCTATCGACCCATGCATGTCCAATGACTCAACTTTAAACGGCACCACCAATAGCTTACCAACAATATCGGATGATGAGAACGAAGAGATCCTAGAGCTTAAAAAACAAGTTGAACAGCTTAACTCAGATCTATTGAAAGCTCATGAAGTAATAAGCCAGTTATCGACTGAGAACACCAACTTAAAAAATACCATCACGTCTATGATTGAGAATAAACACAAACAAATCTCAAAATTATCCAGCGAACGGGTCTTAGAGACCCAAGAAAATACCAATCAGTCTACTCCTAACAAAAAATCCCGATCATCCAGGAAAAAAATGAATTTAGCAAGCACTACAACAAAGGAAGCATCAATATTGAATGCATCCACCCAAATTACACCCAATTACATCTCGTCGCAAGCTATTGAACAAAATATATACAAGGTACCTCAAAAACAAAGAAAGAAAATATGCATTTTAAGTAGCAATAAGCAAAATAAAATATTGTCTATAGCTGAAGAAACTTTCCCGAACTATCAATTGTGCCACTACCTTACACCACATGGCGGAATAAACGAACTCATCTGTAACATCAACCTGAAACTTACGGACTTCACTATGGATGATTACTGTATAATTCTCATAGGTGAAGAAGACTTTCGAAGAACCGATAATTATTTCGATTTAATTATCAAAATACGCGAGACATTAATGCCTCTACATCACACTAATATAATATTATGTTTACCTACTTTTAAATTCAGTTATTTTTCTACTATGATGTTCAATGCAAGAGTAGAACTGTTTAACAATTTATTGTACCTAGACATAGAAAGTCACAACTACGCACTATTGTTTGATTCCAATTTTGACTTAAAATACGACTGTACCATGTTTTCAAAAAATAGTGGTGCGATTAATAATAATGGCATATCTAATATGTTTAAAAACATTCAATGTATTGCTCATGTCAATCCTCTTGATATTCCTTTAAACTCTGACACTGTCTCGAACTCTGATATCAATAATTTGTCTGGTATACACCATATTATGTCTCCTAGCGGTGAAAATATTATTGGTTCTAATACTGAAAATAATAGTAATTTTTTTCTTATATAATCACATAAATGTACTTCATCAAAATATTAATGGCTTGATAAATAAATCAGATCTACTGAGTGTACACCTACATGAACTTGCTTGTAATAACAAATTGGTAGATGTGCTTTGTGTAACAGAACATAACATGAAAGAGAGAGATGATTTACACTTACATATTCCAAATTATACACTTGCAACCTGTTACGTTAGAAACAATAGAAGAGGGGGTTCATGTATTCTGGTAAACAATAAACACAAATATAAAATAATCAATTTAAAAGAATACTGTTTCACTAATGATTTTGAATGCTGCGCTATAGAATTACTTGAACATAACATAACTATTGTATGTATTTATAGATCCCCAAAATTCAAAATCGATAATTTAAATTCCTTTTTCTACCAATTCGAAGGTATGCTAAAGAAGATACTAGGTTGTAATTCCAAAAAGAAAGTCATTATTTGCGGGGACTTTAACATTGATGTTTTAAAAAGTACGAAAACATCTACACAACTCGAAAATCTTCTTTATAACTATCGCTTGAAATTAAGTGTTCGTCAACCAACCCGATTAGATAGCGGTACCTGTATCGACAACATAATACACAACATTAGAGGCAGCACGAGCGAGGTGTTGGAATTGGCTATATCCGACCATACAGCTCAAATCGCAAGATGTCCTGTTAAAAAAACCTGTACCATTACACATTGGTATACTTTTAAACGTGATTTTTGTCAAGAAAATATGCTTAAATTTAAGAATGCTCTTCAAAGCCTTAGTTTTAGTAATGTTTACAATTGTACAGACCCAGATAATGCATTTCGTGAATTTAATAATTTGTTTAAATTGTTTTACGATCTTTGTTTCCCCATAGTTAGAATTAAAAATGAATGCTCTAAAACTCCGAAATGGATAACGAAAGGTATTAAACTATGTTGTAAACGTAAGCGTAAAATGCTATGGCAATTAAGACGTCAACCAAACAAAACAAATAAAAACACGTATAACACCTACTCTAAACGTCTAAAATTAATCATCAAACTAACTCAAAAGACACAAAACAGCTACTTCATTAATAATGCTGACAACAAGGTTAAAGCAACTTGGAGAGTCATAAACTCAACTAAAACTAACTACCCAAAAGAAAATCCTTCTAAAATACTTACAGATAATAATAAATACGTCACAGAACCAAATAGAATTGCCGAATTGTTTAATAACTATTTCATTGACCAAGTTCAACCAGTAAACAAACATAACCACAACACCGATTATACATCTTCATTAATTAATTCCAACCCTAATTCAATGTTCTTAGCACCGACTGTTCCTCATATACATATACATACATAAAATTATAATTGCTCTTAAAAATACTAACAGTTGCGGTTATGATGAAATTGTTACACGTGTAATAAAAAACGTAGTTACAGAAATCTCTCCAGTTCTGAGCTATATTGTTAACGTATGTATAGACGGTGGAAAATTCCCTGAAGATTTAAAATTATCTGTTATCAAACCTCTTCACAAAAAAGAAAATCCACATAATATGAAAAATTATAGACCTATTGCCCTAGTACCAGTGTTTTCCAAAATAATTGAAAAAGTGATTTACAACAGCCTCTATTCATTCCTTGAAAAAAACAATCTTCTAACTAAAGAACAGTATGGTTTCAGAAAGCACAAAAATATTAATATGGCCATTTATGAACTAATAAATAAAATTATCACAAACATGGATAACAAAATCCCGGTTTCAGCGCTCTTCATGGACATGACGAAAGCGTTCGATTTTGTAGATCACGGAATCCTACTCATAAAATTAAATAAGCTAGGAATTAGGGGTAATGTCCTAGAGTTAATTAAGTCGTACCTAGTCAATAGAAAACAAATAACTAAAATACCAAAAGTATGCCCTAGAACCAAAACAGAAGAAACCTACCTATCAAAACAAAGATTTATAAATTACGGCGTGCCCCAGGGCAGTGTACTAGGTCCGTTGTTATTCCTATGTTATATAAATGATATACCCCTAACTATAGAACACCCCATGACTCTATTTGCTGATGACTGTACCACAATATTTATAGGAAGAAACTTAGAAAGTTATGAAAATGATATAAATAATAGTTTAAGTTTAATTATTAAATGGTTAAACGATAACAACCTAAAAATTAATTTCGGAAAAACACATGTCATGCATTTCAACCAGCGAACCAATTTGATAAATCCAAATGTTAAACATGAACATAACAACATTGTTAAAATTGACAACACAAAATTTCTAGGGCTTTGGTTAGATCGGCATATGACATGGAAAATACACATTGAGCATTTAGTAAAAAAATTGAATCAATATTGCTATGCGCTACACAATTTAAGTAAAGTCGCAAATCGCAGTACCGTTCTTACCGCATACCACGCATACGTCTCCACAACACTGCGATATGGAGTAATATTCTGGGGTAATTCTACGGATAGGGAAGCCATCTTTAAAGCCCAAAAGAAATGTGTTCGTGCAGTATGCATGATCCAAAACACTGACAGTTGTAAACCATTTTTTATTCATCTAAAATTATTAACGCTCCCGTCCCTTTACATTTATGAGGTTGCCATATTTATCAAAAATAACCCTAACCAATTCGAAACCGTATCCTCTAAACGCCACCAAGGTGAACTGAAATCAATTTCCCATCAAACAGCCCTTTACTCAAAAAGTTTCCTAGGAATGGCACCAAAAATATTTAATAAACTACCTAAGGCAATAAAAGCATCAGGAGATACCAATACATTCAAAAAAACACTCCATCATTTTTTAATCCAAAAAGCATATTATTCTATTAATGAATACTTAGAAGAAAAATAAAAACTGTTTTTATCTTATTTTATATTTTTAATACTTTTATTACCTAATTATTATAAGCATTAGTTCGTAAGATTTTTACTTTATTGTTTGCTTACTTTGTATTTATTTATATTTATGATTCGTTTTGTTTAATTAATATTTTATTAAAGATTAAATATTAGGTAATTAGTTATATTATCAGTAGTTTTTATATTCATTAAAACTACTGCCTGCATTTCTTAATGTGTTAACATTATTTGTACGCCTTGCAAGGCAGCACATAGTGAGACATAACCATAGTTATAACACCATGTAATTACTTTTACCTATGTGTCACGAATAAACAAATTTGAATTTGAAAAAAAAAAAAAAAAAAATTACAAAAACTTGTGGATACATCCTAGAACTTCCTTGAATATTAGGCACAAAGTGACATATAACATGGAAGAAGACTGGAAAACCGGGAATAATCAATAAAATATAATATTCTCACGTCAAAAAATTCCCGTTTCATAAACCTTGAATTTCCCGTTGCTTAATCTGGGTCAAATTAATTTTATTTTCTTACTTTATTATTTTAAAAACTGAAATGAAAGCTGCTAATGCAAAAAAAATAGCGCGAGACCGACAATCTGGACGATCTATCCAATCTAGGTACAATCCGCAATACCTAGTACACTGTCTTACAAAACGCCTGAAACATAACATCAAGCCTTGTAATCCCCTAAGGGTTAGGCAGAGATGTACCTAACAAGTACACCCACATTGCGCCAGTTATGTTTAAGTACCATGTAATAGGGGGCGAGCCTATTGCCATCAACTGGGCACAAATCCAGACTCCGTGGCTGCTACTGACAAATTCCTGATGGAAAAACCCAATAACACTGCCCGACCCGGGAATTCAACCCAGGACCTCATGCTGAGATGTCGCGCTTGCAACCACTAGAACATCGAAGGCAGAAACCGCGGTGGGAGAAACGCCTGAAAATTAAACAGTATCCAAACACTTACCAGCATAATTGGGCGCGATATCGATATGGTTGGAGAGGAATCCGCAGAACATGCCGCCGATGGCAGTGATGGCTATGGCCATCAAGGCCACCGCGGCGCCGCGGTTGCAGCCGATGTAGCAAATCGCCAGTAAGCAGCACATCGGGACTAGAGATGCTGTAGAGAAAGGAGAATAAGCGATGGAAGATTGGGCTAAAATAACACAGTAGCGCACCGCAAGTACTGCGTGGGCGCGAGGGCGGGCCGCTTTGCTAAAATTATTTTAAAATATGCTTACGATTTAGTGAACATTCCCAAAGAATTGTGCAAGTTGGAATCAGATTTTGTGAAAGTCTAATAAGCGAGTAAAGTTGGGTCCTCAGTTCTAACATAGAGGATTGAGCGCCCACCTGTACCGGATAAACTATGGACACTACAGAAAAAGTCTACGCCAAAATCTATAAGGTAATGCCAAACAAAATTTGTGAAAACAAGATATTACCGCAAAACGCTGTCCTGCTTTGTATATCTTCGTTCAAAATGGGCCCTCAGTTCACATACACGTAAATTTTTATTACTCAAATAAAATGAAACCATTAACTTACAGCTATTGTTTGAAATGCGATATACCTACTACTACTAAATAAATTGTGAAAATTTGTGAAAGCAAGAACAGGTCACCACTTCTTGTTGTTTGAAAGTTATGACCTTGGCAAAATTCGGGCCCTCAATCTTCCATTTCATTTGTTTTCGTTTTATTACGCTTAACGTATGAAAGATAAGACAAAACAAAATTGTCACATTTTGGGAAAAAAAAAATGTGTAACAGGGACTAAGAATGTTGTGAAGGCGAAGAATAAATAAAATATAAACGTAAACTAACGCCGGTGGTGTTCCGCCACCTGCTACGGTCCTTCCAACTCCTAAATGATTAAAATGCAGAAAGAAAAACAATTAATCTTCGAAAATTCGGAGCAAAACTAAACTTCTGGGTGTCTAGGACTCTTGGGACTCTAGATTCTCCGGCCGGGAATATATTTTTTTTTCTAGCCTGCTCTGTCCCACTCCTGGGCAAAGGCCTCCCTCCACTTCTTCCACTTCTCGCGAACCCGCACGTCTTCCTTCCAGAAATTCCAGGCCGGGAATATTAACACTCAAAAATTCTGATCCCGTAAATATTTGATTGTCGTTACTTTGGTCCGAAGTAAATTTAAAGACTTCCAGGTCAGCCATCAGACGCCGTCACCAGGAGAAAATTCATCACTAGCTAAGTAGTTCCTCGCCACTGAGAATTTATAGCAAGTTTGCACCCAAAATTCAAATAATCTTACCAAATCCCGTGCCAATCTTCCTCGCTGTGGTAGTGGTGATAATAGATTTGCCGCGAAGATAGTCCAAGGTCCGACTCAGGATCATGCTGAAGAACCACAGAGACAGGAATGGCATAGACACCGCTAACGCGTTCTGAAAACAAAAACACGACAGCTGGTAACCTACAATATGTTTAAAGTAATGAATTGCGGGACTGAGCCCTGGCCCTCTCAGGCATGCTGGTTTCGTCACGATGTTTTCCTTCATCCGTGAATCCGAAAAAACAGAGGATCTACGCTTATAGTTTACTTATTTATTACCTACTTACCTCAGTCATATTAAACTTGAGTACTTGCTTCATGTAGAACGGTAACTCGATGAGAACCATATACCAGCCGAAATTGGAGCAAGCGTGAGCTATCAGGATAGCTAGGAAGGGTCGTGAAGTGAACACTGCCTTCCAAGGCACGGGGGGTTTGGGCTGTAAGCAAAATTATGCTTGTTTTACACTACACCTCATTCTAGTTACTTAAAAACATCATGCGTGTAATCCCTGAAGGGTTAAGCAGAGGTACACCATGATGTCGCCAGTTATGTTAAAGTAATAAGTTTCCCTAAATGTTACTTCGCTGTTAGAATATCAACCCTCTGTGTTCAGCTGACTGCTAAGCGTTGAAAATCTAACGTAAGCTAGCGTTTGTAAACGCACCCACGATATAAGAAGAAATTCCTTGTATGGACACAGAATACATAACAGTACAGTAAGGATCAAAGTCTAAAACAAACTCCTGCCATTACCTTATTTCGTTGTTGACCCTGGTTACCTAGAGAAGTAACAATCAT
The DNA here is from genome assembly GCA_964057025.1 of Standfussiana lucernea. Taxonomy (NCBI): domain Eukaryota; kingdom Metazoa; phylum Arthropoda; class Insecta; order Lepidoptera; family Noctuidae; genus Standfussiana; species Standfussiana lucernea. The sequence goes on along the minus strand of OZ059801.1, from coordinate 12,575,178 downwards.
TTCTCTCTCAGTGCCAGTCATGAACGGTTGCTGCTGCGGCGAATCCTGGACCAGCACCACCCATAAGACGCACCATATTAGGGACAGGCCACCCATCACGTAGAATACGCTTTCCCAACCTGGCGAAAAATAGAGAAAAGGTCAATTTATTATAACTGGTGTAGAAAGACCATTTACGATGCCAAAAGGCACTAGTTGTCCCAGTCATTGCGATATTTTTTTGTTCTGGATCATACCTGCAGATATTGGAGGCTCCGAAACTACAAGACCGATTTGAAAAATTCTTTCACCGTTGGGAAGCTACACTATCTCCGAGTGTCATATGCTATATTATATTTTCAAAAAAAATAGGGATCCTTATTAAAACTCCAATAATGTTTCCCAAGGTGTAAAAAAATGACCTAAAATACCTTACATCGCGTGCGCTGCTAAAACTGTTGATGATGGAACAAAATAATGTACTACGACTTTGCAGAACACATCATTATCTACAAAAAGTGTCGCGACAGCATATTATATCTGACGGCGTAAGCGATGGCTGAGCGATAGCGCCGTTGTCATTAGGGTTCGGTGGTACCGGGTTCATGATGAAATGTTAAAATAATAGTTTCGGTTTCGGTACACAAAAATCACAGTTTATTATTTAACACAAATTTACATTAAATAACACTAACAAATAATCTCCACAAAATGGGCAAACCGACAGTTTCGTTCTGAAGGAGTGACTTGGTTGGAGTTCCGAGCAAAAGTGATCTCGGCACAATCCCCACTCTACAAAACGACTCTGTCCACGTGCCGCCATTAAAACAACATCTGACGTCACGGCGTTTACCCCTACTACAATGGTCAAATCAGCAACTTGATGTTTAAAAGCTATCGCTTTCTCCGACACGGCCAGCCTGACAAGTTACACGTCCTCGTGAGTACCTGTAACCAAACAGTCAAATTTGGAGCAACAGTACAGGCTCGGTCAACCTGACCACAACTTTATGGAAAAGCATAACTTGAAAATAACAGTTGTCAAACAAAAGGTTCCTCTAAGTCTCAATCATATTTACTCAGCAACTAAATCAACTTCGATCACATACAACGCTCATGGCCCAGCTGCCGCAGCAGCTAGTGACACTTATGCCACCCATATCGTCATCACCTCATGTGATACGACCACACACATCACATAGAGTCTGCGACTCCCAGGTCAGTACAAGACCAAAACAACAATAGTCTCCATTGAGACCCAGGTCCCCGCCGTACCACCAGCTGCCCATCGCCCCCTGAACAGCTCACAAGTGAGCTGCAGTTACGACTACAGACTAGTGCGTACGGTGCGACCAAATAGCCATGGTATGTGTCTACTACTCGGTGGAGGTACTTTCATCACCGTCCTCTACGTTTAACTCATTAGGAACACTACTTAGAGACATCTTTCGTATACGATCGTGAGCGTACTTGTAGGTTCTATTTCCTGTCAGTGATTTTAAAACATAGCGATCGTTTTCAAGCAACTCTAAAATTTTGAAAGGACCTTTAAATTTGGGTTTAGTTTGGTTTCTTTCTTTTTTTTTCATTTTTGATTAATACCAAATCACCAACACTGAAATTAACTACTTGGCCTTATTTTTGTCAAAACGGGCTTTTTCATAAGCCGCACTCTTCTTAATACCGTCCACCGCGTGTTCTCTCGCTTCTGTTAGGTCAATTCCGGTTTCATCATCGTCATTATAAGCGATTAGCGTCAGAGGCCTAGCAAATTTTCTTATCAAAAGCTCTAAGGGGCTTGATTTCGTAACACGGTTCATTGTGCAGTTGATAGCCAACTGTACATCGTCCAAAGCATCCTGCCACGACCTTTCCGACGTCTCTACCGCGGTTAGCATACCCTTTAACATACCCATCTCCTTTCGACTTGACCATTCGCGCGACTAGATCGCGTAGCAATTAAATGCAAGGAAATGTTGTGTGAATCGCAAAACTCCTTCAACACTTTGTTGGCAAAAGAACGACCTTGGTCGGCGATTATACTACTAGGAGAGCCAAATAAAGCAACGCTGGACTTCAAAGCTTTAATGGTGCTGGCTGCTCATGGAGACTAAGCCTATGTGGGCGACGTTGTACCGTACGTGCTGGATCCACTAATCGAATGTTTAATTCACCCGTAGTCACTCGAGTTAACGGTAAACCATTGATAAAAGCATTCGAATACTCATTCAAAAGGGACGTCAACCGGTCCTTGTTTTCGTTTGAAACATGCTGTGGTATCTTAGAACAAACGGCACGGTACGCTGTTAGCACTGCCATCTAGTGGCTGCTTCAAGAAACAAAATGCTGTTCGTAATAATTTTAACAAAAGGTTGTTACTAGATGGCATTATGACGATGACACTATAGTGATGTTGACATTTGACTTATTTGACATTGACATTGTTTTGAATTTTTCACAAGATTTTTTTCGGTTGATGTGCATGCGCATAGCCTGTTAATTTTCTTGTATTTTCGTGATTTCTCGGTGTTATTTTCATTCAGTACGAAGTTTGAACGATACGAGTTTGAACAATTGGTGTAAAGACATGAACCAGTTAATATCTGGAAAAAACACGTTTTGGGATGAAAGTGATGAAATGAAAGTGGCAGCTCATAATTATTATGTAACTCATAAAACCCGAAATAAAAACTAATAACATAAAATATTGTTTTTTATTTCTCTTAAAAAAAAATGTTATGCATTGTTTTCAAGATTTGTGTTACCCTGAAAACACAAATTTATGAAAATAATGCAATATAACAATAACATCTTTAAAAGCTGGGTACCAGTACGGATGCACTATACCTATGTATGTATTTATGTAGTGCAGTAGCTTTAGTTCATGAAGCATCCACTACACGGCAGCACTTTCGCGACCTCGAGCGAAGCCGAAGTTGCCTATCTATAACAGTATATTAATAAAAAAAAAAAAAAAAAATATAAATAAAAATAATAATATAATAATATAAAAAAAAAAAAAAAATAAATAAATAAAAAAAAAAAAAAATATATATATATATAATAATATATATATTTTGGTTTGAAATATCAGAATCAACATTGTAAAGATCAATTACGGGAGGTAAATCGCAACAACCTACATTTGTGACTTTCGAAATACGTAGGGTAGATTCAGTTAAATGTACCGTATAGCCAAGTGTCAAAATATCGCGTCCGATCATAACATCGTATTTCATACAATCGTCGGGTAGTACGTAAAATAAAATTGACAGTTCGTTATTGTCGACCACAACATCACTAAGAATTTGTTCAGTGCTAAAAACATTCGAATTATTACCGATACCAATTACTTGCACGGTTGAAAGTGAACGTTTGCCCGAGAATTTATAAGCTACACTTTGTTTAACGAGAGAACACTCGGCGCCGGAATCAAAACAAAATGAAAACGACTCACCGGATTGTTCCAATTGCCCGCAAACACCTGCTATTTCGCAGCTATCGACGCGTCGCTCCGCCGTTGCGTTGGCAGCGCTGCCCGCCGACGATGACGCGCCACCCGCACTGCCGCGTTGGCAGTTCGTAGAGATGTGTCCGGCTTCTCCACAACGGAAACACGTTATTCTTTTGCTGGAACCCGATGAAGTCGCCGCCGGTGTAGTTTTCTGGGCGTTAGCTCCAGCAGGCTGCGTAAACTTCGAACGACAGTTCACCGCTTTGTGTCCCGGTTTTCCGCACTTATGGCACGTGAACATAGTGGAAGTTTGTGGCTTTAAACGCTTTGCATCAGTGGCGCCATCACCAGTACTGCGATCGAACTTCCGCTTCAGACTTGCACTCGCCTTAATCTCCTGCAGTAACTTGTTGCGTGACGTTATTTCGCTAGTAAACGCCAAGCGATTAAGAGCGTTTACGTCTATCGCGCGAAGTCAAGTTTAGGTAATTCAATGCATTTTTTACACACACAGAAGCGCGCGTGCCTGTGTGTATAGCGCTGGCGCGCTCTCGCGCGCTATAGTCAAACTAACCCACTATGATCCGTTCGAGTGCAATTGTTGTAGTAAAATTTAATTTGAATTTGAATTTCAACGTACACGGATTACTAAAGTACGAGTGCATAAAATAAGTATTCAATAATATATTGCAAGTATAGCTATAATGATTAATATTAAAGTCGTTTTTTAGTTATTCAAACATGAATTTGTTGATCTAAACTTTAGAAAGAAACCGAACTTCGTTAATTATTATTGATTTGTGACTGATTAATAAATATTTCTTATTCTATTCAAATAAATCACTTTATACGGATTTACTTACGTTTATTTTATATTATATTTTAACCTGACGCGATGTTTCTCTTAGTGACACCTCTTATGAGGGAAATACAATAGGTTGGCGTTAACTTTAAAAACAATTTATGTTCTTATTTACAAAAAAATAAGTAAAAGTTTTAATAAATAAAATTCGTATGTAAAAAAAATGGGTAGATATTAGTTGTCACTAAAAATATTGTCAGTCATCAAAAATAATAATAAAAAAATTTAATCATCAAAGTACCAAGATTTTTTAATCACACTATAAACGTCCGCTATCCTTCCAAGTACGACTAAGGTCAACTCGGGTCAGGCAGAGCGCCGAGCGACATGTCCTCTCTCTAGAAAGCCTCGCGGCGGTCTGATTTGAAATTGCTCGCGCGCAGTGATTTATAGTAGTTTTCAAATATTTATAGAAAAATAATCACTGTAAATTATTTGAAATTTTAAATTGGATGTTTTAAAGCATATGTTCTTCTATTATATTATGCTATTATTATATTAAATCAAGTAAGATATATCGGTGAAAAAATCATTTTAATTCCTTAATATTTTACATTGTTTGAACTTTAATTTCTTATATAAAGAAACCTAAATCAAAAAATTTTCTTCTCTAACTATATTCCTTAGGATCTTAGCAATAGGTAAAAAAAAAATCTAATTACTTTTGCCAGTGGTTTCCTATAATTAGAGCGTCGAAACTGACGCTAAAAGGGAAATTAAGAAAACCTCTGTTGAGTTATCTTGATACAATTTACCAATACTCTATTAATTGAAATATTTTTCTCCCCAACTATTGAGACAACGAAATTTCCTAAAGTTATTAGTAATTATCATTTTTGTAAAATAAAGGGTTGATGGTATTAAAGGGTTTGAAAAGTACTGTTTTGGAGTCAAACAGCGCATGGACGGCGTAAACGCTCTTAAGCCGAGAGTCGAACTGAGAGACATGAGCGAGCACATACGACGTGGCTATTTCTTCATGGCTTCGATTCTTCCATCGAGCCAACAGGGTAGTCATTAGGCGGCTGGCGTACGCTGCGAGACATTCGCCCTCCTTCGGCCGGCCGTTGTGGATGTTAACAAGCGATGCAGCAAGAGTTTCAGTGGATGCATAACGCGCAAAGAATAAATCGCGGAAATGGTGCCACGTCATGCCTGCATGCGAAATCTGCGACAGCCACGATGACGCATTACCTTTCAGGGCTTTGCTCAGAGCTATAATAAGCGATGCACCCTCCAGTGGACGTTCGTCGAGGCAAATATCGATAGTATCGCACCAAGCACGTGGATCGGTATCTGGTAGCTCCGGATTAATTTCTGGGAGCATGATCTGAGGTGCCACTGTTGGTGTCCTGATGGCTTCGATCAGCTGCATCATGTTCTTCTGCTGCATCTCGAACATAGCACGCCAGTGGGAATCGAGTCCAGATCCCACTTCTGATGACGGCGTAAGCGATGGCTGAGCGATAGCGCCGTTGTCATTAGGGTTCGGTGGTACCGGGTTCATGATGAAATGTTAAAATAATAGTTTCGGTTTCGGTACACAAAAATCACAGTTTATTATTTAACACAAATTTACATTAAATAACACTAACAAATAATCTCCACAAAATGGGCAAACCGACAGTTTCGTTCTGAAGGAGTGACTTGGTTGGAGTTCCGAGCAAAAGTGATCTCGGCACAATCCCCACTCTACAAAACGACTCTGTCCACGTGCCGCCATTAAAACAACATCTGACGTCACGGCGTTTACCCCTACTACAATGGTCAAATCAGCAACTTGATGTTTAAAAGCTATCGCTTTCTCCGACATATCTAACTTTTATGTACATATATGTCACAATAATTGTTCTTTTATTTTAAAAATTTAATTGAAATGCTGCCGCTAGAAAAGGCTCTTTATTTGTACCTTGGTAGTAATTTTTATCAAAATAAATTCTTCAATACCTTTTTGAATTATTCAATTCAATTCGGACATTCCATTCGAAAGATATCACGAGTTCAAAAATGTAAGTATTATAAAAAAGTCGCGTGGTCGCCGCTCACTCCGCTCGGCTCAATATGCGTTGTAGGCGTCACTGAGGTACGGGAGGGGAGTCAATGTTAAGAAATTCGGCTCCCTACCCAGCGGTCAAAAAATTAAATAAATAAGTTTAGTGGCTTTTGTTTGTAGTTATGATCTTTTTACAAACATTAGAAATAAAAATAAAATAATCGAATATAAAAAAATAATATAAAAAAAATAACAAAAAAAAATTAAAGTAATAGTATCCTAACTTTCTTTAGAGCACATTTTTAGTAACCCGGCGCAAAAAGAAGGGTGTCTGTGTGTGAGTGTATGTGTTAAATTTATATTTTTTTTAATTTTTGTTAAATACACGTGCGAAGCAGAGACGGGCCGTTAGTTTTTTTTTTTTTTTTAATGTTTTTGTTTATTGTTTTATATGTAAATATTTAAAAATTTAAAACATAAGAAAGAATACCTAATAAATAAAGAAAATAACATATGATAATTTATTAATTGAATCTGGTCTCAAAAATGTAAGTACATATGCATAAATAATGTAAATGTTTGCATGTTTGAATGGTAAAATATGACTGAACTCTGTTATTTATAACAACGGTTGTGTATTACCAATATTTGAAAAATAAAATTCTATTCTATCTTATCATATCCTGTCCTGCCCAATCCTGTCCTATGCTGTCCTATCCCGTCCTATCCCGCCCTATCCCGTCCTATCCCGTCCTATCCCGTCCTATCCCGTCCTATCCCGACCTATCCCATCCTATCCCGTCCTATCCCGTCCTATCCCATCCTATCCCGTCCTATCCTGTTCTATCCCGACCGATCCCGTTCTATCCCGTTCCATCCCTTCTTATCCCGTTCTATCCCGTTCTATCCCGACCTATCCCGTTCTATCCTATTATATCCCGACCTATCCCGTCCTATCCAGTTCTATCCCGTTCTATCCCGTCCTATCCCGACTTATCTCGTTCTATCCCGTTCTATCCCGTCCTATCCCGTCTTTTCCCGTCCTATCCCGACTTATCCCGTTCTATCCCGTTCTTTCCCGTCCTATCCCGTTCTATCCCTTCCTATCCCGACCTATTCCGTACTATCCCGTCCCGTCAAATTTTTGTTAAAAACCCGTGCGAAGCCGGGACGGGCCGCTATATTTAATAATTAAGTACACACAAATAATTATTCATCCCTGCCGAACGAGCAACCGGACAGAGTGTCTCAATATCGGTGCATCGTGCTGTTCAGCTAAAGTTTTCAAAATGCTGTTGCTGCTAGCCCTCATTCTGCTTATTAAGGATGCCACCTATTTCCTCATATCGGCATAAAAATCGTCAGTTCGTGCTACAGCAAACATGCTAGACACGCTGCAGAACCGGGGTAACCTCAACAGCACCCTGAAGCCATTATTATATTGCACACGCAAAACATCTAGAGCACTCTTCATATAGCTGACCCACAAACTGCCCGTGTAGAAACCTTGGCAATAAGCTTTAAACAGAGTTATTTTGACTTCGTTACTACAATGAGCAAATCTTGTCAGCCAGCATGTTGCATCTGGCTTCTAGTGCCCTGCGCTCGCGATCTATATCTACCTGATCTTTCAGGTCCTCGGTGACATAATGTCCCAAGTATTTAAATTGTTATACTCGCAGTGCAACGCTCTACAGCAACTCATTCAATCAAGGAATTGATCCGTTTACCATTTTGGGGACACGGGCAGAAGATGTTCGTTCCCCCTTGTCGAAGGATTGCGGCGTGGAGACGAATGAAACTCGCGTAGAAGTAGATATGAACGTATAATAATCACTTGCTATTGTAGGTACAAATAACATAACCTTCCATAACAGATACACTTAACTTTAACGGGCGTGTACATGAAATTATAGATTCTGACGACTAAACCAGACTAAACAATCTAAGTCCTGGTCTCTCCACCACGTTGTGTCGGTTAGCTCTGAATTCCTCACCATAGAGTTTTTTTCCGTTGGCTTCTGGTGTTGCCAGCACTTACGGGTGCGTTCATGAACGCCACACCACCCCCCCACGGAGAAGGACGAACCGATTATTCGAAATCGGAGAGATCCTTGAATTTGACCCGTCTACCGGACCGCGTGGTGTACGGCGGTTTTGGGGCAGGCTTGACGTCTGTGTATTTTGTAGGATCTATAGGTTTCTTTGGGAGGTCATGGGTCTTGTGTGTCGCTGGTTCTGTAGGCCTCTTTGGGAGGTCATGGCTGGTATGGATCGTGTGATCCATGTGAGCCGGTTTGATGCGATCTACACTAACAGTCACAGTTTTGTGGTTGATATCAAGAGTCATGGTTTTGCCATCACTGGCGCGACGTACGACCCGGTACGGGCCGGAATATGGTGGCTGTAAGGGCCGTCTAACGGAATCGTCCCGTAGAAATACGTGCGTTGCCGACGAAAGATCCTTGAATATAAACGTCGATGGCTGTGTATGCCGAGATGCCGGGATGGGTCGCACGGTCGACATTTTACGTCGGAGCTGTACTACAAAATCTGCCGGGTCATCTAAACTGTGTGGTCCGTCAGCCGCGACGAGCAATTCACCGGGTAACCGAAGAGGTTCCCCGTACACCATTTCGGCAGCAGTGGCTTTCAAGTCTTCCTTGAACGCTGATCGCATGCCGAGGAGGACAAAGGGCAGCGCGCGGACCCACGAGTCCTGGTGGCACATGAGGGCAGCTTTTAGCTGGCGATGGACGCGCTCAATCATGCCGTTAGCGCAGGGATGGTAAGCCGTTGTCCTGGTTTTTGTGGTGGCGAAGTGTGTCATCAGTCGGCGGAACAGATCAGACTCAAATTGAGTGCCTTGGTCTGTCGTGATGACTGATGGCGCACCGAAACGAGCAATCCACTCCCGCGTCAGGGTTTCTGCTACCTCTTCTGCGGTGATGGACCGCATTGGCCATACCTCAGGCCATTTAGTGACTCTGTCAATGGCAGTCAAACAGTACCGATAGTCGTTGCAAATCGGCAAGGGGCCGACGATGTCAATATGGACATGTCTGAAACGACCAGGTGGTAGGTCAAAATTCCCAAGAGGGGACGAATTATGGCGCGATACTTTAGCGCGCTGACACGCTACACATGTTCGTGCCCACTCTTTGCAGTCTCTATTGACAGACGGCCAAACGTAGCGATCAGTTACGAGACGGGTGGTAGCTCGAGCACCGGGGTGGCTTAAATTGTGCAGCTTGTCGAATGTTATTTTTCGGAAGGAAGGGGTCAAGTATGGGCGAGGCTTGCCTGTAGACATATCACAGGTGACAAGAATGTTAGTCCCAGGAATGTTAATGTTGGTTAATTGAAGGCTGGAGCCTTGCTGCATACATATCACAGGTGACACCACTTTGGGGACACGGGCAGAAGATGTTCGTTCCCCCTTGTCGAAGGATTGCGGCGTGGAGACGAATGAAACTCGCGTAGAAGTAGATATGAACGTATAATAATCACTTGCTATTGTAGGTACAAATAACATAACCTTCCATAACAGATACACTTAACTTTAACGGGCGTGTACATGAAATTATAGATTCTGACGACTAAACCAGACTAAACAATCTAAGTCCTGGTCTCTCCACCACGTTGTGTCGGTTAGCTCTGAATTCCTCACCATAGAGTTTTTTTCCGTTGGCTTCTGGTGTTGCCAGCACTTACGGGTGCGTTCATGAACGCCACACCATCACATCATACACAAGTAAATCTTCATGTTCTTACCCACATTAGCAGCAAGCACGCCTGCCATCAAAATAGAGATGACAGTGCCGAGGGAAGTTCCAGCATAAGTCAGGGCAGCCATGAAGCTCCTCTCCGAAGGTGGCGCCCATTTTGACAGCAGTGTGTGCATGGCGGGGAATGTCACTCCCTGAATAAAAAATATAAGTTTAGAGAGGCACAGAGGTTAAGGCCTAGCATTTCATGGTTTTGGGTTTAAATCCGGGCAAAAACCAATGTGACTTTTTCAATTTATATGTACTTTCTAAGTTTATCCTGAAGGTCACAGACATGGGTGAAGGAAAACATCTTATGGAAACCTGGACTTAGGAATCTAAACTAATATTATAAAGAGGAAAGATTTTTTTGTTTGTTTGTTTGTACCGAATAGGCTCCGAAACTACTGAACCGATTTTAACCATTTTTTCACCAATAGAAAGCTAAATTATCAGGAAGTAATATAGGCTATAATTTATTTTCAGAAAAAATTAAGATTCTTAAGAAAATTGCAATAATGTAACCCAAAGTAGCGAAATTTTGCCTATAAAATTTGTTATTTGGCGCGCGCTGAGAAAACTATGATACATAAAAATCATGTACTGCATGATTAAAGTTCTTATTATTACCTATAAAAAGTCCGCGAGGGAATATGCCTAACTATTATGGTTAAGTCACAATGACCACTTTTTGTTCAAATTATTTAATCTAAACACGGTGGAATCGAATAGTGGTGAAATTGGTATCATAACATTAAGAGCGTGTACGCCGTACGGCATTTCATACAAATTATAAAGTCCTTGTTTTTCGAAACGACAAACGATTTTAATAAAACTTCACACAAACAAGGTGTTGCTTTGCATCCTCGTCAAATCCAAGGAGGTAACTATGCTAATGATTCTCGACCCGAATCAATAATAAAATGGGTAGGTAATTTTTTATATTTTTTTCTTAATATCGGAAGTCGATAAGTGTACACCACCCGTATTAAATTAAAACGCGGCCCGTCTAATACTAGCCCTATATACATACATATAACCGCGCTTTCACACACACAAACAAACGCAGGCGTTTATTCGATAAAAGGGTGATTCTCCTCTTTTGAAAAGGGCTTCATTCTAAAATAGTGTCAAATCAAAACAACTAAAAAAGCAGCGTTTATTATTATTGACCACGTACCGTAATTTATATTGATTATTTACGTCTTCTATGACAACCTCCTGAATTTTGACGAGGATGAAAAACTACACGTTGTATAAGCAGGATACATAGGTCTAAAAAGTTAGTAGAAAACATTTTCGAAATGTCTTATTTCAAAAAAAGATAATTGGAAATTTCTGTTTCTATAGAAAATTTAAAATCGGTCTAATTTAACTGTAACACAATTTTGCGAAAATGTTTTCTACTAACTTTTAAGACCTATGTATCCTGCTAAGGGGTATCTAGTTTGATTAAAGTCGGTTCAGTCATACTTATCGAAAAAAAGGGCTTGAAAATTTTTATGAAATGCCGTACGGCGTACACGCTCTTAATCCTTATCCATTTAAATGGTTTGATAATTAAGGTTGATTATGTACATGTAAATTATACTTTAATATTATTTGAATCGGACCTTTCGTTCAAAAGTTACGACGGGTAAAAGCAGTGCTATAATTATTTACATTTATTTTGAGACAGTAAAGTATGCCTAAAAGAGGAAGATCACAACTGAAAAATAAGTGTTTTATTATTATACCTGTTACTTTTTATCCCGATATTCCCACGGAATCGAAACTTACGTGGGTGAAACCGGGGTACGCAGCTAGTAATTAATATAAGTCTGATATCGCCAACCCGTCTTGAGCAAGCGTGGTGTTCAATGCTCGTGCCTTCTCTGTTTGAGAAGAGGCCTTTGCCCAGCAGTGGGACAATATTAGGCTGATATAAAAAATAGAGACGCAAAAAAGCCAAAGTTAACAACTTATGCCGCGGCTCAAAGAATAAAGTAGGTACATAATATTACGCCTGTAATCCCCGAGGGGTTAGTCAGTGGTGTATCTAATAACACACACATTTCGCTAGTTATGTTTAAGTCCCAATTAACAGGGGGCGAGCCTATTGCTATCAACCAGGCACAAATCCAGACTGACAAGGCTGCTTCTAAAAAAATCTAGATGGAAAAATTCAATGTCACTTCCCGACCTGGGGAATAGAGCCAAGGATCTCAGTCAAAGACTATAACCACTTGACTGCGCATACAGTGCCCCGATGCTCGAAAACTATTCGTGTTTTGTCGCCTACATATAGGCTACGGTACTAGTAACCATTTTAGTTATGACCAAGTATTAGACCTGTGTGCACGCTAAAACACTGCATTTTCTTTAAACTTTTTACGTAATTATAACGCATCAAAATGCCTTCATGCGCGGTGAAGTGGTGTGGGAAACATTCCAAAACACCTAGTTACAAAAAGGATGGCATAGCTTTTCACCGGTAAGTAAACAGTAAGAAAATTATTTTTGATTTAATCAGATTATGAGCGACGGCAGAGGTCTCGTTAAAATGGTGGCTGGGTGAAAGAGCACACGTTTTGATTTCCGCGTTGATGTCTTTTGGAAATGTCTCGTTCTTTCATTAGACAATTCTAATTCTTTTATCCCTTTCTTTCCCTTTGTATGTTTATCGTAAAAACCTGTGCTGTTACCATTATTATCCGAAATTGATATCGACAATAACAAAATTTAAATTAATAAAAATGTTATTCAATTTAAATACTACTATAAAATACCTATTTACTCTTAACCGACTTAAAAAAAGGAGCAGGTTATACGTTCGGGACCCTAAAACTTGAATTCGAAAAACCTTTACCAAATTAATTCATTTTAAAAATCAATAATAACAGGATACATGTTTTTTTAAACCGATTGTTTTTGATTAAGTATTTCATACGATTTTAATTGAGTATTTTTCATAATGTTAAAATTCATTTTATCGATATCGACTGTTTTCCCTTAACCAAGTAGATCAGCCCTAACGATAGGCATACCTATGCAAGTTGACCTTGAACTGACCAATTGCATGCGCGCGTTCTTCCTCGTCCCCCGGCCCGCGGTAGTGAGTCGTGTACTTAGGAGAAATCGGCCTATAAGCTCTCTAGTGGTTATATACTCTATGATCTCAGTAGTCGCGCTTGCGAGCACTCGACTCGACCAACGAGCTAGTTAAAAATTATATTTATTCAGTTTTAGCTTACTTATCTAAAACTCTATGTTAGGGTTATAAATAAAAACGTTTTTTTCAAAAAAATAACCGAAATCCAAAAAAAAAAAAGTACATAATAACTTTACTTTCGGAAGTCGGTGCCAAAAGTCAATGAAACAAACAATGGTCACCGACTTCCGAATTTAGTTCCGAATCATTTTTATTAACCGACTTCAAAAAAGAAGGAGGTTCTCAATTCGGTTGTATGTTTTTTTATGTTTGCTACCTCCTATCTTCGTCATTTATGAACCGATTTGAAAAAATCTTCTTTTATCTGAATGGATCTACTTCCCGATTGGTCCCATAGAAATTTCATCGAAATCGGTTCAGCAGTTTGGTTTTGAAATCATATTTGCCGATTCGACCTTCGGTTGGACACTATAGAGACTATCTATAAGTCTGCATGGCAGGTATTTATTATTTACCAACTACAACAACCATGTTTCCATATTTTATTTACAGAAACAACATTGATGCTATGTTATAACCATAAATACTTATGAGGCGCCAACGTACACAATGTAATCAATAAATACAGTTGACGTCGCTCGTCGTTCCGGACAAAGATCCCAACAGAAAGAGGAATAATATACTTATTTGATGAATACCGCATGATTCTTATTATATAGGTAGAAGAACGTATGTACGATGTATCTATGTATAAACTTTAATTATCATGATAATAGATATTTACGGTGTAATATCATAAACGCACAACACAACCTCTCCTCTCGTGTGGTGACTCGAACAACTTTTGTTCTGTAATTTTTTGAAATTCATATTTTTTTAGTTTTACCACGCATGTGGATCAGCTGATCACGTCAATACTTGTAGAAAGTCTTTTTTTGTTGTGAATTTGAAGTACTCGTAGAACAAAAGTTGTTCAGTTTCATGGTCCGAGTCATGCATGACACGAGGTCGTGCGTTTATAATGTTCACTGATAGATAATTTTCTCTGTGAATCTGTCACGTGGATAGGCAGAAACCACAGAATGCTACCTGCTACGATCCACACATCCCTACTCGTATTGCCTCGTCCACGTTACCCATGACTAATAATCTTAATATACAAATCACGTGTCACTACGTTTACACACGCTCATCTTCGAAACCACCCAACCGATTTCAAAGAAATTTTGTCAATGTGTATGCTTGGTTCCGGCTTGAAAGATAGGATAGTTTTGAACCCAACAGGTGGCCCTGTCAAGCAGGGGCGGATCGAGTAAGGCTGTAAGTTAAAAATAAACAACTTACCCCTCCGATACCTTCACCGATCCTCATGACCACGGCGGCACTGTAGTGTAACTCACAGCTTATTGGGGTCAGCAGAGTGCAAACCACGTTGATGAATATGCTGAAGAACATCACCCATTTCGCTGAGTACAGCTCGGCGATGCGGGCAGCTGGAGGATAAAGCATAGTTCAATAAAATATACGGAGTACTCTTCAAAAGCGTCGAAGACTTTATGGTTGGGGAGTATCGCATTATAGTAATTATTTACGATGCATGTTAATGGATTAATGAAAAACAATTCTATGTGGCTGAAATAAGAATGCTAAAGCGGAGGAACACGAATGGATATAAAATAAGAACATAAGAAGAAGTCTGAAACCGGCGCCGCTGACTGAAAAGTTGTGGTAAACCTTTGTCTTGATATGGGCATGTGATGCGGAGGAATGAGTAAAATGTCGTGAGGAAAGTTTTGAGTATGGATGTAGATGGCTATAAGAGTAGAGGAAGGTCAAATAAACGATGGGAAGGATGATATGGCTAGAAAGGAGGTGACTGCTGAGTTGACGAGTGATCGAGAAGTATGAAAGAAGAAGACATGCTGCACTAACCTCAAATAAATTGATCTAAGGGCATAACGACGATGATGGATGGATGAGAGAGGAAGACCAAAGAAAACATGAATTGATAATTGCGTGAAGAATAATATGGAACAAAAAAAAAGAGTGATTAATTAAGCTGATAGGGCAGAATGAAAAGAAAAAAAATGTATTGCAGCGACTGCAAGTCACATGAGACATGAGCGAGCCTATACCGACAGTGCTCATTGCTAAGAAATCCCAGCTGAAAATGTTATGTGGGACACATCATACATTATGGAGTCTTCAATGGGTATTGGGACTATTGGGGTTATAGCAACGGAATGCTGCTCATAAAATACATACTCGTAGTTAGGTGACATTAGGCTGCGCTCTACTTTTAAAACTTACCAGGTAACTGTGATACCAAATAGCCCCAGAAGTAACAGCTAAGGACAACGCCTTGAATGTCTGAATCCCAATTGAAGGGTCCATCCGCTTCCTAAAAACAGAAAACACAAAAAATCAAGCATTCTGTGTTATTATAATATAAGCTGTGAATCCATCCAAAAATGATCTTGGATAAAAACCGCCCTCTGTGTGATACTGTATAAAATGTGGACTAGTTAATTGTTTAGGTACCTGTAACTTGTATGGTGTAGGTACACAAAAAAGAGTACCTATTAATTATATCCATATATCTATGCGCCCTATAATGTCTACCATAAGGGCCACAATGTCAAGCAGACTTTTACGTCGTTCAAGAAATATGTTTTCGTCGCTTTGTTGCTCAAGACAACATACAGGGTGGCGATTTAGTAACCTGTACCTACTATGAATTAATGCAGGAATGGTTTAGTTCTATTTTAAAAGTGGGAAAGAGATAGCGCTAGACAGCGGGCTACAGCGGTAAAACATTGCATCCTTCAAGGAAGTGTGTCTACCCGTCATATTAAACAACTGTCTCAAATAAACTAATTTATCTGAATCGCGAAAAAATATTTCGTATGTACATGCATCGATAAAGTCTGTCTACTGTAAGTTGTATGGGATTTTTTTTTCAAGAATCGGTTTTTGGTTTCTATTCTAACTAAATCGCCACCCTGTAACTTTAAATGCAATGCGTTTGCGATTTCGGCCGCCTCTCTTCATCATCAAAGTATTGATTCCTGATATGAAATGTAAAGTACCTACCTATTGTTATTCTTAACTAAGTAGTTCTTATTCTTAGGTAGTGATACCGTAAGTGGTAGTAAACGGGCAAAATTATGGCTCTTGTTTCCGTTTTCACTAAACCACAGATTCCTGATATGAAACCAATTCTAAATATTACCAGTAGGTAGAAAAGAAAGTTAATACGATGAGAGTTATAAAACAGAATTTTACGAGAAGCGATGACCCTTCGTCCTCTGTCTGAATGTTAGGGTTGCAAAGGACTTAAACCCCAAAAAAGGGTGCTACGAAAATAACTTCTCATAAAGCTTGAAACGCTCTAAAAATAATATGAACCTTATTACAGTTATTACTCAAGATTAAAAGATATTGTTTTTGTTACAAATTCTTTCTCCAGAATCATTCGGGTCGTTTGGGATCGATCCAAAAAGTCAATTAACAGTGTTATGGTTATGACAAACCAAGGTCGACTTTTTATAGTTTGAACCTGGTTATGAAGATTGACCTAGGTTTCGGCAAATCGGCTAGGTATTTAGGAGCACATGGTTACAAGCACGTAGGTCCCTGACTACCTGTATACCTAAGCGATAAGAATGCCCATTGTACATTGTCTTTTTTTTCCTATTTGATAAATGTAGGTGCAATAAATAAATACTTATTCATGTAGATTTGAGTAGGTACATATAACCGGACAACATGATTTTTCCTCATACGAAATTAAAACAATGTCACAATACGTACGGTACATAATTATCTTTACCGTGAAAGCTGTAAACGCCTGGAATTCGAAATTTATGATGTCGCAAACCTCAACCCAAGAGCTGATTTAAAAGTGAAACATTGATGTAGGCAATGAAATGCATCATATTCTTAAATAACAGTTTACGATCGCCCCAATTGCTGTTTAAAAACAACTCATGTTTATTTGCAAGTTCATACAATTCAGGTCAATTTGATATGACATTGAGAGAATTCTTTTATCACGCTAATAAAGTTATTGACTTTCCTCGTAGCGAAGCGGCAAAGCGCCAAAGTGTGACTGGGGAAATTACAGAGATACCCTCCAAATAGGTTCAATTATGCTCAACAGCAGATAGATTGTGGAAAAGGCCGAGAATGGCCATTTTCTGTATTTTTTTTTTCTTATAACACAGGTTTGAAGGGACATCGGTACACAAACGATTACCACGATATTCAATAACTTTCATGATTGTGAACCCACCCATGGTCCATATAGAAGTTTTTCATCAGGAAAAAAAAATCTGCTGCTCCATACATTTTTTTTTCGATGAAATATTTTTAAATGGGGTTCGAAATGATCTCGGTACTGAAAAACGTGGTAATCGTTTGTGCGTCGATGTATTTTATTAATAATGTAAAATATATTTGCATGCCCTAAAAAGGCAAAATATGGTTTGTGCCTAAACCACCAATTTTAACAACTGGTAACACCTGTATTTTAAGCAAATAAAGTTTCCTATTCTTAACTAAATAGTTAACTAATAGGTAGTGATACCGTAAGTGGTAGCAAACGGGCAAACTTATGGCTCTTGTTTCCGCTTTCACTAAACCACAGGGAAAAAATTAATGCCTGAATATTATTGCTCCGTTTGGATTGCAACTTTCTGCACTTGGCCGAGCGTTGAAAATTCAATGTTGTTATTTAAGGCATACATCCAGGCGTCGTCGCCCAAAGAGAAAACAGCCATTAATCCACTTTGTGGCACAGTAAAAGCAACTCCATATATTTTGAGTAATCAAATAGTATTCCATAAAGCTATTCTGTATTTTTGGAGGTTGGCCAAGGACATTTCAAG
Source organism: Standfussiana lucernea (assembly GCA_964057025.1). Lineage (NCBI taxonomy): Eukaryota > Metazoa > Arthropoda > Insecta > Lepidoptera > Noctuidae > Standfussiana > Standfussiana lucernea. The sequence continues at coordinate 12,557,083 of OZ059801.1, read as the reverse complement.
GTATGATATATGATGGTAAATGTATTGAGACTGGAGGAATATGTTCCCTCTTTCTAATGAACCCTTCATCACAAATTTGGTGTCTGTTGGGAACAATTCATGCCCTCAGGCTTGGTGGAGCGGTGATCTTCGCAGGATGGCTGGTAGCAACTGGATGAGAGTTGCCGAAAATCGAGTTGAGTGGCGCGCGATTGAGGAGGCCTATGTCCAGCAGTGAACTGCTGCAGGCTGATGATGATGATGATGCCAACAATTCGTAACACTTTTGCTGGTCACTTCACTTGGACCAATTTACGATTATAGTAAGTTGTAAATAAACCGTTTTATTTGCAACTACTTATAGGTGCGCGTACGACCGACGGGGGCGCGCGGCAGCCCCATAAAAAATCGGTTTCAAATGGTTTATTTGCAACTATACTTACGATTCAGAATATCTGCAAACTCAACCAATAAAGTAGACGTCTATAATAGGTACCAGTCGAGCGCTAATCGGTGGTAAACTGGGTACACTTTGAACTGACCTAGCGTAGTACGGAGTATCAATCAAATAAGAGAGGCTACTACCACAGATTAATTAATAGTTCCTTACGGAACAGATACTTTACTCCGTAGGAAAAGATAGATACCTATCGCTATAATTACCTACAAAAATATTACAGACCTTCGTGCTCGCTAAAATATACCTTACGCGCCCGCCCCAGAGTAGCTATTACGTCGTCTGCCGTGGTGTTGGGCGATCACATGCGTCATTGAACGCAACGCTAGGGCTGTCTATAGGTACCAAAGACTATATAACCACTTGACTACGCATAGAGTGCCCCGACACTCGAAAACTACATATTAGCGTTTTGTCGCCTATGCATAGGCTACGCTACGGTACTAGTAACCATTTTAGTTGTGTCCAAGTGTTAGACCTGTGCGCATGCCAAATTATTAAAAAAAAACTTTTTATGCAATTATAATATAACGCATCAAAATGGCTTTATGCGCGGTAAAGTGGCGTGGGAAGCATTCCAAGGCATCTAGTAACAAAAAGGATGGTTTATCTTTTCACTGGTAATTAAACAGTAATAAAATTATTTTAATTTTAATCAGATTATGAGCGACCGCAGGGATCTCGTTAAAATGGTGGCTGGGTGAAAGAGCACAAGTTTGATTTCCGCGTTGATGTCTTTTGGAAATGTCTCGTTCTTTCATTAAATAGTTCTAATGCTTCCATCCCTTTCTTTCCCTTTATATGTTTATCGTAAAAACCTGCGCTGTTACCTTTAATATCTGAAATTGATATCGACAATAATAAAATTAGTAAAAATGTTATTCAATTCAAATACTGCAATAAAATACACCTATCTACTTTTAAACGACTTTATAAAAAAGAGGAGGTTCTACGTTCGTTGGATTTTTTAATGTATGTATGTCCCAGGATTACTTGAAGACGGCTGGACCATCATCATCATCATTCTCCTGCCTTTATCCCAAAATTATTTTTCTGTCACCGAACGGGACCAAACTGTGCTGGATAATTTTATTTTGATGTCCTCAGGCATCGCTGGGACCGATCGGCCCGATTTGTTTTAAAAGTAAATAATAACTAGGGATCGGAATAGGTAATGGTATTTTAGGTCATTGAACCTGAGTGATAATGTTAATATGGACATGCCCCAGGATTCCCGGGAATATTTTTCTGAATGTCAATGTACTAGATGAATTTAAACCACAGTATAGATATCTATCAGTATTGTGACTCGGCCCTATCCTTGAAATAATGCCGCGAGGTACGTAAACACGCGATTGGGCTGCCCATCCATGTTATGATAACGGTCACTTAATCGCGCGAATAGCACCACCTACCTATTCCGATCACTGATAATCACAGGATACATGTATTTTGTAATTGATTGATTTTGATTAATAATATCATTATTTTATACGATTTTAATTGAGTATTTTTAACCATGTTAAAATCTATTTTATCGATGTCGACTGTTTTCCCCTAATCAAGTAGAGCAGCCCTAACGATAGGCATACCTATGCAAGTTGACCTTGAACTGCCCAATTGTAGCTGCGCGTTCTTCCTCGTCCCCCGGCCCGTGGTAGTGAGTCGTGTACTTAGAAGAAATCGGCCTATAAGTTCTCTAATGGTTATATACTCTATGACAGGTACTAAGAAATGATTACACAAAAGATTAAAATGTGTTTTATTGAACTCTGTACCCTCCCGTAAATTTCGATTAGGTATTAAATCTAATCGTCGCAAAAATTCTAAATCTAACAAATAACTTTAAAGAGTACTCCTTTAGAAAACGTACATAAATGGCATTGCATGATTCCTGACCGGCTAGTTAACGTTTTTTTTTTAATAGTTAAAAAATAATTAATGGATTTTGTTCGCCCGGGCGAACGCGAGCTGTAGGTACATAAGTGGATGACTTCGAAGGAGGCCTGCCACTACTAACGCTATTCTGTGCTATGACTAACGCTATTGAGGTAGCAACGATCTGTTCGAAGCCTCATCGTTAAAGAAATCAACGTCACGATGACGAAGAAGTTACTAGTTATTTTACCACAAACAAAAGCAAACTTTTTTATACAGTAGTACTTACTTGTGCCGTATCCGCGCTCCCCTTACACACCTCATCACCGGACGCCACCACATCACTCTCATTCTTTTTCCCACCCAGGGTAGCTTGGATTGCAGTATGGTTCAACATCGCCACCATAGCTACAGAGAGATTCACCTTCAGACCATAGACTATAGCGAAGCCTATAGACCCGAAGATAGATAGGGTGTACCGCGCTGGGAAGTAACCTGAAAAGAACAGAGTATTTTAAGTATATATTTATTGCAATATTGTGCATTTGAACAGTAGTTCATTCACGGAAAATCTTAACACCGCGATTCACAAACTGGCGTCAAATGCACAACGCCATCTATTGAGCACGGAGTTAAACTGCTAAAATATAATGCGTGGAAAGCGAAACAATCACTCTATACTATATAGATTTTTAAAGCAGCGCCATAAAGAGCACCTTTTGCTATCATAACTTTTTGAAAAACTCGGGCAGTCGATTTAAAAGTGATCTTGTGAGCACATTTATTCATTAGTACCTACCATTTTGGTGCAACAGATGTTGTTGCATGTATCTTAATAAGTAATGATGATAATATTTGTGCATTAAAACTAACCACATTGGTTTTGTAATTTTCACGAGATACATAAACAAACAAACATACCCGTAGACTCCCAGACTGCATACATACAGACAAAAATTCTAAAAATAGTAGAAATGGGTTCTGTTTGTTATCCTTTAACACCCTTGACATTTTTTTTTCTAATTATTTTCAATGTACAATAACGCCACGTCTACAGATTTATTATATGTATAGAATAGATATCTACATATATGAAGTATTTAATATCTAAACTTTTTTGCTACTTTGTACGAATAACTTTCTTTAACATCATTATGGTATAGTAAGCTGTAAGTTGTCGTTAGTACTTCAGTATAAGATGTTGAAGGAATTTATCATTTGTTAAAGTATTGCAGCCTTCTGTTGCCGTGTGAGCGTCCTTTTTAATATTGTAGCGCATAATGAAGGGGATGTAAGTAAGATGCCTGACCAACAAAACCGATGGATCTACAAGATTTGAGATTGATCCACATAGGTAGCAGTCTATCATTGTTACCACAGACTCCAATCATCAATAAGGAACCAAGTCATACCTTTCCTTTACTTCTTTACTTGGTCAATACAAACAATACTCGTTTCCAAGAATCTATCTTCTAAGTGATTGAGTCGGATGTTGGCGCGCCTTCACACAATATTGTCAAACGAGGTAATCGAAGTCACGTAGGTGAATTTTTTTTAGGCAGGTAATGATTAAGTTACTAAATTTTATTTTTTTTCCAGACTATGTACATTTGGCTGGATTCAAGGCTGAGGTAAAGTTTATTTCTCTTGCAACTAGGTCATTTTCATAAAATTACCACCTCGAAATATCGTATACTGACGATTATCATTTCAGAACAGATTTCATGATTTCAAAAATTCAAACCTGGTCGATTAATTACTTTGCGTGTCTAGAGAGAAAAACTTTTTTGCAAAAAAAAAACCGACTTCCAAAAGAAACACTAAAAAAAGTGGAAAATAACTTTACGTTCGGAAGTCTGTGACTATTGTTTGTTTCATTGACTTTTTAACCAACTTCAAAAAAAGGAGGAGGTTCTCAATTCGGTTGTATGTTTTTTTTTTTGTGTTTGTTACCTCATATCTCCGTCATTTATGAACCGATTTGAAAAATTCTTCTTTTATCTGAATGGATCTACTTCCCGATTGGTCCCATAGAAATTTCATCAAAATCGGTACAGCAGTTTGGTTTTGAAATCAAAATAGCTGGAAAAAATGTCATCCAAGTAAAAGAAATTGCGAAATTGATACTTAACAAGGATTTGTGTGTGATACGATAACTAAAAAGGGTAAAATAAAAACTTTTTTGCAAAAAAAAACCGACTTCCAAAAAAAAACACTAAAAAAGTGGAAAATAACTTTACTTTCGGAAGTCGGTGGCAAAAAAGTCAATGAAACAAACAATAGTCACCGATTTCCAAAAGTAAAGTTATTTTCCACTTTTTTAGTGTTTTTTTTTTGGAAGTCGGTTTTTTTTGCCACCGACTTCCGAAAGTAAAGTTATTTTCCACTTTTTTTTGTGTTTTTTTTGGAAGTCAGTTTTTTTTTTTGCAAAAAAGTTTTTATTTTACCCTTTTTAGTTATCGTATCACACACAAATCCTTGTCAAGTATCAATTTCCCAATTTCTTTTACTTGGATGACATTTTTTCCAGCTATTTTGATTTCAAAACCAAACTGCTCAACCGATTTCGATGAAATTTCTATGGGACCAATCGGGAAGTAGATCCATTCAGATAAAAGAAGAATTTTTCAAATCGGTTCATAAATGACGGAGATATGAGGTAACAAAAACAAAAAAAAAAAAAAAACATACAACCGAATTGAGAACCTCCTCCTTTTTTTGAAATCGGTTAAAAATACAGTTTTCATTGAAAATATCTTCACAATCAGAGCAGTCCTCAGGAATCGGTAAGAAGGCTTTCTTGCAACGTCTGAGTCACTTTTTTGAACAATCGACCTCTGACTTGTATCACAAATATTTATAAGTTGTTAGAACAAAAATCTCTTCGACGTGCCTAATTGAAGTTTTATAAAATTATTATTAAACTATGAGTACCCAGCTATAAGATATTAATTTCAAGAGGCATGTTTTATTTACTAGGTAGACGGCCGCGGCCGGTTGACATGGAATAAAAGTTGTAGCCCAACTTCAAAATAAGTTGAGCAGCCTTGTTATAGAGCAATGACGCTCCAACTCCAGTGCCTTTTGGGTTTCATTAGGGTAAACGTCATATCATAAACTAGCTGACCTGCGCAACTTCGTCAGCTTAACATTTTTGATTAATGCTCCGCTCCTATTGGTCGCAGCATGATATTTTATAGCCAATAGCCTACCTTGATAAATGGGCTATCCAACACTAAAATATTTTTTCAATTCGAAACAGTAGTTCCTGAGATTAGCGCGTTCAACTAAACAAACAAACTCTTCAGATTTATAATATTACTCTAGATTCATAACATAATGAATTAAAAATCAGTTTCCTGCTACATCCTGTACCTATAGATAATTTACCAAGTCATTTAATATTCGCGAGTGGTACATTTTTATCGCCAGTTCCCATGCAGCGGATGCGCATGCGATGCGACTATGGTCACGTCTTCATCGGCTTAGTTACCACACTAACGTGAAGTTTGACATTCCGTTGCGGTTATTGGTCGATATTACGATAATGAATAACCAAAACTAGGAGATTAGTTGTGGTATTTAAAATTTGAGTTCCCAGTCGCTTATCTATCTCACATGTAGGTTTCAATAGTGGACAGTTCATAAGTTCATTAAGCTCACTAAGTAGTTCAGTGAACTCTATCCATGCTGTTGGCAAAGACTATATGTTTATATACTCTATGTCTGTTGGGCATGTCCTTCCAGAGTTGCTAACCTAAGACTTCGACCTCCGGGAGCATCAAATCAAAACTGACGATCTGGCAAAAATACTACGTCCAATACGAGCAAAAATCCATAAAATGTTATTACGAGTATAACAGTATTTTACATCGTGCAAATAAATGAGTCAAACATTAAATATAACTTCGATGTCTATCGCGAAACGTCGGTAAACTCTGACTCATAAACACAACATAGTACACGTCTAGACTTTTAAAGTTCGGGCCATAGTTTTATGGCTGTTATTTCGCAACACACATGTTCATCATGCCAAGTCAATCAGCATATTATCAAGCTATAACGTTCCCACAGACTCAGAGGATACCTGGGACACAGCCCTCCTCTGAGGTCGGGTTGGTGGAGATCGCATGTCTTCATCAGGGGACCTTCTTTTCTTGGTCACCACCAGCTAAACAACAAACAACTTTGAAAAGGAATCACAGTGGTCCGTGGGCTTAGTTTAGAGTGAGCCTAGCTGCTTAGTGGAAATTATTATATTACTTCTTTTCTGATTAATTTCGTTGCGGGATCCAAGACAGTTAAATTGTTTCTCAGGGACTTCGTCGAGCTTTATTGTCTCGGCGGTTTTGTGGTAGTCGTGACTGTTGTTTCTGGCTTTCAGAAGTTGCAGTGGTTTGGGAATAATGTGGCGGAACTGCCCAAAAAAAGTCTAGTTGCTTCCTCAAACCAATTGACACAATCAGCACAGGTAGAAAATGATTTGATGATTCTCTGACTGAGTGATCTATGGAAGGATGTCTACGTATTGTCCTGCGCTGCTGCAAAGACACGGAATGGGTAAATGTTTTCTTGACTTCTTCTATATTCGTTTTTTTAAGGGTTGTCGCTAATGTTGTGTTTTATGAGTTTGGGGTGGCTCTAAACAGTATTTTAATGAAATAGATAATTTGGACCTCCCTACAAATAAAATAAAATTTTAATTTCACGGACTGCGGACTGCGTTTCCCCCTTCACTCATTATGACAAACCAATCTGTAGTTTTTTGAAGTAGGTAAGTATTAATACCTATCCTACATAAGGAAAATTATCACCACACATACTTAGGAAGATAATTCAAACTTTAGTATAAAAAATATGGTTTAATTCGTTTACAGTCAAACCTGGATAAGCGAGAGTTCAAGGGAGCACAATCTCATTCTCGCTTATAGAGGTTTCTCACTAACCCGAGTTTCTCGCTAATGCAGGTAATGGGTAGCGTTTCTCTCTTATAGAGGTACGCAGCCATAACAAGTCACAGCAAGTATGAATGTAGTAAATATGTAATATGTTAAAATTATGTGCATGATATGCACAACATATAGTATTATCTACATATATTATTTTTAAATGGTTACGAAAACAAAACAAAAATTCATGCACTATGTAATTTTATTTTATTTAAAACTTATTTACACTTAAAAAAATCCGTCAATTTCGTTTGGGTTTCTGTTTTTGTATTTTGAATGTTTTTCTCTAACTCATAAATTTTGTCGAATATTGCTTGATCAACAACCGCCGCGTATTCAAAGTACTGATGGACCGTCTCCAACGCATTTTAAGCTTTCTTTCGGAATTGATCACTATAAACTGAGTAAGTCCGACAAACAGGACGGTACATAGGCACACGTCTCTATTCGAAAAGAATGCGATAGAATAACAACATTATTTAGTTCCTCGAAATAGAATAGGTACAATATTGACGAGAAAACACTACAAAAACAATGCTAGGAAGTTCCACGAAAGTTAAGAATGAGTCATAAAATAGCAGATGTTAAATTTGAAAATAAAGGTCGACTGTCGCTTATAGAGGTATAGATAAGTAGCAGTCTCACTTATGGAGGTCTATGAGGGAAAAACGACTCTCTCTTACAGAGGTTTCTGTTTCTCGCTAATAGAGGTTTTGGGAGCTTAAAATGACGGGTCCTGGCTATTACTCTCACTTATAGAGTTTTCTCACTTATCCAGTTCTCACTTATCCAGGTTTGACTGTATTTAGAGCAGGCAAATTCCTTTTGTGAATCACTGCCAACAATGGGAGGATATTTCACAATTTGCGTTTAACATATTGTCGTTTGATTAGAAGTTAGAACTATTATCATGTACAGACCCATGTACATATGTGCCAGCACATCAAGCTACCCGAAACTGACAAATTTTCCCAGTCAACCTTGAACATAATTCTTTAACAATAAAGTTGAAAATCTATTAAAGAAACTTGACAAATTGTTGTGGCGTGATGTACTGGCGTGTTATAGTATCCAAACTTCAAATAGATCTAAAAAAAGATTAATACAATACTTAATAATAACAAATAAAGACAAATATAATGACGACAATAGGACACTTAAGCGTCAAAGTACTCCTCCGCATCGCTGTCATCCGGGAAAGTGCCCAGAAGACTGGCAGCATTACCACGTTGAATGGCAATGATAATTCTCTGGCCAAAGAAAATGCCAGCCCTTTGGTCACGCGAAGTGCCGACCAGACTGCGATAGATTTTCTTAAAAAGGAGACGCGCACTCGGGCCCCATGACCTGAGGGTTTCGACCCTGAACCAGTTAGAACCTAAAAATCTTCTACCTAATTCCAATGCTTTTATGGACTAGCTTATTATTAATAGTGGAGCAGTGGTGGGTGACGAATTGTGTAGGTCTCGGGTAGGTGGCCTCGTTCTGTGAGATCGTGATGGTCCAGATGGAGGCTGCCGACCCGGATCGTGAGAGGGCCGATCCCGGTAGGAGAAGAAGTCGTCGGCAAGGCAACCGCCTCTACGCTTAACACGCCGAAACCCCGCCTGGACATTGAGGTCACGGGTGTTCAGAGTGGGGACACTGTGCGCTCATCGAGTGACCTCAGAGATGACCGGCAGCTCAGTGGTCACGTGCTGCCGTGCACAATTGCACAGCGAGGCTCAGGGGAGATCTTTGTATAGTCGCCCCAGGGAGGCGTTGCACAGAGGAGGCTCCGGGCAGGTCTTTTAAGAGGAAACGCTGCCTCCTCTCATGTGTGGAAAATCCCACACTCCCAGGTCTCATCCCCAAAGACCGGTCGCCTTTTGAAGGTTTCCCCCGAAAACAAAAAAAAAGGTCGTCTAGTACAAGTTACATTCAATTTTTGAGACACTTCGATTGGGTATCCCAATTCCCAATATTCGAAAGTGCCTGTATTAATTTTATTAGTCTATGCAGTTAAATCTAGGTAGGTAGGTATAATAAACATAAGAAACTATTTACATACTTAGACGTACATTATGTACTCAATAACAGAGTACTAGACAAAGATACCAACAATTAATTAAAGATAATAAGTTATAATTGTTCCTCACGCACGTCCACTTCTTGCTTTTCCATAGTTTTCAATTATTTACGTTGTTGTGAACAGGAAAATTAATACTTACCTACTTAAATAAGTACTTACTAATACATTTATAAATGGCACGAAAGATTTATCGCTTCAATACCGAGTCACGTTCAAAAATAACACATAATAGGTAAGTAAATAATCCCTTTAAATTGCCTGGTTGGTTTAGCTAGTTTCTAGTGGTTGCGCGACTGCTGCATATAAGCATGAAGTCTTGGGTTCGATTCCCGAGTCGGGCAGTGTTATTGCGTTTTCCCATCAGGGATTTCTCAGTAGCAGCCACGGAGTCTGGATTTGTTTCCGTTGATTGCAATAGGCTCACCCTCTGTTAAGTACATGGGACTTAAACATATCTAGCGAAATGTGAGTGCACTACGTTTTCGTGAGGAAAGCAATATGTGATATCTACCAACTCGCAATGGGCCCGCGTGGTGGATAACGGCGCGCTTCCTCTTACAGAGAGCAGGCCTATGTCCCAGCAGTCGATATAGGTTGATTATGTACCTATGTACTTACTTACACACATAACATCACGCCTGTAATCCCCGAAGGGTTAGGCAGAGGCGTACCTAATGGTGCACCCACATAGGGGCGACCTTATTGCCATTAGCCGGCCACAAATCCAGACTCCGTAGCTGTTACGGAGAAATTCGTAATGGAAAAACCTAATAACACTTTGCCCGACCTAGGAATCGCAAGGACCTCATGCTCAGCAGTCGTGCTTGCGACCACTACAAGAACGAGGCAGTCTCATAATACACATTTAAAATCACTTTTATTGGACCTTTTTCTTCACACGAATGAGTTTCACTTTCACTAACTTAACCTAGGTATCCCAAATAAACTACGTACCAGTCAAATAGTACCTAATTCAGTGTTGTTTTTAATCGGAAAACGCATGATGTAATAGCATCGGATGATGAATTTGTGACAGAAACCTGGGTAAGGGAAGTTAACGAGGTTAACGACCCCACCAAAACCACAGACACGGGCTTTATCCTTTGACTTTTCCGCTTTCAAGGACGGGAGCGGGCGGGACGCGTCCTAGTCCAAAATAAACAATGCCTCCGAAATCAACAGAATAAGGTTCTATTGAATTGAAATAAACTTTATTTATACCTACATAATTATTTTCTAAAGCTCTACTTGATTTGTTTTATTTTTTAAATCAATACAGGGAGGTGACATGTCAAAATGTATTTTAAAAAAAACAGCGCATAAAAATTAACACAAAAATTACTTACGCCATATAAAACATTTATTTAGTGGAACATCTGGAACCTCTGGAACTTCTGAAACCTTGGGAATCTCTGGAACCTCTGGATCTTCCATATTTCAGTCTTATTTGATCAACAAACTTTTACCAAATTAAAATAAAGTTAATTTAATTGTCACTGATAAACACGCGGGAACGTGAAAATCCCTCAAAATAAATAGCCCACTCAAAACAACGCGCGTTTACGTTAGTGTCCAACAAACCACTGCGCGTCCTCTACGCAACGCGTTCGTTTCATGGCGAAATGATCAGTAATGCTGGTGCAACGCTTATTTACTACGTATATCGACGAGGAGGAACGTGCTAAGCGCCATGTACCAAACGTTTTGGGGCGTCGCGTCACGCGCGTCCTATTTGAGCTTTCGCGCCACTACAAACTTCAAGGTGACCTTCAAGTCGTAATCGATGAAAGGAACTTTTCCACGAAACTCAGGACAAGTGCGCAATGATGTTTCTTAGATTAGATAAAAAACTCCTTTAAATGACAAAGGAGTTATCTATGTTAATAATTATAATAAAAGTGAAGAGTTCGTTCGGACGCGCTAATCTTAAGAACAACAAAATGGATATACAAGTAGGATTTGAAAAAAAAATTTGAAGTGAAGTAAATTTATTATTTATTTATAGTTGTGTTTCAAGTTTATTCTATTCTTTTTTTTGTTTGAAAGTTATAGTAGGCTATCATCACACCTGTGATCACATCATCACACTAAGATCCTAGGGAGTCGAGCGGCGGGTGAACGTGAAACTGCGGGGCACAGCTAGTTTATTTGTGGCTGGCTTGTTTAGGTAGGTAGGCAGGTTAGCTAGGTAAACGACGTTGAGTGATAATAAAAACTTTTTTGCAAAAAAAAAACCGACTTCCAAAGAAAACACTAAAAAAGTGGAAAATAACTTTACTTTCGGAAGTCGGTGACTATTGTTTGTTTCATTGACTTTTTTGCCACCGACTTCCGAAAGTAAAGTTATTTTCCACTTTTTTAGTGTTTTCTTTGGAAGTCGGTTTTTTTTTTGCAAAAACGTTTTTATTTTACCCTTTTTAGTTATGGTATCACACACAAATCCTTGTCAAGTATCAATTTCGCAATTTCTTTTACTTGGATGACATTTTTTCCAGTTCTTTTGATTTCGAAACCAAACTGCTGAACCGATTTTGATGAAATTTCTATGGGACCAATCGGGAAGTAGATCCATTCAGATAAAACAAGAATTTTTCAAATCGGTTCATAAATGACGGAGATATGAGGTAACAAACACAAAAAAAAAAAAAAACATACAACCGAATTGAGAACCTCCTCCTTTTTTTTGAAGTCGGTTAAAAAGTAAACCGAGTCACAGTTTACAAGAACATCAAGCAAAAGATAACGCAATAAGTGTAATTTTGTTGTAATTCATTTATTACTAAAATTACTAAAAGAGTGATGGGACAGATTGTGATGTGTGAGGAATGAAATGAAAGGGAAAGGAGTAAATGATGCCGTGACATCTGACAGGGGAAATGGAAGAAGAAAACGTGTTGCGCCGACCCCAAGCAGAATGGGACAAAGGCAGGAAGATGATGACTAACCCCCGTATCTATAAACAAGTCAAAGTGTTTACCTGAGTAAATGTCATTTTTTAAGATACGATTTTTTATTATTATATAGTTTAGTAATTTGTTGAAGTTAGAACTGTAAACAGAATTCTTAGCTTTGCTTTCTTTGACGGTTCTTACTCCTTTTCAATTCTTGTCTATTTCATTAAAAAAATTGCAAAAGTCATTTCTTTAACTTGATTATAGATAGATACGGGTGTAAAAGGTCAATATAATAATCTAGGGACGTCTACGATATACCTACTAGATAATATTGTAGGTAAACTTTTGTAACAAGTTGAGAATTTAAGAATGAATTTAGAATTTTTGGATTTCACATGGACTGTGGATTAGTGGTTGCTGTGGGTGCACCAAAAATCCCAGATGAGAACATTAAGGTATTAGAAAATAAGTAGATCCTTACAGGAATCAAATTAGGTAGAGTGACTAGAGGCCCTAGCCCGCGCTCGCGGTGTAAACGTAACGTAAGTCAGTAAATACAAGTCCATTTTAAAATTATGATTACTCGTTTCACACTTAATCTATACTAATATTATAAAGCTGAAGAGTTTGTTTGTTTGTTTGGTTGAACGCGCTAATCTCAGGAAGTACTAGTTCGAATTGAAAAATTATTTTAGTGTTGGATAGCGGAATAGCCCATTTATCGAGGAAGGCTACAGGTTATAAAACATCACGCTGCGACCAATAGATCATTAATCAAAAATGTTACGCAGACGAAGTTGCTCTGGTCAGCTAGTATTTTCATAATTTGAAGAATTTATTCATAATATGAATAAATTAATAAATTAATTAATAAATCGTCCACAGAGATATTATCTCTATGGACGATACTGACTGTAGAGCTGTGATAGCCTAGTGGTGTGCGTGTGACCGTCGTCTGACAGCCAAGTAATAGGTGCGCGTTCGTGCTAAGGCCTCCAAAAATCAAAGATATTCTCTGGAGGATTATGACGTTTCACAGAAGCTCTGGGTAACATCCTCTATCATTCTATCTAATCCAACCATGCAATTATTAAGAGGGATATGTGGGTGTGGATGTGTAGCTGTGCCGCAAACTGTGCTATACCTCCTGCCTTCTGAGTCCCAAAAGTAAGTACCTAGCTAAAGTGACTACTGCGCTGCCACTGACGACATGTTTAGAAGAAGTTTTAGGCTGACATAATATAAATACCGTCGTGCCAGCGCGACAGGAAGAAAAAGAAAATTGAAAATAATTATTTTAGTGCATTAGTATTTTAATACATACACATCGCATAAAATGCAGGAGGCCTTTACTCAGTAATGAGGTGAGTTGAAAGAAGTCGGCCAAGGAATGATGAATCAATTTATATCATACATAAGGAGTCCAGCCCAGCACGGTAAGGGTAGCGCCTCATAACGCTCGCGCAGCATGCTGTTTCTTGCTCTAGCAAATGACGATTCTGAGCAACAGAAAAGGACGAAAATTGTGATTCTTTATCGTGTGGTTAGTGCCTAACCTGGTGTCAGAGTTTTTATGCCGCAAATGGGCAACTGACTTGGCTTTACCGTCGGTTATGCCGTCGAGAAATATCTCTCAGACATGCTGGTTTCCTCTAGATGTTTTCCTTCACCGAAGGAAGTGATAATTATACGATACTTTATACGCATATGAATCCGAAAAATCAAAGGTGTGTGTCTTAAGTTCGAACCTGAGACCTATGACTTGGCAGTCCGACGGTCACACGCACACCACTAGGCTATCACTGCTTATGAAGATAAAGACCCGTTTACCGTCGTGCGCCTTACACATTGATTGTAATTACACAGAACCAACAAATGCTCACATGTATTAAGCAGGCGATTTAGCTAAAATTAATTGAAAAATTCATCGTGAAGTTGAATATTTAATTTAAAACTTATACTTGGATGGAACAAAACGAATATAATTTTGGAGTATGATTGAAGAGCCCAGAGGATTTTTATTCAGCAAGTATATTCAGCATGAAAACTTGATAGATAGATGAGTAAATGAAAGAACGCAAAAACTACATTAGAAACTTTTTTTTTAATTTGGTACAAGCCCGCCGCACTATTCTCTGTACCACTCTCACTCTTATTGCAGCTCTTGAAAGCCAGAATCAACAGTGGCGATCACCAGAAAAGCACCGAGACAGTGATTCTCGACGAAATCCCAGAGAAACAATTTTAATTTTTAATTATTGGCGAAAACAAACAGTGACACATTACATTAATAGGTATAAAAAAAAAAACACTAAAAAACTTTTTTGCAAAAAAAAACAGACTTCCAAAAAAAACACTAAAAAAGTGGAAAATAACTTTACTTTCGGAAGTCGGTGACTATTGTTTGTTTCATTGACTTTTTTGAAACCGACTTCCGAAAGTAAAGTTATTTTCCACTTTTTTAGTGTTTTTTTGGAAGTCGGTTTTTTTTTTGCAAAAAAGTTTTTATTTTACCCTTTTTAGTTATCGTATCACACACAAATCCTTGTCAAGTATCAATTTCGCAATTTCTTTTACTTGGGTGTCATTTTTTCCAGTTATTTTGATTTCAAAACCAAATTGCTGAACCGATTTTGATGAAATTTCTATGGGACCAATCGGGAAGTAAATCCATTCAGATAAAAGAAGATTTTTTCAAATCGGTTCATAAATGACGGAGATATGAGGTAACAAACACAAAAAAAAAAAAAAAAAACATACAACCGAATTGAGAACCTCCTTCTTTTTTTTGAAGTCGGTTAAAAAGAAATATGAGTACTGTCTTGGATCCCGCAACGAAATTAATCAGAGAAGAATAGCTAAGGAGTAGGAAAAACATAATTTCCACTTCCCTCTTATCAGCACAAGACAACTAAACAAGGCCAATAGGCACAAAGGCACGTTTATTATTATATTTATTCTGGTCCTATAATAAGTCCAGTTGCCTAGCACCACGAATAAATATTAATTTAAATGGGTCCTTCAATTTAAAAACTAGCAGGTAGACGCCCTTCACACTCACTTCACTACATGTATAAAACAAAGTTGCTTCCCGCTGTCTGTCTGTGTGTCCCTATGTATGCTTAGATATTTAGAACTACGCTACGTAACGGATTTTGATGCGGTTTTTTTTTTAATAGATAGAGGGGATTCTAGAGGAAGGTTTATATGTATAATACATGCATATGCATATTATAGTAGAGAAAACATTAAAATCTAACTATCTACATTGCACCCGTGCGAAGCCAGGGCGGGTCGCTAGTTCAGATTATAAAAAGGCAAAAACTAACAACTAGTTGTCCAGCAACGTTGATTTCCTTTCCTTTAAATCTGAAAAATCTGTCGTTGACGATATAAACATTTTTAAAAGCTTCGGAAATCGGTGACTTGATTACAATTTTTTTTTGCACCATTCGTACCTCTTTGTTGATAGCTTCAAGGTACCGTAGACATTTGATATTACTTCAACTTCATACCACTACGTCTTGTTCGTGAGCAAAAGGGACTTGACAGGCAGATGGACAATAAAATTATCTTATTAGGGTTCTGTTTTTGTTCTGTGTTCCTTTTGAGGTACGGAACGCTAAAATTATGCACTAAATAAATAACCCGCTCCTTTTTTAGAAGTCAATATTAAAGATAAATAAATTCAGTTCTTCTCTCCAAAACCTTAGAATAAGAACAAAACACTCTTCGTAAACGAGCAAAATACCATAGACTACATCAAACTGTCATTGCGACATTGACGGGAGCACTTGACATTACGGAGAAATTGTGTTCATTGTGTCCATTTTTCAAGGTTGCAGAAAAACGGAAATACTATTGGTTTCTGTCGCGTTTCCGCATTTCCTTCCGCATTTATGAATGAAACATCATACAAATACTGTACTAATATATTCCGTTCTAACGACTTTATATGGGAAAACAAACATTACTGGTGTTTGTAAAAGCGCGTCAACAGCTGACTGCCAGACACGATTGGCCGACAAGCAATAAATACCGACGAGTTTTGTACATTCAAATTCGAGTCAGGTTCGTCCCGTCAAGCGTGGCGCTGGCGCTCGCTCACTCGGCCGCTGACTCGGCAGGTGGCTAATGTGTGTGTAAAAAGTTTTATGTGCGCTCTTATTCGGTGGAGAAAGTAGCCGCAGATGTAGCGTGAACAATCGTCAAGAAATGTCCAGTGTTCGTTCGTACTTTGAATAAATTAATCAGACAATTTCTAAAGCGTGCCATGGTGTTAACTGGTGATTTTCTAACGAATATTTACGTACAAATGTGAAGGTCCAATGAAAACAGTGATTAAACTACTTTATTTCTGTAAATATATTTTTTGTGAACCTAAGGAAACATGGCTTTAACTGTGGAGCAGAAAAATGATCTTGATTTTATTCTCAAAAACTTGTTGGCTGGAGGTAAGCATTTATCAGTTTTATTATTATATCCTTGATGCTTTGAACTGGTAAACAGACTAGAGACTAAAGCGAAGAAAGTTCAAAGTAGGTAAAGAGGTCAGAATAATATTGAACCTTGCACTTGAAGTATTTAGTGTTTTTATTGCAAAAAGTGAATCTTTTTTTAACATACCAAGAACTGGGAAGTACTTTTATTAATAATTATTATTGTTATTATTATTTATTTACTTCGAACACAAATGATTCATATTGTTGTTAGTAACACTTATAAAACTATGTTAGTAAAATTTATTAAAACAAACAAAACAAAATAAAACTAATTGAAAAACCTATAACTATGTCCACTTCCCGCTGCACCAGACCTGCAGCTGTGCATACGGGTCCAGTGGCGCAGGAAGGGCCAATCAGGCTTATTCACTAACACCCTTAAAATGCTGTTGCTCCCCCGAATCCTTCGCATCAGGGATGCTGTCCTTTTACGCATGATAGCTTGAAAGCTATCCGTATCTGCTTCTGCGTACATGCCCGATGCACTATAGAACTGCAGGAGCCCCAACTGCACCCTAAAGGTGTTGTTATAGTGTACAAGAAGAACATTGTAGGCCCTGTGCGTATGCCTAACCCACAGGCTGCATGTGTAAAAAGACTGGCAAAACGCCTTGAACAGAGTGAGTTTCACATCTCTAGTACATTGTGCAAACCTATGGGCCCGGCATATTACATTGGACCGACAATGGTCTTCTCTCCCTTTCTATATCAGTGTCATCATTCACATCCTCGTTCACGATGTGGCCAAGGTACCGAAATGCGACACTATTCAGTGGTACTCCATACAGAAACACCGGAGGAACTGTCTTAGGCTTTTTAGTACCTACCCTAAACTCACCACCACAATCTCACTCTTCCGCACATTGTACACTAAACCATGAGACGTGGCATATCTCTCACATATTGCAGCAACCGTCTGAGTCCATCAATCAAGGGACTCAACAGCACCATATCGTCTGCATAACTTATACTGTTAATAGTCTCACCATCAATAGAGCTTCCAATACCAGTGCTGCTGAGCTCCTCGATCGACTTATTGATGTATAGACTGAAAAGCGCCGGGGAAGTCAAACCTCCCTGTCTCACCCCACACTCCAAACCATACGCCCCAGACAAAGCACCCGACCATCTGACCTGGTTGATTTGGTGGCCGTAGTCCAAGAGTTTAATGAGCTCATTAGGAACACCATGCTCACGCAATTTCGACCATAAGATATTATAATCAACCAGGTCAAACGCCTTCGAGATGTCCAGGAAAGCAGCATACACAGGTGTGTTTCTATCAGTATAGTACCTGACCGTGCGCTTGAGCGCCAGAATAGCAATTTCCGTGGCAGCCCAGCTCTAAAACCGAACTGTGCGTCATGTAGATTGAGCCGTCACTCTCCGCTCAAGAACACTTAACAACCTTAACACTTAGCAACCTTTACTGTTACAGTGGCCAACGATATTGCCCTACAATTATCCTTGTCCGAGACATCACCAGTCTTGTTCTTGACTATGGGCACGACTATCGTCTTCATTAGATCAGCCGGAAGATACGAGTGCCTCACACAAAGATTATATAACATAGATAAGACCCTTGGAAGATGCGGACCAGCATTGTGTCTCTTAAACATATCCGCAATCTCTTTAGACCCAGTTATGCCATTAACGCTCACCGGAACCGCAGGTTTTGGGCTAAATCTTTGTGTGGATTTCCAAAATTTTAACAACAAATTTTAACATAATACCACCTTCTACAATCACTACCATACCTACTCGTTTTAATTTAATCTATTTTTACAAAAAATAAATATTCTTTCTTTCTTTATTGTGTGGTTAGTGCCTAACCTGGTGTCAGAGTTTGTATGCTGCCCGTGGGCCTCTGACTTGGCTTAACATACCGTCAATAAATATCTCTCAGGCGTGCTGGTTTCCCCACGATGTTTTCCTTCACCGAAGCAAATGATAATTATACAATACTCACATGATTCCGAAAAACCTGAGGTGTGTGTCTTGGGTTCGAACTGAGACCTTGGACTTGGAAGTCTGACGGTGACACTACTAGGCTCTCACTGCTAACGTAAATAATATTAATCTCTGTATTCAAAAGCCCAAAAAAATTAAAACTGTATTAAAATGGTTTTTAACTGTCTTTTGAATAAAATATACTACGAAAGGTTTTCCAGAAAGGTCAGGTGTGTAGCACGCACAATTGGCGTGCGTGTATGACCAGATGTATCAATGTTGACAAGGCAAGAGGTGTGTTTAAGGATCCTAGCACGTGACGTTCTGTGGTTTCTGCCTACCCCCATGGGAAAAAAGCGTGAATTTATGAATGTATGTATGGATTAAGTATTGTAATTAACCACTACATTCCTACAAGTATTTTGTGGTTTCTACATATATTATATCTGTACATATAATATCCAGTATCTATGCTTAATGCCTTTGGTGCAAATGGAAATCTTAGGAGAACTTAATTATTAAAAATACTTTATTATATCAAAATAAAACCGGCAAATATTGTTGCCATTTTTTTTATATATTTTGACTGGGACGGGGACTGTAGCTTAGTTTATTTTTTGTGTTTTGACATTCAAAAGTGCCTGTAATGGTCTAATTGAAATAAATGCTTTGAGTTTGTCAACTCTAACAATAATTGTATGAACTAGGCATAATCAATCAAAATGATAATGCAAAAAATACTACTATTTTTAAACTCAAATCGGAAATGTAATCTACATAGTATTGCATGATGACTATTTATGATATTTATTGCTGTCATTTATACTCTCAAAATATTTCCTTGTGTGACCTTATCTGCCAGACAATCTTGACAATGGAAAATATTACATTGATTGCTAAATTACCTGTTATTTTTCAGGACATAAAATTACTGTTGCCCACAATTTTGCTGGCATGCATATTTAATTTCAGAACTTTTTATACAAATACCTATCTTATAATTTGAAAAGTAACTTATGCCTTCCACCAAGTCCCTGGCTACCTATCTGTCAATTTGCATAAAGATCTGTTCAATTTCTTTGACATCAAAGGGTAACAGACAGAGTTAAATTTCTCGTATATACAAAAGCCTATTTAATGTTTTATCACTTTGAAATGATTCCAAATAATCACCATGCTGGGTTCTTGACAAACTCCTTTTCTTTTTAAATACAAGGCACAAAAATTCTACATATTGGCCTAAAATCAATCTAATAATAACTCACATTCGGCAGTCTTATCACAATCTCCAATACCTTCCAGGCAATGTTATCAGTCAAGGCCAGGCAGACAGACCAAGCAGTGCTGTCTGTTATCAACATATCAGTAGTAACACAACTTATTCAAATAATATCCTTAAACTAGAATTATTTGGGAATAAAGAATATCAATAATTTATTTATTCATTTAAACTTATGTACAAGAGTGGTACATAGGCGGACTTAATGCCACAAGGCATTCTCTAGCAGTCAACCTTTGGGTGAAATAGGATAGTGTTGTGATAGTGTACAAAAAAAAAAAAAAAACTAGCAGCTAATCAGCCAGTAATGTGTCCACTTCTGAGACTCAGACCTCCTTGCTATGAAAGGGACAGCCGTTATGCACTACGTGGGCCAAATACGAGTGATGATGAGTCTTCATATGAAGGCTCATGTTTTTGTTTGACTATAATAATTATGTCTACTAACCTAACTTAACTTGTCTTCCTCGTGGGTCTAGTAGTCGCAAGCGCAGCTGCTGAGAATGAGGTCCTGGGATCGATTCCCAGGTCGGGCAAACTGTTATGGGGTTTTTCCATCAGAAATTTCTCACTAACAGCCACGGAGTCTGGATTTGTGATCGGTTGATGGCAATATGCTCGCCCCACATGGGACTTAAACATAACTGGCAAAATGTGGTGTATACCTCTGCCGAACCCTTCGGGGATTACAGGCGTGATGTTATGTTATGCTAAACTTACTTAAACTGACATTTTTTTTTTTTTTTGTAAGGGCATCTCGCAGTTCAGCCTAGGGCTGGCTTCTGCTTAACCGGACAATCCTGTGGGTGCCTTGAAATAAATTTAAGGCCTCCAGCCAGGGCAAAACTTATATACTAAGCGACAACTCACTAAGGGCACCCCCTGTGGGGTACGAACCTCGGCTTAGGGCGTCGCTGGGGACTTAAACTGACACCTAAGCTAAACTGTTTTATACGTGGGCACAAACGTAAAATCCTACATAAACTGGCCTAACATTATCAGAACTTAATAGCCCTGGGACAGATTTTGATGCGCTCTGGCCTGACTGTAGGGAGATGTATTGTCTTCAAAACTACAGTTGTTTCAACTGTGGCGGTAGTGGGACCAGCTCACATACATTTTTGCCCACTATCCTTTCTAATGGAAAAACCCAATAACACTATGCCCGACCTTGGAATGATTCAATACTAGCTGACCCGCGCGACTTCGTCTGCGTAAAATTTTTGATTGATGCTCCGCTTCTATTGGTCGCAGCGTGATGTTGTATAGCCTTCCTCGATAAATGGGCTATCCAACACTAAAATAATTTTTCAATTCGAACCAGCAGTTGCTGAGATTAGCGCGTTCAACCAAGCAAACAAACTCTTTAGCTTTATAATATTAGTGTGAGATATATACAACAAGATTTAAAAAAAAACTTGTCAAAACTAAAGCTTTAAAATATAGGTACGTATATCTGATGCTCAATTCATTGAAAGTGTTTTCTGTGTGTACAGGAAGACGTGTGCCATCCTCTTCAAGTCTTCACGTAATTCTTTTGTCGTCTTTTACATAAGCAACGCTCGACGATATGCTTATGTAACTACCGCAACAATTCACTTATGCACTTAAAACCACAATCGCAATTTTGTTTCCAAGCATGTAAACAATTAATAATACATAATTTTTATGTCTTTTTAGAAAAAAATACTATAATCCCTAAACACAAAGTTCAGTTTGCACTACACTAGTTACTAGTGTACTTCAATAGTATACTTCAATAGTTTATGAGATTTTTTTTATGAAATCGACATAATTTTAGTAAAATAAAGTTCATATTTGTCTTGGTGGAAATAACATCAATTGCAGGCAAGGAGTTATATATGGAATAGATATTAGTAGGTAGATTAATCATCTTCGGTCTAAGCTACATTAATTTGGTCTAGGTACAAAAATACTACTCCACGATCAACCTATAAAAGAGCGTAGATAACAATGATTGCGATAAGGCGAATTGCAGTCATCATCATAATAAAAATATTAAACAAAACGTAACTTTATTAAAACAGTCAGTCAGAAATAGTTGTAAACTCGTGATACATTCTACAAAATAAAAAATATCACGACGACTACCACCCTATTTCCTTCCTCTTTCCACTTTTATCGTGACGCCCCGCCATCTTCTACCTGCATCGTTGCCGTTTGCTGCTGTGAGGTGACTAGCCAATAGCTCCTCCAGCATGGGTCAGTAAGTGACCAGTCCAAGCAAAAAGCTCTAAACTTATCGAAATGCGTAATGACATTTATACCATTTCCTTCTAGGTGTGGCAGGCATGTGCGCCAAAACGACGGTGGCGCCATTAGACCGAATGAAAATCCTGCTCCAAGCACAGTCATCACACTACAAGAACCATGGAGTAATCGGTGGGCTAACCGCCATAGTCAAGAAAGAGTCCCTAATAGCCCTCTATAAGGGCAATGGAGCTCAGATGGTCAGGATATTTCCTTACGCAGCCACGCAGTTCACTAGCTTTGAAATTTATAAAACGGTAAGATTCTCACTTACTTTTGTGCTTTATCTGAAAATTATTGTTTATTTCTCCTAGAAAAAAGGGGTGTTGCCTCCAGGCGCAGGTTTCAACACTAGAGTGTTTCAGGTATCGGGGTTTTAAAGATCTGTCTGTCTGTCTGTCTGACACAGTGTGAATGTACCAAGTGTCTCCTCTACACCTGCACATTAGAGGTCTTTAGAATCGCTGATGACGCCGCGATTAACGTACTGAGCCCAAATAATTTTATACTAAATAAAGAAGAAAAAGATTGGAGCTTTTCTTCAATTCCTAGGCAAATTATTGTCATTTTAACTTACAGGTCAAAATAAGCAAGCAGGATCCCACGAAGGCTAAAACAATTATGAATTTTCTACAACCAATCACAGTTTTAATATAATATTATTACGGTGCAGTTATTCTTGGCAATTTTATGTCATTTATCCGATTCCAGGTCTGCTTCCAAACGCCTTCAAAAACAGAATTTAAAATACCAAACAAAAGCACCTATTTACGTTTTAAAATTAACCCGCATAAGTCCGCGTTTCGTACCTATCGCGAGATTTACGAGTATTTGCTGAATCTTTTCCAGATGTAATACGTCAATGCAAATGCGAGCACTAATACTGGATTTTAGAATTTGCGAAATGTTATGGCACTTTCTAGAAACCGTTTTTGAAATACTTTTGTGAGGAATGTCGAGTTAACTGTTTTACTTGCTTAGATATTAAGTTAGCGACCGTTACATTACTGAGAAGTCTTTATTTTGTTTCTTGGCTCATTTACATGTCCGGAATGTCTTTTATTAAATTTAAAACGCCCCCTGCGTTTAATGTGGTATTGTGTACTCATCTATGATCTATGTACATGTATAATTGAAGCTGAGACATTCTAAGGGTTTTTGGGAAATGTACGTCTGTGTTTTTGACATGACCCAGGATCCGCATCGTAGATTTTAATGTAAGACTCACTCCCTCATAAAAAGATTAGAACCCTGCACTCTAGAAGTGAGAACGGTTACTGGTTGATTATACTCACATGCTTAATCTGCATTTTTCTATTCTAACTCCCTCAATTCTGGGGATCTAAAATGGCCGCTTTAACAGAATCATAATAAGGTAATAATAATAAAATTAATAATTTTTAAATGTTTTTTTTTTATTATTTTATATGCAAATATTTAAAAATGTAAAAATTAAAAATTATACATTTGTTCGTTTTCCTTAATCATATTACTATTAAGGTCGATTGCCCCTTCTGTTATTTACGTTACAATTCGTATAATGGTCACAAAGTGACGATTCATAATATTAATTGCGTCTGTGACCATTTTAAGAATTTTAACCTGATTCATATTATATTATCCTATTATGAGTCTGCTGAAGCGGACATTTTAGGCGCCCTGAGGGTCTAAAATGGTCACAAACTGATAATTCAACATATTAACTGTGTCCGTGACCATTTTAAGAATTTTAATATGATTCATATTATTATCCTATTATGTTCTGCTAAAGTGGCATTTTAAGACCCCTGGGCTACGTGTCAATTCAAATAACTCTTCTTTGGTTGGTCTGTGTCTGTGTATTCATTCCTAAATCTGACTTAGACAGAGAATTAAACAAACAAACTTATCAATATTGGAAATCCGACAGCGATAAGGTGGTTTTGATTATTGCCATTATGTTTTTATCATAGACTACTCGTCTATTTTATGGGTGTCACAAAACTCGACTATTATAATTAATTTCCGCAATGGGTAGCAGATTTTTGAATGTTAATTTTAGGCACTTGATCTGCAATTGCAACCTCAGCACTGGGTCCAACTAACCTATAACAATTTAAAAGTATAAAACTTAACTAGCATAGGTACCACAGATTAGTAGAAATAGCAGGTTTTCCACTTCAGCACCTCACCTTGAACGCATAGACATGATATTGTAATTTGTACCTAATCGATAATATGGCTTCGCCCTTGAAAGAAAAGTGGTAAAATATTTGCTTTCTTTATCAAATAGGAACAGTCTCTTAGATGACTGTATGAAAGCGATTTTCTCGTGCAATAGCGATAGCAACTTTGAGATAAGAACTTTTTCATAATAGGTCCTAAAAAACGATGTTCTTAACAAAATTAACTTACCATAAATAGAGAATGAGAAAATCACTTTAAAGTTGATAGGCGTTGCGATGATGTAGGATTCCCCGTGACACGATCCCATTGGCCGGCGCGATGTGATGATCCGGAACATTTGTACATGCATATTAGTGCTCGTGAAGTCGTGATTGTACTTTTTTTAGAATTCGTTAACGTCGTTTCAAGAGTATCATTGTAAAAATTCCTCCAACTCGCCCGGAAGTCGGAAATCGGTCTACCGAACTCGCTGACTGGCTGATATTATAATAATTTTCATTCAAGAAAAACAAACGAGGTTTTAAGAATCTTTGTAACTGGCATGAACAAATTGCTGACCGGCTGCGGACGGTCTCCGACATCTTGACCATCGGTCTGTGTCACTTCACTTGTAAATTGTATGGAGCCGCATCCGCAATTTGGTTTGTACTGATTTTACGGAACCTTTATTCTAACAAGTGTCAGTGGGTTTTTCCATCAGGAATTTCCTAGTAGCAGCCACGGAGTCTGGATTTGTGCCCGGCAATAGGCTTGCCCATTACATGGGACTTAAACATAACTGGCGAAATGTGGGTGTACTATTAGATACACCTCTGCCTAACCCTTCGGGAATTACAGGTGTAATGTTATGTTATGTTTATCTTAACAATGCCATTATTGAGCACTCAACAACTAACTGAGCCAATTTTCCTACAAAAATTCGTCGTTTAGTTTGAACTTTCCAAATCTAATGATGTTACTAGAATCACAAATCACACAGACAGAATAACATCATAACAAAGCTATCTATTATATGCTTTAACCCTATTACCGGTTCGAGCCTAAATCATAATTTTCCCTTTGTTGGATTGATGCCATATTAGGTACCGTTCCGCTAAAATTTGCTCATGGCCAGACTTGATACTGATCGATGAATGGCTCCCTATTGCTCATATTTGAGCATGTTACACAATAACTTGTACGTATTTGTAATGCACGGTCTAAGAGACAACGTGATAGACACTTTTAGGTACCAGAGACACAGTTCATTAATGCTTGATTTGAACATTCAAAATATTAGACGCTTTAAAAAATAAAGTTTTGTTTGGGGGACGAATCATGTAGGTACATACATAAAATAGTAGTAGAAAAACTTAGCGGTCTCCACCTCCAGACGCAAACAACGCTTGAATTAAAATATTCTACTTACATTGAACGTAAAGTGACAATATTTAGATATTATTTTTTTCCTTTTTAGAGGTTTTTAGGGTTCCGTAGCCAAATGGCAAAAAATGGAACCCTTATGGATTCGTCATGTCTGTCTGTCCGTCCGTATGTCACAGCCACTTTTTTCCGAAACTATAACAACTATACTGTTGAAACTTAGTAAGTAGATGTATTCTGTGAACCGCATTGAGATTTTCACACAAAAATAGAAAAAAAAAACATTACATTTTGGGGTTTCCCCATACTTAGAAGTGAAACACAACATTTTTTTTTCATCAAACCTATGGACAGGTCTTCAAAAATGATATTGAGGTTTCTAATGTCATTTTTTTTTCTAAACTGAACAGTTTGCGCGAGAGACACTTCCAAAGTGGCAAAATGTGTGTCCCTGTAACTTCTAAAATAAGAGAATGATAACCTAAAAAAAAAATTATGTACATTACCATGCAAACTTCCACCGAAAATTGGTTAGAACGAGATCTAGTAAGTGGTTTTTTTTTAATAATGAAGGCGGTTAATTGCTGCTACGGAACCCTACATGGGCGAGTCCGACTCGCACTTGGCCGCTTTTTTTTATTCCAACAGTTATGTACCCAATGACTAACGAATTCTTAAAATCTTTTGGATCATTATACTAAGTGCGTTACCCAATTATGGCGCCGATTTGATGGTTCAAAGTGTTGAGACCACGAAAAATCAGAACATCTATATCATAGCCATGAAAGAATTCAGGCGGATAAAGCATAACATACGGCTCATCATAATAGGTACTAGTTTGTTAATCATTCCTAAAACATACTTCATTAACAGGCCTATAAGCATAATAGATGTATATTTAGTCTGAAATAGTTAGAAGTATGTAAAACATGCTCATCAATATTCCCATTCATACTCCAAACAGTATTGGTTTTACTGTTCTAGTGACGCTATTTAACATTCCTCAATGACTGTGCCATTGAATTCATAGAATCTTAAATAAACTATAATGGCGTCTGTATTTATGTGGCTTATATAAGCTGTACTGGCAATTTTTCCTCCTTAAAAGCCGATGAACGGGTTAGACGTGTTCTTGAATAAAGACCGCGAATCAACAAACAGCCTCAGACTAGGTGCTGAAACGATCTTCGCGAGTTTAGTTGCAGCTGAACGAGTATTACCGAGTCTAGACAAAAGCTGCTGATGAACTATAACAGCAGAATTTTTGTTTTTGACCCACTGAAGTCCAGCAAGGAGAAGACTCCTTGTATTTAACATTAACTGAAATTCTCCAATTTTCATTTCAAATTCATAAAAAATTGATAGATTCGATCGATAGTTCAGTACCAAAAAACGAACGTAAGGGCATATCAAAGGGGTGCATAGGTAAAAATTGAACTGAGGTGACGGTTGATAGAGATGTAAGAGTAATCCTTACAACACAGTTAAGGAGTCTGCGCACTGATAGACGAATCGTCATTTATTGTTTTTTTTTTTTATACTAAATAGGCTTGCGTTTGGCCGCAACTCGCCTGATGTGAAGCGATGATGCGGTCTAGGGAGGAGCACGCTTGCCTAGAAGAAACCGAATTGAATTTTATGTGTTCCGGTATAACAGACTAAACAAAACACCTTTATCTAGATTAAATAACATTGTATATCATACTATTACAATTTGTACTCATATCGCGTCTGTTTGTGTCGCCATAGTGCGTCCAGTGCCAAGACGGGTCTCTAATTCAGAATGTTTTAAAATAACTCGCTATTTTCGTTGCACTGCCTATAGACGGTCTCAAGTTCAAGGCTGTCTTTCTGCGGATGCGTATTTCATTGATTATATCACAGCAGTTTCATTGTTGCTCTTGTTTTTGTCTCAGTCAAGTTTCTTCGATCTCTAGAACAAACAGTTGTGTTGATGTAGGAAGCTGTTTTAGTTATTCTAGACGTTGACACCGTAAACGCATCTGCGAAACCTGAGATGTTTATTGTAGAACAATTTTGTTTGCGAGTTAGTAGGTTTAATGCCTGAAATGGTTCACAATATTATTTTTCATCATGGTTTCAGTCTGGGTCTGTTCATACTTCTTCGTCTCAATTTTACAATATTATTAAGGTAACAAGCAGTTTTTGCTACCAATGCTCTCATGGGAGAGTTTGCGATGTTTTGCCGGATGTGATGTCTGTTTATCTTTCTTCAATCAAATCTTTTCGCAGCTATTCAGCTTAAACCTGTCGCCATGCCAAAATTTTTTTTTCCTAATAGGCCGATGCGATCTGACGAATAAACACAATACTTACGCTTGTTTTCGGTCCAGAATTCAAGTGCAGCCACATCACATCAAACTTAACAAATAACATTTGCAAAAATTTTAACTTCATTCACCTGACCATGCATGGAGTACCAAAAACCCGCAAAGGACACATACTGTCAAAAAAAAATACATTTACCAAGCACACGGTATTCTCCACCTCCCATCCTACATGTAGGTCCAGCTTCACTTTCAAAAGAACCGGTGTTCGGTCCCGGTGGGGCCGCCGACCGTTAACTGGCACACTACGCGCGCGCCGGTCGCTACGATGACAGATTCTACCGACAAGTGGTTATGTACCTGACCTTGTATTTTGGAAGTTTAGTGTCCGTTCAATAGATTGATTGATGATTGGTTGTTATGGGGTTCATGACCTTTTTTGCTAGTGTTGATGACCTTTTTTGCCGTTTGGTGCAGCTTTCTCGTCGTATTGTAGCTATCTTACTGTTGTAACGACGAGGACGAGAGGTCTTATATTTTCTGACTTTTCCCTCTCTTTTGGTAAATCTCTTATTTTTATACTTTGCCCAATGTCTGTCAGTCTGCAATTGGATCTGAAGTAGTCTTATTAATGATTAATATCTATCTAATTATCTCACCATTAACTTCATACCGCAGAAAATTGCAACGACCAGAATTGTACTTCTATCACGGTTCAATCAAAATTTTAAAAACGAAATAATATAAATGTATTAGTAATTTATATATGTATTTTTGTGAAACCGTTGGTGTACAATAAAGTATATTCTATTCTAATTACAGTTCTCACTATTAAGGATGATTCATCGCTAACCATTTTCAAACTACAAAGACCAAACTTTAGTTTCGAGTTCAATGTGACACCGTTTTAGTTTAACTGCTGAGTCAATAACAGTACCTACAACTCTCTCCTATACAAACTTGTTTACAACTAGTCCTTCGTTTGTTTTAACTTCACCGCTTCGTCTGACCAGAAGCCATGGGGAATTTATTTTATTTTAAATTTTAGAGCAGCTTCAGCCTGTAAGGTCTCTACTGCTGGGACACATACCTCCTCTTTGTATGGAGGAGGAGTGGGCTATTATCTACCAGGAGGACCCAGTGCCTGTGTTGGCCCTACATAAGGGGCCGTTCTTTAATCACGTGAGGTTCTTTAAGCCACTTTTATAGACCCCCTACCCCTTGGTGATACGTTGTGAGGTGTACGGCTACCGCTCCTCCCCCTCTCCCAGCATCACGTGTATTTTTTTTATTATTGAAAAGACAGATAGTTTCAAAAACTATTTAAGCAAAAACTTAAAAAAAAAAAACATATATTTTAGAAAAATTCGTTTGCTCGGATCAAAATTCAATATGTACCTATTGGTAAAAAATATTTTGCTCGTCACACAATAAATTCATAATTTTTTTCCGATGAAAAAAATACACGTGATTGTCACATTATACCCCCCTCCCCCTAACCTCACGTGATTAAAGGACGACCCCTAAGCATAATTAGTCCATGGTGGTCCCACTAGGCCTCCTCTTTTTGAGAAGAAGTAGGCCATAATCCACCATGGTTTCAAGCCTCGCGTGGCCTGAAATTAACACGATCAAAAAAAAAACCATACATTTTTGTCATAAAAAAACCTTAACACACTCCCTATTTAAATACAAGTACTGATTAGATATGATACGATCATTTTGTCATCAACAATCCATCTTTCAATTGTTCTGATTATGCCATATTCTGACAAAGATAACAGCGAATGTAAGCTTTGGATATTTACGGACCATTCTGAGTTATTGATTTTTTATTCTGGCTTAGGTTACTATACCAACATATTTGGTAATTACTCAGGTATTTATGGCTTCTGTATTCCTTCGCAGTGATGTAGCCACTAACTTCTATCCGTGGCTGCGTGGAGGTCGCAAATTGTCTCACGGGAACTTACTACAAGGGATTAAAAGTATGTCCCATAATAGATCATGACCTACCTGAATGCCATCACTGAAATTCGTTCAATAACAGATAGACTAATTACTAACGCGCTTATAATATTAGTAATTAACTTTGCCAACGTAACATGGCTTTGTACACGTTTTTCCTGTACCGAACAATATGTCAATTTTCTCAAAAAAATCATACATCATGCGGTTTTTGCGACCTCTTTCTATTTCTAGCAAAACGAATGTGAATGACATAGAATTTATATTAAACGGGCGTTTTGTATATGCGTCATTATCGTACGATTCATATTACTAATGCACCCTTCCAAAAACTTGATATGCGTATGACGGTTTTAAGGCTTCTGGGAGCAGTACCTTTACCACAGGTAAATGAGTTATTGCTCCCAGAAGCCTTAAAACCGTGTTACCACATGTAAATGAGTTATTGCCCCTCGAGAGATTTTCGATCGTACGGAGGTCCATCAAAGTTATTGTTCCAATAAAAAACCTTTTCCGGCCATTATTTAAAGGCCCATCTATTTTCGTACTGAAGGTAGCAAAGACCCGAGTGCTAAAAACGAAACGATGACGGGGTCAAGTCAGACGGTAATGAACAAACAGGATAGATAAATCTTTATGAGGGACTTATTGTAGAGTCAACGACAAGAGGATGCTGTAGCCTCGATAGTTAGGAAATTTTTTGGGCCTGTGTTGTCCCACTGCAGTACAGAACAAAGGCTTCTCTATACTTTTTTTTCTATCCACTCCATCTTGGGCAGGCATCAAGCTCGTCCCACCACATACGCCTGAGTTTACACCCGAATTGGCAAACGTGTCCAGCACGATCCGCCTTGAGCTTAGCTGCTTTTTGAATGACGTAGGCAATTTGTATCTTGGGGCGCAACATCATGTTCTGCATCTGGTGGGTATCGATCCCCAAGAATATAAATTTGGGCTGTCTCTTGAAATTTTGACATACCAAAAGTCCTAATTCTGAGTTCATTAGATAAGTTTATGAATAAACATGAGTTTTACAATCAACTAATCACATCATTAAAACATTACTTACGATCACTATAAACTATAAAGCATTCAGAAGAAAACGAAACTCCATTGACCTCAAGAAAGAGAGAGTGTGAGGCGCGGCTTGTGCTGATGACATTATGACATGGCACGACCCACTAACGACTGGGTACGCGGAAGTAAGATATTATATGTTACGTGTCACATAAAACCTTAATGATGAATGGTGTAAGGTGGAATGTTAAGTTCGATCATTTGGGCAAGTCAAAAGCACCAAAGGTATGACCTGGCTTGTTGCAAATACCGCATGTTTTAGTCATAGCTGTTTATCCGGGTAAGAGACTCATGTCATTTGCTCATCTTTATATAACTATGTTGAGGTCGGCCTCCAATCAAGTGGATGCCGCTGAATACCGGTATTTCACATGAAGCGACTGCCTATCTGACCACCACAACCCAGCTACTGGGTAATTCGATAGCCCTTGGTAAAAGGTGGTTGTCCGATTTTCGGGATTCCGACTACCGGTAACGACTGTCAAATATCAACAAATCACTGTAAGCGACATCCCTGAGTGAAAGAAAGGACTATGTTTCTCCCGTGATATGCCAAAGCCATTTAATTGCACAAGAAGAACATCTTTTCTGATACACACCATCAGATGATATAATTCCCTCCAAAGATTCACAGACGTACATACATCTACCAATATAACACGGTTTTTTAGAGATAGGACTTCCTCAAATCCATCTGCCAACTCCAGAAGCAACGGCTTTGTAAGGGTTGACATTATGAGACTTTCGCTCATCTTCATATTTCTAAGTTTTCGCAGAGTCCATGCCAAACGAACGGCAATAGTTTTTACAACTTTCACGGTATGCTGATGTTATAAGCAAACAAATACCATGATTACGTATGACGTCGCCCAAGAGAAGTATGAGCAATTGAGCATAATACATGACTATACCGAAAAACGGAAACAAATATCTTAAAATTAATCATGCAAATTGCTATTGTTTTGAATTGATTGTGATTTTTGCACCATTTCCCCTTTTTTCCCCGCTGAGGCGAAACCCAAAAAGAGGGTTATTGATAAAGTGTATTTTAATTTTATTGCGATCGCAGAATTTTTATTTGTTTCAGTCGATTATGACCCCATACATAAGTATTAAAACCGTTTTGTACGTTCACCCCTTTTTGAAATAGTAGTTATCAATTCTTTTTAATTTAATTACGGTAGCAGAACGTCAATTTGTCGTATTCATCGAAACAGAAATAACTACTTCACTTCGTTAATATACATAAATAAATAAAAATAGCCTTTATTTTCTCTGACTTTACATGAACAAGTAGTAAAATTAACTTAAAACTAATAAAACTTTTGAACGGTTGTTAATCCTTCATTCCATTATCAGCTTCCAGGTCAGGCTGTTTTGCGACATAGGCCTCCTCTATTTCCCTCCACTTATTCCTATCCAGAGCAGTTCTTCGTCAACCTTTTGGCAGAACATCCTCCCACCTTTTCACCTGTCTTCCTCTACGCCTTTTTCCATTTCTTGGGTACCATTCTGTGACATTTTTGGTCCATTTTTCCATCTTGGCTCTCATCATATGCCCTGTCCATTTCCATTTTAATGTTCTGGTTTTGACTCTAACGTCTGCCACTTTAGTGACGATCCTAATTTTCGTAGCTTTCCATTCGTCGCGCAGTCTTAGATTCATCATGCTCCTCTCCATTCCTCTTTGACATACACACAGTTTGTGTTCAACCAGTATCTTTGCCAAGTGCTATTTACCCTTCTGTTCACAACTTTAGTGGATAGATCTCTTACAGCTATAATCTGTCCCAGATATAACCTATATACTCGTGTACATATTCGACCTCTTCTACTTCTATCTTGACTTTTGATTTAAGTATTTAACATTAATTTAGTCTTGCACGTATTCATTGATAGCATTAGTTTTTTGCTTTCTGATGCTAGTTGTTGAAGCATGGTTTGAAGTTTAGGTAATAGGGTCATCGTTAATATACGAAGTTTCAAAGGTTATCAAACCATACGAAGCTAAGTAAACTCTTAGCTCAGGGGCCATCCATAAATTACGTCACACGTTAAAAGGGGGGAAAAGGTCGACGAAATGTGACATTTTGTGACAAGGAGTGGGAGGGACCCTAAATTTGGGGACGTCACATTTTTAAACCTAATATATCTAAATATTAAAACTCGAAATTTGAACTATGTATGAAAAACTTAAAAATATTTTCAATTAAATGTATCAGTATGAACATGTTAAATTGTAAAATATGTGATCAGCTATGACGAGGACGAGGGGGCGTCAAAAAGTCATGAAATTCGTGTGACGTAATTTATGGATGGCCCCTTAGGAGTTCGAAACCACAAATCATTTAAATATCCCTTAGATCTACGTACATGATAAAATCTCCCCCATAAAATACGGTTTCCTTCCCTATCTGTATGATACCGACAGATAATAGACCATAATTATAGTTATTTATATCAGAGCCAAGCCTCCGATAGGATTACGTTGTTATTTATCATTATCACACATTATGGAACGCGTGTTGACTTATCGCGTAAATATATTTTGCTGGCGAACTAAATAATATTAGAGTAAATATTTTGGCGTTGACGTGGTAAACGCGGGATCACGATTTCAATGAGTGTCGTTATTTTTTTCCCTGTATGTTACTCAGTAGATTTTTCGTCAAAATTATCTTGTTCGTAAAGTTATCAAGTCGTTTCTGGCTGCTACATCTTCTTCTCCTTTATGTCTACACCTGACATCATCAACTGCCTAGCCTTTTCCCAACTATGCTGGGGTGTGTTGGAGTGACTGCTTATCTGATCTCTACAACCCAGTTAATACTGGTAAATACGATACCCCTTGGTAAGACTAGGTGTCAAACTTCCGGGCCACCGACTACCTGTAACGACTGTAAAAGATCAACGATTGACAGCCGGGACCAACGGCTTAACTTGCTTTCCGAGGCACGGAGGAAACTCGGTATGTAATGGGTAGTCAGACCAACGTTGACAAGAGCTACTTAACCTTAAGATCGACCCGAGCGACTGTTATTATTTAATCAGGAACTCCTCACATTATCATCTCATTTCTATACCTTACATCATCAGCCTATAACGTTCGCACTGCTGGTATTCGAAAGACCTCTTTGTGAGAAATGCCATAATGTGGATTATACGCGGGCCTAGTACACGTTGGTGGATGTCACATGACTTAAAGGCACAACTATACTATGCACCTATCTCCTAAAACCCTGATAACTCCAATCGTACGATACGATCTTATCGAAACGCATATAAATTTCAAAACTTCATCATCCATAATTATAACGACACCCCTATAGAGATTTAATGGTTCATTTTTAGCTAATGCAATCCTAAACTAGTCCTACAATAGTCATCATCATCTTGCCGTGCCTTTTCCTAACTATGTGCTATGTTGGGGGCTTACTTCCAGTCTAGCATACACCTGCGACTGCCTATCTGACGATACTCCTTGGTTAGACTGGTTGTCGAATCTTCGCTGACCTGCCTCAACTGTCAAAGTTCTGCGAATGGCAGCCGGTACCAACAGCATAAAAGCGTGTACGCCGTACGGCATTTCATACAAATAATCAAGTCCTTATTTTTCCAAACGACTGAAAAATAATTGGAAATTTCTGTTTCTATGGAAAATTTAAAATCAGCCTAATTTAACTATAACACAATTTTGCGAAAATGTTCTCTACTTACTTTTCGTACACGCTCTTAAAATGTGGTATGGAGGGGTCCCGGTATGTAATGGATGGTTACTCATCCATGGAGTGTACGGACCGGCCTCGACGAGCGTTGTTTATCCCTGTCATTGACCCAGAATAGTCATAATCATAACTCACAAATCTAACAATCTCTTTCCTTCTTTCCAGTATCTAAGTCACATAAACCTGCCACTCATCCAACACGGTGACAAGTTCATCGCGGGCGCCGGCGCTGGCGTGACAGCTGTCACGTTGACGTATCCGCTGGACACGATACGAGCGCGCCTCGCTTTCCAGATCACGGGCCAGCATCGGTACAAGGGTATCGTGCATGCGGCCACCACTATGTTCCGTACAGTAAGTTTAAATTTCCCTATTTTAAAGCGGATTCCACCAATAAACTGAACTCGATCAGCACATTTAATGGGTGTAAAAAGACACTTATTGAGGCCGAAGGGCTTAATTTCCGCGTCGTTGATTTTTTCGTTCTGGATCATACTTGGGAACCTAAATATAGTTTAGAACTTTAGAGCTTACCAATACATCGGAATACCCTAATTTCGTGACAAGACATAAAATCATCCACCAACCCGCACTGATCCCGCGTGGTGGATTACGGCCCACTCTTTCTTACAAAGAGGAGGCCTATGCCCCAGTAATGGGAACTTCCTAGGGTGATTATTATGCTATATAATCAAGGAAGGGTCTACAGTAACACCAATATTCTCTTTAATTTGCAGGAGGGCGGTATGCGCGCCCTATACCGGGGCTTCGTGCCCACCATGTGCGGGATGGTTCCGTACGCCGGCTTCAGCTTCTATTGCTTCGAGTCGCTCAAGTACTTCTGCATGAAGTACCTGCCCAACCAACTGTGCAAGAAGTGTGAAAGGAATACCGGTATGTACCCATAGCTAGAGTAAGCCTGTCACACATGCTGACACGCCGATCAGGACACTAAGATTAGAAATCGGGTAACCCATGGATAAGTTAACAACTTGATAAACACTCACGGGCGGACCTAAACGTTATGGGCAAGATACATTTGTAGATATTTTTTCTTTTAAATCGTGATTTGCGCGGATCTTAAAATAACTGTTATTTTACCAAACGAACTCAGGATTACGGTTACCATCCGTCCGGATTTGTTCGGTTTTTCGACCCTGCGTCCGAGGTTTTCAACTTCAGAGTATTTTCTTAGGAAGTCAATAAAGTTAAATAACTACCGGTTTAGAAGTATTCTTCTTTATCGTGTGGTTAGTGCAATAGTGCCTAACCTGGTGTCAGAGTTTTTATGCCTCCCATGGGCCACTGACTTGGCTTTTACGTGCCGTCGAGAAATATCTCTCAGGCATGCTGGTTTCCTCACGATGTTTATGATGTTGTGTGTTTGTTTTGTTTGATTAGAAGTATTAATAAATAAGATGTCCGAACATTTTTGTAAATATTCAGACATCATGTTCTTATTGTCAGGAGTTTTCAAATATGGCAACCTTACTAAAGATGCTAATGCAAGCGAAGCGAGCTCTCTAATTTTACCACCCCGAATAGATCTGCTTTTGATCATTTAAACTGTAATAAATATATCCCGGTGTATGGCAGCCTTAAACTAGAGTTCTTCTTCTTAGCGTATCGATAACCTATATTTGCCATCAAAAGGCATCATGAAAGGCTTAGCCAATCGACTATAGTCGATTGCTCAGGGTGCGCCGGACGTAACAGAAGGTCGGAGGGTACGTCGCTCGGGAAGGCTCCTTTCAAAACTAAATTTAAAATCTAATGTAAATCGTAATAAATATTACCACAATCGAACTTAGCTCATCCGGAAACTATTAACTATAACAGATACCATTACCTACTATAATTATTGTTGCATTTGAAATCTGCATAATTATATACTTTGTTTTATAAACACGATCAGTTTCGATGCAACAAGAAGAGTACTTGCTACTTCTATAGAATTCTAAACATATCATCAAAATTTATGATGATATATTTTATAAGGGTGACATGGCACCAAGTTCAGAGCCGAAAACGTGGATTGCATACAAATTGTATGTAGCTAAACTAGGTATTACGATAGTCAAGCCGTATTGTGCATCTTCACGTTCAATATAAAACAATAATGAAAACTATTCGGATTCGTTCCGGTTTGATGCCAGTTATTTTGCATGCATGGAGCTAGGTAGTTAATTACAACTGCATTTAGATAAGAATAGAAGTAGGTATCTCATTTATCTGGTATACACCTGGTGAAGAAAAACGCGATACATTTTTACTGCCAACAAAATATCAACCTTACACTGGTTAAAATAAATGTCTTAGTAAGCTGCGTGTTTCTATGTTTCTACGGACCAAACTTACTGGGGTTTAATACGTGCTGATTTAACACGTTCGCTGCGGCAAAACAGGACCAGCACTGTAGGGGTGGACTTTGATTATATAATGTCTAGATAGAGTGTCGCCCTACAATCGTATCAAAGAAAACGAGTCAACATTTTCAAGTATGTGTGCGTGCAGGCGTCGTTTTACACTATGCGTCTATGTCTTTGTGTGCGTAAATAATGATATCAGCTACTACAATTCTCCCATAAATCACATAAAAAATAGACTTATTAAATAAGATAAGTTTTAGGTGTATGACACGATCTGCACTGATTGGCGGGCAAGCACTTGTGAACCAATAGTTGGTTGACACTTTTTGACACGTTTGCGCGCACTTGACGCTCCATCTAGACATTATATAATCAAAGGGGGTGGACTGTATAATTTGTAATGCACTTGTGAATCTTGTAAATAAAACTTCAGACTTCTTGTTTCTTCTTTTATTTTCCAGGGTAGCTTAAACATCGAAACATGTGTGGTTAATCAGTCGTTGATCTATACGTTGACTGCTTCGTTGGACTCGTAGTCACAAGCGCGACTGCTGAGCATGACGTCCCTGGTTAGATTCCTTGTTCAGGCAAAATTATATTATGTTTTTCCATAAGGAATTTCTCAGTAGCAGCCACGAGGTTTGAACTTGGGCCCGGTTGATGGCAATAGGCGCCCCTATAACGTAGGACTTAAATATAACTGGCGATATGTGAGTGAACTATTAGGTACACCTCTGCCTAACCCTTCGGCGATTACATACGTGTTTTATGTTATACGGTCTACACTTAACTTTAACCATGAAGAATCCCCATGAAGTGTAATAGGTAATAACCGCTCTGGCTGTGTGTTTCATCAAGTGTGCGCTGGCTCTTACTTATTTATGATTTCCAAGTCTTTATTTTGTTAACGTTAAGCAAGATTTATTATTTAAGTATGTCTGTCGTTAAGGCACTTTTAGTGACAAGGTAATTCTTATAAATAGCAACCTTCATCAAAAGATGAAGCGATGCGCGGTTGCACAAAAGCTGGTGACAAATTATAGGTAATCATTAATGTGTAGTGATCATTTTATGTCTAAGTCTTTCCCAACTATGCATCAACTATGGTCCAGTCTAAGCTGATGTAGCTGAATACCAGTATTTTACATGGAGCGATTACTTATCTGACTTCCACAACCCAGTTACTCAAACGATACCCTTGGTAAGACTGGTTGTCAGACTTTCGAACTTCTTACTTACTACAAAAACGACTGTCAAAAATATACAAATGGTAGCCGGGCCCACGGCTTAACGTGCTTTCTTCTGGTCACCCATCTACGGCCCATTTCGCCAGGCGTAGCTTAACCTCTGATTAAAACTTATGGCTGTCAGTATACAGCCCCGAGCTACACACCTGAATAGCTTTTCATTATTAACATTTCCAGG
Source organism: Standfussiana lucernea (assembly GCA_964057025.1). NCBI lineage: Eukaryota > Metazoa > Arthropoda > Insecta > Lepidoptera > Noctuidae > Standfussiana > Standfussiana lucernea. Next base: position 12,518,473 of record OZ059801.1, on the reverse strand, counting down.
AGGCCTAGTATTAACAGTGCCAGGCAAGCTGGTGTGCGGCGGGCTAGCGGGCGCGGTGGCGCAGTCCATCTCGTATCCGCTCGACGTGACGCGCCGCCGCATGCAGCTGGCTTGCATGGACGCGCAGACGGCTAGGTTTGGGTAAGTCTGCATGCCAACTCTACTTGTTATTATATATACGTAATTAGATAGAAATTATGACCGCTCTAAACTTGTAAAGATTTATCTTGGTTTCTAATAAGTTCTTTAACACTTTCCGTGCTAAGCACCCAGCATATGGATCAAGCAATAATTCGTTCTTGTGCCCACAACCCGCCTCCCGAGTCGTCGTTATACGTAGCTATAATGACTTGTGCAGACAAATAAAAAATAAAAAAAACTACTAATGTATTTGAACTGAGCAGCGGAAGTGTTAAAACAAGCTTAACTTGTTAGTTCATGAACGGTTATAAAGTTGTAATTCCGTGAACTAATCACAACTTCTCAATAGCATACATACCAACTAAAAACATTACCCTCCCTTTTGGGGTTCGCCGCAGTTAGATAAAATATTTGACAGGAAATCCTTAATCCTAATAAATAGGTAAATTTGATGGAGGTTGTTTTAACACAAAGCATGTACCTACACATTGTATATATTGCACTAAGCCCTTGCATTGGAGTAGCATTTTTAAGCACTACTGCAAATATGATAAACTACAAATCGATGGAAAAAAAAACCCTTAAATCTTTTAATATCTAGTTCAGATTCGAATATTAGTATTCAGGGTGGAAGGGAATCGACGCAAAAACTGTTACCACATATTAAGTACATCATTCCGAACCCACACAGAATTTTCATACATTTTGGCCGTGTAGGCACTTGTGTAGAAAACAGCAAATTTATATTATTTTTAAATTACTGATGAAAAAATTATATATGAGCGAATGCGTGGTAATCGTTTATGCGTCGATGTCTTCCATCCTGTAGATAGATAGATCGGTTAAGGTGATATTAAAAATCACTAAACAGGCAAAGAAATTATAATATCATACTTTACATTATAAATGTTATAATAACTTCAAGACCACACAAATGATTAATTAATTGACTAACTATTCCCTGAGATGTATCTATGTCAACAAAATAATACAATGCTACAAAGCATAATCACCATACAATTACATCATACATAATAATTCTTAATGGCAATTATACACAGTTCACTTTTGCGATTCAATTTGATCAAGGATCTTTAGGTGTTTCAATACTATTGGCACAGCATTTCCTAGAACTAAAAATTCGAAGACACGTTACTTACATCCACCAATGCGCACTTGCTCCGCGTGGTGGATTATAAGCCCACTCCCTTTCACCGATATGAGGCCTGTGTCCCAGCTGGGGAACATTACAGGCTGATTATGCCTATAGGACAAGAACGCGGCATTAGTTCTGCTTTTAGCCACGCGCGAAAAGATCCTTGTGTAACGATACCTTATAATTATTTCAACTCCTTACAATCAAAGTGATTCGTGTAAAATTGCCATATAATGATACTATTTATAAGCACCGTGCACCTTTCTGTATGTATTCTAATGTACATGATTCTATTCCTAACTAATGCAGCAACATTTCTGATTGCATGTTATTTACACGTGGTGTTGGCAACACTTGCAGGAGGTTGGTTAATCATATTTTTGTATATTTTACTTTATAAGATTTATTTTTAATACTTTTAATAATTATGGTATCTCCTTTTAGAAAGTATCAGTACCTTTTAGTGTTATCGTCGAAAAGCTGCATACTTGAATGTAAAATATTATTCTTTAACTTTCATGACCCAGACTAACAACACTGTCTAGTAACTAGTTGGTACTTTACTAAAGGCGGCGGCGTTAGGTTGGTATACAAGGTCTAACGCCGGCTAATCTGCCACAGGCATTATAACTAATAATCAGTTTCAGGAGACAGTGACCAATAAGGTCACATTAGCCCTGGGCCAGATTATCGGGTCAGAATGGAAGGCCTTTGCCCAGCTGTGGGATGATGTATGCTGTCAGTAAGGTGCAATTCCTAGGACGACTGCAGACCATAGCGATACTTACTGGTTTCTATGTAACCCTGCACCCTACGCCTAACACCCTGCGGTCTATAGTCACCTCCCAGAAGTGTACTTTATCATTGACAGCACTAAACTAGCGAGATGCTCTTCTGCATGCACATATTTGTATTCCAAGCTCCTTCTATGGTATAATCTTTTCTATCTTCAAGCACTTTGGTTTGGTCAAACATCACTTTGGACGTGACGTGACTTTGCGAGAATGCGATGCATCTTGAATCTAGTGATAATATTCCTTTCCATAAATACATCGCAACGGTGAAGGATAACATCGTGAGAAAACATGTAGGCCATGTCGGAACGAAAAAAATCCCTGCCGGGTCTGTGTGGTGGATTGGAGCCCACCGTCTCTCTTTGAGAAGATGCCTCGGTCCCAGAAATGAGAACAAGGCTGAAACATTTAATACATCTCGCTAATGCATTCGTCTAATATTTCCAGCACTGGCATGGTCAAGACGCTAACCCTCATATACCGTGAGAACGGGATAGTGAAGGGTTTGTACCGCGGCATGAGCATCAACTACATCCGAGCGATACCCATGGTCGCCACCTCCTTCTCTACTTACGAACTTATGAAGCAACTGCTGCAACTGGACACCGGAATGAAAGTCTCGTAATAACGACAAAATGGCGGTTTTGTTCGGTGATTTCCGTCTCTGCGTCACTGTTGTTTAAAGTTGGTGGCTTTTGCACAAAATTATTACGGCTAAGTGAATACTCATATGGAAATAAGAGTAGCTTGCAAAATTCTTAGGCTCGTTTCCACCACAAATTACTAAACGTTTAGCGTTAAACGCATTTAATTAATGTTAATGGTTTGCGGTGCAAACGGGCCTTACAACTTTTATAGTTATAAAGCTTGGTAATAATTCATATTATATATAATAATTGCTTGTAACCATTTGATTCAAGCTGGATTTAATATTCCGAATGCACGAAAAAACGACAGCCTCAAATAACTTCAATTACCGATAGGCGGACAGTATGAAAGATTAGTTTTAGTGTACTAGTTAGGTAAACGAAACTCGTGCTTTGGTGAATACTAAGGGCGAATTTCACCATTGGAACTGAACATTATCAGAACATCTAAACCGCGTTCAACAACTGCCAGTGTCATATGCTTTGAAATATTGACACTGACGGTTTTTGCACGTCATTTTGATGCTGCTGATCGCGGTTACGTTCTTCGGTGAAAACCTTTATGGTTTATTCGCCAAACGTCATTAGAATGTGACTATTTTAATCTTGTACCTATATAGTTATTCCTGTTTAATTTAAATGAATGGGGGAGTGAATTGCGCACACTATTTTTCTTCAGTACTTATATAAAATCAGTATTTGAAACTTTTAATGCTCATTCTATCTTTTATATTATGTTTAGTAAATAGATGTAAATCAGAGTAAATATATTCGTAATTTGCAGCATAATATATAATTCTACATGACTCTACTTATGACCAAGTTAGTAACGTTAGCTTTTTTCCAGACTCGTCACTTATCCAGCCTCAAATAAATGGCGAAATAAGTGTCAATCCGGAGGCTTCTGAAGTGTATATCCTGTCAAATAATATTTATATTAGAAAATATTTAGGTTTAATACATATATATATAATAAATATTAATTCAGTGCCTTTGCTGCTTTCCACAAAGTATATTTATTAGTAAAATATTTAGTCTCAATATCTATTCGCACTTAAATCTTAAACGGCAATTCCTTATTAAGAAGAATGCTAAATGAAAGCATTCGGAAACGCCATACTCTTGAACCGTCAACAAACATCGATGACCTCAATAAGTGGCTAAATTCTTTCCTATTATTCCATAGGATCTATTCATAAGCTGTTATTTACTACTAATGAGCTTTACTACGTCTCATATTGAAAACGTTAAATATTTGAATAGACCTACAATTCCAGTGTTAAACACAAGTTACATTACTAAGTTCAAGGAACTGGTTAGCCTGGCGTGGCTTTTTAAATATTCATGATTATTCCATAGCATAGGATTCCATAGTTATACCAGATTATCTATTTTTGACCCTAACGAAAGTTGAGATATGAAAACTGGTAACAGCAAGATCTAGACTACATCGGGTTGTTACAAAGAACTAAAGTCAATTTGAAGTGATATGCTAATGAATGTTAGTACGAATACCCAACAGATAGCTGTTAGCTGTTGGTATCTATAGATTCGCTGTATGAGTATCTTAAATCCCGCGTTTACCAAACTGCAAGTTGTGATACTTGTTCGCACAACATGTGTCGAAAACAGGTGTTTCAGACATGTAAAGTGTTTAATTAGTCTCCTTTGAGGTGTAAACGATAAGAGAATGGTAGGCGCAACATGTAGAAACACCTTGGGGTAACCACGGGGTAATAAGACATCGAACGCGTAATGATATTATACGGGGTGGAAGGGACACCGTACCGAAAATGGAAACCACATACTCAGTAAATCATTCTTTAACCCACATAGAAATTTGACGTCGATTAAAAAAAAACAGCTGTTCCATACATTTTGACCGTGTAGGTATTGCACTTTTGTAGGAAAGAGCTGTTTTTTTAACCGTTGAAAAATTTCTATGTGGGGAGTTTCAGAATGATGTACTGAGTATGAGGTTTCCGTTTTCGCATCGTTGTCCCTTCCACCCCGTATTATCAGGTTATATAGTTGGTGTTGTGTTTCAAGACAGGGTGACAAGGCTAGTATTTAAGATGGTTCATTCCACGCGTATGTGATGCGTCTTTTGTTTTATAACACAAACATTATACGTAAGGCACCGCACATTAAATGTGACATTCAAAAAAGCAGTTCTTGTGTTTCTAAAGCACTGTAAAGTTAGGATGAAATTTTCTGGCGACACTAACACTTGGTTTTTATGTTGAGAAAATGAATGCAGAAACCGAGTGTAAGTTCGAATCTTTCGTATTTTTGACTGTTTTAGCTGTACTGTAATGGTGTAGCACCAAAGATGCAGGTAAAACTTAAAACAGTATAATAAATATATTATAACATGTAATTTGTCTACTGTGACAGAACGCAAAAGTTAGGTTGGTAATATTATGTATGTATATCGGTCTGTTGTATAAAGATAAAATGGACTGCAAAACAACGTCTTTGTAATAAAAATAAATTATTTTCATGTAATGCTGACTTTTATTTCTACTTTGGAATGGTAAAAGAAAACCCCCATATTTTTATAATTAATTTTATTTATTATATCTAATTCCTATCAACAGGCATAGTACACGTTGCAAGAATAATTATTTTACCATACTGTGTTTACATTTTAAATTATTGCCATTGTGTAGCGAATCCAGATGGAAGTATGTATATTTGTCGGTAGTCGGCGCATTATCAACAGTATCGAGTCCCACTTATAATGAACACACTATGCATACAAAAGATCAAGATTTTCTCGAGTTTTAAATGTCGATTGCCTATGCAGTTTGCCAGGAAAGCCTTAATTTTAAATTTACACGAGCTTCGATTGGGTGAAATAACGCCAAAAGCAGAGAAATCAAACTTGTGCTACAGTTATTGTTTGTTTTATTTCACGCGAACGAGGCTCGCCATACATTCTCATTTTTTTGTTATTTTTTTTTTCTTTAAGGATATTATATTTTATTTTTTTATCTATAACTTACATACTTAATACTTAGATCAAACGAAACGTGTGGCTTCAGGTGTCATTGGTGGGTAAGGTCTTTGTATAATTAGTACGCACGCGTTTAATTTTTAGGAAATAAAAAACAAATATTACAATTATTTTATAAATCCGAAATTTTATTTTAAATTGAAAGATGGCACTGACAAAAGAAACTGTCCACTGTTCAGATTCTAAAATAAGTACACGCTTTCTACATGGAAATGGAATATAAAATTGCTTTTGTCAGTTGTTCTATAAATAGAAAAAATGCTTCGTAAAGAAAACCAGGGCTATCAGTGAGTATGTAATCTTAAAAGAACATGCTTTTTAACACTTTCAATATAACCCCCCGTTATAAATTTCTATCCTAAGCTGTTATAAAACAATTTCCCAGTTCGCAATGATCTCATATAAAATTGTTATCAATATATTTAGTTACTTACCTCCTTCATGAAATGAGTACATTAATGGGAACATTTTCGACACTTAGTTTAAACAATAACAACCTATCGGGCGCCTTGATCTTTAGGTATTTACAAAAGTACCTAAAATTATTTTTTAATCAATTATAGAACAAATATAAAATAAAAAAAAGAACTTAAAGCTCCACTCTTGTGAAACACTATTCCTTGTCATACAGGTACTGTGGCACAAGAAAAGGAGAATTTTGAATAATAAATCTCAAAATGCAAAACTCGTACTCTCAGACATTTTATGACAGAATGATTGCACTGGGGTATAAACAATAAGGATTCCTAATACTTTTACACAGACTTACAGTCGAACTAAAGATATTATATATGTATAATAATTATATAATAAAAAATAATTACATAATGCCATTCTGTCATAAAAATAAATGCTTGCTATTGCTTTGTAGACCTCGATCAATACCCCCGCAGTATGTGTAGTAATTGTGTAATGTAAATATCAAATTGTAAAAAAAAAACTTTAATATTTCATTTGTAAAGCAACTAAAAATACAAAGTTATAGGATGCGACTCGTAACAGATTTTGATCTACAGTAACTTAACGCGAAAAACATTATTACATTTGCTAGATGACAATAATCATGTTGTTTTCACTAATTATAAGTTCCATTACTGCACATTAGATGTAAGATCATAAGCTTTATGGGAATCCAATAGGCGCACATTTAGTCACCAAAGATTACATTATGATGGTATGTCCATTGCTCGCCAGTCGATCTATGCTGCCACGAGACGAATGCGAAATAAAACTACCGTTTTAGTAAATGTACGAGTTTAATGAGGTCTAATCGTCTTCAATACATATCATAGTGTATAGAATCATAACGTGCGGGACGTCGCGCTCCGTCCGGCCGCGGGATATGAACATACCAGCATAACTAGCGCGGAGCGAATGCACAGTGAACGGCAAGAACCTAACTTTGCGACTGGTGACAACCACTTACAATTTAAACTGCGACTTGCGTCGCGGACCGCGCGCCGGGCCCGGTGGCGAGCGGGCGCGTGTCACAACTGTGACACGCGCCGCGCCTGGTGGCGAGCGGGCGCGCGGCTGTGACACGCGCGCCGCGCCTGGTGGCGAGCGGGCGCGCGGCTGTGACACGCGCGCGGCCGTCACACGCGCGCTGTGGCGGCGCAGGGCGGCGCGCGCGCCCGCCAGCAGTCGCGCGTGGCGCGCGCGCCGCCAGACCGACGCGCGCGTCTCGCCCCGCGCACTCTCCGCCCGCTTGATATGCGCCTCCTCTGCGACACACAAACACATATCATAAGAACCTCGTCTTATCTTGCAGACTGTACCTGTATATAGCCACCAAGATATATCTTTGCTCAAGACTACAAGTTTTTAAACTGTTATGTTTACTACTTTCATGACTACTCAAGACTCGTGAATGCTGGATGCGTACCGACCGTACCGTATAATCATATAAAACCACAAGTGATATGAGAGCAGTAATTATCATCTCTATGACATCATCACATATTATGATATCATCCCACCATTTTCACAATTTTATCTCTAATCGACTAGTGAAACTTTTCTTTATAATTATTATTGGTATTATTTTTGGTGTACACTAAAATATATTCTATTCTATTATTATTGTATATACAAAAAAGGTTACTTACGTGCAGCCTACATGAAATAATCTGGCGTTCGCCGCGTGACGTGCGGCTCGCCGCGTCGCGGAGCCGGGTCGAACTGAAGGCTGAAAACATAACAAGTGCATTAGCATCACATTATAGGACAACCTTCCATAATGAAGGCGTAACAATCAGGTCATATTTTCCAATATCCATGGTTAGATATCGACTATGTCGATTATATATTTGATGTTGAATATCAAATTTTAGTCATCACTTTGCGCTTATAATCATTCCAAAACCTAAGTAGTTGTGTGGTAGAAGTTTCTCCAGTGATGGTCAAAAATCACTAGGAAGAACCAGTTGCCTAAGTTATCCACGACACGACAGTTAGTTGTGTAAGCAAGGTGTTTTATCCAAGTACTACATATTTAACACCACTCCACATTTATTTCCCTTTTGTACAGTTAAAACCAACTGAAACTTTCTACTGTCGCTATCGTCCCTCATTAGCGCCAAGGCCAAGTTCCTACTCGTGACAATCACAGCACCTTGAAGGTGGGAAGCCTTACACAAGGTAGACATACTTACACCCACATGTGATACATTGTCAACTATTATATTATTCTAAAAATATCTACACATGCTTTCATTAGTGATATTGTAACCAACATTTGTGTAGTCACCTGCCTAGCGTTTACCCAACTATTCTTTAGTCAGCAGCTATTTAAACCGGGTGCAGTTGAATACCTGTATTTTACATGGAGCGACTACCTATTTTGATCTCCACAACCCAGATACTGGGTACACGTTCACGCGTATCTTAAAACTTATGTTTCCTCCCTCCTAGCTTCAAGTAGAAAATCTTGTACCTATCTAACTAGGTACTTGACTACAAGTAAAGTGGGTATCAACTTTTGTGCCAAGCTTAATAAAAATTGACACAATATTTCCCAGAATAACCTGAATCTCTTGGAGCTGAGACACATGTCGAGTAAGGGATGTCGTTGAACTCATCACGAATTTCATATACCTCGTACATAGAAAGTTTTAAATCTAGATTATAACAGACAAAAGTAATACTTACAATGAGTACTTAAGCGCATCATCCAATTCCATAATGGCGGCTTGGTTACCGCATCTGAAACAGGTATGTTTACATTAAAGCTAGTTGCGTAAGAGCATATTGTTCGCGACAGGTAAACTTTATCTAATCGAATTATATCGACGTGTTGAGATAATGAGTGTCCACGAGGTGACTTTCTCTTGTTTTTGTTGGAAAATCCTATTGCATGTCTTGGCGTTATTTTTTTATTTGTGAAAATGAAATTATTAGTATTTATTTTAGTTTTAATTAGAAATGTTTATTTTCTACAGAGTAATATAATAATTCATACCGCGAAAAACAAGTAAAACGTCAGCGAGCAAGTGGGACTACCAAGGGTGCGACAGATATTAATCCAAAGCAGCTCATTTGGATGTAAGGGTGCCTACAAACATGTTCAGGGTGGCTTAATTTGGCACGGCGCCGCGGTGGGGCGGGGCGGCAAAATCTCATGTATACAGTGCCGATCAGGCCGACCCGAGCATGCGGGTGTAGCACGCCTATGCTAACCAAAATCTTATGAAATTGATTATTTCTATCAATAAGAATGGTTCAATAAGCCATGTATGCTATAAAGCACTTTTTAGAAGCTGATTTAATCATGTTCATGTCATGTACAAATGTATAAAAAAATGTTAATTATCAAATTAACGTTGCGATAAACGCGGAAGTGTTCTATTAATATCATTTTTACAACAAAAAGCAATAATTTGCTCTTATCAGCAAAATATAGGAGGGCAACAAAAGAAACACGGTTTTATAGGTATCGATTTAGGTCTATTATCTGATCTATAGATTTTGCATATAACAGAACTTTTTTAGACATAAATGGACACAACAAATGTGAGCCTAGCAGTGTTAAGAACATTTCACACTTAAGTTCATAATTTCTATTGGAGGACTTATGCAAAACGAACAATTTTGTTCATTGTTAAGCTTCGGGCGACCTCAATATGCGAATCACGTCGGTGTACCGTTCTCTAGAACCTAAACCAAGGTTAATTGTAATGCTGGAGCCAATATTTGTAATGTTTTTGCTGGACAACTTCATACATACATAACTTCACACTTACTTTTTGCCATGGCGGTCGGCAGAGACTAGAGAACCCCATACATTGGTTAGTTGTATTGAAAAGTGGCCTTTCCTAGAGCATAATTCATGACAGTGAAAGTGTTTGATTTCTACAGAACATTCATGAATATTTAAAAATCTGAGTGCATTCACACTCAATATTGCACTGAATAATTAGCGTCGAAATCAGTGTTGCTTGTAAATACGATTGTTGAGGAAAAGTAAGATTGCAATGACATAGCATTGACTGGTTTTTCCTTATTATTTGAAAAGTTTATCTCAAATAATGAAACACCCAAAGGTTTTGTTTACAAAGCGTTGGCTCTATGATACCTAATTAATCATAATCTGGCTTAAATATAAAAAAAAACCTACAACTGCCTACAAACATTCTTTTAAGCCCGTCATTTCAACCACCAAATTTTTTTTGGATATTAATATTATTATTGCTCAGCCATCATCATAGAGATGACTCACAAAACCCCGCATTTGCGTACCAATGATCCCACTAATTCAAAAATTCTCGATAACGCATTTATCGTTCGATTTGGTTCAAAGGCATTGATAATTTGAAATTCTACAGAAATTCTCAATTGTGTTATAATTCTGTATGGCTGTTGATGTACCACTATTTTAAATTAAATAAATAAAATCGACATCCTTTCAGAGCCAATCATTTGAAAAGATCGGGTGGTATATAAATTATTCTTTTTCTCGGATTTAAAAAGCCTACACGAGTGGCGATACTAAAATATACGTCTGGCGCTCCCTGGGCCATAATGGGCCTGCATGGCCAATATTTTTACACATAGTAAGTAGTTTTCTCTCCCACGGGATGTGAGGAAACAGGCGATGTATAATGCCTGGCGCTTGCAAAAAGCCTATGTCCGCATTAGTCCATATAAGCAGTGAACTGTGAAGGGCTGAGTTAGTTGATTGATCGGATATTCTCATATAGTTTGCGCATAAATATAAGAGAAAAGTACCTGGGCGACAGCTCTGCTCGGGTGAAAATAGAGAAAACTAATTTTCCCAGATTTTTCGACCCCATAAACCCCTATATTGCAACTTTCATCGAAATCGTAGAGGAGTTTTCGTGAACGTAATTACAAATATCGCTCATTTAATAGTATAGGATAGGATACATATTAAGCGAAGCAGTAAAACTTACCTATAGCAGTAATTGGGTGCTGAGAATATAGTGACGACATTTCTATCGTGGCACCAGTTGTAGCCCTCCATGACGAGCTGATGGGCCCTGGAGACCAGTGTCAGCCCGTTGCTGTGGTTGAACGTCTCCGAGATGTCCTGGCCGAACGTGTAGCCGGCGCCACGCGGCGATATGCCCCATCCGCCTCTGTGGGAACGACCAAATTCATTAGTAAGTAATTTATAATATAATATAATAATATAATATCGCTGGACATTACACACAGCGTCATCTAGTGCCACACTAAGCAACGAGGCTTGTGTCGTGGACACCAGATAGTTGATATACTACATAGATACTTTTTTGTTTGTAAATACATACTTATTATACATATAAACATCCATGACTCGGTAACAAATGTCTATGCTCATCACACAAACACTTGCTCCTACCGGGATTCGAACCCGGAACCCTATGAACGTAAGGCAGCCTCACTACCGCTGCGCCATTCGGGTCGTCAATTATGAAAGGAAGCATCACGAGCTGCCTCTTTGGCCGAGTGGTCGCAAGCGCGACTGCTGAGCATGATGTCCTGGGTTCGATTCCTAGGTCGGGCAGTGTTATTGGGTTTTCCATTAGGAATTTCTCAGTAGCAGTCAAAGTGTCTGGATTTTTGTTCAGTTGATGTTGACTTCCAACATAACGTGTATTGTAACATAATGTACTATTAAAAGTACACCTCTGCCTATTTCTTCGGGGATCACTGGCGTGATGTTGTTGTCTATGTGACTTTTCTTGAGCGAGAAAGGTTCGATAGCTAGCCACGTTCTCGTCTGCGGTTGGGACAGGTGCCTCAAGCTCGACCATAAACACACATACAGACGAACATAACATAATAATTTTGTGGTTTTAAGGTTTACTTAGCCTTTCAATAGGAGTGCAATTCTTTGAATTCAAAAGTCACGAAGTGCAGATGACGCAATGGCAAATTAAATACCTTACACAAATTAACACCTCAATGGCAATCTTATACAGCCTTGTAATGAGCTAAATGACAAGATTTTCTTGTAAATCGGCTTAAATACTTCACGACATGTTGGACGCCTGAGCTAAGCGGCTAAAAAAGGCTTATTTTTAATTTATATACAGCTAATGGTACTAATAATATTTAAAAGCAACTTTTCAAGTCACACGAAGTTAAAGCGTTAACATAAACAGTTGTTGACTGTATTTGTTTTTTTTTTCTGGACGCCTATTTGTCAAGGTCATCATGAGCCAGTCTTCATAACAACAAGTTTTGATACTAGATGGGCTGAATATTAGGTAGTCAATTGTGAACATAACCAAGAGCCGGAAAATTAGTTATTAACAAAAGTTAGCACTCGATTCAACTTCTGCGATTAACAAGATAAACCATCGCCATCACCCCACTTGTAAAACAACAACGATAACAAGTTGTTTCCCTTTATAAACTGACTCGATAACTACATCTAGTCAATATATTAATTATCTTGTCGGAACTTAAGCGCCCGGTCAACCGATTACTGAAACTACCAGACATTGCGTGAAACAACTGTAGTAACTTCAATCAGAGACGAATCTGGCCATGCCAAGGTTAAACACCGAACTAACATGCAAGAAATATTAAGAACACAATAATATAACGGTGTATTTCCCGAAAGGATAGACAGATGGGTATAGTGCACCCATTTTAAGAGGTAATAGGGGGCGAAGCATTTTCCCTATAACCGGTCACAAATCGGGACATATGGCTCTCGGGAAAAACCGCCGGGTACAAATCTAGTCTCCTACAAATCCCTGTAAACCCAATCGCATTTTGTGACATGGGAATCGAACCCAAGTTTGAACTTTTCGTCCACTGGGCTAACGAAGCATTCAAACACAACCGAAAACTTAGTCCAAGAAAACATGTAGAACACGTAGTCGATATCGGAAAATCAATAAAATAATAACCTAGTTAAAGTCACCCACTTTGGGAGATAACGCTTAGGACGCGTCGTCTCATCAACGCGGCTATAATTAGTTCGCGGATGATACGACGTACGTCCTTGACTCCAGAGGTGTTCATTGTCGTACAAATACTTTATTTTTGTTATGAGATGCATTTGTACCGCGTGGGCATCTCCTGGGTTTCTGTATGACCTGTGTATGACTGTGAATCATCTGACGTTGTAACACACAGTCAAAGTGACATGAAACGCAATGACCTTAAGTGAACTTTATGTTTCATGGCAAAAAATCAGCTGTAGTACAATACCTACAAGGTCAAAATGTATAGAACAGCTGACTTTTTTAAATTTTTAATATGCTGGTGGGGCTAGAATTATGTACTGAATTCATGGTTAGTTTGCGTAGTGTGTAGTGTAAAGGCGGTGTGAACACGTAAGTACCACTTGCTATAAGGTTTCATGACGATTTCCTGTTACGCATCCTTGCTTTGTTATACAATTTGTGGTGTAAAAATATTTACAGAATTACGTCAGGCAATTATAGAGGTTTTCTTAGTTTTGGTGACTAAGACTATATTTTTAGTCCATACAAAGGTATTTACGACATTGTCTTTGAACAGCTGAAACTACTCGTATTAGAATATCCAGCCAGACAAAACAAACATCCCTCTACCCTTTATCTAACTTGTTATTTATAATCCTAATAATGCAGCCTCAATTTGCAGAAAAACACCAATGCCCATTTATCAACATGAAAACTCCATTATGCATTATGCTCCATTATTATAGATAAGATACTTTTCTGCTGTTTACAAGCGTCATCGTCCCAATGTCATCCACACTTATTATCTACATCTTGCAATTTCGGTGCTCCAGACCAGACCATGGCTCACTAACTGTCCAGTGTATTTACATCATGCACTTTAGAGGATTTAAAAAACGTTATGAACACCGCGATTAACGAAGGCTTAAGGCCCAAGGGATTAGATACGAAAGTCGAAGAACTCACCTATCATCGGGGTCACTCCAGAGCAGATCACACATGGGACCTTCATGAGGCACCTCCTGCAGGCGATCGAGGGCTCGAATGTGGTCCAGGGTGTCAATGGAGGGACTGAGTCCTCCGTGCAGGCAGAAGATCTGGCCATCAACCAGCGCAGTCAGGGGCAGGAAGTCGAATAAGTCGGTGAAGTGCTTCCATACGGAGGCATTGCCGTATTTGCGAAGACATTCGTCGTAGAATCCGTATACCTGGGTGATCTGCCTCGACTCGTGGTTTCCACGGAGAATTGTTATTCTCTCGCGGTATCGAACCTGGAAATTATGGGGGTTTTTGAGCTGATATAGTAGAGTACACTACCCGGAAATTAACGGGACAGATTGAGCTTTTATTTCAAATCTGAATCGGCACAGGCCAGGCGCAAAATATGCATTCAATTTTGCCGCCCGGCTAAGCCAAATCATGCTGAATTAAGCCGACCTTTATGAGTGCGAGTGATGTGGCTCTACAAAAACATTTTTCTAAAACTCATGTAGTTTAATAAAGGGCGGATACTGTACTAGAATTAATGCTAAGCAAATGTTCTGTTCTCTCAGCATTGCTCGGCAGTAACACGCAAGTTTACATGAAGAATTCAGGTAACACATTCTTCTAAGCCATTAAATTAAGTATAGTTGTACAGTTTCGGTTTTGAAAGTAAAACGGTTCCATATGGTTACAACCTCGGTCAAAATTGTTTTAGCCTTTGTCGTCACGAAAGGCGACTAATTTTGTAAAGGCATATGCCGTTTTCAACGTTGCTTCTGAAAACTTATTTCAGTATTTCCGAATGGTAGTTTATTACCTAATTTTACATGTCGTCAAGGCAATTCCATGTGTGTTTGAACAAAAATACATATTTAACGGAATATGACATCAATTCCTTTGATGTGTTCGTTTGATATTAGCTGCACCGTTCGTTGGTAAATAAAGGTCAATTGCGATACCTACTAAAGATGACCGACTCACGCGAGTACAACAACTAAATTTTAATATCTACGACACTTAGTTTGGAACTTGTATCAAATTATGTTGCAATAATAATTAGTTAAATAATTAAACTGCGCAAAAGAATAATTAATTAAACAAATAAATAACACGCAGCACACATGACCATTATTGCTATTGTATTCAGCGTAACTGACACCACCGGTCAAAATTAATAATTGGAAAGTGGGTAGTTGTTCATTCACTCGTACTTGCTTCCCATTCCATTATTTGAACATACTCGAGGTCGAATCCTAATGCCAACGTAAAGTACTTTCCTTTTTTCCAGAAAACACGATATACATAACAACAAGCTCAGGCAATAATAAAAAGAAAAACATTGTTATTCCTACGTGCTATTTCAGGAACTTCCGCAGTGGATATCCTAACACAAATAAGAACGAGAATTTATGATTTGTTTTATTATTTATGTTATCTTACTTTCACCGTGGCTTTATTCGCGGAATTTCGTCTCTTATTGCTATACAATAATGTGCCTCATTTAATGAAAGTCTCTTGATAAGGCTATGTAAACAGTGACCGAACTTTATCAAAGATACCGGCTGATAACCACTCCCCTTCCTCGTGACTAACAAACAAAGAAATTGTTTACGATGTTGCCTTCCACAATTTTGGAAAAAAAAGGAAATTCGATCATGTAGGTGAAGCGAAGCCGAAGTTCGAAATCGTATCGAGTAAATCGGGATCGGGAGCCTACATGTTTTTATTTTATATCGATGCTAAATCGATTTAGAACATTCTTCCGAATGTCTGATCCAATTAGAGTTGTGTTGATACAGGCGTGGGGCGAGATAGTTGTTTTTATACTTTTTATTACGTTTATCAAAGTAAATTACACGTAGTTGCCACGAGTCACGTAGTTCTCAGCAAATATGCTGATTTCTTTCTTCATGACAAATCATGACCGAAAATGCACGAATTGATTTACTGAAGGTGACTTTTCAATATACCAGTTTTCTTTCTACGTAGCTGTAATAGAAAAATATCTCAGGTCGAGTGAGCGCATTGGCAGCAAACGTGTGTATCAAATGTCTCTATGTTATATACTGTTATTTCCACTTAGCAGAGTACGTTGACTGATTGTAGCAAGTTTTTTATTGTCATAGCTG
Source organism: Standfussiana lucernea (assembly GCA_964057025.1). Lineage (NCBI taxonomy): Eukaryota > Metazoa > Arthropoda > Insecta > Lepidoptera > Noctuidae > Standfussiana > Standfussiana lucernea. The sequence goes on along the minus strand of OZ059801.1, from coordinate 12,502,200 downwards.
GCTCAGACAGTAACAAAATCAGATAATATTCCGAACACCCCGCATTGAAGCGAAGGAGTATAAAAGTTATTTATAGAATAAGGTTTCCGGTCTATGGATATATGGAGAACTGTGAGCGAATTGGCTACGTTAGCCAAGCAAAATAAAAGAGTTTGCATACACGCACACACCGAGTGTCGGCGCTTTGTTTAATGTCCTTCAGTTTGTGTGAGTCTAACCAATTCAAATATCTATCGTGGTCTGTTGTGTTGTGATTGGCTGACCAAAACTTTTCCAACCAATAATGTAAGCGATATCGTGATATGGAAATTAAATTTTTCTTTTAGACACCGGAGGTGTGTCAGACAGAACTAATAATTCCATGTCGTCATTCCTCAAAGTCATCACCATTAAGCATTACAGCAAGTCATAACCCTGATTTCGTCACCAGCCAGTCATTTGCACTTACGTCTAACTGCCGTCACACTTTCGTTGAATAACCGCATACGTCATGAATCGATTGTTTAGTACACAATGTTAATCTTACCAAGATCATTATGACGTTAAGAGTAGGGGAAGGCAAAAACACAATATAGCTAGAAAGGGTGACTTTTGAGATGACAGGCTTATCGAGATAATGAAATGAAAAAAGAAGCCATGCAAAGTCGACCCTAAATGAAATTATGATGCTTACCTTAAGAGCGACGAGCAATGTGACGGTCTCGACGCTGTAGTATCCGCGGTCGACATAGTCGCCCATGAATAGATAGTTGGTGTCAGGGGAACGTCCGCCAATACGGAACAGCTCCATCAAATCATGGAACTGTCCGTGGACGTCCCCGCAGACGGTCACGGGGCATTTCACCTCCTGGACATTAGACTCCTTCGTGAGGATCTCCTTTGCCTGTAAAAAAAGAAAGAAACGAAATTCAATTTTGCAAACCACTTTGCACAGTTTTACATTTTAGAAACCATCTGTTGAATAATACAACTGAATGAACTTTAAAATATTAAAATCTGAACAAGACATCTTAAAAATTCGTAAAATAGAGGACAAAACTTTAACACAATACAATAAGAATCAAAGACAATAGACAAGACATGAGTCCAAAGACACCGAACATACTTTTGTCTTATTCATACAGAAATAAGAATTAAGGTATTTCAAGAATCAATAACAAAAACTACAAATGCAAATATTTCACTAGTTACGTAAGTATCGAGGACTTGACCTAATCTTGAAGATTGTCCAATCATCCTAGCCGAAGGTCGCCGTCGTTTGAATCAATACCCCATACAGAGATACCATAAACAATCTTGGGGAGAAATTGCTAAAAATTACGCTACGGATTGATCTTGATGTGAATTAACTAGATATAGTGGGTGGTTCCGCCCATTTTATTGGCTTTGGATTGGTAAACGGGAGTGTGAGTAAACTACTAGCGTAGGAGGATTGGGTCTAGCTAGTTTCTAAGAATACTTTCTGGTTAGACAGCCTTTGTGTAGCTAAGACAGGCCGAACTAAAATGAAAAAAAAAAAAACACAAGACGCCGTCCTTCAACTAACTTAGAAAAAAAAAATCATATCAGCTCTTGACAAGCATGTTGATTAATGAATCATTCATTACTAAATTATTAAGATAAGTCCATGACTGATTAGTGTTTTCCATTTGTTTTGTCCCTTTGGGTGTTCTAACATAATTCTATTCCGAATTAGAACAATGGCAAGGCTTGTCAACAATAGTCCATATATCCCAAAATAGACTTTGGGTCCGTTTTAAACACATTCACTCTATTTGGGTTGGACATTCTGAATAACGGACACGGTTGAATAAAATTGTTTATAATATGTCGTATTGTTTGCACGTCTATCCCTGAAGGGCATTATAACTGGCCACTTGTTTTTAAACATAGAATACTTGAAGTCTTAGTAATCATCTTTCTTTGAGTACGTACTTGCAATGTCAAGATTACTTTAATTGCGTAATGAACCCTATACATTTTCTCAGCGCTACTTCCATTGCTTCTTTAGCCAACCTCATTAAAAAAGATGTATAGTAAAACGTCGATGGACATAGCTGTAATTATGGTCAGAATACGAAGGCCATGAGAAAGATTACGCCTATCCGTGATTAACGCGATGTATTCAGAGATAACCTTTCTTATAGACGTGTCTATATTACGTAGATTCAACTCGCGATCAGCAACTGATACGATTCATAATGTTTTTATTTTATTACGTTGGTGTCTAAAACATTGATCATACAGATTTTTTTTGAGGGTAGATTTGATGTGGGTTTGACATTTTTTGACCACAGACTAGGAGTGATACAATTATTTTCACATATTGTATGTCTCGAAATTTTTGTTATTGTCTGCCTTTTGCAGTAATTATTCCTTTCTTACCATAAACAAAATGGCACCTTGTACATAAAACTGATGATACGCCCGACAAAGACGGGTAAAATAAAAAATTACCACGAGTGCTAATGACATTTCATTAAGGTACAAAGGACTGGAATAGGTATAGCGTTAAACGTGGGTTTTTCTTACATAATCACGCCTATAAAACATGAAAGGACTATATTTTAAACAACATGACCTATTACGCTCCTTATCAATAAAACATGTTAAATACTACTCCGAAAAGCATGAACAATAATAAAACTTGTTACTGGAGCTAGAGAAGAATGTAAATATCCTGAATACAAATACGGTGCTTTTCAAAACCCGAAAAAGTGAATACTTAGGCGGAACCGAACACAGTTCATAACTTAAAAGTCAGCTGGTATTTAGGTTGACGCGGCAGGTCACGTGTAATCAATATAAGGGCGGAAGCTCCCGCTGCAGAAAATAGCGATACTATTATTGGTCGTTTGGCTACAAGATCGCCAGTATTGGCGATTGGTGGTCACTGAAATATGTAAGTACTGTGTACTGCGTTAGGTAAATGGGTAAATAGTTATGTAAGTAAACTAGTTATTAGCTGAATCGTCTAAGTTGTAGGTTTACGTTTATTTCCTTTAAAAATCATAGTGTGAAATTTGTGTCTATGATTTTTTAACGGTCTAATAAAAGCATTGGATTACAAATTACAAAATAATTTGATATTAGAATGACAAATAGATTGAGCTAATTAATTATTCATATGGTGTGCCCCGTGTACGTGTCTCCGTGATCGAAAATATTTGGTCAGAAATAAAAACGATGTGGCGCCAAAATAGCCAAAATAAAGACATCATTTATCACGATTTTCCATAAAAGGTAGGGCAGACAAGTTTGTTTCGATCTGATTGAAATTAATCTCAATTGTTAACATAACATACATAGGCAGAAAGCTCTATTCATTCGTATTGCTATTCGATCTCTTTCTATACACGAACACAAATAGATTTATTTTTTTACGAGTTAATGCGTTATCTGTATTCCGAAATTAGCATAGGCTACGTAGACATCGAATTAACGAATCAACATTCAAGAAATGTGTGCAATGGTAAGTAAAAGAAACTACAAAGTATTCAATATTATAATAAGGTTAGATTGATACGCGATCAAAGGTCAAAATTAGATATTTCAAGGATGTTTTACGTTTACGCCAAAATACTGTTTTATAGATATTATTGCGTGTCTTTGGTACCTACTGTTGCTTTTTCTACACGCAGCGCCATGCTGTGAGCCCAGTTCGAAAGTCTGTCTATGGTAAAGGTGAAAGACCCGACGATACCCGGTATTATTTTTTTTTTTCATTTCAGTAGCGATAGTACGAAAATAATATATTCTTTTAACGTAGACAACGCCCGTTTATGTCAAAGATGACAAAATTGCAAACTATGCTCACATAAATTCCCGATACTGATGAATGGAGTAACATTAATTTATCTCATGGTGTTATAAATCTTTGCTGTGCCATAGACTCATACGCTTGAGGTCGATCAGTATTTAATTTAGGATATTAGATCACTATAAATGTATTTAAAAGTAGATACAGTTGGGCAAGACAGTATGATGATGAGAATTTAAAAGTAGATTGCGTGCCACACTTGCATGCGAAGTTGATGGGATTCGGGTGGTCATGGTGTACGAAAGTTGCCAAATTCTTATCGACGCAACATTATATTCTTTTAGCCACGTATAAAATGATACGCCACTATGAACATATCTGTATGTTTCAATTTTAAAGTAGTCTAACGACTTAGTGAGCGTCTATTAGCATTTATTTATGCATTTAGTAAGCGCAAAAAGGTCATATTTGTTGCTAGTCTTTCCTAGACCTTGACGTAATTGATGACAAAAGTATGACAACACTGGTGCATTTTTTATAATCGAGCACGTTTGAGATCGGGCCTTACGTACTTAATTTTTTTTTTACCGTTTCGTTTAGGCAAAAGGCAAACATAGAAAGTATCAGCTGTTTCTTATCCCGCGTCAGTTATTTATGTTTTTATGAACACGCTTTTCTACATGTGTAATTGTGTACCACTCTTTATTCTCAATGCTTGCCAGATTCATAGTCAATTTAGCATCATTGGCAGGAATCACTGTGCAATAGATACTTAGCTTTGAGAAAGGATGCCCGTATTATAAAATCGGAAGTTTGGCACCTTGTCACAAATGATACAGATTCGTCAAATCTCTCTAAACTAGGTATAATGAGTAGATCATTATACCTAGTTAACAAGCATCATCTGCCGTACTTACCTACTTACTATGTTATCGATGATTCATAGATAGCTCACGAAATCAACGTGAGTGATTCTTAACGAGAAACAAATGAATTTAATTGCTCGTCGTTCGTCAATTCGACTGTGGGGAGGCTAAAATGCTTAATGTGGCTCAATGCTAAGCAATTGTGCAGTACAGAACACGTGTGGGCAGAGAAATAATATAAATATGTATAGAGCACGTGCAGTAGATGAGAATAATAAGAGATAATTAGCATTGTATGCATATTTTTCAATGTGTTATTTATCTATTGGTTCTTTTAACTAGCTGCTGGTTGTCGTCGTACAGTGACTAAACACACTACATCCTTTCTAATACCTCAGTTCTTTTGTAAACAATACAATAATAGTCATGTGACTAGATTAATTAATGAAAATTTTATGAAATGAGAGTTCAAGTAAGTTTCAATTTTATTTCCTAAATTTTAAAACTATTCTGTATACTCACTCACTGTGTTAAACAATCAATTAATTAATTAACCTCCAGAAACTGATGAGCGGATTGCAATTAGCACTTACAACAAAGCTTAGAACTGCATTATGTAAATAAACATAACTACAACCCATAGACAGTTAAAATGAACACAGAATGCTACTAGAAAATCCAGTTTATGTTTAGAGGGAAACTGAAATGTCAAAGTAGTTTGTACTGGAATTAACCATTTATATGGCATATCCGTTTTATCAATAACTTGTATCAATCAATTTAAAATTGGATCACAAAAAGAGTATAAACTTTAATTATTCTAATTGCTCTTCAAGGAGCATGTACATTTATAATATTTGAAGAGGAAAACTATATTTGGAAATCCTGATCATATTTCCCACAACCGCACGGTATTAGGTATTCTCCATATAAACAAAAAACAGTCATTATAGACTTAATTGCTTTGAAGATAACAACTGAGAGCAAAAATGAAGATGATTGGAATGTATTGAAGAAACAAGTCTTTTTGCCATTTTGAAGAGGTTGTGACTAGCACATGACATATAAAACTATAAAAAAATAACAAATACATAACCTAAATTAAGGTTATATGTGTGACGGATGGTATCTGCACCAATTAACACTTGGCAGCGTAACATCCTTTCAGATAATTGTCACTGCAGTGTCACAATACTACGTAGTCAAACATACAGGATATACATTGTCAATATCCTCATGTAACTACCAAAGAGGATTTATTCATTACTATTATGCATAATCATTGATCGGTATCAAATGTACATGAAGTACCTTGTTTATGTGTGAGTGTCACACAACATACAAAATACTATCAAGATCTAAAGTACTTACAACCTATTAGATTTGATACTTTTCATACTTAATATTTAAACAATGACCAACTCAGTTCAGGTAAGAAAATATTTTCTAGTATTTTCTTTTTTGTTATTGCACCTACTGTGTATTGTCTCTGCATCACCCTAAGGTAGACTGGTAGAAAATGCCCAAGGCATTAAGTCCGCCTTTGTACAGTTTTTTACTTGTGCATAAAGTTTTAATAAATAAATGGGCTTGAAAATGATAATATTACAAATTAGTACTGTAGTAAGGAGTAAGGTAATTTTATTTTGTTTTTGCATTTACTTTTTTGCATAAATTAATGTCAATCATGAATGTCCTTCATGATTCTTTCATGGTAATCTCCCTTACTCATCTTTAAAATTATGAAAATATTTTTAATAAGTATTTCTAGGAAAAATGTTACAATTAAGGTTCATAGACCAACAAGATAAGCATAGTCCACTAAGTAAAGATAATTCTTACAAGGCAATGTTGTTTTTTCATTTAAAAAAACAAATAAAATATGAACGAGACCTACATATAGAATGGATCATATTTTGATACTAAAGAATGTTGAAAATCATTTCTCTAGAAACAGCAAATACAAAAACTTAGATATAATCTTTATTGTAGGTACTCCAAAACAGTAAAATTTTGTAAGGCTTGATATTATATTATTATTTTTTGAGATGAAGACCCTAATTTGAGTATAGATATTAGAAGTACTTACTTGCCTCTGACCAACTAAAACTATAGGTAATGCCTATGTATGATGTATTTTGTTTGATTCTGAAACATCAAAATAAACAAATACCTGCATTTTTGGACAATAAATATTTGTTTTCCCAATGGAAGTAATTTGTGAGAATAGAAAAATTCTGTAGTGGGATAATCAAATAATTATATCAAGGAATGTGTAACTTCATTAGGTTTTTTATCATTAAGAAAGATAGATACACCTTACATAGACCATCCACCAAATACTTTTTTGGATGACTATATTTTGACTGTAGTTGCTAATATTATTGTAAAAAACATCAAAATAATCAATAAATAATACGATTACATGTGTTTTGCTACAGAACCACATAAAAAGTAAGTAATGATAGATATCGCCGCCGCTAGACGCAATCTCCTCTTGAAGAAAAAAATCAATGAAAACATCCATGATAAACATGTACAAACCAACAAGTCTATGACTTCGGATATAAAGCTAGTGTTAATTGATTATCAGACTTTCCGCGCCGCGTCTAAAAATATCTTCTAACCAATTAGGCTAATATCAAGCTGGAAGATTGATAGCTGGGTGTGGTAAACAGAGATTAAACAAGTCGGATCACAAAACTCTCTCCATCCCCCGACATCCCGGAACGATTAGCGTTCCAACGGCGGTCAGCTTCTACCACAACCTATAACGATGTAGGATCGCGTTCTTGTAACTCGCTATGTAGGTATATGAATCATACAACTTATAGCTACCGACCCTATGAAAATGTATACAAAACGTATAAAATCGGCCACAAATATTCTAGACACATTATCTAATAATGAATTCAAAGGTACATTACCTTGTCGCATAACGTTTTTACTTGATTTTCTGTCAATTGCTTGCATTCGTTTAGTTGTTCTATCCACTGATCCAGTTCTTTTAACGACGCCTTGTCCTCCATACTTTGTGTCTGTGAGATTAACGTACGAGACGTTAACTTTGATTTTGATTGTCTTTATGTTTTAAATGTACACAAAACCATGCGAATTACGTATTTTACACTGTGTCCAGAAAACTGACTACGGCGGACACTTTACAAAATGGCGTTTGCGTGACGTCAATTTTCCGAAAAGAAATCCACCAAGCGGCTTTTATGGGAACTAGATGATGATGCCACTATTGGATGCGTTCAGAAAAATGCTGAGTTGGAGGCTTCGTTTGAACAATTAATATTTTTGAATTAACCTTTTGCATTTGAAAGAATAAAGTAAACTAAACATTAAGCGATAAAATAACGTATTAAACATACTTTTAAGGAGCCTGATGGTACAATTTTTGCTTTTGCCATAGTTGGTGCTTCGACAATAAAATCCATTGAGGTGAAAATATGTTATCCTGTGAATAATACCTGAAATAGCTTAGAAATAAGCAATTAAATGCCAAAATTTTATCAGTCTCAGTTTCCTTTCAGTTTATTATAAAGTCAAGATAATAAAATATTTCAACTTCACAATAATTTTCTTTTGAATTTTGTTGAAAACTTGACAGACATGATAATTTGTCACTTTCGTTTTTCAAATATTTTCAACTCGTTCAAAAATAGTGTTGTACGATTTGTTTTGGGTATGTTATTCGTTCCAAATATTTTCAAGTCAACGATCGACGGCGCTAATGTTACTTTTTGCCAAAATCGTGTTGACTTTGTTTTGATATCATTTTATGACATGTTGGTGAGGGTTTTTGGACAACCGATCATTGCACATAGGAGAATATTCGAAGATAAGTTTTCTGCCTTTTAGCGACATCTGGCTAGATCTGTGTCAAAAAATTGTGAAACGTTTGCAGATAAAACTCTTTTTCTTATAATGCCGGCTCCACACGTTTTCCAAACCATAACAAATCATCTAAGTTCAAACGGGTGGATAGATTAGATTGACTTTTGGCATATTTCAATGAAAATTATGTACTTGTGGAGCAAATACCATGCGTGTAGGGCATAGGTACATGTATGAGGCATTGAGCTACATTTACTCACTGTACTACAGATTACTAGTAGTATTACTAGTTATCTGTAACTATTATAGTTGGTCCAGTGAGCGAACCATAGACTAATATTTTGTATGAAATCACTCGTATCTATAACATAGAAGCTCATATAAAAAAATTGACGTATTTCTTTTTGCCTAGTGCCAAAGCCAAATTACGGTCTTTTTACTTTTGAGTCGGAGGCTAGTGTGTTGGTGCTTAGCCGCTCAGCAAGTTTTCGTGAAGATGACTGAAACCCTGAAGCTTAGAGGAACCCTCTGTGGCCACAATGGCTGGGTTACGCAAATTGCAACCAACCCCAAATACCCTGACATGATTTTGTCGTCGTCTCGAGGTAAGGTTATATTTTACGATACCATCTAAATCCATGTTCATCAGGTCTTTTGCTGTAAAATACTCCTCGGTTTTAACTGCAAAACGCTTTTTAGTGATTACATTTGAAGAAATTCTATTTATTTAAATGATGACACAAAACCTTTGCCACGCGAATCCTGAGCGGCAAGCGGATATGGGGCTGATGACAACGTTGATATTATAACCATACTTATCTCATTATTATAACTTCTAACGCGTTCCGAATGGCTTTTCAGACAAAACCCTCATCGTATGGAAGTTGACCAGAGACGAAACCAACTACGGTGTACCCCAGAAGCGTCTGTACGGTCACTCTCACTTCATCTCGGACGTTGTGCTCTCCAGTGACGGCAACTACGCTCTGTCTGGCTCGTGGGACAAGACCCTGCGTCTGTGGGATCTTGCCGCTGGAAAGACCACCAGGCGTTTTGAAGACCATACTAAGGTGTGATAGAACTTATCATTTTGGTAGGGTTGTAGTATAAGTGCCGATGCGCGGCAGAAGAAACAGTGTATTTGTGCCTATGCGAGGCAGAAGAATCCAAATGCTGCTAGCATTGTCGAGATCTGACTAGGACTAAGTCTGAGGTAAGAGTGTGGTCAGTCACATTTCACACCATATGAAACTAACATAATAGCACTTCTGCACTTAAAAACAGCTAATTTTGAAATTGTTTCGTAGTTAGTAACTGTAGTAGAGATTGCGATCCACATGCGTAACTATTACCTTGTGGTCAACAATGAAGGAGCATGTGTAAACAGGAAACTATAATATTTTTTATGATATACAGGATGTACTCTCCGTGGCATTCTCAGTGGACAACCGTCAGATTGTGTCTGGCTCTCGGGACAAGACCATCAAGCTGTGGAACACACTCGCCGAGTGCAAGTACACCATCCAGGATGATGGTCACAGTGACTGGGTGTCCTGCGTCCGCTTCTCGCCCAATCACGCCAACCCCATCATTGTGTCTGCTGGTTGGGACCGCACCGTTAAGGTTTGTAGTTATTTTTGACAGTACTTTATTCCTTCAAAATTAATTAACATAATGTTTTTTTTTATTATAACAATTTTTTAAATTAATAATCAACTTATTATTTCCTCTTACAGGTCTGGCATCTTACCAACTGCAAACTCAAGATCAACCACCTTGGTCACTCCGGTTACCTGAACACAGTGACCGTCTCTCCTGATGGTTCTCTGTGCGCTTCCGGTGGCAAGGACATGAAGGCCATGCTCTGGGACCTGAATGATGGCAAACATCTGCACACCCTGGACCACAATGACATCATCACATCATTGTGCTTCTCACCCAACAGATATTGGCTCTGTGCTGCCTTCGGACCTTCCATCAAGATTTGGGTATGTAAAATTCAAAGTGAAGTTTAGATTTTTAAAGTTATCCATTTCGTTGTTTGAATACCTCGTCTATTTTTCCCTAGTTTTTTAATAAATTTGTAATGTAAATTTTTCTTCTATGTTTACAGGATCTGGAAAGCAAGGAGATGGTTGAAGAGCTCAGGCCTGAAATCATCAACCAGACCCAGACCTCCAAGTCAGACCCACCCCAGTGCCTGTCCCTGGCCTGGTCCACTGACGGCCAGACCCTCTTTGCTGGCTACTCCGACAACATCATCAGAGTCTGGCAGGTGTCAGTCTCAGCACGATAAGGAGTTAAAGAGATGGTAGTTTCATTTATTTTTGTGCTACTTATTATGTATCCTGCCCGACTGTTTGGATAAAAATAAATGGAATTGTTTGATTTATTTTAGCAGTTTCATTGTGATCTCCTTGTAAGATTAGATTTAAGATAGAATATAAATAAGTTATTCCAATAACTGTTGGTTACATATGTAGCAATAATGTATGTATATTTTATGTAAATAAAACCATTGAATATACACCATCATTTTTCTTACTCCAACAAAATCATCATTATAAATATATTCAAGATTTAATAATCTTACGATTTTATTGTAACAACAAATTATAAATATAGGGTACATAAATTAAAACAGACCACACCCTGATAACCACACAATCCTCTTAAATAAATAGCCAATACCTTAGTAATAATACTTTTTCCAAGTCTTAGACTGAACAGTTTCTACATCTATACAAACAAAAGCCTAGAGTTGCTAAGATAGTGTGACTGACACTGGCTTGGCCACCATCAGGGATTTTTATTTTGATAACACAAAAAATTTGTCGGTCACTGGTTCAAAAGTTATAAGGGTTTATAGGTGGCCGATCTGTAGAGACTCTCCCCAGCTTGGCCACATTTATATCTCAAAAACTAGGGCATCTAGCGTAGATCTGTTTTCTCCCAGATTTAGTCGGCAATTTCTCGCCAAGCCACAGATTTAGTTGGTCACTGGTTCAAAAGTTATAAGGGTGTATAAGTGGCCGATCTGTAGAGACTCCCCAGCTTGGCCACATTTATATCTCAAAAACTAGTGCACCTAGCGAAGATCTGTTTTCTCCCAGATTTAGTCGGCAATTTGTCGGAATTTGTTTAGAAGATATAATGAGTTAATTTTTTAAGGTATAGTCCAAGAGCTAGATCGAAGAGTTTACGAAACGTTGGCAAGAGAAAAAATATTTCTAGTAATATGTGTAATACACTTCTAGTTTATCGGTCTTAAGTCCTTAGAAATGTCAGGAAGAGATAAATTCTCAATTAGATTCATGTTTTTATGTTTTAAATTACTAGGTTAGAGTGTCTTAAACTTCTTTGAAAACATTAAATCTTGCTCTTGGTCTATTTTGTGAATTATTGGTATCAAGATGTACAGTCGCATGCAACTGTGTTACCAAATTATAAAGTTAAGCTCTTACATTAGAATAATAATTTCTGTTGTTGAAATATAAAAAAAAATATTACTTTTAAATTATTGTACTACTCACAGTAAAATTTTTAAAATACCTATATAATCAAAGATGTAGGTAGGTACCTAGATACCTATTAAGTATATAATATTATCTCTCAATAAAAATAATAATGGGTGTTTCTTCATTGCACGACCCTGGCTGAAACCAACACTGATGCCGATCGATACCTACTCGACAACACGTCATCGAAATTCTTCATTTCGTCACCGACACGACCGCGACCCGATACGACGCTATTACATAAAATGCTACCCGCATACAAATAAGCTATATAAACTTTATTCAATCGGAATATTCGGTAATTTATTACATATTGATAATGAAGTAGGACAACAAAAAAAGTTTATAAGAATTTGTGTGCATTTTATATAAAAACGCACACAAATTATTACAAACTTTTTTTTTAATCTCATCTAATTTAAAAAAAAAACTGTTAGTACTCTAGTTGCTAACTATTTATAATGAGCTCCACTGTAAACTGGCTCGCATCTATCTCTTTCCTCTCACCATAAATGAAAAGGAGCGTTGTGATTTATCTGCCAGCGACTAAGTGCACATTTTGTTCGATAAATAATTACATATATATTTATTGTAAATCTGTTTATAGGTAATGAATACAGTTTTCCTTTGGTGGGTTCAAATTATAGAATAACTTTATATTTATATATTTCGAAACAAAACTTCCACCATATGACATCATAGATACTGTCTAGAAACTACTTCAAATATTTTGTACTTGATTGTACCAATGTATGGAGAAATTGAATTCTTTAATATCTTTTTAATTACACACCGACTAAATCTGTGGCTTAGCGACAAATTGCCGACTAAATCTAGAAGAAAACAGATCTTCGCTAGGTGCCCTAGTTTTTGAGATATAAATGTGGCCAAGCTGGGGAGAGTCTCTACAGATCGGCCACTTATACACCCTTATAACTTTTGAACGAGTGACCGACTAAATCTGTGGCTTGGCGACAAATTCCGACAAATTGCCGACTAAATCTGGGAGAAAACAGATCTACGCTAGATGCCCTAGTTTTTGAGATATAAATGTGGCCAAGCTGGGGAGAGTCTCTACAGATCGGCCACCTATAAACCCTTATAACTTTTGAACCAGTGACCGACAAATTCTGATATTTGGCGACAAATTTCGACTAATTACCGACAAATTATTTGTGTTATCAAAATTAAAATCCCTGATGGTGGCCAAGCCAGTGTCAGTCACACGCTAAGATAAAAAGTTAAATTCCACATAATGTGAACAGGTGTAACTTGGCATACTAATTGTGTTGACAGTAAAACTCAATAGTGCATACATTTTTGCATAATAGTAATTTTCATTCATTTTTAGCACTAAATTGTAAAAAATTATAACAATTTGAAAAAAAAAAAAACATTACAGCTTTAGATCCAAGTCCTGGATTTAACATAAGATACAAATCAAAGAGTTCAAAGACACAATACTAATAGCAGTCAACATTCTTAAAACTTTGAATAATGCATGCCACCATTGATGAAAATTCTAAATGTTTCTCATAATTATGCATGGGAGATCACTTGTTCCTATAAGATTAACATACAGGATATGCATGGATACTATTCAAGAAGATAATAAGTCCTCTTGAATATTATCCATTCATAATCTGATCAGAGATAGTATTGAGATTTGTGACAATAGCTTCTAAATATAACAAGGCATTGTGTTCACAGCACCCCTTTGACTTATTCATTCGTTGGCAACCCAGCTTCATTCAAAAGGTGTGACCCATCTGTTATCTCCGTAGGCCCCTCACCCACCTTAGTGTGTATCACATATTTGATCAAATCTTGTGGTTGAGGCTCACAGATACTCATAAAAACTGGGCTCAAAACCTCTTCTTGACTTTGGAGACCCGTAATAAATTTATCTGGATTTGATGAAGGGAAGATATGCTTAATCAAAGAAATTACTTGTGGCACATCCTTCTCAAGTAGGTACAGACAAGCATTTGGTCCGGCATCAAATGTGTAAGCAACCTTTATGCTTCCAGAGATCTCATTGTACTTGTGAATCACATAACTAACAAGATGAGATACATCAGTCATATACACGCATGGTGGGTATGAATCTAAACATACTGCATGGAATTGATTGGTGTCTTTCATGGTTATCTCAGCAAACTTTGGGAAGTCTCTTTGTTTTATTGCATCAATAATCTCATCAGTTCTCTTTGGAACACAATACTTAATTCGGTGTTTTAATAGTTCAGAAGTTTCTGCAGCTATCCTCATTCCAACAGTTGAGCTAGTTTTCTTTTTAGTATCCCCTGCAACTAGTATTAGAGCGTGCATCTCAGGCCAATGTGTTTGGTCTACAATTTGAGTTGCTATAGAATCCGAACCATCTGGATTGGTGCCTGCATGCCATCTCACGAAGCCACCAAACACACTTCTGCAGGCGCTGCCTGAACCCAGTCTAGCGATAGAGCTAACATTAGATTTTACCTTGTAAAGTTTCGCCAGTGCTGTGACAAGGCAAGCGTATCCTGCTGCGGAAGACGCTAATCCTGCTGCAGTAGGAAAGTTATTTTCCGAACATACGTGTACTTTCCACTGCAAGAAATCTTCATTGACGCTCTTTTCAGCAGCAGCTCTAGACTTAATTTCTTTGAGACAATTTTGTAGTCTCGTGCTATAAAATGATTCCTTCTTACCATTCAACCATATTTCATCTTCTTTAAACTTTGGTCTTGCACAGACTGATGTTTTCGCGCACATAACGCTCGTATCCAAAGTAGCACTAACGGAATCATTTAACGGTAAAATTAATTCCTCATCTCGTTTGCCCCAATATTTAATTACGGCTATGTTAACAGGCGCCACTACTGTTATAACTTCACTCATTTTAACAACTGTGTTTAAAAACCACGATTACAAGGATAAACTTCTTCAAATAATTCGCTCCCGCGGCTGTTTCGTTAAACGACAGACGTGCGCCCCCGCTGGAGAAAATAAACAAATTGTCTTGTCAAAAAATTATTATTCCAATCAACAAGAATGGCCGAAGATAACCGAAGCAGTCTTGTATTCTTTTCGCTCATATGAAATAAAACGAGACAGATGAAACAACCTGTTTTTGATTGGTCTGTCAAGATGATGACGAAGGCTGACGTTTTCATAGTTACGGATACGTTCGCAGTTATGCATTGATGTGATGTGAGCAGCTCCAAACCAAACAGAATAACTTAATAAGAAGACACCTACATTCTAATATTCACGTACTAAAAGCGCAATATTTCTAATAATTATTGGTAATGATTCCCATCAGAGTTTGATGGTTATTATGTACTTATGAATTGAATGAAGCCATTATGAAATGCATGCCTACGTTTCGATACTGCATCAACAATTTAACATTTCTTTTAAGAAGATATCAATACTGTCGGTATTTTTCATTAATTGTTTTCCTAGGCATTTAACAATATTATGTTTACATGCTTTTATTTACCTAAATGTTAAGGTTTGAATATTTTATAAAATACTTTGATGTTACTGAACTTGTGGTTTCAACTTCAATCCTAGCGACGTCTTCAGGAACTACTAAAACCCGGCAAAATATAGATGGTCTGTGGAAAACGCGTCGAAAAGCTTTGATGCGGTTCACCGTTGCTAAAGTATGAGTATGCGAGGGTGTGGAGGTAGCATACTTGTAGAATTTGTCGGATTATACAACACATTTCAATTCAACGCTGCCATTTTCGTTTTGTGGCACGGTTAAAGCGGCGGTCTAAATGTGAATTTGCTAAAATATCTGGCATTTATTTATATACAAAGTGTGAAAAATATATTGTAGTGCGTTTGTTTTCTCGTAAAACATCAAGAAGTGGCGATTACAGTGTTTAAACCACGGGATAACTGTTGACTTCTTTGGGTGGAGAGGGTGAGTAGGTACTTTATATCAATATTTCGGGGTTTTACGGCTTAGTAATCTTTCCTTATGCTCCGACACCTTTCTCACAACATTGCCTGTGCTTATCTCATTGCCTTCGTTGGAGTTATTTGCCATTTGTGTATACTTTCTGGTATTCGCAATTGGCTCGCTAAAATGGGCGTTGTGATGAAGAGTGAAGGTTTATCATTAGTAATATCGTCACCGCACCTTATAATGATGTTGTTTATTTAGTCAAGATTCGTAAGCAACGTTTTCAGTTATCACATCGTTGGATTTGTGAAGTTATTTGACATAGTTTTTAGTTTTATCAGTAGAAACAAAATGACTAGTGTTTGATGAGATCGTTTATCGCCAACAAGTTTTACGTGTGTTTTAACTGTGGAAGAAACTAAATATAATAATAATTAACATAATTATTTCCCACTGTTCAATTCATCAAACAATCAAAGGTAAACAATAATGTATTCATTTCTTTCCCCAACTATTTATCTTTAAAAGGCACATTCTCACTATTGTCATGCTAGCTGCTTATTGGACATCTTATATATGAGTTATGATTCACAGAACTTTTATCTCTTTTATGCCATACATCATTAACTTTATATTTGGAGCTCACACAACAACAAAATGCCATAAACCAACTATTATCTTATAGATTTCCTATTAGCAACAACAGTAACAAAGTATTATTGCCTTGCTGGTGAAAGGTAAAGGTCTTGTTTAAAAAATGTTTGTCTTAAGGTTTAAAATGTACCAGCTATCAACTGTTAAGACTATACCACTGCTGATAAGTAACACTAAAAATCATGTCATATGGGAAACTCTTTGCCACAGTATGTGTCCTTCTACCTATAACCAATCAACCTTTTATCCACAAGAGGGTTTTTCTGTCTGGGCATGCTCTTTCTACTGTGGACCTCTTTCATCACTTTCCCCCAGCATAATAGAGTCAAGCCCATCAGATAATAAAAAAAAATGTCCATTCCTCTATTTAAGTAAAATACATGTCATGTGCACTAGAAATGATAGTAAACATATAAAACAATACAGCATTGTGTTTTTTTCCCTATTAATCAACTTACTATTATCGTCAAAGGCGTTTCAGGCATTCGTATATTATTGCCATAGTTTCCTCAAGCAAGGGAACTTTGGCATAATGCCAGTAAAGTAGAATGAAGAAATTCTCACCTGCAAGACTAACTTAGCATAACCAGCCTATAATTTACTTAATGCTGGGACCCAGGCCTCCTCTATTTGAGAGATAGTGGCATCATGGCTTCTCATCAGGTGAGCTGTGGCCAAATGCAAGCCAATTATGGGCATAAAGAAAAAAAAAATGACCCAGTGGTATAAACTAACTTGCATGTTCTAAAATGCATTTTTAATTCAGTTGCAAAGGCCTTGTGAGGTGTTAAGTTAGGCAACCTTCATACATGTGTGAAAATCGTAATTGCATAATTATTGTTTAAATGATTGAAATACTCTTGCTTATACAACAGCTGTGTTTGTTGTTATTGTTGTCTGTGTACTGTTGTTATTTAAATTCTGTTTGTACTTTGGTTGTCAAAGTAACTAATAAGGTTTTGCCTACAAGGTTTTGATTAAGAATAACTTGACCTTGACTTCACTTGACTTTATTCTTAATTGTATAAAGTGTGCTTCTTCATAATTTTTGTTTGCCAGAATTTCATAACGCATTAATGAAATAAGTTGTCGAGGCTTGGTGAATCGCAACACCAGTGTTACCAAGAAAATTAGGAATTCACATCCCTTTACTGGCTGGGGTTTGGTTTTGCTTATCTCTCTCTGATATGTTATCAAAAAGAAATATTGTAAGATTAAAACTTAAACTAGCATTCTTATTTAATATTTTCAAATGGTAATTCAATTGTTTACACAATTTTATAATTGTATAATTTTGTCTTTCCCAACCATTCATCGGTTTTTAATTCCGTTAAAAGTAAGTGCATAACGATAGTGAGTATTTAAATTATACGATTGACCAGCACACTCTTGATTAGCCATTAACATGCAACTAGCTTGTTAATGAATTTTTTACCCTAGTCATTAGCGTGGAACACGTTTGCGAGTTAAATATATATCATGTAAAGGTTGTTTATATTCTACACAGTTTTAAGGGTACATACAATAGAACTGTTAAATTTCGTTTGTTTGTTTAAATTTCGTTCTTTTTACAAGTTTCTATTTAACCTGCACTGTTTGTGTTTGAAATTTTGCACACACCTTTGGTTCTGGTGACAATAGATTTTTATGACAGAAATGACTTGATCCTGCAGCCAGGATCGCCTCCTCACGAGAGAACTCCTCTAAGGTTAATAGCATGGACACATAACATGGTATACACATTCAATGTTTAAAGATAAACCAAATTTTTTTATTTTAATAAACCTTTTTTTTATTTTTTTTATTCATTCCGTTGGCTAAATGCTAAAAAGGAATTATAGTTTGTTTTAGAATAAATAGTATCTACACAATCCAATCTGCAAAAACTCCCCCCTCAATCAATTAAGACATCTATCGTGACTCATTTAATTGGTTTATGTTAGTAGAAGTAATTATTTATTTATTTTATTATGTTTAGAGGGCTTACGGCTAACAATACAAAACAAATATTGAGACAATCAACGAAAAGCCATTTACAAGTATATTTTCATATATTTTCTCTTAAGTTGTGAATAACTTGATGACACATGCTTAACTTACTCCCCTTTAATATTTTATTATGATCCTGATTAAAAACAAACTAATTGACTACTTCTATGTAAATCAGTCCGCTGGCGTGTCCACACGGTGTTCATTATGCGCGAGTGACTTCCTCCCGCGACCACGTGACGCAGGACGGAAGTTAAGCGTTGACTGGCTGAGATGCGCGAGCGCATGCGCCGACTCATCCTGAAGAAGATATCGCTGTAATGCGGCCTGTGGTTGCACTATGAATTTGTTGTCATTTTAGTTTTATTAATAACTAAAGCAATGTTGTCCAGACTTCTAGAGTCTAGCCCAGTGTCTAGTGTTGGCCCAGTCTTATCCAGGAGTATCGTATGACCCAGTATCTGGGATGCGGAGGTCAGATAGCTAGTCGGTCCATGTAAAGTTCGTGTATTAAGCTGTATCCGGTTATACTGCAAGCCGACTCTAAGATAGTTGGAAAAAGGTTAGGCTGATGATGAATTAGGTAGGTGATTTTAATGTTGATAAGTAACTAAAACAGTAGTTCCGGTCGTACATCAAGGACGGGATATTCCCGCTTAATGAAAATGCTGCTAGCTAGATCACCTAAAACACAAAACATAGCTCAGTTCAGTTCAGCCGTCAGCGTGGTCGGCTTTTAAAAGCATTTATGAATATAGAATTTTGCATTCTTAGTGAAGTAAGTATCTGTAAAATAATAAGTTTTCATAAAAAAGTTTCATAAAGGTCATTGTGCAAAACAATGACCTATGAAAACTTTTCTTCAGTAAGTATTAATTTCGTAAACCCCAGATCTATCTTTCAATATTGCACCACTTTCTTGAAATCTATCCAAAGATTTTTCCGACAGACCACTAGTACTATCTACTACGCTAGCGGGAGTCCACAGAGAGTACCGCAGGACAAGTAACCGTCGACTGCAAACTGCATTACTCAACCGCAAATCCGCAATGATCTATTGATTTCCGCAGGCACCGCCTACACTACGCCATGACACCTATTTCGTTAGAAAGTTACAAAGAAATGGCCTCGGAGACAGCTCAATGGGCTTTATAATAAGCTGGCGTAACCGAGATGGTAATGGGCTTCCGGCAAATAATAAGGCGCTCTTTCTGAGGTCGGCAAAGACAACTAAAGGAATTTGTAAAGAGGATAACTAGTAGCCGTAGCACCTTCTTGTCTTATTCATAGGGTGACCATTTAGTTGGTTCACCGCTCTGTCGATAACAATTATTTTTTCTCCCGACTTTTCATGGTGGTTTCCTGTATAGACCATTCTTATTAGTGGAAATTTATCGGCTGACAAGCCAAACAAAACTTAAAAGCACGTATTTAAAGCCTTTTAAGGGATGAATTTTCAATAATCCTAGTGCTCCCGTTCATCATATGACGGCTAACCACCTAGGCTGTGCAATCTCTGCCATTAAATTTAAGATCTTTATTAGCTAGATAAATAACTAAACCGTTTTAATCATCATCTTGTGCATCGATGATCTTCATTCCTCATGCAGACAGCTATGTAACAGTATCACACAAGAATCACGCCACTTATTGTCGAAATTATTCACCGTCCACGCGTGAAATCGTAAACGATGCTGCACATCGATTAACGTACCGTAAGAGTGAATGCAATGTATCTCGATGACTTCTTGTTGCTGGAGACTGAAACTTTTATTGATGAATTAATTAACAAGATCTGAATTAGATTCAGCTCTTCTAAACAAGTTTTAGTAGTTTTTACACCATCATCCTGCTCTTCTGTTAGCCTTCTTTACTCTATTCACGGATTCATTTTTCTTTCTGCCATACCATGTTATAGACGACCCATCGCTTCTTTGGTGATACACTGCTTTTTTTAGTCATCCACGACCCATCGCTTCTTTGCTGATACACTCCTTTTTTTAGCCATCCACATTATTTTATACTCAAAACTTTATTTACGAAATTGCCAGTTCAGTATGTCCAATTGGGTACATATTGCCCAATTGGGCATAAATTATAATAAACCTATAAAATGAATACATATTAATGAACTTTTAAGGATATTTCGATACTTTCCTCAAATTCAATTGATAGAGTAAACATGTGCAGAAATAGACCTAGCAATAATAACTTTTAACGCAATTTCGCTTTAAAAACCACGATTACACCAGTTAATATTATTAATTCCGTCAAAATATGAACTTCCTCTGCTGGTCCTTCAAACTTGGACATGGAATGCAATGCGTGCAATAATCGTAAATATAAATAATTTTCACCGTTACCTCATTCATTACTATGCACCATATCCCCTCTTCAAAATTACATTCTCGATACGACTGTTAGATAAAAGTGCGTTGAATTAGTATTCAAGATTGCATTATGAGTGGAACGTTGCACTACCCGACAATTATCTAATTGGGCTATTGTACATTTCTTGTTCTACGTGTGCTAAATTATCTGTGGCCTGAATCTTAATGAGATTATTTCAGTTGCTGTCCGTTTGTACGGCCATCTTTGTATGTCTGTCTGTTAAGACATTAGGTTTTATTACTACACCGTTCAGTCCACCATATGGTCTGATTGTCCCCGAATTATTGCGCGCAGCATTAATTTTGTTCTAGGATGCATAGGCAGGAAATTAGACATGTTTGTGACCCATGCTTCGTAAATCGTAGTCAATGAACTTTCGATGATCGTTTATATTTTTTGTTTGTCTGACTCTGCTCAGGAGTTTTTCTATAAGGTTTGGTCTAGGTTTCTACTCAATTTCGGCTTTTTTATTAATTAGACGGCTATCCATGGCCAATATGGCCATTTCATTTTCCTTTGATAGATTTTTACCTGTCCATTTAACCGTCGAAGCATCTCTTCTTTTTTCTACCTTCTACTAATTTATTTATGCAACATTTTCAGTTCTCGTCCAATCAAGTGAAGTCCGTGAGTGCACTTAAGGCGTACCAAACCGAATAATTAGCTAATTGTATCCCAAAGTAGGATCATTACTCCCCAGCGCCAATAGTAATCCAATTATTTCTGGAAATGCGACTAATTCCATACTATTTGCTATACGCATGTTTCTTTACATTTATAGGGAACCTGCATGGTAATTTTATCCTATGATGTGAAAAAAGGCAAATCGACCACAAAATTAACGTGCTGGCTGACCAACATCCTCTCTAGACCTAAATGATTAATTAATTATGTTCATGTTAGAATGCTGTGCCAGTGAGTTTTTTTATTCATCTGGAATGAATTGCCTTGATGTAAGGGAAAGCCAAAGAACGATGAATGGACCGTATGATTTATGAAGGATGATATGGCTAGAAAGAAGGTGATTGCTGAGATGACGAGTAATAAGAGATGTATGGAAGAAGACATGCTAAGCCGAGCCAAATAAAATTGGGATAAGGGCAGGAGACTGATGACGACTGACCTTGATAATGTTCCCTTACAGCTTTTCATGATAATAGCTTTTTCATTGGTTAGGATATGTCTCAAACGCGTGTGCCAATATTGGTCTGCTTCGCGTCGTTTAGACAAGGAGAATAAGGCAACTTCTGAATATACATACATTGCATATTTAATATTATGAATGACTAAATAAGTGCCTTTTTTCCTGTATATGTAATAGGTATCATTATTATTAGTATTAATTCATAGCAGCAATGGTTAGCACGATATGCAGGATATTTATAAGATTTAAACAAAACCCGGCTGAATATGGTTCTTACCGATCGCAGAACTGATTAAAATGGGCAGGATACCGTAATGTATGAGGTTCGAGTTTGGAATTCAATAATTTAACTTTAATCTATTGTCGGTTGAAATCAATTAATGGCTCTTGACGGAAATTAATGAGAGTATTTGCTTTGATAGATTTGATACACTTAAAGTTGTCTAGGCTTGAAGATCTATTTGAAGTTCATTATTAATTCTCATTGGATCAGTAATGAACTTCAAAATCATTCGAGGCAATTCAAATTGCTATCAAAGAGTATGTGCCATTCTTTATGATTCTTCCATTCAATATTAAAAACATAGACATCATTATCATCCACAGCCATGGCTCTGGGTATTTGTAGGTCTCGATGTTTGTGCCAAAGATAAACAAGAACATATTAATTAAAAACTTTTTTATTAAGTAATTTATTCCTCTGTACAGGATTTAAAATGTGCAATGGTACGAGACGGGTTGCTCTAGTTAGTGACGTATCAGAGCGGTATCAACACACGCCATAGCACAGTACACAGGCACAGTAGGTTATGTTATCTACACCTCTTGTGCACGCAACAATCGCCATTATTCACACCCCGACAATAGCCATAACGCTTTGTCTAACCGCATGGCGCTAAGGGTTGGGCTACAGAGGAAGCGACTGGCTTAACGGAATTGCAACACGATAGTGCTTGTTTTATTTCCACTTTGCTGTGTTCTTGAGTGGAGACCTCGAATCAGCAAGCGTATGGTGGGACGCTCTCAAGCTAGGTAGAGAGCGATCTCCCTGGGGTCGCTTGCAGTAGCGAATCGCGCTGAGTAGCGTGCTATTGGAGAGGCTTATGCCCAGCAGTGAACACGATAGGCTGATGATGATGAAATTGAACATACAGAGTGAAACTGACATCGACGCACAAACGGTTACCAGGTATTAAGTAAGTACATCATACTGAACATTTCTATGTGGGGTTTCACATAGAAATATTTCGTCGGTATTTTTTTTAATCAGCTGTTTCCTACAAATTTTCAGTACCTACACGGTTAAAATTTATGGAACAGCTGTTTTTTTTTGCTAACTTACCGATGAAAAATTTCTTTGTGGGGCTTAGAATGATGTACTGATAAAATGGTAACCGTTTGTGCATCAGTGTCCCGTCCACCCTGTATATTCCTTGTTATTATTGGTAGAAAATAAAATATCAGTTTTCATACACTTTTATTCTAAACATTTCTGAAATCAAATACGGAAGTCATCAAGATTTACGTGTGATTTTCTCTCATGGCCATATCATAACTTAAAGTAAATTAAGTATTATGTAAATGACATGGTTATTTGTGTCGTCAAGAGCGTAAAAAATGTGGAGAAATTTGAATGGCTTAAAATAACTTGCATCACACCGACAAAAAAAAACATATGCTACTTAGAGCATATGGAACCTGGCTTTACATTTCTCGCCTTTGATACCACTCCACCACCCAATGCGTTCAGAGAAAACTGGTCAGTAATTCGATCTTGTCAATTTATTATTCAACGTCAATGTAGTTGCACGTCACCTAAAGATTCGATTGCGTGTGCGCACACTGTTCGTGGTTTTAATCTGTTAATTTTCTATATGACTGCTGTGACAGACTGCTTTCGACTTAGTTATTTAACATCTTAAGCGGCTGACATACTGTGTGCACGTCCCACAAAGCATTCAGAAGTTAAATGGTTAATTGTGTCAGTATTGCGTTAGTCATAATATAATTGTTCAGATTAAATACAACGTTACTTATTTGTTAATACATACTTAAATTGGCTACCCATGGCTATTGGCAGAAACTACAGAAAGCTTCTTACGGTCCTTACATTACTGATAATACTTCTTCTTTATGTTTCGTCTGTTTGTTTTTGTTTAGCCTATTTAGTCTAGTCATATTAGGGGTTTCACCTCGGAATTAGAGATAATAAGCTGTAAACTCCTATAAAAAATATGCTCTACTTCGGTTTCTAAACCGAGATAATATCGAAAAACTGATTTTTGTGACGTTTGACCTTGAATAACTTACGGCGCAGACACGAAATTTTATGAGACTTTTGAGACAACTTTTAGAACACCAAAATTAAGGTGTGTACGAGTTTACAGCTTATTATCTCTTATTCCGAGATTGACCCCTTTTTTTTGCTTAAGTGACTGGACTAATTCTGTCCCAGTGCTGGGCAAAGACCTCCCCATTCCTTTCTAACTCTTTCGGTGTTTTGCCTTGTCTGGACAATTAGTCATATTTGTTAATTTATGTTTTATCATACGCGGAAGAAGAAGACCATACACGAAAACAAAAGAAAAACAAATGTACAATGCCAAAGTGAGACAGAAAACAATTTCCCTAATGAGGAGGGATTTCAACGATACTAGTACGTAAGCGAACGGTACGCCTTATTAAATTGATATGGACATGGACTTGACTAATAAAACGTTTATATGCGAATTAAGCATTGTTAAACATGAAAGGAAGAAGCCGACGAAACGTTACAATTGGTAGTGACAGTCTGCCTAATCGTTTCGTATAAATCTTTTGCGGAAAGAACACCCGTTGAGCATGAAAATACAGCATGTTCATTAAAAAAAATGCATCGTGCAGCTTGTTTTAACAGCCCATTGAGTGCGAATCATGTTTTATAATGCAAATCGATTTTTTACGGCCTAGTTTTGTTTTTGCCAAATTAATTGCTTTATTTTTTACACAACAATACTCTTCAGTTATTGGAAATGAAGGCAGTTTGAGATGAGAGTTAATTTTGTTAGTGTATTTCATTCAGTAGTTTTGTTATCGCGATTTGTTTTCTTTTTCAGAAATAGCGTATTGTGTCTAGTTCTGGTTTTACATAAAGGATTGCCCTCTGACCTGCGCAACCTTGCCTTCTAATATAGGCATGCATGCCATTGTGGCAATATCCTTAGAGGATCGTGTTGTAACTTGAACGCTGACATTCAGCTCAGCAGAAAAGGCTTTTCGTATTTATCTCGCTCAGATTTTCAGAAAACAAGAAAAACGACATAGGAAACTGAATCTTAACTCTTGAAAAGTCGTTTTTGCAAAAACTCGTAAAACACGCTGCAGGTACATAATATCTCGATGTTACGCTTATCAGATACTCCTGTTTGTTTGCCACCGAAAACCACAAAATTATGTTACTAAGTAGGACTCGAAAAATCGATAGTAAATTCCTACAGTTTACTTCGAATTTTGTAAACCGCTTAAATTCCTGCCATTTATAAAGTCGTTTCCAAAATTGACTTGAGATTCTGCCATCCGTCTCCCATCCCGATTCAGCGTACACGCTAGCTGTGTCGATACTAACTTCTTGTTCAACTCATGTATCGGTGGCTTACATCTCAAAGTTTCTCCCCACAAATGTTGTAGTAACTCTGCGATTTTGTAATGTAAGGCATCTTCAACGTCAATTTCAAGTTTGTGTAAATTTACTTCGCCATTGTAACAGAATCTCGTTTCCAAAAGCTGAAGAACGTCGTACTATGTTGTTTTAGAAGTCCTGCAGTAAAATCATATTTCATGATGTGTGTTGTGGTGTCTTAGCGGTAGTTTGTACATTATTATTCCAATCGTATTTCCGATGGTATTATTGCAAAGCTAATACTGTCGGCCTTCATCATTATTAACAAATATGTGTACATATTGTACTTAGGTGAAATTATATTCATGTATTTGTCCATTAGGATTAAATTAAGCTGTTTAAACAAGATGTTTATTTGATTTATTTGTAATCTTGTGTAATAGAGGTTGTCACTTCATTACTTCATCTTATTGATCTAAAGCTCCCGAAAACCTCTTGTAGGCGAGATCCTATTAATAATTTACATATCGATAGACTAATATAATCATTAATCAGTCAATTTTGAGACGGAAATAAATGAATCTCTCTTAGATTGCTACAAAGAAACGAAGCTAATATCACTGCTTTGCTGATGGTTTGTAATCATCTTAATATAATTACAAACATGCTTTCAACCGGTACATAAGGTCACACTCGACGATGCGTTATACAATGAACAGTTGCAATGTTGCGTAGAAAGTGTCCATGCATCCAGTCTTGAGTCTTAAACGTCCCAACATCCAAAGAAGGGTAACCTTTTCTTAACCCAGGGGCCATATTTGAATACGAGTAACCGTAATCAGTCGTGTGAGTCTGTGAGTGTGAAGTATTCCCGCCTGGGTCGGGTGTCCTGTTCATGAATGCATTAGGAAGGCGGATATGTCAATTTGATCCCGCACTCGTGCCGAGTAATGTCGCCGTGCCGTCTGTTAGGATTATTGCTGTACGGTTAGTAAAGGGTTGTCGGTCGTAAAACTTGTTAAATTATTGAGAGGATTTAGTATTTTGTCGCCTTTGGATCAACGGATTTTTTTGGCTCTTGCTTGTTCAAACACTTCATGGAGATAAAATTCGCTCAATTGAGTTGTAACTCCAAACGTGTAGATCAATGCGTCATCAGTTCAACGATTCTTTGATCTTGGACTTTACCGTTACATTTTTCTTCGTGGGGAGCACTAATGATTATAGTAAGACTTAATCACACCTTAATCATCTGTATTTAAGGATCCCAAGACGATCTATCGTCAAAGACAGTTAGCTTGTACTCCTCAGTGTTTCAATAAACCTTGATACGCGACTTCTGTCTTCAATTTCTTCTGTATTTTAATGATGTCTCGTGCCATATTTGAACGCGCCAATCCAACAGACGTCAGTTTAGTTTTATTTTCGTACATAGACTCCCTCCTTCATTGTATCTTCACAATTGTTTACAATTAGCCTAATAGAATAGTATTCGATGATCTAACCTGTTGACTATGTAGTATTGAGACACCGTTGTATGTTGTTCTAAGATGTTTTTATAAACTCTGTGTAGTATTTCAAGTCTCGCAAATGACACTCATCTGTAATGGCTACCCAGACTAATGAACGCCAAGACTTGGAGAACAAAGCGAAAATTAATTGGTAACATTTTTCCTTGTGCTAAAATAATCTTTAAAGACTAAAACCACTGGCTCACTTTTACTTTTGTCTTGGTCCTCGTAATGATTTTTATGGTCCGCTATAAGTAATGATGTAATCTAAAAGAGACATCCTAAACACTAGTATCATTAGAGCTGCGAAGTGCAAAGTCATAATTCTTTATTCTTTTGAAGCTCAGTCAAGTGCACCGCGTCTTTTCTTTTCTTCACCTCCGTCTTCTGCGAAAATCAAGATTTGGTAAAGTCAACTTTGACCTTCAAATTGTGCTACCAAGAGACCAAAGCAGAAGTAGAGATCGGAAGATTTGCTATCGGGAAAAGTGTGGACCAAGATGGAGGACTAAAGCTAGGGTCAGGAATCGGTGAATGGAAATGGGAGAAGCCTACGCCAAAGAGGCGACTAGTGCTTGGCGGCGTTAAATTGTGTTTAATTTTAGAAATATTATTATCTAGTGCATGTAGCAAGCTGTAGAATAAAAACTTTCTTGATTTATTTATTACTTTGCACGGAAATGTTCAATCGTGGAATCTTCCGAATGTAACAAACGCTCTAGTTTCTTATCCAATGACCTTGTACTGCTGCTAAATTGCTGTCCGTATGCCCCTAAAATACAAATCCATGAGCCGACGTAATGTGTCGTTTCCGTTAGTTTCGCAAACCGCAGGATAATCTAATCATGCGCAGGACAACATACGCGTCATGCACAGAAAATAACTGGTGTGAGCAACTTGAATTAATTTGTTGTTCATCGAATAGTGATGGTTATTGTCATTCATTATTATTATGTATTATAAGTTTTAGGTTGTTATGTAATGATAACGTTTAGATTATGTGAAGTAGGTAATTACATATTATGAAAGTATCTTTGTTTCTGTCATAAGGGCCTGACGACACTAATTGTCGTCGCAAAATCGGTTTGAGCCAGTCATTATGAACTTTATAATGTCCATCCATGCAATTAGTGTGGGCACTGCCTAATAAATCCACACAATTTCTGCATTCATATTCTGCATTGTTTCCGGATATGCAGCTATATACTAATATAGGTGTGGCTTTGCACATTCCAAGTAAATTTTAATGGAAATACCTTTAAAGTGAAGTAATAGTGTAGTAATTCATGATAAGATATGTATGCGTACTATAAAATGACGTCATCATCTCAGCGAGTACAAAGTAGAAGAGCAAACCAGGATTATAGAGCTATAAATTCTTTGAAATGTGTAAAGAATCTAGTGAAAGGAGATAAAAGGAAGGCCAATCTGTGCTTTAGTAAATTTACTCTTAAAGGTGATTTTTATTACCAAATCATATAATATTCTTGTCATGGTTCCTGTTCGCGCTACGGTGTGAGCTATGGTCAGAATTGCCTTGGTGTAGATCCGAAACGTAATTATCCAGCAAATAACTAGAGTTACCGATCAATCTTGCCGAGTTATCAAGCTGAAGTGGCATTGCATGGCAGGACAGTTCCTGGACATGTTGATACACCGATAGCTAAGATTGAAGATCCCTGGCACAAAAAACAGCAAATGAAAATCGCATAATTTGTACTGCTTTAAGAGTCCACGCGGACAAAGTTATGGTCTAACTGGTATTAAAATAAACTAAACACCAAAGCCTTTCCAATAGTTATAAGAAAAACGATTCGTAGGATGCTAGGGTTCATTCAGTGGTAGGCAATTACGTGTTGTAAGTAGTCAAGGGACCGGTAGGACTGCTTCTCAAGCCTATTTGCTTAGTAGACATAACATGCGAGTGTTCGGCTAAGCGATGTGCATGAGCAAATACCATTCTGCTTCTAATAGTAATTAGTGGTCGAGGGTTTTTGTTTATCTTTAAATAGCTTTTAAAATATCAGATTATAACCTAAAACACCAGTTTATAAGCCACGAGAAAATGGTGAAAGACGGCGTGGCGGTGTGGGGGGACTTTGTTATGTATGGTTTTTGACGTTAATAAGGTGTTGATAGACTTTCAGCCTTATTTGAATTTATGGATGATTCAAGTTTTGAATTTAAATCCACTGGTGAAAGATTAATGTCAGATATAGCTGCTGTCTTGAAAGTTTGTAACAGATGTTCCCCAAGCCAAGTAGCAGTGCGCGTACGATGTCCCCTCTGGGACCCGTAAAATGTCTAATACGCTCTACAACACTATTAGATACTTAAAACACATTATATCAACACGCAACTAAAGGTCATTGACATGACCTACCACATTTGGCGAACCATACTTGCTAACCAACTTGGAACTTGATAAGAGTATCAGCTGCCAGTTAGTTTAATACTTTACTATTAGATTACGTGCCCAACAATTAGCTCCGTAATTCTGTTTGTATATAAGGTCTAAAATCGCGTGTTTAGCTTATGACGTAAGATCTCCACGAGGCGATGATGTCAATCCTAGTTTGATAGGAATAAGCAAGTTGTGAATGCAGGTCTTGCATGCAGATGGTTAGAAGTTACAAGTTTAAGTTACAGTTTACATGTATGCATATTGTGTATGGAAAGATAATCTATCTACTTGCGGGCCTAGTTAAATGGTTGCATATCGTAGAAGTTCGTTTGCGATTGGCTTATCATAGAGAATCACATACTTACTGCTTACTTTTTAATTCGTGACGATTATGCTTTTATCGGATTTTTTCCGCCACTGAAGCGAGTAATTGATGAAAAGTATTTAAAAGTTGTTTTTTTTTTGCTTAAAATCATTGTTTTTATTGTCCTATTTAACCAAAAGGTTGACTGATAGAGAATGTCTTGTGGCATTAAGTCAGCCTGTGTACCACAAGATCACATTAAGTTTAAATAAATAATCGGCAGCATTTTGCGCCATCATTTCTTGGACTGGACAAGCCTCATTCAACTCTTCTTCGCGATGATCTGTATGCCGCCCACCCATCTGGCTATTGGTCTGTCAAAGCTCCTTCTGTTACCATTTCTCTACAAATACGTTGAAATAATTATCTAAAATTTGTTTTAAACCATCTACTTGAGTAACAGCGACAATATCATATCTTAAACTCATCTAATTCACCAAATAGATATTCTGTAGAAGTCTGAGAATTTGTTGTTTATATCAAACAATTCAACTACTTACCATTGCGTTGGTTCGTTCCATTAAATTCATGGCTAATCGAATCTCGAAAGACTTTCATGTCGAATGTTCAATCGATTATTTCTAGTTGGTACTTACAGCTTGGCATTATTACCAGTGATCGGAATAGATAGAGCTTATGTGCCTAAAGTTCAAGGAACAGAGACGAAAAGTGGAGACTTCCTTACGACAAGTTTTTTTTTTCGGAATATTTGTTCCGAATTTCGGAACATTACTTAAGTACAACTAAAATTAATAAAGTAAAACAGTTATTGAATTAATTTACTATTTTTGTTTAAAAAAAAAACTGCACGATTTTTATTGTTTCAAAAATAAAGGTAATCCTTATCTTCGGTTGAACGCCGTAAGTAAGTGCGGAAGGTAATTAATTTTTTTACCAGCTTCTTTACCTGAATTATTAACAATAGAAAACGTATTTACTGGCTTTTTGAGAACGTTCTCCTTGTTGTCGCAGTCGGTTAAAAAGGAAAAATAATGAATTCAATTAGTTTACTGTACTGATTAATAAATAACATTATTATTAAATGTACTTAACTGATTCCGAGATATTTCCGAGTTTCAAAAAAAATATTCGGAAAAAAAAATTGTCTTATGGAAGTCCCACTTTTCGTTTCTGTTCCTTGAACTGTAAGTACATTAGCTCTACCTATTCCGACCACTGATTATTATACAAACACGTATTCGAACGTTGTTCATTCACATACAGTTTGTATTTTGAGTCACAATCATTGTTTTTCTTCACTGGTTAGGCAGAATGTCAAAATACAATTGATCTCCTTCGAAATCACATCTTGAGACCATAAAGTTTTTATAGGTAATAAAAATACCAATTAATTGACTGAATTGGGAAAATATTTAATCAGTAGCTTCTGCCGGGCCGGGAAAAAATATCATGAGCTAATCGCATGAGCGGGTTATAAACTATCTCATCCAAATCCGCCATTTTTGCGTAATAGAGTAACAAACATATAAACTTTCATTGTGGGATAATATATAACGTGGTGATGATAATTTAATTATATGAACAAAAAGTTTGCTCAAATATAAAACAAAGTTAATTTTGAATGAAGATAGGTATCCCAAAACGGTTATCAACCCGGTTTTCCTGTGATTCATTCATACTGAAATAACGGTACAAATCGTATGATAACACAGTACCTAATCACTGCTAGAATTGTGATCTAATTGTTAATGTGACTAATTACTACCATTGTACGATAGTAAACGTGGGAGACTCGTATTACACGAGCATTGAACGCAAAATGCTAATTACTGTTGATTTTTTACTGATATTTTCAACAACGTAAACAAAGCGGTGCTGTTGAACTTTTCAGATAAACTTTTAACTGCGATCGAAGTTTATGATATGTTTATACATTGAGCTCTTTTGTGAAAATTCATAAGTTTACAACTGTAGATAGTGATGATTAAAAATATAATAAGGAAAGGCATAGTCTTTGGCGCTGCTTGGTTTTTCCACAGCACAGCATCCCGAATTTGGTCAAGTTTTCCTT
Organism: Standfussiana lucernea; assembly: GCA_964057025.1. Classification (NCBI taxonomy): domain Eukaryota; kingdom Metazoa; phylum Arthropoda; class Insecta; order Lepidoptera; family Noctuidae; genus Standfussiana; species Standfussiana lucernea. The sequence goes on along the minus strand of OZ059801.1, from coordinate 12,470,225 downwards.
TTTCAAAACACTTTATTAATCTTGGCATGATCTTTAGAGAAGTCTTCTTCGCATTAGCACTTGCTGGATGAAAAAACCTTTCAAATCCGTCGTGTCAAGATATTATTGAGCTGTTACAGTTAAGGCACTAACAGTTAGGATTATAATTTAAATCTGCATTGCCAGTTGCCACATACCGTTCGGTTCCATATTGTTTTGATTTGGCACGCCGCACGCCACTGACATTTCGAAACGACGGTATTCATTTAAAGGCAGGCTTATATTGAGACAGTGATTGTCGACAGCGTCGCTGGTGTGGTTGGCTTCACGTAAAAATCTCTTCACGAATCCGAAAGGCACTTGTTTTGTTCTGGACCATACCTGGGAATCTTCTAGGTACGGAGATACTGGAGGTCAATGTTCCAACTCATTCACAAGTTTTTAAAAGTATAAAAAATAAGTTTTTAGTTTATAACTTTACTATAAATACCTCCACGACCCCTGTGCTATCCAATGCATCTATCAGCACAATGTTTTGAGTGCGTTACATTGAGTCCTACCTTAGACCGTGATTTTTCACCGAAAAAAAAAAGCCGTTTCTCAGCAATAGTTTTGCGTAGAGTTACTCAGTTTGATGTACAGAATGCTTGGTTGACGTTTTCATGAAGGTTGCGTTTACACCCCTGCTTTTATTTAGCCCGTTTATTTTTCACGCCATTGAGCTCCGGCCGAGTGTGACTGTCGATAGCCACTGTCTCAATATAAACTTGCCTTAATGCCAGTATTCTTGATGCAAACCTTTTGTTAAGCAGACATAATCGGTGCTGTAACACCCAATTATGTTTAGAATGCATTGCTTAGTTTTAGTCTAGTTTATTTATAAGGTCACCAGCTTGCAGCAACGTGGGTTTTGAGGCGGACAGTAGATCTCGGCAGTAGCTAGCGCAATGCGGGAAGTTTCAGGTTAATGCTGATTAAATTTGTGCAAGCTACCGTAATAAAAAGGCACGTATCAAAGCCACTTTTACAGCACCCTGAAAGTGGTGTAAGTATACGAAAGTCCAGATATAGAACCTTCTATAGCGAACCTTTAAAAGCATTCCATTACTGCGCGAGAATATCGGACAGAACCAACTTTAATTGCATCGACAGGATTCCTCCTTTCACGTATCTAGCTCCTTTTACCTCAATGTGAATGGGAGGAATTGTGTGGATTATGCTATAGAACTGTAGATATTCAATCTATTTAGTCAGTATTAATTTTCTTCTGGTATTCTATCAAATGCGAAGGTCATACTTCGAGATAGGAATGTAAAGTTTACTAAGCACGTACTTACCTAATGAAGCGTGACTTAGTGATGCTGTGGTAATTTTGTTATTATAATGTTCTTTTGTTAATCGGAATAGTCATGTCCATTGCTGGACAAAGGTTTTTGCCATGCGGCAAGTTTTCATTCAAATGACGCTGCTTACGAATACCGCAGAGCACTGATGCAATTTTTATTGGATCGTTCAAAATTTTTGCCTATTAAATGTACTATTACCGTTGTAGTACAAACACATATTTACTACATAACACCAATTCGCGTCCAGGAAACATAAGGTGGTTGACATCAATACACACTCACATGTGACGACTTCAATTTGTGCCTTTACAGCACTTTACCATGCTATCCTAAATAAAGCACGGACAAAAGGTCCATACGACCAATATTATACCTATTTTCGGCACTCGTCCCTTCGTAGGTGACGTAATAGCCGATTAAGGGATTTTCCAGTTGGATGGACAGCCTTGGTTAAGCACCTGGAACATAAATATGTCATGATATTGTGATTAAATAATCGAATGTAACAAGTCTTGTATTAATATTCTGACGGCACGATTGACGCAGAGGCTGAGCGCTTGGTTGCTGCGCTGCGTGTCGCAGGTTTGATTCCCGAAATATTTGGATGGCCTACAGGTAGTTGTTCCGGACTTCCGGGTCTAGGTGTTTGTGAGTTTAAATGTTTGTAAACGAACCCACGATATTGGAGAAATCCCTAGCGTGGGGCAACATATAAAAAAGAAAGATTAAAAAAAAAAATATTTATGCGTTAAATGATTGGTTGATTTTGTCTTTGGAGATTACCTATAGGTTGACAGGACAGAGTTCGGCAGGTGAACTGTAATATTTGCCCCGTTTCCTGGTGGTCATACTGGCATGTCATACTAATATGACCAGTGAGAATCGCTTGTATTGATGGTCATATTATTTTTATAAACATCCTATGAACCAAAACGAATACTCGTAAATGACAGTCACGAATATTGCCGTGTTGGGTCAAAGGTTACACTAACACCCGTATCTATAGTCAAGTTGAAAGTAATTACTTGTACTTTTTTTTAAACGAATTAGAATTTAGAATTTAAACGAAGGAAGAACCGTCAAAGAAAGCAAAGCTAAGAATTATAACTTTTTACAGTTCTTTAAATAATATCATTCACTCAAGTAAACACTTTGACTTGTTTATAGATATGGGTGTTACACGTTACTTCCAATTAGGTTTGGTTATAGTACCTAACTTTTCTTCTCAGGAGACCCCATTCTGTACCATTTTGTAAGAAATGAAGACTTGTTTAGAAACCCCATCTACAATCCCTCAATGTTTGGCCTAATTGAAAATCTTGATGAGAACAGCGTCCCAAGAGCGTTGGACTGCTATTCATCTAGCGAATGCAATATCGAGCTAGCTAGTAGCTAGGGCATGCGTTCTCATTAAACCTGTAGTACTAAATTAACGCCTTAGAGTCAAAAGTGTTGCAGCCAATGAAACTCCGCAGGTGTGAAGACTATACCGATACGTCACCATAAAAAAAAACAAACGTCAAGGTAACTACACTAACAGCGTTCTCAAAAAAAATGTACCCAGTAATAAATTACAGCCTCGAAGTCAACAGTGTAACCGGCTAATAACGTTAATGACTAAACCATGTACAGTCAAGTGTCCTGCAAAACCTTACCCATCTTCGGAAAATGGGTCATGCAATGCAGTGCAATGTCCGTACGAGGGGTACACTACAAGTAGTAGATCAAAGTACAAGTTCTCAGTGAAACTATTAACGGAACTAAAAACTAATACCCACTTCCACGAGCTCACACGCACAGCGGTCACGCCGCATAACTGAGCGGATAACTTAATAACGACTAATTACTAGGAACAAATGACGGAAAGTGGCGAAAAGCCGGAATTCGCGTACGGCTGCTACATCGCCTGACGTACGGTCATAGTATACCGTGCTACAGGTTTTTTTTTTACTGAATTAATGATTTGTGAAGAAAACATCGCATCGTGAGGAGACCGGCATGTCCGAGATTAAAAAAATCAGAGACATAAGACATCTGCCAAGCCTCACTTGGCCATCGTGTTGGATTATAGCCCACTCCCTCTCATACAGAAGACCTATGTCCCAGTGGTGGGAACATTATAGGCTTATTATATAATACTTAACTAGCACTTCGCCCGCGACTTCGTCCGCAAAAATTGTGATAACTCGACTAATAAGCATGATATAAATATAATTTACAACCTATAAGAACCCACGAATAACGTAGCTTTCTACCAATAAAAATCATATCTCACACATACAAACTTACAAACAAACTTTACCTCTTTATAATATTAGTATTAAAGATGTTAATTTATTAGTTATTCTTGAAGTATGCGTTTTCGTGATAACGTGAAAGGCGATTGAAACAAGGCAGATGTGAGTGGAAACACCTTGAGAGGACACCCTAGAAGGACATACACTGACCTTATTGGTGATGTTCTTCAGAAACGTTTGAATGTGGACGAATTAATAGGAGTAAGTGAGAAAGAACGTAGCGATTGACGTTCTGTAGTTTCTGCCTATCCCCATTGGAAAAAGGTGTGAGGTTACGTATGTTTATTATCCGTGTTCTTGAAGCGAGGTATGAATTAGAGATCATGTTCTGTCGTCTCGTAACGGGAATAGCAAGAAATAAATGAGGAAACGAGTCATTTGCTATATAGCTAGCATTGGTTCCAAGTGTCGGTTATTGCTTACACTTGGGGTACTGTAGATGAACATATTTTTCACTAGTGTTGCTTGCGGCTTTGCCCGCTTGGAGGCCTTAAATTAATGACCTGGGTTAGTCATGAATGTACCACTGGGATCCTATGTTTAGGAGTCCTATGTGTCAATCCAAGTCATGGCCTATCTCTGTGCCAAAATTCATCCAATCCGTTCACCCGAACAAAGCGCTATGCTGCCTCTACTACCTTTTCATTTATTGTGCAAACCGCCAGTCTGTGGAATTCACTGCCGGCTTCTCTGTTCCCTGATCATTGTAATCTGGATCTATTCAAGGTTCGACTGAATCGGTTTCTTCTGAGCTAGCGTGCTTTATTCTAGGCCGCATCATCGCTTCACATCAGGCGAGGCGCGGCCAAACGCAAGAATTAGTAAAAAAAAAAGACGTAAAATGGTAACAGAGAGACGGAGTTACTTTTGCATTAATAAATAGTATGTATACTAGGTTATTTTGCCCTACATTCTCAAGGTTATATTAAATAACTTCGATACAATTTTTACTCGTTTCCTCAAGATTTCTATTGGGTAATTTTATAGTTATTAAAACGCCAGTGGTATAAACTGCTTGGCCAATTAAGAGTTCATTAACGAACTACCTATATCAGCAATTCTAGTTCAGGAAAACGTATATTTACTGTTTATTCTACTAGACTATGGGACTGTTTGTCTATGGCAGCCTGCCAAACGGTTGCTAAGCATTAAAAAAAGATTTATGTTTGAAATGCAATCACCAAAAAAAAAAACCTGTTCTATAAAAAAGGTCATCACATTCATCACTGATAAATCCACGTATCTTTTTATCAATTATCAAACACGGTACTCCTGATAATGCTCAAAACCACTCCCACAAAACGCAATGAGAAAGTTCAACGTCTTGGCATATATTTCACTACGACATTACATTATACATATTCATGATGTATCATAGGCCCTTTAAATATAAAGCCTATCAGTACCCAAATTTTGTAACATACTTTTTTATCGCGTTGCGAAGGATTTTGAAGTAATTCGTAAAAAATTATATGCTCGATAACATAAAAATTCATTCAATAAATGTTGTTCAATTGACAAAATAATGGCGATGCCATTGTGTTACATGCACAACTACCTTGCATGTCAGATTTCCGGTACCTTTACATTCCTAAAATTCATTTCGAAGTGCATGTTTGGTAAATTCTGCGTGGGATTGCCCCTGCTTCCAGCTACATAGACCAATGACCTGAATAAGTCGATTGGGGTGGACTGGAAACGGAAGACGGAGATCTGATTATAATTTCCTTTATTTATTTCTCTTACTTACTAATTACATTTTTAAATATTCCTATAAAAAAAAAAACATTTAAAAATATAAAAAATAGTAGCCCACCGGTATCGGGAACAGGGTCCAAGCTACCGGCGGTCAGGGCTCCAGAGAGAGGAACCTCCTAACAATACGAGCCGTGTCCAGGAGTACCGCTTTCTGAATCAAGCCCTTGATCCAGCCGCCTAACGAGAGCCTCCTCAGGTATTGGTCGAGGCTCTTGGCAATTAAGCCATGGGCTGAAACTACTATCGGCACAATGATCGCCGTGTCCACTTCCCACATGTCGACAACCTCGCGAGCCAAGTCAAGATACTTGATTTGTTTATCTTTCTCGGCTTTCACGAGGTTCCCGTCATGCGGGACCGTTATGTCAACAATCATTGCGCGCCGCTCTGATCGATCCACCAC